>CM031080.1:23410642-24860319 GCA_018257905.1 Gillenia trifoliata
GAGGAACTCAAATTTTGAAGCCAAAATCCTTACACAGTACAAGCCTTCAACAAAATAGAGAGAAGAGAGCGCAGAGAGAGCTCTGGAGAAAGAGGTCGAGCCTCGTTTGGCATGAAAAAATTGATAAAAAATTAAAATCCAATTCTGACCGCACGATCTTGTATCAACGGCCAGTATTAATTGTTCCCGAGGGTCCACATAGAGGAGATCCGGAGAAGATCTCAGTCTGAGGAAAGGGCTTGTGCTGATCCATTTTTCAGTTTTTTGTGTTTTTTTACTTTGAGCTATAAGAAATGTCAAATAGGGATCTAAAAGTATTTTTATAAAAGGATAAATATATTATTAAAATTTGTATTAAAAAGTGGATAGGAAAATATGGCTCGTTAGCAGCACTCTTTGGTTTTTAGTTTTTATTTTTTTTAAACTGAAAGTTAAAAATAATTATCAAACAAAATTTCAATTTTAATTTTTAAAAAAGTGAAAACTAAAAATAAAATAGTTATCAAACAGTATAATATAGGTATAACTTTTCTTTCTTTATTTTTTATTTTTATTATATTTCAACCTTTGACAACAAGGACAATCAACAGAAGGAGAGATTTTTCTAAGTATTCAGTAAAAAGTGAGTACTTCATATGTCATAATAAAGTGAAAAAAATAATATATTTTTTTTTGTATTTCCCTTATATTATGACATTTGGAGTACCCAGTTAAAAACGGATACTTTGAAAATTAATCCAACATAAGTGAGAGAACTACGAGGAAAAGAAATAGCCTGCCTATAAAACGACACAGTGCTTAAACCTCAAGCTAACAGAGTACCCTTATTTAGGGAACATACATAACCGTAATCATCTTTTTCAAAACAATAATGTATAATTTCCAATTAATTAACCCTTCTGCAATCAGTCCTAATCTCTCCATCGGTGCCTGTCAAAACTCCTATATTCCCCATATTGATCATGGACTGAGCAAAGCTATCAAAGAAGTCACTTTGGCTATTTGCAAAGCGGTTTACAATGGCAACGGTGTCTCCGCTAGTTGAGAACAACACCTGATCAGTCTGGAGAAGCCCGCGGTGGTTTTGGAGATTTGCAAAGTAGTTGTTGTCGAAGGCATCACGGGTGGATTGGTCAAGGTCGTTCAATGTATCTCCGCCGCTGTTTTGAGGACATGTTTGGCGGAGGGTTTCCAAGTATCCGGCATCAATGGTCGGGTCCGGGTTGCCGCCACTGAAATTGTAGAGGCGGTGAACGAAAGTTGAACATCTTGCCCGGCCAAATGTATGAGCACCTAAGAAAGGAAACAACCACATTTAAATCTTCGAAAATAATTAGAGGTTGACTTATTACGTGGTGTATACTGCTAGGTTAATCCGGTGATTAATTGTACTATTATTCTGCTCAATTGTGTGTGTATATGTATAGGGTTACCTGATAAAGCGACCAGATCAGTGGTATCTAATCCTGCATCGCTAAATTTTTGTAAAAGTTGAGTAACGTTTTCGCGAAAGCCTGGAATGGCACTGGTACCAGCTCGGTTGGCTGTCCTACCGTCTCTTCTTCCCAATTGAACTTCCCACGTTGGCCCTCCATTCTGCAACAATATACCAATAAAAATATTATATGAGGAATTTTTTGAACAATAATAAATGAGGAACTTTTTAAAATATATATGCTCCAAATTTCCAAGAATTGTTCATTAATTAGATTATCTCTCCGGCCGCCATTCGCATTCTTTTTTATTTTCGTTGGGGCTGGTTCTCAGATGGATTGACCATTTTCCAATTTCTTTGGGGACTTGGTCCTCCTCTTGGATATCATTTTTTTTTAAATTAAATAACGTAACGCTAATTAATTAATTGAACTAATTAGGACTTTTAATATGTACGTACCTCAGTAACAAGAATTTGAGAAGCAATTGCTAAAATGTCAGAACAGGAGACGACACCAGGGCAAACATTCTGGAGGGCAGTTTTGATATCATCTACGACTTCGTATCCGTCTGTCGATTGATTGGGACCTGCATCTTTCTCGCTATCTATTCCATCTGCGTTGTCTAGCATAATCGATCCATCACAACCCTGCATGCATGCACCGTTACCCATTAAATTAAAGTTAATTAGTATTGCACATAAAAACACATTCTTCCTTTGACAAAGCATCTGTTGGTTATTAATTGACGGGTTGTCAATATATTGGTCAATAACATATCAATAGCAAAACTTTTTCACGTTTTAGCAATGCAATATTGATATTATCGATACAAAATTTGTAATTTAGCAAAGACGGACGTTCATGTACATAAAACTTTATGTAATATATATTTCATTATATATTACCGGATGATATTTTTGAATTACCTATAACATATTCCTTAATGAATTACATACATTGACGAAGCAGTCGTGGAAATGGACCCGGATGAGTTTGGCACCAATCCGGATGTCATTCTGTTGAGCTTGCTCGACCACACCACGAACAATGCTCGTCACATTTGGGCATGTGGTACTGTAGAAAGTTGGGCTCAGTTGAGCGTTGGCATTTCCCAACACACTAGTAGTAACAAGAACAAATATTGCTGCTGCAATTGAAAATGAAGACATGATGATTAACTAGGAAACTGAAATTGATAGGTTGCTAGCTAGCTCTAGCGCGGGAGATGAGATGGGTTCTTTTGAGGCTAATTCTCTACCCTTTTATAGACATAGTAGTGGGTGAGATTTAAGTGTCAGCGCTAGGCATTTTGTGCATGCTAAAATCAAATCACCAGAAAGATCGTTCTTTGAATAGTCATTTGTGAAAATTTTCAAAGAATTAAGCTGATGTGGGCCTATTAGGAATCATGAACCTTTCTATGAGTTGAAGAATTTTCAAACTTTCCAGTGGAGGGCGCAATTATTTTAATCAATGTTTTGTATATATTTGAAAAGTCCAGGGGACATATATAGTAATTATATTGATGACTTGATATGGTAATAAATTCAGCAGGAAAAGAATTTTTCCGGCGAAGAATAATGGAATCATGAAGCAATGATTGTCAATTCGATCGGTAAGTACACCATCCGCTTGATTAATAGACTTATTTACAAGTGTACTTCTGAAACTCATATTTATTCTTATTTGTCTTATGAAATTAATTTTTTTTTACTTTACTTATCTCTAAGAAACTCACATTTATTATCACTTTGCCTCATTTCCGTCTAAAACCGTCAAATCAACATTAGAATGGCTTATGTGGCACTTATGTGGACTCGTATGTCAACAATATTAGGAGTTATGCCATCATTTCACAAACAAACCCATTAAAAATGAGTTGTTGAGTTGCTCGAGTAAACACTAAATAAGAATTTTGTATTCAGATTAAGATTCTGAAAGTGGAGTAATTTATTGTGATTGATGGTGGCATCCTCTTTTTCTTTTGTTATTTTGATATGGAGGAAGCCTGGTTGTATTAAAGATGAAATCCTTTTGTTTTTCTGGACTTGTTTAAGAACCAACTATATAGTCTAAGTTGGGGTAAGATGATATGTAATGGAACCATTTTAAGTGCAATGTCTCCATTCGAAATGAAGGGTTTGCAAGTGAAATGGTTCATCTATTTTGTGATATTGCCACATCAAAGGTACAAGGAGAACTCAAATGTAATAGAACCATCTTTTTCTTATAAACAAATTGATTTAAATGAAAATATATTTGTATTTAGACATTTGATGCATTGAAATTGTTCATTATATAAAAGTTCAGTTCGTAGCTAGATTTCATCAAGTGAGTCCCTTTTGATCAAAAGTAAAAATAAAATTATAGGCAAGTGGGCCCCGTCTTATGTTTAAGAGACTTTGGACGGAAATAGAGCCGAGTAATAACAAATGTGAGTTTTATGAGACAAAGTAAAAAAACATGGATTTTATGAGGCAAAATGAGAACAAATGTGGTTTCGAGAGAAACCACAGTAAATAAGCCTAATTATATAGTTTGGTAACTTATTTTCTGAGGCTAGCACGGTTTGATTAAGACACTTTTCCAAAGTTCAAAAATGCCTTACTTCGTTTGACTGTCCCACTGGTTATTTTCTCAAATCTATAATTTGACAGAATTTTTTTTTCCATAGAATTAGGGTATGCATGCCTATGGATAGCATACGTGTAGTGAGGTTTACCAATTTCTTCCATTCATAATTAACATCAACAGTGTAGACCACGCAAGAAATTTTAAAAGTTTCTTTTATCAATGGACCAGGCAAGAGTATGGAGTCAGAAATTCAGTTAGGAGTGCGACATGAAAGCTTTTAACTTACAACAATGAACATGTTTGACTTAAACTATACATCAGCTATAAAAAAAAATCATGTTAATAAGTTATTAGTAATGTCTGCAATCAGAAAATTGTAACTAGACATATAGAACTAAGCAGAGATAAATCAACATTGATGAGAAGAGAGAATTTCATTAGACCAAAACTGTCGATGATTGAATTGAAATGGATAACTTTCATATTTAAAATATTTTGAAGGAATAAATGAAAAATTGCATACATGAAAGTAGACAAAGAATTACTCTCATTAAGAAAGCTAATGCATGCCAATCCCCTCTAAAATTGGAAGATTCATAAGATAATTAAGTTTGTCTAGTCTATTCAAAATGAAAAAAAAAAAAAAAAAACCATTTACGTCTAACTTAAATATGCCATGAATTTTATGAGGTACCGTACCATCTATTCTAATTTTAGTCACCAAATGAGACCTAAGGATAATATTTAGACCTGAGATCAATTTTGTTGATCATATTTCATAAAACATGAAGTAGTCTAGCAGAGTATCAATATTACAGAGACTTCTTCAAATTGGATATGTAGGGAGTATGAAACATACTTATGATGAAGTCCAGCATTATAGAAATTTTGTATATGGATTGGAGGATTTGGAGACAATCGAAAGACTTCAATCAGTTTGTCAAACCGTGTAAAGACTTCAATCAGTTTGTCAAACCGTGTAAAGACTTCAATCGTGTAAAAGACTTCAATCAAAAGGCTTCAACGTACGTAGTTATGTACAAGTTATCTAATTATGGATGACACTAGCATCTTATTAAAAGAATGCACATATCTTAGTTTTGTGAATAACGTATGTTTATCTATCTATGGATGATACTAACATCCTATTAAGAGAATGCACATATCTCAGTCTTGTGAATAACGTATGTTTATTATATAATCGAAATCATTTGATCTTTAATATTTATTTAAAGATTATTAAATAACCTAAACCAATTTGAGATGGACGACACTGCTTCTAAATTAAAGTGATGCCACCCATCAAAAATCATAATAATATCCACAAAAAATAATCTTAACAGTTCTTTTATCCAACGGCTGAAAGTGGACGATCCAATGGTGCAAAATCGGGTATAAACACACGCAGTGTACCACTTTGTACTCTAACTGTACACATAAATTTCTCAAGGCTTGCCTACATTTTGACTTCTAATATATTAATCTAATTTAAGAAAATTGTCCAGATTTAATCGGTTCAACAGTCAAGTAACTTTGAAATTAATTGAAAACTCGTTTAGAAGTGCTTTTAAAATGACTGAAAGCGCTTTCGGTGAAATTATTTTTGGATTCCAAAAGCACTTTAAGTACTTCCTACCAAAATCACTAGTTATGTGCTTCTGACAAGAAGCACTTAAAGTGTTTTTTCCAGTATTCCCTTGCATTTTTACTAAGAATTGGTTTTAAAAGTACTTTTATCAAAAACGTTTTCAGCTATTTAAAAAACACTTCTAAACGAGCCCTTACAATGTCATTTTCTACTTATAACCATATTCGTGATCAATTAGCTAGGGTGGTGACATATAGAAGATTTGGAATATTGTTAGGTATATTTATTATGAAATGTAGAAAAAAATATCTAATTGCGCTTGAAAATAAACAAAAACAACAAAAGTCAGCAATGTGCTCTCCAATCGTCCTCTCTATTTATTTGTTGGAAAATTGCTCCTTTTTTTACTTCAAATCAGTATTGTTTAACGTCGCACTCACTGTCTAACAGATAGAGAGAATTAAATGAAAATAATAATTAAAAACCTTCATGATTGTGGATTAGCTCACCACCCTTAATTGATAGTTCATCGAATTATTTATTATTATTAGATGAGTTTAAAATTTTAAATCTGTGTAGTGGATGGACACAAATCTCAAATTTTAAACTCATCTAACGGTGATAAATAGGATGATGTGTATTACCACCACTTGAGGATGGTGAGCAAATTGCACTCTATCTCCAACAGTTTCTCCAAATATGACTCTTTAAATACAAGTTTGTGGACTTACATGACAATTTGAAGACTAAAATTTGTTTACATTCCAACCGACTCCACAAATTTTATTAATATTTTATTACTTTCTATCATTTGAATAAAAAAAAGGGAGCTTTAATGAAAAGGACAATTTTAAACTTTTTTTTTAACCAAAAGCACCTTAATAATTTTTTTTAATGAAAAAGGCAAAAATTTTAATCAAAAGGACAAAATTTTAGTAAAACAGGCCAAAAAATTTAAAAATGCATGGGCTTGATTCGAAGCCCAACAACCAAATCAAAATTTGTTCCAACCAATACCCCTAACAGAAGTTAACATACTTCTGTTAAAATAAAATCCCATTATTTACGAAATTGCCATCAGTTCAATCTTCTTCAACCCAGATTTCTTCACTCATATTTCTACAAACACAGATTTCTACCATTGTTCATCGTTCCCTACAAACCCAGATTTCTACCATTGTCCATCTACAAACCCAGATTTCTCCTATTAACTTCCACTCTCCTACAAAGCAAAACCCAGATTTCACTGTTCTTGCTCAAAAAATTCCGCGAAGAGCAAAAACCCAAAAGCAAAACCCAGATTTCGCTGTTCTTGTTCAACCAATCCAGCGAAAAGCAGAAAACCCAAAAGAAAATTATAGATTTCGCTGTTCTTTTTTCAACAAATCCCGCCAAAAAAGCATAACCGAAAAGCAACACCCAGTTTCGCTGTTCATCTTCGACAAATCCCGCCAAAAAGCAAATTCGAGAAATTCAAGGTACAAAATTCCTCAATTTTCTTACTACATTATGCTTCGAAACTAATTTTGGTTTGGTGATTCGATTTTCAAGTTCTAGAAATAGTGGTTTTATACATAGAAATTTTGGTGATTCGATTACAATTCGGGACGGAGTGGGTTTTGAAATTCTTAATGAAAATTATCTGTGCATTATTTACGAGAACTTATGACCACCATGCCACTATTTACAAAACTACACATTGCCTTATTTCTAGAATTTCACACTATTTCTAGAACTTCATACATCCTTCAACTGAAGACTTATACATCAACTATTTCTAGAACTCACAGTATACAAACCTTGTTCACAGAACTTCACATAACCACTATTTACAATTATACAACCGCTTCATTCTGGAACTTCACCACGACCACGCACTTATTACCAAAGCGCAGTTGCCACTGTTTTGCAATTTTCACTCATTTCTGGAACTCTGACATCAAGCTATTTCTGAAACATCAATCAGCTATTTTCTAGAACTCACAAGTATACTGTAGCTATTTACAGAGGCCCATTATGGCAACTGTTCTGATTATCTGTGTTTGCCACTAATTATGAAATTGTACATTCCACAATTTTTTAGAACTTCACACTATTTCTAGAACTGCTTTCCAACTATTTTACAGTTTGTTACCCTTTGGAGTAGCTTTCATTTACGAGTTTATTCTGCTAGAATTCCACACCCAACCACTATCCTTTAATTTATACCATGCACTCACACTACAGTTTATACAACTTCCATCTTTGCTATTATTTTCTATAACTTTTAGATTGCCACTAATTTTTAAACAATGTTTATTAGTGAATATCACAAATGAGAGCATCAAAATCAACCAATTCTAGAAGTCGAACAAAAGAAATTGAGATACAAAATTTGTGCAAAAAAGAGTATAAAGAAAACAAAGAAGATCCAAATGTTGCGAATTACATATCATTCAAGTGCAACATAATGGGGTTTTCAAATGCAATGCACACATATGTGCCTCTACTTCAACGCAAACAAGTTGTTGTGAGTTGGCTAAACACCATTTTGTAGTTTTATAAAGCTTTATGTGGACGGAGTTGATGACCGCAACGAGGAAGGGAGGAAGAAATCGGATGTAGACTTGAAGAAGATAATTAGTGCTGTTGAAAAAGAAATTGATTTGGTGGAGAAGTGAGTGAGATAACATCACGATGATGTTGTTCAAATTTTGGGCTCAATAATGAAGGGATTGAGCTGCGGTTTGAACTTACTTCAACAAGGAAAGACAACAACTTCATTCAAAAGTACTTTCCAAATGATGGGAATTTGTCAAAAGGCCACAGAATAGTTGAAGCATACCAAATCAATACTTGATGAAGTCCACAAGGGAGCAAAGAGAAGCTTGGCGAGCGCAGTGTTGTATCCATCTAATCCAATCCTTGTTTTTCAAACTTCGGCACCTACATAGCATGGGTTTAATCAAGATTTGGTAAAAGTAGAAGACATGGGCATTCACAATTGACCAAGGAGTGGCAGTTACCTTTTCAAGATGATTGAAAAAGCAAAAGTGACAAAAGAAGCAAAGGAAGACTGACATTCGGTAGGATGCATTCTACTTGTCCTGGTAAGAAGAAAACAATGTATTAGTTTTGTGATATATTATTATTTAATTTCATGAACTAACTTCCATTTTATAATTCATGGAGAACTTGACACCGGCAATGGCAAGATGGGAATCAGTTCCATCCTGATACAATCAAAGATGTGCCGAGTTGAAGAAATCAAAAAAATTAAAAAAAAAAATTATGCATTTATAAAAACTTTCTAACTTTTTAACGTAAGTGTTTACTGCTGTTATTTGAGTGAGTGGGTACGTGTATGTGTGTTTATGATTGCATATACTTAACTAAGATACTTTTGTGAATTCTAAATGCTTTGTCATAACAACTATTTCTAGAACTTTACACTATTTATAGAACTGTCCATTATTTATTTTATTTCTGACTATACAGTAGTATTTAGAACTTGTGGATGCTATACTATTTTAAAAGCGCATTCTTATTTACGAAGCTTAGCACGACCCTTTGTCCTTATTATATAAAGCTGCAATTGACACTATTTATAGAACTTCGTACTATTTATTAAAGTTAGGACATCGTATTTAGGTACTTCTTATTTCTAAAACTTGCATTATATAACCACTATTTCTACAACTTCACACAATAATATTATTTATATAATGTGCTTGTGTGATTGTGTCTTTGTTCCATGTGTATCGACCACAAGAACAAATACACAATATTTATTCCAAGTGTATACATTGAAAGAGCCAAAAACAAGGGCACGACAAATCGTCTAGGAGAAGCATGAGAAACACAAAGAAGCTCGAGAAAAACACCATTGTTTCCTAAAGCGATTGGACAAAACACAAAATGCGAGATCCTTGGTCACATCAGGAGGCGGCCCAGATGCTCATAACTTAAAGAAGATCTGGCGTAATCTCGGTAGAAGAAGCTCCAAGTTAGGTTCAAATGCCTTCAAAGAGGAAATGGGCAAAGTACATGCTTTGTCGTCAAGCATATTGTTGGAATACTTTAATTCGACAAATGAATTGTACAACAAGTTTTGCTAAGGCTGGGATGACTCTTTTCGGGATAAAGAGGTACATAACTCACGAAGGCTATGATGGAATATGCAGCAGAGAATACAACCGAGAGAGTACAAGCTGTACTTGCCAAATGAGATGCTTAACAAAGAAGTAGAAAAGCATCACAGCCTGTATCTGAGAGAGGAAGAAAGCGAGTTCAAATGAGCCAAGATTGCAAAGCTTGAGGAAGATTAAGCATCTTCTTTCTTTGAGTTAACAATGGGAGGAAATTATGACTTCAAATTGAAACATTGGCCAAAAAGTTGAAGGAGCTGAAGTTGAAGTCTGGAAGAAATCAATAGAGTCCAAAGAGAGCAATCAAAATATGACGGTGGTGAAAGGCCAAAGACAATTCATTGGTCAAACGTAGCAGAACAAGAGGCGACCCGAGGAAGGCTAAATATGACTCCTTTGTTTGACTATAGCCAAGTATGAAAAAAAAAAAGAAAAAGAAAGACCAAATACAAATTTCATAGTAAGTGACGATGAAGTCCTTCTATGCTTCCAACTCGGGAATGCCCAGAAATTAGTGGCAAGGAAAAAGAAAGGCCAAAACCAGCGAGAGAAAGCCAAGAAAAAGATTGCAAGGAATTCAAATCAAAAAGAACCCACATACAGCAGCTGTGAGGGCATACAAGATCTTTGGGCAGAAGAGAATGAGAAAATCAAAGCGATTCACAGGACAACGAAATGTAAGTTTTCAATTCTTTATGTATATTTAAAGTGAACAATGGTCTGCAATATAAAACTAAGTACATACTATTTCTGAAACTGAAGTATCAGGTAATTCTAAAGCGTGTTTTCTTCTTTGTTTTTTCTTACACAAGGACTTCTTTTGGTTACAAAAATCAAACGGGGAATATGATGAAACAAAAGATTATTATGTTAAAAGTGATTTGACATCAGTCTTTGTGGGTGTTTGTCGGTACAAACATAATAGATGCTTCATTTACTTGTTGTGCGAAAAAGAACAAATCGAGAAGCAAAAGCCAAATGCGTACTGCTGACATTTCTTTTGTAAGTATCTAACTTTTTATGAGAATACCACTATTTCACACTATTTCTAGAACTTCATACATAAACTATTTGTAAAATGTTGACCATAAAATCTCTACATGTAAAATGTTGACCAAAATGAAAATAGATTATTGATATGTGACTATGATGTTAGAAATTATTGAGTTCTAAAAATGAAGAGTCTTCATTCAATTGCTTTAACTTCATATAGCCACTATTTACAATTATACAACCACTATACAGAAACTACCTTTATTTACGACTTCATACACCAACTATTTTTATAAGCTACAATTATCTGACCACTATTTCAAGAAATTCACACAACCAACGTCACTATTCATAAAGCGCACATTGCCACAATTTTTAGAACTTCACACTATTTCTAGAACTTCATATTTACGGAGATTTCACATTATTTCTAGAACTTCATATAGCCACTATTTCTAAAACTTAAGTCGGCCAAGAACATCATTTGTTTATAAGCTGCCAGCATTCTTGGCAATTTTTAAACTTCACACTATTCTAGAACTTTAAACTATTTTTTAGAACTTCATACACCAACTATTTTTACAGGTTTATTTACCACTCGGAGTGACTTTCATTTTTCATTTTATCATAAATCTCTGTATGTAAAATGTTGACCAAAATGAAAATAGATTATTGATGTATGTGTCTATGATGTTAGAAATTATTGAGTTTCTCACTTACATACATTGACCAACCAATATATGTTCTCATTTTCCAGCGAATGACATGGAACAATTGAGAAGTCAAAGCGATCGAGAAATACGAGGATGATACTTTGAAGAATCTTTTGAATACAAACATTGGAGTTGTTGGAAAAGTATTTATTCCAATTAAGCACTACTTCCACTTCACCTTGGTTGTGGGACCTTCAACAACAAGAAATGACACCTTTACAACTCAAAACTACCAAGGATTGAGAGGAACAAAAGCGTGTATTTGAGCATGCAATTCAAATGGTAAGAATAATCCCAACTAAATTCCAAACTATTAATTAATTTTCAAAGCAAAAATACATTGTTCATAAAACTTTTACAATTATTCTTTGGGGAGAGATAGATTGAGGGTAGTGCGAAACTTTACAAAGCGACAACAACATTAAAATACCAATTCAAACTTTGCAACACATACCTGTGTGAGGAAGACTTCGTAAGTACAAACAACACATTATTTCATTTGTTCATTTTAAAGTTATATGTGAGTTCAATTTTATTAGTTTCTTATTGATGCAAGTTATATGAGTTAAAATTATCTTACTTTTATGTTATCAACAAATACGGACTTGATTGTGGCATTTCGTAATCCACTTTACCGTCCCAGTGCAAAAAGGAGACAATAGCACCCAAGTTTGACAAAGAAGAAGTCTTGAGAAGAGCGTAGCATCGCTGCTTTCAAACCCCTGAAGCTTGGCTAACTGCAAATGATCTCTTCTAGGATGATGGAAAAGAAAAATGAAGAAAAAGCAATAAACACCCATGGATGATGATGCAAGCGAGAGAAAGAAAGAAAAAGCAAAACAAAATACCTTTTGGATGAAGTGGAAAAATTGATACGCATGAGGCTTATTCAATTGTGGATTGAGATGTTATCGTTTATTTACAAAACAAAAATGTGTCTGTGTGATGTTTTTCGTATTTAAATACGTTTAAAAGATGCTTTATTCATTTTTGCAACGAGTGTTTTTTTTTACTTTTATAAACAACTTTGAGTGTCACGAATCTAGAAACAATATTTTTTTTTTATAAATAGAAAATATGTTGTTTAAAGTCATAAAAAACAAAATAAAAACCAATTTAAAGCATGACCATGTATTTTTTAACTGACTAAAACAAAGTTAAAATGACTATTTCTAAAAAATTAAACTATACACTATTTCTAAAACCTAAAATAAAAGAAAGTTTTTTCTGTTGTTTTATTATTTAAAAAAAAAGGCTGAGCGACTAATCATATAAAAACCCCGAGCATTTAAAAAAACAAAACAAATAAAGACCCTGCTTCAAAAATTACTTACCAAACCCAAAAACCAAAAAATCCTTTCTCCCACACTTTAGATCAGAGTGCCACAAACAGCTATTTTAAAATCCCAATTTTTTGAACATGTCCAGGTGAAGAAAAATCATGCATAAACCTGCAACGAGAAGAGCAGAAATCAAAAGCGACAGAAAATATCAACAATCTCTCTGGTTTTTACACGATTCAAATCCCGGAAAAAACACTTTCCATTTTCATTTCTGAGAAATCTTCCCCTTTCCTTCAACGTAATTCGTTACCATCAGAGTTATTCCAGCAAAGAATCCGAGGAAAAAAAAATCAAAGGTATGAATTCTTCAGGTATTCCTCGTGATTTTAGAGCCTTAAACTTAGTTCATTGCATTTTATGAAGTCAGTTTACTCAAATCAAGCATACCGCGATAAAATCCATAAATTTTAAAAACCCGGATTATCTTGTTTGTTAAAGCGGGTTTCCAAAAAAATTCTTTTAAATGTGCATTTTATGTAAGTTCATTACCCGATCTACAAAATATAAACACGAAATAACACTCTTTACTATGCAGGTTTTTCAATACATATATCATTCGCTATAAAATCCAAGGATTTCTAAGTTAGATTTAAGAGTAAAAATTTAGAGCAGTTAAAAATATCTTCAAAAAGAGAAAAATAACAAAAACAAAATATTAATAAAGTGATTATGAAAATTTATGTTCATTGTAGAAAAATGAAACCATAATAATTGTATTACAAACTAGGATATCACAAAAATGCAAAATATAATTATTTAAGCGACTATTTCTTAAGCGTATTTTCACTATGTCTTAAACTAGCTATATTAATTCTTCAACCATAATAATTTGTTACATACATGCAAATGTAATTAGTTCGCATATTATTTTCTAGAACTTAAATACATCAATTATTCAGAACTTACAATTATCTTGTACGATTTGTAGAACTTCCACCACGACCCCTTTGTCACTATTTATAAAAGCTGCACATTGCCACAACCTACCCAACTTCACACTATTTACGGAAACTTCATGCATCAACTATTTATAGAACTTCTGGTGTCTGACCATTGTTCTAGACCTTCCCACACCACCACTTTGTCCTTATTTATAAAAGCGCACATTGCCACAATTTTTTAGAACTTCCACACTGTTTAGATTTCACACTATTTCTAGAACTTCACACTATTTCTAGAAATCCACACTATTTCTAGAGCTTCATATAGCCACTATTTACAATAATCGTACTATTTCTAGAACTTACGCGACCAACTGTCACTATTTATAAAAGAAGCGCACATTGCCACAACTTCACACAATTTTTAGAACTTCACTATTTCTAGACTTCACACATCAATTATTTCTAAAGCAGCAATTTCCTTTGTTTTATTAAAGTGTGTATATGACAACTATGAGTTCTCATATTAGTTTAGTTATTCAAAAATCCATTCTAATATACGGTTTTGTGATGGATTTAATTAAATAACTTACGCAAATGTCCAAGCTCAACAAAAACAAATATCAAGAATTATCATACAACAAAAAGGACACAACGAGAAGAAGAAGGAAAGTATCCATCCCGATTGACAATACAAGTGAAGAAAACAATGCCGCTGCGGGGGAACCAATGCAAAAGACACAACCCGAGGAAAAAGGAAAGAAGAAAGAAAGACAAAAGCGAAGGAAAGCATGAGCGTGAGACCAAAAAAGCTTGAGAAAAAACATCGAACACCATTGTCACCAACGGGTTACCAAATCATGAAGACATGATCATCCTCCAATTTGGAACAACAATCGGAAACTTCGAGAAATAAGTTCGGTTTCAAAGGGAAGAAGTTGAAGTTGATTCAACAAAATTTATCTTCTTGAAATGGAATCACAGGCCGATTTTACAAGCAACATGTTATGGGTTATCCTTGACCGAAGAAATGATCAAAGGTTATACTTGACAAAGGGGACTGTATCGGAAAAAAATACATCACAGTCAAACACATGCTGAAATTTGCAATAGACAAGATGAATAAATCAATTCAGAGCGAAGACCACGTCTCAGGAAATATCTTGCAAGATCAAGAAGGGCGATGTACAAGGCAAAGGGCGAACCATTTCAAAAACTACGGAGCGAGAACAAGAAAAAATGGGAAGATCTCCAGCATTCTGCTGAACATCGGCCCAAAGATGAACTTTCATCACAGTAGGACGGCTTTCAGAACCACAGAGACACCAGCTATAGATTGGACCTGACTCCTGTGTACAAATTCTTGACACAGATGAAAAGAAGAGAGGATAATTGAATTCCATAAGCCCACGACAACACGTAAATGCTGAAAGACTCAATTCAAAATATGTTTGCATAACTACTATTCATACAAAAATAACTTTGTTAGCACTTACCTCTTAATCTATTTCTAAACATTTATGCTCCAAATACAGCAATGAATCTTTGAATGACGACTAAGGCAGACTTGACTACAACAAGATAATTGTGTTGAAAGAAGATCTGAAAAGTTTGATGGCAAATGAATTAATATCGACTCAAATAGATTGATGCTTTACTTGCTACATGAAAAGAGAGAAAAAGAGGACAACAAATAACAAAAGCATTTCGATGTATCACAACAATATTTGTAAGTATACAATTAGTTTTTGAACATATAACTATTTGTCAACTATAAGTTTTTACAAACTTTAAGAAATGAAATGAAATCATAATGTGTATTTGTGTGTTCATGAATATATAAAATTTGTGAGAGAAATAAAGGGAATGGTTGTTAAGCATGATTTTCATGGTGCGTACTATTTATTAATTTAGTAAGTCATTGTTAATAAAACTTGATTTGTCAAATATTTTTCTGGAGTTTTTAATTTTATTGAAACAGCATAACATCCGAACAAAGCTTGTTGATACAACTACACAAAACAAGGAAAAACTCTACAAACGATTGATGGACCAATATGGAAAAGTGACAAAGGTTTTCTTCCCATTGTTTCTTACAACCATTTCTCTTTAGTAGTGTTGGACTGACACTAGACAGAATAGACACATTACAATTCTCTTCGACAAAGTACAAACCAGTGAAGATCTAGAAGGCGATTGCTGCGGGAAAATCTTTGCCAATAGTGAGTAAAAACACTAAAATACACAACACTATATATAGTTTACTACCAACAAGTGTTTTATTTTTCTGCATAATTTCTGAGAGAGACTTTGTGCAATATTGGCTTGACAAGGTAAAAGAAACAGAAACGATCATTCAACTTGCTTCCACATGCAAGTCATGAAACAATGGAGAAAGTCAATGCAATCAAAAGTGACTTTGAATTCCAATTGAATGAAGGCAGAGAAAATGTGCACGGTAAAAATCAGCATCGTAAGTGATGAAATTTACATAACAATTTTAATTGCACATACTACATTTCAATATTTCTTTAAACTACTATATTTCAATGTTTTCACATTTACAAAATAGTACTTTTAATATCACTATTTCTAAAAATTATACGTGTTTTTTTTTTAATATATGTCTTGTACATCAAATTAGAAAAAGAAAAATAACCACATTGAATATTTTTGAAAAAATCGGGTTGGAAGCTGCGGGATATATATGATGACTTTCATTAATCGATTGGCAAAAAATGAAACAATTCAAGGAAGAATCAGGACTACCCAGAGTCCCAAAAGCACGCAGGATATCCTTGTGCAATTGATGGACCATCGGTCAATTTGGACCAAGGAAGAGGAAGCATTTATCAAACTTTACGACTGACATCAATTGGACATTAGAATGCAAATAAGTCATATTTCTAATTTTCATGGGCATACTTTTTAAACCTTAACCTTGAATTGGTACAATTGGACTTTTGGTATTGTATTAGGAAATCTGACTTTGGATCACGAAACTTTTATATCAGAATTGTACTTTTAATGTGGTTTACATGTAGGTTTCACATGTATTCCATTTTTTGTTGAAAATGATGGATGCAATTTGGATTCTATATATATTTTCATTTACCTAATATAAATTACAAGGTCTTTCGTATGTATATATACAACCAGCATTTGATGGATCTGATTTGGATTATATCGACCCTTATTTGATGGATTACGTATATATTTTGTTGAAAAAATGATGGATGCAATTTGGATTCTATCGACCATATTTCTAGAACTTCACACAACTCTTTGTCACTATTTATAGTGCACATTGCCACTATTTCTAGAACTTGTACTATTTCTAGAACTTCCTTTTCTTTCTAAACTTCCATGGCTTTATTCCATTTATTTCTCTATGAATATATTTGTGAGATTTATATTACGTTAACACACTCTACGTCTATCTGAAATATATAACAGGCACTAGGAATTAATTAGTCAAATCCACTATATCTAAAAATTAAATGACTATTTCTAAAAATGAGCTGACTATTTCTAGATCTAGAAACATACTTGTTTCCAAAACTAAAATCATTGTTTCATAAAAAAGAAAAGAAAAGAACGTCTTAAACACAAAATTCAAATATGGAAAACATCACACATAAAATGGACATATCAAAAACTTTCAATCCATACGGAGTATATATAAAATTCAAACTTTATTAATAAATAAGTAAATACATGTCCTTCGAATGAAGTCTAATCGTAGTGAAATGAAAAAGCGATAAACGATATGCAAATAAAACAAAGAAATAATTCTCACATTGTTGTAGATAAAATAACATGTGTTAAATGTGATGTGTAAATCCTAGGTAGTATGGATTGAAGCTATTGAATTACATGAGGATTAAGTCTATTGTACTTGTACTTGCTTGTATTCACATAAATAAGGCACCTGGTATGTGGAATATATGAACTACATATTCCACATACACTCTGATTTCACCAAATTCTCTCTATTCTTCTCTTGCCTTTCCCTTACTTTCATGTCCTGACACGTTATCGACACGCTCTTTCATTTGTGCGCAAAGAGGAATATACAGGAGTTTTGGCCATCTTGATCATGGGAGTATTAATTTCAATAGTTTTTACTTTGATTTATTTATTTTTATTGAATTAATATACTTGCTATTGATTCAATTTTTTCCACTGTTATTTTGGGCAATTCAAACGCATTGACGATGGAAATTCGGAGTTGAAGGCAATCACATAAACAAATTGTTGACAATAAATGCAGCCAGCCAATCAGGGTTCTTAAAAACACGGTCTCGATTGTGATGTTGCAGCCGGTTTGATTGCATGAACCTTCACCATGATGCATAACCCAATTTTTAACGTTTAAAGAATTGTGATCTTGCAAATATTGTGTTAACATCGAGCATTTTAATATATCTAAAATATATTAAGTGAATTGATGATTGTGTGAACAAAGGAAAAATTAAGGGTTTTTTCTTATTTTTTCGCTTTTCTACAAAAACATCAAATTTCGTTTTCTGAAAAAAGCGGAAATTCTTTACCGAAAAATTTTTCGTTTTTGAGAAAAATAAAGAAAAAAAAAGAAAAA
The DNA here is from genome assembly GCA_018257905.1 of Gillenia trifoliata. Classification (NCBI taxonomy): domain Eukaryota; kingdom Viridiplantae; phylum Streptophyta; class Magnoliopsida; order Rosales; family Rosaceae; genus Gillenia; species Gillenia trifoliata. The sequence goes on from CM031080.1 coordinate 23,428,898, forward strand.
AGCTCCCTGCAAGTAAGTAGGCATGGCCAGAAGTAGGACCGGCCGACATCGGCTGGTAAGCCAAATAATCACTGTAAGCCATTGATGGCCTCCTTCCTTTTCCTGCGGCCCACTTCCTCCTCGGCCGCGCCCGATTGGGCGTGACAAGCCAACTGACGCTTCTTTACTTTTCCCTCTCGCCTGGCTTTGACGGGCCAGCCCACGTGCTTCTGACCTTGCGTCTCTTCCTTCGCTTCCTTCCTTGACTACTGATGAGCTTGGGCCAATGTGACCCTGCTTTGGGTACCATTTCGGTCAAGAATTTTTATTTTCTTGGCGGCGGCCAGCCCGGAAAGAAAATAAAAGTTGGGCATAGCTCGACTACGACCCACCAAAAATTATTTGGGTCATATTTGCAAACGAGTCCGAAGTAGACCTTTATGTTCACTACCCATTCACAATATATGTTCAAATTTATTATTTTTTTATTTTTGTTCTATATATATTGCGTTTGATTGCGGAGGTATATGAACTTAAAGTTCATAAATTCGAACACGAGCTTGAATAAGTGCCATGAGCACGAGTTTCCTTAAGGAAATTAAATACCCATGAAGGCAGTAGTTTTCATGAAAATTTAAACCAAACCATGTCTTAGAACCGAATGTTCTAGCTTTTATGATTATGGAGAATTTATTTCCATAAGCATAACCACAATTTTTGTTCCCTCCATCTAGTGGATTTACGACATTAACAAATTCGACTTCACTGTGGAAGTTTCTAGAAGGAAACTAATTTATATGGGCACAAAAATTGTGAAGCTCCATGACCTCTTGAGAAGTTGAGAAACGTGAAGCCAACAATGGCGTGGATAGAGCTAAATAAGCCTCCGTCATGATTTTCATCAAGACTTATGCAAGCATTGTAAATGGAAGCACACCCGATGACGAGGATTCCTGTTTTTCTTTGACTCACTCTACGGATCGTTCTAATCATGCAAAGATGATCTTGCCGAAGCAAGACATAACTTGCTGACGCAAGACACACCTTGCACGAAGCAAGACATACTTTGTCAAAAAGCAAGACATACCTTGCCACTTGTGAAGACATATCTTGCTGCGACACAGGCATGATTGAACCCAAATCAGTGAATAGGTAGTCACGGGATTTGTGAATCCGATTGAATTTTGGTGGAGGTTTTCTCGTCCTTCCATACCTCTAAAATGCTCCACGAAGAAGCAGCATGTAAAGAGAGGAGGTTTACTAAATTCTCGGATACGATACTACTGCTGCTCGTGCCGAACCTGTGGTGATAGCGCTGGTGATTGAATTTGGGATGTGCAAGGTCTTGCTGTTTCGCGGTGTACCCGAACTTAAGGCTGCTTCAATAGGAGCCTACCGAATCTACTCTTCCTTCTTGGTGATCTTGAATAGTGGTAGAATCGAGAATTGACGAGGGGTGGCATCACGACCAAACACGTGATCCTTTGGCAACTAAGACCCCAAACTTCAAAGAATAAGGGTAGTATTCCCAAACCTCATTGTGCAATATCTACTTCTATTTTGATGGAATAGATCATTGGCTATGCAACTATTTGTGCCGTACCAATGTTGTTGAGGAGTACCATTCGCATAGTCAATCTGTGTGAGACTAATTTTGCTTCACACAACATATGGAAACGAGAATTTTGACATGGAAGGCCCTGTTGGCGAAACCCCTATCTTTTGGTTTAAGTTTTGAACAATTTTTCCTTTTGTTTGGATGATTGTTTTGGTATTTCTTTAAATTTTTGGATATTATTATGGATATTGTCCTCGAATGAGTTAATTGAATCATGTTTCTTATACATGTGACCGAATTCAATTAACATGTATTAAGGTATATAAATGTGGGGAAGTTAGGTATGCGGATGAGACGTCTTGACTATGCACTAGCCATACCTAAATACCTCTAGCAGCGAATTGGTCTGCCTAACTTTGATTAAGGGCAATGTACTTGCCTCGTTGTCTTAATGAAATGCTTGAATTACTATTAAGGGGCCTTATATTCTCAGATTCGGATGACGTCATTGAGTTATAAGGATGTTCGAGTGAACAATGATCATAAAAACCAGCATAGAAAATAGAGTGGCGTATCTTTGCATCCGCTTCCAAAATATGACACGAAGCTATGTTTTGGGGTAATGGAGCTACCTCCCATGGGACATGCCACATATAAGTGGCGAAGTAGGGTGATTCGGCTTGATTTACTTGCTTTGTAGCGCGGCCGTTTGGAACATTCGAGGTCAAAACACGATGTAATGTGTTACACAATGCATCACCTTACGAATAAAGGATTTTGTGCCCTCTGGCTTACAACTGCCAAACTGTTCGTTGGGGAAATTGGATTTTTACACATCATCACAGCAAAGTTACTACATAACCCTTTTTTTCTGATGGATCAAAGGGAATAATGTGGACTCTTCCAACCAAAAATACGGACCATGTAAATATGGTTTTGGTTGATATATGTTACAATGGTCACATATGCATCACAGCTACACATTAACTGCTTAAACTCACGGCCAATTCTTACTTAAGGGCTCACCACCCACAATTATCAGTAAAGTCACAGAGAAAGCTGGATAATGCGGGAGAGTTTATATCGAGCGATGTTCGATAAAGTATTGCATGTTTTTTGGCATGAAATTGAACATTGAATTCCCCATGTTCAACCCCAAAACTTGACCTGTGACGATCACAAAAAGCGCATTATCAATTGATGCTTAGGACCTTGGTGAGCGCGCAAGCTTTCGGTTTACTGCCCCCTGAGGCTATGCAATCTTGTATGCAGCCATGTTGGTCCGCTGGGGCCGGTGCTACCCGATACTTTATAGCGTTACAATTGGTTCTTTCGGAGTACGAACACGATGTTTCGTATTCGCATTTTGGGTATGCGCATACGCCATATTCGTAATAGCAATGTACCAATATGGGCTCTCAAAGAAAGGATGTGAATCTTTGTCGATTGTGATTCTCCTTGAATTAGCTCTTCAGAGCCCTTGCAGCGATCTCTTTACACTTCCATTTTTGCGGATTGTCGCCGATGAGACAATCTTCCCGCCGTTAGGGGAGATAAAACGTCAACGTTCTACGAAGAGCAGCGCAATTATCGTGGAGCGTCCCCACTATGTCTCATCTCGATCCCCATATTCTGGAATTTCAGAGTATTGCTCCAGGGACGCTTTCTCTTATCTAGATAAAGTGGCGAATCATATATACCAGCGCAAACATGCTGCCAGGATAGGCGTACCTAACGGACGTCGAGTCAACATCCCGAAAAGTGTGCATACGAAGGGACGGTTTTTTATTTGCCCCCTGTTGGGCTGGCCTGATGCGCCCCGACTGACTTCAACCAATCCAATACGTTCTCGGCACGGCCTTGACGAATCATTCGAGTTGAAGAGGATTCACCTCCCTAGAAAGTGGATAAGTATGGCACAAAATAGAATCGGCTTCCTGGTTAAGCTGTCTCGGCCATTCCACCTCATGAGAATTAATCCGGCGGATTATCCCGAGACTGTAGTCTTGGTCCATTATGCATGCATGGATGAGTTAATGGAATTGGAATGAGATTATCATCGATGATATTCACGTATATAGTATGCGAAATAGTGGCGGCGATATCGGCGTGTTGGATTGATGAATATCGGCCCTGGGCGGTTGGTCAAGCGGAAACTAGCAATCCGGTCGAACTTGATTCACTTGCGACGTAAAGTGTTTGGGCACAGTAGTTCTGCCTTCCCACATGTGAAGCCCGTTGGGCACACAAGTGGGTTTTAAATGAGAGCGAAATGAGAAGAATGAAATAGTGTCTGGCTGCGCCTTGTGGCGCAGGTTTCTCTCAAACACACCCGAGATTGATTACGGTGACTTATTTCCCGTAATGGGCGTCATAACGTTCCACACGCCTGGTTTGGTAGTTTCCGAAAAACTGAATATACGGCTTATGTCACATTTTTGTAACGTATCTATAGGGATCTTGATACGGAAATATTTGTGAAAGTTCGAAGAACTTATTGACTTCGGATTCAAATAGTTCTAGACCCACCCAGAACACCCTCTCTTTATTGAATTGGGGCTTTTTTAGCTGCAGTTGGAACAATCCCGGCCAGATGTGGTATGCCGTTTAAGTGAATGACTGATCGATTAGGGATATGAATAAATTATGCCCTGCATTGGCACAAAAGCAATTTGCTAGAGAGTTGGAGTCTATGTGATGACTGAAATTTCCCACTTAGACTACAGAAGAACTTGAGAAAAGCCCCTTACCGCTTTGAAGTGAATTTGAGATGAAAGATCTTGGAGCTTCGTTTATGTCTCGACCAGTTTCGAGCAAAGTTCGGATAATATTGTTCTGGTCCACCAATAGAACTACACCGAGAAGGTGTTGCGCTTTGAGTACACCCGTGTGGTTATACACTAAATGCAAATGAGATCCTTGAAAAAGGGTTGTGGAACACGAAGTTACATATCTAAGTTCAATTAGCGCTTTATTGTGCTTAGCTCATTGCATTATGCATGACATCTCATTAGTTATTGATCTTTTGGTGAATGCAACAACATTGCCTACTTATTTACCACCAAATAGGTGTTGAGAAGATTTTTTAAGTTACTCTGCGGATTTGGGCTTATTCTATCCTCGCATCTCGAGAATTAACCCACGACCCACTTGGTTGTCGAATGATGCTTGCAACTTGGGATATCTTGACCTGAGACTATCCGTCTGTTCCGCTGACCAGATTTCAAACGGGATTATGTCTTTGCGGGTCAGGAACAACACTTGTGATATCTTGGAAGTGTGACGAATAGACCTTAGTTGCGGCGTCCTTGAATTCATCGTATTCTTAAGCCACCCGTGTACATGGGAGCATATTCGAAGCACTTGTAATTCTTACCATCCAGCCGTTGAGTTCAGCAGCGATCTATGAAGACAACGCCGCGTATCGACCAGGACCATGATACATCCAAGAAGTCAACACCAGCTATTAAATGCACATAAATGCTCGGCATGAGCATCGAAGATTGAGAGTCAAGCATATACGATCCAAGACAACCATGCCAGGCCTTTTCCGCGAAGTCATTGCCGAAGAAGCTTGTTGGAAGATTTGGTATGTGCAAATTTTCTCATTTTGCTACGCTTGTAGTTCTCGGGAGTTTAAAATCGAACTCGGGGAGTATCTGAAGTATGCTCGCTTGACCTTAATGTACTCTTTTTCCCTACGATCGGGGATCATTTTCCCATTGGGTTTTGTTGCACGACTAGGTTTTAACGAGGCACCCATTACGGGCTGGTCATACCCTTGTGTGTTTTCTTACTACTTAAATCTTGAAGATGTTAAGTATCGACATTGCATTAACTCACACTTTTCTCTGTTATGGGTTTTGTCGATCTTGGGTTTTACCATAGCCGAGGTTTTGTGAGAGTTTTTATTCTTTTTGTAATAAGTTCCTATCACGAGACTCGAGTGTCCTCTGCTTGTGCCTAGAGACGACTTCATCGGCTATCATCTGAAGATCGATGCGATATCTACTTGAGTATTTGCACTGCTCGAGGGGGTGTTAGCTAGATAAAGTATAACATGTGTTAAAATGTGATTGTGTAAATCCTAGGTAGATATGGATTAGGCTATTCCGTTCTGTAAGGATTAGAATCCTATTGTACTTGTCTTGTATTACTATAAATAAAGGCACCTGGTATGTGGAATATATGAACTACATATTCCACATATATTTCTGATTTCACCAAATTCTCTACTGTTCTTCTCTTTGCTGCCACTTCACTAAAAGCGTCCTACACATGACATTATATATATAACGGTATTAATCGCTTCATCTCGCGAGAAAGCCACAAAGATCAACCATCTTGAATAAGTTTACATGTAACCTTGTTATGGCGAACTCCACACCGGCCCACGAAATGTGATCTTTTATTCTCACTAAGTTACTTGTGACTTGATCTAGTTTTCTTTGGTGGTCGGAGAGGATCTTAGCGTAATAGGAGGCCTCACACCATCTGTAATATCATTAACATTCGAGCATCCGTCTGGCTGCATGCATAACATGCGATATGTTTGTCGATAGTAGTTAACCTTCCAATAATCTTCAATGTAGTCGTATATCACCACGATAATCATGTTGCAAAACTGCAATGCATGAGCACATAGGAAATAAGTGTCTTGCCCTTTGAACACGGGAACATGTCACGTTGGTCAGCCGAGCAACAAAGCTATTCCATTAGTCCTAACTTCAAAGGCATACACATGAGCGATTAATCCTCGATCGTGATGCCCGCCGACGACATGACTTCATCTCATTTTCTTTCTTTGGACGAAGGCTTGATATGGATAGTCGACCAAATACTCTCTTCTCGACCATGCTAACCATCAGCAGAACCCTAATATCCTCAGAAGATCCATAAGTGCCTTCGCGACCTCTGCCATATAGCATTAAGCGATTGAGGAGCCAGCGCATTGCTCATTAATCCCGTCTCTTACCAGGAAAATAAACAATGGCATAGCAAAATAATAACACCCAAACCTTGACCAAGAAATTCTTCACATTTTCTTGCGAGTAGTCATGAATTTAGCCAAGCGCCATCGTACTCGGTTGCAGTGCATGCATATGCCCATTTTGCAAGCTGCTTCATCATTTGTTTTTACTCCTTCAGAGCACCTTTTGGAAATAAAGTGCGACATTTTTTCTTTTAAGTGTACAATACAATAAGAGTCTTGGAGGCCTAGGGAAAAGGATGCAGGGTCTTTTCAAAATGCGCGTCATGTGCATCCGTATAAAAGTAATAACTCTCCTTGAGGTCTCAATATACGAACCAATATTCTAAAAAACCATCTCCAATTTGTATTGATTCGAATCAACGATAGCATAAGCCAGCTCGAAAATTTGCACAATAAAAGTTACATAATTTCAGTCAAATCAATACATCTTTTAACTATTTACAAAAAGCGATTTTTAGTGTTTATTAAACATGGTATGTTTATTCACTCCTTTGTTTATAAAAAAAGATAATACAACTATTTCTAGAACATTGTACAAGCTGTGTGAGGATTCTAAAAGCGATTTCGAGTGTTTATTAAACATGATATGTTTATTCACTCACTATTTACGGAAGTTCACACACTATTTCTAAGAACCGTACCAGCCACTTGTTACAATTATACGACCCATTTATTTCTAGAACACCCTTACAGTCATAGCATCACTTTATTTATAAGCTATGGCATTGCCACAATTTTTAGAACTCACACTATTTCTAGAACTACACACATCAACTATTTCTAGAACTACACACATCAACTATTTCTAGAACTTCACATATCAACTATTTCTAGAACTTCATACATCAACTATTTCTAAAACTTCATACATCAATATTCTATAACTTACAATTATCTGACCACTATTTCTAAAACTTCCCACCCGTACTTGTCACTATTTATAAAAGCGCACTTTTCTGACAACTTTTAGAAGCTTCAAAATATTTTAGAACTTATGACTATCACCATTAACTTATTTTAAGAACTTGGCAATGACATCCTTTATTCATAAAGCTAGCATTACCAACTGTCACTATTGAAAAAACTTCACACAACCACTTTGTGTAAACACGATGTGTTTATTCACTCCCTTGTTTATAAAAAAAAAAAACTAATTCAAGTTGTTTATAGAAAAAAAAAATATTAAATCGAAATTATAAACTCACGATCATTTGCATTCTTTGCCGCAATGACTTAGAAAGCGCTCCTTATACTTGCTTTTGATAAAGTACCATCTGACAAATAACATCGATCGACAAAATAGGAAGCCTTGAATCCATGCATCATAAGCAACAAACAAACGATGAAATCGATTGCTCTCTGGTACAACTAGCTCGAGCAGATCCAGGATTGCTACTTAATCGCGCAATCAACATACCAAGGTAAGAACTTTGTATGCATCGATTATCATCATAGATTTAAATCAATTGTAGCCGTTGTTTACCAAAAGTAAGCGGTGGAATAGTGCAACATCTAATCTATAGAATTGCTTTAGAGTACGAAATGATATCCTTCGGTTTCATTAACGGATTAGTGAAGCTTATCATGATGAGAGAAGCAACAAATTGACGGCCAAGCAACTTTATTTTTTCTTCTTCCGAATCATACCCTTACACGTAATGCACATTATACAATTTACGAATAGTAAAAAGCTTATTAATCTCACCAGTTGGCCAGCGATTACGTGCCAAGAACATCCATCGAGACTCCTTCCTAGAACATTCGAACACATGTCGTTTCTTATCATTCTTCCAATACTTCAACTCAAACCCACATTCAACGAGAGAAAATTTCTTCAACTTGTCTCAAACTCAACAGCCCCTCCCCTAAACACACCTTCCATTTCAATATAATTATCCCATTGGGATGACATATAACTATGAATACCATGAGAGCCATACTTACCTAAATAATCATTCGGAAACCTCACATCTAAGAGTGCGAGGTAAGGCATGAAGAAGAAGCACTCTCAATGGTAATGCAACTACATCAACCATAGATTTATCTATAACCCGATATTTCAACAATGGAGATTTTTGCATCATGAAAACCATGGCATGTTATCTACATCTGCATCACATTCCCTAAGAGACAAATAGGATCTTCATTCAAAAGCATACTTGGAGCTCAAAGCATCCAAGTTTCGGACATAAATCTACACAAATCAATGCAAATCGATTGAACCTAGATTAGAAGAGATAGGGTTAACAACGGATACACCACCATAAGTAAGGCGAGCTAGTTTACGATTCTCCATAACAGCTGAACACAAAAGCAGAAGTACAAAATCAATAAAACATGATGTACTAAACATATATAACAATAAACAACAAAAGCATGTAATAATCACTATTTAATAACTTTGTTATAATGGTAAAATAAACTATTTTAGGAAAAGCGAATCCAATCAAAACAATAACCATGACAAAAATGTAATATAATAAGCATTTATTAATATATTATAAGAGTAAATTCACTATTTCTAAAAACAAATTAGTCCATGACAATCCAGCTGTTTATTTGTCCAAGCAGCGTATTTGTTTCTAAAATGTTAAACTTGAAAACGAGGACAAAAAATAATTTTATACACTATTTCAAAAGCACATTATAGTAAAAATACAATCACCGTTCTTAAATCAAACCAAACACATCAATCAAATACAAAACACCACGGCCAAAGAATCAACAAAAAGCATTACCCCAATTACGATTTTAAATGTACATACATAAACAAAACAAATCAAATAAAAAAAAAAAATTACTTGCATACAACAAAAATTTGAAAAGACCGAATCAAATTTACCTACAAATTCTTCTCAAATTCAAAGTATAGATGGGCACCTCAAACATACGAAATCATAAATCAAAAAAATCGAATCACCAAATATTCAAAATGCAGAAAAAATATAACGAGAAACAAGTCAACGATTACAATTGAAAACGAAAAGTAAACAAATAACAACAAGCATTAAACAACGATAAATTCAATCGCATGCAAACCTTGAATATAATAACAGAAGAACTCCAAAAACGCACATAATCGATGTAATGAAACTGAATCGATCGAAGAACTCTAAGCGCAGGAATCGATCGCAATGAAACTAAGAATCGATCGATTCTCCAAAAGAAAATCGTCTCTCTCAAGAAATCGCCATGAATTGATTTCCTTTCGATTTTATGAGAGATCGAGCTATTGAAGCTATGAGAAAATTGAATCGAGCTACGGGAATTTGGGCTTGTCACTTAATATATATAAGAGTTAGTTGTGTGACGTCACACAACTAACGGAGAAAAGAAAGGGACCGGATAAGCCAGCCGGGGGCAAAATCGGAAACTAGGCACATTGGCCTTTTTGGTTGAGCGGTCTTATTAAAATTTTGTTGGTTTGATGTTGGAGCTTGATACCCATTTGGTGTTGAGCTTGTCTAGCAATTAATAAAAGTTATTAAAGGTCTTTTGGTTAAAATATAAAGTTTTTTATGTATTTTTATTAGTTTTCCTTTCATTTAAAGCATATAAAATTATCATTTGTCACTTATTTTGTTGAGTAGTTCATTTTTTCTTCTATCAAAGTGAAGACATTTTTTGAAATATTGAAAATTTTACGAGTGGTATGTTTCAAACTTATATATATAGATTAAGCTATAGAAAAATTCCACCTTACTAGAATTAGTATACCGACAAAATAGGTAAATAAATATTATGTTCCTAAAACATTCACCCCAAAACTATCATCCATTACTCCGACAATTTTGTATCTCCGAGTAATGGATTATCACAGCAAAATTAGCAATAACATGAATCTATAGTCGAGGTATACTACAATTCTACACCTACAAAAATTAAGATAGCTAAACAGTAGGTAAATTACAAATCTATATATGATGGGGCTCATAGGTAAAATGTTGGTTATGGTTGTAGCACATGGCATCCAAATGCACAAATGACTAGGATTATTTATCTAGTATAAATAGGTGGGTTTTCACTTGTTATCGTTGACTGGATCTATATTAAATGATTTATTTTTAATTTGCTAATTGAGTTGCTACCAAATTACGAGTCCAGATCTGCTATGCTCAAATTTTCTTTGCCCGCCCTGTCCTACATTTTCTATATTGACACGTGTTCTAGGCATCAGATAACACTATTAGCCCGACAAAAAAAATAAAAAAGAATTAAAACAACTTAAAAGAAAAATCAGAAAACTGAACGGGAGAGAAGATAAAAAAGGAGAGAGAGGAATGGAGCGAAGAGCTGTCTGAACCTAAACAGGAAAAATCTCTTACGATCCTTTTCGCTCCTAATTCTTCTGTAGGTTTTCCTCTTCCGATTTTTGCGTTGGTGTTGTCGCTTCATCAAGAACCTAGGAAATTGTGGATTTCTTGTCTGTTTGAAGATTTGAAGCTTTGATACAAGCTTGCTAGTCAAATTTCTTGTTAAACATTGAAGAATTGAAAAGTTATAGAATTCAAGAATTGTTAGTCAATTTGGTATTTGTTCTTGTGATTAATTTGTCCAGATTAGTTCTTTTTTCCCTTTGCTACAAGCACTAAGATTTGCTTTGGGATTAGCACTCTTGCTGTCCAATTTGGTGCTCTAATGGAGAATGGATGGAGATTTTTTCCGGCAGCGAGAAGAAGGGTAACTGCCGGCAGAGGTAAGGGGTGGCCAAGGGAATAGGCCGAACATTGGTGATGTCGAGTTTTCTGATTTTTTTTAATTTTCTTTGTTTCTGGTCAAGTTAATGAAAAATTTCAAAGGAATTTACATGCTACATTATATATTATTCAATGAAGGTATTTGTTTTTGATTCCAAATTAACAGATTTAGTTTTTTATTAACTCCTATAACACGTGTCAACATAGAAATAGAGTAAGAGAAGAGAGTGGGCTGAGGGGAATTTGGACACAAGCTGCACTCCACGAATTAATACCTCTCTCTTTTGGAGATGCTCAGTTCTAAGGCTGAGATTTTATACTGAAAAATTGAAATCGAACTAAATATTAAAATTTCTACCAGGAAATCGAAAACTCCATGGTTTAGTAATTGATGTAGAAAAAATATCAAAATTTTTAGTGCGGAGATGGGATGGTATTATTATATATTCGTGTCACAGGAGCAGAAAAAAATTTATATTATTATACATACATATATATATATATATATATACGTCTAATAATATTAAGCGCGTAGAATTGGATTTGAGATCTAATCTCAAAGATTGGATTTGAAGTGGAAGAAATAAAAGTCACGAAAACTTTCGAGACTTTTTGATTGTTATTCTCTTTCTCTTGACTTTGAAGTGACCTTCCTCCTGCATTCTTTGTTGCCACCCAAAAATTACTATGCACCACCATGGAAACCGTCGCGCATCCACCACCATGATCACCACCACAACTCGGTTTGGTCTCAGGTTGTTCTTCTTCTTTCTTCACACCTCGATCGCTACCACCACCACACAACCCCTTGTCCCACCCACCTCCGGTCCTCCACCACTCTATTGCCCAACCACCACCCCCACGGGTCCATGGCTTCTCGTCTCCGCAGTTGAATTGGTATGTACTAAATGTACAAAAAATCCTAAAAATTTTCAAATTAGGGTTTTTAATTTTGTCAAATTGGAGATTTGGGATTAAATTTGATTTAGGGTTTTAATTTTGAAGAAATTAGTAGGGCATCGGGGATCATTTGATTGCATTAGAATTTATGAATGGAGTGAATGAGAATTAGTTTCGTTTGATTACTTTTAGAGCTTCTCTATGTTCTTGCATTGTTGCTATTTTGGTATTACCCAAGTGGCCTCAAAACCGAAAATTATTTCGGAATTACCGAAAATAGGAATCCAAACCAATCGGGTTCATTTGGTATAAAAAATTCCATACCAAAAAAGTCAGTTCGGTATTCGATTTCTTTTGTTTCGGTTTAGTTCAGAATGACTTGGCCCTACTAAGTTCTCAAGAAAAGAAAAAAATGTTGTATAAGAACATCTTTAAAGAGTCTACAAAATTAAACTTAAAATGTTAATAAGATTTTTGTGCTTTAAAAAAATTATCAAATAAGTCTTTAAATTTAGAAAACTACTTTCTCTATTCAGAAGTCCTTTATCTCACTCTTCAAATATTATATAAAAGTGTCTTTGTCATTTTTTTACTTTTTATTATCAAATTGGTGCTTTTAGGCCAATTATTGGAAAAAAATTTTAAGATGATACGTATTATTCAATAGATACGAATTTATTAGATAGTCTAGATTAACTTGCGGTGTGCCTCAAATGAATCTTGAAATCATTCAACAATGCGTATCATTCAATTCAATGGTGCGACACTATTGAAGTTTGACTCAATTTATTTTTAAACTTTAATTTTTTTCTTAAATTTTTATTTTAAACAATTATTGTCTGAATATTTTTTTATTATCAGTTTTTCTTATTAGAGATGTTTGCCAATTTTCTCCTATCAACGACTATGGAGAAGACCCCATCATCCACAGTTACAACAATGGGAAAATAAAGATCTATCATGTTTATCAGAAAAGGAAAAATGGTTCCCCATTCCTCAAACTCAATTAATGCCAACAAAAGTCGAATAAATTACGAACTGATGCACAAAAAGTCATCAGTTCATATTATATCTGCATAATACATTAGAGGGGAAGAGGGGAAGTCTTGGGATTTACTCTACCTGTTTGGTCAGCAAAGGTTCCTCCTCCATGCCTTCAATCCATGGCTGCATACTTCACATACTTAAACACCGTTTCTCCCACCAGAGACCCAAACTCCCGATCACCACCCTCTGTTTTCACACAGGCACAAATCTGGGTGCGGTTTTTACCTGGTTGATTGTTTTGAAGATTATTATTCAAGTTTGTAAATTATGGAGGTCTCTTCCATGGTCTGACCATTTGGAGATTTTGAGAGACTTTTTTAGAGATAGTAAAATTTTTAAAATTTAAAAAAAGAAAAAAAAATATATATATACGAATTGAGAAAAATATTTTTTATCTTTGAAGTTGTAAACGTAACAAAAATTAATGGAATGTTGAATGGAAAATTCAAAACTTAACAGCGTAGAGAATAATTATATAAGTTCAAGGAAAAATTGGCTAAAATAAAAGTTTAGAGGAAAATTGACCGAACTCCACAAGTTCGAGGAGGAAATCGACAAATATCTATTTTTTGAAGAGAAAACTAATAAAAAGGACATAAAACTTGTATTTTCATAAAAGCGCATAACTTTTATTAATGGATTTGGGACAAGCCCAACACCATGAGAACAAGCCCAACATCAAACCGGCCCGAATAAAGTGGCCCAGCAAAATAACGGGCACTGGTTTCCGATTTTGCCTTGCACCGGCGGTTTTCATCAGGTCCCTTTTAACTTTATTAGTTGTGTGACGTCCGCACAACTAACTCTTATATATATTAAGTCAAGTTCAAATTCCCGAGCTCAATTCAATTTCTCATAGCTCATTAAGCTGAGATCTCTGCCGTCGAGTTGAAATTTCCAATTCATGGCGATTTCTCGAGAGACGATTTCTTTTGAGTTCTTATTCGATTCTTAGTTTCATTGAGATCGATTACGTGCGCTTTTGGGTTCTTCGTTATTATATTCAAGGTTTGCATCGATTGAATTGCTCGTTTGTTTAATGCTTGTTGTTATTTGTTTACTTTTCGTTTCGGTGTAATGGAATTGACTTGTTTACCATTTATATTTTTGGTTGTATGCGAATATTTGGTGATTCGATTTTGATTTATGATTTCGTGTTCAGTGCTCATCGGCGTGAATTTAAGAAGAATTTGTAGGTAAATTTTGATTCAGTCTTTTTTCAAATTTTTTGTTGTATCACGACTTTTTTTTATTTGATTTGTTTGTTTATGTATGTATGATTTGAAAATCAAGAATTAGTGTCTTGTTTTGTTGATTCTTCTTTGTGTGTTTTGGTATTTGATTGATATTTTGGTTTGATTTTAAAACTAGGTGATTGTATTTTTACTATACATTTTTGAAATAATTGTACAAAATTATTTTTGTCCTCTTTTTCAAGTTTAATATTTAAGCTTGATGGCGCGTTTTGATTTGGAAATAGTGAGTTGATTATTTGTGACTAATTTGTTTTTAGAAATAGTGAATTTACTCTTATAATATATTAATAAACGATGCTTATTATATTACATTTTTGTTGTGTTATTGTTTTGATTGATTCGTTTTCCTAAAATAGTTTATTTACCATTATAACGAGTTATTAAATAGTGATTATTGTATTACGTTTTTGTTGTTTATTGTTATATATGTTTAATTACATCATGTTTTATTGATTTTGTACTTTACGTTTTTTATTATTTCAATAGTTATGGAGAATCGTAAGCTAGCTCGGTTTACTTATGGTGGTGTATCATTGTTAACCACTATCTCTTGAATCACAGGTTGTCCAGTTGCATTGATTTGTGTGGTAGATTAAAGTGCGAAACTTGGATGCTTGAGCTCCGTTATGCTTTGAATGAAGATCCTATTTGTCTCTTAGAATGTGATGCGGTCTTAGATAACATGCTTGTGGTTTCGTTATGATGCAAAAATGGAATTGTTGAAATTATAGGTTATAGATAAATCTATGGTTGATGTAGTTGCGTTACCATTGAGAGTGCCTTACCTCGGACTCTAGATGTGAGGTTTCGAAAATGATTATTTAAGAGTGAAGTATGGCTCTCATGGTATTCATAGTTATATGTCATCAGAATGGGATAATTCTATTGAAATGGAAGGCGGTGTTTAGGGAGAATTTGGTGAGTTTGAGACAAGTTGAAGAAATTTTACATTGAATGTGGGTTTGAGTTGAAGTATTTGAAGAATGATAAGAAACATATTACAATTTGAATGTTCTAGGAAGAGTCCCGATGGATGTTCTTGTACGTAAGCTGCGTGTCTGTGAGATTAACAAGTTTTTTACTATTCGTAAATTGCATAATGTGCATACGTGTAAGGGTATGATTCGGAAGAAGAAAAATAAAGTTGTTGGCCGTCAATTTGTTGCTTCTCTCATCAGGATAAGCTTAGGTCTAATCCGTTAATGAAAGCCGAAGGATATCATTTCGAGACTTAAAGCAATTCTATAGATTAGATGTTGACTATTCACTTTGCTTACTTTGGTAAACAACGGGCTACAGTGGATTTAAACGGTGATGATATTGATGCATACAAGTTCTTACCTTGGTATGTTGATTATGCGATTAACGAGCAATCTTCAGATCACAATGTTTGAGCTTGAGATGTACAGAGAGCAATCGATTTCACCGTTTGTTTATTTGCTTATGATGCATGGATTCAAGGCTCCACTGTTTTGTCAATAGATGTTATTTGTTGATAGTACTTTTATCAAAAGCAAGTATAAGGAGCGCTTCTAGGCTGTTGTGCAAAGAATGCAAATGATTGTGAGCTTATAATTTACGATTTAATATTTTTTCTATAAACGAGTTGAATTAGTTTTTATATAAGCGGTGGTGAATAAACATATGGTGTTTTTATGGTAGCGATGGTTGTGTGAAGTTTTTCAATAGTAGCGGTGGTAATAATGGAGTTTTATGAATAGTGGCAGGTGGTAATGTGCGGTTTATGAATAGTGACGATTGTGTGAAGTTCTTAAAATAGTGGTTGTATAGTTGTAAGTTCTAGAAATAGTTTGAAATTCTAAAAAAGTTGTTGCAATGTGCGAGTTTTATAAATAGTGACGGTGGGTACATGTGAAGTTTTAAATAGTAGGCTATGTAATTGTAAGTTATAGGAATAGTTGATGTATGAAGTTTTAGAAATAGTTGATGTATGAAGTTCTAGAAATAGTTGATGTGTGAAGTTCTAAAAATAGTTTATGTGTGTAGTTCTAAATAGTTGATGTGTAGTTCTAGAAATAGTGTGAAGTTCTAAGTGTGGCAATGTGCGATTTTATAAATAGTGGCAGTGTTAGGTGTGAAGTTCTAGAAATAGTGGGCATATAATTGTAAATAGTGGCTATATGAAGTTCTAGAAATATGGGTGAAATTCGAGGAAATAGTGAGTGGATAAACATATCATGTTTAATAAACAACAAATCGAGTTTAGAATGGAGTTAATAGTTGTATAAATGTTCTAGAAATAGTTGTATTATCTTTTTTTATAAGCAGTGAGTGAATAAACATACCATGTTTAATAAACACTAAAATCGAGTTTTGTAAATAGTTAAAAGATGTATTGATTTGGTAAGAGTATGTAACTTTTATTGTGTGCGAGAAATTTCAAAGGAGTTGGCTTATCTTTATCGTTGATTGAATCGATAGCAAATTGGAGATGGTTTTTAGAATGATAGCTCGTGTAATGAGACCTCAAAAGGGAGGATTATTACTTTATCGGGATGAACATGGCACAAAGCATTCGGGTACAAGTCTCCACATTCTTATTGTATTGTACACTTAAAACAAAATGTCGGCACTTTATTTTAAAGATTAGCCGATGAAGGAGTAAAAGCAGAAAATGATGAAGCGGGTTTACCAAATGTGCATATGCATGCCACTTTGCAAGCCCAGAGTGCGATTTGCGTTTGGCTAAATTCAAGGACCACGGGCAAGCGTGAAGAATTTCTTGGGTGGGTTGCCTATAAAGAGCACTATGCCATTGCTCATTTTCTGGTAAGAGGGAGGATTAATGAGCAATGCGGTATGCAGATCTTTAATGCTATGGTGGCCAGGATAGTGGGTATGACACTTACCTGGATCTTCTTGAGGATATTAGGGTTCGGTTGATGAATTTAGCATGGTGAGAAGAGAGTATTTGGTGGAGACTATCAATCTTGTTCTCTGTCCAAAGAAAGAAAAATGAGATGAAGTTGTTGAAGGAGGGCATGCATTGGAGGGATTAGTCATTCCCGATGTAGATGCCTTTGAAGTTGGGACGGAATGGAATAGCTTTGTTGTTCGGTTGGACCAACGTACATGTTCACAATGTTCGAGTGGCGGCACACTTGTTTCCATGTGCTCATGCATTGCGAGTTTTGCAACATGATTATCGTGTGATATACGACTACATTGAAGATTATTGGAAGAAATTGCCTCTTATCGACAAACATATCGATTATGTTATGCATGCGGTTTCATATTTGGAGCCAATGGGATGTTAATGATATGTACGGATGGTGTGAGGCCTCTACATTACGAGGTCATACGGGCGACCAAAGAAAACTAGGATCCAAGTCTGTTGGTGAACTTAGTGAGAATAAAGAAGCGACACTTGTGGCGGTGTGGGAGTTTGGGCCATAACAAGGTTACATGTAAACTTGTTATTCAAGATAGTTGATCTTTGTGGCCTCGCGAGAGATGGGCGATTAACATTCTTTGTTACATATATAATGTCATGTGAGAATTATTTCTTTGTTTTATTTGCATATTGTTTATTGTTTTTCATTTTGATGGTTGACATTAAAATTTCATTTGAGGATTATGTATGGATGGATTTTATTAATAAAGTTGAATTTTATATATATACTCGTATGGATTGAAAGTTTTTATTATGTCCATTTTATATTGTGATGTTTTCCATATTTGAATTTTGTGTTTAAGGCGTTCTTTTCTTTTCTTTTTTTTATGAAAGCAGTGATTTTAGTTTTGAAACGAGTTAGTGTTGAGATCAAAAATAGTCAGTTCATTTTTAGAAATAATCCATTTAATTTTTAGATATAGTGGATTTGACTAATTGGTCAAGAGTAGGGTCTTTGGTTATATATTTGGTGATAGATTGGTATAAAGAATGTAATATAAATCTCACAAATATATTCATAGAAGAAAATAGTTGAATAGTGTGAAGTTCTAGAAATAGTATGAAGTTAGAAATAGTCACGAGTTACAAATAGTGGCAATGTCTTGGAGTTTATAAATAGTGGCAGTGGTTGTGTGAAGTTCTAGAAATAGTGGCTGTATAGAATCCAAATTGCATCCATCATTTTCAACAAAATATATACAAATCCATCAAATAGTGACAATATAATCCAATTGCATCCGATCAAATAGTGGTTGTATATATACATGGAAGACATTGTAATTTATATTAGGTAAATGAAAATATATATAGAATCAAATTGCATCCATCATTTTCAACAAAAAATGGAATACATGTAAACCTACATGTAAAGCCACATTAAAAAGTACCTTGGATATAAAAGTTTATCAGGTGATTTGAATACAATACCAAAGTCCAATTGTACCACCCGATAAGGTTTAAAAGTACACCCATGAAAATTGAAATAACAATCTGTTGCATTCTAATGTCAAATTGATGTCGATTCTACTGAAGTTTGATAAATGCTTCCTCTTCCTTGGTCAATTTGAATTGATGGTCCATCTGGCCCCACCTGAGATATCCTTACGTGCTTTTGGGACTTAGTAGTCATGATTCTTCCTTGAATTGTTTCATTTTTGCCAGATTAATGAAAGTCATCATATATATCCGTCCCCAGCTTTGATTTTTCAAAAATATTCAACGAGGGTTATTTTCTTTTCTAATTTGATGTACAAGACATATATTAAAAAAAAAACACGTATAATTTTTTTAGAAATAGTGATATTAAAGTCACGATTTGTAAATGTGAAACATTGAAATATAGTAGTTTGAAGAAATATTGAAATGTAGTATAGGGTAATTAAGAATTGTTATAAACGATCATACGATCTTGATTTTTGATGTTGCACATTTATTGTCTTCATTCAATTGGAATTCAAAGTCACTTTTGATTGCATTGACTTCTCCATTGTTTCGTAACTTGCATGTGGAAGTGTTGAATGATTGCTTCTTGTTTCTTCTTTTGCCTTGTCAAGCCAATATTGCACAAAGTCTCTGCTTAAAATTATCAGGAAAAAATAAAACACTTGTTGGTAGTAAACTATATATAGTGTTATTTGTATTTTTAGTGTTTTCTTACCACTATTCATGACATTTTCCGATGTGTCGTCTTAGATCTTCATCATTTTGTACTTTGTCGAAGAGAATTGTAATGTGTCATCTACATCTCTTGTTGGTGTCCAACCTTTACTAAGAAGAAATAGTTGTAGTGAAACAATGGAAGAAAACCTTTGTCACTTTTCCATATTAGTCATCATTGTTTGTAGAGAGTTTTCCTTGTTTTTGTGTAGTTGTGTATCAATGCTTTGTTCGTTGATGTTATCTTTCCATTTCAATAAAAATTAAGCGAGAAAAATATTTGACAAATCAAGTTTTATTATGATGACACTAAATTAATAAATAGTAGCCAGAACTCATGAAAAATCATAAGCGGAGACAACCATTCCACTTTATTTCTACTGTTAAATTTTATATATTCATATACACCACCCAGTCCATTATGATTCATTTCATTTCTTAAAGTTTGTAAAAACTTATAGTTGACAAATAGTTATATGTTCAAACTAATTGTATACTTACAAATATTGTTGTGGATACATAGAAATGCTTTGTTCTTTGTTGTCTCTTTTCTCTTTTCATGTGAAAGCATCAGCGATTTGAGTCGATATTATTCATTTGCCATCAAACTTTTCAGATCTTCTTTCAACACAATTATCTTGTTGTAGTTGAAGTCTGTCTTAGTCGCTGTCCAGTATTCATTGCTGTATTTGAGCATAAATGTTTTAGAAATAGATTAAGAGGTAAGTGCTAACAAAGTTATTTTTGTATGAATAGTAGTTATGCAAACATATTTTGAATTGAGTCTTTCAGTACTTACGTGTTGTCAGTTATGTAGAATTCAATTATCCTCTTCTTTTCATCTGGTGTCAGCAACTTGTACACAGGGAGTTGTGTCCAATTCATATTGGTGTCTGTGTCTTTTGGAAAGCCGTCCGGCTGTGATGAAAGTTCATCTTTTGGGCTGATGTTCAGTGTGAATGTTGGAGATCTTCCCATTTTTTTCTTGTTCTTGCTCTGTAGTTTTTGAAATGTTCGCTCTTTGCCTTGTACATCAGTCTTCTCTTGATCTTGCAGTACTTGAGACGTGGTCTTCAGTTCTTGAATTGATTTATTCATCTTGTCTATTGCAAATTTCAGCATGTGTTTGACTGTGATGTATTTTTTTTCTGACATGTCCCTTGCTGAAGTATAACCTTTGATCATTTCTTCGGTCAGTGACAATCCCATAACATGTTGCTTGTAAAAATCAGTCTGTGATTCCATTTCAGCAGCATAAATTTTGTTGAACTGAACTTCAACTTCTTCCTTTGAAACTGAACTTATTTCTTGAGTTTCCCCCTGATTGTTATTTCCAGCTTGGAGGATGATCATGTCTTCATGATTTGTAACTGTTGGTGACAATGGTGTTTGGATGTTTTTTCTCGTTTTTTTCGTCTCACGTTCATGCTTTCCTTCAGTTTTTGTCTTTCTTTTCTTCTTTCCTTTTTCTGGTTGTGTCTTTTGCATTGGTTCCTGCAAAGTGACATTGTTTTCATCACTTGTATTGTCAATCTGTAGATGGATACTTTCCTTCTTCTTCTGTTGTGTCCTTTTTGTTGTATGTGATAGCACTTTGATATTTGTTTTTGTTGAGCTTGACATTTGCAGAAGTAGCTTAATTAAAACCATCTGTCAAAACTGTGCTATTAGAATGGATTTTGGGAAATAACCAAACTGAATATGAGAACTCATAGTTGTCATATACACACTTTAATAAACAGTGAAATTACAGTTTTAGAAATAATTGATGTGTGAAGTTCTAGAAATAGTGTGAAGTTCTAAAAATTGTGTGAAGTTGTGGCAATGTGCAGTTTTATAAATAGTGACAGTGGTCGTGTGAAGTTCTAGAAATAGTGGCTGTATTATTGTAAATAGTGGCTATATGAAGTTCTAGAAATAGTGTGGATTTCTAGAAATAGTGTGAAGTTCTAGAAATAGTGTGAAATTCCAGAAATAGTGTGAAGTTCTAAAAATTGTGGCAATGTGCAGTTTTATAAATAGTGACAGTGGTGGTGTGAAGGTCTAGAAATAGTGGCTGTATAATTGTAAGTTCTATAAATAGTTGATGTATGAAGTTTCAGAAATAGTGTGAAGTTGTAGAAGTTGTGGCAATGTGCAGTTTTATAAATAGTGACAGTGGTTGTGTGAAGTTCTACAAATCGTGGCAGTATAATTGTAAGTTCTAGGAATAATTGATGTATGAAGTTCTCGAAATAGTTGATGTATGAACTAATTACATTTGCATGTATGTAACAAATTATTATGGTTGAAGAATTAACATAGCTAGTTTAAGACATAGTGAAAATACAGTTTAAGAAATAGCTGCTAAATAATTATATTTGCATTTTTGTGATATCCTAGTTTGTAATACAATTATTATGGTTTCATTTTTCTACAATGAACATAAAGTTTCATAATCAGTTTATTAATATTTTGTTTTTGTTATTTTTCTTTGAAGATATTTTAATCGTCTAAATTTTTACTCTAACGAACTTAGAAATCCTTGATTTTATAGCGTAATGATATATGTATTGAAAAACCCATATAGTAAAGAGTGTTATTTCGTGTTTATATTTTGTAGATCGGTAATGAACTTACATAAATGCACATTTAAAAAAGAATTTTTTTGGAAAACCCGTTTTAACAAACAGTATAATCTGGGTTTTAAAATTTATGGATTTTATTGTGTATGCTTGATTTGAGTAAATCTGACTTCATAAATGCAATGAACTAAGTTTAAGGCTCTAAAATCTATTGAGGAATACTGTAAGAATTCGTACCTTTGATTTTTTTTTTCTGGATTCTTTGTTGAATAACTCGGTGATGGTAACGAATTACGTTGAAGGAAAGGGGAAGATTTCTGCAAATGAAAAAATGGAAAGTGTTTTTTCTGGATTTGAATCAGGTGAAAAACTGGAGAGATTGCAGTGATATTTTGCTGCTTTTTTTATGCTGGTTCTTCTCGTTAGAGAAGGAGGTACGGATTTTCTTTCTTCACTGATTATGTCTAAAAAATTGGGATTTTAAATGAAGTTGTTTGTGGCACGGATCTAGTGTGGGAGTAGTTGGATTTTTTGGTTTTTGGGTTTGGTAAGTAGTTTTGGGCTTTTTTGTGGCCCTTATTTGTTTTGTTTTTTTAAATGTTCTGGGTTTTTATATGATGGGCCGTTCAGTTTTTTTTTTTAAATAATAAAAACAACAGAAAAAACTTTTATTTTAGGTTTTAGAAATAGTGTATAGTTTAATTTTAGAAATAGTCATTTTAACTTTGTTTTAGTCAAGTTAAAAATACATGGTCATGTTTAAATTGGTTTTTATTTTGTTTTTTATGACTTTAAACTACATTTTTTTTTATAAAAAAATATTGTTTCTAGATCTGTACACTCAGTGTTTATAAAAGTAAAAAACACTGTTTGCAAAAATGAATAAAGCATCTTTTAAACAGTATTTAAATATGAAAACATCACACAGACACATTTTTGTTTTGTAAATAAACGATAACATCTCAATCCACAATTGAATATTCATGCAGATCAATTTTTTCCATCATCCAAAAGGTATTTTGTTTTGCTTTTTCTTCTTTCTCTGTTTGCATCATCATCCATGGGTGTTTATTGCTTTTTCTTCTGTCTTTTTCTTTCCATCATCTGTAAGAGATCATTTGCATAGCTGTTCTTGTGGTTGAGCAGTTGTGATGCTATGCTTTTCCTTTTCTGGAAGACTTCTTCTTTGTCAAACTTGGGTGCTATTGGTTCTCCTTTTTGCACTTGACTTGCAAAGTGGATTACGAAAATGCCACAATCAAGTCTGCATTTGTTGATAACATAAAAGTAAGATAATTTAACTCATATAACTTGCATCAATAAGAAACTAATAAAAATTGAACTCACATAACTTTAAAATGAACAAATGAAATAATGTGTTGTTTGTACTTACGAGTCTTCCTGCTGTTGTGGGCATGTGTTGCAGGCTTGAATTGGTATTTTAATGTTGTTGTCGCCTTTAAAGTTTCTGTACCAATTCTCAATCTTATCTCTCTGCAAAGAATAATTGTAAAAGTTTTATGAACAATGTATTTTTGCTTTGAAAATTAATTAATAGTTTGGAATTTAGTTGGGATTATTCTTACCATTTGAATTGCATGCTCAAAATACACGTCTTTGTTCCCTTCAATCCTTGGTAGTTTTGAGTTATAGTGTGTCATTTCTTGTTGTTTAGTGTCCCACACAAGCAAGGTGAAGTGGAAGTAGTGCTTAATTGGAATAAATACTTTTCCAACAACTCCAATGTTTGAATTCAAAAGATTCTTCAAAGTATCATCCCTGTATTTCTGATCAGTTTCACTTCTCAATTGTTCCATGTCATTCTGTTGAAATGAGAACATATATTGGTTGGTCAATGTATAGGGGTGAGAAACTCAATAATTTCTAACATCATAGTCACATATCAATAATCTATTTTCATTTTGGTCAACATTTTACATACAGAGATTTATGATAAATGAAAAATGAAAGTCACTCGAGTGGTAACAAACTGTAAAAATAGTTGGTGTATGAAGTTCTAAAAATAGTTTGAAGTTCTAGAAATAGTGTATAATTCTAGAAATAGTGTGAAGTTCTAAAAATTGTGGCAATGTGCAGTTTTATAAATAGTGACAGTGGTCGTGCGAAGTTCTAGAAATAATGGCTGTATAATTGTAAATAGTGGCTATATGAAGTTCTAGAAATAGTGTGAAGTTCTAAAAATTGTGACAATGTGCAGTTTTATAAATAGTGACAGTGGTTGTGTGAATTTCTTGAAATAGTGGTTGTATAATTGTAAGTTCTAAAAATAGTTGGTGTATGAAGTTCTAGAAATAGTGTGAAGTTCTAGAAGTAGTGGTTGTATAATTGTAAATAGTGGCTAATTGGAATGAAGACTCTTCATTTTTAGAACTCAATAATTTCTAACATCATAGTCACATATCAATAATCAATTTTCATTTTGGTCAACATTTTACATGTAGAGATTTATAATAAATGAAAAATCAAAGTCAACATTTTACATGTAGAGATTTTGGTCAACATTTTACAAATAGTTGATGTATGAAGTTCTAGAAATAGTGTGAAATTCTAGAAATAGTGTGAAATAGTGGTATTCTCATAAAAAAGTTAGATTACTTACAAAGAGAAATGTTGGCAGGTACAGATTTGGCTTTTGCTTCTCGATTTGTTCTTTTTCGCACAACAAGTAAAATGAAGCATCTATTATGTTTGCATCGATTGCACCGTCCACAAAGAATGATGTCAAATCACTTTTTAACAAAATAATCTTGTTGATCATATTCCCTGTTTGATTTTGTAACCAAAAGAAGTCCCTATGTAAGAAAAAACAAAAAGAAGAAAAACACAGTTTTAGAATTACCGATAGTCTCTAGTTTTAGAAATAGTGGCAGTCTTAGTTTTATATTGCTGACCATTGTTCACTTTAAATATACATAAAGAACTGAAAACTTACATTTCTGTTTGTCTGTAGAATTGCTTGATTTTCTCTTTATCTTCTTCGTCCAGCATCTTGTATGCCCTTGTTGTTACAGGGCAGGGGGTTCTTTTGATTTGAATTCCCTTTTGCAATCTTTTTCTTGGCTTTTCTGTTGGTTTTGGCTCTTCTTTTTCCTTGCCAGCTTCAGTTTCTTTTGGGCATTCCTAAGTTGGAAGCATAGAAGGACTTTCACTGTCACTTACGGCAAATTTGTATTTGGTCTTTCTTTTTTTTTTTTTTTCATATTTGCCATAGTCAAACAGTGAGTCATATTTAGCCTTCCGGTCGTCTCTTGTTCTTACATGTTTGACCATGTCAATGTTTCAATTTGAAGCTGCAACTCTCTGATTGTTAACTCAGCAGTAAGATGCTTAATCTTCAAGCTTTGCAATTCAGTTTCCATTTGAACTGCTTTCTTCCTCTATATTTCGCTTGCATGTAGATGTTTTTCTACTTCTTTGTTAAGCATCTCATTTGCGTTGCACAGTTCTCTGTACTCTCTGGTTGTATTCTCTGTTGCATATTCCATCATAGCCTTCAGAGTTATGTACCTCTTATCTGAAAGAGTTTGGGCTGAGCAAAACTTGTTGTACAATTCATTTGTCAGAATTGTAGGCATTCCAACAATATGCTTGACGCACAAAGCATGTACTTTGCCCATTTCCTCTTTGAAAAGGCATTTGAACTGAACTTGAGCTTCTTCTACTGAGATTGGATGTTGTTGATCTTCTTTTAAGTTATGAGCATCGGTCGTGTCCCGGATGTGATCATGATCTGCATTTTGTGTTTTGTCCACTGTTTTAGAAACAGTTGGTGTTTTTCTCTTGAGCTTCTTTGTGTTTTTCTGTGCTTCTGAGACGACCTTTGTTTGTGCCCTTGTTTTTGGCTCTTTCACATATACACTTGGAACAACATTGTGTATTTGTTCTTGTGGTTGAGCACATGGAACGGCATTATCAATCTGCACACAAGCACATTATATAAATAGTGACGTTGGTTGTGTGAAGTTGTAGAAATAGTGGCTATATAATTGCAAGTTTTAGAAATAGTGTGAAATTCTAGAAATAGTTGATGTCTGAACTTCTATAAATAGTGCGAAGTTCTATAAATAGTGTCAATGTGCAGTTTTATATAATAGTGACAATGGTCGTGTGAAGTTCTAGAAATAGTGGCTCTATAATTGTAAGTTCTAGAAATAGTGGCAATGTGCAGTTTTGTAAATAGTGGCAGTGGTCCTATGAAGTTCTAGAAATAGTGGCTGTATAATTGTAAGTTCTTGAAATAGTTGATGTATGAAGTTCTATAAATAGTGTAAAGTTCTAGAAATAGTTGTTATGACAAA
Organism: Gillenia trifoliata; assembly: GCA_018257905.1. Taxonomy (NCBI): domain Eukaryota; kingdom Viridiplantae; phylum Streptophyta; class Magnoliopsida; order Rosales; family Rosaceae; genus Gillenia; species Gillenia trifoliata. The sequence continues at coordinate 23,455,282 of CM031080.1, forward strand.
GCATTTAGAATTCACAAAAAGTATCTTAGTTAAGTATATGCAATCATAACACACATACACAGACCACTCACTCAAATAAATAGAGAAACACTTACAAGAAAAAGTTAGAAAGTTTTTATAAATGCATAATTTTTTTTTTTACCTTGATTTCTTCAACTGGCACATCTTTGATTGCATTGTGGATGGAACCTGATTCCCATCTTGCCATTGCTGGTGTCAAGTTCTCTCGTCCTTTAATGGTTTTAACTAGATTTGTACGTAGACAGATCCAATACTGATGAATTATAAAATGGAAGTTAGTTCATGAAATTAAATAATAATATATCACAAAAAACTAATATGATTGTTTTCTTCTTACCAGGACAAGTAGAATGCATCCGCTGAATGTTGAGTCTTTCCTTTTTGCTTCTTTTGTCACTTTTGTTTTTTCAATCATCTTGAAATGGTAATCCCGCAGTCCTTTTGCCCAATTGTATCTGCCCATGTCTTCTACTTTTGCACAAATCTTGATTAAACTCCATGCTACGTAGGTGCCGGAGTTTGAAAAAAACAAGGATTGGATTAGATGGATACAAATAATTGCAGCCGTTTCCTTTGCTCCTTGTGGACTTTCATCAAGTATTGATTTTCGGTATGCTTCAACTATCTGTGGCCTTTTGACAACTCCATCATTTGGAAAGTACTTTTGAATGAAGTTGTTGTCTTTCCCCTTTGTTGAAGTGTTCAAATCTGGTAGCTCAATCCCTTCATTATTGAGCCCAAAAATTTGAACAACATCATCAGATGTTATCTCACTCACTTCTCCACCAAATTTGAATTTCTTTTCAGTCACGCTATAGCACTGAATTATCTTCTTCAAGTCTACACCTGATTTCTTCCTCCTCTCGTTGGTGGTCATCAACCCGTCCACATAAAGCTTTATAAAACTCCAAAATGGTGTTTTAGCCAACTCATCAACAACTTGTTTGCGTTTTTGAAGTAGAGGCACATATGTGTGCATTGCATTTGAAAACCCCATCATGTTGCACTTGAATGATATGTAGCCTGCAACATTTGACTTCTTTGTTTGCTTTATACTCTTTTTTGCACAAATTTTGTATCTCAATTTCTTTTGTTCGACTTCTAGAATTGGTTGATTTTGATGCTCTGCCTGCATATTCACTAATAAACATTGTTTAAAAAATTAGTGGCAATCTAAAGTTATAGAAATAATAGCAGCATGGAAGTTGTATAAACTGTAGCAGTAGTGTAGTTGTATAAATAGTGATAGTGGTTGTGTGGAATTCTAGTGGTAACAAACTGTAAAATGAAAGTCACTCCAGTGGTAACAAACTGTAAAGATAGTTGGTGTATGAAGTTCTAGAAATAGTGTATAAATCTAGAAATAGTGTGAAGTTCTAAAAATTGTGGAATGTACAATTTCATAATTAGTGACAATGGTTGTATAATTGTAAATAGTGGCTATACGAAGTTCTAGAAATAGTGGTTGTATACTTGTGAGTTCTAGAAATAGTTGATGTATGAAGTTCTAGAAATAGTTGATGTGTGTAGTTTTAGAAATAGTGTGAAATTCTAGAAATAGTGGCAACGTGCAGTTTTGTAAATAGTGGCATTGGTCGTGTGAAGTTCTAGAAATAGTGGTTGTATAATTGTAAATAGTGATTATGTGAAGTTCTAGAAATAGTGCTTGTATACTCGTGAGTTCTAGAAATAGTTGATGTATGAAGTTCTAGAAATAGTGGTTGTATAATTTTCATCAAGAATTCAGAAAAACCCACTGTCCTGAATTGTAATCAAATCACCAAAATTTCTATGTATAAAACTACTATTTCTAGAACTTGAAAATCGAATCGCCAAAACCAAAATTAGTTTCGAAGCATAATGTAGTAAGAAAATTGAGGGATTTTGTACCTTGAATTTCTCGAATTTGCTTTTTGGCGGGATTTGTTGAAGATGAACATCGAAACTGGGTTTTGCTTTTCGGTTATGCTTTTTTGGCGGGATTTGTTGAAAAAGAACAGCGAAATCTATAATTTTCTTTTGGGTTTTTTGCTTTTCGCTGGATTGGTTGAACAAGAACAGTGAAATCTGGGTTTTGCTTTTGGGTTTTTGCTCTTCGCGGAATTTTTTGAGCAAGAACAGTGAAATCTGGGTTTTGCTTTGTAGGAGAGTCGAAGTTAATAGGAGAAATCTGGGTTTGTAGATGGACAATGGTAGAAATCTGGGTTTGTAGGGAACGATGAATAATGGTAGAAATCTGTGTTTGTAGAAATATGAGTGAAGAAATCTGGGTTGAAGAAGATTGAACTGATGGCAATTTCGTAAATAATGGGATTTTATTTTAACAGAAGTATGTTAACTTCTGTTAGAGGTATTGGTTGGAACAAATTTTGATTTGTTTGTTGGGCTTCGAATCAAGCTCATGCATTTTTAAATTTTTTGGCCTGTTTTACTAAAATTTTGTCCTTTTGATTAAAATTTTTGTCTTTTTCATTAAAAAAAGTTATTAAGGTGCTTTTGGTTAAAAAAACGTTTAAATTGTCCTTTTCATTAAACCTCCCTAAATAAATGCAAATTTGAATCAATTTAAAATTCCACATCATTTGTTTAAAAAAATTTGATAAATTTAGAGACTGTTTGACAACTATTTTATTTTTAAAATTAAAAATTAAAATCTTATTTAATAACTATTTTCAATAAAATCGTTCTCGTTATACATGAAATTCAAGGGAGAACAAAAACTCAAATCATATTAAAACATGCAGTATGAAGAAGCCAAATTTGTGCACCATGATTTACTCGACTGCTTGGCTCCACTTGGCTCGGCTCCAACTGCTCCCCTCCCAATTCCCAAACTACCCCTCCTTACCAGATTAATGACAAGCTCAACTGCACTAACCCTGAAGAAAATGGCGGGACAAACATAATCTTTCCGTACGGTCAGCTCTGTAATGTCAAAGGCCGGTCACGCATCTCCATAAACCCACTCACTCCCACTCTCTCTCTCTCTCTCTCTCTCTCTCTCTCTAAATCCCAGAAACCCATCTCAAATTCAAAACCCATTTGCACTCCTCTGCTCCGGCAAACCACCACCAGTCCACCACAAAAATGGTGGGAGCTACTCTGCTCCGCCGTTCTTCCCACCATCTCTCTCGCTTTTCCGTACTACCATCTCGCTCTCTCTCTTCTTCTACTTCACCTTCATCTCTGAGAACCCACCCCCGCCGTCCGATCCCCAACCCCACCTTTTCCTCCTTGCTCCGCCGCCACAGGAGCAGAGTACTCCCCTCCTCTACCCACACCCACTTCGCCTCCCTCTCCTCAGCCGCCGTCGGCGCGTCCCCGACTCACTCGCCGCCACCACCTGGTACATTCTCTCTCAAATCCTGAGCTTCCATTTTTGTAATTTTTCAATTTTATTAATTGATTTTTGATTTTCTTGTGGGTGCACAGAGACAGAGTGTTGTGAGGTGAAAGACGAATATTTGGAGAAGCTGGGGTTCGAGAAGGTCACCGAGAAGTTCATCGGAGAGTGCAAGTCGAAAGCTTTGCTTCTCCGCCACAAAAAGACGGGTGCCCAAGTCGTTTCCATGTCCAACGACGACGAGAATAAGGTCTTTGGCATCGTTTTCCGCACCCCACTGTGAGTAATCTTCCAAAATCTCAAAATTTTCGTTTTTTTTTTGGTTTATTTATTAATAAATTGGAGCTGCCCATTTATGCATTTTCTGATTTTCTGGGCTCTGCTAGTACTAGTCTTCAATAATCATATATAAATTACAACATATATATATATATATATACACACACGTGTTTATATTGTTGGATCAGAGCCTCCTTGTTTTGTTTGAAGTATTGATGCAGGAAGGACTCCACTGGAGTCTCACACATACTGCACAGGAGTATACAGTGTGGGTCGAGAAAGTATCCGTTGAAGGAACCTTTCCATGAGTATTTGAAAGGGAGCATGGGTACTTTTGTAGATGAGTTAAGGATAGGACTTGCAACGCAGTTGCTTCCCCGAATGCGAAGGTAAAAACGGTTGGAAAAGTAGAAAATAGAAACTAAAAAGGAAAATAGTTATGTTTGTATATACTCTGTATTCTAACAAGGTTGTTTTTGAAAAACCAGGATTTTTATAATCTCGTTGATATGACCCTCGACGCGGTCTTCTTTCCTAAATGCGTGGAGGACATACAGATTTTTCAGCAGGAGGGATGGCATTACGAGCTCAACCACCCTTCCAGTGATATCTCTTATCAAGGATGAACATTTTATTCATGTGCTGTTTGTTCTCTCTCTCCCTTTTTTTTCGGTTGTACTATTAATTTCCAAGTAGGAAATTAGTGTGTTACTATTTTTTATCAACTGATTTTTGTTTTTCTTCTTAATGTTAGGAACTGTTTTCAATGAGAGGAAAGAGTTCTATTCCGAACCTTCGCCTACAGCTATATTAAGCATGATGGCTCGACAGGCAAGTGCTTTTTTCTTTCCAATTTTTGTCCAATTGATTATTGTCTATGTTTGTAATACTTTGGAAGGTTTACATATAACTTCAGCCATTTTACCATTTTGTACAGCCCATGCATATAATTTGAGTTTCATCTAGTCCTTCTGAGTTCTGTTTTTCTCTTGCTAATGAATATACCTAGCTTCTCCATCTCTTTGTCTCTCTATCCCCCGCTCCCTCCATCCTATCCCCAATATCCTCTCTTAAATAGTACTATGACAATGTGAGTCATTACCTGATGCATACCTGCATAAATTTAGGCTACATGTTTTATATACAAATTAAGCTTCTGGCTGCGAAATCATATACTGGTGAGCTTACTATACAATGATACATTCGTACCTGTTAATTATAGAGTTTGTTGATTCCATTTGTTCTTTGGTATACCAGCTATCCATGTTCCTGACATATTAAGCGACACAACATCTATTGTATCATCACTTTTGTTCTTTATTTCAATATTCAACATAATGATCTGGTTTGAATTTGCTACAGGCATTATTTCCAGACAATAGCTATGGTTTTGATTGTAGCGGTGATCCAAAAATTATTCCGAAACTAACATTTGAAGAGTTCAAGGTTTGTTAGTTAATTTGTACATCAGAGTACCATGATAAACTTTGAAGGTGTGATTGTTTTTTGTGCTGTGACCTTACAATGTATCTTTTCTGGTTTGGAGCTTTAGACTTATATGTGGTGCTTTCACTTCATGAAGGCTCACTCTTTATTTTACACCTTAGAATATAAGTTCTTGGAGAATGTACATTGTTGATGATAATTTTTTGAAGCATATTGTCCCAAAAAATTCTCAGCATGCTACCCTCAACGTAGGCATCATATAACCATCATGCGAACTTCTGAACCATTTAAAGTACTCATTCCAACCCAGTGCCATTGGGTTGTCGAACAGCGGTTTTTAGAATTTACTACAGAAAGGTGTTGGACAAATATTTTTGTTTATAACAGATCTTTAGTTAAAGAGATTCCTAGTAGTAATAGCATTACAAGTCCTTTTTTTATCTCTAATATTCTGATTTGCTTCCGACTCTCTCTCTCTCCCTCTCTCTCACTCCTTTTTTAATGCATATGAATTGTTTCTTAAATATTATTTATTAACCACAACAGAGCTCTTCTTTCTGAATTTTTGGTAATAAAATTACAGGATTTCCACCGTAAACATTACCATCCCAGCAATGCAAGAATCTGGTTTTATGGAGATGATAATCCAATTGAGCGCTTGCGCATTCTGAGTGGTACGTACATGTGAATTACTTATAGTTTGCCTGCAAACCATCCTATGATGCATGACAATTCTTGGCCTTTTAAAAGCATGAATATCAAATGCCTGCTTACTATCCCAAAAGAAAATCAGTGAGAAGCTGTAGTTTATGAAAAAACCTATTGGGGATGCTAATTGGGCCATTTAAACAAATCTGAAATGCCTGTACATTATTGGATTTGTTCCTATATTTTTTTCATTTCTACGGACATTTTAAAAATATTCCTTGTATTAAAGACTTAAAGAATGTTTTGTTAAACCTGTAAATCACAAATGTCCCGTCATTTCGGTTTCAACCAGTTTGTTTTGAAGAACTAAAACAGAGGTTACTAAAACTTAAGAGAACGAAATGAACAGCTGTTAGAGGGATACACTGGTCAGTAATATCTTGTTTTATGCAGTTGATTTGCCTTCTGTTGATTCAGATAAATGATATAAGTTTAAGATTGTTGATAATAAATTTTAAATCTGAACCATCTCTCTCTCTCTGTCAGAGTACCTGGATATGTTTGATGCAAGTTCAGCTGCAAATGAATCAAGGATTAAACCCCAGAAATTATTTTCAAAACCAGTGAGAATTTTCAAGAAATATCCTTATGATGAAGGTGGTAATTTAAAGAAGAATAACATGGTGTCCCTCAGCTGGTTGCTCTCTGATAGGCCCTTAGACATGGAGACTGAGCGAGCAATTGAGTTTTTGGTTATTATTATGTCGGCAACTATTTTTTCTCCACTGAACAAAGTCTTGTTTGAAAATGGCTTTGGAGGTTCTACTGCGGTCCATTGTCATCTCCTTCAACCTCTATTGAGGATTGGGTTGAAGAGTGTTTCACATGATGACATTTTAAAGATAGAAGCACTAGTCCTGTGTACACTTAAAAAGTTTGTGGACAAAGGTTTTGATGCAGATGCTGTAGAAGCATCCATGAATATGATGGAGATTTCTCTCCGGAAATTTGACAACATTGGATCAATTCCTCAAGGCCTTTGCTTAATGCTCCGGTTGATTGTAAGTTATACCATCTTTACTTTCTTTTTATTTTTTGTTGATAGAATACCTGCCACATTTTAAAGCCATTTTTTCTTCATCATGAACTTAATATTATAATTCTCTACAGGATAAATGGATATATGATATGGATCCCTTTGAGCCATTGAAGTATGAGAGATCTTTAACGGCACTGAAAGCCAGAATACAAAAGGAAGGCTCTAAGGATGTTTTCTCTCCTCTAATAGAGAAACTCTTACCAAAAAATCCTCATCAAGTTCTGTTAGAAATGCAGGTAATCAATTGTAAAATTTTGCAACAAACTTTTTGACTCTGTTTATTACTCCTAATGATCTACTTCTTTGTCAGCCTGATCTGCAAATGGCTTCTCGTGATGAAGCAGTTGAGAAAGAATTTTTGGAAAAAGTTAAAGCATCTATGACAGAAAAAGAGCTTGTTGATCTGGCACGTACGACACAGGAGCTATGACTGAAGAGGAAAACTCCTGACCCACGCGAAGCTTTGAGAAGTGTTCCGAGCCTCTCTCTGCTAGATATTCCAAAGGGACCTAGTCCTGTTCCCACCGAGGTAATCATCATCTTTAATTTCAGATTTCTGTGTTTAAGTCACACACGAGTTGCCTTATGGGTTTTGTTCCTGAAAGAATTATCTCTGGTATATGTAGGCTGCGTGTATCAATGGAGTTAAAGTATTGCAGCATGACCTCTTCACATATGATGTCATTTACACTGACATTGTGTTCAATACTAGCTCACTAAAGCAAGAGCTTGTTCCTTTGTTACCTCTTTTTTGGTAAGATGTGCTGAATATGAGTCACCCTAATGTTTCATTGTGTTAGTTTGAATTGCCTGTCATTAAGTAAGAAACCAACAAGGCTGAGTTGATTCTCATATCTGACCACCTCCCTGACTCAATAAGCAAGACTTATGCCGATGCTGTTTCTAACTGAATCTTGTTCTGTTAGGCTTTCGGAAACCTATGCTCAGCTCTTATTCACGTTGGCCTTAGGGGCAACTCCGTGATTCTTTTGGAGCACCTGAGTTATGGTGATAATTTTCTCGTACTATAATTGCGTATACAAAAGTGTCTTTCCATTTCTGACCCTGTTTTGGAGACATAAAAAGGTTTTCATCTTCAATTGCATCTGAATTATGCGGATGGTAGAACTGCAGGCAAAGTTAAATGTTTCCGGATGAATGAGTGAACAAATTATGGGTATCAGGTTGGACTAGTTTTTCCAAGTGACTTATCTTCTGGCTTAATCTTGCATATCGTAAACGTTCCTGTGTCTATTCGTCTCTCTGCTAAGTGCGCATTCAGAACAATGGAAATATCGTTTAGGGCAGAAAATTGACCAATATTTTTTTCCCTTGTTATTCTACATCTTATCAAAGGATTTTTTTTATTAGGTTCATCTCAAGGACCTTGGCTTTTTAACTTTGTTGTGCAGTGCCCTCTATATATATATTGATGATAAGAAATAGTTTTTATAGGTTGACATCTTAGCCTATCATTGATATGACTAATCAAAAGCTTTTAAGTCATACAGCTTGTAATTTTGATTAGTCTATCATTTTGTTTTCTTGTAATTTTGGATTACTGAGCTTTGACTTAACAAACATTATGGGACCAATACAGTTTCTCATACAGCTTGTATGTTCTCTGTACTCAGTTTCTGGGAGTTTCTACAAGTGCTTGAAAGGAAAGTTGACCAAAATTGGGACGAAGTTTCTTCATCTCTCGAGGAGATTCGCAAGTCCTTACTTTGTAAGGAAAATTGCATAATTAATATGACTGCTGAAGGGAAGAATCTAACCAAATCTGAGAAGTTTGTCAGCCAATTTGTGGATTTTCTGCCTAGTAACTCTCCCTTCGCAAAAACTACTTGGAAAGCTACACTACCTTCTGCAAATGAAGCCATCATAATGCCTACTCCGGTTAGAATTAAATTCTTTTCAGCACGGTTCCTTTTTGTATATTGTGGGGACTGATTGTTTTGAACTCTTACCTTCTACAGGTTAATCATGTTGGAAAATCTGTTAACATTCATGATATTGGTTACCGGCTTAATGGAAGTACATGTGTTATAAAAGAAGTCATTGATAATACATGGTTGAGGGATCGCATAGGAGGTGCTGGTGCCGCATATGCATCTTGTTACTTTGATTTTTGCACCGGTAAAAATTTGCTCTCTTATGTTTTTATGGACTCTTAATTGCTGTTTTTAGAACCTCACTGACAAAAATCATGTGTAGGAATCTTCTCTATCTCATCTTATTGTGACCCCAACTTGTTGAAGACGCTTGATGTATATGATTGAACTGGAGATTTTCTGAGAAAATTAGAAATGGATGATGATACTCTTAGAAAGGCCATTATTCGCTCAATCACAGATGAGTGCGAGCTTCCCGATGCCAAAGGTTTGAGTAGGTATGTGGACATCACTTCCTGTTTTGTAGGAGAGATCTGAAAGGGTGTAATACGAAGGGAACAAGAAAAAGGAAAGAACTGTTTTACCTGTTAAAATGAGGGTTGATGGAAACTATGTATGAACTTCATAATTGCATACACTCATTCTGCTACAAAAGCTCAGAGTGTCTTTTGATTTACTCCTTGTTTTTGCCATAGTTATGAATCCTTTCCTCCCACATTTATCCTTCCTTTTTTTTTTGCTGCAGTTTGAGGCGGTATTTGTTGTGGGTCACAGAAGAAGATAGACAAAGGCAACGAGAAGAGATACTGTCGACCAGGTAAAAGATGCTGTTTGTTTGATGAGTTTAGCTGATATCCAAATTTAATAACAATTTTTAAAGCGATGACGCTTCGGAAAAAAACTAGATTAGGGCAATAGAGAAGGAAATTTGAGTAGGCATTTGAACATTCTTTTATCCCGCGCAGCTTGAAGGACTTCAAGGAATTTGCGGATGCATTTGACGAGGTAAAAGACAAAGGGGTTGCGGTTGCAGTGGCATCACCATATGCTGTTCATGAAGCACTAATGGAGCGACCAAACTTCTTTCAAGTAAAGAAATAGCCCTCTGAGCCCTCAGAGAAAATATGCTCCAAAATACTGGCTCTCCGCTAACACTTTTGTATTTGCCTCTCAAGTAATTAGACTTGTAATTGCAGAGCATATTAGCTTTTTACGATCTCCTTCCGAACGAATGTTTGAAATTATCTACTAGTCAATTGGTAACCTTTTGCCTTTTATTTTGTTCAAAGCTTCTACTCTTTTCTTCGATCTTTTTGTAATTTTTGGTGCTTGTCATCATATTATGGTGCATAGTTTATATACCAAATTTAGAGAAGTCTCTTACACTGAGAGATTCTCGTGCAACTAAGACATAGTCTTGGTGGCGTCATCCGTTCAATAGATGCTAATCACGTATTCAAAAAGTGAATCGCTCATCCATTAGACGTTTGTCACTTTGTGAATTGGTGACAGTGGCTAGTGTTGGACACGTGGAGCTCATTCCAAAGGAGTATTATTCAATAACACTAGTGGCGCCTACTCATATCCCGATCTATTAAATGTCAACTAATGCGGCAGTGTTTCATTTGGCTAAATTTGGTTAACCAAATGTACTATTAAAATAGCAGCGTAACTGTACTCTTCTTTTTTGGTCAATCATTAACATTTTCACCTTTCAAAGAACGCTTGTTCTGTTGGACCCCCGCACCAACTTCACATCATCCCATGTGTAACGATGACTTGGATGACAAGGTAATTTCAACCACTCTATTTTCTTGGATATAGGTTTTGCTACATCAATTGACAATTTGTAACAAGATATTGAAACATTGCTCCAAATAATTTGTACGGCAAGTACGAGACATGGTAAAAGGAGAGAGAGCCTACAAAGCTCCTTAGAGGCTCGGAAGCCGCGAAAATCCCAAAAGGGTTCGTGAAGGAAACATCCGACAAGGGTCTGGTGGCTTCGTGGTGCCCCCAAATGGAGGTTTTGGCTCATGAGGCTGTCGGATGCTTCGTCATACATTGGGGTTAATATGTGAATTAATGGAGGGAAAGAGAGGGAAAAAAATACAAAAAAAATGTAAATGGACGCATCGAACACGTCATCCAAAAAATCGAATTTAAAACTTTTTACTTGCAAATAAATAAAAATAATGTTAGATCGTGGTGAAGATGCCATATCCCATCATAATTTTAACTACAAAAGGAAAACAAATTAAACAATAAATTTATCTTTGGTTCATCAATGTTTGATGAAGAAATTTAATAGATAAATTTAACTATAATGTTTTGTTTTGTTTCGTTTCGTTAGAAAATTTCAACCACATGCAAGGCCTTCGTATTCATCATGGTGTCTGTGTCTAGCATTTCGAACACGTGGAGCTCATCCCGGGTCACTTGGACACAAAGGAATATTATTAAGTTTTTTTTTGTGGTCTCTGAGTCTCTCCATGGCCTTGCGCATGAAGAGAGGGTAGTATTTGTAATTTTACTCCAAATAGCTCTCTCTGGCTCATCAGCTCTAGCATCAGATTATGTATCAACATTTTGAGGTAAGTTGTTCTTTTCATAGGAAAAGGAAGAGAAATTGGCCTGAAATTTTTCCAAGACTTTTAGGTTCGGATCATGAAATCTCATTGTGGAGTGAGTCTAAACAAGTGATTAGTGCTGTATTAACTTACTAACTGGTTAGCTCTTAAGCGTTTTTGTGTGTGTGTGTATATATATATATATATAATATGTGTATATTTCATATATACAGTATTTTAGCTTTTGGTCTCAAATAATTAAAATCATGAGACATCTAGAGGCGTGCCTTTGTAAGTGTGGTTTGGGTCTTGTTGGAGAAATTCTTTCATTTGAATCAATTTAACACACCCACATCATTTGTTAAATAAAATTCAGGTAAAAGAGTTTAGTGTCCACGTGTATGGCTACTCGAAACACCTCTCTTTTTTTTAAAGGATGCGCAGATTTCTGCATACTTTTTCTTACTCCACACGCCTTTGTTTTAGTTAATGGATTACGTAAATAAATAAATAAATCAAAGAACAAATAGAAAGAGTGCAAAATGCAAAAGAGTAATGCTAGTTATACAATATTTTAATACTACATTGTGTGGTAAGTGATGTGGTAACACCACATCAAATAATAGTTTTTATGTAAATCTCTTAACCAAGTTACATTTTTTTTTAAGTATGAAATTTCATTTAAATAACGGGCATTACAAATTCATATTCATGAAGAATTCAGTCTTAAAAGTCTTTGCAAAATAGATCTGAAAAATTACAATAAATCATGATCAATTGCAAAATAATGTGTAAACTTGAAGCACTTCGTTGAAAGCCGAACTCACCAAATTCAAGCATCGGCTTGGCTTGGCTCGGCTCGACTCCAACTATTCCAACTATTCCCAGTGCAATTCCCAAACTACCCCTATACAAATTAATGACAATCTCCACCTGCATACGTTTTTTTTTTTTCCAACTCCACCTGCACTGCATACGTTAACCCTCAAGAAACTGGCGGGATAAACAACCTTCCCATACGGTCAGCTCTGTAATGTCAAAGGCCGGTCACGTAACTCCATAAACCCACTCACTCCCACTCTCTCTCTCCTCTCTCCTCTCTCTCAAAATCTCAGAAACCCATCTCAAATTCAAAACCCATTTGCATTTCCTCCTCTGCTCCGGCAAACCACCACCAACAAAATGGCGGGAGCTACTCTGCTCCGCCGGTCACGTATCCGTTTGATGAGTTGTTGAAAGGGAGCTTGGGTACTTTTGTAGATGAATTAAGATATCCTGATAGGAGTTGTTACGCAGTTGCTTCCCCAAGTGCGAAGGTAGAAAATAGAAAGTAAAAGGGAAAATAGTTTATGTTGTATATGCTGTGTGTATTCTAACACAGTTGTTTTTGAAAACCCAAGGTTTTTATAATCTCGTTGATATGACCCTCGACTCCGTCTCCTTTCCTAGATGCGTGGTTTTCAGCATAACCATCATCTGAACTTCTGAACCATCTAAACACTAATTCCAACCCAGTGCCATTTACTTGTACAGCTGCGGTTTTTAGAATTTATTACAGAAAGGTATTGGACAAATATTTTTGTTTATAACTGATCTTTGATTCTTCTAGTAGCAATAGCATTACAAGTCCATTTTTATCTCTCTCTCTCTCTCTCTCTCTCTCTCTCTCCAACCAAACCAACTCAAAGTAGGGGATTGGTATGCATTGGGGAGTACATTATTCCTTATTGTATAGCCCATGTTTAACTACATAAAAGGAAATTACTCAGTTTTTTTGGACGAACGATAAGATAATTACATTAAATTCATCTACATTATAAGGTTGCATTTGATACGCGGAAAGGAATTCATGGGAAATAATTTCCCATGACTTTTCCTAGGGTATGGGAAATGCATTTTTGGATAATACTTGGGTACTCACTAGTGAGTACCCTATATACTCACTTTCTGATTTGGCCCAATCAAAAGATGACATGTGTTCCTTATTTTTAAAAGCCCAAGAAAAATTAAATAGCATATGTTTTATTTTTTAAAACAATAAAATATGTGTTAAAATATCATTGGGCCAAATTATTAAAGTGAGTATATAGGGTACTCACTAGTGAGTACCCAAGTATTATCCTTTTTTCATTGTCATGTTTGGTGAAGTTGAGAAATCAAATAGGAAAGAGAGAGATAATTTAGTCTTTTAGTTTAATGATAAGGATAAAGTAGGAAAATACAAAACACACATGCTTTAGCACCCAACGCAATGCCCCTAGTGCAACAAGAAGCACCAGGAATCCATGTTACCAAAAGATTTCCTACGATTATTTCTAGTATGGAATAAAAGTTTGGTATGAAGAGTTATTATAGATATAATTAGGTTTTTAAGGACAATACTTGGGTACTCACTAGTGAGTACCCTATATACTCACTTTTTGATTTGGCCCAATTAAAAAATGATATGTGTTCTTTATGTTTAAAAGCCCAAGAAAAATTAAATAGCATATATTTTATTTTTAAAACAATAAAATATGTGTTAAAATATTATTGGGCCAAATCATTAAAGTGAGTATATGGGGTACTCACTAGTGAGTACCTAAGTATTATCCGGTTTTTAATATTAAATAAGGGTATTATTGTCTTAAAAGTTTGCAATTAATGTTAATTGGTTGCAATAAATGTTGGGAAAAGAAGGGGTGAAAAGAAAACCCATGGGGGTGGAGGGTTTGTTTTTCCCCTCTATCTTCCCATCATTAATTACAATTTTTTTCAAGCATGGACTTACTAAACATGAGAAATGAAGTGATTTTTCTTTTTCAAGTATTTTGTCCTACCAACCAAACGCAGTTTAAGGAGAAGAATTCAAACTCGAATGCATATAGTTAACTTGACTAAACTCGTGTATGCAATAAGTCACTCTTTGGCTTAGCATCAATATTTTTCTTTTTTGATGCACTTAGCATCAAAATTTTATAAAGAAATTTGAATAGAAAGATTTACCCATAATGGACAATTTCAACTTAATGTTAGGCTACATATAGTATAGTATAGCATCTAGTGTACTACAGTATAGTATGGTATGGTATATTTAAAGTCTACACGTGGAACTAATTCATGGTTACATGGAGCCAAAGGAATATTATTTGAAAATATGCTATGCTCTGCATTTCTGTTTTGGCAGCCAGCCTTGCGCATGGACTATGGAGGAGAGTAATTAATTGATATGTTGAGAATTTTGGAAAAATGTCCTTTTTTGGAGTCTCAAAAAAGTTATTGGTTTTTTTTTTCAAAATTTATAGAATTTTGCTCCTTTTTACTTGTAAAATGACTTATTGACCCCTTCTCTTTCTGTTGCTGCTTATTTCTTTTCTCACTCATTTGCTCCTTCTCTTTCTCACTCTCCTTTTTCCCTCACATATGAATTGTGTTCATTAAAAGTTTAGAATTTACTGCAATTTGGTGTTCTTTCTCACTCTACTTTTTCCCTCACATATGAATTGTGTTCATTAAAAGTTTAGAATTTACTGCAATTTGGTCTTCAACAGCTGACATAGTTATATTTTCTCTATGAAAATTAAATTAACACAAATAAAACATAGATCCACCAAAAACAACAAAAGAGAATTAGGATAAGTTCAATATCTATCCATTGGAGAGAAGAAAATTGAAATTGGAACCAAACTTTGAGAATTAGGATACTGCTATGGGCATCATCGTTGAGCAAGAAGATAACTTTAAAACTTTGTATTTTTTCTCGACTCCTCCTTGAGAATCCCTCGAGCTTTCCTCGACAACACTTGGATAACCCCTCGAGCTTTCTCGAGATCCCTCTCAAGTGTTTCTCGATGTCACTTCGAGAGAGAATGAGGAGACGTTAGAATTTCTCTTGGAGTGAACCTGGACAGAGGGAGAAGGAGAAGGGATGAGGGTGACATCACCTCGAGTGAACCTGGATGAGGAGGGACGTCAAAATTTTACTCATTCTATGGTCGATAAGGGTTGAGGGAGACGAGGAGACGTTTAGAACAAGGGAACTGGGTAATTGAAAGCATTTAAAATTTTATGGTTAGTTATGTCTTTTTACACATGCAAAGGGACAAAATTCTATAAATTTTGAAAAATGGGGTAAAAACCTTTTTGAGCCTTTTAAAAAAAGGCATTTTTCCAAATTTCTCATGTACGTACGCCCTATATTATTCACCAAATATGCTAATTGGGCGTACTCTAACATTTTAATAATTTCTGATTACGAAAACATTTTGTTAGTTTATGTGTCGTAAAAAAAAATTATACGAATCAGAGACAGTTTATGCATCTAAATATATGTATGAAACAAATCAGTGGTGTGAGTACTAAGTAATATATTCATGATGATTGTCAATTTATTTGATGCATCTAGATGCCTAAACAATTTTAAATTTAAATGATTTTTTTGTGGAATGATCTTCAAATAAAGACTAAGAAATTGAATGTTTCCAATTACGAAATTTATATGTCAAAAATACATTATTTGCAAATGGTAAAATATGTGTATTCCACTCATAGGCAATGGAAGTATTATTCTTTATCAAAAGCCCAAAAACAACTTCAAAATTAGTTATAAATAAAGTTTAAAATGAGTGCAGATTTGAATCAATGTACCATTGTCAATGTCACATCATATCGTTATAAAAAAATTGATAACCATGTTTGGTTTCCACATGCATGGATACTTTTTAGTCTATACTACGAATACGTGGTTTTATTATTTTACACATTAGTAATAGGGTTTTTATTACAAATAGTTTTTGAAATTGACACCATTCATCATTTTGGTTATTGAAATTGAAAATCAATTAATTTTGTTTCTAAAGTTGAACAAGGACATCAATTTAGTCCCTCCGTTAGAGTTATGTCAAATATTATGTGCCACGTCAGCACACTAACAAAATATTTGACGAAACTCGAACGGAGGGACTACATTGATGTTCTTTTTCAACTTTAGGGACGAAATTGATTAATTTTCAATTTTAAGGACCAAAGTGATGGATGGTGCTAATTTTCAGGGATCATTTGTGATAAAAATCCTTAGTAATATGGATGAGTGAAAATGTTGATATGTCTTATTTTTATAATATATTAATAAAAAGAACTAATACACGTATATAATTTAAGTAAAATTGTACAAATACGTGACATTGTTTCAGGTACCCAGCAAAATCACTTAGTTTGAGCACCATAATGAATGAATTTTTGTTCGCTGCTTTTAAGTGGTGGTGTTGACCATCGCTGCATTAATTGTCGTTAGATGAGTGTAATTTGACTAATCTATCATAGGGTTGGTTTCGGCACCCAAACCGAAAATCCAAAACCTAAAACCGAACCGAAAGGTTCTGGAATTGAAAGTCTATACCAAAACTAAACTATAATTTTCGGTTTCCCAAAATTCGGTAATATTTCGGGTCGGTTCGGTACAGGCCCATCGAAAAAGAAGAACCAAGGAGAAATAGCAGGAGGATTCAAATTGCTTCGAGGATTCAAATTTTTACAACAGCCAACAGCTGCAAACAAGAAACAACAATCATCAAATTCTGAAACCCTGAAATTCATCCCCTGCCCTAATAATTTATCCCAAATATAAAACCCTAAATTCTGAAACTCATCCCAATCCCAAATTAAAACCCTAAATTTTGTTCATCCCCAATTTTAATTTGTAATTAGACTACCTTGAAGGTGGAAGGACTAGAAATTGAGTTAGTTGAGTCGACTGTTGAGGTGAGGTGGTTGGGAAAACCCAGATTTGGTTTTGGAGGTGGAGGAAGTGGAGTTGATTGTGGTAATGGTGCAACGGTGGTGGTCGAGAGATTGAGCAGTGGCGGTGGTGCAAGGGTGGTGGTCGATTGACTACTGGAGTCGATGGAATTGAAGTGGCTTGCCATCGTTTAGAACGAGAGGGAGATAGTCGATTGACAGAGCAGTGGTGGTCTCTGGTGTGGGTTCGAGAGAGGACTGACTGAGTCTTCTTCTATTCACTCGAGGCCTCTATTAGTTTCAACGGTTAAGATTTAATTTCAACCAATCTAACCGTTAGAATGATTTATAATTACATATTTTATATAATAAAAATTAATAAAAAATATTTTTTTTTTTCAGTTTGGTATTACAGAACATATTGCGATGAGGTCCCGATCCTTGTACATAACTATCGGAATTTTTTCGGTATCGGTTAACTAATGATTTGGGATTTTCAGTTTCGGGTTTTTTCGGGTCTTGTTTGGGGTTTTTTCGGGTCTTGTTTGGGGTTTTTTCGGGTCTTGTTTGGGATTTAAGGTAGGGTTCGGGTATTTCGGTTTTGTATTTTCCAGTTCTAATCAATTATACCAATTTTAAAATTTAAACTCATCTGCCGACAATTAATGCGATTGTGAGAAAAAGTATTCCCCACCATAAGTACTCGGCTCGGCTGGACTCGGCTTTGTGTCTAACTTTTTTCCTTCCAAACCCCAAACTACCCCTATACAAATTAATGACAAATTCCAACTCCATACTTTAAACCCCGAAAAAATAAAAAGGGCGGGACAAGTACTGTGTAATGATCTCACACCACCACATTTCCCGTACGGTCAGCTTTGAAATCGCAGGCCAGTCACGCGTCTCCATAAACTCACTCTCTCTCTCTCTCTCTCTCTCTCTCCTCAGATATTTTCCTCCTCATCTAAAACCCCGAAACCCCATTATTTGATATTCAAAACCATTTGCATTTGCCATCATCTCCTTCTTCTCTCTCACCAACTCTCTCCCCTGTTTCTTCAGCTTCTACTCCGAGAAGCAAAACCACCGTCACCGTCCGTTTCCGAACTCCACCGTCACCCTCCTTGCTCCGCCGCCACACCGGCTTTCTTCCCTCATTTTCCCAAACCCATTTCCCCTCCCTCTCAACCGCCGTCGGCATGTCCGCAACTCACTCTCCACCACCACCACCACCAGGAGGTACATAAAACAAGTAACTCAAACCCCAAGCTACCCTTCTTCTTTTTTCTGGTAATTTTGCGATTTAATCGATTTTTTCTTGTGGGTACTTACAGGTACAGAGTGTTGTGAGGTGCTTTCTTCCTTAACCTTGAAAGATGAAGATTTGGACATGCTGGGGTTCGAGAAAGTCACCCAAGAGTTCATCGGAGAGTGCAAGTCGGAAGCTTTGCTTCTCCGCCACAAAAAGACCGGTGCCCAAGTCGTTTCCATGTCCAACGACGACGAAAACAAGGTCTTTGGCATCGTTTTCCGGACCCCACTGTGAGTACTCTTCCGAAATCGAAAAATCACTCCTTTTTGTGTTTATTTGAAGAAAATGGAGCTGCCCATTTATGTAGTTTCTGATTTTCTGGGCTCTGCTAGTGCTAGTCTTCAAGAATCATATATAAATTACAACATATATGTGTGAATTTATTTGTCTTCGTTTATTTTTCGGATCATGGCCACCTTGTTTAGCTTTAACTATTGATGCAGGAAGGATTCCACAGGAATCTCATACATTCTGGAGAAGAGTGTGAGGTGTGGATCGAGAAAGTACCCGTTGAAAAAGCCATTTGATGAGTTGTTGAAAGGGAGCCTGGGAGCTAGTGTAGACAATTTCAAATATGCAGATAGGACTTGCTACCCAGTTATGTCTCCAAACACAAAGGTAAATTCTGGGTTGAGAATGTTTAAAGAAAAATACATGTATCTACTCTGTATTCTAATAACAAGGTTGTTGTTTTTGAATGATCAGGATTTTTATAATCTTGTTGATATGACCCTCGACGCCGTCTTCTTTCCTAAATGTGTGGAGGACTTGCAGATTTTCCAGCAGGAGGGCTGGCATTATGAGCTCAACCGCTCTTCCGAAGATATCACTTATAAAGGTCGAACATTTGATTCATGTGCTTAGTTCTTTTTTCTTCTTCTTTTGAAATGTGTTTCCTTATTTCCTTTGGAAATGTTTCTCAGTAATAAATTCCATTAATTTCCAACTAGGAAACTAATGTGTTATTTCTTCTCAAATGGATTTTGTTCTTAATGTTAGGAGCTGTTTTCACTGAGAGGAAAGAGTTCTATTCCGAACCTTCGCCTAAAGCTATATTAAAGCAAACGGTTGAACAGGTAAGTTTTGTCCAATTGTTTATTGTCCATGTTTGTAACATTTTGGCAGGTTAACATATAACTTCAGACTTTTCTTACAATTCCTTTGCTTACGAAGTTTTAATGTTTTGTACAGCCCATGCATATAATTTGAGTGTCACCTAGTCCTTCTGAGTTCTGATTGTCTCTTGCTGATGAATCAAACCTAGCTACTCTATCTCTCTGTCTCTCTGTTCCCTCCCTCCCTCCATCACTATAACAATATTAATCATTACTTGATGCATAACTTAAGCTAAACGTTCTATATACAAATCGATGAAATATTATCTAGCTTCTGGCTGCGAAATTGTGACCTGTGAGCTTATACACAATGACATCAATGGGATTCGTTAATGCTTGTTTATTGACTTCATTTGTTTTGATACACCAGGCTACCCCATCCATGTTGCTGACATATTAAGCTGCACAGTCATCTATTATGATTTATGTTTGATTTTTCTATTTATTTCAATGTCTAATATAATATTGATCTGGTTTCTATTTGCTACAGGCAGTATTTCCAGACAATACCTATGCTTTTGACGTACTGGGTGATCCAAAAGTTATTCCGAAACTAACATTTGAGGAATTCAAGGTTTGTTATATTCTAAGGAGGAAGATTAGTTATGTTGTACATCATAATACTGTGATAAACTTTGAAATTGTGATTGCGTATGTGCTGTGACCATCATATGATAGAAATATATATGTATATGTATTGTTTCTTAAATATTATTGTAGCAATACAGTTCTTTTCTTTCTGAATTTTGGGTTATAAAATTACAGGAGTTCCACCGTAAGCATTACCATCCCAGCAATGCAAGAATCTGGTTTTATGGAGATGATGATCCAACTGAGCGCCTGCGAATTCTGAGTGGTATTGAAACAGTTCTGCTTCCACATACATGTGAATTACATATGTTTTGCTCGCAAACTATCCTATGATGCATGACTAGTTTGGCTTCATTCGCGCATTTAACAATTTTCCCTTTACTTAAACAAGGTTGTTAAACCTGTAACTCACAAATGTCCCATTTAACCATTTGTTTTGAAGAACTAAAACAGAGGGTACTAGAACTTAAGAGAACGAAATGAATAGCTGTTAGAGTAATACATTGCTCAGTAATGTCTTTTTTATGTAATTGATTTTCCCTCTGATGATTCAGATGAATGATATAAGTGTAAGATTGTTGAACATAAAATTTAAAATTTATACCTGAACCATCTTACTCTCTCTCCCTCTCTCAGAATACCTGGAAATGTTTGATGCAAGCCCAGCTGCAAATGAAAGGGTGAAACCCCAGAAACTACTTTCAAAACCAGTTAAGATTCTGAAGAAATATCCTTCTGGTCAATCGGGTGATTTAAAGAAGAATCACATGTCCCTCAGCTGGTTGCTCTGTGAGAGGCCCTTAGACTTGGAGACTGAGCGAACGATTGAGCTTTTGAATAATATTATGTCGGCAACTATGTTTTCTCCACTGAACAGAATCTTGCTGCAAAATGGCTTTATAGGAGGTTCTACTGGGGTTCATTTTCATCTCCTTCAACCACTATTTAGTGTTGGGTTGAAGAGTGTCTCTCAGAATGACATTTTAAGGGTAGAAGCATTAGTGCTGCTTGCACTTAGAATGTTTATGGAGAGAGGATTCGAAGCAGATGCTGTAGAAGCATCCATGAATATGATGGAGATTTCTCTCAGGGAAAACAATATCGGATCAGTTCCTCGAGGCCTTTGCTTAATGCTCCGATCCATTGTAAGATATGCCCTTCTTTACTTTTGTTTTCTCCTTTCCTTTTTTTGGTTGAAAAAATCCCTGCCATTTATGGCCATTTATTTTTTATCATGAGCCTGATATGCCCTTCTCTACAGGATAAATGGATATATGATATGGATCCCTTTGAGCCATTGAAGTATGAGAAATCTTTAAGGGCATTGAAAGCCAGAATACAGGAGGAAGGGTCTAAGTCTGTTTTCTCTCCTCTAATACAGAAATTCTTATTGAGCAATCCTCATCGAGTCCTGGTAGAAATGCAGGTAATTAATTGTAAAATTTTGCCCAAACTTTCTGACAATGTTTATTACTCCTAACGATGGACTTCTTTGTCAGCCTGATCCACAAATGGCTTCTCGTGATGAAGCAGTTGAGAAAGAATTTTTGAAAAAAGTTAAAGCATGTATGACAGAAGAAGAGCTTGCTGAGCTGGCATGTGCGACACAGGAGCTGCGACTGAAGCAGCAAACTCCTGACCCACCCGAAGCTTTGAGAAGTGTTCCAATCCTCTCTCTACAAGATATTCCAAAATGGCCTATTCCTGTTCCCACGGAGGTTATCTTCACCCTAAGTTTAAGATTTCTTGTGTTTATGTTTCTTACGAGTTTCCTTATGGGTTAGTTCCTGCAATAATTGTCTATCTGGTATATGTAGGTTGTGTGTATCAATGGAGTTAAAGTATTGAAGCATGACATCTTCACACGTGATGTCCTTTACACTGACATTGTTTTCCATATGAGTTCACTAAAGCAAGAGCTTGTTCCTTTAGTACCTCTTTTTTGGTAAGATGTTGAGTTGAATATGCATATTTAATTATTTATAGAATTGCATGAAGTTTGTACTACAGTGTTGTGATTAATTACTTTCTTTTACTACAATTACACACACAAATTAACTGCTTCTTTACTCACATTAATGCTCTTATATAGTGATAAATGATAATGGTGTTTGAACTATCCGTTGAGCTCTATATATTTCTTCTTTCAAGAGTCGTGTTTTGGAGAAATAAGGCAGACTAGATCGTTTCTTTGACTCTACCATGATGTTCTTGGCAGTAAATCATTGCTGAACATGAATACAAAAGACATGTCTTTTATTGTACTTCATCAATTGATTGGAAGAAAGACTGGAGGAATATCAATTGCTGCAATGACGTCAAATGTAAGATGCAAGGAAGATCCCTGTGGCCATATACTTATCCGAGGGAAGGCCATGGCAGGACGTGCTAAACACCTCTTTCAACTGGTACTCTTTCTCTTTTTCTTTCAGTTAACAATGGTTTATCTGATATGGCTCCATACACATTATAAAATAATTCTGTGTTTTTTATAGGAAACAATATTTTTTATTGAGAAAAAAATTAGTAATTTCCTTATTATGTTATGTTGTAATGGCTGTAAAAAGTTTGAAATAAAGTATGTGTGTCATTCTAAATATGAATACCTTGATTTAAAATGTTCCATGCAATCTTTCCATTGATTTCCAGTAACCAATTGAAATAAGCTTAGGAGTGGTTGGTTGCCTTTTATTTATAAACATTCACTAGATTTTTACCCTTTTCCACTATATTATTGATGCAAGTTTTGTTTGATGCTCAGTAAGTGGTTTAAGAGATAATAGATCAAGGTTTTCATGTGTTCTTTTCATGTTATTACAGGTCAACTGTGTGCTTCAAGAAGTCCAGTTGACAGATCAGCAGCGGTTTAAGCAGCTTGTTTTCGAATTTAAAGCTAGAATGGAGGTATTATTATAGACTTTTATTCAACAAAGCTCAACAGTACTTATCCTTAACATTAACTGTCAAATCTTAAGAGTTTATATTCTGTCATTTTCAGAACCTATTGGGAGGTAGTGGTCATAAAATTGCAGCTTCAAGGATGGAGGCAAAGCTGAATGTTTCCTGCTGGATGGGTGAACAAATGTTTGGTATCAGGTTGGACTGGATTTTTCAAGCTATTTGTCTTCTGGATTTATCTTTCATATCCTAAACATTACTGTTTCTATTCATCTCTGTGTGAAGTGCACATTCAGAAACATGGAAATAGCGTTTATGACATAAATTAAACGGTTTGTTTTCTTGTTATTGTACGTCTTAATGTTATTATACACTACCCAATGCATATTCTTCTGAGATAAGGAGTTATCTGTATAGGTTGAAAACATCTTAGCCTATCTTTGATATGATCGTATGAATAAATGAAAAGCTTTCAAGTTTTTGTACATTTCGTTTTCTTATAGTTATGAATCCTTACAGTTTCTCATACCGTTTGCATATTCTCTGTACTTAGTTTCTGGGAGTTTCTACAAGTGCTTGAAAGGAAAGTTGATCAAAATTGGGACGAAGTTTCTTCATCTCTTGAGGAGATTCGCAAGTCCTTAATTTGTAAGGAAAATTGCATAATTAATATGACTGCTGAAGGGAAGAATCTTACCAAATCTGAGAAGTTTGTTAGCAAATTTGTGGATTTGCTGCCTAGTAACTCCCCCTTTGCAAAAACTACTTGGAATGCTAGACTATCTTCTGCAAATGAAGCCATCATAATACCTACTCCGGTTAGAATAAAATTCTGTTTCTGCAAGGTTCCTTTTTTTATAATGTGGCGAGTGGTTATTCTTAACGTTTTACCTTCTACAGGTTAATCATGTTGGAAAATCTGTGAACATTCATGATACTGGTTATCGGCTTAATGGAAGTGCAAGTGTTATAAAAATAATCCTTGATAATACATGGTTGTGGGATCACATAGGTGGTAGTGGTGGCGCATATGCTTCTTGTTACTTTGAGTTCTGCTCAGGTGAAAATTTTCCCTGTTACATGTTGCATGGACTTTTTAATTGCTGTTTCAGAAATGCACTGACAATTATTTCGTATAGGAGTATTCTCTATCTTATCTTATTGTGACCCCAACTTGTTGAAGACGCTTGATGTATATGATCGAACTGGAGATTTTCTGAGAAAATTAGAAATGGATGATGCTACTCTTAGAAAGGCCATTATTCGCGCAATCACAGATGAGTGCGAGCTTCCTGATGCCAAAGGTTTGAGCAGGTATGTGGATATGAATTCTTGTTTTGTAAGAGAGTGGATGTATGTGAGGGTCTAATGCTGAAGGGAACACGGAAAAAAAAGAAATAACTGTTTTTTGCCTGTTTAAATGACGGTTTATACTTTATAGAAACAATGAAGTGCATGAACCCCATAAGTCCATGCACACATTCTGCCACAAAAGCTGAGTGGAGATGGCACAAGTGTTTTCGAATTTACTCCTTGTTTTTAGCATAGTTATGAATCCTTTCCTCTGACTTTTATCTTCTTTTGCTGCAGTTTGAAGCGGTATCTGCTGCGAGTCACAGAGGAAGACAGGCAAAAGAAACAAGAAGAGATATTATCAACCAGGTAAAAGATCCTGTCTGTTTGATGATTTTAGCTGATATTCAAATTTTGACGGTTTTGAAGCGATGCTTCTGCAAATACTAATTAGGACAATAGATCAAATTTACTACGTATATATCTCCAAGTGAAGCATCATCATGTTCATCGCATATCATTTGTTTTTCTTTTGGCCATGGACAACTTCCATGATATGCTTGTAAAAGTAAATATTTCATTCGTATTTAAATTCTTTTACCACATACCAATATCATACCTGTGAAGATTTTATGTTGTTACAGTAGTTTCTTATTTTTCGTAATGCTCTGCAGCCTGAAGGACTTCAAGGAATTTGCAGATGCATTTGACGCTGTCAAAGACAAAGGTGTTGCAGTTGCAGTGGCATCCCCGAACGATGTTCGTGCAGCACTGAAGGAGCGACCTAACTTCTTTCAAGTAAAGAAAGTAGCCCTCTAAGACCTCTCAGAAAAGATGCTGCAAAATGCTGGCTTTTTTTGTAGCCCTATTTCCTGTTATACATTGGGTGTCCCTTACATAATTTTCACCTTGTGAGACATATGGGTTACTTCTGTCTTGGCCTTTCAAGTAACTAGACTTTTAACTGCAGAGCAGTTTATCTTTTACCATGTCCTTATGTAGAATCTTTGGGAGGATCTACTAAACAGTGGATTAAAATTTCCTCTTGGGCTGCAAGAAGGCGAAATTTGATCTCCCCTTTTGACCAACAGAAAATGCTAATTGTAACTGAAAAAATCAGTATAATATACATATTCCTATATCATCACTATTTCATAAACGAAACTTGAACTGATAAACTTGAAAATGGTAGTGGAAGGTAGCGGTTTTGGTACTCTTCCATTAACCATATGCGCTTCAAACTGAATATTCTATTATTTTCTCTTCGTGCACAAGATCTCGACAAAATGTACCCTAATTAAGATGTCTAATGACTTTTCCAATCACACCTGCTACTTAATCAGTTACGTAATCGTGCCAGTACTGGTCAGTTCCCTTTGTGAATAGTTCTCCAATATTCCTTTCCATTTCTAGTATGCCTATACACCGGAATCTTTGGCAGTTGGATTCTTGGCTTCACATCTAGTCTTTTATTTATTCGGTGCATGCCATACGCCAAAGTATAATAATTTTTTTAATATTATTAGAAGCCACAGTAAATAGGAGCTCACCTTTTTGTTACTCTACAATAATATTTTTTACAGTACTTGTGTAAAACTGGACAAACACCATTTATGTATCAATATGTGTATTTCAGGAATTCTGTTGCACAGTTATTACTTTATAGTGTAATCTATATATATATATACACACACACATATATATACATATATATACAACCAAACCAAGGTACTACTGCTGCTGCTGCTGCTACACACACACACACACACACACACATATATATATGTATATATATACACATACATATACAACCAAACCAAGGTACTGCTGCTGCTGCTGCTGCTGCTTCTGCTTGTTGATGCTGCTGCTACACACACACACACACACACACACACACATATATATATGTATATATATATACATACATATACAACCAAACCAAGGTACTACTGCTGCTGCTTCTTCTGCTTGTTGATGTCATAACTCCAGACCTATACATACAACCAAGGTCCAGCCCCTATATTATATATAGTTAGCCATACATACAGTACTATCTCACTGCATGCGTAAAACAAGATTGTCAATCTTAATTTCTCACCCAACATTCCTGTAGACCTCTGTGGTCTTAAGTACCTACAATCAGCTATATATATAGTACATTTGGTCCTAATCTTCATTCACTTCACGAGCTAGCTCGCTCCTATAAAATACTTGGTTCCTTACATGTATGGATTCATTTCTCCTCATCTTATCTATCAATTACAGTCTAACACGTATACATAAACATATCAAATTGTGATTTGCTCACGTGTCAAACAGTGATTTGCAGATAATTAAAAGAAGGGATAACGATTTTCTTTAACTGTAAGTAGCCGAGCAGTGTTCAATATGCACTTATAGCAGCAGGAGTAGTAGAACCTGCATTTAAGGCCTTAAAATTCCCCTTAACAAGATAGAGGTCTCTTAACTAGGGTTCATTTGCAGGTGGGTTGATGCAGTCAGAAAATTACCATACTATGTAACGGCATTGAAGTTTTTTCACTTGTTTTTGGTGAAGTTTTTCTGTAAAACCCAACAGACTGTAACATCTAGGCTTTAAGATATTGCTGTGTAGTGGCATGTTTAAAGAAGGCAAGACAAGTTTACGTGATTGGAAGTAATTAATTGTACCTTCTCTACGAAAATGTAGGACGTTAGGTCTATTGCATGTTGGGGGTTGGCCCTTAATCCTTTTACGTTTGGTCACCCCTACGGCTAGATGAGTCCTTGGCCATTCCAATTAATAAAGGCATGCATCTCTTCTCACCAACACATTGTTTATAGGGACATATGAATCGCGGTCCAGAACCTTATTAATTTGTTGGCTGTAGTCCGTAAGTTGCACATACACAAATGCGGTTCTATTTATTTCTACGGTAAAGTCATATTTTCAGTTTAAAGAATCCGTTGCATATGGGCTGCGGTTGTCCGCTTTATTTCTTTCCATGGAGCCCAATCTTACATAACTTCATTGATTTTGCATACCCAAGATGATTGGAAATTCTGTGTGCGGCTTGGGAAAAGGGTAAATGCAGGGCCCCCTTCTTCGGGTATACAACTATAGCGCCGTGGACGGTGGATCGATCCCGCTTGCCGCGAAGCATGCCACCATAAGGTCCCTTCCTCTGAGGAAAGTAGGATGGTTTGGGTAAGCCTGGCTCCTGGTTCAATTGGGCATGTAACATGTTTCTAGTCTTTCATTTATCTGATGCATGTCATACACCGAAGCATAATATAAATTAAATTTTTGAATATTAGAACCACAGTAAATACGAGCTCACCTTTTTATTACTCTACAGTAAATATAGTGTACTAGTGTAAAACTGGAAACATCCATCAGGATTGAGGACCAACTATTGGAATTATTGTTTTATATCCATCGCCTAATAGGTCTTCACAGTTAATTTTAAGAATTGCTTGAAGTGTAAGTAAAGTTAGAGTTCAGTTAATTGCTATTGCTTGGACCCTATGTAAAGCTAATATCCAGTTCATTAGGGAATAATTAAGGGCTCCTAATATTTCCTTCTAGGTATGAGATTTGGTGTATCAATATTAATGGTTGACAGAAACCCTAATGACGCCAAGATGGGAAGATTCAATAGGGTTAGGACTGTATAAATACAAGGCTAAGGTCCCTGCTCACACCACACACACAAAAAACTCTGATGTACGCCCCATTAGTGTGCATAAGACCATAGGCGAAGCTATGTAGGAGCAAAAGGGGGCGGTCGCCCCCCCCCCCCCCCCGCTCACCGGAAAATAAAGGCAGGAGCGACGCTTGAACCCCCTGATTCGACCGGAAACTGGGAAGCAGCGATTAAAAGTAAAGAGAATCAGACGTGGCACTATTTATTACCATTAGATTTATTTGAAAGGCTTCGATTAAAAGCCTTCCATAATATTGCTAGGTAAAAAACATGCAGAGGATCCTACACAAAATCATTTTTATTCTCCACGTGACGTCATATCATTGATTAATAAATTGTTTAGCCCAACTTTATCCTCAAGATTTTGATCGTATGGACCTCATGAATCTTCCAATTCAACTTGACAATTACATTCATGATATGAAGATGCATAGTGAGTTTTCATCATTGAGAGAAATTAGTGATCTTGCAAAAGAGTTAGTGAAGACTGGGAGGTGTGAAAGGTATATACATGAAGATTGTGAAAACACCACTGCGTAACAAAATGGGAGATCAATGGTTGAGTGATAGCATGCTTGTTTACATTGAGAAAGATTTATTTGCTTGTATTGATAATGAGCCTATTATGCGACGTTTTCATGACATGAAACCTCGCCGGCAACAATTGTAATTTGTTTGTATTAATTAATTATGGAAGATATTACCATATAAAAAGATTTAGTTGTTACCATTTTTCTTTAACCTTGCATTCTTTTAAGTTCGCCCCTCCCCCCGATAAATCCTAGCTTCGCCACTGCATAAGACTTTGGCTAACTAACGTATCGTTTTTCAAGATTGCAATCTGATTTCCATCGTAAGAGAAGGCTGCACAAATTTGAGTCTATTATGTACGGTTATGTCAAGTTACTTCATCTTTACCATACCGCATGCGATGCGGACATCAAGAACCCTATCAATCAAGCATCATTTATGGGTTCTTTTAAGGTATTTATGAGATCTTTAAAGTTTAACACCAACACCATTTATGTATCAATGAGTGTATTTCAGGAATTTTGTTGCACAGTTATTACTTCATTGTGTACAACTACTAGATTCCCAAGCCTCCAGGACATATATATGTATAGTGTGTTTGTGTGTGCGTGCGTGCGTGCGTGTATATATAGTACGTTAATTCCAGGCCTATATATCCAACCAATTACCAAGGTACTACTACTACTGCTTCTGCTTGTTGATGTCATAATTCGAGATCTATACAACCAAGGTCCAGTCCCTGCATAAGTAAAACAGAAGAGTATCAATCTTAATTTCTCACCCAACATTCCTGTACACCTCTGTGATCTTAACTATCCACAAATCAGCTATATATAGTACATTTGGTCCTAACCTTGATTCACTTCACGAGCTAGCTAGCCCCGAAAATACTTGGTTCCTTACATGCATGTATGGATTCATTTTTTCTCATCTTATCTCCTAAGTTAGAAAATTTATGCACATGTACGTGTCAAACTGTGAGTTACATGTAAGGAGGAATGACTCTTTTAATTGTAATGAGCTAAGCGGAAGCAGCAACACTTACTCAATCAGCTAGCTCTTGTAGAAGCAGGAGTAGTAGAATCTGCCTTTAAGGCCTTAAATTCCCCTTAACAAGATAGAGGGTCTCTTAGGGTTAATCTGCAGATGGGTTGATGGAATCTGAAAATTGTCATTTGATCAAACAACAACCATATATAATATATGGATCTCGAGTCTTTGCATACAATGGCATTCAAGTTTTTTCACTTGTTTTTAGTAAAGTTTTCTGTAAAACCCAAAATACCATAACATCTAGGGTTTCACCGTAATTACTGCTGTGTAGTGGCATGTTTCAAGAAGGCAAGACAAGTTTGCGTGATTGGAAGTAATTAATTGTACCTTGTCTACAAAAATGTAGCGTGTTAGGTGAATTACACTATACCATTGCATGTTAGCGGTTGGTCCTTACTCCTTTTGCATTTTGTCACCCTAAGGCTACATGAGTACTCCTTGGCCTTCCAATTAAGCTACCTCTTCCAAGTCACAATTCATAATGGTCCTTAATCCTTATGTGATTACAAACATTTATCTGTACACTCGAGACTCTGTTGTTTGGTTCTCCTCCTATAAACTAGACTACCAAAGAGTGTCCTATAGGTGGAAAGCAAGTTGTATGGAACAGGTTCACCGTTACGTGACGTTCCAGCCCAATAATATCATGTGCTCAAGGCGTTTAAAGAACAAACGTCATGTCTAGATCATAACTGTGCGGTTGATTATGTGCACAACATCACAATTGAGATTTAAATTTACATCGAAGCATCCAACTTTTACTGGGAGAGAAGCAATCCTTACATTATTATGGACCATATTGAATTTGGTAGCCAAGACGTCCTTCGTGTATATATATAAGATGGCAGGTACTAGTAGTACTATTTGAAAGTTGAAGAAAAGATAAGTAAAATGTGGATGTGGGTGCAAACAAAAGTATCACCATCTTGGCCAGCTTTGGCCCCATCATCGATCACTTAAGTCTTTACCTTGTACTTGTGGCAACATCAACCAAGAAAGTGTCCTCACTTCATTTTTATTTTTCAGCTTCTTGTGGGCACGAAATTGGGTTTGGTACTCACTCATTTTCCAATCAATTACACCTTCCACAACTGACTAGTGTACCAAAAATGTAGGAAAATATGTTTTGGAGGCACCTATTTTTATTAACTTTCAAAAAAAAAAATTTATAAACTTCCCATGAGGTGGAATTGTGATGTACTCTTGACATGGTGTTAAAATTATTTAACTACTAATCACATTGATATTGTCTCAACTTAACCATCTTGTACATCTTGAAAGGTGTTGATTTTTATCACAAAATGTCTTGATGCAATTACGAGTAGAATCATTCAATATAAGTTATAATTTATTCTGTGAAGTTTATCTCACCTTCATGTGAGAGTGGAAGAGAAACAATTGGGTGCAAAACATTAATTCATTTCCTAACTATTTTCCTTTTGGTATGGTATTTGCCTCATCCCTTATGAGAGAAACTTTAACAGAAAAATTTAAGCTTGTTTGATTAGAGTAGTTCTCACATTGAGTAAGACCAACATAAAATCGAGTGGAACTAGAAAAAGGATAGTCGAACATGCATGCTTGTGTGAAGGTGGTGTAACAAATAATGTGATCAGACTGTTCTACTAAAATTTTCCAACATCCATTAGGGTGCCATGTTTTTATGAAAAAAAATAAATGATTCTTGACAACATAGTGCCACATAGACTATAACAATACATATTTGCCTTTAATTATATCTTTTACCGCCGGCCCAATGACCAATAACCACAAAACAAAAACCTACTAGTATGGAAGGTTTAGCTAAATAATGTAAGACTTATCCTTTCAAAAAAAAAAAATGTAAGAGTTATTACAAAGGACAACATTCATTAAAAAAAAATGAAAATTAGGAAAGGTCAATTATTTTGACACGAACTCACTCATGACTCAAAAGAGTGCTCGAGAATTTAGACGGTACATTTACACTAGCCAAAAGGGGAGAAAATGTGAAAAGTTTGGTTAGATTTGATTAGGCTGGGAAGATGAATTAGGATCCAATGTAACCAAAAGAAAAACAAGATTGGTATGATTAAAGTTAATACACAATTAAAAAAACAAAGTACAACAAATGCTAAAATGAAGCCAATTTAATATGATCAACACCATTGAGATTTTTTTTTTTTTTTGTGCATTGAGAATTTTAGATTAAATATTATTCTTCCTCATCACTTTTTGTTGATGCCAGCAATATTGTGGTAAGAAGAGTGAACACAAGACTCGGGGTGTAAGAGTAAATACTCTTACTGCTCCACAAAAGAATTGGGAAGACGAGTTGTTTTATGAAAAGAAATATATTTGGCTCTACAAAATTGTGGAGGAATTCCTCCTCAAAACAGTTTGTGACCGATTCATGGAATTTTATGTTTAGATCATAATTGTTCATATTATAAAACACTTTATAAAGATTATCTTTGCAAAAAACTCAATTAAAACTAAGGTTATTTAGTGAATCAACTATAGTAAATAGATATACAGTTCGTAATACTTTACCAATTTCGATCAGTTGTTTTTATAAAGTTTGTTTGCTAAAGCATTTCATATCTTATTGATATTCTACAGAGATAATCTTTGCATAATGATTTGTAATATTAACGATTTTGATCATAAGTCCGAAATTCAGCGTGACCATAAATTGTTTTTGTGTTGAAATCGATCCAAAATTTTGTGGAGCCAAGCCACGTATCTCTCCTATGAAAATGCACTCTCTGTTTTTTTAGGGTACCCGTTTTTTTATCACTTTATATATGAAGTTTTACTAACTAGTTGCTCTCACCATTAATCTTATTTATTTTCTGGTGAACTCTCACTATTTAATTTTTGAATGGTTAGTGTGAATTTAAATGCGAAAAAACCCCCATTTCTAACAAGTAAATAGACACAAGTACAACAGATCATAACTTCATAACAGGACAATTCAAGAGAAATACAATCATATTTATTGGAAAAAAAAAATTAGTGAGACCCACATCGGTTGTATCATAAAATATAATACAACTTATATATAAGAGTTTTCACTTTTAATATCGCATTTTGTGGTAAAACCCAACATTTAGCAATAAGTGGTTAAGTTGAGACAATATAAGTGATATTGGTAGGGACCATGCATGGGCCTATAAAGTTTATCAGGGTAAAATAGAATTACGCAAAACGACATACAAACCTTGCGTTTTGATGCGGGCACTGTTACTGTCCCACGGAGGAAGAAGCGCATGTTTTGTTAAGCTCTCCCACTCCCAGAAAATATCCAGATCTTCAACGGCTCCGTCGGCATTCCCTTTATCACCCTTTTTACCCATTCAATTTCAACCCCAATAGTCGGAGACCGGGACCACCAACACAGTAACACAGTAAAACGGTAAATCCAAGGCACCCCACCGGGCCCACCCCCAAATTCTGTTTATTTTTTGCTCTTTTTATAAAACGAAATCTGAGCCGTCCAACAGATCACTCACTCAACATCCCTCTTGGATCTCCCACTTTTCACTCTTTGAAAACTAAAAATAGCAAAAAGGAGAGAGAAAGCACACACTCTGTGCGTGTGTGCGTGCACTGCTTTAGCCTTCTCTGCAGAGAGAGACAGAAGAGAGAGAGAGAAATGGAGGCCTGCAACTGTAAGCGAATGGCGGCCATGGACGACTCCACCACCACAGCCGTATCGAAGAGAAGAAAAATCACTGCTTCAACGCCGCCATTGCCGCCAAGTAGTCCAACAATGCTTCAGCTCCTCAATTCCCCCGATTCCTGCTCCAGCTTCTGCTCCGATCACTCTCCTCCTCCCTCCTCTTGCTGTTCCAGCAACGAACTCAACGACGTCGCCACCGCCCGCAGCTCGCCGCTCCTAGATCTGGAGGTGAATCTCGCTTCTCCTAGCTCGTACCGAGCTTCCAATTTCTCTTCCCCCTTTCCTTCTGTTCGAAAACGAGGAGACAAAAGAGGAGAGAGAAACTAGCGAATGGAGAACTGTACTACTTGATTTTCTCAGGAAACAAACAGACGCTTACTCTCTCTCCCTCTCTTCATTTTCCTTCAATTTTACGTTTCTCAGATTTTATTGCACTGTCTAATAAATTCGAATTTAAATTTCAAAATTCATTTCTCCGCTTGCAGGCCAAGAGTTTCGAAACGGCATTCTCCAACTCGACCTCCATCGCCAACAATAAATTCAGGTTTCACTTCACATTCCTTCATAATTTTCCTCTTCAATTTCTCCAACCGAAACGTATTTTTTCAGGCTAATTTTTGTTTCTCACAACTCAAAATTAATATTTTTTGTAATTTCCTTTCATCAGCAGGGAAACGACGCCGTCGAGCGAGCTGTGCCTGGACTCGGACAAAATGTCATCGCCGGCGCCGGCGGTGTCTCACCGACGAAGAATCCCTGAGAGAAAATCCCCTCCCAGTGAAGAGATCGAAGAGTTCTTCGCCGTGGCCGAGAAGTACGAGCATAAGCGCTTTACAGAGAAGTGAGTACTTTTTTCACATTTTCCATTTTCTTTTTCTATTTGTTTTATTTTCCATTTTTCTCCTGGAGTGCGCACGATAAGCCACCGTTTCTTTCGTGTACTGTACTCCACCGCCGGCGCATTTTAGCAGGAGATGGAAATCGGAAACCCTAACTAACTAACAACTTTCCCCTTTTTTATCGGTTTCCAATTGGGTTCGGAATCGAGTGCAGGTACAACTATGATATCGTCAAGGACGTGCCTCTGGAGGGTCGGTACCAGTGGGTTCGTTTGAAGCCATAAGCATTTCAGTTATAGCTCTAGAGAGAGAAAGCAGGTGAGAGATATATAGAGAGAGAGAGGAGGTGGGAAATTACAATAAACTGACACTAGGTAGGACAGAAAGTAGCATGCAACTTCTAATTTTATGCATGGAGGGAGATGGAGGGTGGAGGGAGGGTTTGGAATTTGATCTGGGTTTTTATTGTACAGGCTTCTCTTTTCTTTTTCTGTGGCAACAAATGGAAGCTTCTAATTCTCTGCAACTCCTCCCAACTTTTTAATTAATTAAAATCTAAATATATGTATTTTTGCAACAATTTTCCAGATTTGGAATCCCCCATTAACCTTTGTTTCTCTCTACATTTGGCACAGTAACAGTTATTTGGTAATTAATTTGTTTTGGAAAAAAAGGGATTTTTGTTTGGGTCTGTTTTTGGGATTTTGTGGGTGTGTGAATCTGTCTCAATCTTTTCCTCTTTTTTTTTTTTATCAGGTTTTTGTGTTTTAATTACTGGTTTACTCTGCCTTTCTTATCCTTTTTTTTTTTTTTTTATCTTTGCGTTTGGGGGGTTTTTGGCTTTCCGAATATGCTTTTCATGTAATGGTAATGATTCGGTATGTTGCTTACAGTGGGGACCAATGTAGCTATAGTTTGGCTAGCTAGGCGCCACTAGGAAAGAGGAAAGTAGCTGTTTATTGTAATTGAAAATTTGGCTTCCCGCGGTTGAGACTCATTTACACAATTTTGACATCTCGTGTCAATAATGTCTTTGTTATGCAAAAAACATTGCGGTATTGATCCGAGATGCCACGGTGGTATCCCAAATGCTTTCCCTTGCCGGCTTATGTGAATGTGGATTAACAAATTTGATGTTGCATTTTATAATAAGCCTAGAATTGTTTAAGATTTGGAATTTAGGATAAAGATATACTAATTAGGCTAATTAAAACGAAGTGAAAAAGATGAGCTACTACTCCTAGTAGTACAAGAGCTAAGAGCTGCAAGCAGCTCATTATACCAAATACCCTTTTTGGATCCTAAAGTACTTTTTTGCTGGTTTCTAAAGAATTATCTGTCATGTACTTCTTTGCGAAACACTGAATTCAGAAGTTAAATTTTATTTTGCTTCTAATTAAAGCAATTTTAGCAAAAGTGCTTATGAGAAAAATTATTTCCACACAAGCAATTCACCGATTTCAAATAGGCTCCTAAAGGAAATTATTGAGGGGCGTTATTGCCCTTTCATAACACTTTATAGATGTCCATCTTTTTTATTGAAAAACCAATGAACAAAAGCACAAGAGAAGTGTTTTAAGCAGTGTTCGAAAAGGCCCCGTTTAGGCTCCGCTTAGGCACCGCCCTAATTAATTCTTAGGCGTTTAAAAAATAAGAAAGGCCGCCTAGACTTCCCCAGGCCCCCGCCTAGCCCGTCTACGTGCCCGCCTAGGTTGGCATAAGCAGACTAGGCAGACCTAGGTGGGTCTAGGCGAGTTGGGCGGTTTTGTGATTGTTTTTGCTTATATTTGTATTTATTTAAGTAAATGGATGAGAGTCGCAACTCTCACTTGGAAAGAAAATAAATAACTTCTATTTTGCATTTTATGTTTTCAATACACTGTAAGATACTTGTTGGATACATGGATGAGCACTCATTATATATTTGTTTTCTATGTTTTCAATATATTATAGTACTTTATAATTTATATATCATTATATTTTAAAATTTGTGTTTCTCAATACAATTATGTATATATATTTTTAAGTTTAAGTAGAGGCTTATTTATATATTATATAATAAATTTAATTAAAATAAAAAAACTGCTAAGGCACTAGGCCCCTAGCCACGGACTGATTAGCATCTAACGTCTTTTAGAATCATAGTTTTAAGGGACTTTTTTGGGTGCCCTAGAGTATCCAGTATTACGAATATTTTAACCGTTACATTTTTATTTTAAAATATAAAAATTAAGATCTAACAGTTAAAAACATTTAAAGTAACGGGTACATGAACAAAAACACAAGGGAAGTGTTTTAAAAGGGTTTTAGAGGGAAAGTAGAGAGACGGCTGGCTGCTTTTGAAAAGCTGGACACAAAATATTCGCTGGAAGGGTAGAATCAGTCTCTATCTCAGACTCACACTGCAGAGGAGGAGGAGAGAGCGAAAGGGTGGCAGAGGGCATTGTCCGACACAAAATTAAAGCAAAGGCAACAGGTACATGCATTTTCACATGTTACACACGTGTCAAAAAGCCAATCAATCAATTAATCCACTCTCTATCCCATGTGGGGTTAAGGGGTTTATCATCTTGCTTGCTCCTTCCTTCTTCTAGCTTCTCCTTGTCCTTCCTAATAAGTACCCAAAAAACATTAAACAAGCAACAACACTGAAAAGATAATTCTTATTTTAAGTTATTAAATCGGATTTTATGACAAATAAAGTTGGTTTGTTACATTTGTAATCATATTACGTGGTTGCAAGAATGCGGTACAATGAATGTTATTCATATTACTTTATAAATACAAGGGATAATCTTTTTTAAACCAGTCTAAAGATTTTAAACTAGTGTATGGACTTACATGGAACGGATTCATCGACACAACGTCCTATATTTAATAATATATTGTTAAGTGCAAGTTTTTCTTCATATGACAGTGTATTATTGGATTGGAGAGTCACGTGACAGTGAACTCGTTCCATGTAAGTTGTTCTCCTAAACTACAAGTGGAGACATTAATTCGAACTTAAGCGTAAAGTGGGAGCACATATTTTCTATACAATACGATTATCCCCGCATACACAACTTCATAAGTAATGTTTATTTATATAATGGAGGGCACTAGTATACTACCTCCGTGGAGCCACATCAATGGATGTCATCATGTCACTTGTATAGATGACTCCACAAAATGTAGTTTTAAAGTACGAGCAGTACTGTTGTCATTAGCACTACGATGTAATGATATTTCTTATTATTTATAAGTGTGAGGTCTTATGTTTGACTCACTTGGATGACAAGTTGATACTTAATTATTACAAATATATAGTCCAATGTGTGACTTGAGCCCAAACCCCTCATCCCTCGGCATATAATATTGTTGTATAAAAAACAATGAGTACTTTAGCAGGGACACAACGTGGTCGGGCTAGACCAAAAAATAAGGGATTTTGTGTGTGCTTGTGAGAGAGAGTGAGGCTGGAGGAGGGATTGCACGCATCAACGTCCAAAATCAATCTTGCCTCCATACACGAATGATCCTTACATTCTCCTTCAAAATACAATATTGTTAAAAACATTAATATATACACGAAAACTGTTATTAACATTATGGAGTACATAATGGTTTTTTTAGTGTTAAAAGCAGCTCTCAACTTTGATACATTAAGGCTTATTTTTTGCAATATCCATGTAACTCAACTTTGAACTCACTTTGCCTCTTAAAACTTAAATTTTGTTATTTTGCACTTTAAAACTCAATATTCGTCTCATTTTGTTATATTCTGTCAAATTTGTTAAGTATCTGATGTGACATGCCCACTTACTTGCTGACATGTTTGCCACATCAGTTTAAAAAATGTATTCAATATTTTAAAAATGTAAAAAAACATTAAAATTCAATTAAAAAAATAAAAGAAGGAAATGGTGGCGTGAAGTGGTTTTGGTGGTCATGATGTTGCGACCTTGGAGAGAGAGGAAGGGTAAGAAGATGAGAGAGCAATTTTTTTGAAATTGTTATTTGCATTCTAATTTTTTTTTTCTTATATTAAAAAAAATATATTTGTGAAGAATTCAAAATGTGTTGTGGATAAAATACACATGTGTTAAATGTGATTGTGTAAATCCTAGGTAGATATGGATTAGGCTATTCCGTTCTGAATGGGATTAGTATCCTAATGTAATTGTACTTCTTTCACTATAAATAAAGGCACCTGGCATGAGGAATTAATCATCACAATACAGAATAATTCCTCAAGCCTTCTCTATTTTCTCTCTTCCTTTACTTGCCGCACCCCCTCAGAAATATTGGCCACAACACGTTATCAGCACGCTCTTTCCGCTGTGCTCAAGAGAATTATACCGGAGTTCTGGCCATCTTCAATCATGGGGAGTATTGATTTCAATAGTTTTTTACTTTGATTTATTTATTTTTATTGAATTAATATATTGCTATTGATTCAATTTTTTTCCTCTGTTATTTTGAACAAGATTCAACGCATTGACGATGGAAATCCGGAGTTGAAAGCAATCCTGCAAACAAATTGTTCAACCATCATCATCAGCAATCCAGGTTCTTCTAAAACACGGTCTCGATTGTCGATATTTTGTCAGACCTGATTGCATGAACCTTCACCATGATGCATAACCCAATTTTCTGCGTTTAAAGAATTATTGATCTTCTGCAAATATTGTGTTAGCATCGACATTTAATATATCTGAAATATATTAAGTGAATTGATGATCGTGTGAACGAAGGAAAAATTAAGGGTTTTTTTCTTGTTTTTTTTTCGCTTTTCTACAAAAAACATCAAATTTCGTTTTTCTGAAAAAAAACTGGAAATTCTTTACCGAAAAAATTTTTTTCGTTTTTTTGAAAAATAAAGAAAAAAAAAAAAAAAAAACCCTAATCGGAGCCGAGCCGGCCAGAAGCCGAGCCGGAGCCGAGCCGAGCCGTCGGCCAGAAGCCGAGCCCTCACCCCCGGAGCCAAGCCGCTCCAGCCGAGCCGGCCTCCCCAGCTGAGCCAGCAGCCCAGCGGGCCTTTCGCCTGGCCCATCCCACCTCGGCCCGCGCCCAGTTGGCGCCCAGCTGGCCCTGAAGCCCAGCGCACCCCTCTGTCTTCTCCTCTGGCCAGAAGCCCAGCAGGGCCTTCAACCTTCTCAGCCCGCGCCTGGTTGGCGCCCAGCAGGCCTAACCCACCTAGGCCCAGCGGCCCTTGCTGCCAGAAGCCCAGCGCCTCCTGATTTTCTTTTCAGGGCCTATCCAAGCAGCCCAGCTGCTTTCCTTCCTTTCACACAAGCCCCTGTTGGGCTTAATTGGACCCCAGCCCCTATTGGGCTTATTTTCTGCTCTAATTTTTTTTATTTTTCTTGCTGCCAGCAGCCCAAGAAAATAAAAGTTGGGCCTGCAGCTCCAACTACGACCCACCAAAAATTATTTGGGTCCTATTTGCAAACCCCAAAGGTCCCGTAGACCTATATTTTCACTACCCATTCACAATATATGTTAAAAATTTATTATTTGTATTATTTTTGTTCTATATATATTGCGTTTGATTGCAGGTATATATGAACCTGAAGTTCATAAAATTCGAACCTGAAGCTTCGAATAAGTGTCAATGAAACCTGAAGTTTTCTTAAAAATTAAATACCCATGAAACCCGTAGTTTTCATGAAAATTTAAACCAAACAATGTCTAATAGAACCTGAATGTTCTACTCCAAGTCTATGAACAGTTTTTCATAGTACTGACCACTATCTTGTTCCCTTCTTTGTAGCGACATGTCGAACTTGAACAAACTCGACTTTACCGCTCTGGAAGTCTCTGGAAGGAACTACCTCAAGTGGGTACAAGATGTGAAGCTCCACCTCACTGCTAAGAGCCTCAGGGCCACCATTGAAGCAGAGACGGATAACCCGGTTGGCGAAGCTGACAAAGCAACCGCCATGATCTTCATCCGAAGACATATGCATGACGCACTGCAGACCGAATACCTCGCTGAAGAGGATCCAAGAGCTTTATGGCTTGCTCTGGAAGAGCGCTTTGATCATCAAAGAGATATTTTCTTGCCTGAAGCAAGACACGACTGGCAGCACTTACGCTTCCAAGACTTTAAGTCTGTGAATGAGTACAACTCTGAAGTTTGTCGAATCCGATCACTTCTCAAGTTTTGCAAAGAAGACTTGACTGAACAGGATCTCCTGGAGAAGACCTATTCAACTTTCCATGCTACCAATATTGTCCTGCAGCAACAATATAGGGCGCAAAAATTCACCAAATTTTCGGATTTGATCTCTGTCTTACTACTTGCTGAAAAGCAAAACCAGCTGTTGATGAAAAATCATCAAGCTAGACCTAATGGCTCGACCGCTGTGCCTGAAGCACACTCTAGCGAGAATCGAGGCCAAAACCAACGCCGGAAGCGTAGTGGTGGGAAAGGCAAGGGTTCTAAACCTAAGCCACAAGCCCAAGGTCGACAGAGCATAGGCCCATCCAAGGGAGGAAATAACGCCCCGAAGCGCACTAATTTTGCTCCCAAAGCCTCAAACTTCAAGACTAAGAGCAAAGCGGCGAACCTGTGTTACCGATGTGGTTCTCAAGACCATTGGTCCCGTACTTGCCGAGCTTCAGCTAACGCTGTTGCTGAGTACCATTCAAGTCGTAAAGCCATAGAGACTAATCTCGCTCATGTGGAGAATCCCGAAGATACTACTCTGGAGATTTCTGATTTTCAAGAAGCGAACGCTCCGATGGAAAATTAGATTTTTAGACATAAGGCCTATATGTTGGCCGAATTTTCCCCACTAGTGGCCTAGAACCACTATGTGGCCGAATTCCCCTAGCTTTGGTTTAAGTTTTTGAACAATTTTTCCTTTTTGTTTGGACGATTGTTTGGTATTTAGTTTTGATTTTTGGATATTATTTTATGGAAATTATTTCTCGAATTAATTGAATGAATGATTTTTATTTATTCAAGTGACCAATTCAATTAAATTATTTCTAGGTATGTCTTGTGGGGAAGTTAGTTGTCTGGCAGATAGTGCAACTACGCACACCATATTGCGTGAACGCATCTATTTCACTAACTTCATACCTAAAATATCACCTCTGACAACCCTTTCAGGCTCATCCAACCTGATTGAGGGGCATGGCACTGCCCAATTAATGTTGTCCAATGGTACAAAGTTAACCATTAAAGAGGCACTTTATTCTCCGCGTTCCGGAAGAACGTTGTTGAGTTTTAAAGATATTCGAGATAATAATTACCACGCTGAAACTTCTGAAGAAAATGGGACTGAATTCCTGTGCATAACTTCTTCTGAATATGGCCAGAAGCGTATTCATGAGAAGATGGAGCGCCTTCCAAATGGCTTGTACACAACAACCATTCGCTCCCTGGAAAGCCACCAGGTGGCCGGCCCTAGCAGTGGCCTTGCACTGGAAAATTTGCTTTGGCATGACCGTTTGGGACACCCTGGACGAATTATGATGCGCCGTATCCTCAGTACTTCACACGGGCATCCCCTTACCCGAAGTAAGGATTTTCGTTCTTCGCACTATCTCATGCCAAGCGTGCTCTTTGGGTAAGCTAAACACTCACCCATCGACACACAAGATCCAAACGGATCCTCCCAAATTTCTTCAGAGGATTCAGGGGGACATTTGTGGACCTATTCAACCATCTTGCGGACCATTTAGATACTTTATGGTATTGGTTGATGCTTCCACACGTTGGTCGCACGTGTGCCTCCTGTCCACTCGAAATGCTGCATTCTCCAAGCTTCTAGCTCAGATTATTAAGCTGAGGGCTCACCACCCTGATTATCCGATTAAGTCGATTCGACTGGATAATGCTGGAGAATTTACATCGAAAACTTTCGATGACTATTGCATGTCAGTTGGGATTGAAGTTGAACATCCTGTCGCCCATGTTCACACCCAAAACGGCCTAGCAGAAGCGTTTATCAAGCGCCTTCAAGTAATCGCCCGGACTTTGGTAATGCGAACCAAACTTCCGATATCTGCATGGGGCCATGCAATATTGCACGCAGCAATGTTGGTCCGCCTGAGACCCGTATTGACCCAACCATATTCTGCGCTCCAGTTGGTCACTGGATACGAGCCCGACATCTCGCATTTGCGCATATTTGGTTGTGCGGTCTATGTGCCAATTGCGCCGCCCTTACGTACTAAAATGGGTCCTCAGCGAAGATTGGGAATCTATGTCGGTTATGACTCCCCTTCGATCATTCGTTACTTAGAACCTTTGACAGGCGATCTCTTTACCGCTAGATTTGCGGATAGTCACTTTAATGAGACAGTCTTCCCGTCGTTAGGGGGAGATAAGAACATAGTTGTTCCTGAAGAACGCCGCGAATTGTCGTGGTCTAACCCCACTATGTCTCATTTAGATCCCCGCACTGCTCAGTCTGAAACTGAGGTGCAAAGAATCCTAGATCTACAGAGCGTTGCTCAAAGCATGCCGGATGCTTTTACTGATCTAGCGAGAGTGACGAGATCACATATACCAGCTGCGAATGTGCCTGCAAAGATAGATGTACCAAACGTACGTCGAACCATCGCCCCTGAAGGACGAAACGCCCCTGAAGGACGTTTGGCCGTACCTGATGTGCGGCCCAGTACCCTGGCGGCTAGCCAATCATCTGCTCCTACCCTGAAGCGTGGCAGACCTGTTGGTTCAAAGGATTCACAACCCCGGAAGAGGAACCCCACGGCACTAACTAGTGAAACTAGTTCGAATCCTGCCATCGCCAACTCATCCTTTCCAACGCATGAGGTTATTCTAGATTATGGTAGTGTCCTTGAAGAGACCAATCCGCCTCCCGAAAATCGTGAGATTTCGGTCCATTATGCTAGCTTGGATGCACTTTGGAATAGGAATGAGATGATAGTCGACGATGCATTTGCATATGCAGTAGCTACTGATATCATGCTGAGCGATGATATTGAACCACGTTCCGTTGATGAATGTCGACGTAGAACCGATTGGTCAAACTGGAAACAAGCAATCCAGGTCGAACTTGATTCGCTTGCGAAACGTAAGGTGTTTGGGCCTGTAGTTCCTACACCACCACATGTGAAGCCCGTTGGCTACAAGTGGGTTTTCGTAAGGAAGCGTAATGAGAAGAATGAAATAGTGCGATACAAAGCACGCCTTGTGGCGCAAGGTTTCTCTCAACGCCCTGGGATTGACTACGAGGAGACTTATTCTCCCGTAATGGACGTCATAACGTTCCGCTACCTTATCAGTTTGGTAGTTTCCGAAAAACTGAATATGCAGCTTATGGATGTGGTAACCGCGTATCTCTACGGGGATCTTGATACGGAAATCTATATGAAAGTTCCTGAAGGACTTACATTGACTGGATCAAATAGTTCTAGACCACGGAACACCCTCTCAATTAGATTGAGGCGTTCACTCTACGGATTAAAGCAATCCGGACGGATGTGGTATAACCGTCTGAGTGAGTATTTGATTAGTCAGGGATATGTGAATAATGAATTATGCCCATGCGTGTTTATTAAGAAGTCACATTCCGGATTTGCGATAATTGCAGTTTATGTCGATGACATGAATCTCATTGGGACTCCCGAAGAGCTTGAGAAAACTGCGTCGCACCTGAAGTCGGAATTTGAGATGAAAGATCTTGGGAAAACTCGATATTGCCTAGGCCTGGAGCTTGAGCATAGTTCGGCTGGGATACTGGTTCACCAATCGAACTACACCCAGAAGGTGTTACGTCGTTTTAATGAGGATAAAGCGAAACCTTCGAGTACTCCTATGGTCGTCCGATCGCTGGATGCAAAACGAGACCCCTTCCGTCCTAAAGACGATGAGGAAGAGGTTTTGGAGCCTGAAGTTCCATATCTAAGTGCAATTGGCGCTCTATTGTACTTAGCTCAGTGCACTAGACCGGACATCTCCTTCTCTGTTAATCTTCTTGCAAGATATAGCAATGCGCCCACACGCAGACACTGGAATGGTGTTAAAGACATCCTTCGTTACCTTAAAGGTACTACGGATTTGGGTTTATTCTATCCCTATGCATCTCAGAATAGATCACACCCCCTTGGTCTTCGGAATGATGCTTGCCTTGTTGGTTATGCTGACGCAGGTTATTTATCTGACCCGCACAAGGCACGTTCTCAAACGGGTTATGTCTTTACCGTTGGAGATACCGCAATATCTTGGAGGTCAACCAAACAGACCTTAGTTGCCACCTCTTCGAATCATGCTGAGATTCTCGCCCTTCACGAAGCTACTCGTGAGTGTTTTTGGCTGAGAGCTGTTGTTGAGCATATTCGAAGCAATTGCGGGCTTTCTTCAGTCGTTGATGTCCCTACAACGATCTTTGAGGATAATGCCGCATGTATTGACCAGATCAAGAAAGGATATATCAAGGGAGACAACACCAAGCATATTGCGCCGAAGTTCTTCTTCTCACATCAGCAACAAGAGCATCAGAACATTGAAGTCAAGCAAATCCGTTCCCAGGACAACTTAGCCGACCTCTTCACCAAGTCACTGCCGAAGTCTACTTTTCAGAAGCTTGT
This sequence comes from Gillenia trifoliata, assembly GCA_018257905.1. Taxonomy (NCBI): domain Eukaryota; kingdom Viridiplantae; phylum Streptophyta; class Magnoliopsida; order Rosales; family Rosaceae; genus Gillenia; species Gillenia trifoliata. The sequence goes on from CM031080.1 coordinate 23,499,834, forward strand.
TCAAGGAATTGGTATGCGTAAATTGTCTGATTTGCAACATTGTTAGTTTCTCATTCGGAATATTGTCAAACTCAGGGGGAGTATCCTGAAGTATACTCGCTTAACCTTAATGTACTCTTTTTCCCTACGATCAGGATCATTTTTCCCATTGGGTTTTTGTTACCTGACTAGGTTTTAATGAGGCACCCATTCTGGGATGGTTATACCCTTGTGTACATCCTACTGACATCCGGTAGATGTTTAGTATTGACATTGCATTAACTCACTTTTCTCCTAGACTATGGGTTTTTGTCCCATCTTGGGTTTTACCATAGCCAGGTTTTGTGAGAGTTTTTATTCTTTTTATATGCAAGTTCCGTGCTTGAGACTAGCATGTTTCTCTATTGTGCCTACGAGACGACTTCATCAACTTTCATCCTGAAGATCTGATGCGATATCTACTTGAGTATTTGCACACTCAAGGGGGAGTGTTGTGGATAAAATACACATGTGTTAAATGTGATTGTGTAAATCCTAGGTAGATATGGATTAGGCTATTCCGTTCTGAATGGGATTAGTATCCTAATGTAATTGTACTTCTTTCACTATAAATAAAGGCACCTGGCATGAGGAATTAATCATCACAATACAGAATAATTCCTCAAGCCTTCTCTATTTTCTCTCTTCCTTTACTTGCCGCACCCCCTCAGAAATATTGGCCACAACAAAATGAAATTTTTAGAGTGTCAAAAACCGTTTTTATTTTTTATTATTTTATTGTTGTAGGGATTCTCTCTCAAAACTCTCAGATCTCTTTTTTTATTTTTCGGTGAGATCTTGTCGAACCATTCCTGAATCCTGAGCGATGTTAACTTCGCACTCGGCAGAATAGGCGTCGATGTTCTCGAGCCGGTGGGAGGCCGGATCGGTCAGCCATCTTGGGCCAAGCCTTGAGGAGAGTGTGGCCAATAGGCCCACCACCTCGTGCTTGCAGCCGTCGACGTCGATGACAAAGAGCTTGACGATTCGTTCATAGACTTTGGCGGAGTGGGTGGGTGAGGATGGGAGGTGGAGGATCTGGGAGAGGGAAGACAGGCGGTGGAGGATTTGGGAGTGACGGAGTCTCTAAAGGCATACCATCGCCATTGTTAAAGGTTTGGGAACGATTTGGCTGTTTGGTTGGGGGGGAGAAAAATGGTTTCTGCTATTTTTTTATTTTTAATGTTTTCTACATTCTCAAATACTAGCTTCTTGCCACACGTACGCATGCGTGTGACAATTGACTCTTTTTATTTTATTATTTATTATTTTATTTGAAAAAAAAAATTAATATACAATTTATGATTTTAAAAATGTTCAAAAAATGGGATCAAATTTGGGTGGTACATACCATTTAATGGTCCGATCATTGAATGGTTCAAGATTCATTTGGGGCATACCGCAAATTAATTTGGGATCATTTAATGACTGAACTATTAAATGATACGTACCACTCAAGATTTTTTTCAAAAAATGTTTTAAATTGTTTTTTTCTAGAAGTTGTAAGAAGAGAGGGACATTTTTACTATTATGAATGTTTTATCAAATTTGTCTTCTCCCTTTATATATAGATAGATATATAGAAGAAGAAGAAGATATAGATTAAATTCATTTCTAACCTGATGTGGCAAACATGTCAGCAAGTAACTAGGTCTCATTTATGCCAAATCAGATACTTAACAGAACTTTTAACAAATTTGATGGAATATAGAAAAATGAGACAAATAGTGAGTTTCAAAGTAAAAAGTGACGAAATTTGAATTTTAAAAGATAAAGTGAGATCAAAATTGAGTTATACGCAAGAATTAAAAAAGGAAGAAATAGGAAAGAGAGAGGGTTGGTTTCACGTGAAATGGTGGAGTGGTGGCCGATCGATGCCTTTGCTTGCTTTGGATCTGATGCACCTAAATTTCAATGCAAACTCAGTCTTTATAGAGAGAGAGAGAGAGAGAGAGAGGAGGAATGTTGCTTGCTTATTAATAATGAAGGACGTTGATTAATTATTCTTACAAGGAATTTGCATGTTCGAGATTTTTGATTTGAGGATTTCCGTGTTATTATTTTTGTTAAAACTCAAGCACACACCACTTTTTGGCCCACTTTACCTTTAGTTTATCGGGACTGGCTACAGTGCTCGCAAGCATTAAATGCTCATACTGATCTCACCCTCCTTTCCCCCCTCTCTCCTCTCTCCTCCCTCATTTTAATGGTGAGATCGGTGTAAGCATTCAATGCTTGCGAGTATTGTAGCCTACTTCTAGTTGATCATTATTTTTAGTTTCTTTTTTCTATTTTTTTTAAAGGAACTTTCTTTTCCTCTTTGACAAATCTACTTCTACATAATATTAAATTTAAACAGATTTCAAAATTTGGACAAGTGGTAAACCACATCCTTTCTAACATTTTAATATTGGTCTTGTTCAATTATCTCATTCATTACCACATGTGTCATGTGTGATGGATGCAAATTTGAAATGTAAAAATCGTATTTTTATTTTTAAAAATGTAAATGTTAGTTTTATTCTAATGAAAGAGATAAAAATTTATATTTTTATTTACATCTTTTGGTGAAGATGGATATATTTTACATCTTGCCAAAAGAGTGTTTTCCGGCCACCAAAAATATAAAATACCAATTTCAAAGTATTTTGCATCTTCAACTAACACGAGTTGGTCTAATGGAAAAACGCGCGAGCCCGCTCCCCAAAGGGAAGGTCCTAGGTTTGAAATGCGATGGAAGCTAATTTACTTGATGTTGGCCAGTGATAAGGTGAAATTCCCCATAGCCACTCCTGGTCTCGGTTCAGATTAGTCATTGGTTAAAAACTTTGGAATATTGCAAGCTTTGGCAAAAAAAAAAGGTATTTTGCATGGAGATCTCTTAGTCAGAAATGATGTTATTTTTCTACCATGAATCTTGTAATTATTAGCATGACCAAGGCTGATTAAATGTTAGTTTCTAGCACTCGACATTCACGTGTGTGTCATTTGTAGTATTAAGTCTTTTTGTGTCCAAACGCACTTAACTAATTGGAGTAAAGGGCTGATTTGTAGTAAGATTAACCAAAAAACTATAATATGATCGCACGTGACACACATAGAAAGCAAGTTAATTGAATATTTGACTAAAGTTGGTAATAAACTAAATCATAGTGGTAAAATCAAACCATAATAATTTCTATGGTGACAATGATGAACCCATAGGTATCTATCATTTGCGACTTTTGGCCCTTGGAAAAGTATGAATGGATTGCGTCTTCATTTGTCCTAACTTCAAACTCTCACAAATGTAAAAACACTATAACTTACGTGATCATGCCATTCATTAGTGAGTGAAGATTTGGTAAAGTTCACATCAATGATCAAGAACTTATAGTAACTTATACAGAACGTACGAATAATCGTGTGCTAATAATATTACTAGGGCACGTTTGATCCATAGAATTTACTTGGCTTGAACTAATTGTAGAAATTGGTGTGGATTGATTTGGATTGGATTCGTTTTGTTCTATTTAGGCCCCTTATTTTACATGATCGAAAATAAATCCACGTAAGAAGGGTTAGAACAATTTAAAAGCTTTGAATTCCCAAAGCATTTCTTGAGAACTTTCTACCACTTTTTGGTAATTGACCAAGCATAGAGAACCAAATACTAAATTAAAGTTAGTAGAAAAGTTGGACGAGTACGTGAATTCCATTGAAAACATATCATGTTAGGTTTGCATATACTTGAAATTATGCAGATAAATTCTTAATTCTACTGGTCACAAGCCTCAAGTGGCTTACTGCCTTCTAGGCCACCAAATTAAAAGTGGTAGTTAAAACTTAAACGTTACCAAAGGTATCCAAAGCCTAAGAAAACGAAAGAAATAAATAAATTGTGGTGGAGTGGACTAGTTATGAAGTTACAATATATAAACTCCACCAACTAGCTCTTGATGTAGTAATGTTGTATTCTAGAAGAGGATCCAAGTTTGATTCCGCCTTTACCCACCGAAAAAATAATAGCAACAAGCTCCACCAACTAGCTCTTGATCCGGTGTTTTTCTTCTCAATTTCTCGTGTTCATTCACCGCCCCGTACTCATTTGAAAAATAAAAATTCTAACAAGCTCTGCCAACTAACTCTTGATCCAATGCTTTTTTCTTCTTAATTCTAGAAGAGGTTCTGAGTTCGACTCCGTCTTTACCCGTTGAAATAAGAGGTTCCAACAAACCCCAATTTGGTGTCTTACCTATCAAGCTTGTGGTTGTCTTATGGTGGAAGATGGTTTTGGGTTAGGAAATGTGAAATAATATGGGGGTTAATCTAGAAACTGGGTTGGGCTTTTGTTTTTGGTCATACTGGGTTGGGGTCTTTTTTGGGTCTAACTGGGTTAGGCAACTGATGGGGGCTTGGGCTAACTTTCTTGGACAAATGTGTTTATTTGAGCCTAAAGGATGAATTTTACTGCCATGGAATTACTATATTCTTTGTAAAACAAAGAATGGTCAATTTAACCATCTAATACTTCGATCCAATGAAACTTCTCCACTAGTAAATGAGATTCAAGTATGGCTCACATGGATCGCACGAATATATAATATTTGTATTGAGTTCGATACGTAATTGTAGTAATTCGAACCCATATTAATAATATTGTTGTAGATAATTTATAACATGTGTTAAATGTGATTGTGTAAATCCAGGTAGATAAGGGATTAGGCTATTCCGTTCGTAAGGGATTAGTATCCTATTGTACTTGTACTTGTATTAATATAAATAAATAAAACCTAGTATGTGGAATATATGAACTACATATTCCATATACACTACGCTTTCACTAAATTCTCTCTATTCTTCTCTTGCCGCACCCTTCACTAAAAACTCCGTCCACAACATCGTTATCAAGACGCTCTTCACAGGCTTCAAGAGAATTATACCGGATTTTTGGCCATCTTCAATCACGGGAGTATTAATTTCAATAGTTTTTACTTTGATTTATTTATTTTTATTGAATTAATATACTTGCTATTGATTCAATTTTTTCCCCGTTATTCTTGAACGAGATTCAACGCATTGACGATGGAAATTCTGAGTCAAGGCAATCCTCAAGAAACAAACCGTTTCAACCATCATCATCGAATCCAGTTCTTCTAAAACACCTGGCCTCGATTGTCGATATATTTTGTAAGACCCGATTGCATGAACCTTCACCATGATGCATAACCCAATTTTCCGTTTAACGAATTATTGATCTTCCGCAAATATTGTGTTAGCATCGACATTTAATATATCCAAATATATTATGAATTGACGAATGTGGTGAATCAGAAGGAAAATCAAGGGTTTTTTTCTATTTTTCTTTCTACAAAAAAAACATCAAATTTCGTTTTTCCGAAAACTGAAATTCTTTAATAAAAAAAATTTCGTTTTTTTTTGAAAATAAAGAAAAAAACCCTAACGGAGCCGAGCCTGGTCGCCAAGCCGAGCTCCCTCACCCCCGAGCCGAAGCCATGCGCCAGCCTCGCGGCGTAGCCTCGGCCCGCCTCCGTGCCCGGTCCTCGCATGGGCCACCGTTTTTTTCCACCAGCCCGCCGGGCTCTTCCTTTCCGCCCCACCTCTTTCTCACTAAGCTCGAGACACCAAAGAACCCGTGCCGTTTTCTTTCGTCCCCGATGGGCCTCTCGTCTTCTAAGGCCCGGCAGCTTAGATTCATGCACCACTCACGACTTCCTTCCTTCACCCAAATGTGGGCTTTGGACCCCACCGTTTTGGGCTCACTTTGGTCCAAAATTTTTCATTTTTTTGTCGGCCAGCAAGCCCAGCTTCGTTGGTTTGGGCTCTACTCTCCAACCACTTCCACCCACCAAAAATTATTTGGGTCATATTTGAGAAACCCCAAAGGTCCCGTAGACCTATATTTCTGTCAATTCATTCACAATATATATGTTAAATTTTATTTTTTGTTCTATATATATTATGCTTGCTTCGCAGTATATATGAACTTGAACTTCATGAATTCGAACCCAAGATTCAAGTGCCATGAAACCTCGAAGCTCTTAAAATTAAATACCCATGAAACCCGTAGTTTTCATGAAAATTTAAACCAAAACCAGCATGTCTAGAACCGAATGTTCTAACTTTTATGATTATGGAGAATTTATTTCCCATAACCATGAAGCACTAACCACAATTTTTGTTCCCTCCATCTAGTGGACTTTCGAACAAGAATAAATTCGACTTCACTAACATGGAGTTTTGAAGAAACTAATTTATGTGGCACAAAATTGTGAAGCTCCACTTGACTACTGAGTAGTTGGAGAAACATTGAAGCCAACAATGGATGGATGGGAGCCATATGCCTCCGCCATGATTCGGTCCAAGAATTATGCTCGAAGCATTGTAAATGGAAGTGCTCTCAATGACAGTATTCCGCTGGCTCTTTGACTCACTCTACGGATCGCTCTAATCATGCAAAGATGATCTTGCCCAAGTAAGACACACCCGCCCGGGCAACACACTGGCCTTGCTCCCGGGCAAGACACACCTTGCCCGAAGCAAGCACATACTTTATCAAAAGCGGTACATACTATTCAAGCAAGACATATCTTGCCTCGACATAAGGCATGATTGAACTCCATCCGTAATAGGTACAAATTTTAGTTTATAGAACCATTGAATTTTGACTAGAGGGAAGATTTTCTTTCGTCCTTCCATACTTCTAAAATGCTCCCAAGAAGCACCGTGAAAGACGAGGTTTACTAAATTCTCGATCTGACATTTACCACATTGCTCACCGAAAAGCACACCAAGGGAAAGCGGCACCCCAAACATTCTACTGATGTACCGAAGGTCTTGCCTCGTTTCGCGCAGGTGTATCCGAATCCAAAGGCTCTGTTTCTGCCAGTTTTACCAATCTACTCCTTCATTCTTCGGCCGGAGAGTACTCAATAGTGGTAGAATCGTGGTCAACCAAGGGGGGTGGCATCACGACCAAACATGTGATCCCTGGGCAACTAAGACCCAAAACTTCAAGAATAAGGACGTATTCCGAACCTCAAACTGCACCCACTCCATTTGATGGAATAGATCATTGGCTATGCACTTATTTGTGCCCTACCAATGTTGTTGAGGAGTACCATTCCGTAATCAATTTGTGAGACTAATTTGCTTCACTCAACACATATGGAAAAGCAAAATTTTGACATGTGGAAGGCCCCGTTGGGTTTAAACTCATCTTTTGGTTTAAGTTTTCAACAATTTTTCCTTTTTGTTTGGATGATTGTTTTGGTATTTGCTTTAAATTTGTTGGATATTATTATGGATATTGTCCAATATGGCTAATTGAATCATGTTTCTTAGTACATGTGACCGAATTCACTAATATGTGATAAGGTATAAATGTGGGGAAGGGGGGTTATCTGATGAACGTGCTACTATGCACACTAACTTTGCTGGCCTAAATCACTCCTCTAGCAACGAATCTGTGTCTACCTAAACCGATTGGGAAAGGCATCGCACCGCTCCGTTGTATTAATGGCATCACCTAATTACTATTAAGGCCTTATATTCTCCGGCTCCAAGAACGTTGGCTGAATCATAAGGATATTCGAGAGAACAATGATCATGAAAGCATCAGAGAAAATAGAGTGGAGTACCTTTGCATCACCTCCAAAATATGAAGCCTGGGTTACAAGCTGTGGCTAATGGGCTACCTCCCAACCGAGACATGCCACATAGCCGGCTTGAAGTCAGTGATTCGGAAAGCAAGCTACTTGCTTGGCACGCCCATTTGGAACATTCAAGTCAAAACACGATGCAATGTGTTACACAACGCATCACCTACCTAAGTAAGGATTTGTGCCTACAAGCACACTTTGCCAAGCCTGCCGCTGGGAAATTGGATTTTACATCATCCCTAGCAAAGTTACTACATAACCCTTTTCACAAAGGGATCAAAGGGAATGGTCAGGGACTCTTCCAACCAAAAAAATGCTACCATGTAAATATGGTTTTTGACATATATCGACACAATGGTCACATGTCTACCTACACATACACATTGTCAAGTAAACTCCCGCTTGCCAATTCTTAATATATGGGCTCACCACCCTAATTATCCCATAAAGTCTAGAAGACTCGGATAATGCCGAGAGTTTATATCGAACAAAGATTCGAGCAAGTATTGCATGTTTTTTGGGCTTGGAAATTGAACATTGAATTCCCCATGTTCAACCTTCAAATGTACCTCGCAGTAGTTTAATTATAAAGCGCATTATCAATTGATCAGCTCTGACCTTGGTGAACGCACCAAGCTTTCTCGGTTTCGGCCTGTGTGGTTATGCAATCTTGTGGCGCGAGCCCATGTCAGTCCGCCCGAGGCCCATTGCTACCCGATACTTTATGGGGCCATACAATTGGTTACCTGGTACGAACCCGATGTTTCGTATTTCTACGTATTTTTGGGTATGCACCTTTCGCCATATTGCTCGCCGCAATGTACCAATAAGGGTCCTCAAAGAAGGATGTGAATCTTTGTCGATTGTGATTCTCCCCCGAATCTTTTGTCGCATTATTCTCTCCTTCACTAGCTTGTGAGCCCTTGCACGCGATCTCTTTACCGCCATTTTGCGGATTGTCACTTCGATGAGACAAGCCTTCCCGCGTTAGGGGAGAACGCAACGTTCCTCGAAGAACGGCGACTATCGACGCCCCTACTATGTCTCATCTGATCCCCATATTCTGATTTCCGCAGAGTATTGCTCCGCACGCTTTCTCTTATCTAGATAAAGTGACGAGATCACATATACTTACCTGCAAACATGCTCTAAGGATAGACACAACGGATTGCCGAGTCAACATCCTCGGGCGGTGTGCCGCCCCGTGACCCGGGGGCTTGGCCGCCCCCCGTTGACGGCCCGGTACGCCGACGGCTAATAACTAATCTCGTTTTCTACCAAGCGACTGCATCATTCGGGGCCAAGGATTCACCTCCCTAGAAGTGGGAGAAGTATGGCACAAAATGAATCCCTTCCTCAAGCTCGCTATCTTAAATCATTCCACCTCATGAAATTAATCCGGGATTATCCCGGACCAGTCTTGCCCACAGTGCATGCAATGGATGAGTTAATGGAATTGGAATGAGATTATCATCGATGATATTCACGTATATGGTAGCTACCCGAAATAGTGAAAAGCGACGATATCGAACCGTGTTCCATGGATGAATGTCGAATGAGAACCGATTGGTCAAACCGGAAACTAGCAACTGTGTCGAACTTGGATTCACTTGCTAAACGTAGCACTGGGCCTCGTAGTTCCTACACTTCCACACATGTGAAGCCCGTTGGCTACAAGTGGGTTTTCTGGGTTAAGCGTAATGAGAAGAATGAAATAGTGTGAGGCTAACGCCTCAGGGCGCAAGGTTTCTCCTCAACGCCTCAGATTGATTACTTATGGTGATTCTATTCCCCCGTAATGGACGCTACAGTTCCGCGCTACCTATCGCTTGGTAGTTTTTCCGAAAACCGAATATGCAGCCTTATGTACGTGGCTGTAACGTATCTATAGGGATCTTGATACTTTAAATATATGTGAAAGTTCCCAAGAACTTATTGAGCATTCAAATAGTTCTAAACGTAACACCCTCTCTATTGAATTTGAGTTTATTTTCACTTACGATTGGAACAATCCGGGAAGGCTGTGGTATACCCGTCTAAGTGAAGATTGACCGCTTAGGGATATATGAATAAATTATGCCCCTGCGTGTACAAAACCGAATTTGCTAGAGTTGCGGGCCTATGTCGATGACATAAATCTCACTTAGACTCTAGAAGAGCTTGAGAAAACCGCTCGCACCAAGTCGGAATTTGAGATGCAAAGATCTTGGGAAAACTCGCTATGTCTCGACCAAGTTTCGAGCAAAGTTCGATGGTATTTGGTCCACTAACCGAACTACACCTGTAAGGTGTTGCTTTTGAGTACACCCATGAACATTCATACGCTGTATGCAAATGAGAGATCCAAAAGGCTTGTGGAACTTGGAAGTTCTATATCTAAGTTCAATTAGCGCTTATTGTACTTAGCTCATTGCATTACGATGACATCTCATTCGTTGTTGATCTTTGGTAAGATACAACATCAGCGCCTACACGCTACCACCAAATAGGTGTTAAAGACGTTCCGTTACTACTTGATTTGGGCTTATTCCTATCCCCGCGCATCTCGTAATTAATTCACAACCCTTGGCACGAATGATGCTTACCTTGTGGGATACGCCGACAATGCATCATCCGGGTCCTGCTCCGCACAAGGCACGTTTCCAAACGGATTATGTCTTTACCGTAGAACACCGTTAAATATCTTGAGGTCAACCAAATAGACCTTAGTTGCGACGTCTTCGAAGCCCATCGCCATACACGAAGCCACCCGTACATGGGAGCATATTCGGCACTTGTAATTCTTCATCCTTCGTTGAGTTCCAACAACGATCTATGAAGATAACGCTCATGTATCGTAATGTACCATGATACATCCAAGAAGTCAACACCAAGCATATTGCGTCTACATTGGAGACTTCCAAATATGAGCATCAAGATTGAAGCCGTTGTTCGATCCGAAGACAACCTGCCGACCTCTTCACGTCATTGCCGAAGAAGCTTGTCTGAGGATTTGCATGTGCAAATTTTTCATTTTGCTACGCTTTGTAGTTCCTGGGGGAGTTTTGTCGAATCCCAGGGGGAGTATCCCGAAGTATACTCGCTTGACCTAATGTACTCTTTTTTTCCTACGATCAGATCATTTTTTCCCATTGGGTTTTTGTCAGTCTCGACTCAGGTTTTAACGAGGCACCCATTCTGGCCGGTCATACCCTTGTGTGTTTTCTTACTACTTCTAAATCTTGAAGATGCTAAGCACGACATTGCATTAACTCAATTTTCTCCTAGACTGAGTGGTTTTGTCCCGTCTTGGTCTACCATAGCCGTGTTTGTGAGAGTTTTTATTCTTTTTTTATATGCAAGTTCCCTATATGAGACTCCGAGCGTTCTCTACCAGGCCTACGAGACGACTTCATCAACTATCATCCCGAAGATCCGATGCGACATCTACTTGAGTATTTGCACACTCAAGGGGGAGTGTTGTAGATAATTTATAACATGTGTTAAATGTGATTGTGTAACCTAGGTAGATATGGATTAGGCTATTCGTCTGTAAGGGATTAGTATCCTATTGTACTTGTACTTGTATTAATATAAATAAGATTCTAGTATGTGGAATATATGAACTACATATTCCACATACACATAGCTTTCATTCTCTCTATTCTTCTCTTGCCGCACCCTTCACTAAAAACTGTCCAAATTCTCTGATATTATCGCTTGATATTCTTCCTTTTAGAAGGAACTGTCTTTACTAGGCAATTTACATTTTTATTTTAATACGGAGCACCATATATAATAAGAAAGATAGTCTTTAAAGTCATTTGATGTCAATCACTTAACTGAATGTTATATTTTTTTTATTAAATTAGCCATTCATATCAAATTTTTGCGTTGAACACTCAATGCTGTATATGAAAGTTTTATATTAAGGTTTTTATCACAAATGATTCATGAGATTGACTTAAGTCATCAAAATGGTCCCTCACTTTCAAAATCGATCAATGTCATCCCTGAGATTAGGTGATGCACATCAATGTAGTCTTTGCCATCAAAATCCGTTAAATTTTATGTTAAGTTGATGACATGACATACAAAAAGCCCTCACAACCAATCATTTGGTGCCACATAGATGATATAAAAAAAAATCACATTTTTGAAATTTAAAAAACAATTAGAAACCAAATAAAAAAAAAACAACAAAAGAAAACAGAAAAAACAATGCCCCGCCGCATCCGCCATTTGCCACACCCACCCTCGCCCAGCCCAGCCACCCCCCAATTGCTTCTGATTCCCTCTGGGTCACGCCATTGTTTTTCTCAGTCAATGCCTGCGTCGGAACGGCGGTCAGCTGTCGCCATGGAAAAGTGGCGTTGTAGTCTTGTAGAGAACGGAGTCTGCTCGTTGGAGTTGTGGAATGGGAACCGCGAGATTGAGTAGGTTTGATAATTGTTTTGCATTTTAAGAGCTTCAAGCACACAACCAGCTCTTGCATCAAATATTAGTTCACACGCTTCACCTTTTTCTTCCTGTAATTCACTGCCCTTTAAAATTTAAATGCAAACAACCATAACATTTAATTTCTTTGTCCTGATTGTACTCGCCAGCCAAAGCCATCAAAGAAGGCTCCATAATTCCTCCGCGGAGCCTTATTTGGTTTCTATCTAATTGTTTTTTAAATTCAAAAATGGTTGTGAGGATGTTTTGTATGCCATGTCATCAACTTAACATAAAATTTAATGAATTTTGACGGCAAGCACTACATTAATGTGCATCACCTAATCTTAAGGACGATATTGATCGGTTTTGAAAGTGAGGGACCATTTTAATGACTTAAGTCAATCTTAAGAACCATTTGTGATAAAAACCCTTTATATTATTCCAGGAGTTTTTTATGGCTAGTAATTTTAATACTTATCTTTAATCTTTTGCATATATACGATGTTTAATGTTAGAGTATATATGGAGGTTTAGGGTTTAGAAAAATAACTTATGCACACTTTTTTTTCCTCGTGCACATTCTTGTTTATTTGTATTATTTAAATTGAATAAATCAAAGCAAAATAAATGAACACATAAAAATAGTATTCATTTCTCAAAGAAACGTGTCAAAATCATTACTCTTGTTTATATATAGACCTTATACAGTAAAACCTCTCTAAAGTTATACAATTGGTTTAAAGTTATACAATTGGGACCAAAACCAATTTTATAACTTTAGGTAGGTTATTACTTAATAGAGGTGTAGTTAAAAAAATATTATTTATTGACTTATTTATCTTTAATGAATGTTTTATTTCCTAAATAGGATTTCTTGGGTGCCAAGTATTTTATTTCTTGCACATATTTACATTCTTTACTTGTACTCCAAGACGTTGTTCCTTGATTCACAAGGCCCCGTTGTGTATATAAAGGGTGTTGAATACCTTTTCTTTTTTCTCTATCAAATTAGCTATGACACCCAAGGTCAATATGAAAAATCAGTTAACTGAAGTGATTCGTATTAAGTTGTGCAAAAAAAAAAAGAGCAACAAACTCCAACTGGAAGCAAAAAGATATTGTGAGGTGGTTAGAGGATAGCCATGGTATTAAGGTATCACAAGCTGCGCAATATCTAAGACATTTAAACAATCAACTGAGCTCCTTCAAGAAGCAGTAGACATGCTTGAGAAGTTAGAAACATTTTGATTACAACAAGAAGGTGTCCATGTTGACGCAATATTACGTACTTGCAAGCTCAAAGACGTGGTATCAACTCTGAAAACTAAAGCATTGTCTCAAACAACTTTAGAGAAATATTTTAGTTCATCTTAAACTTTTATTTGTGATATTGCATATTTTGGTACTCATTGACAATTATAACTATGTGGAGGTGTGTTTCCTTAAGATGAGACCAAGAAAAATTATAACTTATTACAATATGAAGTTTATTCCAATACATAACAGGTCCCAAGTTGGGACCAGAATTTTTTATGACTTTAAAGAGGTTATTTTATTATAGAGTATAACTTTAGAGAGGTTTTACTGTATAAAACTTAACTTGTCTCCAGATAACCAACCACAAATGGAAAAGTTTCCAAAATTATCAGAACAAGATTTGTGGTTAAAATTTTAGTTAAAAGGATAGAATGTAATTGCCTATTTCATTAGCATGGATGTTTAAGGTAACCAAATCCTGCCAGCTGATAAAATTGGTCAATCTTTTCCTCAGTTGGAAGAACTAATTTTTTGTTCAACCAAAGATAAAACAACTAAACTTTTTTAAAATACGAGTTATTAGAGTAATGGTGCCTGAATTTAGCCGCGAGTTACAATTTAGTCTTTCAACTCTTCGTTTTGGTTGTCCTTTAACTTAACTGCCTCTCGCACCATTGACTTACCGTTTAGTTCAGGGAGTAGGCTACAATGCTCGCAAGCATTGAATGCTTACACCGATCTCACCATTAAAATGAGGGAGGAGAAAGGAGAGAGGGGGGAAAGGAGGGTGAGATCGGTGTGAGCATTCAATGCTTGCGAGCACTGTAGCCAGTCCCCTAGTTCAGAATGTTTTCTATCAAATCAAACTTAGGGGCAAACAATGTTTATCTTGCTGACCTATTATTCCCTCCAAAATTGGTTAGCAAGATAACACCCCATTTTTTCAAAATTGCAAAAATTTTTTTTTAGCCACTTGTTAACTAAATAATATATGGTCACATATCATTGCAATACGCTTTTAATGTTTTAATCGCAACTCTTATTTTCAAATTTAATGACAAATGACATAAATCATTGACCACTAAATGAACAAGATAACATTACTCTTCAAAATTTCAAGTAATCTTACCATACTTGTCAAAGATACGAAGGAAGGAAATAAAAAAGAGGTTGTAAAGCAGGGATCCGACGTGGCCGGACTTATCCTAAAACGCGCGTGGTGCGGTACAGTCAGAGGTGTCCGGTGGACCCCACATCAGAGATCCATCTCCTCAGTGTCCCCACCATGACGAAGACCCGGATAGGAGTCATGATCCAGCGGCAGCCCCACCACGGCCCCTATATCGTTTTCTTCTCCAGGAATTCAATTCCGGATTTCGCACACGAACACGAGTGGCTCTTACAATCCAACACCTCTCCAACCACCATTTCCCCATCTACCTCACAATTCCACCTGCACCAAAAACCCTAGAATTCAATCCCAAAATTCAATCCCAAATTCTCCCAAAGAAGCTGAGCAGCTATGTGGAGCGGTGGCGGAGCTAGTGGTAGTGGTGGTGGCGGTGGAATCTTCTGGGGCCGGAAGGAGGAGGTCTCTAATTCCAAAGGAATCGTTGTCATCTTCGCTTGGGTTTCGATTGACGAGAGGCACTTGCAGAATCACGTGGATTTGTACTCGTCTCTCGGTTGGAATTCCCTCGTTTGCCATTCGCATTTTCTCCATGCGTGAGTGGATTTTCTTTTTTCGCATTTTCTCACCACCCAAACAGAACACAACATGCATGAGATGTATTTTTAGGGTTCTTTTTGTACTGAATCGTTCATGGGTTTGCTTGTAATTGGTAGATATTTGGTTCGTGATTCATGGGTGGCTTTAAAGATTGGATTTTTATTCAATTTTGCTGCATTTTGAACTGATTTTTTTTGCTCTGATGATGGAATTATGTGCAGATTCTATCCCGAAAAGGCCATGTCGTCCGCCTTTGTTATTCTCAATGAGCTTGTTGAGGTCAGCTTCCTTCCCAGTTTGCCAATTCCTTATCCAATGTTTCTTCAGATTTTGATGCATGTATCTATATTTTATGGAGCTATGATCCGATTCCGGGGCTAATGACTGTATGGTTAGTTGTATGTGTATGTGTGTTACTCGCCTAATGGTGAGAAAGAACCCAACTCTTATATGGTCTGAAATCCCATCCCATCCCATTTGAACTTTGAATTGTTTTTAATGTGGGATGAATTTGGCATACATGCCTTTTAATTTTTCTCAAGTTTAATCTATGGAGTATCCTGTTGCTTATTTACTTATTTTGGGTATGCAGGAGCTAAGGGTTAAGCTATGTCCTGTAGTCTTTGTGGCTCTTTCTGCTGGTACAAAAGCTTGTATGTACAAGGTTTTTCGGGTAAGTTTTATGAGTAGTGGATGCTCGACTTTGTATTTGATACTGATAAGATGGTTTCTGGAATTTTAGTAGTCTTAAGTGGTCTTTTCTGATTTCATTACAATTGCTGTGTAATAACTTTGAAAAATGTAAAATGTAAATGCAGATTATTGACGGGATTTGTGAAGGTCAGCTTTATCCGGTATGCTTTTCTTTTGTAGTTTCAGTTAGAACTTGTGCTGTATTTTATTCATAATTCCCATTTAATCCAACATACTCATTTTGAAACTCTGTTCTTATTAGTTTTTTTAACTTTGTGAAGGCTGAATATCGATTGGTCAGAAAGTGTATTACTGGACACATCTATGATTCTGGTCCAGTTGATTTTACTAGTGATCTGGGCACTCAATATGCTCTACACCCGACCATTCTAAAGATGCCTGGATCGTCAAAACTGGTTTCTTGGGTAGCTAAAGGCATTGCTTCTGGTTTGGATGCGTTGTATCTTACTAGATTTGAATCCCAGTGTGCTGAGTATTGGCACGCTCTGTTTTCGTCTGTTGTAAGTTTTCATTCACCCTTTACTCACTTATAGCTGTCTATTGTTTGTTTCTTTTAGTTACTGAAATAATTTAAGTTTTTTTCCTGTAGAATTTGGGTGCTCCATTTCTCATTTTGTGCTCTGATAAAGATGATCTGGCCCCCTATCATATTATCTGCAATTTCACTCAACGTTTACAAGAACTTGGAGGAGATGTCAAGCTTGTGAAATTGAATGGCTCCCCTCACCTAGGTTTGTCTCAAAACATTGTTTTCCTTTTTATCAGTGTCCTGTTCTGTAGTTTTAATTTCCTTATTGTGCACTACCTACGAAAGTTATATCGCTCATCAGCGATGTGTTTTGGTATCAGGAAACCAGTAGACATAGCTTAGCACCGTTCTTTAACATAATCTTTATAGTAATTGGATATCTGTAAGAATGCTATTATGATTTTGTTTGGGTGAAGTTATGGCATTTCAAGCGTGTTTCAACAGGCAACTCTCTTGAACAGTATAAATGTCTTATAACTTATAAGAACTAAACTAACATAATTTTATGTTTGTTTCAGGTCATTATAAGCATTATCCAATACAGTATAGATCTTCCGTTACTCATTTTCTTGAAAAGGCTGCCTCGGTTTTTTCTCAAAGAATTAAAGAACTTGAAGGTGAAAATACTAGCATGGAAGGCATGCAAGATGAGATATCTGAACTAATATGTGATCTCCAGAAAGCAGCAGTTAACTCTAATCAGAGCCTTAGAAGAGTTGCCGTGGAGCCAAGCGACCACTTCTTCTTGCCAAGTTCGGCTGAGAATCAAAATAGTACGGACTCCGGGTCTTTACAAGATGAACAAAAAGAAAGATCCGTCTCTCTGCCCAGCCCCCCAAGCATTAGTGCACATAGTGTACTTGGCCAAGTCCTGTTTGATGTTTGTGTCCCAAAGAACGTCGAGGGTTGGGATATTAAATTTTGTGGGTCTTTGAACGGGCAGCCATTTGCCTCTGCTCGTAGGAATTCACCTCCTCGTGGTCTCAAAAGCTTTCGTCGCTCGAGATTATGACTTCTCTAATGGGTTAGCCTTCAATGCGGCTATGTTAGCCGGAATAGAGTGCTGAAGATCCCAAGAGATTCCTTGCAAATATTGTTCTTGGAGGTGAGGTCTGCCGTTTCAGGCATCTTCGGGGGTATCCGGATTAAATGCATGCGTATTCCAACTAGTTGGTCCTCTGGATGAAGTGTACAGATCGAACGAAGGATAATCACTTGTATATAACAACGTAACGTATATATATGTTTAATATATAGATTTTGTCTATCTGATGAAGCATCGAAATGTATAGATGATCAATGATTTCGACGGTAGATGATGATACACATCACCAGGAGGAGTGAGGTGCGAAGTTGGTTTGCATAAGATAAATAGAATGTAGGTCTGTTGTAACGCCGGACTATGACAGTAGTTCAATTAACAATCAACAGTAGATGCTTGGATGATCAAGACCTAAGCTTTATTTTCTTTCGTAATAATTAATAAAAAGTAGATATAGAAGAGAAAATCTTGCTTTCAACTTAATTTCTTAGAGGAAGGACACATTGAGAAAATCTCAATTTTGCTCAATTTTGCTCAATTTTCTTCAGTTTTGAACTCATTTATTAACATTAGGGGTGTAACATGGGTTGGGTCAATTCGGATTCATCCATGCCCAACCCGATTGATTGGGTTAAAATAAAGAAAAACTTGCCCAAATCCAACTTGACCTCAACTAGATCAGTTGGGTTGGGTTGATGTCTTGCCCGTCCATGTCAACCCAAACTCAACCTGATTTTGAGTCCGAAATCGCTCATGCACATATTACTCATCCCACTTCATATTATATAAGTTATGTATAAGTTTTGGAATGTACTTGAAGCTTATTGTCTGTTTTCATATGCATAATGAATGATAGTGTTACTTTTACATTTCTTTTGGTTGAAGCTTTAGTATACGTCTTGTAATTTAATTTCAACATTGCATGGTTGATACATTAGAAATAGTCTCCAAGTTATTTGCTTTAACTTTTGTGTGGATGATGATGTGTAAATGAAATTTTAACTAATATTGACATTAGTGGCGGAGCCAGAATTTTATAACAATGGGGTCATAATAAACAAGCGTCCAAAAAATGATCATACTTTCATTTATATTGTGCAAGATATGTTCTCATATTTGAAAAAAGTCGTGATTAAAAAAAAAAAAAAGTGGTATTATACACCAAGAGATGACACATCCCGATCCTAACACACCAGGTGTCGGGAAGTGCTGGGCGACACGTGTTAAGTGACGAAAGCCAATTATGCATGTAAATGAGAAAAAGTGAATAGATTTAGAGTTGGAAGAGGAAGTCGGAGTGCGGTGATGGGTAAAACCCATTATTACAGGTGCATAACAGTCAGAGCAAAGTAAATAGTGCAAGGAATATAAACATTCACATCCTTGTGAGGATGGATAAGTAGAAATTAATTAAAAGTAGGAGTGAATCTTACATAATCCGGAGGAAGTGTCAGAACCGCCAACCACAGCCGAAGCAAGCCCTCGTCTCACTAGTAAACGAATCTGCCACTAAGTCCTGGAGGGGCGCAAAACATAAAAAGGTGAGTGGGTCAAAAAGCAAAGTTTGATAAAACCTTTGTTTTTAAGAGCAAACTATCCTCTCGCTGGAAAACATGTATAATTTTTGAAAATACGTCATACTCCCCGGTATGATCCTCAAAACACTATAATAGTAATACGGGTACTCCCCGATAATCAAACTGAATGCTCAAAACACGGGTACTCCTCGAAAATCAGACTAACTGCTCATCCATATGTAAACACACAAACCCAAGTAAATAAGCTACGAGGAACAGGCTAGGTATGTAAGTAATACGCTGAGTACTACAATGACGCGAGTCTAACGCCAATCGCTGTGCACAAAGTGCGTCACACAAGTTCAAGTTGCCTAGTGCAACCTAGAACAGGCTAGTACCTACAATGGATCCAAAGCCGAGTAGCGGTACTGGTAGTGACATCTCCAAACGTCAAGGCTAGTCCTGGCCACAAGACTGAGTATTAATATCCGGGGTGTTATACATCTAACTGATAAGCAACAATATAGAAACATGATATGGTGTATGCTAACAATTTAAAGAAAACATTGAAAAACCATACATAATAATACATTTATCAAAACAAAGACCCACTCACTCACCTGTAAGTAGCCGGGTCGTAGCCCCCTGTCCTGGGTAGCCCCGGTAGTCCTTTGGATAAGTCTCACCTATATGAGATATCACTATAGTAATGATTAAACTCATAAAGGTTACTAATTAAACTAATTAATTAAACCTATCCCTTGTTTGCTCAACACGGAGGTCCGAAACACTCCGTAAAATACCATACGTACTGGCCCTAGGTAGTACGCGTCGTCACGAGTAGCCTCGCGTCGTCACGAGTAGCCTCGCGTCGTCACGAGTAGCCTCGCGTCGATGAAAGTCGAAAAACTGCTCCCACGTGCCTTCACGTGCGGTCAACCTGAGTCGGTCAAACTAACGGCGTTAGTTGACGCCATTAGATCAAACAGAATATTCCAGCATCTCCGTTAGATCTAACGGAATATTCGTAACGTTGTTAAAAGGAATATTCCCTGGAATATTCTGGGTCGCTGACGTCATCGGCCGGTCGCCACTAACCAACTCGCCGGAAAACTGTGAAATTTTCAACTCCATAACTTCTTCATTTCTTGGCCAAATTTCACGTTCTTTATTCCAAAATGAAGCTAGAGAGGAGTAGAATGACGGTGTACCTTTGGTTTGGCTGTACAAGCTCGGAAAATGGCCTATAATTGCCTCGAAAGGTCGTGGGAACTGTAGCGTCATCGATCTACGTCAAAACTCAACCAAATCAAGCAAACCACATATGAAAATTCATCTACTCAACGAGAGGAACCCAATGGTGGTAATTAGAAACCTCACCTCGGTCTAGAATGGCGAGAAAATCACCGGGAAGGTCCGGTTCTTCCGTGAGCTTTTCCCGTCAAATGGTTGAGAGTTTGGACGAACGGTTTGCACCGTTGAGTCCACGGCGTTGAGACGAAGAAGATGGTGATTTTAGTTCGCCTCGGTTCGACGGGTTGTCGTCGACGTGCACTGTGCACATACGGTGAGAACGAGAGAGAAATGAGAAAAAAAAAGAAGAAAAAAGAAAATGAGGATAAGGGAGAAAGTGACGGGGAAGAAGAAGGAAATAGATATTTTGGGTTTTGGGGGTATTGTGCACCCACCAAAACAGTAAGATCACACGATCCCGTGTACAAAATAATCACGCACGTGTCTAAAATATCCCCCGGGAATTATTTTATAACAAACTTTTTACGGGATGTTACAAGAGACATGTGGGCAAAAACTACTAGTATACAACCAAAATGAAGATCACGGGTTAAACACACGGTAAAGATGAACGGAGGAGATCCTTCGTCAAAAGGGGGAAAGTGATTTTCACAACTCTTAATGAGGATAAGGACTTACATGGAACGAGTTCACCGACACATTGCGTCCCTTGTCCAATAATGTATTGTCATGCGCAAGTTTTCCTCCATATGGCAATATATTATTGGATAGAAACACCACGTGGTGGTGAACCTGTTCCATGTAAGTTGCTCTCCTTAATGAGAGAATAACAAGTCACTCTAAATTTTTTACAAGATTCAAAAGGAGATTTAACTCTAGGCTAAAGATAAATCATAAAAAATAGCTTAGGTATTGTGTTTAATTGAGTTCGAAAAGAAGAAAGATAGAGGAATCAAAGAAGAAAATATAAGAAATAGTTGTTTTTATAAAAGGGATATCGACATGAGATAGGATGAGCTATCTGGGAGTGAAGTAGGTTAGGGAAAAAAAACTAAAACTCACCAACAAAATATTGATTTTCTGACCTAATTATTGGGATCAAGACAAAAAAACAAAGGGAAAAATATTGAATTATTAGGGTCAAGTGCAACCAATGCACCCCCCTAAGCTCCGCTACTGATTGACATTGTTTGGTTCAAACTTTGAAAAATCATGTAAAATAAGTTGTTATAAGATTGAACTCGATAAAGTTGAGCGAACTCGAACCCAACTTGAAAAAACTCGAGCACAATTAAAACTCGAGCCTGACTAAACCCGCATGAACCCGAACTCAACCCAAACGCGAATTGTAAAAGTTAAGTTAGAATTGGGTTGACTATCCAACCCACCCAAATTGCACCCCTAATTAACACGACTCATGAAGGCATCTGCAGAAAAAGTTATAGAATGGTGTTTGCCGTATTAGGCAAATCATTTTTAATAATATGAAATCATGAATCTCAACCCAATAATTAGGTTCCTTCTTCGACTAGATAACACTAGTGGTGGTGAATAGTGTCCATATAGAAAAACTTAAGTCGAACTTGAATGGTTGGTTGATTCGACCATTCAATATTGACACGTTATTTTTTGAACATATTGTTTATGTTATAGATATTATCGATATTTTAATTATATAGTTGTTGATATCGTTTCGATATGTTATTAACAGGATAATGATTTATGCACTGCTCTTTCCACTTTCTAATATCTTCACAATTCTATCTATTGGGGACTGGCTACAGTGCTCGCAAGCATTGGATGCTCACACTAATCTCACCCTCCTTCCCCCCCTCTCTCCTCCCTCCTCCCTCCTCCCTCCTTTTAATGGTGAGATTGGTGTGAGCATTCAATGCTTCCGAGCACTGTAGCCTACTCCCTATCTATTGATTCGCTCATTGATTTATTCAATCCGGTGGTTAGAAAATAAAGAGAAAAGAAAATAGAGAGGTAGGTGTGAACAAAAGCAAAATATAGTGACGCTGACTAGTGACTACAGAGGGTGGCAGAGCTCTCAGGCTGAGTGTTTGTCAAACACCAATGGCGATGGCGGTGACGCAGGAGTGGAGACACACCCAAAACTTCACGCTCGCCATGAACGTCAAGGAAGAAGAAGAACTCTCCGACTCTGAGTATTTTCCAGAAGAAAAAGAAGACGAAGACGACCACGAGCAAGAAGGCAGCTTGACCGTTTCCCAGTTTTGTCTCCGCAGCCGCCCAAAATCCCTTCATTCTCCTCCCCCTTCGGTTCTCTCTCTCTCTCTCTCTCTTTCTCTCTCTCTCTCTCTCTCTAGATTGTGAATGTATTTGCTCAATGGTGGTTGAATGTATTTGCTCAATGGTGGTTGTTCAACTGCAGGTAGAGGTAGAGCAGAGGGAGCGGCCATTGGAGACCAAGCAGAATGTGCTCAGCCATCGGCGACGTCCTTCGCGACCGACCCATATCACCAAGCGAGTGAGAACGCTTTACATTTCCATTGATTTCCTTATGAGTTTTGAGTTGGGTGCTTTTAACAATTATATGGGAAACCCAAAAATTGTGTCAGCCAAGAACATGCCCATCTGTTGTTTACTACCTGTTTGATGAACTGACCCAATGAACTTTTATTTGCAAATCAATAGAATGTAGCCTGATTGTGTGATTTTCGACACGGCCCTTGCGATTTTACTTGTATTCTGCTGCATGTCTTGACTCATATTATCAATAGAGAGCTGAATGGAAAGTTCTTATGATTGTTTTGACAGAAAGTTCCTGGTCATCCTCAGAAGCATGGAGATGGAGGGTAGGTATATTTATCGAAATGTTTTTGTTAATTAACTTGAACACTTAAGTGCTTGAGGTATAGAACATTGACGTTTTTATTGACTGACTAGGTGTAAACGGAAGAGAACCATTTTCGACTCTTTTAAGGATCATGAAATATCTTTTGTGGGAAACCAAGTTCAGGACATCCAGGCAAATCTTGGAGATGACCCCGTCTTTGTCAAGTCTATGATACATTCAAATGTTTGCTCTTGCTTTTGTTTGGTGAGTCGTAACTCTTAACTGTTGCGCCAAGTTTAGAAGGACGGGACTTGGAGTCCTAGACAAATGTGTAACTAATTATGTTGTTAACTTTTCTATTGACAGGCACTGCCTAAGCAATTCTGCCATTTGTATATGCCATTGTATGATGCAACATTAACCCTTGAAGTTGAAGGTGGGGAAAAATATAGAGTGACGTTTCTTGGGGAAAGGAGGATAGTCAGTGCTGGATGGCAAAAGTTTTCTACTGCAAACAAGTTGCTTGTTGGCGACCTCTTAGTTTTCCGTTTGGTCAGGCCATTGAAGTTTAAGGTAGTCACTGTTGTTTCCTGGTACATAGTTTTCTTTTTTTGTAAATTTTACAAGAACAGCTTGGTTCTTAATACCCTCTTGTCCACTTAATTTGCGGTTCTTGCTAGCTCTAGGATGTGGTTTATCGGTCTAATTTCTTGATATCTACCGTGCGGATGTTACAGGTGTACATAATGGGAACACATAATCTAGCTGAAGTAGATGCTGCTCTTAGCCTCTTGAAAATGAAATCCTGCGCCAAAAAAAAAGTGTTTGGTACTCTCTCTCTCTCTCTCTCTCCTACTTTGCTCCTTCAGAAATTATGAGATCGTTGTATATGCACCAGAAATGTTAACTTGGCGAAAGATTATGCAGCGAAAAACCATCTGATGACTCCTCCAAGAGATGTTTTCCAAGGCAGCATTCAAAAGAAAAGTTTGACATCAGGTACTAATCCTGAGCTTGTTGACAGCCAATCTGAGGATGACAATGAGGACTTCGGCTCCAACTTAGCGCCAGATATTACATTTGGAGGACCAGCAGCTGGTTTTGAAGATGTTAGAATGATTGATAATTTAACCGTTCTAGTGAATGGCGTGACTATAGATTCTCAACTCTCCGCGCAGGTCAGGACTATCTATTATGATCTATGCTGCTCACAAGGCTCATTTCTGCATGACAATCTCCTCAAAAGTATTGACAGTAAGTTGGCTGCTGAAATAATAACCGAAACTACCAACATTGCTAATGCCATTAGAGCTTGCAAGCTGCCCCCCTCTCATGCTGATTATGCAATGTGGGAGAAGACTTTACATGCCTTTGAGCTGTTGGGTATGGATGTTGGATTTCTACGCACGAGGCTAAAGCGGCGCCTTAGCATGCCCTTCAAGTACGAAGTGGCCACGAAATCAAAGAGGTATTTAGAAGCTGAAGTTGAGCAAGTTTGTATGAGGAAGAAGGTTAGAGATCTGGATTCAAAGCTTTCGGAGTTGAAAGAGACGATGGTAAGTTTTGATGCTAAGATAAATGCTTTAAAAAAAATTTCGAGGATGCGCGAACTTATCTTCCATGAAGATTTTGAAGCTCCATGGTGATTAGAAGTGAAAGAAAATACACACACAGAGAGGCCCTTTTAGGGTTTAGAAGAATTCAGTGCCTTAGATGATTTTGTTTTTCTTCAACAAGTAGATCTAGGGATTTCACATATTCAGTTGGTTGTAATACAATATGCTTAGCATTATCTAATCAAATCCTCTGCTAATTTTTTCTTCTTAACTCTTGTTTGGAGTGTAATTATTGTTCTTTTACTTGCAATGCACGTTTCAAATGAGGATCTTTACATCATTCTCTCATATATTTTTGGATACAATAGTTAAATTTTTCTTATCATATGTTTTTGGGTTTCGAAAGCACTTGAAGTGCGTTTTGGAAAAATCACCAGTTATGTGTTTCTTGCATGAAGCATTTCAAGTGCTTTTATAGGATTCTGTTGCATTTTTACTAAGGTTTGGTCCAAAAATATTTTCATCAAAAACTCTTTAAGTTATTTTGGGAAAATTACATATAGGCCCTAAAAGTTTGGACGCTTTGTCAATTTGATATCTCATTTTTAAAACATAACAACGCTAGACACAAAGTTAAGTTTTAGTTTTAATATTAATGTTAGACCTTTGTTAATTCGTCAAATTGATTGTTAAGTAATGATATAACAAATGCAGGCCTTTTATAAATATTAATTTTGACCATAACAATATCACTTCCCTCGATATGCACCGTAATGATGTGAAAATAAAAGAGTTATCGAATACTACAAATGATTTCGACCTGAAATTTTTTTGATTTTCATCTGTGCAATGCAATTACTACGTCGAAGTTCGAACTCTTCTTCTTCAATAGTAAAGTGAGAAATACTATATCATGGTCTGTTTTCTGTTGTTTCACCCAATTTATGGGCTCTATTATTTGGGTGAACGATCTGTATTGATACCCTAGGGGGTCTTTCTATTTAATTATATTTTATCTAAAAAACGATCTCTACTCAACTCAACTGATACGAGTATACATAACACTGTTATTCTAGGATTTCGTATCACACAGATAATGACATGTGTAAATCTCTAACCACACAACACTTTATCATAATAACGATATACCCGCGTCATAAAAAAATTTCTGCATTTCAATCAGAATTGAGAATACACTTGTCGAATTTTAGCATTTTCGTCCTAGAAAGTGTGTCAGCAATTAACATAAGAAAACAACATTTTGTCATGTAATAGATAACTAGGGTCCAACTTCAGTGGTACGTACAATTGAATGGTACGTACTGTTAAATGGCTAAGATTCATTTGGGGCCCATTGCAAATTAATCTGAACCATTCAATAGTCGTACCATTGAATGGTACGTACCACTCAAGATTTTTCCAGATAACTAGGAGTTTTGTTGAATAATACCCTAAAATTAAATAAAAGAATTTTCTATTATGCATCGGAACATAGAATGCGTTGGAGTTTTAAATCATCGAATTCTTTAAACATTTTGACGAAATAAAAGAAAGAAAAGATCTTGACCCTCCATTGCCGATGCATGCCACATACCAAAATACGGTAGAATTTTCGGATAAGCTAGACAGCAGGAGTTATACAAGTGTAGTGGTAGCACAGGAATAGCTGCCAGCCTGCCACGTGTTACTTCATTTCCAGTAAATGCAAGTGAGTTCTCTGTTTTCTTCATCAGCAAAACTTTACCCTCTTTCATTTCAGTTGTGAAAAACTGTAGAAAAATTACCTCATAATTTTGGTTTCAAACCCACTCAGGGTCAAATTGTCTGTAAATATTATTTCCTCTTTCCGCATCTCTGTCAACTGGTTAACTGGATTAACTGAAAAATCTGGTAAAATTGTTGAATACAGGGCAGTCAGTGGCAGTTGCAGTCCCATGATGTCTCAAAGGTCAGTCGGTCAGTAAATTTAATTTACTTTTTAATCGGTTTTTTAACTTGTTAGAATTGTTTGTTGGGATTATGAAGTAACACTTGATTTACCCTCAATCTTTTTACTGACAGTAATAAAAGAAAGAGAGCTACAGTAGATGGGCTATATGATAGAATGATTGTTATGGAAAGAGCATAGGAGGTTAAAGAAACCCTAGACTCTAAGTTCCCTATCCTTCTCAGAGTTATGCTGCCTTCACATGTTGATGGAGGATTCTGGCTTGTAAACCCTAATCTCACTCACTCTCATCAAACTTTGTGCAATTTATATATGTATCACTCGTTGGGGCCCACTCCATAAAGTAATTTTGTAATCCGAACCATTCATGTTTTATATTGTGGAGTGGGTCCAAACAAGTGGTTAGCGCTGTATTAAGTTATTCATTGATTAGCGAGTGCACTTAAATTTGGTTTGGCAGGGTCTGCCTAAGAAATTCTGCTGTGAGCATTTGCCAAAACAACAGGGCCGGCCCAAACCCAAGGCGACCAAGGCCCAAGCCTTGGGCCACATTTTGGGTAAGGCCTCAAATTTTTAAGTGTTTACATAGAACATAGAAAAAAAATTATATATCAATTTTTTTTATTTAATAAAAAAAATTATAATAAGGCCTCATTTTTTTATTTTTGCCTTAGGCCTCAATCTCTATTGGGCCGGCTCTGCAAAACAAGATAAGGTGATTGTTTTGGAAGACGAAAACGGGGATGAGTTCCAAACGAGGTACCTTGTGGAGAAGGTAGGACTGAGTGGTGGATGGAAAGGGTTTGCAATTGCTCACAAGCTAGTGGAGGGAGATATTGTGATTTTCCATCTAGTCACTCCTACCAAATTTAAGGTAATTTATACTGTTTTGACATGCTTTTATGGAATCTTGTTCTATTGATAATGTCATAAAAATGTTTGTTTGATTGATTGATTGATTGATTGAGAAGTGCCGTTACAAAACATTTAGTTAAATTTTGACGTATTCGGGCCTCAGAAGATTGGTCATTTGGTATGTCTTGAAAATGCTTGATTCAGAAGTGCGATTATGAAACACTTAGTTAAATTTGACGCGAATTCGAAGCCTCAGAAAATTGGTCATTTATTTGCAACCATAGATTATGCAAATCAAAGATGTTCTCTAGTACCTGGAAAGAAAAAAAAAGTTCTTGAATGTATATATTATAGAAGATAGATGCTAGGGAAGGGATATGAATGATTGTAGTTTTTTTGAGTGTCCTAACTTTAACTTTACGCGGGGTTTCCCTTAGACGGAGTTTTTAAGTTAAAGGATAAGATTGATTCTCTTTAGTGAAGAATTGCTATTGCTTTTTGAATGAGCTGCACATCGGCTATAGGCATTTTACTGCTTTGAGATGCTACTTCTGTAATGCATATGAACCGCTCAATTCGGTTGCTGCCTACGTGCTTAGGTGTATATTGTTAGATCAAATGGATTAAATAAAATGGATTGCGCTCTTGGCCTTATGAAATCAGATGCTTGCATTAAACAGGCTGATACTGGTAAGTTGTTCTGCCAAGATCACAACTCTTACTTTCTTCGATCCCCTTAATTATCATTTCTCTCATTTAAATAATGCAGTAGACATAATTCCACTTGAAAGGGTAGAAAGTGAGAGTTTGGAAACTATTCCAAAGGACAACGCAATCAACTGCAATGCAAAATCTGGTCCGGTATCAGATATTCTGTCCGAAAATGGTAGTGAAGATCTTGGTTTTGAATTTTCGGATGGACCTAGAGTTTCAGAGTCTGTTGTCACTCCCAAAGAAGTGAAATGCATGGAGAACTTCAACGTACTCGTCAATGGTTCAGTCATAAATTCTGAGCTTTCAGAACACATTCTTGCCAAGTACTATGAGCTTTGCAGCAGTCAGAACTCAGTCCTTCATGAACACGTTCTAGAGGGTCTGAACAGCAAACTGATTGCTGGAGTAATTTCTGAGACAATCAACATTGCAGATGCCATTGAGACCTGCAAGGTTACTACATTGGAAGGTAAACTGTCCGCTTGGGATAAGACTTTGAAAGCCTTGGAGGATTTAGGCATGAATGTCGGATTCCTGCGTGCCCGGCTAGACCAGCTTGTAAGTCTTGCTTCAAAGTCAAAACGATTGAAAGAGGCTTTACTTGAAAAGGACACGGGCGAAGAAGAGATGAGGCGCTTGGAGGAAAAGCTTTTGGAAGTTAAAGAGGCCATAAGTAGGCTCGACTCTGAGATTGAAACTGCAAATTTGAGTTCGGAGGAGCTTGAGTTTATGTTCCAAGAGGCGGCTACAGCCCCTTGGTGATGAGAAACTCCACTGTGTTATTATAATTAGTAACGTTTTGTGTCGCGATCTTGCGGTTGTTTTGTGGATTTATAGGCACATTGTCAATTGACAATCTTTTGTATATATGGAGATGATGCACATCAGTAATCAGAGGTAATTTCCAGCTCAATTTTGATGTTATGGTAGAACGAGTTGCCAAATCTCCTCTCACGCACACACAAAAGCACAAGAAGTTTATGCAGGCCCATTTGCCAAATCTCCTCTCAACATATGTATTCTGTTTAATTTGCATATAAGGTTGTGAATGTGTTTGCAAAAGACATAGGGCCCATTTGGGATTGGTTCTTTTAATCATAAGCGCTTTTCTGCTATAAGTGTTCTTCATTATTAACACGTTAAATTTTAATTCAAAGCTCAAGTGGTTCTTAGGAAAACACTTGGGAGTGTTTTTAGAAGAAGCATGTGACGTTTTTCTTTAGAAAAAACGTTTCTATGACCCAAAAGCATTTCTATTTGATCACTTTTAGGCTTTTAGTTGTTAGAAAACATTTTTAGCCCTTCATAAGCAATACTAAACCGTCCTAGAGCATTACATTCATTGATAGTTAAAAGGTGGTAAACAATATACGGCACACTTTGTTTTACCTTCGGACATTCCTCTTAATTATGGTACTTTTTATTTAAATTATTTAGTCCAATGGTTAAGAAAAATAGGAGTATGCGTAGGTGCAAAATGTTGTCCAAAAAACATTTCTCACAATATATTCTCAATTTTTAATAGTAAGGGTAATCTTTTCTAAGGTGAAAAAAAGAAAGGAATGTTAATCATAAATAATTACTCCTTTTCTTCTTGGCCAAAAGGGGATACTTTTTAAATTGTGATCTGATTATGGCACGTTTACAGTGAGAATTCATTAATTGCAACAAGTTGGATAAGGGGATGCACCCCTAATTAGAAGAATAACTGAGGTAGTTCATCGCAACGGTAATGTGTCGAACCACTAATACAAAGTTATGTGTAAGTTCTTTTTTCATATAAATTTGTATTAATGATCCGACAAACTATAATGACGGTAAATCCGTTCTATAAACAGCACTCTCCTTGACTAGAGACTCTAGGGTTGAACCTCTTGGTCTTGGACTCCCAAAGGAATAAATTATTAGGATTTATGCTAGCTTGTTAATTATGAGAGCTCTGTATTTTCTGTGGCAGCCATGCACAATTGCACAACATTCACATCAGAGAAGACTTGTATGAAAAGTTGCCCTCCTTTTTCCAGCGGAGAAGGCAGCAGCCTGAAATATTTCATATTTAACGAAATTTTTGCAATGACACGTATTATATAGTAATACGATCAATGAACAGTTTAGATCATTTTAAGTTTAACACATGTAATGACCTAAGCCGTTCATTGGTCGTATTATTACATAATACGTATCATTGCAGCCAAATCCCATATTTAGCTGCTATTTGCCTCAGTTTCTCCCAACTTATTTCTAAACTTTTCAGTCTAATTAATTAATGCCACTCTATACACCGCCTTTAAAAAATTAAGCTAGCTACTTTTAGTCCAAAAAATTAAGGCAAGTATTAAGGAAATAATTTTTCAAATTCTCGTGATTAATTAATTTTAAAAAAACAAAGCCAATTCATAATTGAATTTTAAAGCTCGTGACTCATGAGACAACACAAATTAGACTTCTATTTGGACTTTTTGTTGAAGTTTGCCCATAGAGCTTAGACGGTTTACATGTATAATTATACATTTTAACTTAGGACATGTTTACTTAACGAAAGAATGAGAGATATGAAAAGTAAGGAAAGAGAAACAAATCAACTACCCCATAGTTGATATGAGTCATGGTTTTAGTAACACTTTTCTTATTCCTTACTTCTTCGTAAACACATAAGAAAGTTTCACAAAGCAAACTGATTCGCATATCTATACTTTTAGAAAACACATGAAAGATATAGCAAGAAGGTAGAATGATTACTCAAATTAATTAATCTCACTTTTAAGAAAAGAAAAAATCATTTATCAAACTGTATCAATGCCATTTTTTTTATTACAAGTGATATTACATTGGTCTTTTGTTGAAGTTTCACACTAGAAATTTCCTTTTAAACAACACTTAATAGGCATTAGTAAAATTAAAAGTCGATGTTATTAGTTATTTAGGCATCAGTCGGTTAAAAAGTAATGTCTAAAGAGTATAATAACATCACCATAAAACAACACATATTTCTAGTGATGCCTAAAAGGTATAAAAACATCAACACATATTTGGGGTGACGCTATTTTTATAGACATTTACCACTTTAGCATCGATACTTATAAATACCGAAATCATTTTATAATTTTTTTTTAATAAGTGGGTATACTGATGCCTTTGACAAGCTCAACCCCGCGCATGTTTTCCTACCAATCTCAGACCCTGCGTTGCTTTCCCACCAAAATTTAGACGAAAAAATTAGAAGTCCCCCCAAAAACTTTTATTGCCATTACTCTTTCCCTCTAACCTATCTTTCACACTCTGACACTTTCTAATTCTTTGAAGCCATATATAGCTACATTTCTCTTGCGCACTCTTTCTCTCTTTGTCTCCATGTGACTGCAATCCAATCTCTAATTTCGATTCCATTTCTCTTTGCCATATATCTTAGATTTGGATTCCTCTGCAACATTATCTCAAAACCTAACCCCAAATCCTACCTGATCAGAACTGATGGAAACTCCTTCACACCCTGACCCAATTACCTAAAATCCCAACTCAGCCAGGCCTCTAATTTCTCACTTTCTGCTTTAGTGGGTGCCCAGGTTTGAAAGAGAATTTCATCCCCGTAAAGAACTAAAATGATTTGATGGAACATGTTTGTCTAACTTCGATCTTGTTTTTGTCTTCTCATGTTCTTCCTCTTGTTCTCCTACTTCTAGATTTGCTTTTTCTTATTCCGTTTCTTTTATTTTTTTTAATATTAAGTTTTGCTTATTATCAAAAAAGGGGAAGAAAAAATTCACTAGAAATGCTCAATTATTAGTGTTGTAGATGTGATAGAGATAGATACTTGTGTTGTTAATTACCCTAAAAATGCATGATTATTTTATATCTTATTTGTTATATTTTTCAAATCCCACTTTGGAAATCACACTTTGTGTTTTAATTGTTCCTTTGCTTATGTGCTAGTGTTATAATTCCTTATTCACTCACGTTATCTAATCTAATTGTGTTATGCCATTTTATGCACCAAGTATTTAAAGAATTGGAGGCAAAATTAGGGGTGGGCGCAGTTCGGTTCGGTGCAAATTGGACTTAAACTGTGGACCGGACCGAATGAACAGTGTCGGTTAGGTTCGGTTTGAAAACCGAATTTTTTTTGTGAAAACCGGTCGGTTCGGTTTCAGTGCACTTCGGTTCGGTTTCGGTTTGGGCCTGTTTTGGGCCTTGCAATTTTGGGCCCAATTAATGTAAATTTTTTATAAAAAAAATCAAATTATGTTTTGGGCCTTAGTTTTGGCCTTATAATGCATAAAAAATTACTATATTATAAATTCAAATAAATCTAGTTATAACTTATAAGTTCAAATAAGTCCAAATAAATTTAAGCAACAATCACCAAATTAATTATTTTCTTACATACCCAAAATAAAAAAAAAATTGGTGAGTGACCCAATCCAAAAATATCAGGCAAAGTACCGAAAATCATGCCCCTCGTAGATGCTACTCCTTCCTTTATACCATTGTGAATGAGCTCCAAGATGCAAGTAAGCACAACAGCAAAAGCTATTTTGCCTCCGCCCACTGCAGTAAAAGCAATTTTTACACCATCAGGTCTTTGCTTCATGCCAAAGCTCTTTTCCGATCCAGGGTTACCATAGTCCAAACTTTCAATTGCCTCCGCCCACTGCAGTAAAAGCAATTTTTACATCAGTCTGCCATTCTGATTATTGCATAACAATGAAAACATGAGTTTGCAACCAAAACAAACTTCACTTCTATGATTCATGAAATAACTCAAAAAGAATTACTTTCTAAGGACTATCTATGCCAAAAGTCGGCAAATTCAGTAATAGTCTAGCTGTTTGATTATCTGCATTTTCACATCAACTTTATCTATAAAACCGTGTTGAATACTGGTTGAGCAACAATATATAATATACCAAAGAAATCTTAGCAGCAATATTTAATTGTTGAATACTGTTAAACAATTGAGTTGGTGGAAACAGATTTCTAGTTTTCAATCATTGCAATTAGTTGAGTTTTGAGAAAGAAATATGAACATCCATTTCATAGGAGGTCAATTTAGCTTCTTCTTTGCATCTGTTACCGCAATATTAAACACAATAAACTTGATTGAATTAATAATGGTAATGCTTTCAAATACCCAAAAAATAGGACAACAACTGCACTACTTACATGTTCGAAATCATTGAAATGTAGCAGGAGAAACTTTGTTCGATTCACTTAGAATTTCTGCAAATACCTTGAATAAAAATTAACCACTTTGACAATCGATCTAGTTCCTTCAACCTCTGCAATCTTACTGAAAAATGGGAAAATTAAGCATATAAATGTCTATCCCATATGTACTTATCGTGTTTAAAATGCAGCTGCAAAGTGCAAACAGATCACAAGGCAGAAGAAGAACCAAAAATAAGAAAAAAGTGGTATGGATACCTTCCACTTGGAACAAGGCTGGATATTATCAATATGCTAGCATGTATGTAGTGATTAAGAAGATACCGTAAAATAAAAAAAGCCAGTGCGCTATTTATTTTAAATTGCACATTTGTAAAATTTGGGGAGTTTCCTGATAAAAGTTAGACAGCCACCATCAAATGGAACATCAACAACTAACTCTGTTAATCAAAGAACCTACTTACATATCCACTGAGCAACTCCTTTGCCCATAATTACAGAGTAAAATAGTAAGATTGAATCGGATTGCCCATAAAGTAGCTAGAGATTTTCGAAATGTTGGCAATCATTCGACTGATTATAAATTCACTCATTCATTGTCACTGTGGTATTGGAAACGGAATCACAATGTTCACAGAGATACATACAGCACAATAAGTTACAAAACTGTGAGATTCAATTTCCATATAGCAAGTCCAAATGTTAACAGGTTCAAGTGCTTTAGATTTTGATTGGGACTTCATAGACTATGTAACACTTGATCCCTTGAGTAGTTCGAATCTAAAAACACCTATAACCCACACCCCTTCAGAAATAACAAAAATACTTCAGTAATTATATGTTATGTTCTATAACTTTTCCCTTTTCTTACTCGAACTAATTTCATATGCATAATCAGAAAATGAAACAGTTTTGCAGTCCCTTCCTGGACAGGCTTACTGAGCAACTCCTTTGCCCATAATTTACCGATTTAATAATTAATAGTACTTGGACAATCCGATTCAATCTTACTATTTTACTCTATAATTTTGCATAATCTAAAATTTGACATGCATAACAACCACATCTTTCTAATTTGTCAAATTAATTTACTGTTAATTTACCAAATTAATTCGAGAAATTTCCAATCTAAACAATTTCAATTTCTTTCTTTCTAATCACAAAAAACAAAAAATACAAAGAGAAGAGAATACCTTGGTGTCGTCAGGGACGTCGTCCGGGACGCCCTTGAATTTCTGGTAAACAACCCCTAGACTTGGAGACGAAAAGTATGCAAAAACTGCACACAGATGCAGGCACATTACTGATAGCTCACCTAAAGAGTAGTTGATCTCAATGACCTAAACAATTAGAGCAGAGGGTATGTTTAACCCAAATCAGAATTACAAAGTTACAGACTTACAGAGGAGAACTGGAGAAGATAGAGGCGGAGAGATTCGAGAGAAAAACTGGAAACTGGAAAGAGTGAGGGAAATTGAATTGGCAAATTGACCTAAAGGCTTGGGGCTGATTCTGTGCACCAAGCTCTACTCTAGTAAATTAGAACTTACATTTTAACCAATTAAAACATGACACGTAATTAAAATAAATAAATAAATAAAATATATAATTCTCGGTTCGGTTCGGTTCGGTCCAGTTCTCTGGGGCATGAAAATCGAAACCGAACCGGAAATGCCGGTTTCCTTCGGTTTTCGGTTCGGTTTTCTTCGGTTTTGGTCAACTCGGTTTTCTTCGGTTTTTTGGGCCTCGATTCGGTGCGGTTTCTCGGTTCTTCGGTTTTTTTGCCCACCCCTAGGCAAAACAGATGTTGAGGGAAATTTTATTGATTAGAATTCAATTCATTTGGCCTAAGTTGCTATCAAATCAAAGATGGTCTTTTACAATTCACATTATGCATAGTTTTGAGCCTAAGTTGTCAGCTAAACTCAAATTAGCTTGAGAACAAGTTGAAATATTAGCTGTATTTGGTTGGTAGATTAATTCATTAAATTCTAAAGTCCCACAACGTTTTGTTATGCAGGTTGTGGCAAGGCTAACTAAGGACATAGTTGAGACATACCAAATATGCAATCCACAGTTTAGGTATTCAGAATAATTGAATATTTTCTCCCTAACCCTCTTACTATTGACTCTCCACCAGCCACAAAGGTAATTAATTTCCCTTTTATTTCTCTGTGTTTGTTGTATCATAAAATATTTAAAATTGTGGTTTAGACTTGGATGATCAATTGTTATAGCTGATATCTTATTGCTTGGGCAGTCACCTATATGAAAAGCTAATGGAAGCAGAGATGACTCTAACTGTTGGCTTTATGGATCGTAGACGTCTATTTGATGAAAGTTCCACAGCGGACAAGCAATCTACTTATATTTCTGACCGTTTGTATGGAGCTAGCATGAACAACATTTTCTTAATCCCGAAAAATATTGGGTAAGTGAAATGACACTTGTTCTAGTTGTTTTAGTAAATATGTTTATTTATTCGGGTTGATATTTAATTAGAATTTCTTAACTTTCAGCAAACATTGGGTGTTGACAATAATCAATGAGGATAAAGATACAATATATTTAATGGATTCTCTTGGACCTCGATCCCGTTACGACAAGTTGAAAACAATTGTACTCAAGTAAGATCACTATCTTAGAGCCTTGTTGAATAGTTTTGTAACTGAGCAAATTATAACATATGTATTGTTTGGCTTGTGAAGGAGGGTTCAAAATTATAATGCCCGAATTGGTAAACAAGCTCACAAAATACCAGTATTGAGACAATTAACGGTATGTAGGTTTACTTATAAAAATGCATATTGGTTTTATTGATTTAAGAGATACATAACTACAAAGTGTTGTGTTTCCGAATGATTTATAGGGTGCTCCTAAACAACCAACTTATGTGGAATGTGGGTATTGTGTTATGAGATATATGAAGGAGATTATTGAAGATGAAAGTCTTTCGTTTAAATATAAGGTATATATATGGGTTTTTTATTTGTCTTATCAAATATTAGGCCTTAGATTTTATTGTTTAATTAGCTAGAATGTTTTACACATGCCAACTTTGTTTTATATTATTTGCATGCCCAACAAATATGACCAAGTGTTACAACCAATAGAACTTTGATGAGGTGCGGAGTGAATGAGCAGATGTAGTCTTCTTCTGGATTACTTGAGTTCATGGAGTTCATGGAATGCTCCCCCTTACTATTGGTCTGGCCTATCTTCTTAATTTTTTGGGACTTATTTTGAGTAGCACATGAAATTTGTTTTGAAGTGTAACAAAATAGTGCTAATATATACTCATGTGTGTTCTAATATGAGATAATTTGAACTATTAATGTCTCAATGCATGTAGGCATTAATAGTTCAAATCTCATATATTAGAAACAACATGAGCATATAGAGGCTTAGATAGAAGGACCTCAATTATACTTACTAGAACATGTTAGACAAGTACTTCATCTAAGTGTTTATTAATGAATGAATGTATTGTATTTTGTTTATATAAATGAAGATGGTATCCATACTGTTGTTTAAGTGTTTATTTTGATGCCTTAAAAAACTAAGGCAACCAGTATCATTAAAATTATGATGCCTATTTAATATCTATAGTAATGGAAGCCAATGTAATACCAAGGAAGTCAACAATTTTTCATATTAACAACATCGACCTGTTGTAACAATGAGGTTATTTAATGCTAAAAACATCAGTTTTTTTAGACAAACTTGATGTGGTTATGGTATATAGGCATCGTTTTTTTGCCAAAAAGTGATGCAATAAAAATTTTAGCATCAGTTTTTTTTTCAAAAAATGATGCAATAAAATTTTTTAGCATCAGAAGTCAACTAAAATATGTGAAAGTCAACGTAATTTTACCATAAAGACATCAAAAAACACTAAAAAGTAAGGTGATAAACTGTCATTGGCAACAGAGAAAAATTGATGCCTAAATGTGGAGAATTAGCATCACCTCCCAATACCTCGGTATATCGGTACATATATTAGCATCACCTCCCATCACATTTATAATTACATATTAAAACTTAGATATAGTAAATAAGTAAGAATGATTACTCGAACTAAGTTAAGCTCAGTTTTGAGAAAAGAAAAACTCATTTATCAAATTATGTGTCATTGCCTTTAATTGGATTAAGTACGAATAATTATGCAACTTTTAGAGGTGGTAATATTATTTTAATGTAAACTGGAGAAAGGTTTAAACTTAGGGCACAATGAATTGAAAAAGAATACTCTATCCAACACGGCAATCCACTACTTATTGTGTTAATGCCTCATTTAGTAACAAATATTTTTAAAACATATTAGCTAAGCTTAAGCATAATTAACTCAACTTGATTAGACTACCCAAGTCTAATTAAACATAAGCACCATGATTAATGGACGGCGGCTCGGCTCGGCTCGGCTTCTCCTTACCAAGGAGTTGGAGTAAAATATAAAAAATATTGGGAAATATTTCCCTCCAAAACCACCCACCAATACACACACTCCAATGTAATGATCTCATCTCGCAGCCATTACCTTCCCCTACCCGTACGGTCAGCTCTCTAATCAAACCCCGGTCAGGCTCTTCCCCATAAACCCAACTACTCTCTCTCTCTCTTCCATCACAAAAACCCAAAACCCCATTTCTTCTCTCTACTTGTTTTCCAGCTACTGCTCAGCGAAATCAAACCACCACCACCACTACCACCATCCGATTCCTTCCCAGTCCTGCCGCCGCTCTCTCCTTGCTCCGCCGTCCCACTTCTCAAGCATCGTCGGCATGGCCCCGACTAAGTCTCCCCCACCAGGTACGTACATCACGCAACTCGCCTTTTTATTACATCTCCCTCTCAAAACCCCAAACTAAGCTACCCTTTTTAAAAAAAAATTTCCAATTTCCGATTAATTAATCGAGTATTCTTTTTTCAACATTTTTGGAATCGTTTTTCTAACACCGCTGTGAGTTCTCTTCCAAAAATTTCTTCTTTTTCATGAAATGTGGTCGCAGGCCTTTCGCAGGGAGCGCACGGGTCGGCCTGTCCATTGGTCCGAGCCTTTCTATTGGCGTTTGCTCCAACATACTTCACTTTTATCTCTTTTGTTGTACAAGTGTTGTCAGGCGTGCCACTATTGTCTTCTGCCAATAGAAAGATGTGTATGTGTTAAGTACTTACGCCACAAGTAGTATAACTTCCGTTCATCAGATTGGGCGACTTTAGTTAAATAAGTGCAGTTAGGTTTTTTTTTATTGTCTTGCTTGTTAAGGACTTTATTCTCTCTTGATGTTTACACCAAAGATTGCTTGAGATGAGATTTTGTTATAAACTGGTTATAGCCAAAATGTTCCACGCTCGCGCGTACACAAAAGTAAATACGATAATTAAAGACGGAATGTAAAGACTGTAATTGAAGTGCTTGAAAGTAAAGACTTGTAAGTAAAAACAGTAAGTAAGAGCTGATAACGAAAGACTTTAAGCAAAAAAATCAATGTTATTACATTTTAAGTTCGTCACAGACTGAACAAACGTCCATCGGATTGGGTTTTGTTCCATCGGGATGGTTTTCTGTTTTATCGGGATGGTTTTAAAGCTGGTTCCTTAAGGGAAATAATCAAAGACTCTCTGGCCTAAGATTCTCAATTGATACTATCGCCGGTTTGGCTGGATAGCAGAGCTAAATTCATTACTCCTCGGGGGAGTTAGGATATATGATCCTAGGTTGCTGGCCTTTGGCTTCTCAAAGTCGCTGACTACACAAGTAGTGCGAATGAGAGCAGCAGATAGAGATGAAAATCTTTATCTGTGAAAGGGCTTCTAGGGATTTCCTCAGAGATTTCTTTCTGAACATGTGAGTTATGTTTTTGATTTGGTTGAGTGTCATTCTCTTCGAATCCTCTCCTTGTTTATATAGACCAGCAGGGAGCCCACGTCATAGCCGTCACTTCTCTCTGCCACCGTCTTTGAAGACTTAGTGAGGAAAGGTTTAATTTGTAAGGCACAGGTAGTGTCTCTGATCAACCTACTCCCACTGAGAAAAGGTTCTTTTTGAGGAATGCCTGGAAAATTCTCTGCATGTTGCCCTCAACATAGGCAGCAGAACAATTATCCAAACTTGTGAACCATTTAAAGGACACATTTCAACCTAAGGGCATTTGCCTGTAGAATTATGGTATTAAGGATTTTACTACAAAAATGTTTTGGAAAAATAATTTTGCTTATATGAGAGCTTTTGTATGTTAGTCCCGGTGACTTATAGTAGCATTCCACATCCTTTTTTATCTCTATTCTAATTAATTTCAATATCTCTCTTTGACCAAAATTCTCTCTCTCTCTCTCTCTCTCAAGCTGCATTGTCTACGAACATATGATTCTTGATCTCTGTATAAATGTATTGTTTCTTAAGTATTATTTTATTACTATAGCATTTTTCTTTCTGATTTTCTGAGAATAAAATTACAGGAGTTCCACCGGAAATACTACCATCCCGGCAATGCAAGGATATGGTTTTATGGAGATGATGATCCAACTGAGCGCCTGCACATTTTGAGTGGTATTCAAATAGATCTGTTTCTACGTATATACATATGAGTAATTTGTGTTTGCCTGCAAACTATCTTAAGATTGTGGAAAGTAAATTTTAAATATGTTTCATTATCTCACTCTCTCTCAGAGTACCTAGACATGTTTGATGCAAGTTCAGCTCCAAATGAATCGAGGGTTCAACCACAAACACTATTTTCAGAGCTAGTTAGGATTGCAAAGAGCTATCCTTATAATCAACCGGGTGATCTAGAGAAGAAAAATGTGGTATGCCTCGGTTGCTCTGTGATAGGCCCCTCGACATGGAGACTGAGCGAACAATTGAAGTTTTGGTCATCTTATGCCAGCAACTATTTTGTCGCCATTGAAGACTATCTTGCTTGAATATGGCTTCACAGATGTTACTATAGAGGTTGATTTTCATCTACTTCAACCTATATTTACCATTGCATTCATGGGTGTTTCTCATGATGACATTTTAAAGGCACAATTAATAGTCATGACTTCACTTATGATATTTGCGGAGAAAGGTTTCAGTAGACTCTGTAGAAGTGCCCATGAATACGGTGGAGTTTATTCTCAGGGAATGCAATGCTGAATCATTTCTCGAGGCTTGTCCTTGATCCTCCGGTCCATTGTAAGATCTACCCCTTCAGTTTCGTTTCTCCTTTGTTTTCGTTTTCCTTTATGTTGATAAATACTTTCCACGTGTTATAGCCATTTATTCTTGATCATTACACTGAGATATTAATTCTCTGTAGGGTAAATGAATACATGATATGGATCCCTTTGAGCCATTACATTATGGCAAAACTTTAAAGGCACTGAATTCCAGAATACAAAAGGAAGGCTCTAAGGCTGTTTTCACTCCTCTAATAAAGAAATTCATTGTCGATGATCCTCATAAAGTTGTGGTAACAATGCAGGTAATCAATTAAATACTTTTGCAGCAAACTTTGGGGCTGTGTTTATTACTCCTAACTATCGACTTCTTTGACAGCCTGATCCACAAAAGGCTCCTCGTGATAAAAAATCTGAGAAAGAAATCTTGAGGAAAGTTAAGGCCGGTATGACAGAAGAAGATCTCGCTGAGCTGGCACGTGCTACCCAGGAGCTGCAACTGAAGCAGAAAACTCCTGATCCACCAGAAGCTTTGAGAAGTGTTCCAAGCCTATCTCTGCAAGACATTCCAAAGGAATCTATTCATGTTCCCACAGAGGTTGTAATCACCTTGAAATTCTGATTTATTGTGTTTAAGTTTTATACAAGTTTCCTTATGGATTAGTTCTTGCAAGAATAAATAAAAAGCTTCTATCTGTATGTGTAGGTTGTGTATATCAATGCAGTTAAAGTATTGCAGCATGAGATCTTCACGAATGATGTCGTTTATATTGACATCGTGTTCCCTTTGAGTTCACTAAAGCAAGAGCTTCTTCCTTTGGTACCTATTTTCTGGTAAGGTGTTATCTTCGGTACGAGTCACCTAATGAGACAGACTATGCCATTTTTGTTAGTTTAAATACCCTATCAGCCTCCCTTAGATTACTCAATTAGCCAGATTGATGGCAGTGCCATTTTCTAATTGAATATTTATGTTTTCTATTAGACTTTGAGAAACCTATGCTCAGCTCTTAAATCATGTCAGCCTTAAGGCAATAACGTAATATTTGTAGAACACCCGAGTTAAAGTCATGACTTTCTTGTCCGATACTTATGTATTGCAAAACATGTCCTCCCATTTCTGACATTCTTTGGGTGACATAGAAAAGGTTTTAGCTTCAGTTACTTGGGAATTATGCATAATTATAGAACTGCAGGTATTTTTTACAAGAAAATTGTGATTAAATTTTACTTCTTTTAAAACCAATGGTTATTCTGCATGCCACCATACTCTTGTAGGACAATGCATATTTGTTGATTTGTAAACAAACAAAACTGAATATTTCTGTGTATACCCCGTCATTGATGAATAAGAACCTCATGTTCATGCCCAGTAATTGTTTCGACAAATTGTACCTTTGAAAGCAACGAAAGTAGTCTATTACGTTTTAATCGCAAGGCACTAATAATGATAGCGATTGTTGCATCACCAGTATGACAATTACACACACAGTAATGAACTGCTTCTTTACTGACATCAGTGGTGATGTATAGTGATAATAATGTTTGAACAATCACTTGAGTTCTATATGTTTCTTTTGTAAAGACGAGTCATATTTGGAAACACAAAATTCTTGTAAGCCAAATTAGATCGTATTCTTTGACAATATCACGATGTTCTTGAATCTTAACAGTTTAACATTGTTGAACACGAATACAAGAGACATGAATTTTGTTCAACTTCATGAATTGGTTAAAAGAAAAACGGGAGGAATATCAATTGATCCAATGACGTCATCAGTACGGTGCAAGAAAGATCCCTGTGGCCGTATAATAGTTCGAGGAAAAGTCATGGCAGGACGTGCTGAAGACCTATTTGACCTGGTATTATTTTCCCTCTTCTTTCCAGAGTAGCGAATGAACATTTCCAGTTTCAATTGTTCTTTTTTCTTTATGATCAACGAGGACGGGGAATTCTAACTTGGATGAAGTGAGTTCCATCCAGTAAAACTCTTGCCCAGTTCAAACAAATTTAAAAAATCAAAGAAAATTTGATAACTTACCTTGTTTAGGCCATTGGCCAAGTCACAGAACCTTTTTCTTTGTCTTACATTATATGTTAGGCTGTAAAACGTATCGCGTATGGAGTAAATGTCTCGGTGCCATTCTTTGAATAACTGGATTTGAAATATGTCCCATGCAAAATTGACATTGATCTTCATTAATCAATTGAAATAAGTTTTGAAGTGGTTACCCTTTCTTTATAAAAGTTCCCTTCACTAACAAACCAATCTTATAGTCTCACTTTTAATTGCTTTCGCACAGGGAGAGGTTTCTGGGCATGCAATTGGTGTGCCATTACTCACTAAATTTTTTATCCTTTTCCTCTGTATTACTTTTGCAATTTTTGTTTGGTGCTCAGCAAGTTGTTTTTGCAGATTCTAGGTCAACGTTTTCATGCATTCATTCCATGTTATTGCAGATCCACTGCATTTTTCAAGAAGTCCGGTTTACAGACCCGGGGTCATTTCCATTACAAAGACAATGCCAGTCGTCATGAAATTGCTGCAGCAAGGATGGATGCAAAGCTAAATGTTTCTGGGTGGTTTCGTGAACAAATGTTTGGCGTCAGGTTGGACCAAGTTTTTCAAGTTATTTGTCTTCTGGCCTAATCTTTACTTCCTGTACCCGTTCCTCTCTCTGCAAAGTGTATTGCCCAGAAACCTGGAAATATCGGTTATAATTTCCAGTGCGAATGAATACATCTTATTGAAGGATTTAAAAGTTGAGGTTCATTCCAGGACCTTACCATTTTAGCATTTTTATACACTATCCTAAGCATATCTCTTTGAGATAAGGAACAATGTAGGTTGACATCTTAGCCTATTTTTATTATGAATGATCGGAAAGCTTTCAAGTTTTGTGCAATTATTTTCTTATAGTATTGATAATTCCGCATTGACTTGAGAAAAGTAACGAGACAGGTTCAGTTTCTCATACATTTTGTATATTCTCTGTGCTTAGTCGAGTGGAGTTTCTGCAAGCGCTTGAAAAGAAGGTTGAGCAGGATTGGGACGGCATCTCTTCATCTCTAGAGGAAATTCGCAAGTCTGTAATTTGTAAGAAAGGTTGCTTCATAATTATGATTGCTGAAGGGGAAATTAGAAATGGATGATGATACTCTTAGAAAGGCCATTATTCGGGCAGTCAGAGATGATTCGTGCCAGCTTCTTGATGACAAAGGTTATAGTGGGTAAGTGTACCTCACTTCTTGTTTTGTAAAACTCTGCGTGACACTGATACAAAACGGAACAAGGACAAAGAAAGAAATATTTTACCTCTTGCTATGACTGTTGATGGAAACGACGAAGTGTTTGAACCCCATAACTCCACATTTAAATCTAATGCGCACAACCTGCTGCAAACGCTCAGTGACCATGTCACAAGTGTTTCTTAGTTTACTCCTTATCTTATAAACTCTTTCCCATCATTTTTATTCCTGCAGTTTCTTGAAGCGGGATCTAACGGGAGTCATAGAAGAAGAAAGGCAGAGGAGGCATAAAGAGATATTGTCAACCAGGTAAACAGGCTGTAATTGTCGGATGATTTTAGCTGATATTATGGTTGTATTGCGTTCCAGGGAATTTGACAGTACTAAGGTTGTCGTCTTGACAAAATTTTTGAAGATATTTTAAGCTTAACTTCCGCTAAAACAAGATTCTGACAATAAAGAAGGGAATCTTAACATCCCACATGTTACTTTGACAGCAGTTGATCAAATTTACTTGTTATATTTGTCCAAGTGAAAGCATCATCATCTTCATTACCGCTAAAACGCGATGCAGGTAATGAAAGTTAATATTTGATTCGTTTTAGAATCTTTTACGACAGCATACATAGCATCTATTAAGGCACATACCTGTATAGATTTTATGTTACAACAGTTTTACGTTGTTTTTCCTTCGTCCCGCGTGCAGCTTGAAGGACTTCAAGAAATTTGCGGATGCATTCGACGCAGTTAAGGACACAGGCGTTGTGGTCACAGTGGGAGCACCATTGGGTGTCAAAGCAGCACTAAAGAAGCGACCTAAGTTCTTCAAATTGAAGGTAGTGCCCCTCTTCAGCGAGCATGACATCATATCTTGAAGGACTACTTCAGAAAATGCTGCAAAATTTAAACTGAATTTCACCTTCTTCTGTCTTGGCTGTCAAGTAACTAG
Organism: Gillenia trifoliata; assembly: GCA_018257905.1. Taxonomy (NCBI): domain Eukaryota; kingdom Viridiplantae; phylum Streptophyta; class Magnoliopsida; order Rosales; family Rosaceae; genus Gillenia; species Gillenia trifoliata. The sequence continues at coordinate 23,544,373 of CM031080.1, forward strand.
ACCAAATTACTGCAGAGCAGATATTAACCTTTTACTGTTTATTTCCTTAGGAAGGAAATCTTTGACAGTAACTATCTGCTAAACTATTACTGGATAACCTTTTGTTTTACTCTGTTAAAAGTTTCCTCATGCAGTGTTAGCAGTTTCTACTCTTTTCTTTTTCGATAGGAAAATATTTTCTTCATCATTAATTCATATGAAAAAACGAATACGGCTAAAAAAAAACCTTTGAACTGCAGACGTGGATTGGCTGGGTCAATGTGCCCCCGCACCTTTCTTGAGTTTGAATACGAGAATCGAATTTAAAACCTGTTACTTACAAATAAAAAAAAATTATTAAACTACAGTATTAAGTGACTTGTAAAAAAAAAAGTAATTGTGATCTAACAAATGAACGGTCCGATAATGTTTTCCAGAAGATTTGCTAATTCCAGCATAGACCACTAGAGTTGAGCCTTTTGGACACGTGGAGCTGATTAAGGGTTTTCTTGGAGCCAAAGGACTATTATTTGGATTTTTGCTAGCTGTCTGTTATGACTTATGAGAGCTCTGTATTTTCTGTTTGGCACATCAAACAACATTTATGTGAAAACTTTTTATTTTTCAGAGGAAAAGACAGTAGCCTGCAGTTTTCTATATATAGTTGCTATTTGTCTCATTTTTTCAAACATTATTTCAATACTTTTCTATTCTCCGTAATAACTAACTATTTAACTCAGTAACGTTATTACTTTATTCAAACTCTATTTCAATTTTTTTTTAGGTTAATAATTAACAGAATTTTCTATGGTTCTTCAAAGCTTGAGACCATTTCAACGCCTTTGTGAATAGAGCTTGAACTTATGGTTGACTAGTTGTTTTTGAAACAAAAGTTTGGCTAAAGTTAATGACATTTTTTTTATACAGCAACATATTTACACTAAAGGGCGATGAATAACATGCTAAATTAATAATTCACTAAATTATAAGATAATACATTAAAAAAAAAATTCATATAAGTCTCACGTAATATATAAATTAATAATTTTCTAATACATTATAAAAAAAATTCATATAGGTCACATTGTAGGTATAATATGTTGTGTTACTATGGCTTTTGTTTATTTAAATAGAGTTTTTGCTTGGTTAAATGTTCATAAAATAGTATAATGTAGTATATTGAACAATGCACAATCTATTTTTAGGAAAAATAAGTAGATTCATTAATTTTATTTGCTTAAACAAATACATGGAATTGTTAGTTTGTAAACCCAAAAACTAAATACAATGTACAATTTAAGAAAATAAGAAATACCTTGATAGATTAATACGTTATGAAACAATTGATAAATTAATAAAATATTAATTTATCAATTATTTAATATTTACTAAATTAATATATTTTCCTTGGTCCCAAGGTTATTAATTTATAGAGGTTTAACTATATATTGGTATCAATGTCAAAAACTATATATTGGTATCGAACTCGTCATTTACGAAATTCGAACTTAAGACCTCTCAATTTGTTTTCTTACTAACAGAGCTTGTAAGAACACACAAGTCGAACTGGAACACTTAGCATAAATGCTTATCTAGCTAGAAGGATTTTCATTGAAACTTTTATAAAATCCAAGAGTTAAAAAAAAAGAAACATTTAGCGCTTCCGGAAACAATCCCAAACACACCATTGAAGTTGCTTTATTATTAATATTTTTGGAAAGTAATTAATTGAACTTGATTAAGCACCATGATTACTTGGCGGCTTGACTTGGCTTGGCTCGGCTTCTTTCTCCCAGGAGTTGTATTATTTCCCTCCCAAAGCACCGCCCACTATTACGCTAAGCTTGTCCGTACGGTCAGCTCTGTAATCAAATCCCGGTCCGGCCGGTCACGCTTCCCCATAAAACCTACTCTCTCTCTCTCAGTTCATCTACCACTTTCATCATATTTGCTCACATATTTTTCCTCTCCATCAAAATTCAAAAACCCAAAATCCCATTTCAGCTTCTGCTCTGAGAAATTGAACCACCGTCGCCACCGCCACTGTCCGATTTCCCAGCCCCATCGCCCCTCCTCGCTCCGCCGTCCCTCTTCTCAAGCGCAGTCGGCATGTCCTCGGCTCAGTTACATCTCCCACCTGACAGTTACATCCCCCTCTCAAAACCCCAACCCAAGTTACCTTTTTTCTAATTTTTTTCCATTTATGAAGTTTTTTTTTTCTTTTCATTATTTCTTTTGTTGGTGTGTGTGTTGTGTGCAGAGTTTCCTGGTGTGGCAGATGACGTTGCGGAGAAGCTCGGTTTCGAGAAGATATCCGAAGAGTTCGTCGGAGACTGCGACTCGAACGCTGTGCTCTTCCGGCATAAAAAGACCGGCGCCCAAGTCATGTCTCTGTCCAATGGCGCCAGGCAAAAGGTCTTCAGCATTGTTTTTCAAACGATACCGTGAGTTCTCCTCCAAAAATCTCTGCTTTTCCATGAAATGCACTTGCCCATTTCGGCTTTTCGCCTATTTGTTTGTTAATCTGTTCAACTGTTGATGAAGGAACGATTCAACTGGAGTCGCCAACATACTGCAGCACAGTGTGTTATGTGGGTCGAGAAAGTACCCGGTGAAAAAACCATTTGATGAGTTGGAAAATGGGAGCTTCAGTACTATTCTGGATTCACAAGCAATGGCTGATAAGACCTACTACTCTGGTGCTTGCACAACTACAAAGGTAAATACGAGAGGCGAAACTGGAAAAGAAATTACAATGTGGGTCTATTCTATGTTGTTTGTATCTAACTAATCTGTATTAATTCCAAACTTACATGGTTTTTGTGATTCAATCAGGAATTGTATAATCTCATTGATGTAATCCTGGATGCCGTCTTCTTTCCAAAATGCGTGGAGGACATCCAGATTTTTCAGGAACAGGGTTGGCATTACGAGCTCAACGATCCTTCTGAAGATATATCTTATCAAGGTTGGACATTTGATACATATGCCCAGTTCTAGTGTGTTTCTTTTTGGTTTGCATTCTGTTTCAAAAGTTTTATGTTTCTTAATTGGTTATCAGCTTCATTAGTTTCCAAGTATGAAACTAATGTGCCATTTCCTCTTAAAATGTTTTTTGTTCATAATTTCAGGAGATGTCTTCAATAAGAGGAAAGAGTTCTATTGTCGGCCTGGGCCTGATAATGTACTGAGGCAGACTGCTTGGCAGGCAAGTCTTGTCTAATTGTCTATTCTGTCTGTTTGTGACATTTTTGCTGGTTTACATATAGCTTAATCCAATTTCTCTCAATTCATTTCCGTGGGGAGTCTTATTGTTTAGTACACACCCCAATATGATTACGATTTGAGCGCCCAAATAGTCTTTCCTAATTGTGATTTTCTCTTGCTGATGAATATCATACCATGATTTTCTGTTCCCTCCCTCCTCCCTTCCCTACATCATCTCCTTATTCATAGAAATCATTACCTGATGCATAACTACATAATATTAGGCTAAAGGTTTAAAGAAAACAAACAAGATGTATACCTACTTTAATAAACATCATAGCTTCTGGGTATATATCAGATACTCGTGTGCTTACTACAATGGTAGAGTTTTCTAAGGTCATTTGTTCTGTTGATATACCCGCCATCCTTTTATCTGACGTATTAAGCTACACAGTCATCTGTTACCATTGATGACTAGAGAGCTAACAGTTTGGTTATTATGCTTGCTTAGTGTCATATTTTCTGTTTTTTGTTTTTTAATTTTCTGGTTTCCATTTCTACAGGGTCTTTTTCCAGACTGCACCTACAGGTTTGACTGTTCAGGGGATCCAAAAATTATTCCCCAACTGACATTTGAGGACTTCAAGGTTTGTTGTGTTCACTGAAGAGGAAGATAAGTTCTTTGGTATATCAGATACTGTGATAAACTTTAAAATTGTGGTCGTTCATGTGTTATGAGTCTTTTGGCATCAGGAGGTATTTTTTTTATGGTTTGGTCATCGGTCCAATAGACTTTTTTGTTTCTTTCATTTTCTGAAGGACAACTTTTTTTTGTTAGACTTCAGAATCTAATTTTTTGAGGAATGTTGCCCTCAAAGGCAGCCGAACAATCATCCGAATTTCTGAACCATTTATAGTAGCATAATAGCATTAAAAATTATTTTTGATCTCTAACAGCCTGATTAGTTTCTTTCTGTGGGACCATCTTCTGCCAAACTATCTAAATCACAATTCACACACGCGCACGCACACACACATATATGTGAATTGTTCCTTACATACTATTTTAGTGCTATAGTACTTTTCTTTCTGAAATCTGAATTGAGAATAAAATTACAGGAGTTCCACCGGAAATACTACCATCCCAGCAATGCAAGGATATGGTTTTATGGAGATGACGATCCAACTAAACGCCTGCACATTTTGAGTGGTATTTAAACAAATCTGTTTCTATGTACATACATGTGAATAAATTGTGTTTTCCTGCAAACTTCTTATGTTGCATGACTGTTTGGTCTTCTTTCTAAAATAGTGGGTGAATTCCCAAAAGAAAATCGAGGAGAAGCTGTAGTTCAACAAAGAAACTATTGAGGATGCTAATCTGGCCATTTAAAAGCATGAATAGAAAATGCCTGTTACACTATCTGTTACAACATTTTTTCACTTCTAGTGACGTACTTTGAACAATTGTTCTTTATTATACAAGGTTGTCATGTCCCATCATTTCAGTTTATAGCCAATTTGTTTTGCAGAATTAAAATAGACGTTTATTAAAAATAAGAAAACCAAATGAGCAGCTGTTAGAGCAATATGTTGGTCACTAACATCTTGATTTATGTAATTGATTTAGACGGACAATATAATTTTAAAATTGTGGAAACTAATCTCTCTCTCTCTCTCAGAGTACTTAGACATGTTTGATGCAAGTTCAGCTCCAAATGTATCAAGGGTCAAACCACAAAGACTATTTTCAGAGTCAGTTAGGATTCTTAAGAACTATCCTTCTGGCAAATCCTGTGATTTAGAGAAGGAAAATGTGGTATCCCTCAGTTGGATGCTCTGTGATAAGCCCTTGGATACGGAAACTGAGCGAACGATTGATGTTTTGGTTCATGTCATGATGGGAAACTTGACCCGAATCTTGCGAGAACATGGTTATGATGTTTATATAGAGATTGGTCATCTCCTTCAACCTGTATTTCGTATTGTGGTGTTTAATGTTTCTCGTGATGACATTTTAAAGGTAGAACTATTTGTCATGAGCATACTTGTAGTATTTGTGGAGGAAGGCTTTGATACAGATTGTGTAGAAGCATCCATAACTGCAATGGAGTTCATTCTCAGAGGAGGCTTTATTAAATCACTTCCTCGAGGCTTGGCCTTAATGCTGCAGTCCATTGTAAGATATACCCCTCCTTAATTTGTTTTTTCTTTGTTTTTGTTTTCTTTCATAAAACTTTCCAGGCATTATAGCTGTTTATTCTTGATCATGATCTTAATATATTAATTCTCCATAGGATAAATGGATACATGAGATGAAACCCTTTGAGCCATTGAAGTTTGGAAAATCTTTAATGGAACTGAATGCCAGAATACAAAAGGAAGGATCTAAGGATGTCCTCTCTCCTGTAATTGAGAAATTCATAGTGAACAATCCTCATAAAGTTGTTGTAGCAATGCGGGTAATCAATCAAATAATTTTGCGCCAAACTTTGTGGCCGTGTTTATTACTCCTAACATTCGACTTCTTTTGCAGCCTGATCCACAAAAGATTTCTTCTGATGAAAAAGTTGAGAAAGAAATCTTGCAGAAAGTTAAAGCAGGTATGACAGAAAAAGAGCTCGCTGATCTAACATGTGCTATCCGTGAGAGGCTACTGAAGCAGAAAACTCTTGACCCACCGGAAGGTTTGAGTAATGTTCCAAGCCTCTTTCTGCATGACATTCCAAAGGAACCTATTCATGTTCCCACAAAGGTTATAATCACCTTAAATTTCTGATCTGTTGTGTTTATGATTGATACGAGCTTCTTTATAGTTTAGTTCCTGCAAGAATAAATAATAACAAGCTTTTTATCTGTTATATGTAGGTTGCGTATGTCAATGGAGTTAAAATATTGCAGCATGAGCTCTTCACGAATGATGTCCTTTACATTGAAATTGTGTTCAATATGGGTTCACTAAAGCAAGAGCTTCTTCCTTTGGTACCTATTTTCTGGTAAGATGTTTTAAACCCTACCATTAATTATGAAACTAAGAAGGCTGAGCTTCATCCTCATAAATGACCACCTCCCTCAGATTACTTGATATGCCAGAGCCCCTTTTTGATTGAATATTTTTATGTTTTCTTTAACTTGAGAAATCTATGCTCAGCTCTTAAATTATCTCAGCCTTAAACGCAATGTTGTAATGTTTGTAGAACCCCCGAGTTTCAGTGATAACTTCCTTGTCCGATACTTATGTACAGAAAACATGCCCTCCAATTTCTGACACTCTTTTGTGACATAGAAATGGTATCAGCTTCAGTTACTTGGGAACTATGCAGAATTATAGAACTGCGGGTATCTTTAAGAAGAAACTTGTGATTAAATTTTACTTTCTTTTAAAACCAATGGTTATTTTGCATGCCACCATATTCTTGCAGGAAAAGTCATATTTGTTTATGTTTTAAACAAGCAAAGCTGAATATTTGTGGATACCCTGTGATTATTGAATAAGAGGCTCATGTTCACGCTCAGTAATTGTTTCAGAAAATTGCACTTATGAAAGCAAAGCATCAATAGTAATAGTGATTGTTGCAGCACCAGTATGACAATTATGCACACAGTAATGAACTGTTTTTTAAAGAAGTCATATTTTTGAAACACAAAAATTCTTTTAAGCCAAATTTGAGCTTATTTTTTTACTATATCGTGATGTTCTTGACAGTTTTGCGTTACAGAAGATGAATACAAAGGACACGAGTTCTAATGAACTTCATCACTTGATTTCAAGAAAAACAGGAGGAATATCAATTGATCCAATAATGTTGTCTGTACGGTGCAAGAAAGATCCATGTGCCCATATAATTGTTGGAGGGAAAGTCATGGCAGGACGTGCTGAAGACCTATTTGAACTGGTATTATTTTGCTTTTCTTTCCAGAGTCAGCAAATGAGTATATTCAGTTTACTCTGTTTTTTTTTTTGTTTTCTTTTCTGATAAATGGGAATTTGAACTTGGGTGAAGTAGGTTTCACGTTCTTGGGTGTTTTTGTATAATTTATTACGCTATTAGTACTTATTGGTCGCATCTCTTAATTCTCATTATTTGGCTGCACAAAGGTGCAGGTTTCTAGGCTTTACATATGATGCTTTATTTATGTGTACTACTTCCTTGCACCAGTTGACAATAGTTTGTCTGGTACGGACACAGACTTATGCATATAGGTTACATCAGAGCAATACCTGAATGCTGAATGATCCATTTTCCTACACATTATAATAGTTATTTTGACGATTTAATGAATTAGTTCTATATATTTATGCGAAACAATAAAACAGAATTGAAATGCAAAAGCAGATGGCCACACAAGCAGTTCATCCAGGAAAACTCTTGCCCAATCCAAAAAATAAAAAAACTTTACTCACTAAATTGCTTTTGCACGGGGGAAGGTTTATGGGCATGCAATTGGTGTGCCATTACTCACTAAGTTTTTTATCATTTTCTTCTATATTATTGAAATTTTTGTTTGGTTCTCAAAAAGTGGTTTTGGTAGATAATAATTCAAGGTTTTCATGCATGTTTCATGTTATTGTAGATCAGCAATGTTCTTCAAGAAGTCCAGTTTACAAATAAGAGGCGGTTTGAGAAGATAGTTTCCCAGTTTATAGTGAAGGTATTATTAACTTTATTCAAACAAGCTCAATGTTAACACCTTCACATTGCTGATCCTTAACACTTAACTATCTAAGCTTGTGTTTATATTCTGTCATTTCAGTACCAAGAGACTGGTAATTATCATGAAATTGCTGCTGCAAGGATGGAAGCAAAGTTAAATGTGTCTGGGTGGATTCGTGAACAACTTTTTGGTATCAGGTTGGACTAAGCTTTTCAACTTATTTGTCTTCTGGCCTAATCTTTGCATCCTTACTTTTCCTGTGTCTGTTTCTCTTGTGTGAAGTGTATTTTTCGAAAACCTGGAAAATATCATTTATAATTTCCGGTGTGCAATGACATAAAAGTTAACCACTTCTTCTTGTTTAATATACATCTTATTGAAGGATTTAAAAATTTCGGTATATTGACCTTGCCATTTTAAATTCTTGCACTATCCTATGCATATCTCTTTGAGACGAGGAATAACTTGTGTAGGTTCAATATGAATAATCAGAAAGCTTTCATGTCTTGCACAAATATTTTCTTTTAGTATGGATAATTCAGCATTGAATTAGGAGAAGTAATGGGACAGATGTAGTTTCTCATACAGTATGTATATTCTCTGTCCTTAGTCAATTGGAGTTTCTGCAAGTGCTTAAAGAGAAAATTGATCAAGATTGGGACGGCATTTATTCAGCCCTAGAGGAGATTCGGAAGTCCATAATTTGTAAGAAAGGTTGTTTCATAAATATGATTGCTGAAAGGAAGAATCTTACCAAATCTGAGAAGTTTATTAGCAAATTTTTGGATTTGCTGCCAAGTAAGTCTCCATTTGCAAGAAGAACCACATGGAAAGGTAGACTGCAATCTGAAAATGAGGCCATTGTAATGCCTATTAAGGTTAGATTATAATTCTTTTATCTGCACGCTTTCTGTATATGGGTTAATTTTTTTTGGGGTTACAGAATGATTATTCTTAATTCTTACTTTCTACAGGTTAATTATGTTGGAAAGTCTGTTAACATTCATGACACTGGTTATCAGCTTAATGGAAGTACATGTGTTATCTCCAAATTTATTGATGATACATGGTTGTGTGATAAGGTAGGAATTAGCGGTGGTGCATCTGCTTCTTGTCACTTTGATATTTACACAGGTAAAAATTTGCTATGTTATAAATTTGCATGGACTGTTACTTGCTGTTTGAAAACCTCACTGACAATTTTTTTTTGTAGGAGTATTCTCTTTCTTGTCTGATCGTGACCCCAACTTGTTAAAGACGCTAGACGTATATGATGGAACTGGAGATTTTCTACGACAATTAGAAATAGATGATAATACTCTTAGAAGGGCCATTATTCGGGCACTCAGAGATGATTCGTGCTTGCTTCCTGATGGCAAAAGTTGTAGTAGGTATGTGGACATTACTTCTTGTTTTGTAAAAGGAGTTGAGATATATAAGGGTCACTGTGATAGTGTGGTACTGATACCAAAGGCATATGACTGCTGATGGGAACGCCGAAGTGTATGAACCCCATAATTTCACATTTAAATCTAATGCACACAACCTGCCGCAAAATCTGGGTGGTGATCATTTCACAAGTTTTTCCGAGTTTACTCCTTATTTTTTGCATAGTTATGAGCTCTTTTATTTTTGCTGCAGTTTTCTGAAGGACTATTTAATGGGAGTCACAGAAGAAGAAAGGCAAAAGAGACATGAAGAAATATTGTCAACCAGGTAAAGAGGGACGGAATTTGTCGGAATATTTTAGCTGATATTGTGACTATTGCATTCCAGGGATTTCACTGTACTAAGACTGTCATCTTCAGAAAATTTTGAAGGAGTTTTAAGCGGTACTTCCGCTAAAACTAGATTCGAATGATAAAGAAGGGAATTTGAATGCCCTACATGTTAATCTGACATTAGTTGATGAAATTTACTGCTTACATTTGTCCAAGTGAAAGCATCATCATCTTCATTTCCATTTCACTTCTGGTGGCCATGGACAACTGACATGATGCATGTAACAGAAGTTGATATTTGATTCAAATTTAGATTCTTTTACGACAACATAAGGCGCATACGTATTAAGATTTTACATTGATGGTACAATATATTTACGTTGTTATTCCTTCATCCTTGATCGCAGCTTGAAGGACTTCAAGAAATTTGCAGATGCAATCGACTCAGTTAAAAACAAAGGGGTTGTGGTTGCAGTGGGATCGCCATTGGATGTCACAGAAGCAATACGGAAGCGACCTAAACTCTTCAAACCAAAGATGGTACGCCCCTACGCTCCATGAGACGTCTCAGAAAATGCTGCAAGTTTACACTTGCGTTTATGTAACACTGAATTTCACCTGGTTTTGGATACAACTGGCTTCTTCTGTCTTGGAAATTCAAGTAACTAATTAGACTTGTTACTGCGGAACCGGCAGAGCAGATATTACCTTTTACCATTTTGTATTTCCTTTGGTAGGAAGAAGTCTTTGACAGTAACTACTAAACAATTACGGTATGCCCTGCTCTTTACCTAAGTTTAAAAAAAGCCTTTGAATCATGCATACATTGCCTTGGTCACGAATTTTGACTCATAGAAAGGGGGTTGTCAGGGGTGATTTTTTTCGCCGATTTGATCGGAAACAAGATATTCAATTTTAATTCCAAAATTTTGGATTGGATTGGAATTTTCTTAATCTTTAAATGCATTTCAATTTTCATCCAATTTTTTCAAAAGTGTCGGGATTCAAAATAGAAATTCCAATTCAACTTACACCCCGAGAACCGTAGGTCAATGCAAGTACCTTTGTCTCACTTCTTAATGCCTAGCCCATCACAATTTATTTGAGACCAAGACGTGTATTTCTCTTAGCTCTACAACACCGATATTTGACGCAAGAAAATTGATGGATATGTTTCAACACAATGTTAAAGGAATAATACATACATGCATCCTAAATGGCGAAATGATGTTTAATTCAATTGTTTTCTTTTTCGTAAAAATGAATTTTAAATTGTGATTTAGTAAATGAATAGAATGCATGCCAATGACATGCATATGGTGAAGATTTGTCAATTAGTTTCGATGATTTCGTGTATACGGTGAATATTCAGTAATTACTACATAGTGCACCTAAGTAGAGTCTAACCTCTTGAACACGTGAAGCTTATTTAAAAGAAGAACTTACATGAAACAATACAATGTTTACTGTTATTGCGGTCTGGTCTAATAAAACAATACAATGTGCAAATTTTTTTCGATATTACAAATTGAATTAAAAATTATTTTTAAGTTGTGCTAGGCTGCTAGCTGTCATGTTATGAGAGCTCTGATATTTTACTCTTGCTGCAACACGCATTTCATAAAAAAAGAAAAGTTGTTCTTTTTCAGACGAAAAGATGTAGCGTGAGGCCTGCAGTTTTCCATATATGGTAAGCTATTTGTCTCATTTTTTTTCCAACCCTTTTTATTTTTTTTGGGTCAATTTTCCAACCCTTCTTTATTTCAAACTTTTGAATCTAATAATTAATGCCAGTTTCTCCCAGTCTATTATATACAAGGTCTATTTTTCCTATTTAATTAAGCAACCTATCACAATTCACATAATCATTATATTTACCGTGACGCAAGTCTCAAGGAGTTACCGCAATGTAAGTAAAGGATGAATCATGAAAACATTTAAAGGAGTTACCGTAACGCAAGTCTCAAGGAGTTACATGTAAGGCCCACAGAGGGCAACTGAATCCTTCAACCGTAAATTGACACGATATAGTTTCAATTGGGTTCGTGTTTGACTAGTTAGGTCTTTTCAAAGTGATTTAAGTGAGTTTAATATTTATATATAAGAATCAAATTTAATTTTCGTCCACTATGAAAGGCCTTAGAGTTTAGTGCATAAAAGAAACAAAGAAAGCCTAAACATTATTTGATTACAAGCTGACAAGTGCATGATTGTTGATTTTGTCGTGTCAATAACACATTTAATTAACTGAAGACAAGTGCGTGATGACTATTTATATTATGTTAAGAACAACAACTTTAATTAATTTACAAAATAAACTTCTAATGAGACCCCGATCAAAGAAAAAAACTTCTGATGAAACAACTCAAGTTAGACGTCGGCTACATCTTTTGTTGAAGTTTTCGTATATTGCTTAGATGTCTTGCTTTTATAATTAAATTTTAAAGAGTGCTATTATGCTCACCTATCTGCCTTATTTTTCCATCTATTTTATTAATAAAAATGTTCATGCCAAACGCACTAAGGCGACAGTTGGGTGTACATAATAAGACTCCGTTTTAAAACTTTGATATATCAAAGAAGTTAGAAATAATTACGAACTAAGCCAAAGCTCATGTTTGAGGGAAAAAAAAATAGTAATGTGTTAGAGTTTCCAAATTATTCACCAAATCTTCTATTTATGAAACTATATGCCAATACCTTAAACCCCTTTACTTACTTGGTCACAAAAAATTCAAAACATTTTAATCAAAGCTTAATCATAATTAATTGAACTTGATTACTAGCCAAGCAACAAGATTACCGAGCGGATCGGCTTGGCTCGGCTTCTCCATGCCAAAGGAGTTGGAGCCAAATATTTCCCTCCCAAAACAAGCATCCACCAATACGCGAACTCCACGAATTCCAATACGCTGCTAATCTTAATCTTGTTCGTACGGTCAGCTCTGTAATCACAGGCCGGTCAGCTTCTCCTTATACCCATTCACTCACTCACTACTCCCGCTCTCTCACTACATTTAACATCTCTCTCTCTCTCTCTCTCTCTCTCTCTCTCTCTCTCTCCAGATATTTTCCTCTCCCTCAAAACCCCATTTCTGCTCTGAAAAATCTGACCACCACCGCCACAACCACCGTACGATTCCTTGCTCCGCCGCCGTATTAAACTACTCCCTCACCGTCGGCATGACCCGTCCTCCACCAGGTATGTACATTATAACCCCAACTGAAGCTACCCTTTTTGTAAATTTCAGATTAGTCGACCATTTTTTTTCTCCCTTTCTTTTCTGGGTGTGCGTAGAGCTTCCTGTTCCTGGTGCGCAAGATGACGTTGCGGAGAAGCTCGGTTTCGAGAAGGTCTCCGAAGAGTTCATCGGAGACTGCGACTCCTACGCTGTGCTTTTCCGGCACAAAAAGACGGGTGCCGAAATCATGTCTCTGTCCAACACCTCCAAGAAAAAGGTCTTCGGCATTACTTTTCAAACGATACCGTGAGTTCTCTTCCAAAAATCTCTGCTTTTTCGTGTAATGCAGTTGCCGATTTCGCTTATTTGTTCATATATTTGTTGAACTGTCGAGATGCAGGACCGACTCGACTGGAGTGGCCAACATATTGCAGCAGAGTGTGATATGTGGGTCAAGAAAGTACCCATTGAAAAATCCATTTGACGAGTTGGTTTTAAAGAGCTTCAGTACTTACATGTATTGTAAAGTAATGGCTGATAGGACCTACTACTCTGGTAATTGCACAACTACAAAGGTAAATACGAGTTGCAAAACTTGAAATGTATTACAATGTGGGTCTAATCTGTGTTGTATGTATCTAATTAATCTGTATTAATTCATGGTTTTTGTGATTGATTCAGGAATTGCATAATTTCATTGATGTACTCCTCGATGCTCTCTTCTTTCCTAAATGTGTGGAGGACATCCAGATTTTCCGGCAACAGGGTTGGCGTTATGAGCTTAACCACCCATCCGAAGATTTATCTTATCAAGGTTGGACATTTGATACATGTGCCCAGTTCTCGTGTTCATTTTTCTTCTTTGGTTAGCACTCTGTTGGCAAATTTTTACTTTTATCTTTCTTAATTGATTATGAAACTAATGCGCCATTTCATCGTAAAATGAATTTTGTTCATAATTCAGGAGCTATCTTCAATCAGATGCAGAAATTCCATTATTGGCCTATGGAGGGAGATATACTGAAGTATACTGCTCGACAGGCAAGTTTTCTTTCTACTTTTTTCTCCCATTGTATAGGTTTGCGTATAACTTCATCCGTTTCTCCCAGTCCTCCTCCCCCCCTCCCCCTCTCTCTCCCTCCCTCCCCCTCCCTCCCTCTATCTTTAATTCATATAAATCATTACCTGATGCATAACTACATAAAATTAGGCTAAAGGTTTTATAAAACCAGATGTATACCTACTTTAATAAACGTGATAGCTTCTGGCAGTATAATCACATACTCGTGTACTTAATACAATGGTATCATTCAGATTTGTTTAGGTCATTTGTTCTGTTTATATACCCGCTGTCTCTTTTTCTGACATATTAAGCTACACAGTCATTTGTTACCACCATTGATGACTAGAGAGCTACTAGTTTGGTTATTATGCTTGCCTAGTATCATTTTTTAAATTATTTTTTTCTAATTTCTTAACTCTAATATCATACTTCTGCTTTTCATTTTTTACAGGCCATTTTTCCAGACAGTACCTACAATTTTGACCATGCTGGGGATCCAAAAGTTATGCCCCAACTGACATTTGAGGACTTCAAGGTTTGTTGTGTTCACTAAACAGGATGATTAGTTCTTTGATATATCAGAAACCATGATAACTGTGGTTGTTCATGTGTTATGGGTCTTGTGACGTTGGGATGTACTTTTTATGGTTTGGTCATCGGTCCAACAGACTTATATGTTTCTTTCATTTTCTGAAGGACAACTTTTTATGAATTATTTCTTAGATATTGTTTTAGTCCTATAGTGCTTTTCTTTCTGAAGTTCTTAGAATAAAATTACAGGAGTTCCACCGGAAATACTACCATCCCAGCAATGCAAGGATATGGTTTTATGGAAATGATGATCCAACTAAGCGTCTGCACATTTTGAGTGGTATTGAAACAAATCTATTTCTAAGTACATGAATATCTTATGTTTACCTGCTAGATAACTCGCAGGACTATTTTGGCAATTTCTCTAAAATAGTGGGCGAATTTTCCCAAAATAAATTCGATGAGTAGCTATAGTTCAAGATAGAGCCTATTGAGGATACTAATCTGGCCATTAAATTCATGAATATATAATGCCTCTTACAGTATCCGTTACTACATTCTATCCCTTCTAGTCTCTTACTTTAATAGATTTCCTTTATTATACAAGGCTGTCAAGTCTGTAAATCGCAAATGTCCCATCATTTCAGTTTTCTACTCAATTTGTTTTGAAGAATTAGCTCAGAGGTTATTAAATATAAGAAACAAATTAGAAGCTGTTAAATAAATATATTAGTCACTAACATCTTGATTTTATGTAATTGCTTTTCCTTTTATTAAGTGTGACGAACGATATAATTGTTAGATTGTGGTACTAATCTCTCTCTCTCTCTCTCTCTCAGAGTACCTAGACATGTTTGATGCAAGTTCAGCTCCAAATTTATCAAGGATCAAACCACAAAGACTATTTTCAGAGTCAGTCAGGATTCATAAGAACTATCCTTTTGATAAATCGGGTGACATAGAGAAGAAAAACATGGTATGCCTCAGTTGGTTGCTCTGTGATAGGCCCTTAGACACGGAGACTGAGCGAACAATTAATGTTTTTATTCATCTTATGTCAGCAACTATTCTTTCTCCATTGAGGAGAATGTTGCTGGAATATGGCTATGGAGATATTTTTATCGAGGTTGATTTTCATCTCCTTCAACCTCTATTAAGTATTGTGGTGATGAATGTTTCTCGTGATGACATTTTAAAGGTAGAGCTATTAGTCACTAGTACACTTGTACTATTTGCGGAGAAAGGCTTTGATACAGATGCTGTAGAAGCATCCATGAATACAATGGAGTTAGGGAACACAATGAGAAAATATTTCCTGAAGGCTTGTCCTTAATGCTCCAGTCCATTGTAAGATATACTCCCCTTTGATTTTTGTTTTTTTTTTGTATTTGTTTTCTTTTACGTTCATAAATACATTCTGTATTAATAGCCATATATTCTTAACCATGAGCTTAATATATTAATTCTCTATAGGATAAATGGATATATGGTATGGATCCCTTTGAGCCATTGAAGCATATCACTTTTTTAATGGAACTGAAAGCCAGAATACAAATGGAAGGCTCTAAGGCTGTTTTCTCTCCTCTGATAAAGAAGTTCATTTTGAACAATCCTCATAAAGTTGTGGTAGCAATGCAGGTAATTGATCAAAGATTTTTGCGCCAAACTTTGTGAATTTGTTTATTACTCCTCCTAACATTCGACTTCTTTGACAGCCTGATCCACAAAAGGTTTCTCGTGAGACAAAAGCTGAGAAAGAAATCTTGGGGAAAGTTAAAGCAGGTATGACAGAAAATGATCTCACTGAGCTGGTACGTGCTACCCGAGAGCTGCGACTGAAGCAGAAAAATCCTGACGCACCAGAAGTTTTGAGAAGTGTTCCAAGCCTCTCTCTGCAAGACATTCCAAAACCTAAGCATGTTCCCCCAAAGGTCATAATCACCTTAAATTTCTGATTTATTCTGTTTCAGTTTGATACAAGTTAACTTACGGATTAGTTCCTGCAAGAATAAATAGATAAAAAGCTTCTATCTGTTATATGTAGGTTGTGTGTATAAATGGAGTTAAAGTATTGCAGCATGATTTCTTCACGAATGATGTCCTTTCCGTTGACATTGTGTTCCATATGGGTTCACTAAATCAAGAGCTTCTTCCTTTGGTACCTATTTTCTGGTAAGATGTTATCTCAATGAGTGACCTGATGAGTTAGACTATGCCATTGCCAACATGATATGATGAGCCATACTATGTCATTGCGCTAGTTTTAATTCCCTGTCATTAATTAAGAAACTAAGAAGGCTGAGCATTAAATCATATCAGCCACCTTTCTCAGATTACTCAATAATCATATGAGCCATACTTTGGCTATATCTTGGTGATCTTGGCAGTTTCGCATTGGTGAACATGGATACAAATTAAAGACATGAGTTTTACGGAACTTCATCAATTGATTGTAAGAAAAACGGGAGGAATATCAATTAGTCCAGTTACGTCATCTGTACTGTGCAAGAAAGTCATGGCAGGACGTGCTGAAGACCTATTTGAAGTGGTATTATTTTCCTTTTCTTTTCAGAGTTAGCTGAGTGTTTCCAGTTTCCTTTTTCTTTTCTGATCAATGGGGAGGGGAATTCGAACTTGGATTGGGCTTCACGTTCTTGGGTGTATTTATATAATTTAGTATGCTATTAGTACTTATTTGTCTTAACTCATAACTTCTCAGAATTTTTTGTTGCACAGAGTTGCAAGTTTATAGTCTTTGCATGTTATGCTTTATTTATGTGTACTACTTACACCAGTTAACCATAGTTCTTGTAAGGACATAGACTTGTGCATATAGGTTTACATCAGACCAATACCTGAATGCTGATTGAATCCATTTTCCTACTCATTATAATTGTTATTTTTTCGACTTAACTATATTTTCATGCGAAGCAATAATTTTAGTGAAAAACAGAAATGAATTGCAAAAGCTGATGGCCACACAAGCAGTTCATCCCGTAGATCTCCTGCCCAATCCAAAAGTTTAAAAACTTGAAGGAAAATATATAATCCCTTAGGTCTGACCATTTGCCAAATCAATCAGAGTGAGACACTCGGAATCTTTTCTGTCGTACAGGCTGCAAAAGTATGCGCTAAATCTCTTGTGCCATTCTAAATATGAATAACTGGATTAACAATATGTATCATGCAAAATATGGAGTAAATATTCTTTAATCAATAGAAATAAGTTCTTAAGTGGTTACCCTTTCTTTATAAAAGTTCCCTTCACTTAGAAACCTATCTTATACTTTCACTTTTAATTGCTTCGGCACAGGGAGAAGTTTCTAGTCATGCAGTTGGTGTGCCATTACTCACTAATTCTTTTATCATTTTCTTCCATGTTATTACTGCAATTTTTTTTTGGTTCTCAACGAGTGGTTTTGGAAGATAATAAATCAAGGTTTTAATGCATTCATTTCATGTTATCGCAGATCCACCATGTTCTTCAAGAAGTCCAGTTTACAGACAAGATGCAGTTTAAAGATAGAGTTTCCCAGTTTTTGGCGGAGGTATTATTAACTTTATTCAAAAAAGCTCAATCTTAACATTGCCGATCCTTAACAATTAACTGTCAAAGCTTGAGTTTATATTATGTCATTTTCAGTTCCAAAAGAGTGATAATCATCATGAAATTGCTGCTGTAAGGACGGATGCAAAGATAAATGTTTTTGGGTGGATTCGTGAACAACTTTTTGGTATCAGGTTGGACTAAGCTTTTCAAGTTATTTGTCTTGTGGCCTAATCTTTGCATATGCTTACTTTTCCTGTGTCTGTTCCTCTCTCCGAGAAGTGTATTTTCCAGAAACCTGGAAATATCGTTTATAATTTCCAGTGTGCAATGTGCGAATGACATAAAATTTAACCACTTTTTTCTTCTTGTTTAATATACATCTTCTTAAAGGTTTAAAAATTAGGTTTGTTCCAGGACCTTGCCATGTTCAACCTTTTTTAACACTATCATATGCATATCTCTTTGAGACAAGGGATAATTTATGCAGGTTGACATCTTAGCTAATATGAATAGTCGTAAAGCTTTAAAGTTTTGCTTAATTATTTTGTTATAGTATGGATAATTCAGCATTTACTTAAGAAAAGTAACGGGACAGATCCAGTTTCTCATACTGTTTGTATATTCTCTATACATAGTCAATTGGAGTTTCTGCAAGCGCTTGAAGGGAAAGTTGATCAAGATTGGGACGGCATTTCTTCATCTCTAGAGGAGATCCGCAAGTCCGTAATTTGTAAGAAAGGTTGCTTCATAAATATGACTGCTGAAGGGAAGAGTCTTACCAAATCTGAGAAGTTTGTTAGCAAATTTCTGGATTTGCTGCCAAGTAAGTCTCCCTTTGCAAGAAGAACTACTTGGAAAGCTAGACTACCGTCTGAACATGAGGTCATTGTAATGCCTATTAAGGTTAGCATATAAATTTTGTTTCGTGCACGGTTCCTTTTTTTATACCAGTTTTTTTTTTTGTGGGGAATGATTATTCTGGATTCTTACCTTCTACAGGTTAATCATGTTGCAAAATCTGTTAACATCCATGACACTGGTTATCGGGTTAATGGAAGTACACACGTTGTTTCCCAATTTATTACTAGTACTTGGTCGGTTCATCGGGTAGGACCTAATGATGCAGCTTATGGTTGTTACCTTGATATTTACACAGGTAAAAATTTGCATGGACTTTTATTTTCTGTTTGAGAAGCTCACTGACAATCCTTTTTTTATTTTTTTTGTAGGAGTACTCTCTTTCTTGTCAAAAAATGACTCCAATTTGTTAAAGACGCTTGACTTATATGACGGAACTGGAGATTTTCTACGACAATTAGAAATAGATGATAATACTCTTAGAAGGGCCATTATTCGCGCACTCAGAGATGATTTCGCCATGCCTCCTGATTCCAAAGGTTGTCAATGTAGGTATGTGGACATAACTTCTTGTTTTGTAAAAGAGGTGAGATTTATAAGGGTCTGTGATAGTGTGATACTGATACAAAAGGGGACAAGGGAAAAGAAATAAATGTTTAAACTGTTAATATGACAGTTGATGGGAACTACGAATCTAGTGCACACAACCTGCTGCAAAAGCTCGATGGTGATCATGTCGCAAGTGTTTTCGAGTTTACTCCTTATTTTTAGCATAGTTATGAACTCTTTCCCGTCATTTTTGTTATGCAGTTTTCTGCGGGACTATTTAATGGGAGTCACAACAGAAGATAGGCAAAAGAGACATAAAGAGATATTGTCAACCAGGTAAAGAGGACATAATTTTTTTCGGATGATTTTAGCTGATATTATGGCTGTATTGCATTCCAGCAATTTCACAGTACTAAGGCATTTATCTTCACATAATTATGAAGAAGTTTTAATCGATACTTCCTCCGAAATTAAATTCGTATAATAAAGGAGTTTGAACGCCGTACATGTTAAAATGACATTAACTGATCAAGTTTACTACTTATATTTGCCCAAGTGACAGCATCGTCATCTTTATCGTCGTTCCATTTCATTTCTGTGAAGATAGTACCTCTCTTAACGCCATGAGAAGGGACTTTGAACGTCCAAGTTTACTACTTATACACAACTGATGATGCATTCTGTTTAGATTCTTTTAAGACAACATAGCATCGACTAAGGCACACACCTGTGAAGATTTTAAATTAATGTTACAACATTTTTACATTACTTCTTTTTGATCCCGTGTGCAGTGTGCAGGACTTCAAGAAATTTGCAGATGCAGTCGACTCAGTTAAAAACAAAGGGGTTGTGGTTGCAGTGGGATCGCCATTGGATGTCACAGAAGCAATACGGAAGCGACCTAAACTCTTCAAACCAAAGATGGTGCGCCCCTACGCACCATGAGACGTCTCAGAAAATGCTGCAAGTTTACACTTGCTTTTGTGTAACACTGAATTTCACCTGGATTAGGATACTACTGGCTTCTTCTGTCTTGGAATTTCAAGTAACTAATTAGACTTGTTACTGCAGAGCAGGCAGAGCAGATATTACCTTTTACCATTTTGTATTTACTTTGCTAGGAAGAAGTCTTTGACAGTAACTATCTACTAAACAATTACTGGGTGACCTTTGTGCTTTACTTTGTTTAAAGTTTCCTTATGCAGAGTTTAGCTTGAATCCCCTGCTTCTTACAACTTGTTTTTCTTGAGGGTAACTCCTAACTTGTATTACAAGTTACTACTCTTTCTTTTTTGCTAGGAAAATATTTTCTTTATAATTCCTCCTATGGAAAAGAGAATATGCCTAAATAAACCGTTTAACTTATGCCCGACCACTGCATCTAAGTTTGAATATCCTCCTCATAGATTAGAGTAGGTTAAAATATTGTACTGTCAAAAAGAGAAAATTTAAGGTTTTAAATTATGTATACATTATTGGTCAAAAAATTTTAGTCATAAAAAGAGATTGCTAGTCAATTGGGTATACATTTTTCGTTTGTAACGATGCTTAGATATCACAATATATTTTTGATAATATATTTTAGATCAAAACATTCATTATTTTTATTAAGCTTATAGCATCGATATTTGGTGCAAGAAAATTAAAGTTGATAAATTTCAACATAATGTTAGTGAAATAATACTTATGTTATTTGTTCGATATATATGAATGTTTTATCGATCCCAAAATTGATAATTTCTTGCATAAATAATTCTTAAATTGTGATACTGAAAATGCACGGTTTCAATTAAAACACATGTATGGTGAAAATTCGTTAATCACATCAATTTTTCCAAGGAGGTTAAGATTTTAAACTTTAGCACCTGAAATTTAATTTTTTCTACATAAAACCCAACATAAGTTTTTTACTCGAATATAACCCATTGGCTAGACTCCACATAAGCAAATTCATTAATTATGTTTGACTTTACACATTTTAAATTTTTTGGATGCCTAAAATACCCCTATTTGAATGTTTGATGTACACAATTAATTCCATAAGGATTGTAAGGGAGAATTAATGATTTTACAACAAGAAAAAAAAAAAAAGACATTAATGTTATAAATTCATTGCCTTCTATATAATAACAATAAAACATGCCTCATATATGTAATAATACATGCTTAATTAATGTCACAAAAATTATATTTTACATATAAATGTAGGTAAATTATTTTACACACACACATATATAATTAAAAAAAACATGCCTAATACATGTAAAAAATTCATGCAAAATAATTTACCTACAAAATAAAGAAATGTTATTTGATTCAAAATTAATTTACCTATATTTTACATAAAAAAATATAGGTCAATTATTTGCATATAAAATAATAATATATGACACATACCGACCCGGATGTACAGGTGGACACCCAAAAGTCGAGTGTGCTGGCCGACACCACGTGGGGTGACGAAAGCCATTTAGAAGAATTTGTGAAATAATTTAAGCAAAATGAATTAAATAAGGATTAGAGTGCACGAAAGTGTGCAGGCGGAAAGAACTAATAAAAATAATAACTAGTTGTACAAGGTACGGAATATTGAATAAATACAAGTACCAAGAATTCCTACATTGTCATACCACCGCGTCTCGACGTCGACAACTCCAAGCCACTTATCCTGGAGGGGCACAAAAACAGAAGGGTGAGTGGGCCATAAATAATTATTTTGAAAACCTTTCCTTTCTGAAAGTAATAACCCCTCGCCGTCAAAACAAGTAATAGTTCAGTTAAAAGCCTTTCTGAAAACATACGACAGTAGTAGGTAGAAATCAGTGTAAGTACGGAAATGTACTTGGTTTCCAAAACGGGCAGAAAGTCACAACTAAAGTATAAATAATACTTTACCAGAAATCCGCATAAATAAATAATACGGGAAAACCCATAAAACCAAAAAGAAGTCTCTGTGGCATCAGTGAAATCCGATAGTAAAATCACAATATAAATCAACAGGGTATACGCTCGTTAGGTATGACAGACACACGAGTTCATACAGAGGTATTCTGTCATGAACAGGCTGGGTGTATGAATAATGGTACGCTCATGTACTACATACACGTGAAGCTGGCGCTAAGCGCATCACAACGAGTTCGAGTCACCAAGGCGACCTAGAATAGGCTGGCACCTACGATGGATCCAAAGTGAGCGTGTCGGTGCGCGTGAACATCCACGTGAAGCTGGTCCTGGCCCTGGACAGTACTACTGACATCGTGTAAGCATTCCTAATTGAGCGTGTAAAAACATACCACGGAATATTTCTAAATAAAATAAGGTAGGGTAAATTCCTTTCTGAGATAAACCTCAAAATAAAAGTATAATTAGGTATTCACGGATGCCGTACCCAGAATACCAAGTATATACCAAAATACTTAAAATACTATACCAAGTATAAACCATAAGGGTACCAAGGTACAAATACCAATTTAATAATATACAAGTGAACCAAAATACGATATAAATATTAAACCCAAGGTTCACCAAAATTTAACCCAAGGCTCGCCAAGTATAAACCAAGGTTCGCCAAGTATAAATATAAATCCCATTTGGAAGCATAGGCAATATAATAATAATAATTTCTCAAAACCCGTAAAATATAGCCGGGTCAATACTAGTAAACCGAGTATAATTGTAATACTAAAGTTCACTAAGTATAACAAGATAAATACCAATTAAAAGTGTAGGCATAGCCTAAATATAATTTCCCAAGCACAAAAATAATCAATTTAATAAGGAAAGGGCCCACTCACATATACCGATGCCGAAGTAGCCCAATTGCACGCTCTCCGTACTCCACGGGTCACCAAAACCTATTGTAGAACACCCACAATTAATAAAGTATTTGAAAATACGAAGAAAACGGCGTTCGGAAACCCGAAAACGGAGTTATGGGGTCGGAAAACCCAAAACTGCCGCCGTGGGCCGCCGCACGCGCCGCCACATGCTGCCAAATGGCCTCACGCGCTGCCACGCGCGGCTGTGAGGTCACATGCGCCTCCACACGCTGCCACATGCAGCTGGAAGTTCCCCACGCGCGGCCACGCGCCGGTCAACGGTCAACGCTGACGTCAGCGCTGGTCTGGACCGGTTGCTGACGTCATCACCGGTCTGAACCGGTTTGCTGACATCATCGTTGACGTCAGCGCCGGTCATCCCTGTCCTTTTTTCCGGTCGCCGGCGCCGTCGCTGGTCGTCAGAATCTGGGAATTTTGGCCGGAATTTCTGGGAAAATTTCAGAGCTTCATATCTTCTTCATTTCAAG
The DNA here is from genome assembly GCA_018257905.1 of Gillenia trifoliata. Lineage (NCBI taxonomy): Eukaryota > Viridiplantae > Streptophyta > Magnoliopsida > Rosales > Rosaceae > Gillenia > Gillenia trifoliata. The sequence goes on from CM031080.1 coordinate 23,567,975, forward strand.
GCCAAATTGCATGATTCAAGTACCAAAATGAAGCTAGAAGTGAGGAGAACAAGAATTTACCATTTTGGGGGCCAAAAACTGGCCAGAAGTGGCCTGAAAATGGGGAAGAACCCACGGTGCAAAATCGGCCGATTTTGGTTTCTTCGATTCTCGGCCAAACGCTGCCACCCAAGGCTTGAGCGAGGTCCCTGGGACTTCCAGGAACTTAGTGGTGGTGATTTCGAGGTGGATCGAGGTGGCAATCGACGAGAAACTCGTCGGGAAAAACTGGGAATTTGTTCCAAGGCTCAAACTCAGATTTTTTGGGCTCGATGAAGATGGTGGTGTGGTCTGCAAGGTTGATTGGCCAAGAAGTTGGCTTGGTGAGGAGGAAGAAGGCCACGGGGTGGCTTGAGAGATTTGTGTGTTTGTGGTTACAGAGAAAATGGAGAGAGAGCACGGGATAGAGACAAAGACCCAGAAACAAGGGGGTCAAACTGACAGGGAACAAGGGCATGTGGGCCAACAGTAAAGTTGGGCCCCAACCCAACAACCAAATAGTCCCAAAATAAAAATATGGGAAACGTCGGTAATCCAACACCCGTAAAATATTCGTTCGGACTCCGAACGACGTCCCGCTCACGTCCACGCGTTTGTAACGACGAGCACAACAAGAAAAATACAAAGAGAAGCGTCGTACGAGTTACGACGCAAAAGTCAACCGAAAAGTAAACCAAGGGCATTTTCATCAATTCACACTTCCGGGAATAAAATACTATTATTTTCCGGAACGGAATGTAACAATATATGCAAAATAATTTACCTACAAAAATAAATAACGTGCTAATCATAAATAAATTTATATATAGGTAAATTAATTAGAACAAAAATAGAGACATGTTATTTGATCAAAACTTAATTTAAATATATTTTAGATAAAAAGTATAGGTAAATTATTTGTATATTATAAATTTATAATTGCGAAGTCAACTCTTGAAAGAATACAGTTTTTCATTTTCACAAATAGTGCACCTACTAGTTGAATTTTAACATGTTAAATTGCTTCATTAACATAATTAGAGTATTGTGACATAAGTTGTAAATAATTTGTAATAATAGGTTACTTATTTTCTTACATGTCAACAAGTTTGAATTTTAGTTTTCATTTGGATGCTTAAAGATAGAGGGATTTAAGTTTAGGAAACAAGAGTTACAATGGTCTATATCTAAAGAACCCGAATGTTTATGTTAGAAAGAATAGTCCAGCATCTTGGACACGTGGAGGTCATTGGAGGTTTCTTGGAGCCAAAGGAAACTTATTTGGAATTATGCTAGCTGTCTGTTTTGCAGAGCGCTGTAGCATTCAGAGTTTGTTTCAACATTTATATGAAAAACTTGTTCTTTTTCAGATGAAATTAAAGCAAGACCTTAAAAATTTTCCATATATAGTTTGCTACTTCTTGTCTCATTTCCCCCAACTTTATTTCAAACATTTCAGTCTAATTAATATCACACTCCTTTAATTTAATTAAGCTAAGCTAACTACTTCTATCGCATAATCATGGTTAGTCCAAAAAATTAAGGCAGGTTGACATTGAGGAAAGAGTTTTTTTAACTGTGTTTGGAAGAGAAATTTTCTAAGTAAGACGAAATTTATGCTAAATGAGTTAGAAATGCAGTCTAAATATTAGATAAAATGACTAAAATGCAATATATGAGCATTATAAAGCTACCACATAAAAGATTTTCAAATGACGCATTTTAAGTTAAGGCTTATATTTTAAGAATTGGCTACAATACTTACTTGCATGTATTTAATACAATCATCATTTAACGATCTATTTAATACAATTACTATTTAACAGTCGTTATAGTAATTGTATTAAATATATATCAGTATTGAAGCTAAATCAGTATTCAAGTACTCATTACAAATCTCTATCTCTACATTGAATCTAGTTCTTAAAATATGTTTATTATGTATCTAAAATCAAATGTAATGCAAGTCGAAACTCAACTAACCGAAGAAAACCAAATGAAAATAATAAATAACCGAATAAAGACGAAAAAAAGACTGAAAGTTTTGCAAACTGAATTTATCGAAATATCGAAAAACCAAAGTTACCAAATCGAAAATACCGATGAGGAAAATTACCAAAATCGAAAAATACACATAATTTTGGTTTTGATTTTGGTAAAGACCCAGTTCGAACGGACGGATCGACACCAATAACAAATCCCTTGATAATTTAAAAAGTAAACCAAGTAAAGCTCATGATCATAAGACAACTCAAAGTAAGATTTCAACTTGGTTTGTTGTTGAGGTGTGGCCGCAGGGGAAAAGAAATAAGCTCAAATTTCTCTTTAAATAATATTATAAAAATAAGTTTTCTATAAATACCCAACTATCTTTTTCACTCTCCACCACAAAACTTGACACGCCCCGACCTGAATATCTACGTGAACACCGGAATTCGAGGCATGCTGATCGACACTTCGAAGGAGTGACGTAAGTCGTGATATTCAAATGAAGTAAGAATTGAATGAAAAAGTTAAAACCAAAGTCTAAAATTGCAAATTAAGAAAAAGAGTGCGAGAGTGGGGGTTGAACCCTTATTACAGGCATACAGTGTCAGAGTATAGTAAAAGTGCAGTAAAGGAAAGTAATATTCCCATCCCGAGGGATGGGTACTAACACAAAGTAAGGAAAACACTTCCTACATTAACATAATACGAGTCAGCTGGTGCCAATAATCCTCGTCTGCCAAGCTCAGTCCCTAAGTCTTGGAGGGGTGCAAAAACATAAAACGTGAGTGGGCCGAAAAAGTAAAAGATTTCTGAAACCTTTTCTGATTTTCAAAAATAGTAACCCCTAGTTGTAAAACCCGTAGTAATTTCCAAAACACGTTTGTAATAAAGTAATAAAATAAACACTAAGTGTTGGAAACAAAACTTCAAAGGATACAGGTACTCATATAATAAAACAGCAGAAGTAAAATAAGTTTGCTTATTAGATAAATACAAGCACACGAGTTTATGCAAAAAGTAGCCACATGAACAAGCTGGGTGTTATAATTATGCTCTAGTACTACAAGCAAGTGAAGCTGGCGCTAAGTGCATCACAACGAGTTCTAGATGTAAAAACAACTAGGACATGCTGACGCCTGCGATGGATCCAAAGTGAGTGTGTCTGTGTAATGTGAATATACACGTGAAGCTAGTCCTGGCCAGGATAATACTAACAGTACACTTAATAAAATCATTTCTATTTTCTAAGAAACATGGCATGATATACGATAGTTCACCAAAAACATTTAAAGAACACATACTATAATATAATTTAAAACAAACAAGCCCATTCACCGGTAAGTCGCTGGGTCATAGCCACCGTGTTTAGCCTGGCCTTGGTACTCCTCGGGATAGGCCTCACCTATATGATAAATCACTAAACTACTCATTAAACAAATCAAATCCAAATTTTACTAAGGAAAAGACTTGAAATCCCCTTTGTTTACTCGTTTCGGGCGTTAAAAGTATTGGAAAAGTGACACATGCGTTTGCACGCTCCGCCACAAGTCTTCGCGCGCGGCCACCAAACAGCACGGAGTGTCACGCGCCGGGCAAAGGTTGGTTACACGAGCCGTTAAAGTTAACGGTTTAATGGAAAATTTTAAGTTTTTAATGAAATATGCTAACGGCGTTGCAGAATATTCCGTTGCCGTTAGAGAATATTCCATTGCTACTGTCAGTTAGGAAAGGAATATACCTCGAGAATATTCCCTGTCCAATCGAATCTGAACCGGGTTTGTGACGTCTGGACCAAGTTGGCTGACAGTAGAACGGAATTTGCTGACGTCAACTATCCGGTTGACTCTGCAATTACCGAAAACTAGAAAATTTCCTGAAATGTTCAGAAGCTCATAAAATGGCCATTTTTCAACCAAATTGGACGTACAAACTACCAAAATAAAGCTTGAGATGAGAAGAGTTTGATTTTACATAACAGAAACCTAAAAAATGGTCGGTGGTGGTATGAAAATCCATCGAAAGGTCTCGGCTGAAAATGGAGGGTTTTGTTTTGGTTGAACCCAAGACGGATTCTTGCATGCAAGTCTTGAAAACAAGACTAGGAGTCACGAGGAGTCAATTGGCTGTGATAACGAGGGCGATCAGGGTCTGAATAGTTGAGAAATCATGTCGAGAACATCGTGGAGTCTTGCCAGAGTTACTGTGCAGACAAGGGTTTGGAGTTTGAGAAGTTGCAGGGCTCCATTTTGTATTGAGCTTTGAGTTTTGTAAAATTACAACTTTAGGGAATAAAATATAATAAAGTTAGAGATGGGATGCAACAAAACTCAATACAAACTTCTCCACTTCTCATATCTTTGTTTTCCATTCTCCGAATTGTTTTGTGATTAAAAAGAGCCTAATATGAGCAACCTATTCAAAATACAATAAACTATTGGGATATTGTTTTCCTGCTCTTTAAATGGAATTGTTTTCCATTGTAGGATTGCACCAACCCAAACTTAGTATCTCTCCTTTTCTCGTCCACTCAGCCTATCTTCATCCTCTTTGTGTCTCCCTTCCCTGTGCTCTACACACATACACACACACACCCAACTATTGCCGAAAGCCACCACCACCACCATCATCAATTGTTACTCGTTGAATCTCCATCACAAATTCTCCTCAACTCACCTTTAGCATACTAAGATGGTTCCATGTGCTCTGATTCATTATGTGGATTCACTCCAATACAGGAGCACTACCAAAGTGTTTCAAAGAAGGGTTATCCTGACGTAGGTCTGCTTCTGGCCTAGATCAACTTAAGTTAAATGTCTCGATAGCTACGCCACCCACATAATTTGCACTCATTGCGGGACTTAACCCAACACCTTACGGCACAAGCTGACGACAACCATAGGTGTTTATCCACGTTCAAATATAACCACCCCATGTAAAATTAAGGAATATAAAAAAAGAATAAAAAAATCTAACACGTTAAATTGCAAATAACACGTGGGAGAGAAAATTGAAAATCATGTTTAGACTTTTTTTTCCCTATATTTTTCCTCTTTTCTAACTGCCTCTTTTTTTGTTCTTTTAGGGTTTAGTCTCTCCTCCCCCTCTCTTTCCCGCTCACTTTAATATTTTTTACCGTTATGTCCCCACTTTTTTATTTTTTTATTTTTTTATAATCTATAACAAAGGATATCTTCGATATTTTGTTGAAAATTTAAACTTAAGGCCTTCTGCCTTAATAATATAGATAAATTATTTTGAATGCATAATTAAATCATTTAAAACTATCATACGGGTAATATTAATTTTGAATAGGTTGCTCATATTAGGCTCTTTTTAATCACAAAACGATTCGGAGAATGGAAAACAAAGATATGAGAAGTGGAGAAGTTTGTATTGAGTTTTGTTGCATCCCGTCCCTAACTTTATTGTATTTTATTCCCTGAAGTTGTAATTTTACAAAAATACCCCTATTGGGCCAAGCAAAATTCTATGTGGACTTTTGAATTCTCTTCATAGGTTTATTCTTTTCTTGTGACCTTTGTTTAGTACTCTTTGTTACGAACGCACGAGCGCAAACGGGACGTCATTCAAACTTGTAACGAACAAGTTACATACAAGGGTAAACGGTAATTTACCATTTCCTGTATTGTTTTTTTGTGGGCTGAGTTTCTGTGTGCTTGCATGGGAACCCGAGTGTTCTACACACTCTAAAAAATCTGTTCAAGTTTTTCTTTTGGACAAAACTACATGCAATTTTAATTCAGTGGGATCTTTTATTCACATTTTTTTAAAGATGTGCTTAATTAATAAAATCTCTATTACACGTCTATCACTTCAGTTTTACCCCATTTAGATTTTTCATACTTTCAAATATCTTACAAGAATAGTATCGCATGGTCTAGCTTTGTGTTTCCAAATGGCCTAAAACTTGATGCAAAAGGCTTTTGTCAATCATTCATGTCCATCTTCGGTAAAATCCTTAATTCTCAAATTTTTATTTCTATATTACAGTGAAAGATTAATGCTTTTGTTATTTTTTTATTCTCTCTCCTTCTCTTTTTTATGGGATCCAGACGATTTTATGCGTGTTATTTGCATACCATAGGACAAGAAGCAAAGTGCAAAGCTTTGAGTTTATACAAAGAAAAGGGAAAAAAAGGACAGACTCCATTTAGTTAGGGTCTACGGAGTAAAGGAAAGCACCGAGATTCCATTTAAGTTTCTTGATTTTTAAATGTTTTTTTTTTACAGTTTTGTTCTTTTAGTTTCTTCTTCGGTATTTATTTCTTGCCTGCAAAAACTAAATCGTCTTCACTCTCAATTTCAGGTACGTTACTTTTTTCTTCTCCTATGCCTTTTTTGTTGTTTGATTTATTTTTAATTTTCCTTTTTATCATTAATTTCATATTTAAGGGAATTAATTGTTTCTATCAATTTTCCCATTCTTTATTTCTTTTTCTCTTATGAATAGAAGCACAATGTAATGGTAGGGAGTGAAGTGAAAGGTGTTGTGTTGTTTGTAAGGTGAGTGATTGGAATGTTTTGCTCCATTTTTTTTGGCATAGTTTTTCCATATTATATGCAAAAGTGTTAAAAATTACATGTTTTTCCTTTGATTTTTTTTGGTCAGAAAAGAGAGGCTAACGTAACACATCTTTAGGGACGCTTAGCAGTCGTGAATAAAAAAAAGCCTCTTGCATGTACGTTAGTGCATGCAGAGAGGGTAGTATACATAAAGGAAGAACACAAATTTAGTAAAACATTCATAATACTAAAAATACCCCTCTCTTTTTACAATTTAAAAAAAAAAATTTAATGATTTTTTAAACTTTTTTAATCATAAACTGTATATTAATTTTTTTTCAAGTAAAATTAAAATATCCAAAAAATAATTTAAAAAAAACTTAAAAAACGTGTGGGTGAAAACATACAATTACTGTTCTGCCATGGTAGAACGGGTTGACTTGCTCTAAGCACCATGATAACTTAGAGGCTCGGCTCGGCTCGGCTCGGCTTGGAGCCAAAAATTTCCCTCCCAAAACCACCACCCACTAATACGCTAAGCTTGTCCGTACGGTGAGCTCTGTCTCCCGGTCAGGGTTCTCCATACGCCCACTCACTATCTCTCTCTCTCTCTCTCTCTCACATATTTTCCTCTCCGTCAAAAACTCAAAATCCCATTTCTGCCTTCATAAATTTGATCACCACCGCCACCGTCCGGTTTCTTGCTCCGCCGCCGCATCAAATTATTCCCTCTCCTCAAGCGCCGTCGACATGCCCCCGACCCCGACTCCGTCTCCTCCTCCTCCTCCACCAGGTATGTACATTATAACCCCAATCCAAGCTACCCTCTTTGTGAATTTCAGATTAATCGAGCATTTCTTTCTCTCTGTTTCTTTTCTCTCCTGGTGTGCAAGATGACGTTGCGGAGAAGCTCGGTTTCAAGAAGGTCTCCGAAGAGTTCATCGGAGACTGCGACTCCAACGCTGTGCTTTTCCGGCACAAAAAGACGGGTGCCCAAATCATGTCTCTGTCCAACACCTCCAAGAAAATGGTCTTCGGCATTGTTTTTCAAACGATACCGTGAGTTCTCTTCCACAAATCTCTGTTTTTTCATGAAATGCAGTTGCCCATTTCGGCTTTTCGCCTATTTGTTTGTTAATTTATTCAACTGTTGATGAAGGAACGATTCGACTGGAGTCGCCAACATACTGCAGCACAGTGTGTTGTGTGGGTCAAGAAAGTACCCAGTGAAAAAACCATTTGATAAGTTGGTTGAAGGGAGCTTAAGTACTCATCTGCATGCTAAAGCAGCGGAAGATAGGACCTACTACTTTGGTTCTTGCGGAAGTACAAAGGTAATTCCGAGTTGCCAAAGCGGAAATGAAATTACAATGTGGGTCTAATCTATGTTGTTTGTACCTAATTAGTCCGAATTAATTCCAAACTAACATGATTTTCATAATTAAATCAGGAATTGTATAATCTGATTGATGTACTCCTCGATGCTGTCTTCTTTCCTAAATGCGTGGAGGATGTCCAGATTTTCCAGCAACAGGGTTGGCATTACGAGCTTAATGACCCTTCCGAAGATATATCTTATCAAGGTTGGACATTTGATACATGTGCCCAGTTCTCTTGTGTTGTTTTGTTTTTCTCTTTTTTGGTTTGCATTCCTTTGGCAAAGTTTTATGTTTCTTAATTGGTTATGAGTTTCATTAGTTTCCTAGTATGAAACTAATGTACCATTTTCTCTTGAAATGAAATTTTGTTCATAATCTCAGGAGTTGTCTTCAATCAGAGAAAAGAGTTATACTCTCGGCCTCTGCCTAAAGATATACTGAAGCTGACTGCTCGACAGGCGAGTTTTCTCTCTACTTTTTTGTCTAATTCTATATTCTGTATGTTTGTGATATTTTGGCTGGTTTGCATATCACTTCCTTGGGGGAGTCTTATTGTTTAGTAAACCCCAATATGATTATGATTAGAGCGCCAAAATAGTCTTTGCTAATTCTGATTTTCTCTTGCTGATAAATTATACCAAGATTCCCCACGTCTTTCCGTTCCCTCCCTCGCTCCCTCCTTCCCTCCATCTATCTCCTTATATATATATATAAACATATACATACATAAAATATAAGGCTAAAGGCTTTAAGAAAAACCAGATGTATACCTACTTTAATAAATATAATAGCTTCTGGCTGTATAATCACATACTCGTGTGCTCACTACAATGGTTCATTTGGATTTGTTAACGCTAGATGGCTAGAGTTTTTTTTGAGGTCATTTGTTCTGTTTGATATACCCGCCATCCCTTGTTCTGACATATTAAGCTACACAGTCATCTGTTACCATAGATGACTAGAGAGCTACCAGTTTGGTTATTATGCTTGCTTAGTGTCATATTTTCTGTTTTTTGTTTTTAATTTCTATCAGTATAATTCTAATATCACAAATCTGGTTTCCATTTTCAACAGGCCATTTTTCCAGACAGTACTTATGGGTTTGACTGTGCAGGGGATCCAAAAATGATTCCCCAACTGACATTTGAGGACTTCAAGGTTTGTTGTTTTCACTAAAGAGGAAGATTAGTTCATTGGTATAAACTTTAAAACTGTGGTTATTCATGTGTTATGAGTCTTGTGACATTAGGATGTATTCTCCAATAGACTTATATGTTGCTTTCATTTTTCGAATGATAACTTTTTTTGTTAGACTTCAAAATCTAATTTTTTGAGGAATGCCCTGGAGAATCCTCTTCATGTTGCCCTCAAAGGCAGCAGAACAATCATCCAAACTTCTATATCACTAATAGTATTACAAGACCTTTTTGATCTCTAATAGTCTGATTAGTTTCTTTCTGCGGGACCATCATATGATTCTTCTATATATATATATATATGAATTTTTCCTTAAATATTACTTTAGTGCTTTTGTGCATTTCTTTCTGAATTTCTGAGAATAAAATTACAGGAGTTCCACCAGAAATACTACCATCCTAGCAACACAAGGATATGGTTTTATGGAGATGACGATCCAACTAAGCGCCTACATATTTTGAGTGGTATTGAAACTGATCCGTTTCTACGAATACATGTGAATAACTTTTGTTTGCCTGCAAACTATCTTATGATGCATGACTATTTCGGTGTTTTCTCTAAAATAGTGGGCGAATTTTCTCAAAATAAATTCGATGAGAAGCTGTAGTTCAAGAAAGAGCCTATTGAGGATACTAATATGGCCATTTAAAATCATGAATAGACAATGCCTCTTATAGTATCTGTTACTACATTTCATCCCTTTTAGTGACTTACTTTTAACAGATTTCCTTTATTATACAAGGCTGTCAAGACTGTAAATCACAAATGTCTCATCATTTCAGTTTTTTATCCAATTTGTTTGAAGAATTAAAACAGAGGTTAATTAAAAATAAGAAAACCAAATGAACAGCTGTTAGAGAAAAATATTGGTCATTAACATCTTGATTTATGTAATTGCTTTTCCTTTTATTAATTGTGACAATCATATAATTTTATGATTGTGGAAACTAATCTCTCTCTCTCTCTCTCTCTCTCAGAGTACCTAGACATGTTTGATGCAAGTTCAGCTCCAAATTTATCAAGGGCCAAACCACAAACACTATTTTCACAGTCAGTTAGGATTTTTAAGAACTATCCTTCTGGTAAATCGGGCGATTTAGAGAAGAAAAACATGGTATGCCTCAGTTGGTTGCTCTGTGATAAGCCCTTAGACATGGAGACTGAGCAAACGATTGATGTTTTGGTTGATATCATGTCGGCACCTATTTTTTCTTCATTGAAAAGTATCTTGCTGGAATATGGTTATGGAGATGTTTTTATCGAGGTTGATTTTCATCTCCTTCAACCTCTATTTAGTATTGTCGTGATGAATGTTTCTCGCGATGACATTTTAAAGGTAGAACTAGTAGTCACGAAAACACTTGTACAATTTGTGGAGAAAGGTTTTCATACAGATGCTGTAGAAGCATCCATGAATACGAGGGAGTTCATTCTCAGGGGATGCTATCATGGACCAGTTCCTCGAGGCTTGATGTTAATGCTCCAGTCCATTGTAAGATATACCCCACTTTAACTTTGTTTTTGTTTTCTTTTATGTTCATCAAAAACTGTCCTGGCATTATAGCCGTTTATTCTTGATCATGATCCTAATATATTACTTGTCTATAGGATAAATGGATATATGATATGGATCCCTTTGAGCCATTGAAGTATGGAAAATCTTTCATGGAACTGAATGCAAGAATACAAAAGGAAGGCTCCAAGGCTGTTTTCTCTCCTCTAATAGAGAAATTCATATTGAACAATCCTCATAAAGTTATGGTAGCAATGCGGGTAATCAATCATATAATTTTGCGCAAAAATTTGTGGCCATGTTTATTACTCCTCCTAACGTTCAACTTCTTTGACAGCCTGATCTACAAAAGGCTTCTCGTGATGAAAAATCTGAGAAAGAAATCTTGGGGAAAGTTAAACCAAGTATGACACAAAAAGATCTCACTGAGCTGGCATGTGCTACCCGGGAGCTGAGACTGAAGCAGAAAACTCCTGACCCACCAGAATCTTTGAGAAGTGTTCCAAGCCTCTCTCTGCAAGACATTCCAAAGGAACTTATTCATGGTCCTTATGAGGTATAATCGTCTTAAACTTCTGATTTTTTGTGTTTATGTTTGATACGAGTTTCCTTATGGTCTAGTTCCTACAAGGAAAATTAAATAAAAGCTTCTATCTGTTATATGTAGGTTGTGTATATCAATGGAGTTAAAGTAGTGCAGCATGATCACTTCACGAATGATGTCCTTTACACTGATATTGTGTTTCATATGGGTTCACTAAAGCAAGAGCTTCTTCCTTTGGTACCTATTTTCTGGTAAGATCGATGTTTTAAAACCTACCATTAATTAAGAAACTAAGACGGAAGAGATTCATCCTCATTCCTGAGTCATGACCACCTCCCTCAGATTACTTAAAGGCAATGTTGTAATATTTATAGAACCCCTGAGTTACAGTGATAACTTTCTTGTCACTTGAGAACTATGCATAATTATAGAACTGCAGGTATCGTTTATATAAGAAACTTGTAATTAAGTTTTACTTTCTTTTATTATTATTCTGCATCCCACCATAATCTTGCAGGAAAACTCATATTTGTTGATGTAGTAGACAAACAAAACTGAATATTTGTAGACACTTATGTTCATGCCCAGTAATTGTTCCAGAAAATTGCATTTACGAAAGCAAAGACAATACTCTATTACATCTTAATCGAAAAGCATCAATTGTAATAGAAATTGTTGCAGCACCAGTATGACAATTATGCACACAGTAATTAACTGTTCCTTTACAGACATCAGTACTGTTGTATAGTGATAATAAAAAACATTTCTTATCTAAAGATGAGCCATATTTTTTTTTTTAAAACAAAAAATTCTTCTAAGCCAAATTAGATTTTATTCTTTGACTATATATTGGTGTTATTGGCAGTTTCGCATTGCAGAACATGGATAGAAAATACATGAGTGCTACTGAACTTCGTCAATTGATTTTAAGAAAAACGGGAGGAATAACAATTGGTCCAATGATATCATCTGTACGGTGCAAGAAAGATCCCTGTGGCCATATAATTGTTCATGGGAAAGTCATGGCAGGACGTGCTGAAGACCTATTTGAGCTGGTATGATTTTGATTTTCTTTTCGGAGTCAGCAAATGAATGTTTCAGTTTCCTTTGTTTATTTTTCTGATCAATGGGGGAGGGGAATTCGAATTTGGATGAAGTGGGTTTCACGTTCTTGGGTGTGTTTATATAATTTAGTACACTATTAGTACTTAATTGTCTTAACTCTGAACTTCTCATAATTTTTGGTTGCACAAAGGTGCATGTTTGTAGGCTTTACACATGATGCTTTATTTACGTGTATTACTTCCTTGCACCAGTTGACCATAATTTGTCTGTTAAGGACATAGGCTTATGCATATAGATTTACGTCAGAGCAATTAACTGAATGCTGAATGAATCCATTTTCCTACACATTATTATAGTTATTTTGTTGACTTATTGAAGTACTTCTATATTTAATGCAAAAAAATAGTTTTATTGTAAAGCAAAAATGAAATGGAAAAGCAGATGGCCACACAAACAGTTCATCCAGCAGATCTTTTCTTTGTCCATTTGGCGAGTCACAGTGAGACACTCAGAATCTTTTCTTTGTCTCACGTTATATTTAGGCTGTAAAATGTATGGAGTAAATCTTTCGGTGCCATTCTTTGAATAACTGGATTTGAAATATGTCCCATGAAAAATTGGAAATGATCTTCCCTAATCAATCAAAATAAGTTTTGAAGTGGTTACCCTTTCATTATAAGAATTCCTACACAAAGAAACCTATCTTTGGCGCGGGGGAGGTGTCTACATTATTATTGCAAATTTTATTTGGTGCTCAACAAGTAAATTTTGCAGATAATAGGTCAAGGTTTTTCATGTATTCATTTCATGTTATTGCAGATAAACTATGTTCTTCAAGAAGTTCAGTTTACTGACCAGACGCGGTTTAAGCAGACAGTTTCCCAGTTTGTAGCGGAGGTATTATTAACTTTATTAAAAAAATCTCAATGTTAACATTGCCGATCCTTAACATCTAACTATCAAAACTTGATTTTATAATATGTCATTTTCAGCACCTAAAGAGTTTTGATTCTCATGAAGTTGCTGCTGCAAGGATGGAAGCAAAGCTAAATGTTTATGGGTGGGTTCGTGAACAACTTTTTGGTATCAGGTTGGACTAAGCTTTTCAAGTTATTTGTCTTCCGGCCTATTCTTTTCATATCCTTAATTTTCCTGTGTACGTTCTTCTCTCTGCGAATTGTATTTTCTAGGTTTCTGGGGAATATCGTTTAATATACAACTTATTGAAGGATTTTAAAATTTCGGTTCAGTCCAGGACCTTGGCATTTTAACTTCTTTATACACTATTCTGTGCTTATCTATTTGAAATAAGGAATATTTTATGCAGGGCCAATATAAATAATCGGAAAGCTTTCAAGTTTTGCGCAATTATTTTCGTGTAGTATGGATAATTTAGCATTGACTTAAGAAAAGTAATGGGACAGATACAGTTTCTCATACAGTTTGTATATTCTCTGTACTTAGTCAAATGGAGTTTCTGCAAGCACTTGAAGGGAAAGTTGATCAAGATTGGGACGGCATTTCTTCATCTCTAGAGGAGATTCGGAAGTCCATAATTTGTAAGAAAGGTTGCTTCATAAATTTGACTGCTGAAGGGAAGAATTGTACCAAATCTGAGAAGTTTGTTAGCAAATTTCTGGATTTGCTGCCTGGTAAGTCTCCCTTTGCAAGAAGAACTACTTGGAAAGGTAGACTACCTTATGAAAATGAGGCCATTGAAATACCTATTAAGGTTAGAGTATAATTCTTTTTCTGCACGGTTCCTTTTTGTGTATGGTTTTTTTTTTTTGCAGAATGATTATTATTCTTAATTCTCACCTTCTACAGGTTAATTATGTTGGAAAATCTGTTAACATTCATGACACTGGTTATCGGATTAATGGAAGTACACATGTTATCTCCAAATTTATTAATGACACATGGTTGTGTGATCGGGTGGGAACTAGTCGCGGAGCATCTGCTTCTTGTTACTTTGATATTTACACAGGTAAAATTTTGCTATGTTATAAATTTTCATGGACTCTTAATTGCTGTTTGAGAACCTCACTGATGATTTTGTTTTTGTAGGAGTATTCTCTTTCTTGTCTGATCGTGACCCCAACTTGTTAAAGACGCTTGACATATATGATGGAACTGGAGATTTTCTACGACAATTACAACTAGATGATAATACTCTTAGAAAGGCAATGATTCGGGCACTCAGAGATGAATCATGGCCGTATCCTGATGCCAAAGGTTGTGGTAGGTATGTAGACATCACTTCTTGTTTTGTCAAACAGTTGAGATATATAAGGGTTACTGTGATTGTGTGACACTGATGCAAAAGGGACAAGGAAAAATAGAGAAATATTTAAACTGTTAATATGACTGCCGATGGGAATGACGAAGTGCATTAACCTTATAAAATCACATTTAAATCTAATGCACACAACCTGCTGCAAGAGCTTCGTGGTGGTCATTTCGCAAGTTTTCTGAGTTTACTCCGTATTTTTAGCATAGTTATGAACTCTATCCTGTTTTTCTCCTCCAGATTTTTGAAGTTTTATCTAATGGGAGTCTCAGAAGAAGAATGGCAAAGGATACAGAACGAAATATTGTCAACCAGGTAAAGAGGACATAAGTTGTCGGATGCTTTTAGCGGATATTACAACCGTATTGCATTCCAGGATTTCACCGTACTATGGCTTTCATGTTCACAAAATTTTGAAGTTTTAAGCGGTACTTCCGCTGAAACCAGATTCAGATATAAAGAAGGGAATTTGAATGCCCTACAAGTTAATCTGACATTAGTTGATGAAATTTACTACTTATATTTGTCCAGGTAAGTGTCATCATCTTCCTTGCCGTTCCATTTCATGTCTATTAGCCATGGACAACTCACATGATGCATGTAACAGAAGTTAAAATTTGTTTCTTTTACGACAACATAAGACTCATTCATACGAAGATTTTACGTTAATGTTACAATATGTTTACGTTGTCTTTCCTTTATCCCGCTTGCAGCTTGAAGGACTTCAAGAAATTTGCCGATGCATGGGACGCAGTTAAAGACAAAGGGGTTGTGGTCGCAGTGGGATCGCCATCGGATGTCAAAGCAGCACGAAAGAAGCGACCTAAACTCTTCAAACAATAGATAGTAGTAGCTCTCTTCACTCCACGAGACTTTTCAGAAAATGCTGCAAATTAACACTGGCTATTTTTGTAACGCTTGAGTTTCTTCTGTCTTGGAAATTCAAGTAACTAATTAGACTTGTTACTGCAGAGCAGGTACCTTTTACCATTTTGTACTTCCTTAGCTAGGAAGGAATCTTTGACAGTAACTATCAACTGAACAATTACTGGGTAACCTTTTGTATTTACTTGGTTTAAAGTTTCCTTATGCAGAGTTAGCATAAATCCACTGCCTCTTACAACTTGTTTTTTCTTAAGGGCAGCTCCTAACTTGTATTAGAAGTTACTCTTTTCCTTTGTGCTAGGAAAATATTATCTTCTGAATTCATATGAAAAAGAAAATATGCCTAAATAAATCATTGAACTTATGTCTGCCCTTTGCACTTAACTTTGAATTTCCTCAACGTAGATTAATTTAAATTTTGGTACAGATTTGACTCATATGAAGAGATTGTTGGTCAATTGAAGTATACATTTTTTATTTTATAACGACTACCACATCAAATAATGTTTTCATTTAGCTTATAGTGTTGATATTTTGCGCAAGAATATTGAATTGATAAATTCCAACACAATGTTAGCAGAATAATTTTTAAAATAACTCAATGATCTCTAATTTGATTTTTTTTTTTTTTGCAAAAGTGATCTTTAAATTATAATTTAAAAAATGTACAATTTCGATGATGACATGTATATGATGAAGATTCGTTAATAACATCAGGATTGACAAGGAGATCAATATTATACATGTTAGAGTAGTCTAGCTTATTGGGCACGTGGAGATTATATGAGGTTTCTTGGAGCCAAAGGAGAATTTATTTGGAATTATGCTAGCTGTCTTGTACTATCTGTTCTAAGCTTGTATCAACATTTATATGATATTTCAGGAGATCAACTTATATAAAACAAGTTCACCGCCACGTGGTGTTCTGATCTAATAATAAATTATCACGTGGAGAAAAATTTACACATGGCAATACATTATTAGACAAGGGACGCCACGAGGCGGTAAACCTGTTCCATTTACGTCCTCCTATTTAACAGAGAAACGTATAACCCGAAGTTTTTTGCCTATTTGTCCCATTTTCCACAACTCTTTTTTTCAAACTTTTCAGTTCCCTAACTAGTATACTATTACTAGGTAATGGTATCGTCAAATATATTGTAATGTTGCAGATGACGCTTTACCACATTGGCTGAAAATAATAATGCATATGCACTCTGGTGCGAGTTCGATCTCCATCGATTCTCACTAATCCTCCTCCATCCTAATATTTAACTATTTAATCCACTAACGCTATCTTTTGTTAAAATTATATTGTAATGTTTAGAGTTCATAAAATGTGTTTATTATTATGTTTCTAAAATGAATATTTATCAAATATTATGCAAGTTGAAACTCAACTAACCGAAAGGAACCAAATGAATATAGCAAATAACTGAATAAAGACGAAAAATAGATTGAAACCAAATTTGTCAAAAAACCAAAGTTACTAATCCAACTAAAAAAAAGTTACCAAATCGAAAAATACCCGAATTTTTTTGTTTTGATTTTGGTAAAGACCTGATTCGAACGGACAAAATGATAGTTTGTTCTACCAATAAAAAAAAGAAAATGTTAGGTGACTATGTTTTTAGACCATGTTTTGCAAATCACGCAATGTGGCGGTTGATGATTGGATTTTTTCTTTAATAATTTAAATAAGGAGTTCAACCATTAACCGCCACATCAAGTAGTTTATAAAATATAGTTCAAATAGATAGTCTCTCTAGCATCACCCACAAAAAAATATCTTGATTAATTTACAAAATAAGTCAAGTAATGCAACTTGCAACATTTTGTATAACACATTTGTATACATCCTCTCAAATATAGGAAAGAATCTACATGTATTGGTGGATCCTATCTCTATTAGAGAGGTGATACAAATATAGTATACAAAATGTAGTAAGTATAGCATTATTTGCCCACAAAATGTAGACGGTTTACATTTATAGTTACATCAAAGAAGTTAGAAACGACTACTCGAACTAAACTAAGCTCAAGTTTGTGTGGGAAAAAGAAATAATTTCAACTAGGGTAATGCTCGGGAGACCAATTTTTTTAAATTAAATTTGTAAACCAAATGATATGGCAGTTGACGGTTGGTCTTCTTTTTTAAAGTCATTAAATCATGAAGTTTTATTTTATTGCCACATCATTTGGTTTACAAATTTGATTTAAAAAATTTGATTATTTTCCTTTCAACTATGTGCTAATACCTTATTTAGTTACAATATTCAAAAACATAATAATTAATTAAGCACTAGCTCGGCTCGGCTTCTTTAGACTTGGCTTGGAGCCAAATATTCTCCCTCCCAAAACCACCACCCACCAATACGCTAAGCTTGTCCGTACGGTTGCTCTGTAATCATAGCTCAGTCACGCTTCTCGATAAAACCCACCTCCTCACAATCCCTCTCTCTCTCAACCCAAAATCCCATTTCCCCTCTCAGAAATCTAACCACCACCACCAAGCACCAACCCCACCTCGTCTGATTCCTTTCTCCACCGCTGCATCACATTATTCTCTCTCCTTATCCGCCAACGGCATGCCCCCCGACTCTGTGTTCTTTACACTAAACAATGCTAGTTACTTTGACTACTTATATGCAAGGACCAAGTATTTTCCATTTCACGAAACTTAGACCGGTAACACCAAATGCAGATTGTTGCAGGCTTTTGATTTAGATTTTATTAGAACTCTGCTTCCTTCCTATTTGTATATCATATTTTCACACCGACATATAAAAAACTCTTTGAAAACACAGAAAATTTTATGCGCATGTGCCAAACTGGTTCGAAAACTGAGATTTTACGCAATCAGATCTTTCTTTATTTCAAATATGCATGATACATATTTCTTTTCATTCTTCAAACTGAAATTAATAGTAGATATATATGCTTATTAAGCTTATTTATGTAATATAGTATTAGTGCACTCGTAAAACTTTGCAGCAAGCCAAAGTTACCAAGATCCGCTGGCAACCGTTAAGTATTACTTGTTCTATTTGATCAATTCTTTGTCACGAGATGTAACCAAGTTCCTTCGATGACCCCAGCAGCCCACAGAAGAGTACGATCATCAAGATCATAATTCTCCTTACGCAGTACCTTATGTTCGATATTCACGCCATACTCTGCATGAATTTTCGCCTTCAAGTCGCCCACACTAGTACCGTCGTAGACTACGACTTCATGATAAAGGCTGTTGGCTGCCAAATATATCCCGACTTTAATCTTGTTAAGCACATGGATATTGGCATTAGCGGGAATGTTATAGCTCTGGACAGTCAGTTCATCTTTTAGAAATTGCCCTTCCCAGGAGAGCTCTTGCCTTTCTGCTGCGATTGGGACGTTAAGCGTTTGCCAAATCAGTAGTTTTACTTCGATGATTCTTGCAGAGAAGGGAACCACCAGATTGCCCATTGCTCCTTGCCATATGACTTTGATCTCCACTGTCTGCAGTCAAACATTTACATCAACCAGTAATTATATTTTTGCTATGAACATGCATGAAGGCATATATGTAAATTTAGAAAAAGAAAATTATTTACAAGATGAAGCTAACGGAGTTCGAAATTTGCTTACCGGAGGGAAATCGAAGTTTGTAAAATTAGGATCCATTGTTGTTCTTGAAGAAGACCTATATTTTCAGACGAGTAATAAAAATGCTTGAATGCCAAGGGGGATTTATAGACTGTTAAAAATGTATATGTTCATGGAATTAGCATGTGTGACTGATGATATTTGCATGTAGAAAACAGGTTACTATCATTTCATGCATATTTGGTTGGGTCTTCAAAACATTGCAATATACATGAAAACATGGATGTAGCATTTTTTTTTTCTTGAGCAATTAGTCCACGTAGATTAGTCGTGAGTAAAGATGGCAAGAGACAAATTTTGCAAAAATCACTTTGTGTTCTAGGCAAGAATTAATGCCCCACATTACTCATAGACAAGTATTTTCTTTCCTTGTTCCATTCACAAATAGGAGAAAGTTTTTCCATAGGTTCGGAAGATGGTTATGTTGTATTATTAATTTGGTGTTGAACTCGTCATTTACAAGAGTCGAATCTAATATACCTCTCACTTTTGCTTATAAGTGAAGAAGAGTACTAGACCGTAGTACTAAGTGTGTAACGAGTTAAGTTTTAAAATTGGATGACAAATTCTTTGCACTAAAACAAGTTTTAGATCGAGAAAAATCTTATTTGAGGGGTAAAATGGTCAACTGATGTACTTTTATTGTTTAGTTTTAGTTTTTTTTATCATATTTTTATTGGGGTCAAATTTCAATGGTACATCTATTGAATGGTTTAAGATTTATTTGGGACCTAGGATCATTCAATGGTCGTACCATTGAATGGTACGTACCACCTAAAATTTTTTCATTTTATTGTTACATGAATGTAACCACCTAGTAATATGTTTCCCTCCAAAATTGAAACTCAAATTCCCTTTTTTTTATAGTATTTCACCCAAATTGTTCCCGTAAAATAGATGGGATTGGGTTAGGACTATGAGACAAATATTTTTAGGCTTCTCCTCTCGGTTACAAAGGCAAATCCAAAAGAAAACTAAACAACAATCATTATAGGCTGGGCTTTACCAGCCTTATTATCAATCAAGAGAAGAGAGTGTAAGTTATCCGGAGGCTCCACAAGAACTTGAACCTCGACATCTCAATCAATTGTCAACTTAGCTAACATATCAGAAGCTTCATTTATTTCATGATGAACATGTACCACAGAACACTTCCAGTTCATATTAATTAAAGATTTTCATTTACTTTGCACAAAAGAGAGCAAGGGCTGAATCAATTTCAACAATTACATTATCAAACCGATTCTCGCAAGCTAATATGAGACCATGAAGCAGTGCCCATAATTCACCTTGTAAAATTTCACCTGCACCTAGGTGAGTTGTGAATCCAATAATCCAGTCACCTTTCCAATCCCTGATGAGGCCCCCTGCCCCTAACACATGAGTGAAGCTAATTGAGGAACATGTGCCCTTTCAAGTAAAGCACACGAGGTGTGGAAGAGTGCTTGAGGAACATGTGCACAATTTGTTGCCGAAAAGTTTCTTCCTGACAGAGAAACACCAATTTAACTTGAGTTTTATCAAGAAAACCAGTGTCACCTAAAGCATCCCGAGGATTGTATAATGTCAGGCTGTGATTGAAGGGAGTGATGACGGTGGCATCCATCACTTCCCGGCAAAAACTTGTCCTCTTGAATTGGTTGAACTAGCATACACCCATGTTGTTGGATCAAAATGAAAGTTGAATTAAATCTGAATGTCAAATTTCATGTTGTTGGATCAAAAAATCCAGCAACATGAAAGTCAAATCCTTTCCAACCCATCAATTCTTTGTCCTCACTTTCGATTCTCCAGTAAATGTCCAACACACGCCCACCACCACACGCAACAACTTGATCAACAAATTCACAAAATAAACCATAAACTATTTCCTCTCGGTTAAGCCTCAGAAAATTATTGTTGCCGTCTGTTCGGAGAGTAAATATTGAGTAATCCTCAATTGGAGTGGTGTCATATAAATATTTGAATCCCCATGTTCAACTATGTAATGAAGAACAACTTTATGCAAATCACTTGAATTTGAATAGTTTTGAACCCTCAATGTTGCTAGAAAATAAAGCACATTAAAAAGTGAAACAATTAAATCTCAATGTCGTCAAATATGTACAAGTCAATGAATCAAGAAATGCCAATGAAGGTATTAGTAGTATTAGTGTAAAACAAAAATACTAATCTTTAAAATTTTGGATAAAATCAATCTCCCTCTTTCAGAAACTGAAATGACTTAAGAAGAGAGTTGCAAGTATGAACTTTTTAATATGCTACATTGTTTGATGATTACCATTAAGTCTGAAATATTTTGAAATGGAATTTTGATAAAATCTCGAACATCTTAGATGACCATCAAACGACGAATAAATAAATTATCAAAAAATTGATCAACAATGTAATTAAGCTACCAACTATTATTTTTAACAACATTCTTAAAGAAGATGATTATTCTTATTATGATGAAAGGATAAAAAAATCTTGCACAAAATAACTAGAAAATTAATAGAGATGGAAAGAACCACACCAAGATAAACAGATTCTACATCTTCGACAATGAGGAAGATATGCCGCGTGCCATTTCCCAGTATCCAGCTCTCTCTATGGTTACACTGTGTTCGTAAGTTACACAGAAGGAATTTATAGGCCTACCCCTAATATTAGTTATTCGACGGATCATCATACTGTTATTCTAGTGGGTTCGAGTACGTAGGTGCCCCGAAACTGGAGATGAATATTGGATCATAAAAAATTCTTGGGGAACAAATTGGGTGTATGACGGCTTCGCTTTGATACTTAAGGATTCAGTCATCAATTATGTAGTAAGTGTTTTGTTTCCGATTTTAGATCGTTATGTAGATTACAAAGTTTGGGCTAAACCAATGAATTCCAACCATTGCATTTAACAAGAGTGTTGTTTGTCATTTGCCCATGTTGTAACTTGTAAGTTCCTCCACATACTTTTTTTTTTCCTGGTGATATTATATTTGTATTTTACAATTATTCTAATGGAGCTACTAGGCCCACCCCCCATTGTTATCTTCCCACTCACCTTATTTTTCCACCCCCATTAAATTTGAAAAGATAACAACACTATATCTCCACGCACCTATATTTCTAAGTTACCCTTTAGTATATCTTTTAATTCTTCAATATTTTCTTTTGCTAACATAATAGTGTATTGAGGGGACCGAGATGCTTGCCTATAGCATTTTGGTTCAGAATCTTCCCCAACCAAAGCAGTGAAGGCTTGAGGAAGTGGATGGCGAAACGCAAAGTAAGACCGAGCTTTGGGTTTAAAAATACCTGATTTGGAGCGGGTTTGTGGACCAGTATATAGAACTGGAGTAGACACAGCAGGTGGAGATGGCTCGCAAGCTGACTGGACCAAGCCAATAGATAAAGATGGAGGCGTGACACCAGTATCAGAGGGAGGCACAACAGCCTGTACAGTACTAGTTGCTACACCAGAATCTGAAGCAGGTGTGGCAGGGAGATGAACGACAGATGTGTTGTGCGGAAGCAAACAACCAAGTGAGAGTGAACTAACAAAACAGACTGGCAAAGTAGAGATGAAAGAGTAAGGCACACGGAGATTTATGCGGTTCGGCAACTTGCCCACTACATCCGGTTGGAACTATGGAGATTTCACTTTAATCAATGAGAACTTACAAACAGTGTTTAACACTCAATTTCCCAATGACCCAATTAACCCAAGCTCACACACTCATAATAGAAAAGAAAGGAACAAATACAAAACAAGAACGACCAGTCGGATTGCTCACGGAACCAATCGGGATGCTTTTACAAGTGTCGGGTTGCTACGCACTTCCTTCTTTTCTCTTACGTGTTCTATCGGGTTACTTCTCTCACTCTCCTCCTCTTTCACGATTATTCTATGACTTTTATAAAGCCAACGGAATAAATATCTCTTGGAAGATAACAAGTTACACTTGATAAACCAACGAGACATAATAAATGTCTCCACTAATATTTGTCTTCCACTATTGTTGCCAACTAACTTCCATAAATGCGAAGAAAATGGTTCGAGCCAACAATCAACAATCTCACATGGCTTAAACCCTCTAAGACAAATACTCAATACTCATCCTCCCACTCCCACATGGGGCAATCAACAAATTTTACGATTCCAATCAAGTCTGAGGCGGTGCTTAAACTTGAGCAACGAGATTGGCTTTGTTAACATATCCATTTGGATTATCGGCGGTTCAATCTTACGGGAGAAGAACATCTCCCTCATTGACAATCTCACGAACAAATGAAACCTCACATCGATATGTTTGTTCGTGCATGATGAAACTTGATTCTTTGCTAAATGAATAGCACTCGGCTTATCACAATGAACATCCACATGATCTTCTTTGAATCCTAAGTCATCAAACGTACTTGAAGCCATATAGCTTCCTTTTATTGCCTGTTCTTGCCATGTATTCGACCTACGTTGACAACAAGCTGTAGATTGCGAATCGATCTCCAACAGGGACCTCCGGCAGCCAGTGAATACAAAACCGGTAGTGGATCTACGCTTGTCCAGAATCACTGTGAAATCGAATCCACATATCCAACAACACATTTCCGGTAGCTTTATTTCTTGGAACACTAAGCCAACATCCACAGTACCCCAAAATATCTTAGTAGAATTGATTTCACGGCTTGCCAATGTCACTACTTGGATTATGCATATATCTACGACAATACTTTGCGGCTTGTGAGATGTCGGGCCTTGTACACACCATTGCATACATCGAACTACCAACGGCATTTGCATAAGGAATTTGAGCCATGTACGGATTTTCTTCAACGGTTTTAGGAGACATAGAAGCAACGAGGCTTGAAATGAGGGCAAGAGGTATCTTGTGGGTTTTGAATTTTCAATCATCCCAAACGCTGTAGTACTTTCTTCAAATGCGTTTACGACTTAGACTAACCTTGCCCATAGCGCTATTTGTCTCTTTCAATTTCCATACCAAAATTTACTAGAACTTCTCCCCAAGTCCTTCATCTCAAATTCACTACTCGAGTTGAGCCTTCAAGCCTATCAATCTCACTTTGCTCTTACATGCTATAAGCATATCATCAACATATAAGCAAATAAATGAGTTCCATCTTGTAGTTTGCGAAAGTATACACAATGATCATATTGACTTCTTGTATACTTTCTCCAACCATATCATCGATCAAATCGCTTGTACCATTGTCTCGGAGGCTTGCTTCCAAGCCGTACAATGATTTTCCAATTTGCAAACCCAATTTTCCTTTCAAACAACTTTGAATCCTTGGTTGAGACATATAAATCTCTTCCTCAAATCACCCAGGTGTAGATACGATCTTGACATCAAGTTGGGCCAACTAAGATCAAGTTTGTGCCACCAAAATATGAGTCCCAGTCGAAGAGTGTTTTACTACGGGAGAAAACCTCATTGTAGTCAATGCCTTCTTTACGAGCATAACCTTTAGCTACCAATGCGCTTTGAATCTTACATTATCTTTTCCCCAACGATTCCATCTTCTGCATACACCCATTTGCAGCCAATTTCTTTCTTCCACTTTTGTGGCTGAACCCGGCTTCCAAGTCTTATTTTTTATGGAGATTTCATCTCCTCATCCATACTTTTCTTCCCTCCATGCACTACGAGCTTATGACGGCTTCTTTATAAGAGGAGAGAGAACATCATCTTCAATAGCTGGAGTGCATATGCCACAATATCAGTAAATCGAGTGCTTTCGAATTTCTCTTCTCGATCTTCTGAAGGTTTGCAATATAGTCTTGTTCGCGTAAGGCTCTTGGGTTGTTGCCTCTTCTTCATCATCCTCGTCCTCATCATCATAATTAACTATGGGGGGGTGGAATACGTAACATCGGACCTTCTTGGACAAGTTTGGAGTCTTTAGTAACTCCACTGCTTTGAGTTACTCATGGTCTCGAGTTTGCTTTAGTTTCACCTTCATACTTGTTCGATTAGCCATAGTTTGCCTCGTCCAAAGTCACATCTGCACTTACAACAAATTTCTTCTCAGCTGGACACCGAGACGGTATCCGCTACGCCGGTACTAAATCCCATAAATAGAGCCTTCTTTGCTCTTGGATCCAGCTTACTTTCACGACATGATAGTAAGCGGGACAACCAAATATGTGTAAGAACTTATAATCGGTACAAAGTTTACCGAGACCATACTTCCATGGGTGTTTTGCCCTCGTTTGCGGCGGCGCGGTCGGTTAATGAGATGACTGCATGAGTGATTGCCTCAGCCCAAATGCCTTGCTTAAACCGGCATTAGACAACATACATCGAACTTTCTCAAGTAAGTGCGATTCATACGCTACGCCACTCCCATTGTTGACAATTGTCTCTCTAGCAGTGAAGTGCCTCTTAATACCCTCATCTTGACAAACCTTCAAGAAAGGATCGAGACTTGTATTCACCTCCATTGTCGATCCTAAGAGTCTTGATCTTTTCGACCACTTTGAGTTTCAATCATCTTTTTCCACAACGGGGAATTTCTCCCATGACTTCATCTTTACGTTTCATGGTGTACACCCATACTCTTACGGAGAAGTCATCCAACGAAGGAAACAAAGTAATGGCTTCCTCCCAGAGATGCATTCTTGGTCCCCATACATCGGTGTGTACATAATCAAGGATGCCTTTAGTGTTATGAACGACGTGCCAAACTTACTCTCGTTTGCTTTCCTAACACACAATGTTCCACCCAGAATTCCAATTTGCAAGCCTTTGCACCTTTCAATAAGCCTTGCTTTACCAATCCCTTGCAATACCTTTTTCACCGGCATGCCGAGGCAACGCCCATGCCATGTAACATAGTGGAATCTGTGCAATGCAGCCGGTGGCCGACGGCTCCACCAATAAACGTACTCCCTTTTGCCAAGAATACAAGTTATTTTGTCTTCTTCCTTTCATCACCACCATTGCTCCATGTCTTGCTTTAAGAACTCCACCTTCCATGGTGATCTTAAGACCCTTGGATTCTCCCGAAGAAATAAGATTTTCTTCATTTTAGGTATATAGAACATCGCAATTCTCGACTATTCCATCATGCATTCTCAAAACGAGATTTTACCTATCCCTTGTGCTTTACAAGCATTATTATTACCCATCAAAACAACTCCACCATCCAGTTTCTCGAAACTAGAAAACCATTCCAGAATGGGACATATATGATAAGGTGCGGCGGAATCCAAAATCCACTCCTTGGGGTGACCATCGAAGTTGAACTAGACAAAGCAGGCTTCATTAGTCATCTTCTTCGATTTTGCAACATTTGCTTGAGAACCTACTTTCTCCTTCTCTTTGTTCTTCAATTTTGGGCGATCTTTCTTCCAATGTCCCTTTTGGCGACGAAGCACACTCATCTTTGTGGGGAAACTTTCCTGAGACTTTGACCCGAGATTTCCCTCTCTTTCCCAAATTTTCTTCTCCCATTCTACCCCTTGCAACTGAGTGCCTCGGTTTGTGAGCTGCGAGCCTTTAAGTCCTTCTTTCTACACTCAGTTGGTTCTGTGCGGCAACTACCTCATCAGGATTTCACCTCGGATTTTCCATACAACAAAGTAATTTGTCAAATGATCATAATCATCGGGCAAAGAATTTAGCAAACATAATGCCTTATCCTCATCGGGAATTTGCACGTCAGGTTTGCTAGATCGGCAAGTATCTTATTATAATCATTTAGGTGTTCATGCATAGAGTACACGGAGTACATGCGAAACGGAAAAGTCTTTTCTTCAAGAACCCGATTTTACGCGCTCTTGAGTCATTATATTTTCTTCCAGACTTTGTCCATAACTCCTTCGCCGAAGTCTCCTTCATATATGGATATTTCAACTCACTTATCAAGAAATGATCGAATAGCGGCACAAGCATGAAGATTCATCCATTAATCCTTGCTTGTCTTCAATGTCTTCTGGTTTGTCTTCGAACCATATCAACTCTTGTTGGTACAATACATCCATAACCCCCGCTTTGTTGCCACATGCCAAAATTATTAGAACACGTTGAATTTATCAGCCTCCACGACCTTGTAGTAGCCATTTGGTGTCTGTTTAGTGTAGACGATGACGAAGTGGAAGCTCTTTCTTTTACGGACTCGAGTTTCACCTCTAGCCATTTCACTCTCCTTTGCCCAAGTCGAAACAGCCCAGGCTCACGTCTCCACTGTTGTGCGGAAGCAAACAGCCAAGTGAGAGTGAACTAACAAAGCAGAGGCGGCAAGTAGAGATGAAAGAGAGTAAGGCACACGGATTGCTCTTGGTTCGGCAACGCCTACATCCCGATTTGGAGGCCCATGGAGATTTCACTTTAATCGATGAGAACTTACAACGGAGTGTTTAACACTCAATTTCCCAATGACCCAATTAACCCAAGCTCACACACTCATAATAGAAAAGAAAGGAACAAATACAAAACAAGAACAGCCCCCCGTCAGGTTGCTCTGGAACCAATCGGGATGCTTTTTACAAATTATCGGGTTGCTACGCACTTCCTTCTTTTCTCTTGTGTTCTTCGGGTTGCTTCTCTCACTCTCCTCCTCTTTCACGATTATTCCCCAGCTTAGCTTTTATAAAGCCAACGAATAAATATCTCTTTGGAGATAGCAAAGGTTAAAACCTTGATAAACCAACGAGACATAATAAATGTCTCCCACTAATATTGTCTTCCACTTTCTTATTTGCCAACCAACTTCCATAAATGCAGCAGAAAATGGTTTGAGCCAACAATCAACAAGATGATGGTTCTTGCAGGGACCGAGTAGGTGGCGGTGCAGACAGAGATCGCATCTCAGTGGGCAGCAGGGAAGATACATGAATGATTGGGACAAGCGCAAAGTCTGATGGGGGTACAGTAGAAGCAGCAACAATATCATCATATGGATATGATTCCTCATGAAAAGTAACATGACGGGAGAGATACACTCGTCCAATCGGAGGATGAAGACAACGATAACCCTTATATTGATCACTGTAGCCAAGAAAAACACAAGGCAAAGATCTAGGTTGTAATTTAATAGTCATATAATCACCAAGATACGGAAAACAAGCACACCCAAAAATGCGTAAAGCCATATAATCAGGAGACCGGCCAAATAATATTTGAAACGGAGAAGTCCACTTGAGAACAGGATTGGGTAATCGATTAATAAGATAAACAGCCGTGCAAAGTGCCACGACCCGAAATTTATGAGGAAGTTTGGCAGCAAGTAACAACGTGCGTCCCATTTCGAAAATATGACGTTGCTTGCATTCAGCAAGTTCGTTTTGCTGCGGGGTATGCACACAAGAAAATCTATGGTGAATCCCTTTTTGTGCACACAAATTGCGAAATGACAAATTATCATATTCTTTACCCCCATCACTTTGGAAGATTTTAACCATCGTAGAAAATTGATTATAAATTAAAGTTATAAAATGATTAAAGTGAGTAAAAACCTCTGACTTGTGGCGCATGATATAAATCCATGTATACCGTGTGTAGTCATCAGTAAACAAGACATAATAACGAAAACCTGACACCGACACAACAGGAGGCATCCAAACATCAGAATGAATTAATTCAAATGGAGACATAGCATAATGTTCAAAAGAATTAAATGACAGGCGATGGGATTTTGCCAACGCACAGTGATTACAAAAATCTTTATTGAAAACAGGAAAAGACGAGCCTAACACATCACTAGATGCTAACACACTAAGAACTTGACGAGAGGGATGCCCAAGAAGACGATACCAGAGTGAGGGTGACGCAAAAACAGAAACAAAAGCACGTTTGGCAGCAGACCAATTTCTAGAGGCAAGACCAAGCTTAATTGGATAGAGACCATCCTCACATGGGTCCTAAAAAAGAACAACACCCGTCTTTAAGTCACGTATGACAAAACTCCAAGGAAAGAATGTTAAACTAACAAGATTATCACGGGTAAACCTATCAACCGACATTAAATTTTTCTTAATTGCGGGAACATGTAAAACTTGGGATAAGCCAAAAATGAACGACCTGGACTTAAATGAAATATTACCAGTGTGCGCAATAGGGAGAGTTTCACCATTACCAACAACAACCTTGTCATTAGAACCATACCCAATAGCCGAAGTCATCGAGCGAGCATCACTCGTCATATGATGAGTAGCCCCAGTATCCGGATACCATGTTGGATTAGAGGGAGAAGCAATATGCATACCAGCAAAAGCACGAGAAATATCATCATCGGAACGAGTCGCTTGATGACATAACGCAACAATGTGGCCAAATTGGTTGCAGGCCTAACACTGAGGCCCCCGGGTGGCAGGGGTTGGTCCAAGAGTACCAGAGCGTTGGTGCACACAGCACCATGCTGACCATATCCCCCAGCACCACCAGACCGATTGGAGCGTCCACCACCAGTATTGCGATGAGCACGGTTGCCACCAGAAGCACCAGTGTGGCGAGAAGACTGACCACCATGTCCATGAGATAAACCACCAACAGAATTACGGGCAGAACAGAAAGCAGAAGGAGGCGAAGCAGCAACCTGATTCATAGCGTGCTTGGATTCCAAGACCAAGACGAGTACGCAGATCATTAAACGACGGTAGAGTTGGAAAGCTTGTCAGCACAAGGACACGCATCTCATATTCAGGCCCCAAACCGTCAAGTACACACGTCACTAAATCATCATTCGGAATAGGTTGACCAATGGAAGCCAATTAATCTGCCAAATGCTTGGCCAAACCCAGGTATTCTGAAATCGTTTTGCTCCATTTCTGAAGAGAAAGCAACTGAAACCGATTATGGGTGGAATTGGCAAGGGATTTTTGAGAAAAACTCTGATGAAGATACTCCCAAATCTCACGATAAGTAGACATTCCAACAGTCAGAGAAAGAACGGGCTCAGTAAGGGTAGCACGCAACATGCTCACCAGAGTCCGATCAGTCTGGTACCACACAAGGTAGTCGGGATTAGGAGTTGGAGTGACCATAGGAGGAACCTCGATAGAAGGAACATCAGAATCAGCAGAGGCATCAGGAGAGGCAGCAGGCGTAGTGGTGGTGATAGAGGGAAGAGGACACGGATGGGTTCCATCAACAAAACGCCAAAAATTTTGGCCAATCAAAAAAGGCTTAACCTGACTTTCCCAAGGAAGATAGTTAGTTTCAGAAAGCTTAACAGAAACCAAAGTAGAAATATTGGGGATTGGAGTGGGAGAAGATGAAGTTATGGGAGCCATGGAAACAATAAAAAAGGATCAGAGGCTCAATACAATGTGAAATTTTTTATTCTCATTAATTGTATAACTGAGCTTTACAACGTTTACAATGTTATGCTAAAAGATTACATCTGAAGTTCAAACTTACAATTCAAAATACAACAGATAATAAAGAGAATTATCGCTGACTAACAAGGAACAACCTTATCAACACATATTAAAGGAATTATCAAAGGGCCGCTCGATTTGTCCATCATCCATATTAAAGATACCCATGCATGTCCATGTCTATTGTTCGATGAACACGTACATTCTTCATGGAGTAAATGCAATTCGGCTTCCATATCCAGAAGAGTCTGAGGCCTTAACAGAGAAGGAAGAAGCTTTTATGCACAAGAACAGGGATCTATTCCCCAGATTCTTTACCTCCGAGTCCAACCACGAATTGCCGTCACTAAATGGGACCTTGAAAACCCTGCAGCCAATAGTTGTATGAAATGAAACTTTGTCTTTGGGTTGAAAAAAATACAAAACCACCAACAGGTCCCCAGCTGATTCCACCAGATAAGAGAATTTTATTTGCATCGCAGGACCCAAATATTCCTTTGGAAAACCTGGAGCAACAATCCTTAGTTCCAAGAGATTTAGCTCGCAAATCTTACGTTTTTCAGGCTGTAACACTTGCGGGTGGCAGCACCCTTCTCCTGTGGAAGAACAAGGAGTGGGACTTGATGTTTTGGTCCTAATTCACTAGTAAAGTAGTTTTCTTTGGTTGCAACTCATCTCTATGATTTACAAACTGCACCAGAAACAATGAACTCCTCCAAGCAACCCATACGTCCAGCTAAGGAGAAAATAAGCTCTTTTGGAGATGCTCTTATTTTACCTCTCACACATTCTTTTAATTTTTTAATATTTGTTTGCTTTTCCATCCCTTTGTCTTTATCTTAGAGACGGGCCTTGAAAAAGAGCAAATAAATATTAAAAACTTAAATAAAGTGTGTGGGAGGTATAATGAGGCGTGTGAAAATCACTACTAATAAAAAAAAATGAAACTTTGGAGCATGAAATGTATAGCATGTCAGATAATTGGACACAAATTGCATTGCAAGCAAGATTTGGTAATTTCTCTTAAAATGGTGTAAATCCTATATTTTGGATCTTGACAAAACCTTTCCTAGTTAAGATCTCTAATTATGTAATTCAGTTGGTGTCCCTTATAAACACAAATTGCATTGCAAACAAGAACATGTACTCTGTTATGTTCCAAAGAAAGTAATTCATCAAATGTAGAAAAAAAATGCCAAACCTCCTAATATTGGATTCTAGCAAATCATCATCATCTTAAATCGATTGAGAGGAATCGGACCGTTGGTACAAGGTAGAGTTGGGAAGACACGAACGAACAACCACATTTTCGCAAATCATTAATCAATGATCATACTTTTTAAATGAGTGTTATTGGATAAAATAGGCCCAATTTTTCCTGTTTTATGCTACAACATTGAATTGCAATTATCACATTGTAAAGATAAACCCTATCAAATGAAAGAAAGGATAGAAAATTTAGAAATTTATTGACCTAAAAAAATGGAGGGGACCACACGTCGCTTTGGGTTTTATTTTTTTCATGTGGCATTACAAGATTGGTCTAGAACACCGTACTTTAGCCTTTTAGTTGCATGTAAGTTTTTTTTTTTAAAAAATAGTTAGAAAATAGAATCTCGTCAAAACAATTACGCCTTGACATTACATGATTGTTTTAAAATACCGCAAATAATTTTTAACCCTTCACTTGATATCGCTTGTATAAAAAAACTAAAAGAGTTGAGCGGTTATTTCCTTTTTGGTAAGTTAAATATGCAGTTTGGATATGTCTCCAAACATCCCCCATTATTTTTTAAAATTGGCTCCATATTTGAGGCAAGACTATTTTGAAATTAAACTGTGTTTTTCATTTCCCCCCTCTCTCTCTTACACATCTGTCTTTCTATATCTACGCCAATTGTAGAGAGAGAGAGAGAGCCATGGCGGAAGCAATGGCTATTTTTCAAGACCAGAAACAGAGCTCCTCTTACCCACCGCTACTGATACCGCCGCCGCCACCGCATAAGGTCCACTCTCTCTATTTGTTTCTCTCAGATATGAATTGGGTTTTGCTTGTAATCTGAGTATGTGACCATTCGTTTACTAATGATTGCAGGGTATGGAAACCGAAAAGCCGTTTGGGCAAAAACCTCCATTCCTCCAACTGACGACTACAAGCAATGTGAGAAACAATAATATATGTTAATCTTTTCCGATTCTGTTTTGGGTTTTTGTTATTTCCGATTTCGAATGCTACATGGTTTATTGATTACTGTTAACTCTGAAATTTTATTGAATAATGTTAATATTTTCAAGCTATAAGCTTTTTGAAATGGGGATTTTGATCAAATCTCCTTCACCTCAGATGGCTGTCAGACGGCGAAGAATTAAATTTTTAGAGAATTGATCAGCAACGTAATTAAAATATTCTGTTCATGTTTTGTATGTTGCAAGGATATGCTAGGAATCGTGAAAGTGATGTCAAATTAGGTAGACAAATAAAAATGGGTCTTAAAAAAATTGATTTGTAGCTACACATTGATGCAATCATGCGAGCAACGAAAGATTAGTGTCGTTTTTAGGCCTGTAGCGCTCCTTAGCGAGATTCTTAGCACCACATTTGTGTAGTTACGATATGAAATTTTCCATTTCTTGTCAGTAGATTCATACACTGAACTAACTGAAATATTTTGCGAGTTCTTGAATACAGGAGTTGAATGCCAATGGTAATCCCATGATGTCGGAATGGTCAGTGAATATATGTAGTGTACTTTTTAATCTGCTTTTACATATCAAAATTATTTGTAATAGTTATAGAGTAACACTGGACTCTCAATCTTTTTACCAATAGCCGTAAACGAAAGACCCCTATAAGAGTTACAGTAGAAAGCTTATATGATAGTTCCCAAGCTCAGTCTTCTGTTATGGAAAGAGCAAAGAAGATCGAAGCAAGCCTAGATCCGAAGTTTCCTTCCCTACTCAAAGTTATGATGCCGTCACAAGTTTCGGGAGGATTCTGCCTCGTAAGCCTCACTCGCTCTCTTCAACAATTTGTGCTGTTATCTGAATGGATGGTCTAATTAGGATGATATACTTATTTGAACTAACTTTGGTCTGGCAGAATCTTGCTAAGAAATTTCGCAGTGAACATATGCCGAAACAAGATTCAATGATTGTTTTGGAAGATGAAAATGGGAGAGAATTTGAAACGAAATATCTTGTGGAGAAGGGTGGACTGAGTGGTGGATGGAGAGGGTTTTCAATTGCTCACAAGATAATGAAGGGAGATGTTGTGATTTTCCATCTAGTCACTCCTTTCAAATTTAAGGTAACTGATGGAACCTTCTTGAAATTTTTGTGTGGATCCTTTGTTTAATTATCTCGGAGTTGTTATATTCCAAGTTCCATTATGTAACATATAATTGAAATTGACAAATTAGGAGAAGAGAATTTCAATTCCTTAAAAGAATTGATCATAGCCTTGCAAACCGAATCTTGTAAATTAGAGTTGCTCTAAATGTAGAAGTATATATAGAGGATAGATTTCGAGGATGCTATTATGATTGTGACGATGATGAAAATGTTTATCCTGCGATTTAAAGAAAAAGGGTCGAATGATAATTTGGCAATTGTACATTTTTTGAGTTTGTCAAATTTTTAATGTTAAATTTAGGTGGGGTTTCCCTTGAATGGAAATTTTGAGAAAAAATGATAAGATTTATAGACATTTATTGCTTTGAGACGCTACTGAATGCGTTCAAGACACTCAATTCTTTTGCTACCTACTTGTTGCAGGTGCATATTGTTAGATCAAATGAAGTGGACTGTAATCTTCCCCTTATGAGGGTAGATCCTCCCATCAAACAGATGGATACCGGTAAGTTGTTTCGAAACTCATCAAATTATGTGTGCCAAGTGGCTTCGCAATCATAAGTAACTCTTACCTTTTCTGATCCCTGCATGCGATTTAAATCACGCAGGAGGCGTTACTGCATGTGGAAAGGAAGAACGTGAGATTTTGGAACCTATTCCGCAGGAGAATGCAATAGTCTGTTATACGGACTCTGGTCCAGCATCAGATCAGTCTGAAAATGATAGTGGAGATGTTGGTTCTGAATTTCTGGATGGTCTTAGACTTTCAGAGTCTGTTGTCACTTTCAAAGAAGTGAACTGTTTGGAGAACTTCAACGTTCAGGTCAATGGTTTAATCATAAACTCTGAATTTTCGAGATACATCCTGACCAAGTATTATGAGCTTTGCTGCAGTCAGAACTCCTTCCTTCATGAACAACTTCTCGAGGGTCTGAACTGCAAACTGATAGCCGGAGTGATTTCTGAGACAGTCAACATTGCAGATGCCATCAGGGCCTGCAATATCACTACCCCGGAAGATTATCTTTCGACTTGGGATAAGACTCTGAAAGCCTTTGATGATCTAGGCATGAATGTCGGGTTCCTGCGTGCCCGTTTGGACAAGCTTGCAAGTCTTGCTTCAACATCAAAAAGACTCAAGGAGGCAAATGTTTTGGAAGTAAAAGAGGCCATGAATGGTCTTGACTCTCCGAATACGAGTTCAGAGGAGCTGGAAATTATGTTCCATGAAGTGGCTAAAGCCCCTTGGTGGTGAGAAAACTTCAAAGAATCTGGTTACTTTTTTTGTGGTATAAACTTAAAGGTTATAGTGCCAAAGCTACATGAGGAAGAAATGCGCGTCTTGTGCCGTGATCACTCAGATTTTTGTTTTTTTATTTATTTATAAAGGAGATGATCGATGTCTACCATTGCTGCAGAGATTTTGGGTAATTTTCACTACAGAATTATGTGCTTTGGAGGCAATTTCCAGCATTGGAATATATGATATAGCTCAGTCAATTTATTTATCTATTCTATTGAACTATTACTTGCTACTTGAGTTAAAAGCTTCAGTACTGTTAAATCCTTCTCCAAAATGTTTGATTTTAATGTAGCTATTATTATCTTCTGTTTTTTTTTTTCAACATGTATCTAGCGCAAAAAATAATTGATTGATATATCCTCCGTTCGATTATAAATTTCAATATTTAGTCGTATTGTTGCTATAAATTTCAATATATACTTTTATTAATTTTTCAGTGTGATCGTAACTCTATGTTATTTTTATTAATTTACCATGTTATAATATTATGTACCCTAAAGTATAAATTATTAGCCCATTCACTGTAGGTCGCATGACAATAGAACGGTGAAAGTTTATGGAACGTTTGATAACTTTTTTATTTTTAATTTATTAGTTATTATATTTTTGAAAAATTGAAATCTTATTTTATAAATACTTTCAAATTACAGCCAAATGCGCTGCTAGTAGTCCTACTGCATTGCATATATTTTAACATTAGTCCCCATGCTCATCCTACAATTGGGAGGGAAGTGTAGTAGTATTTTATATTCTTTTTGGGGAAGTGGAATAGCATTATACTGAAGGGAGTTTTTAGTTTAAATATCAAATTCAAAATACTTTAAGTTAAAATACTATATGTTTAGTTTAGGTATTAGTTGAAAAGTCAAACTAATTTGCTAGTTAAAATGACAATAATATCCAATCCTACCATTACAAAGTCATAGTCATTAACCTCCCCAATGAATTGTGCATAGGGTCTAGTTCTCGGATTTTAGGCTTCGCCCAAAACCCGAGACTTGCACCCTAAGCCCTAAGCTCCTCCCAAGGACATTCTATGACACATCCCGATCCCGGACGAGCCAGGTGTCTGAAGTGCTGGCCAACACGCGTTAGCGTGACGAAAGCCAAAAAGAAAATTTAGAATAAAGGATAGAATATTGAATTAAAACAATAAGGTCAGAGTGCACGGAGTGTGCGGGCGGAAGAAATAATAGAATACACAGTAAGAGTAGGGTAAGGGATACAAAGATATACAAACGTATAAGAATCCCTACATTGTCATACCACCGCGCCATCGACGTCGCAAGGCTCCCAGCCAACTAACCTGGAGGGGCGCAAAACATAAAACGGTGAGTGGGTCAAAAAGCAAAGTTTGATAAAACCGTTGTTTTCAAAAGTCTAGTAACCCCTCGTTTGAAAACAAGTATAATTTGAGAAAATACGTCATACCCGTAGGCGTGAACCTCAAAATACTGTCGTGAAAACATGCGGGTACTCCCCGCTAATACTTTACTGACATTTGCTCACCCATATGTAAACACACATGCCCAAGGGGCTAAATCCTACAATGAACAAGCTAGGTATAAATGGAATACGCTGAGTACTACAATGACGCGAGTCTAACGCTAAGCGCTGGTGCACAAAGTGCAGTCACACAAGTTCGAGTTGCCTAGTGCAACCTAGAACAGGCTAGTACCTACAATGGATCCAAGGCTGCGTAACGGTACTGATAGTGACTACTCCAAACGTCAAGGCTAGTCCTGGCCACAAGACTGAGTACTAATACCTGGGGTGTATACATCTACTGATGAGCAACAGTATGAAAACATGCATGGCAATATAATACGAATGTTCTACCTCCAACAAACGTATATGATATGCAACTACGCTAACAGTTAAAGAAAGCGTTGAAAAACCATACGTATATATATACATTTATCAAACAAAGACCCACTCACTCACCTGTAGGTAGCCGGGTCGAAGTACCCCGTCCTGGGTAGCCCCGGTAGTCCTCTGGATAGGCCCCACCTATATGAGAAATCACCGGTACAATGATTAACTCAAAAAGGTAACGAATTAACGAATTAATTACACCTATCCCTTGCTTTTGCGAATTGGAGGTCCAAAACACCTCAAAAATTAAAATGCATACTACCCCGAGGTAGTACACGTCGTCACGAGTCGACCTGTGAAAACAGAATCGGAAAAAGACCTTCCACGCGCCCTCACGCGCGGCTTGAAGATCGGAGCCTATGGCTCCACGCGAGGCTCACGCGCGAGCTGGTCAACTGAGCCGGTCAGCCAGTCAACACGGCTCGGCTCAAGCCGTCAACGTGGCTCGGCTCAAGCCGGTTCGGTCAATGCTGACGTCAGCAAGTCCGGTCTGAACCGGTCTGCTGACGTCAGCAAGGCCGGTCCAACCCGGTCCGATGACGTCAGCACCAGTCATCCCTGCTAGAATTCCGGTAGCCGGCGCCGGCGCCGGCCGCCGCCTGCGCCGCCGTCGCCGGAATCTGGAAAAATGGCCGGATTTCTGGGGATTTTTCAAAG
This sequence comes from Gillenia trifoliata, assembly GCA_018257905.1. NCBI lineage: Eukaryota > Viridiplantae > Streptophyta > Magnoliopsida > Rosales > Rosaceae > Gillenia > Gillenia trifoliata. The sequence goes on from CM031080.1 coordinate 23,605,527, forward strand.
CTTCATAACTTCTTCGTTTTAAGTCCAAATTGGACGATTCAAGTACCAAAATGAAGCTAGAGATGAGGAGAACAAGATTGTACCATTTTGGGGACCAAAAACTGGCCAGAAGTGGCCTGAAAATGGGGAAGAAGATTCGGTCAAAATGGAGCTTCTCCGTTCACGGTGCCAAATCGAGTTCCAAGCCTTGGGTTGGGTTCCCAAGGCTTCCAGAAGTGCTTTAGTGGTCTCAGGGAGGACCATGGAGGTCGAAATCACTGAGAACGTCCACGTTTTGATTTTTGGTGTTCATCGGAGCATTTCCCATAAATTGGGAAATGCAGTTGCAGGGTTGTTCTGGGTTCAAGGCTGCCCCCAGTGACCTGCACAACAAGGTTGAAGGAGAAATGAGTGTGGTTTGCACACAGACAAACCTAAAGAAAAGCAGAGAGGGAGCCACGGGGTGGCTTGAGAAATTCTTACCCTTTTTTGGGTTTTTAGCACCAGGACACCCACGCCTGGGTTGCTGGCTTCAGAGTTTGAGGATGACAGACTTGGGTTCGTTTTTTGGTGTTCAGTGATGAAGCCAAAATGGCCACGGTTTGTCCAAGAAGTTTGCAGGAAGAAGAAGGGAGGAGGGGCTCGGCCACAAAGAGCCAAACCAGACAAAATCCCAGGTTTTCAGGGATTGGTCACATGGCCTGCAGCCAAATGGGCCCCAGCCCAAACCAGACAAAATTGCCCAAATTCGAAATACGAAAAACGTCGAAACTAACGCCCGTAAAATATTCGTTCGGAGTCCGAACGACGTCCCGCTCGCGTCTACGCGTTCGTAGCGACGAGCACGTCAAGAAAATACAAGTGGATGCGTCGTACGAGTCACGACGCAAAAGTCAACCGAAAAGTCAACCCAGGGGCAAAAACGTCATTTCCCACTTCCGGGAATAAAATAAGTTAAATTTTGAACGGGCTGTGACATTCTAAAACCTTAAACCCAAAATGATCAACCACAAACCTTAACCGACCTTTTAAATCCTTAAACCCTCAAAGTTAATCCCAAGGTCTAAATACCTTATAAAATTCTAAAAGAAATAAACTTAAGAATAATATGGTAATCTCTCATATCTTTTATTTTGTTGTAGGATCACTTGCAATAAGGTTTGTGGCTTATCATAAAACATTTAATTAGACTTAGTATTTTTCCTTAAATATGGTGTTTTTCCTTAAAACCTATACTCAACTTAGTATCTAATATGAATTTACCTTATACTGAAATGGCTACAAAATTACTGTTGTTACCTGTATAGTTCCCAAAATACCCCTATTATGTTTGAAAATTAGCTCCAATTAGCGCTTGAGTGAGTCTGACAGAAGTACATCCAACCGTCTTTTCATCCATTATTCACTCTTTTACCTCCATAACCATAAAGTTAGAGAGAGAGAGAGAGAGTACATGGCCATGGCTGTTCTTCAAGACCAGAAGTAGAAGCAGAGCTCCTCTTGCCCACCACCATCTAAGGTCCTCTCTCTCTCTCTCTCTCTCTCTCTGTGATGTAATATGTTAATGGGTTTTGTTTACTAATGATTTAGCAGTGTATGGTGGGTAGGCAACCAAAAGACAACGAAAAGCTGTTGAGGAAAATATCTGCAATTCTCACACAAACACAGATGCCTAAAAGCATTGTGAGAAAACCACTATATTTATTTATTTATTTATATATTTATATATACATATTTGTATTGGGTTTTTGTCTCTGATTAAGATTAATCATTTCAAGCTACAAGCTTTTTGACATGGGTTTTTTGTCAATTTCATAAATGACCGTTATTAGAAAGAAATGAAATATGTTTAATGATTTAAATGAAAAAATTAGAAAGAAATTAGTTTGCAAATAATTTCCAAAATTGGCTGGGATTTAAAAAACAAATGTTTCTCCAAATTCGACTGGGGCTCTTGTTTTTTTCTTTCCTATAGATTTTGGTTGTACTTGAACTAGTGAGCAATTTAATTTCTTAATTTCTCAACAGATCCGAACACGAAATAAACTGAAAAATTTTGCAATTTTTTGAATACAGGTAGTCAGTTGCAGTAATGCTAGTCCAAATATGCATGAAAGGTCAGTCAGTGTAATTAATTTACATTTTTAATCTGTTTTTTACTTGTTGAAGTTGTTTGTTTTGATTGCTTATGAAGTAACCCTTGATCCTCAATCTTTTTACCATTAGCCGTAAACGAAAGAGAGTTACCGTGGCAAAAAGCTTACATGAAAAAGCAAAGGAGGTTGAAGCAACCCTAGATCCTAAGTTCCCTATCCTACTCAGAGTTATGCTGCCTTCACATGTTGCCGGATGTTTCTGGCTTGTAAACCCTAATCTCACTCATTCTCTTCACACTCTGTGCAATTATGTCAACTTATCAAGGCATGCATTGTTAGGATGATGTATTTATTTATATGCACTTGCTTTGGTTTCGGTTTTGGTTTGGCAGGGTCTTCCTAAGAAATTCTGCTTTGATCATATGCCCAAAGAAGATAAGACGATTGTTTTGGAAGACGAAAATGGGGATAAATTTGAAACAAAATATCTTGCGGGGAAGGTGGGACTGAGTGGTGGATGGAGAGGTTTTTCAATTGCTCAAAAGCTACAGGAGGGAGATGCTGTGATTTTCCATCTAGTTACTCCTTCCAAATTTAAGGTAGTAACTTGTACATTCTTGAAATGCTTGTGTTGAATTGGATATCGTTACTTCGTTGATTGAGTAGTTCCATTATGATTCCTTTGGTTGAACTTACGGATTCGAGACAAAATAATTCAATGCTACAAAATTGGTCATTGCTCTGCAAACCAAATCTTGTAAGCCAAAGTTGTTCTCACTGTAAAGCATACAGAGAAGATAGATGGTAGGGAGGCCGTTATGATTGTGAATTTGATGAGAATGTTTGGCGTGCAATTCGAACCCTATTTCTTAACATTAAGCAGGGTTTCACTTGAATGGAGATTTTAAGGAAAGGATATAGATTGATTCTTCTGAGATATGAATTAGTAATGTTTCTTGAATGTGGGCTGTCAAGCATAGTTTGTAGACATTTTACTGCTTCGAAATTCTACTTCTGAAATGCATATGAACCACTCAATTCTTTTGCTGCCTACTTTTTGTAGGTGTATGTTATTAGATCAAATGATTTAGACGACATGGATTGCGCTATTGGCCTTATGAGATTAGATGCTTCTATTAAACCGGTGGATACTGGTAAGCTGTTTTGAAATTCATCTAGTTATTTTTCTAACAGGCTTGAAAATCATAACCATTACTTTCTTTGGCCCTACATATCGTAACTATAATTTAATTCATTCAGGAGAGATTATAGCATGTGAAAGGGAAGAGAGGGAGAATTTGGAAACTATTCCAGAGGATAACGCAATAGCCTTTGATGCAAAGTCTGGTTCGATATCAGATCAGTCTGAAAATGATAGTGAAGATCTTGGTTTTGAAGTTCTGGATGGACTTCGACTTTCAGAGTCTGACATCGCTTTCAAAGAAGTGAAAAGCATGGAGAACTTCAATGTTCTCGTCAATGGTTTAAACATAAATTCTGAGTTCTCAAAACACCTTCTGACCAAGTACTATGAGCTTTGCAGCAGTCAGAACTCCTTCCTTCATGAACATCTTCTTGAGGGTCTGAACTGCAAACTGGTTTCTGGAGCAATTTCCAAGACAATCAACATTGCAGAGGCCATCATGTCCTGCAGTGTTACTACATTGGAAGGCAATTTTTCCACTTGGGATAAGACTTTGAAAGCCTTTGAGGGTTTAGGCATGAATGTCGGGTTCCTGCGTGCCCGTCTGGACCAACTTGTAAGTCTTGGTTCAAGATCGAAAAGATTTAGAGAGGCTAGACTTGAAAAGGACCAGGCGGAAGAAGAGATGAGGAGCTTGGAAGCAAAGCTTTTGGTAGTAAAAGAGGCTGTAAATAGGCTTGACTCTGAGATTGAGAGTCTAAATACGAGTTCGGAGAAGCTTGAGCATATGTTCCAAGAAGTGGCTACAGCCCCTTGGTGATGACAAGACTTCAATTCCTCGGGTTCCTTTTTTGGTATATATTAAGGTTATAGTTCAGAACCAGAACTGTGCCAAAGCTACATGGCGAAGAAGCGTTTTGTGGTATGATCGTCGATGCTTCTGTGGAGTCCCACGCACGTTTTGTGTTATGGTCTTGGGTGTTTCTGTGGAGTCCCAGGCACATCGGTAAATTGACAATGTTTTGTATAGACATCAGCAAGGTAGTGTTACCGAGTAGGGAGGAAATGTTGTTTAATCTGGTACTCTCTTTTGTACTTTCCAGCTAACATGGGAAGATATATATGGTACAGCAAAGATTTTTGGGTGCTCCAAAGTACAGCAAAGATTAATGTGAACTCGTCTCAAAACTTTGAAGAGAATCACTCTCAAAGACAAACTGCCGAATCTCCTCTACCGCGTTGATTAAAAGAAGTTGCCATGAATGTACCATTGAATACATCCGTATTAACTATTAATGTAATGTGTTGGTTCAGTTCAGCTTAAAAAGTTCAATTTTTGTAAAGAATTTGAACCAAACCACAGTGATTGGTGATTGCTTGGTTTTTTTGCCCAACACTGCTTGACATGTAAAGAGGAATCATGAAGTGCCAACATTTTATCATACAAAAGTCATAATTGAAACTGTTTATTCTCTATACATTTTATCATATGCGCTGTTCTCGGTGAAGCTTATGGGGTCTAACGGTTACTAAAATGTTTAATTTGAAGTGAATAGGGAAATAAGACAGAGTGGGAATAGCAGCACGCTTAGACCATCTCCAATGGTGGAGGTTAAAGTCTAAATTTTTAGCCCAGAAAATTTAGAACTTAACCCAGAAACAGTTTTTCTCCTCCAATGGTTTTGGGTTAAAAATTTAGCCCGAGATTACTAAAGAATGATTTTAGCCTAATTTTTTTCTTTTCGGTAACTATTTTAAAATAAAATTTATGTAGATTATCCTAATTTATTTTTGTGAACATTTTAACCTAAAAAAAAATTAATTCCGATAAATAATGAAAATCACTAAATTAGGTGACAATTAGGTTTGATCACATAGGTATTTATGTGGATGATTGAACAATTGTATGAGGACACTAAATTAGATGGGTAGAAAGAAAAATTTGAAGAATTATATGAGGAAAGTAAATTTTGTGTGGATGATTGAACAAATACATAGGTATTTATAGACTTTTTTTGGTGAATTTTGATTTAAATAATTTTTAAATAATGTTTTAGCCGTTGGATTTAATTTTGGGCCGTTAGATCTTTTTTTTTTACCGTTAGATTTGATCACATTCGATCTCAGCCGTTAGATTTAATGAATTTATAAATTATAATTTTATTTTTTAAGATTGCATCTGAACCGTTGGATATCCAACTGTCCAGCAATCTAGGCCGTTTATTAAAGGAGCCATTACTTTGCAAGTGGCAAAGCATGGCCGACAAGCTGCACAAGTTGTATAGGAATTCTTGAAACCAAGAGTTAAGAATAACAAGTTCTTCATTACCTAGAATAGAATAACCACTTAGAATACTGAAACAGATTATATTTGTCGAGAAGTGTAAAATTGTATGGATACGATCCTCGTTGTGCATCTTGATCAATTGGATCGTTTCTTTGTAGATTTCGATGCGAGGCTTTTGTAAATGTGTTTCCGGGTATTCCTTTATCATTTCATCCAAATGTAAGAGTTCCTCTAAGTCTATGAGTTCTTTTAGAATACTCTTTTCTTGAATATCATTCAAAAAAATTTCGGATTGCCTAGTATTCCACCAATGAGTAAACCAAGATTCCAGACTTTTATTAAATGAGAGAGAGATCCACCAAGTGCAGACCCGCGTGGGTTAGCTGCCCAAAGCTCCAAGGCGCGTCAAATCAGTCTGGTGTGGAAGAAATCAGGCGCGTTCACGCGCAAATGGGGTGGGAATTTTGTCCCCGGATGGGAATTCTGGTCTAAATTTGACCCAATTTTAGAATTTATCCCCTATCCAAATTTTAGCCCAGCTATTGGAAGAGGTTTGGGGGGGTTTAAGTTCTAAATTTTAGACTTTATCCTCACAATTGGAGATGGTCTTAAAGGTTTTAAAATGCTGAGAAAAGTTACAGCCCCTAATAAATTTGAAATTTTGGCTCCATTTCAGGCGCTTCGAGGCCATTGGGAGTCTGACAGAAAATACAAAAATTTGAATCGAACGGTCTTTTCATCTTCCACCCGCCCCCCCACACCCCCCCCCCCCCCGGCTCTCGTCATATATACATCTATATTTACTCCCATTGACTCTTCACTCTTGACCTCCATAACCATCAGCACCCACAGAGAGAGAGAGAGAGGGAGAGAAAATGGCTGTTCCTCAAGACCAGAAACAGTGCTCCAAGGTCCAATCTTTCTTCCTTTCTCTTCTCCCTCAGATTTTTGTATTTTTTTTTTTAACTTGCAATCTGAGTTTTTGACTGTTTTTTTTTTCACCAATGGATTTCGCAGAGTAATAGGGGGCGGCCACCGAAGGACAAGGAAAATCTGTTTGGCAAGAAATCTTCATGTCTGAAACCGATGACTAAGACCATTGTAAGAAAAAAAAAACACAATATGTCCTCTGTTTTCTTATTATTTTCCTAAATTCCTGTGCTCTATTTACACATATTTTTGTTGGGTTTTTGTTCTCTTTTCGTATTTTTCTTGTTTTGAACTGTACATGTTTGATGATATTAAGTTTGAAATTTGTCGAATATTATGAGATTTTTTAGATGGGTTTTTGCAAAGAAACGTTTTAGGACAAACAGTAACAGTTTGTGTTTCTTTTAAGACAACCACTGGAACAAAGCCTAGTCATTGAGAGACTTCTGTACCGGAGAACAGCACGGTACACCAAATATCATAGTATAATATAATATAAGTGAAGAGAAGTTATTTTTTTCAAATGTCTATCCACTTGTATTATGATATTTGATATACCGAATCATATTTTCGATACACTGAAAAATATGTCCAATCGGCTAGAAACAGAGATGGATTTTTTGGTACTGGGCAGTGCCGAAGTCCAAATAAAAGTGAACTGAACTCAAACTATACAGTGTTTTCGCATATTGGGCTGGGCTAGCTTCAATAGGCATTTGTCTTTTGTCTTTGAAAAAAAAAAAATACAATTAGTAGTAAATTAGTAGTAAATGAATCGAACTTAAAACCTTGAGTATTAGCATAGAGCTCCAAAGAACAAAAATTAAAAAATAAGGGACAGGGGTTAACTGCCACTACGTAGTGGCTCTTTAATTTTGCAAATTTATCTAATTCTGTTATTTTTTATTTTGTTCAAACCTCAAATTTAAGCTTTTTTTGCCTATTGAGTGGTATTACTTGGTAACTGCCACGTGTTAGATCAATGTCGTTTATAGGTCTCCCAGAAGGCAAAATTTAATCCTGGTAAATTGTAGAAAAAATCATTTACTGCAATTGAGTGAGTTCTCTGTTGTCTCTCCAGAATAACTTTACTTTTTTTCTCCTCTGTATCTCAGTTGTGGAAAACTGTAGAAAAAAAGTCATCTGGGTCAAATCTTGGTTGTAATTGAAACTGTGAGCAGTTTAATTTCTTTAATTGTTTTGTTAGTTTTTCCTCTTCCCTTTCAGTTGATGCAAATACTGAATTAACTGAAAAATCTTGCAATTTCTTGAATGCAGGTAGTCAGCGCTAATCCCACGATGCCTGAAAGGTCAGTGAGTATATTTTTAATCTGTTTTTAGTTATCATAATCGTTCTTTACATAGACGATATTCTAAACTGCTTTAATTTACGGAATGGTTGGAACTTGGATGCATCATGGCGGACTAACTGCCTTATCCAACTGGCCTGACCCACGTCTGGTATTATAATTAATTTTAGTCTTGTTACTGACAGTAATAAAAGAAAGAGAGCTACAGTGGATAGCTTGTATGATACTTCCCAAGCACAGTCTTCTGTTCTGGAAAGAGCCAAGGAGGTGGAAGCAACCCTAGATCCTAGGTTCCCTGTCCTGCTCAAAGTTATGCTGCCGTCACATGTTACCGGAGGATTCTGGCTTGTAAACCCTAATCTCACTCACAAGTTATGCTATTTATATACATACATATATATATATATATATATATAGGCATGGACTAGTAGGATGATGTAATTTATGTGCACTTAAATTTGGTTTGGCAGGGTCTCACTAAGAAGTTCTGCTGGGAGCATTTGCCAAAACAAGATACAATGATTGTTTTGGAAGACGAAAGTGGGGAAGTATTCAATACGAAATATCTCGTGGAGAAGGTGGGACTAAGTGGTGGATGGAGAGGGTTTTCGATGGCTCACAAGCTGGTGGAGGGAGATGTGGTCGTTTTCCATGCACTCACTCGTACCAAGCTTAAGGTAATTGGTGCGCATCCTTTGTTGAATATTCTAGAAATTGTTAGGTTGCAAGTGCCATTATGATGCATTTTGTTAAAATTGTCGAATTGGAGAAGAAAATCAATGCCTTAGAAAAATTTGTCATTGTTTTGCACCAAAGCATGCAATCAAATCAAAATTGCCCTCAATGAGTAGGTACAGAAGATAGATGCTAGGGAGGCTACTATGTTTGTGACGATAATGAGAATGTTTATCCTGCTGTTTGAAGGAACAATTTGGTTGATCGTATATTTTGAGTTTGTCATAATATTTCTCTCAAGTGAAGAATTCTAATGGAGCTCTTGCATGTGGGCTGTTGAGCGTAGGGCTTTTCATCGCTTTAAGATGCTACTTCTGAATCCATACAAACAACTCAATTCTTTTTCTCCCTACTCGTTTAGGTGTACATTGTTAGATCAAATGGTTCAGATGATTTGGACGGTGCTCTTGGCCTGATGGGGTTAGATGCTTGCACTAAACAGATGGATACTGGTAACTCGTTTCAATATTCACCAAGTTATTTTGCTAAATGTTTTAACAATTTCACGATTCTTACTTTCTTTGATACCCCTATATATTCACCAAGTTAAATCATGCAGGAGACATTACTGCATGTGAAAGGGAAGATAGGGAGAATTTGGAACCTATTCCAGAGGACAACGCAATAGCCTTTGATACAAAATCTGGTCCAACATCAGATCAGTCTGAAAATGATAGTGAAGATCTCGATTTTGAAGTTCTGGATGGACTTACACTTTCAGAATCTGTTGTCCCTTTCAAAGAAGTGAACTGCATGGAGAACTTCAACGTTCTCGTCAATGGTTTAAACATAAACTCTGAGTTTTCAAAACACATTCTGAGAAAGTACTATGAGCTTTGCTGCAGTCAGAACGCCTTCCTTCATGAACAACTTATCGAGGGTCTGAACTGCAAACTGGTTTCTGGAGTAATTTCTGAGACAGTCAACATTGCCGATGCCATCAGGGTCTGCAGAATAACTACCTCAAAAGGTAACTTTTCCACTTGGGATACGACTTTGAAAGCCTTTGACGATTTAGGCATGAATATTGGGTTTCTGCGTGCCCGGCTGGACCATCTTGCAAGTCTTTCTTTAAAATCAAAAAGATTTAAAGAGGCTAGAGTTGAAAAGGACCGAGCGGAAGAAGAGAAGAGAAGCTTGGAGGCAAAGCTTATGGAAGTACAAAACGCCATTAATAGGCTCGACTCTGAGATCAAGACTCTAAATACGAGTTCAGAGAAGCTTGAGCATATGTTCCAAGAGGTTGCTAAAGCCCCTTGGTGATGACAAAACTTCGATGCCTTTTGTTCTAAGGTAGTTCAGAACCAGAACTGTGCCAAAGCTACATGGTGAAGAAATATTGTGTCACAAACTCTCGGCTTTTCTGTGGAGTCACATGCGCATCGAACAGTTGACAATCTTTTGTATAGAAATCAGGACGGTAGTTAAGCATTTGCAGTGATTTTGGGTAAGTTGACGGTAGAATTATGTTCACAGGAGGTAGCAGTAGGTATCGAGTAGTGAAGAAATATTGTTCATTCTGGTTCTGTCTTTTGTAATTTCCAGATGACATTGGAAGACATCAATATATATCGTCTATTTGCCAAATCTCCTTTTCTCTTGCACAAAACACACACACAAGAAGTTTATGTGAGATCAAATAATGGTAAAAATCTAGGGTGGTGCAGTCAGTTGTGTATTTCCGTGCCCCAAAAAATTGCATCTAAAAGCATATCCGAGGAAATATTTTTAGAGCAAATGTGTCAGCTGATAGTTTATGTGACATTTTGCCTTGAATATTTGTCTTGACGCCTCGTTAATTTGTCATACGAGGTGACAGTTTAGGTTATTTGTTAGAATAAAAGCATATCCGAGGAAATATTTTTAGAGCAAATGTGTCAGCTGATAGTTTATGTGACATTTTGCCTCGAATATTTGTCTTGACGCCTCGTTAATTTGTCATACGAGGTGACAGTTTAGGTTATTTGTTAGAATAAAAGATATAATAATGCCCCCATGCAGGATCGAACTACAGACCTTCAGTTTACAAGACTGACGCTCTACCACTGAGCTATAGGGGCGTTTGCTTTGTGAATTCAGAAAGTATGTTATTTGTATATAAGTTGAAGTCTACTACTTTTTTCAACAGAAATTAAATAGTTCTGTACGGGATAACTTTATTTATTTATTTTAGTTTTTATGCAAGTGATACCTTGCTCTGTATAGGTAACTTGAGACCATAAAATTCGAATGTGTTTATGAAGAGTTGGTTTTGTGTGAATTTCTTAGCAAAATCTATAGTATTTTTAAAATAACCCTCTAGAGTTTGTGGTGGATGAGATTTGTAGGTCGGCTTCAACAGAGTAATGAAGTGCGTTGGCTCGCTGAAAGTCATTGTTAGAGTTTTTTACTTAGGTTTTTAGTGTTTTAGATTAACTCGTCCGAGCTAAAATAAGGTGCATTTTTTACTTTTGTGGCAGATGTGTATTGATTCTTTGTGACAAATATGTATTGACTTTTTGTGGCTTTAACAGAAGAAAAACGTTATTGTCTAAAGATATTATTGATATACCCCATTCTAAACTTGTATTGGGCGTATTTGCCATTATGGTTAGATTATGAACGAAATATCTACATGATAAAAGAAATGACTATGTTGATCATTATTGGTATGGTAAGGAGTATTGGGAAATTCAATATATAACTAAACGTGTATAAGAAAACACTGTTCATAAGCCGCCAGTTAATTTTTTTCGGCTTGGCTCGACTCTTCTCACAAATGAGGTGTCGACTCGGCTCGGCTTGGCTGTTAGTTAAGCTCAACGAAATGACGGAAATGCCCCCATCTTCTGCTTCAGCCTCTGGATCCTTTGGCTAGGCTGACGAGTTTGCCCCCATGTTTTTGTGCGACGCGTGGGTTTCTATAACCTTCCACTCTTTTTGTTTTCTCTTACAGCTCGATCATTTATATTTCACTTCTCCTCCTCGATCATCTTCGGTGCTGCTACTGCTCCTCCTCCTCCTCCTCCTCGATTCCTTTAAATTTATCTCTTTCTCTCTATCTCTCCCTCTCTTTGGTTAGTCGACCTCATGTGGGCCAAATCTCTGCAAGAAAAGGTCAGGGTTTCGTTTTCTCCCTATTAGGATTTTTATTTTTTGATATTAAGGTAATAATTTTGATTTGAGTTGATATTGTTTAGGCTTGGATTACTCTTTTAGATTAGCTAAAAATCCCTAATTTGGATTTACCCAATTTTTTTAGGTTTCTGTGTTTCTCCCTCTCATTCTTTGTTTGCAAATAAACGTTTGTTTTTGTGCTTCTTCTGGTTTTGCAGATCAGCCATGGAAGGAGGCAACGGGTAGAATGCCAAGATGCTGCGCGAGAGGAACCTTGAGAAGCAAAAAGTCGCCAAGGGTAATTCAGTAATTCTCTTACCATCTCAATTTTGCTACACAAATCTTCAGAATTTCTTAGATCTGTATGTGAATATTTCAATTTTTGAAGTTCCTGATCAATTGGGATTTCTTTTTTGTTGATGATTTGTTTAGAAAGCCAGCTTGAGGCCAAAAAGAAGGCCATGAACATCCAGGTAGTCTCTTATACAATCCTTGGCTTTAATTTGTTTTAATTTAGATGGTTTTTTTTTTGTTTAAGTTATTATTTCAGCTATATTAATTTGATGCTTAAATTCATTTGGAACAAGGATGTCACTAAAATTGTGTTTTTATTTTACTTCATTTGGTTAATCATGAAATTCATGGGATAGGTTACATTTAATCATTTGAGATTTGTTGTGCTTAATCAATTTTACTTCTTTGGGGTTTGGAGATTTTGGCCTTGATTGGTTATTGTTGTAAAAGACTGGAATTAGTGCTTCCAAGTTCTAGAATTGTTGGTTATTCAGAAACTCTTATGCGTTTTTTCAAAAAGAAGCTATTTTGTTCATATTATATTCATCCAAATAATCATTAGTTGTTGAAAATTAGTGGATTGGGTTTTTAATTTTGTGCGTTTGTAGGTGAACTTGGTTGTGGGTTCTTATGTTTGTATATAAATTGGTGAATTTTAAATTTCTAATAATTTGATTTGTCCCAACTTCACAGGTACCTTTATGATTTTGTTTTTCTATTTTTTTTTCCAACTCCAACTTTTTGGTTAGTATCTCTGTGTTAATCTGCTCAATGAGTTAACTTTTTGGTTGGTAGTTAACTTAAAGTTTTGATTTTTGGTAAAGATCTGTGATCGTTTCAATTTTGCAATTTTCTCCTTCAGCTTCTTCAACTCCAGCTGACACATCCCGATCCCGGACACGCCAGGTGTCGGGAAGTGCTGGCCGACACGCGTTAGGTGACGAAAGCCATTTGGAAGAATTCAAGAATAAATAAACAGAATTGAATTAAATAAGGGTCAGAGTGCACGAAGTGTGCGGGCGGAAGAATAGTAATAAAATAATAAGTGGTGAACAGAGTAGAGGATACAAATTAATTACAAGTGTAGAGAACCCCTACATTGTCATACCACCGCGTCTCGACGTCGAAAGCTCCAAGCCAACTAATCCTGGAGGGGTGCAAAACATAAAACGGTGAGTGGGTCAAAAAGCAAAGTTTGATAAAACCGTTGTTTTCAAAAGTCTACTAACCCCTCGCTGAAAACAAGTATAGTTTGAAAAAATACGTCATGCCCTCAGGCATGAACCTCAAAATACTATAAGAAAATACACGGGTACTCCCCGATAGTGATTTACTGACATGCTCACCCATATGTAAACACACAAGTCCAAGTGGCTAAACCACAAGGAACAGGCTAGGTATAAAAGTAATACGCTGAGTACTACAATGACGCGAGTCTAACGCTAAGCGCTGGTGCACAAAGTGCAGTCACACAAGTTCGAGTTGCCTAGTGCAACCTAGAACAGGCTAGTACCTACAATGGATCCAAAGCTGCGTAGCGGTACTGGTAGTGACTACTCCAAACGTCAAGGCTAGTCCTGGCCATAAGACTGAGTACTAATACCTGGGGAGTATACATCTACTGATGAGCAACATTATAAAACATGTATGGCAATATAATACGAATGTTCTACCTCCAACAAACGTATATGATATGAATTATGCTAACAGTTTGAAGAAAGCATTGAAAACCATACGTAAATATACATTTATCAAAACAAAGACCCACTCACTCACCTGTAGGTAGCCGGGTCGTAGCCCCCCGGTCCTGGGTAGCCCCGGTAATCCTCTGGATAAGTCTCACCTATATGAGATATCACCGTAATAATGATTAAACTCATAAAGGTTACTAATTAATTAATTAATTAAACCTATCCCTTGTTTTCTCAACACGGAGGTCCAAAACACCTCGAAAAATATCATACGTACTGCCCCTAGGTAGTACGCGTCGTCACGAGTTGCCTCGCGAAGACGGAATCGAAAAAGGAGTCCCCACGCGCCCCCACGCGTGGCTCACGCGCGGCTTCAGGCGCTGCCACACGCGCAGCTCACGCGCCTTCACGCGCGGCTCACGCGCGGCTCCACGCGCGGCTCAGCCGAGCCAGTCAGCGCCGGTCATCCCTGCCAATTTTCCGGTCGCCGGCGCCGGAATCTGGGAAATTTGGCCGAAAAACTGGGAAATTTTCAAAGCTTCATAACTTCTTCATTTCAAGGCCAAATTGCACGATTCAAGTACCAAAATGAAGCTAGGAGTGAGGAGAATAATATTTTACCATTTTAGGGGCCAAAAACTGGCCAGAAGTGGCCGGAATTTCAAAGGGAAGCCACGGGTGCAAGGAGGCCGATCATGTTTCGTTGTTTCTCGGCCAAACGTCGCCATTCAAGGCTTGAGCAAGGTCCCTGGGACTTCTAGGAACATACTGGTGATCAGTTTGAAGTGTTTTGGGTTCGATTTCACCAAGAAATGGCCGAGGTTCGAAATCGAGCCTCGCTGAAAAATTTGGGAAATCTGGGTTCTCTGGTTTCTGAGTTTGCAGGGTCTAGGATCGAGCTCAACTGGCTCAAATGTGTTGATGAAGGCCTGGAAACTTGGTTGGCCAAGGTTTGGCTCGTGAAGGAGCCGGGTGTGTAGAGAAAAAGAAGAAAGTGAGGGTGAGTGAGTTGTAGAGAGAGAGGGAGTACGGGACAAGACAGGGACAAGGTTCCAGATTTTGTGGGATAAGGCCACATGGGCCAACTGACATTTGGGCCCCAGCCCAACCACCCATCTGTCCCAAAATTAAAAATACGGGTAACGTCGGTAAACCAACGCCCGTAAAATATTCGTTCGGATTCCGAACGACGTCCCGCTCGCGTGTACGCGTTCGTAACGACGAGCACGACAAGAAAATACAGAGGGAAGAGTCGTACGAGTTACGAAGCAAAAAGTCAAACGAAAAGTCAACTAGGGGCAAATTCGTCAATTCCCACTTCCGGGAACAATTCAAGAACATTTGAATACACATGCAAACTAATAACAATTAAAGTAGGCATGCATTCAAAACAATTCATAAAACCCATGACTTTCAAAGCCTAGAGGATGGTGAACCATGGACTCTTTAACATAATTAAAGAGAGTGAAGTTTAGAGATTCATTACCCTTGAAGCTCATCCTTGTTTGCACAAGGGATTCACCTAAGTGGAGGGCCTTCAAGTCACCTCCTTTGCTCCTTGAGGATGTAGGGACAAGATCTCCAAAAACACCAAAAGCTTAGTGTCTCTAAGTCTCCACACCAAGGATGAGGTGTGAAGATGAAATGGATGATTTAGGAGCAAAAGATTGCTAGCTAGTTGCTCACTAAATGGCCGGCCTCTCTTGAAGAAATTGAGAGAGAATTTCAACTCTTTTTCTCCAAGAAAAACCCCTTAAGTGATTATGGCCATAAAGTTCCCTTTATGCCTCATCACAAGTGAGTGGCAAACTTGTAAATAAGCCAAGTTTGCCTCCACTCACTCTAGGCCGGTTTTGGCTTTTATTTTGGGTTAATTTCCATTTAGTTTTAGTTGTCATACAATCTAAACTCAATGGGCCTTGTGGACCAAAAACCCTTTTGGGCCCCGTAACCCAAAACCAACTTAAAAGCCCAATACGAACCTTTCGTATAATTAATTAACTAATTAATTAATCATGTTCATTCTCAATTAAACAATTTAATTGCTTATCCATTCCTTCATGTCTTCACTTTCATCC
Organism: Gillenia trifoliata; assembly: GCA_018257905.1. Taxonomy (NCBI): domain Eukaryota; kingdom Viridiplantae; phylum Streptophyta; class Magnoliopsida; order Rosales; family Rosaceae; genus Gillenia; species Gillenia trifoliata. The sequence goes on from CM031080.1 coordinate 23,621,167, forward strand.
TTACTCGGTGTACGATCCATTAGGTTCCAATTAGCGAGGCAGTGGGCGATTGTTACTCTTAACGATCGATTGTGAATTGAAACCACATTTCAATTCTCCCTTGAAGATTAGTGTTTGCTAATCCTCAGGGCTTCCACAAACCATGAGTGACACCTAGCAGTATGTCATGGCTACCCAAGCTAAGTAGAATTGGTTGGAGAACCTATCCAGTTACAATTACAATGCAATACGGTCCTTCTCTAATACAATACTCCTAATCACATTGTTTGAGTGATAGTTATTTTTCATGTCTACTATCCAATGTGATACTTTTCTATATGATTCAATTGAATATGATTTGAAACAAACTTCCTAAATCATATTCACATGCTTTGGCCAAAGACTCTCGAATCATATCTTAGAGTATTCTCCTTCCACCATGGAAGGTTAGAGATCCCTTGTTGTGCATTCATATGCCTACATGACTAGATAGCTTGACCCCAACAATGTCGTGGACACTCGCAATGGAATGCCTTTGACATGATCAAAGATCAAGGACCCAATCCTTAGACATCTATGATGCCTCAGGTCAAAGGACTACTTTGCATATTGCAACTTAAAAGTTCTTACATGACATGTATGTACGAGCTCTCTTTTGATCGTTGTTCAGTGTACTCAATTACCTTTTGAGCACCTATGTGTTTGTCTCAGTGTCCAACACTAAATGACTTGAGACTAGTCATACTCAAGCTTGAGTTAACATAACACATACTAACCTTAGCGGATTGTCAATCCCCAATTGAAAATCCTATGGCTAGGAACGTTTTAGGAATGAACATAAGAGAGAGGTTTCGTTAATCTAACTTACTTAGATCACTTCTCTCTTAGATCAAATACATTCCTTGGATTCTCTCATTGCTAAACACATGATACAATAAATAGTGATTAACAATAAGCTTTGCCCTTTCATTAAACAAATAATAGTTTAATACATTAAGTATTCCAAAAGCTATTACATCAAATGAGTGGCTTTGTGGGCATACTACCAACAGTTGTAACATGTTATCTTTATGTGCTTGAAGTGTATAATCTTTTTGTGGTCATAAATAACAAGCTTAAGTATAGTAACATTATACCTAAATATCTAAGTTAAAAGAACAAAGTCTTTGAGTGTAAGTCATCACTCTGATTCACATCAATGGTCTCCACTTAAAAATGCTAGCACCCATTGTTGAAATCACATTTTCCCAATTGTTTCTTTTTGGAAGCAATTGCTATGGTGTTTCTCTTCAGGCGAATTGGCAGCTAAAAATCTATTCGCAAAGACTTTCTTCTTTTTACCTGCTTTAAATGCGCAACCAATTGCTTGATTGAATTATTGTGTACTTAAAAGTTTAACCTTCAATGTTAATTTTACAATATTACCTATGAGGTTAATATTTTGTTTCAAAAATTTCTATCTAATTATGTACATCCGTTTTGCTTTTTGTAAATATAGGAAAGTTTTTCTGTATAGATTGGTAACTCTCTATGCCCTTGAAGAATGGAATGAATATTATGGTTACCAAGATTTTGAAGCTACAGCCATTCATGTGAATTAGACTGATCATCCTTTTGTTGAAAGTCCAATGTTAAGCGATGACGTAAAGCTTTTCAACAGAATGTTTGTATAGAGTTTTAACCAAGGGATTATCACTCTCATTCACATAAATGTGTTCCATTTCAAAATCTTAGTAACTTGGTCTAAATGAAGTATTAACTACTTATCCTTTCAAATTTCTATAAATTCTCTTTGGGGTGTTGTCTTGGTTGTTAAACTAAAATTCATCATTTTAATATTTTAAAGTATAGGGCTATAGAATAAAACACCATCATATTACTTTCTTTGTCTACATATTGGTAGCTTCCAATTCTCCTGAAGATGAATGGAATGAATATTGTGCTTACTAGGATTTTGAAGTTGAAACCATTGATATGAATGAAAGTCATCATCCTTTGCTTAAAACTCCAGTGTTGAGAAAAGATGTAAAGATTTTGTATAGAAGGTTTGTGTTTACCACTTAATACACACATAGCTTTGTATGATTGGATCACATTGGATCACATTTTTCCAATTGTTTCTTTTTGGAAGCAAATTTTAAGATTTTAATCCAATTCCATTTCAATGTTGGTAGTTGTTTACAAGTGTCTTACCTTCTTTGTTATCATTTTTTTATCAGTTTAACAAATAGTTAATTCTACCATTGCTCTTATAAAATGCATTTTATAAATCTAGATTATAAGTAGTACTTTCGTATGAGGACCATGAATTATGAAACACAGACTATAATTTGGTACGAAATTGGTTAAGAATTCATTTCTGGTGAAAATTTTCAATACTAGTTCAATACAAAATGAGACTATTCATAGTAAAACATGATCATTGTTTTTTTGCTAGTGGTCATGATAGGGTTGTGCTAATTGTTTTTTCGTTTCTTTTATAGTACCAAAAAAATTATATTAGATGTCTAATTGCAAAGATCAAAGAGTTTATAGTGCTTTTAAATTAAATTGATCTCAAATTAAGCTGTTATATAATTATGGGAATTGATTAATTGATAACCTATTTTTTGTTTAATATCTATGACTTTAATTTATTATAGAAGTTCTTTTCAATGATAGGATTTTAGGAACTAATCATGTACAAAAACATGAATAATATCTATTTGGATGCTCATTAGTAGATTGCTACTACTATGTGATTATCATTTATGTCTGTCTACTGATCTGACTTTATTTTTTTCAAGTTTGAACTACTTTGAGGTTTTATTTTGATTCAAATATGACTTATTAAGTATCATTCATCCTTTTATTCTTCAAATTGATACACATTAATTTGCAATATTGAGAATGATATATCTTTTTTACTCTTATGGTTAATACATGAGTCTATTAGTGTGATTACTTTGTACGACACATTTATTCAAATCTCATATAATAGTCAGCATGGATAAGATGAGATGAAACAATATATTAGTGTATAAATGGATATAATCCTTCAAAAGTGGAATTAGTCAAAGTTATGTTGTTGTATATTTTCAATTAAAGACTAAGTTTTATCTATTTGTTTTGTTTGCAGGTGTGAAATTCGTCTTTGGAGTTGAAATTATTGTACAAATATGTCAATGCCAAGTTTGCCAACCAGAATTAGTAAACGAAAAAAAACCTTTGAAATAAATCATTCTGAAAGCTTCAGTGACAGAAAAGCTGATAGCAGTACTATACAGTTTATTTATAAGCATTTGTCTCGACCTTCATACAAAACACTTAAAAGCATGGAAATTGTTGAATGTAGGAATGTTCATGTAACTAATAACATTGTAAAATTCATTACTTCAATAGAAACATTGTTGGTCAATCTGTATTTCAGCAAAATAGATCATGTATGATTCTTTTTCTATGTATAATTTTTTGTCTAAATTATAATTTAATTGTTTGACCACCTGTCCATCTCTTTTGTTGTAAATATAATGCTGCTTAGAAGACCGCCATTTTTTGTTGTAAATAAAAAAACTACTCTTTTAACAATATATGTCAGAATCATACCTACTCTATAAAATATATTGATGCAGCTTGCAAAATGTTCAATCAATTGTTGTTAAATAAAATGCAACATTTTTACCATATGATATAATATTTACAATATAATACCTTCACAAATAAAACACATTAAACAAATATTTTTTCCAACTATTCCCGCAGCAATGCGTGGGCACTGTTTCTAGTTGGTTCAAATACCCCATATAGGAAACCACCCTTCAAAAATGTGTTCTCATCGACTTGTTTGACCAAATTTCTCTTTGCTTAAATATCTTGTATATCGACACATCAATAATATTGACAAAGAGTAAATATGAACCTCAAGAGAGAATTACATTGTTTTTTGTCGTTATCTTCAAGACTTCAATAGTATTGATATTCTCTATCGTGTCGATATGTTGGGTTTTGTCAATCAAGGCTATATGAGAATAGATTTTGAGAGCGGGATAAATGAAATTGGTGGTTTTGTAAGAATGCTAGTGAAACCAATTTCCCAAAAGTATCACTTTCAAATAGTTCTCTCATTTCCTTTCTTTAAACACGTTTTTTTGCCACATTTTCGGAACATATATGTACGGCAATCATATATTTTCCTCTCATTTTCTTTAGAATGATATAGTTTGTTGTTAGTGTTGTGAACCTAATTATAAAAGTGAGTGGGAGAGAGAGAGGATGGCAAAGGTGTATGAGAATTGTGTATTTTCCTCTTGGCCTTGTACTTTTATTTATACTAATCATGATGAGCTTTCTTGTCTTACAAATAACATAAAGCCTATGAGGATTTGATCTCCAAATCCTATTGGGATTCTACTTTAAGTTTACACAATCACACCTAATTAATAATACAATTCGCAACACTCCCCCTTTAGTGTGTACAACTTAAGAAGTAGTCACATCAGGTCTTCATGATTAAGAGATGGCGGTTGTTGTCGTCAATTCTCGGCAGGTATAAGTAGTTGCTAACACGAGTCTCATAGTAGGGACGTATATCACAAATAAATCTCACAAAAACTTTGCTACAATAATTCAGTAGACTTAAGAAAAAAAAGTGAGTTAATGCAGGATGTCGATGTTTCACATCTTTAAAACATTCACAAGGGTATGACCAACCCAGAATAGGTACCTCATCAAAACCTCGTCAAGTTAGCAAAAATCCAATAGGAAAAAATGCTCCTGATCGTAGGGAATTGAATACATTAAGGTCATGAGAGTATACTGCAGGATACTTCCCCTTAGTTCGACCTCCCCAAGAAAAGTACCAGTGTTGCAAATATGAAAGTTTACGCAAACCAATTCCATGAACAAGCTTCTAAAATGTAGACTTCATCAATGATTTCGTGAAGACGTAGGCAAGATTGTCCCCGGATAGGATCTGCTTGAATTCAATCTTTTGATGCTTTTGTTACTGACCAGTGAAGAAAAACTTAGGAGCAATGTGCTTGGTTCTATTGCCTTTGATGTATCCTTTCTTTAACTGGTCGATACATGAAGCATTGTCTTCATGAATCATCTTAGGGATATCAACGATGGAAGAAAAACCACATGAGGTTCTAATGTGATCAATCACACCCCATAAGCCATGAGTGACACCTAGCAGCATGTCATGGCTACCCAGATTAGATATATAAGTACTCGTGATATAATCATGATACTCTTTTGAATTTTAATTGTAGTTACAATGCAATTCAGTTCTTTTATCATCCATATCCCGATCAAGATCAATGTGATATGAATTTATGTCAAATCACATGTAGTTATCTCTGATGGCCATGGTGCATCTCATGTTGAAGCAGTTCTTACAAAACATAACTTGATCAACAGGTACTCTGGCCAGAGATTTCTGAGATGGATCTTCAAATGGCTTCGAGGGATATCTTCTTCTATTGAACAATTACCAGAAGGTGATAGATTTTTTATTGCACATTCACGTATCTCCATGTTATGCATATGTCCCCGATCCTCACTATAAGGCTCTGCCATCGTTTAAGAGCTTCGAGTTAAGGCCAAAGATCATATCCACTAACACGAGATAACCAGTGATGCCTCAGGTCTAAGACTTATTTTCATACTACAACCCGAAGCTTCATAACGTTTCACATGTTGTAAACATCCATACGTTTAAGCTACTTAGGCGGTCACTGTTCAATGAACTTGTTCAACAGACAACCACCTGCATATCCACCACATGTGCAATATGCATAACACAAGACCATGCTAACCTTAATGCGATACACACCGGCCTTTCCGGATAGTCAATGTCGAGTTGACTTTCCAAATGGCTAGGAATTTTATTTAAGGACTTAGTGACTATGGAATACAAGCCTCCATGCCCTAACCTCATTTAGGACATTGCTTCCATACCTTAAATCTTATGGACTCCTTCATAATATATTATCACCATAATATAAAGCCACACTCATGAATGAATAAAACATGCCCTTTTATTAATTAATTAATATGGAGTTATTACACAATATCCAATATTACAAAATTGGCTTTTAGGGCACAATTTCAACAATATCAAAATATAACATGTATATAGCAATAGCATAGTAATCACAATATTTATGGCATAAAATAAATTGAAACCAAATAGATTAGGTTTTCTCGGATTACTTGGATGTGATGAAGAATATGATGAAAAGCTTCCGCGGGATTCCCTTAAGGGATCCTCTTCTTCTTGTAAAGTCACATTCGTGCTGATAACATGTTGTGAAACTAATTATAAAGGTGAATGGGAGAAAAAGAGAGAGAGAGAGAGAGAGAGAGAGAGAGAGAGAAGGACTCAGATGTATGAGAATTGTGTCTTTCATGATGAGCTTTCTTGCCTTACAAGTAACATAAAGCCTATAGGATTTGATCTCCAAACCCTAATAGGATTTGATCTTCAAATCCTATTGGGATTCTACTTTAAGTTTACACAATCACACTTAGTTAATAATACAATTCACAACAGTTAGCTTCTATTTAAATTTTAACATTTGACTTCTATAAGACTTGAACACATGTTTTCCTTTAGTAAGGTGAAAACAAAAATGCCATTGACTTTTAATAGTTGTTATTATTTGGGTCAAAATTGATTGAGAGTATGAGCTCTCATTTGGTGTCTGAGATCATATAGATTGAATAACTTAAAATATTAAAAGTTCGTTGAATGAAAAAATGAAAAAATTGTGTCTACCTCAAAGCTAGAAAATGAATTACTCACTAAGAAAACTTATCCCTTCAAATCACCTTCCCCATATCCAACAAAAACAAAAGAGGGTAATTTCCTTTTTACTATCTTCAAGTTTGACGAAAATCGCACTTTACTACACTTACTTGTTGTTGTCTCACTTTCATACCTAAAGTTTGATTTTTCTGACACTTTTATACCTTCGTTAGTTTATCCGTCAAGTGCTTTGTTAACTGATGACATGGCATGGCCCACTAAAAAATTTAAAATTATAAAAAACCTGAAAAAAGAAAAAACAATAATGAAGAAGAAAATAAACTCTCCTTCTTCACACAACAACCAACTCCACGGGCCACCAAATCCAAATCAAACACAACAAATTGAAATCAAAAGCCATTAGTCTTCAACAATTCTCTGTTCATGACTGTCCCTACTCAATTATGATCTCATTCTTCAACTTTCTCTATCTTCCCAGCTTATATTCACTCGAACCCATCTCAGAATCCCTTCCCACAAAACCTAGAATTCTCCGCCTCTTGCAGCGTCTCCGCCTCTTGCGGCGTCTCCGCCATGGCTTTGCCGTCACTGAAAAAGAACAATTACACATGCATCCAAATGATAAGACTATATTTTGGAGAGAGACCAATGTTTTGATTTATTTCAGAGAAAAACAAAACTTATCCATGTGGCAAGTGATGTCATGGTTGTTTTTTTAATAGCTTTTGCATTTACAATTTTACCCCTATGAAATTGAAAGAGCTCTCTCTTTCTCTTCCTTCTCCTTCCTACCCGTGTCTATCTCTTTCTCTCTCTCCTCCTCCTTCTTCGTCCTTTTTTCTCTCTTTTTCTCTCTCCTCCTTCTTTATACCTTTCTCTCTCTCCTCTCCATTCTTCTTCGTCCTTCTCTCTCCTATTTCTTCTTCATACTTCTCTCTCTCCCTCCTCTTCTTCTTCATATTGTTCCATAGATTTATGAGTGTTTTTTTTTCTTTTCTAAGAACGATTCAGATTTTAGATTTTTGATATTATTAAGTATTTGATTTTGAGGTTTTGATTGATTTGGATGCATGAATTTTGAAATTGATCTTGCAGAAATGATGAAATTTTAAAACTGATATTGTAGAAGTGCTAAAATTTTTAAAACTGATCTTGCAAAAATGTTGAAATTTTGAAACTGATCTTGCAAAAGTGCTGAAAATTTTGAAACTAATCTTGCAGAAGTGTTGAAATTTTGAAAGTGATCTTGCATAAGTGGTGGAATTTTGAAACTGATCTTGCACAAATGTTGGAATTTTGAAACTGATCTTGCAGAAGTGTAGAAAATTGTGAAACAGATCTTACATAAATGCTGTAATTATGAAATTGATCTTACAGAAGTGCATGAATTGTGAAACTGATCTTGCAGAAATTAATTTTTACGGATCTAAAATAAGTTTCAAGTTTTTAAAGATGGTGTCAGTTTGTAGTTTTGGCTTGGTTAAGCAACAAGTCTATTGGGGGCATGGTTGAAATTTTCAAATTTTGGTTTGCTTGTTTTTGGGGTATATTTGTTGAGGTTTAGGCATTGGTCTCTCCTTGAAATGATTTAAAACTAGTGGAGTTCTATGAAATATATTTTGTGTTTTTGTCTCTATAGGTAAATCTCCCCACTAAAAAAGATGACGCTAACGCATGTCCGCAGTCGAGTCACTCACAGTACATGTTCTGCCAAAAATAAATAAATAAACCCCACGCCATACCTACTTCACTTTGACAACCCTCTCCTCATTCCCTTACCACGTAGCCCCAACCCCCTCCCATTCCGATCTAGACCCCAACCACAACACCCACCGCCAATTCATTATCCCTCTCTCTTAGAATCTGACAAGTCGGCCAAAATCTCATATGTAAGTTTGCTTCGACTGCAATTTAAGGCTCCGACTCGTCAACAATGATTTGGTACTAGTGTAGTGGTTTTCGGGACAAGTTGTGGCTTCAGTCGTAGTGGGTGTGGTTGTTATAGGGTTTAGGTTCATTGCTACGATGCACGGATACGTCAATTCGGTGCCGTATCCCGTATCCCATGCAGTATCGGATACGATCCTTGCTGGATACGATCCTTGCTGGATACGGTCAGATACGCTTTAGATACGTATCCCAGTCAAGAGATATGGTCAACGTCGATGGATACGCGTATCTACACTTTGAGATACGGGTATCCTGTTTTCCGGAAACGTTTGAACTTCGAAATGGAAAATTAAACCAAAAATTAAGAGGAAAAGCCCAAAATTATCTGGAATTCGTAGAGACGTCCAGTGCTTCTGCTGCGAAAAGCCCGAAATTAAATCAAAAGACGTCCCTTAGCCTTCTTCTGTTTTCGTAGAGACGTCCAACTTCTCTTGTTTTCCGTAAAGACGTCCAGACTCCAGTGCTTCTGCTACGAAAATTAAACCAAAAATTAAGACGTCCAGACTCCAGACGTTCAGATACGGGTGTTGGTGCTTGCTGCTTGCTTCTTACTTCTTGCTGTTTGCTTCTGCTTGTGGGTAAGTTCTGGTCCTAAATTCACGATTTTGCTGGTTCTTGCTTCTTTCTGCTTTTCTTTGTGTTTTTCTTTCTGCTTTTCTTCTGCTGCTCACCAAACAATGTGCCAAAAGTCTTTGACAAGACAACACCCATGCTTTTCTTTCTGCTTAATCCAAAAATATAATAATAAAAAATATTTTTCTTTATGCTTGCTTTTCTTTCACACTCATTCTTTCTGCTTACTTTTACGGGAATGGCTTACTTTTCTTTTTGTGGGTAAGTTATGGTCTTTCATCTTTTTGCTTGCTTTTACTTTTCTTTTCATACACATATATAATATTGAAGTTTGATTGAGATTTATGTTTCTTAATTTTTCAATTCTCATGCTTTTAAATTTGGATGTTATTTTTAAATTTTTGGAGTTTGAGTGGTATGAATTTGAATAATGAATTTTAATGCTTATGTTATTTAATATTTCTTTTTTACTTATATATATATATTGTTAATACTAATTAACGTATTTATGCCGTATCGTATCCTAATTTTTAGAAATTTGTCGTATCGCCGTATCGTATCGTATCGTATCGCCGTATCCGTATCCGTATCCTTGCTACATAGGTTCATTGTCATGAAGGAGACTAGATTTGCTATGCCAAAAACTCTCCCAATTCGGTGCTGGGCTACGGAGGTGGAGGTCTCACTCGGACGAAAGTGGGATGGTGATTGAATACTATTGTTGTTGCTGACTGGCGGTCTTCGAGTTCTGATGATGGGCTCTTTCTTTGAGAAGCCATAGCTTTTACTGGAATTAGATTTGATTGAATATTGGAGAAGATGACTTGAAAGAAACGAATTCGATTTGGATTTGATTTGAGATGAAGAAAGAATGAGAAAGGGAGAGAGAATAAGATTTTGCCGGCGGAAGAGAAAGGTCGCCATCAGCTACATGGTTGACGGAGTTAAGCGTTGGTGGCAGTTTCAGTGGCTGGTTGGGTTTTTTTTAATTTCCTTTAATGTTCATTTTTCCATTTTTTTCAAGTTAACAGAGTTTTGTAAGAGTTAAATGAGAAAACACGTGTCAAAATTATAAGCTTTGTAACAGGCTTAGCACAGGGTCATTAGGCACAACAGAACTGGACTCGCGGTGAAGAATTTGGGAGAAAAGACAGAAGGGTGGGGTAGAGGTGCGGTGGGATAGGGAGGGGGAAGAGAATAGGGAAATGCCTATCTTTTAATTTTTTTTTCTATTTTTTATTAATTAATTAATTTTTTATGTTTATTGTTCACGTGGCATAAATTTGGTGGGCCACGTGTCAGAAAAATCACGCTTTAAGTATGAAAGTGAGACGAAAAAAAGTAAATGTAGTAAAGTGCAATTTTTGCCAAGCTTGAGAGTAGTTAAGTGAAAATTACCAAAAATAAAATAAAATAAAATTAGAAAGGATATGTTCATGGATGTTTGATCTCCTTCTCATCTCCTCAAAATGAAGAATTATTAACCTCTACCATCAATATACCTTAAATTGATTTTATGCGTTATCTAATCCCCTCCAATCCAAACACCAAATGAGAATGCTTAGTATACTTCTTTGACCCAAAAAACAAAAACAGAGAATGTTTAATATACTTGATGGAAAACAAAATTGCGATAGCTAGTTAACATTTTTAAGAGTATCTCTAACGGGTTTCTTAAATGATGTCACATACCAGACCGGCTCCGCCGTAGCATGATATTGTTCGCTTTGGGCCACGCCCTCACGGTTTTATTTCTGGGAACTCATGAGCAACTTCTCAATGGGTCACCCATTCTGGTGACACAGGCCGCACCTTTTGAGGCTAATCTACTCTAGCCCAAACTCGCTTAACTTCGGAGTTCCGATGGAATCCGAAGCCAGTGAGCTCCAAAAAGGCATCGTGCTAAATAGAGGTGGGCATGTACATATAAGGCACATCACCCCCTCTCTGTTGGTCGATGTGGGATGTCATAATCCACCCCACTTAAGGGGAACCCGGCGTCCTCGCCGGCACATCCGTACCGAACGGTAGAATGGCTCTGATACCATTCTGTCACATCCCGTACTGGCTCCATCGTAGCACGATATTGTACGCTTTGGGCCACTCCCTCACGATTTTGTTTCTAGGAACTCACGAGCAACTTCCCAGTGGGTCACCCATCCTGGGATTGCTCTAGCCCAGACTGGCTTAACGTCGGAGTTCCGATGAAATTCGAAGCCAGTGAGCTCCCAAAAGGTCTCGTGCTAAATAAAGGTGGACACGTACATATAAGGCACATCACCCCCTCTCTGTTGGTCGATCTAGGATGTCACAAATGAGCTTCTAACTAGAATTTAGGAAGAATTTCAACAAAAAAAAAAATCAACTCCAATCATTACACTTATTTTAATTAATCATATGATCTAGCTAAGGATCGATAAAAGCCTTTCGGATTTCCGTCATCTATAAATTATTGTAATTTTCTTCTTTTGTTGCACAACCATTTATGCATGTGATGGGGGTTCCTTTGGTGGATGTGTTTTTGGAGGTGCATAGTCGAGCTCGAAATGGTTTTCGCCATATGAATGTGATGGCTGCTCCGTCGGAGGATATGTTGTTGGAGGAGCATAGTCGAACTCGAACTCATCTTCGTCATAGTTATGAACTGAAGGTGGTTGGGTAGGAGGATGAGTCCTTGGAGGAGTATAATCCACACTGAACTCATCAACATCTAATGCATTGTTCTGTTGGCCAGTTGTTGTATATCCTTCTACTCCTGCAAGGTGAATTCCTTTCGAAGAAAATATGATTTAGTTAAGTAATTAAATGTACAGCCCAAAATAAGATGAGGTGTCATTTTCGCACTCTTATTTTCTCTTTTTTTGCACCTACACTTCTCCATTTTATTTTTAGCCTTTGATATTGAATAAATCAAATCAAATGATAAATCATCATATACAAAGGGAGGAGTTCACAAAGAAAAAACGAGAGTGTGAAATTGTATATATACATATGTTACATGACTCTCTTACCTTCAACATTATTGAGATGAAAGAACAATAGAACAAGGAAGAAAAATGTGCAAAATGTTTTCTGAGCGCTTGAGTTTTTCATGGAAGCCTCAGCTTGCCCCACCCCAAATTTTAGATTTGTTAATCGTAAGCTTGAGATGCATGTGGTACAAGAAATAGAGTGAGGAGGAAGAAAATTCTTGGTCATATATACATGCTTGGATGCACCCAAGGGCAACGTATATGGGAACCATAACCACTCATTTTTTATTTCCATTTCTTATTTCATTTATGGAAATTTTATTAAATCCATTTGAATGGAGGAGATCTAAGAGTAATTAGATTCTAGTAGTTTGAAAATATATATATATATATATATTAAATACAGTGTATTAATAATATTTGGAATGAGTTTGTAATACAGCGTATTAGATTCTAGTCATGACTAGATTTCATGTATGACTTATGCTTTAGGCATAAGTCTTCGGATGAAGATCATGATGGAGTCTTATTTAGCTCTATCCACGTCATTGTTGGCTTCAATATTTCTCAACTTCTCGGTAGTCAAGTGGAGCTTCACAACTTGTGCCCACATAAAGTAGTGTCTGCCAGAAACTTCCATGTTAGGGAAGTTGAACTTGTTACGGTTCGAAAGTCCACTAAATGGAGGGAACAAGATTGTGGTTGGTGCTTATGAGAAATAAATTCTCCATAATCATAAAGGTTAGAACATTCGGGTTCTAAGACATGGTTTGGTTTAAATTTTCATGAAAACTGCGGGTTTCATGAGTATTTAATTTTTAAGGAAACTTCGGGTTTCATGGCACCTATTCAAAACTTCAGGTTCAAATTTATGAACTTCAAGTTCATTGATACCTGCAAGCAAACGCAATATATATAGAACAAAAAATTAAATTTAACATATATATTGTGAATGGGTAGTTAAATGTAGGTCTACAGGGCTTACAGGGTGTGAAAATATGACCCAAATAATTTTTGGTGGGTCGTGGTTGGAGCTGTAAGCCTAACCAGCAGGTAGCTGGACTACAGGCCAGCAAAGGGAGGTGGGCTGTAGGCCCTAGCCCAGCAGGGGGATGGTGTGTGATGCCAGTGGGCTAAACCCACTCGTGGGCTGCCAGAAGGAAAGAATCAGGCCCAATGTGGGCTGGTTTTAGTGCAAGCCGAGGAGGCTGCAGGAAAGAGGCCCAACTGGGCTAAGTTTGAAGTGGGCTGAGACCAAAGAGAGGCGCAAAGGCTTGGGGGCTGGGTCGGCTCGACTTAGGTTTTTTTTTTCTTTATTTAAAAAAAAACAGAAAAAAAAATTTTCAGTAAAATCATTTTTGTTTTTTTTTCAGAAAATGAATTTTTGTGTTTTTTGCAGAAAAGCTAAAAAAAAAAAGAAGACGAAAAAAACCTTATTTTTCCTTCGTTCACACGATCATCAATTCACTTAATATATGACATATATATTAAATGTAGATGCGAACACAATATTTGCAGAAGATCAATAATTCGTTAAACGTAGAAAATGGGGTTCATGCAATCAGGTCCGAGAAAATATTGACAATCGAGACCGTGTTTTAGAAGAACCTAGATTGTTGATGATGATGGTTGAACAATTTGTTTGCAGAATTGTCTTCAACTCCGGATTTCCATCATCAATGCGTTGAATCTCGTTCAATATAAAATAACATGGAGAGAATTGAATCAATAGCAAGTATATTAATTCAATAAAATAAAAGTAAATCAAAGTAAAAACTATTGAAATTAATACTCCCCATGATTGAAGATGACCAAAACTCCGGTATAATTCTCTTTGGCACAGCAGAAAAAGCGTGTTGTGGACTATTTTATGAAAGGTGCGGCAAAGAGAAAAATAGAGAGAAAATAGAGAAGGCCTTGAGGAATTGTAGTACATATTTTTCATGCCAAGTGCCTTTATTTATAGTGAAACAAGTACAGTTGTAATAGGAATGTAATCTTTAGGATAACAGAATATCTCAATCTATATCTGCCTAGGATTTACACAATCACATTTAACACATGTTTATATTATCTAACACATGCTAACTATTTTAAAGTTTTTTTAAATAAATAATTAATTCAAATTGGTTAATTATTGACTCATAGTCATTATGACTCTTTAAAATAGAGAGCATGGTTGGAATAACCTTTTTAGAGAGCTCATATAATAACTTTTTAATAGTTTTAATTGATGTCTGATGTCTAAATCATTACACTTATGTTAATCAATCATATGAGCTAGCTAAGGATCGATAAAAGCCTTTCGGATTTCCTTCATCTATAAATTATTGTAATTTTCTTCTTGTGTTGCACAACAATTCATGCATGTGATGGGGGTTCCTTTGGTGGATGTGTTTTTGGAGGTGCATAGTCGAGCCCGAAATGGTCTTCGCCATATGAATGTGATGGCTTCTCCGCCGGAGGATGTGTTGTTGGAGCAGCATAGTCGAACTCGAACTCATCTTCGCCATAGTTATGAACTGGAGGTGGTTGGGTAGGAGGATGAGTCCTTGGAGGAGTATAATCCACACTGAACTCATCAACATCTAATGCATTGTTCTGTTGGCCAGTTGTTGTATATCCTTCTACTCCTGCAAGGCGAATTCCTTTCGAAGAAAATATGATTTAGTTAACTAATTAAATGTAGAGCCCAAAATAAAATGAGGTGTCATTTTCGCACTCTTATTTTCCTTTTTTCTGCACCTACACTTCTCCATTTTATTTTTAGCCTTTGATATTGAATAAATCAAATCAAATGATAAATTATCATATACAAAGGGAGGAGTTCACAAAGAAAAAACGAGAGTGTGAAATTGTATATATACATATATTACGTGACTCTCTTAACTTCAACATTATTGAGATGCAAGAACAATAGAACAAGGAAGAAAAATGTGCAAAATGTTTTCTCGGCGCTTGAGTTTTTCATGGAAGCCTCAGCTTGCCCCACCCCAAATTTTAGATTTGTTAGTCGTAAGCTTGAGATGGATGTGGTACAAGAAATAGAGTGAGGAGGAAGAAAATTCTTGGTCATATATACATGCTTGGATGCACCCAAGGGCAATGTATATGGGAACCATAACCACTCATTTTTTATTTCCATTTCTTATTTCATTTATGGAAATTTTATTAAATCCATTTGAATGGAGGAGATCTAAGAGTAATTAGATTCCAGTAGTTTGAAAAATATAAAAAAAAAATTAAATGTGTATTAATAATATTTGGAATGAGTTTGTAATACAGCGTATTAGATTCTAGTCATGACTAGATTGCATGTATGACTTATGCTTCAGGCATAAGTCTTCGGTTGAAGATCATGACAGAGGCTTATTTAGCTCTATCCACGTCATTGTTGGCTTCAATATTTCTCAACTTCTAGGTAGTCAAGTGGAGCTTCACAACTTGTGCCCACATAAAGTAGTGTCTGCCAGAAATTTCCATGTTAGTGAAGTCGAACTTGTTACGGTTCGAAAGTCCACTGAATGGAGAGAATAAGATTGTGGTTGGTGCTTATGGGAAATAAATTCCCATAATCATAAAAGTTAGAACATTTGGGTTCTAAGACATGGTTTGATTTAAATTTTCATGAAAACTGCAGGTTTCATGGGTATTTAATTTTTAAGGAAACTTCGGGTTTCACGGCAATTATTCAAAACTTCGGGTTCGAATTTATGAACTTCAAGTTCATTGATACCTGCAAGCAAACGCAATATATATAGAACAAAAAATTAAATTTAACATATATATTGTGAACGGGTAGTTAAACGCAGGTCTACAGGGTGTGAAAATATGACCCAAATAATTTTTGGTGGGTAGTGGTTGGAGCTGTAGGCCTAACTAGTAGGTAGCTGGACTACAGGCCAGCAAAGGGAGGTGGGTTGTAGGCCCTAGCCCAGCATGGGGCTAGTGTGTGATGCCAGTGGGCTAAACCCACTCGTGGGCTGCCAGAAGGAAAGAATCAGGCCCAATGTGGGCTGGTTTTAGTGCAAGCCGAGGAGGCTGCAGGAAAGAGGCCCAACTGGGGCTAAGTTTGAAGTGGGCCGAGACAAAAGAGAGGCCCAAAGGCTTGGGGTCTGGGTCGGCTCGACTCGGCTTAGGGTTTTTTTTTTCTTTATTTAAAAAAAACGGAAAAAAAAATTTCAGTAAAATAATTTTTGTTTTTAAAAAAAAAAAACGAATTTTTGTGTTTTTTTACAGAAAAGGGAAAAAAAAGAAGAAAAAACCCTAATTTTTCCTTCGTTCACACGATCATCAATTCACTTAATATATGACATATATATATTAAATGTAGATGCGAACACAATCTTTGTAGAAGATCAATAATTCGTTAAATGCAGAAAATTGGGTTCATGCATTGTGGTGAAGGTTCATGCAATCAGGTCTAAGAAAATATCAACAATCGAGACCATGTTTTAGAAGAACATGGATTGTTGATGATGATGGTTGAACAATTTTTTTGCAGAATTGCCTTCAACTCCGGATTTCCATCATCAATGCGTTGAATCTTGTTCAATATAAAATAACATGGAGAGAATTGAATCAATAGCAAGTATATTAATTCAATAAAATAAAAGTAAATCAAAGTAAAAACTATTGAAATTAATACTCCCCATGATTGAAGATGGCCAAAACTCCGGTATAATTCTCTTTAGCACAGCAGAAAAAGCGTGTTGTGGACTATTTTATGAAAGGTGCGGCAAAGAGAAAAATAGAGAGAAAATAGAGAAGGCCTTGAGGAATTGTAGTACATATTTTTCATGCCAAGTGTCTTTATTTATAGTGAAACAAGTACAGTTGTAATAGGAATGTAATCTTTAGGATAACAGAATATCTCAATTCATATCTGCCTAGGATTTACACAATCACATTTAACATATGTTTATATTATCTACAACATGCTAACTATTTTAAAGTTTTTTTAAATAAATAATTAATTCAAATTGGTTAATTATTGACTCATAGTCATTATGACTCTTTAAAATAGAGAGCATGGTTGGAATAACCTTTTTAGAGAGCTCATATAATAACTTTTTAATTGATGTCTGATGTCTAAATCATTACACTTATTTTAATCAATCATATGAGCTAGCTAAGGATCGATAAAAGCCTTTCGGATTTCCTTCATCTATAAATTATTATAATTTTCTTCTTGTGTTGCACAACCATTCATGCATGTGATGGGGGTTCCTTTGGTGGATGTGTTTTTGGAGGTGCATAGTCGAGCCCGAAATGTTCTTCGCCATATGAATGTGATGGCTTCTCCGTCGGAGGATGTGTTGTTGGAGGAGCATAGTCGAACCCGAACTCATCTTCGCCATAGTTATGAACTGGAGGTGGTTGGGTAGGAGGATGAGTCCTTGGAGGAGTATAATCCACACTGAACTCATCAACATCTAATGCATTGTTCTGTTGGCCAGTTGTTGTATATCCTTCTACACCTGCAAGGCGAATTCCTTTCGAAGAAAATATGATTTAGTTAAGTAATTAAATGTAGAGCCCAAAATAAAATGAGGTGTCATTTTCGCACTCTTATTTTTCCTTTTTCTGCACCTACACTTCTCCATTTTATTTTTAGCCTTTGATATTGAATAAATCAAATCAAATGATAAATCATCATATACAAAGGGAGGAGTTCACAAAGAAAAAACGAGAGTGTGAAATTGCATATATACATATATTACGTGACTCTCTTACCTTCAACATTATTGAGATGCAAGAACAATAGAACAAGGAAGAAAAATGTGCAAAATGTTTTCTGAGCGCTTGAGTTTTTCATGGAAGCCTCAGCTTGCCCCACCCCAAATTTTAGATTTCTTAATCGTAAGCTTGAGATGGATGTGGTACAAGAAATAGAGTGAGGAGGAAGAAAATTCTTGGTCATATATACATGCTTGGATGCACCCAAGGGCAACGTATATGGGAACCATAACCACTCATTTTTTATTTCCATTTCTTATTTCATTTATGGAAATTTTATTAAATCCATTTGAATGGAGGAGATCTAAGAGTAATTAGATTCTAGTAGTTTGAAAATATATATATATATATATATATATTAAATACAGTGTATTAATAATATTTGGAATGAGTTTGTAATACAGCGTATTAGATTCTAGTCATGACTAGATTGCATGTATGATTTATGAGTTTGAAATTACTAGATTTAGTTGTAACCGAAAAAATTAATTGGTAGAAGATTTTAAGAATCATTGGAATTCCTTTGAACTTATATTTCTTCCATTTCTTCCATACTACTTTGATATGAGATTGTTAACTTAATTGATCAGAAATATCAGATAGAAATCATTTTTGTACACCCATTTACTCCTTATCATCTAACATTTCTTTCTCGTATGGAAGGAGAATATTGGTGTCAAGTAGTTCTCGAGGTATACGTATACCGCAACTAGAAGTCAAAAACAATCGGCCAACGAGCTTTACATTCTCCAAATGAAGGATTAACTGCTTTAAATTTTCAGACAATGTGGAGTCAACCACCTTCAAAGACTTGACATTGAGCATTCATATCATTTAACGATTAAAAGCGCTTCAATATCACTCTTAATTAGACCACAAGGTGTCGTTCAAATAAAAGTAAAAATAGAATATACACAAACTAAAAGCCAAAAATACTTTAAATTGCTCTCATGATCAAACTTATATACAGCTACTCCAAAATATAATTTTTATTTTAGGTCTTCCACTAAATTTCGCCCTTGCAAAAAATGATCCATATCCAACAATCTAAAATGTGTGCATTTTTTTACACGTAAAATCCTTCAAACAAAACAAAAAAACTGAACGGTTTATTGGATTACACCCCATAAATAAGATGTTCTTAATTTTCTTAAATAAAGACAATCTTATTATTCTTGCTAGAGAAAGTCTATGTATGTATATCTAAACTATTACTGAGAGAAGAGGGCTTGAAAGCATCTTTTTCAAAATGTTTTTATTACAAATGATTTTTTATGTTTTGACAACTCATTAGTTTAATTATTTATGTTTCAAATTTATCAGTTTGGTCCTTCATCTATTGTTTTGGTCATCCAAATCATGCTTGCCGTCTAGGGGTGGATTGGGGAACGGGAAAATCTGGGGTGGGTGGGGGAGGGGGCGACGGCAGGAGAGCCGGAGATTGAGAGAGCTACCACCGGAGGACACAACTGAGAGACGGTCGGAGAAATCTTTAAATACCATTTGGGCCTGACTAATTTCCCCACGAGTATAAGGGGAAGGTCAATCTGGGTGACTCCAATACATGGGTAATGAGGTGGATGGTGGGGGCTGGGGTGGAATCTGTGTAGGGAAAAGGTGTGGTTGGTGGTTTGCAGATAGAGAGGGAGGATGGGTGTAGGTGTGGGAGGAGGGGGGTGGTGATAATCGGGTAGAGAGGAAGAGTGGGGTGGCTTCCTCAATTATTATTTTTTAATTCTTTATGGTTTTTAAATTTTTACACTATTTTAAAGAAATTTATTTATTTTATTCAATATTATTAATTGACTTTGTAGGCTCCACACATATGTCACATCAACACATAAACAGAACTAGATTAGACGAAAGGATGATTTTGTGACCAAAACAATAAATGAAGAACCAAACCGATGAGTTTGAAACATAAAGAACCAAACTGATGAGTTGTCAAAACATAAATGATCATTTACGATAAAAATCCTTCTCAAAATACCAACATGAGAGATGCAAAATGTCCTAAAATGGGCATTTTACATCTTTTCTTTGCCTGAAAATTCTCTAATGGTGGAATATAAATTATCCATCTTCATTGAAAGATGTAAATAAAAACCTAAATTTACTTCTTTTTTTTTACACCTTTTGGTGATGGGTCCCACTAATCAAAGAGAGAAAATTAAATGAGATCTCAAATTTACATCCATCTTATTAGAGTACATATTTCATTTACATCTACCAAAAATGTAAGATGGAATGTAAATATGATTTTTGCATATCAAATTTGCGGAGATGCCCTAATAAACAATTTTCTAAATTTCAAATGTTTATCCATACTAAATTAACAAATTTCCTTGTTGATGATACTCAACAAGAAATTAAAGATAGTCATAACTTTCGAATTTAATTTGTTCATCAACGAATATAGATATGAGTAAAATTAAAACAAAGGTATATGTTAAAGGTAACCAAAATTTACAATTTATTGAAAAAGCATTTGAAAAAAAAAGAGACAACAATACTAATTAATTATGGAAGAACTATAGAACAATGTTGATCAATTGTTCTATATAATGAGGAAATAATATATATCAATTAGTCAGAAATACTATGGTCGCGGGAACTTCAACATAAGCCCCTCGCATAAGGAAACTAATCTTAATGGAGATTACTATGGTTAATTAACCATGAACATACTCCATAACAAAACAACGAGTGGACTTGCCGTCTATAAATGACCATAGGTCAATTGGAACCTCAACCTTAAAGTGGTTCCTCGACACAACATCTACCCATTCATCTGCCAAACCAAGGGCGTACCTCCCAAGCCCCTTTCTAACTAGATTTATTGAGGAAGTAGATCCCTCTGGCTCGATGAGCTTAACTTCCATTGTATCTCCAACATTTCTCAGCCTTTCTATTTCGTTGGGATACAAAATAACGCTTAATAGTAATGCCTCAGGTATTATCAAAGACCTACTACAAATGTCACGTTGGAACTTTAGCTGCAATCGTCCAACAAGCCTTAAACCTTTGCCATTCATCTCACGAATTTTGTTCTTGGTATTCTCGGTCAACACAAAGTCAACCATCTTAAAAATTTGGTATTAAAGATAAAATTTGTGATTGTACAAAAAACAAAATATAAAATTGTGTACTTGAGAAGACAAATGAGCAAGATAACTTTTGAACTAATTTCAACTAATATATATATATATATATATATATATAACTTGACTGACCACCAACCACTAGTCGAAATTAATTGCATGGGCATGCATGCATATCCGTATATATATACAAACAAGGAAAACAATCTTCTCTCAATACAATAATTTAGGATAATAATCTAAGCTAGTGACTTTTGTAAGGTTACATGAGAAAAGAAAAGATAATTTTCTCCTCAAAATTGATCAGGCAATTAAAACCAAAAACCCAAATTTAAAACTTTTATCAAAACAAACAATGGTTCGCCGTTGTATTTTGATTAAATTTAGTCAAGTTCTAATTACAAGGAAAATAATCTTATCTTGATTTACTTTGTACTAATATTTTGAATTTTCAATTACCAATATGCCATAAGTTCAGATTTGGATGAAGTGATTCCAAATCAAGATATTGAGATGACACTGTAAGGTTAAATTGATTGTTCAAGTATTATAATTCATACATGTCAAAATTGGATAAGAAGGAAAGAAAAACTTTAAACGATTCCTAGCATACAATTATTTCATAGCAATCTATTACAAATGTATTACTTCTAGTTATTTGAAACATGTTGAATAATCTAATGTTTTCTAAATTTTATAGCAAATTTGACATTGTTTTCAAATTCAAGGATTTGGTGACACACCCCGACCCGAATATCCAGGCGGACACCAGATATCGAGGCGTGCTGACCATCACCCCGGAGGAGTGACGAAGTCATAAGAAATTGATAAAGAAATAATGAAGGAATTTAAATAAGAGTTTGTGCTAAATTAAGAGAAATACAGAGTGGAAGTGTAAGGTGTGGGTTAAGACCCATGAATACACAAATATCAGAGCTAGGTGCAATAGTTTAAAAGAATATTCTCATCCCGTAGGATGGATATAGAACACAACTGAAAAGAAATAAACATACTTCCACTGAGGGTAAAAACGGTAATATCAGCAACAGTCACGCGGTCACGTCTGCCAACTAAAATCTAGGTCCTGGAGGAGCGAAAAACCAAGGTGAGTGGGCCAAGTACAGTTTTATAAAACCTTTTCAAAAGTTTAGAATAACCCCTCACTGTAAAACCCGTAGTTTACTGAAAATATAAGTTTACAAACAGTACTGGCAATAACGAAATAAAAGGGCCTACGCCCACAAGGATACGGGTAAAAAGATATCAACAGCAGTATAAAACATCACATTACTCATCGCATAATCAATGCACACAAGTCATGCAGAAAGTAGCTACATGACAGGCTGGGTGTTTATAGTTTACGCTCTAGCACTACATGCACGTGAAGCTGGCGCTAAGCGCGTCACAACAAGTCTACTCGCCAAGACGACCTAGAACAGGTTGGCACCTACGATGGATCCAAAGTGAGCGTGTCGGTGCGTGTGAATATACACGTGAAGCTGGTCCTGGCCCGGACAGTGCTAACACCGTGCAATATGCGTGATAAGTAATAATTTACCAAAATGTATAGACATGCCAACATTTAATCAATAAAACCAAATAAACATGAGTACTAAGTCATAAAAGGCTAGATAAAACATTTCACAAGTTTCATAAAACATGGCATGCTATCCAAGTCAATAAATCACAGTTAAACACATAATAGTATAATATTTGGAGTAAAGAAAGGGCCCACTCACTGGTATGTCGTCGGGTCGTAACCACCGTATCTAGCTTGAGCTCGTAGCTCCTCGGGATAGGTCTCACCTATATGGGAAGTTACTAAACTAATCATTAAACAAGTCTATTCCAATTTTAAAGTAAGGAAAAGACTCGAAATCTCCTTTGTTTGCTCGTTTCGGGACTTGAAATCGTTGGAAAAGTGGTTCACGCGCTGCCACGCGCCGCCACAAGGCAGCACGCGCGCCCATGCGCCGTCACACGCCCACACGCGCGCTCGCACGCGTGCCCACGCGTCCACTGTTCACTCGCCGTTAAAGTTAATGGCGTGCCGTTAACTTTAATGGAATATTCTGTTTGACTGACAGAATATTCTCTAACCGCGCTACGGAATATTCCGTTACCGTTAGGGAATATTCCTTGACGGCGTTAAGATTAAACGAAATATACCTTTGGAATATTCCCCCGGTTCGACCGGTTGAACCGGATCCGCTGACGTCACAGACCGGTTTGCTGACGTCAGGACCGGGTTCGATGACGTCACTCCTCCGGTGACCGCTGCAACTTCCGGCCGCCGCAGTTGGAATCTGAAAAAACTCGCCGGTTTTTGGAAAAATTCGAATTTCTTCATTTCTTCACCATTTTTCACCCAAAAGGTGTCAAATTGAAGCTAAGGATGAGAGGGTTTCGAATTTACCTACTGGCGACCCAAAAAGTGGTCGGAGATGGCCGGAAATGGCCTCGAAAGTTTCGGCCAAAAGTGAAACTCATCGATCTCGAGGTTTTCTTCACATGCAGGCCTTAGGTTGTGTTCCCAAGGCTTCCAGGAGCTCGAATATGTTGGTTTTGGGTAGGTTCGAGGCATGGATCGAGGTGTTTAGCCTAGAAAGTCTAGCCAGAAAAGTTTGTGAATCTCTGGGTTGTTGTTTGGCTGTGTTTTTGGGTTCACAATGATCCTAGTTCGACTAGGTTGATGATGAAGGTGACAGTGGTGATGGTTGATCGAAGGAAGGCCGTGAGGTTGAGGGTGGTGGCCTCACGGGGTGGCTAGAGAGGTTTGGGTGTGTGAGTGTGAGACAGATTTGCATGTACAACCTCAGTGTGCAGACCACGGGGATGAGACAGAGGAGGGGAGCAGAGAGTGGACAGGGAGTAATGGAGGTGGTTTGGTAAGGATGGGGAAAAATCCTACACGGGTAGGAACTTTAAAGAAAACTCACATGCATGCAGACAAGCATGCAACCCAAAGTCTGAAAATTTACAGAGGTGCAGAGCACCTTGGTTTCAAATGAAACCACGGGAAGACAGCCCACAAGTTCAAACTATACCGCAAATTGAAAATTACCGATTTGCCCTTAATTGTAACTTGTCCGTTGCAAGTCCGAAATTTGTCCCGTTCGCGTCTACGGGTTCATAACGAAATGTACAAACTGGAAAGTACAATAAAAGTACGAAAATAAGTTGATAGACGTAGGACTCAATAAGCCTCCAAGGGCATTTTCGTCAATTTACACCGTCAGGGAAAAAAGTACAATAAAGTTAGGGACGAGATGTAACATTTGGCTACAATACTTACATGTATTTAATATATATAATCACTATACGGTCACATGGTGATTGTATTAAATACATATATTCACATGAATTAAATTTGACCGCTAGATGGTCATTGTATTAAATACATGTAAGTATTGTAACTAACCCACATTCAATTATGTTCATTCAATTTCCTCCATCTAGTGAATGTCATTTTTTTTTAATACAAGCAATATTGGGAGAGAGGGAATTGAGTTACAGACCTCAGGTGCAAGGGTAAACGCCACTTGAGCTACAAACTCTACATGTAATTAAGGGTAAACTTAGATTATTAAAATAGTTAGTTTTATACAATGCAAAGAAATGCACAAAAATCTACATGTAAATTGATAAACAAGAGCGGAACTTGAAATTAATTGTACCTCTTATTAATCCCCTTAGGGCCAGTTTGGAATTGTTGTGTTTTTTTTTTTAAACAGCTTCTACTATGCTTTAAGAATAATCAGCTGTAAAATAAAGCAGTTGAGTATTTGATAAACTGTGTTTTTTAAAATGTTGTGAGTATGAAAAGAGTGTAAAAGTGTTTGATAAATTTTAATGTAAAAATGATATAATTGTATATAATGAGGAAAATGGACATGATAGCGGTGATGAGGGTAATGATGGTGGTGATGGTGGGGCGACAGTGGTGATGGTAGCAACAAAGGTAGGGGGTGGTATGGTGGTGGTGCCAATAGTGGGGTGTGGTGGTTTGGGTGTAGAGGTAATAATGGTGATAGGGGAGGCGACAATAGCGGTTGTGGTTGTGGTGGTGATTGTGATTATGGTGGTGATGGTGGCGGCGGCGACAACGATGGTGGCGGCAGTGGTGGCAATGGTGGTGGTGGTAATGGTAGTGATGGTGTAAGGTCAGTGTTTGTAGTGGTAGGTGGTGGCAGTCACTTTGTTCTTCAAGAGATAAAATGAGTGTAGAAGGTTAAACAATGTCATTTTTAAAAACTAATAAAGGTATTACAAGAATTGAAAATATTCATTAAAGGCTTAACTCTGTTTTTTATTAAAGCGGCTTTTAAAAGCAACTTACATGCTGTTTTTAAAAGCTGCTGCTTGGAGGTCATTGCTTTTAAAATAAGTAGAATATTTTATTTTTATCAAACACTTTTTTTATTGTTTAACTTTAAAGTGAAACAGTTTTTGGTAAAAAAAAAATTACCAAACAGAGTCTTATAAACCATACAATTTCAAAAGTTTTATAACAAATATAGAATGAGCTAAAACTTATTTGATGAATTCGGGAGGACGAAATGACAAATATGATGAAACATTACACAATAAAAAGTATGACATGTGGCAACTCCACCATTGTTGATAAACTGAGTTACATGTCTAATATGGTGCAGTATTGAAATTAGCTTTGAAAAAAGGTGATACTATTCACACATTTTTTTATTTTCCACACACACTTTCTAATTTTTAACCGTTGAATCAAATGGATTGAAGATAATCAAATGATAAAAATTAAAAGATGCGTATAAGAGATAAAAAAAGTGCGGATAGCATTACCCATAAAATTATTGGATACGTACTTAAAAACTCGGCTTCACATATCCAACACTGTTGGAAACTCCGATGAACAAAAACCTATAATATTCATATACGTGTAAGGCTTTTAAAAGATAGTTTATGGCTTACCGAAGAACACATCTGTGTGGTTCTGCCTCAAAGTGTACAATATCTTACTATGTGGATCGGAATATTGGCAGGCTTCCACAATTGTTAGATCCATCTTCTGGGTGAGCAATGATGGGGTACCTTCTCTGTGCAAACCCAGATCTCTATCATCATACGCATCTTTCGGCTGGAAGGCCAAAACATATAAAAAAAAACATATCAGTGCGGGTGCCTAGCATAAAATGGATAATATCGTACTATGTGAATCAGGTTGTTACAATGCTACAACTTATCCCTAAAAAACATAAAGTTCTTTCGCCTCGCCCCTTCACGCTTTCATGGCTTATTTCTTTTGCATCCACAACGACAAAATTTCACAATCTGAGATATGCTTGTTTTGATCCAAGACGACTGCTAGCTACTGCATCTCATATTAAGTTGCCGAGATTTAATATATCAAATTTTTATTGTACTCGCAACCTCTACGAGCTGACTCCACCTCTCGTCAAATATTTCTTCACCATCACCAACCAAACCGAGCCCACACCTCTATCAAAATCTATTGAATAGAAGCATGTCGATTGATATAGGCGTAATCTCATAATATTAATATAGTGTTAGCAAAATCTCATTATATTAATATATATAGTGCTTGAAAAATCTCAATTATTGAAAAAAATCTTAATTGGCACCGTTTAAAGATAAAATTACTCATATTTTCCAACAAAAGACTAGGACGTTACTACAAATAACGTTCAAGCTTAATATAGAATGACGAGGCAACAATAGCAAAATAATTAATAAACAAATTAAGGGTGGCAAGTGGTGAATTGACCTGGTGATTAGATCCTATTAGTGTAGAATATTTCTTTTATTTAAAAAAAAAAATAGAAGTAGGTAGATTTTCTAAGCAATATTACTAGGTGGGTGACAATCTTTTAGTATGCCAAATAGTACTTGATATATTTTTTTCTTTTTTACAAATTACACAACCATTGCCTCTATACCCCACAACCACTATTACCTCCAACACCACTACAATCTCCCTACCACCATTGAGGCCGCCACCATCCATACATTCACTCCGCCACCATTCAAACCGTTTATCTTATTGCATTCAGTAAAATATCATGTTTTCAAAAAAGAACCAGGATGAAAAAATAAATTACGGCTATAATAACGTAGCGTACGTAAACATAAACGTTAACCGACGGTTAAAAAATAATATAGCTTCCATGGTTTCTAGTGTTCGATTTTGGAGATCACCCCTTAACGAAAGTCGTAGACCTTCTCATTACGAGCGTTTGTGTATTTTTTACAAATTTTTCCCACTTCTCAATTACTTATTATGAATTTACCACTGTAAGTTAATTTTTCGTACTACTGTTAGTTTGTAAACAAACATAGATATTTATTTCTTTAAATCTGAACCGTTGAATATGTATACCTCTTCTTCAAGATCATTGTGTGCACAATTTACTTCATTCAGAAATAAATAATTCTTTAGGAGATCAGAAGAACAACGGTGGGGAATAAATTTCTTAGGTTTAGGCTACGAACAACTAATTCGTCGCCTAAAACCTAATATTGCGCGACGAAATAATTCGTCGCTTAAGATGTATTTGTAAATGTTTTGTACCTGCTTACAAAACCTTTTTTTTTTTGTAAATGAAGTAATTAATTGTTAGCAAAACAGATCTTCACATCTAATAAAATAATTGCCAATCTTCCCTTTCATGTATTTGTCAATGTTACAAGTTTACAGTTTCTCGACTTCCGAACTTAGTCTGAATTAGAAATAGAATACACATCGTCGTCATCACTTTCATAATTTTCGCATTGTAGTTTAGATTCAGTGCTTGCATATGATTCCTCATCATCACTATCCTCGGTCTGTGCGAGGTCATGTGGATCGTAGCGTCTTAGATCACCGAGGTCTATTGTAATAGAATCAATCGGTATTTCAATTTCAGGCATTCCAGCTACCTTAAGCGGTTCTTGGATTACATTGGTATCCAGAGGTGTTTCCATACCAAAATCTATCGAAGATGAAAGCTGTTGGTCAGCGACACTGTCGTCGTCATTATCAAATCGGTCAGGAAAATCATATATGTTTCGGTGATGAATCTTCTGCACAACTTTCCAACCACTCCCGGCCTTCGGGTCATCAAGATAGAAGATTTGTTTCGCCATAGTTACCCAAATGTAAGGGTCTTCATCGTACCAACGTTTGTTAGTGTTCACTGATACTAACTCTTCGTCCCGCTTAATACTCCCGTTCCTATTTGGATTTGTATCAAACCAATGACACTTAAACAAAATCATTTGACACCAGTCCTTGTAAAGCACTTGGACAACACTTAGAACTCAATATCGGCACTGTCACCGCCATCTGGGACAAAGACCCCACTATTTTGAGTTAACAACTTGTCATCACGCTGAGCAACCACAAACTTAACGCCATTCACATGACACCTTGAGTACAATTCAGTGCGAAACGGTCTGACTGCCAAGTTATATAATTCTTCAGTGTATGACGACGAATTCTCTTCCTTCAGTTTCAACACCTATTACATTACACAAGTTTGTATACTGTTTAGTTGAAGAACATATGAAGGCAATGAAGAAAAACCTAAAATGTGATGATTAAAAAGCAAACACAACTTACATGTTCGCACAACTAATGAGGAAACAATGCACGGTGTTTCTCGGCATGTAAATGTGAAGGATATGCACTCATGATCAACTGTTCATGCTCATCCAGAAGCGGCCAAATCTCGTCACAGTTGTTGAGTATGAACCAATGCGCTACCTCTATGTTCTTTTCAGAAAACGATTCGCCTTTTGGTGACTGGCCAAACGGTCGTGCAATTTGTGCAAAAATAGAAAGTTTCTCTTTTCTAACACCACCGTCGTTGTTGCGTCGAGGACGATTGAAAGTCTTCTCAACATCAGTTAGATACATTGCACAAAAATTAAGCGACTCATGTGCGATCCATGCCTCCACAATGGATCCTTCCAGCTTTACCCTGTTGCGCACAAATTTTTTAAACTCCGCAAGAAGTCTGCAAAATCAAAAACTGATGAAGAATCAAACAAAACCCATGGGTCAACGTTACCTTTCTATTGGATACATCCACCGATAGTTGACTAGTCCACCAAGCAATGCCTCATCAGCCAAATGTATCATCACGTGAATCATACTAGTAAAAAAAGCTGGCGAAAAATTTTGCTCGAACTTGCAAAGGATGTGTACAATATCGTCCCTGCACTTTTTTACATCAGACACACGCAACAACCTTACAGTCAACTGCGCAAAAAATCCGGACAACTTCACGATCGGGTTCATCACATCAGAATGCAACAGGCTTCGAATACCAACCAAAAGAAAGCATTGGATTAGCACATGACAATTAGGGCTCTTTAATCCTGAAAATCAATTTGTTTCCACGTTCATGGAACGCGAGATATTCAAAGCATACCCATCTGAAAATTGAACAGAAGAAAGAAACTTGAAATTTTGTTTCTTCCCTCTGGTTTCACTGTGAAAAACGGATGACCATTTCTGAGTACACCGCTAACTTTCTTCATCCACAAGGGTCGCCTTATGCCCATTCGTTCCAAATCTAGCCGAGCTTTTATCGTGTCCTTCGATTTTCCCTCAATGTCTAGAATTGTCCCCACCAATGTATCACACACATTCTTCTCAATATGCATCACATCAAGGTTGTGTCTAAGCTTTAACTTGGACCAGTACGGAAGTTCAAACAAAATACTCTTATACATCCAGTTTTGATATGTAGCTGGTCTGGACCCAGTAACACCTTTGCCAAATGAACCAAATTCTAATATGTTCAACTTCGCCCGAATGTCATCTCCCCGACCATTCTCTAGGTCTGAGGCGGGCCTCTGTGTTGCCATCGAAAGGTGTATAGTTTGTACGCCACTCGTGATCCCACGACAACCATCTACGATGACCCATATTGCAAACCTTTTTGGCATGCCAAGCAGATGTTACATACTCCTTGCAGACTGGGCATGCCATATAACCCTTTGTACTCCACCCGGAAATCATTGCATAAGCGGAAAAATCATGTATCGTCCACATCACTGCTACTCGCAAGGTGAACATCTTCCCAGTAGACTTATCAAATGTACACACACCGTTTTTCCATAAATTCTTTAATTCATCAACCAACAGCCGCAAATAGACATCAATGGACTTTCCTGGATCTTCGATAATTAATAGACTCATCATTGTAAATTCCTTTTTCATGCACTTCCAAGGCGCCAAATTATAAGGAACTACGACAATCAGCCAAGTGTTGTGGGTTTTGTTCAGAACCCCGAACGGATTAAATCCGTCAGTGGCAAGTCCCAGTCTAACATTGCGTGGGTCTGCCGCAAAATCAGGGTACATCCGATCGAATTCTTTCCATGCCTGTCAGTCTGCAGGATGCCTTATAACATCATCATTAACTCGCCCTTCCTTATGCCATCTCATGTCAGTTGCAGTGTGCATCAACATGTACAAGCACTGCAATCTAGACGTTAATGGAAGATAATGCATCACTTTTTGTGGAATCTTCGTCATTCTATTTTGAGGTGTGATTTTATATCTCGGCTCATTGCAAATAGGGCATTTATCCAACTCTTTGTTTTCCTTATAGAACAATATACAATTATTTACACATCCATGAATTTTTTTCATACCTGATGAGCGCATAATTGTACTACTTATTTTATCCCGAAAATTACATTTTCTTGTGACAGTTTGGACTTAAATGAAAGGAATTACATGGTTTTGTGTTTCTATAGTTCGACTAATAAGTTGAAAAAAAAAACAATCATGTTAAAATTATTTGTTTTAATATAATTAGGTTATCTATTCTAACTTGAGTGGCTTGGGTCTTTGGTTTAAGTATGAAGATTATTAGCATTTATACCTATTGGACATTAGAATTTACATGTGGCTTAAATATATTTTATTTTAATTTATTTGCAGGTTACTTATTGGAATAAAAGGGTGATGCCCAGCACGTGACTCCTTCAAATTTCACAAGTTGCTCTTATCCTCCCATTTGAACCGAGAGAAGAAAGCAAAGGGTTGGGTTAGTCTCTCCCAATTTCCAGGAGTTAGCCGACGCACATGCTACAGCAATGAAGAGAGAGTTCAACCAAGCAAAATCAAAGAATGATGGATAATCAACTTCCCAATTCCACTTTCAATTCGTGGGTCTTCAACAAGGGCATAAATTTGGAATATTTGGCTATTTGTTCCATTCGATTGTAGTGGAGATTTGGCTATTTTCAAATATGGTGGAAGTCGAACAGGGAGATGAAGTTGCTGACACGAATTGAGCAAAGAATTGAAGAAGGCGTTGTCAAATAGTGGAATCAATGAAGGTGCATAAATGCACAAAATGGCCAACAAAGAATTCAAGAGCCTTTCAGTTTTCTCTCTTTTATTTCAGCCAATAAATTGTCGTATAGCTTTCATCGGTTACGAAAGATGAAAAGCGGAATAACAGAAGGAAAAGAAGTGAACTGGAGGTCATTATTTCTGGTGGGGGAGCTGCAAAGCAAAAACGGTAGAACAAAAGAAATTCAGGATTTTCTTAAACTTCGATTGTTTTTACATTTTTCATGACTGATTCAGCTTCGTTTTCGATTATGTTTTGGAACTAATTTCTTTTCGCTAGGGCTACGATGTAGCCTAACCATGAATTCTTCAAACCTCAGTTTAGTTTTTTATGAAATTTCATTCACTTTGAGTATCATTTTGCTGTGCATATGAACTTGATTTTAATCTTGGTGATTGGCCACCACTTAGGTTTGGATTGAGTGTATTTGATGCGAATTATCACAGATGCCATGTTGTTAATTCGGGTTCTAGCTTCTTGCAAATGATGACATGAAATCGTTGATGTAGATGCCATACACTAAGTTTCATGTGGTCTCTTAGTTAGTTCCCAAATCATTAATGAATTCTTATTTGTTTAGTAATCTAGATGTCATAGATTGCTAGCACGTAAGAGTATACGTAGTAGTCTAGATGCCATGGATATTATACGAATTAGAGGAACTCGACCGTCAATTTGGATGATTATACATTAATAATTAACTGTCAGAATTAGGTTTGATTGGTTATGGTGAATCGGACACTCTAGTGTTTCTCCCAACTGATTTTTAATTTTGTTTTCTTGTTACTCGTCATCCTTAATCATTTATTAATCTCATTTACTTTCTGTTTAGAATCCCAACGTGTCAAACATTATTTGATTTCAATTCAAGTGCAATTTAAATTAGGTTAGATAATTAGAATTATATCAATCTCAGTTGGAACAATCTTGTGCTTGCCTACTATACTATACTACGATCCGTACACTTGCGAACATTTAAATTTGGACTTAATTGGGTTAATTTAATTTTGGCAACAATACCCCAATCCCAGATCGTTCAACATCTTATGGGCACTTTTATGATCTTTAGGCAAACAATTGTCCTTTGGAAGCATCCTTTTCAAACTTCCCATAAAGTAATCATAACACCGGTTTGACATACAAAACTTCATCTTGCCTTGCATCAACTCCATAATCGCCGTAAGAACTGAAAAGTCTTCGCAACCCGAGTATAATTCTTGCTTGGCATTTTTCAATAGCCTTTCATACTTATCAAATGCTTTCTTGTCCATGGTGGGAGGCATGTCATCTCCTACTTTCTCATTGTCATTGGTCGAGGCGTATGGATAACAGTCATTTACAATACCCATGACTTGGTCATTACCAGATAAACTTCCTTCAACAATCTCCGCTCGTGACTGGTACGAAGACAAAGCATGATGTAATGGTTCCCCATGATGATTCCATCTCGCATAGGTCTGCGTCATCCCATTTCTTACCAAATGATATTGAACATTTTCGAATGTCTCCCACATATTACACATCCTACAAAGATACTTGATATCAGTTGAACCCCGGTTGTGTCTCATTGTGAAGTCAATAAACTTATCTACCCCTTCCAAATATTCATCAGCACATCTATTCGAATTTTGTATCCACTGTTTGTCTATTTTTCCTGTTACCACATTAAACAGAGAGAGGGGAGCATTAGAACAACTTCAACTATGTCTCGTCACCTTATACCTCTGGTAAAGGCCCTATCCCATTCCGGAGTGCACATTTGTGTCTTGTAGTTTACGGATCCACCAAGATTAGATTTCGATCTGGGAAAATTTTGGCAGCATCTCCCTACAGTTCTCCAAGTGCACGATGTAGATATCAAATACCTACTATGCACTCGAAGAACGTAAGAAGATGTTACCAAGAACCGGCCACGATCGAAACCTAATCCGTGAACCGCAAACTACGACACATAAATGTGCACTCCCAAACTGTCCAAAAATGGGACAATTCAATAATCAATTGGATCGCAGTCACGCTTTCGCATCCATGCGTGAAATTCAATTAATTCTCAAACGGGAAACTAAGTTTTTGTTAAAAAAATGCATACTACTATCTAATTAACTTCATACGTACAACACAAAATAAATTTGTACAAAGTTTGTACGTACAACGCAACATAAAGTCATTCAAGATATACAAATTATTTGCATACAAAACCATATAAAATAAATTTGTATGTCAACAACTTAAAATGATCAAGAAAATACCTTCAAATTTGACACACCCTGACCCGGATATCTCGAAGGGTACCGAAATTGAGGCATGCTGGCCGACACCCCGAAGGGTGACGAAAGCCATGTCATGCAGACTAAGTGGAATTTCTTAATAAAATAAAACCAAAGTATGGAATTATTAAAATCAAGTAACGGAGTATGCAGAAGTATGGGTAGAACCCTTGATACAAAGCATGAGATGTTCAGAGCAAAGATAAAATACATTAAGGAAAGTACGAATTATTCACATCCTTAACAGGATGGATAAAACATACTAGTAGGAGGAAGAAATCCTACATTTATCTGGTGCGGAAGTCGTAAACACCAAAGTGGTCGCGCTCACCACTAATCCAGCTACTACATCCTAGAAGGGCGCAAAACAGAAGGTGTGAGTGGGCAAAAATAAATATTTTTAAAACCTTTGTTTTTCACAACATAGTAACCCCTCTTTGAAAATTCATGTATACTTTCTCAAAGTCATACTACGTATAGTATGAAAACTGTCAAAGATACGATTAAATACCTTTACCTCAACATAATATAATAATCGTCGTCAAAGCAGTATAAAGGCAACAAGGACAAAGGTATAAGTAAATACCAAAAACTCAACAACATAAAGTATGCTCAACAACATATATAATACACTCATCAATGTATGCAAACACACAAGCCCATGTAGAAAGTAGCTACATGGAACAGGCTGGGTGTAATAAATATATGCTCGGTACTACAATCACGTGAAGCTGGTGCTACGAGCATCACATACGAGTCCTAGCTGCCTAATGCAGACTAGTATAGGCTGGCACTTATAATGGATCCAAAGTGAGCATAACAGTGCGGTGTGAACATACACGTGAAGGCTGGTCCTAGCCCGGACGAGTACAAGACACCGGTGAATGCATGTATGATGAGCAGATAATATACACATGATCATGCCATACAGTTTCGCAAGTCTCAACATAATATAATTCCTTTATACTTAAATCATAATTAAAAGCATGGCATGATAGAAAATAAGTTATGAAATCACAGTGAGAATAAAATAAATAATATTAGTTTCTCAAACAAAGCCCACTCACTGATATGTAGTTGGGTCGTAGCCGCATTGCCTTGCCTGACCCTAGTACTCCTCGTGGTAAGTCTCACCTATATGAGATATCACTATAGTAATGATTACACTCATAAAGGTTACTAATTAAATTAATAAACGACATTTTTCCTTGGTTTGCTCAATATGGAGGTCTAAAACACTCCGAAAAATATCACACGTACTGCCAAAGGTAGTACGCGTCGTCACGAGTCGCCTCGAATTGAAGAAATTTGAAAAACTGGTCCCGCGCGCCCACACGCACGGCTCACGCACAGTCAACCCAAGTCAGTCATACTAACGGCGTCAGATCTAACGAAATATTCCAGCATCTCCGTTAGATCTAACGAAATATTCCTAACGGCGTTAAAAAAAATATTCCAAGAGTATTCTCCGGTCTAGACCGATTGCTAACGTCAGCGATGACGTCATCAACCAATAGCCGTTGCAACTTTCTCCGGCGACTGGCGCCGCCGGCCAACTCACCGGAGATTGAAAAATTTTTCTAAAATTCCTAACTTCTTCATTTCTCAACCATTTTACACGATCCACATGTCAAAATGAAGCTAGAGAGAAGAGGAGCAAGATTATACTAATTTGGAGTCCAAAAATTGGTTGGAAGGCTAGAATTTGGCCGGAAAGCCTCGGTTTATGAACGAAGTCCGATCTACCTCAAAACACAACCAAATAACACGATCTTAGTATGAAAATCTATCTACTCAACACGAGGAAACTAAAGGTTACGAACCTCACCTAGGTTGGTATTTTCGAGAAACTCGCCGAAAAAGTCCGGTTCTTCCGTGTGCGATTCCCTCCAAACGGTAAAGAATTTGGCCGATCGGCTTGCACCGTTGAACTTAGTGAGTTACAACGAACAAGATGGTGGTAGTGGTTTAGCTCAGTTCGATGGATTTCGTGTGGTCACTGTGTGCATAGTGTATTTCTTATGGGGAGAAGGGAGAAGGCAGGAGAAAAGAAGAGTGAGGGGAAAAAGAGAGAAGTGTCGGAAAAAGAAGGGAGAAAAGATTTTCCCCAAACTAAACTGGGCAACTAGATACTACATGGTACACGCACCAACCTATTTTCATAACAGGAAATAGTATTTAAACGTCTACGTAGGACTTCCACTTTACCCATTCAAGGGAATTTTAGTAACTTTACACGTTCAAAAAATAAAATACAATAAAATTAGGGGCGGGTCGTTACAAAATTGGTCCTCCGACAACAATCCTATGCAACAAACCTATAAAAATTAATTAATTTATGTTAATTTTAATTCAAAAATAATAAAATAATATTAAAAAATCAACATTACCGTTAACGTTTACCTGGTCCGGTGGTGGTGGAGGAGGAGTTGGTAGCTAGCTAGGGGGAGAGAGAGAGATCTAGAGGGAGAGAGAGTGAGATTGGAAGAGGGAGATGAGTGAGATAGGGAGAGAGATTTGGAGGGAGCGATCCAAGAGGGAGAGATTGAGATTGAGAGGCAGTTGTTTGCAGTTTTCTGCAAAAACTGCCTCTCGGGTCTAAGGAAGGGTATTAAATCTTCTTGGTTTTGCGCGATGAACATATTCGTCGCCTAAAGTACTATTTTCGTCGTCTAAAGTCACCCTTGTTTTTGGTTTTGCGCGACAAAATTATTTGTCGCGCACAATTTGGCGCCAAATTCTCCTTTTGCCGCCACTTTTTCCATCTTTTGCTTGACGAATGTATTTATTCGTCGTGCATTTCATTTTTAAGCGACGAATCTCTTTGTCGCCTAAATGTTTTGACATTTTAGGCAACGAAATAGGATTTTCGTCGCCTAAAGTCCTCTTGCTCGACGAAATTTCCACCGTCGCCTAAAGTTTTGTCGCGCAAGCTGTTTTTTCTGCTAGGGATAGGTGGAAAAGGCGAATATTTGTTTTCTTGTTCTAATTTATGTAATGAAAATTTTGAAAGTTTGGTAGATAAATTTTGTTAGTTAGGTGTAGAGATACATAATCTAGATTTAAATAAAAATTGTTACAACTCGTTCCAAAATTTCATGTAAAATTACCAAAATACCCCTAGTGAACAAATGTTGACTTTTGTTGACTTTTTCCGAAACGATATGTGAAAATTATTTTCTTTACACATTCAAGTAGTACTCGTTTATACGAACACGTGGACGCAAGCGGAACTCAATTTGGAGTTAAAATAAGTGTTTTACGGAACTTTAAGTTCAGGGGGCATTTTAGTAATTTTAAGCATGTTTGTTAATTTTACGCCTTGCAGCTGTCATTCTATTTTTCCAAACTCTCTCCCCGACCTCCCTCTCTCTCCTTCCCACTCTCTCACCCTCGGCCAAATTTTACAAAACGCACAAAACCCTAGATTTTAGTTTAATCACAAAACCGTCGAAACACCACCCAAGACCATAGCCGTTACAATCATCTCATCGTTCTCGACGAGACTGTGGTTTTAGAATTCTCAAACTCGAACCACATTGGCCAAACCGATACCAGAACGAAAACGACAAACTGTCCATCGAAGCTCCTTACAATCCTGGCCTAGGTAAGCCTCAAAACCATTTCCATTGGTTTTATCACGTTGAGTAGGCTAAATTTCATATAAAGAACGTGGTTTTTGGTGCAGTTTTGGAGTAGAACAGATTTAGGGTTTGTCCGAGAATTCCCGGCCAATTTCAGGCCACTTCCAATCATTTTTTCGGCCCCAATTTGATATATGGATCGTCGAATTTGGTTGAGAAACGAGAAAGATATGAATTTTTGAAGTTTTTGGACAATTTCAGGCATATTTTTCCAGATTTCGGCAAACAACACGACAGTCAGAGGCAGCTTCGGCGACCGGCGAGAGGTTGAAAGAGACGGAATATTCTGTCACGGTAACGGAATATTCTTGATGGCGTCAGCATATTCCGTCAGTTAAGGTATATTCCGTTAACCTTAACTGATGCCATCAAGTTTAACGGCACCGTTAGGATATCCGTTAACTTTAACCGAACGCCATTAAATTTAACGGCGATGACGTCAGCAGCGCATGGCGACACGTGCCAGCGCGTGGCGACACGTGCCAGCGCGTGGTGACACGTGCCAGAGCATAGAGGCGCTTGCTAGCGCGTGGCGACACGTGCCAAGCTTCTCCCGGCGCATAGCCGCGCATCTGACAGTTTCCCGGCGCGTGGCGGCGCATGCGGAGGCGCAGGACAGCGCTGGCGGTGGAGCACGGCTGTGGGAAGGTTTTTTTGTCCCGAAAATCATTTTTCGAGCCCGTTTTCGTTAAAATAATATTATTTTTAGTTTTTTTTTTTATTAAGGGTAGTTATTATTCATTTTGGGGATGTTTGTAATATTGTTCCCTAATATTAAATAGTCATCCTACGACTAGGCGCTTCGAGGAACGCAACACCGAGGAGGATTATACTCCCGAGTACTTGTGAGTGGACTTTTGTTTTAATGAATGGTTTTTATGCTTTGAAATATTTATGATATGGATATATACATGTTTTTAAATGATTTTTGAAGCATGATTACATATATTACGAAATAGTTTTGGAACATGGTTTTGGATATGTAGGACAAGTCTCACATGTTTGGATCAGACGCACTGTACTTCAGGGGTATTGTCCGGTAAATACCTTAGTGCAAGCTTGTCTTACGTTTATGTTTATTATTGGGGGAATGCCCCACAACGTAAGGACTCGGGTGTGACGCGCTGATAGCGCAAGTGCTTACATGTGTGTGGTACTAGGAGTACAAATGGATTGATAACATAAAGTGCTTGTACGGGGTTGGGATGAGGTTCCTCAACACGTACATGGGTGATTGCACATATACCCTATGTTGGTTTTCTTTATTATACGTATGGATCTATTTTGTGGTATGACTTTTGGAAATTTAAATGGTTCTTTAAGGATTATACTTTGAGATCTACTTTTCAGTTATACATATAAAGTATGATTTGACATATACTATGGTAGTATGATTTTACACCTATACTGATTTTGAAACAGGGGGTTAATATGTTGTAAAGAGAAAAGGGTTTAGAAAACTTTATTTTTCGTCCACTCACACTTTTTGTTTTGCGCCCCCTTCAGGACTTAATAACGGTGCATCAGGTGACATCGAGGCATTTGACTGACAGCTCTGAACTCTTCCCGACAATGTAGGGATTTATCCTTCTTTCAGTTTCTTAATAATATCCACCCGTGTTGTGGATAAGATTTTAAGAGATTGATTTGAACTTTTATTCAGTTGCACATTCTTAAACGCTTTGAACCTTGTGCATGTTGAACTTAATTACTATTAAGTTTATTTTAAACAAGTGTTATTATGATTTTTATGGCTTCGTCACTTACAAGTGTCGGCCGGCAAACCCCAATCTCGGTGTCCACGTAGATTTCGAGGGCGGGGTGTGTCAAAAATTCTCAATATTTAATACCCCATTCGCCTCCTATCTCCTCATTAAAAAATTATTAGGTGTATCTGATACGCCACACTATAGGTGTATATTTTCATGTTTTGTTTATTTTTTTAGTTTTATTTCAAAAGAAACAAAATGCCAACTATATAAACGTTAAGAAAAAATATGTGGCAAATTTTAATTGGAAAGATGCATAGCTGTCGTGCCATATGAGATACAAACAATAACTTCTCGAGAAAGTGTCATTTTTAAAGAAAAATATCAAGCCCTACTAAATATTTTAGGATATGCCACAAACTTTACGTGTATTATTAAATAAAAGATAAGGGAGATTACTATCTTGTCCTCAAACTTATTTCTTATAGAATTTTATAAAGTCCGTTAGAGTTCGGATTGACTTTGAGTGTTCAATGACACATCCCGACCCGGATGTACACGTGGACACCCAAAAGTCGAGTGTGCTGGCCGACACCACGAAGGGTGACGAAAGCCAATTTGAAAGAAATAAGAATATTTGAATAATTTAAGATCAATGTGTACACAAATGTACGAGCGGAAGAATTTAAATAAACACAGTTGTACATGGTACAGAATACGAAGTATTACAATACCAAGAAATTTGAACCTTCGTCATACCACCGCCTCGAATGCCGACCGCTTCAGCTACTAAACCTGGAGGGGCGCAAAACAAAAGGGTGAGTGGGCCAATACTAGTCATTTTTGTAAAAACCTTTGTTTTCTGAAAATAGTAACCCCTCGCCGTCAAAATCAAGTAATTGGTTAAAAACCTTTTTCAGAAAACGTACCATATAGTAGGTAGAAAAAAACAAGGTAAGTACGGAAATATACTTACCGTCCGAAACGGGCGGAAAGTCACCGTTCGGCATTAAAATACTTTACCCGAAGGTTCGTAAAATAAGATTATACGGGGAAACCCGTAAACCAAATAAATGCCCCCGTGGCATCAGTGAAAATCGGTGATAACACCACAATATAAAACTATAAAATAAACGCTCATATACACGATCACGTGAAGCTGGCGCATCTGCGCATCACAACAGGTTCGAGTCGCCCATACGACCTAGAACAGGCTGGCACCTACTATGGATTCATAGTGAGCGTTGGTGCGTGTGAACAATCACGTGAAAGTGGTCCTGGCCTCACAATCCAAGACTACAAGATAAATGCTCGTTTAGGTATTGCAAACACACAAGTTCATACAGATATATTCTGTCATGAACTGACACATCCCGACCCGGATGTACACGTGGACACCCAAAAGTCGAGTGTGCTGGCCGACACCACGTAGGGTGACGAAAGCCAATTTGAAAGAAATAAGAATTAATT
This sequence comes from Gillenia trifoliata, assembly GCA_018257905.1. NCBI lineage: Eukaryota > Viridiplantae > Streptophyta > Magnoliopsida > Rosales > Rosaceae > Gillenia > Gillenia trifoliata. Next base: position 23,661,671 of record CM031080.1, read on the forward strand.
TGAATAATTTAAGATCAATGTGTACACAAATGTACAGGCGGAAGAATTTATACAAACACAGTTGTACATGGTACAGAATACGAAGTATTACAATACCAAGAAATTTGAACCTTCGTCATACCACCGCCTCGAACGTAGACAGCTCCAGCCACTAAACCTGGAGGGGCGCAAAAACAGAAGGGTGAGTGGGCCAATAATAGTCATTTTGTAAAAACCTTTGTTTTCTGAAAATAGTAACCCCTCGCCGTCAAAATCAAGTAGTTGGTTGGAAAACCGTTTCAGAAAACGTACTATAATAGTAGGTAGAAAACGAGGTAAGTACGGAAATATACTTACCGTCCGAAACGGGCAGAAAGCCACCGTTCGGCAGAAAATACTTTATCAAAAAGTTCATAAAATAAGGATCTACGGAAAACCCGTAAACCAAATAAATGCCCCCGTGGCATCAGTGAAAATCGGTGATAACACCACAAATATAAAACTATAAGATAAACGCTCATATACACAATCACGTGAAGCTGGCGCATCTGCGCATCACAACAAGTTCGAGTCGCCCATACGACCTAGAACAGGCTGGCACCTACTATGGATTCATAGTGAGCGTATTGGTGCGTGTGAACAATCACGTGAAAGTGGTCCTGGCCCCACAATCCAAGAGTACCAGATAAATGCTCGTTTAGGTATTGCAAACACACAAGTTCATACAGATATATTCTGTCATGAACAGGCTGGGTGTATAAGTAACAGTACGCTCGTGTACACAATCACGTGAAGCTGGCGCGTATGCGCATCACAACGAGTTCGAGTCGCCCAGGCGACCTAGAACAGGCTGGCACCTGCTATGGGTCCATAGCGAGCGTATAGGTGCGTGTGAACAATCACGTGAAGCTGGTCCTGGCCCCGGACGGTACACCAAACACCGTGTAAGCAACCTAGTTGAGCGAATGAAAACATACTACTGAAAACTCTACATAAAACCAGGTGGGGTAATTTCCCTATACGGGATGCCCTCAAGTTAATCAATGTATATATGGTATTCTCGGGGCCGTACCCGAAATACCAAGCGTATAACTATAATACGTGAAATACCAAGAATACGCCACATGGGTACCAAGGCATAGAAATACCAACTTAATGGCAAGTTAGGTGAACCCAAAATACGATAGAAAATTACCATATCCAAGGTTCACCCAAATACGGCTCAAAGCCGTCATATAGGTATAAAACCCGAAATCACAAATAGGTACTAGTAGGGAATTAAAATACTTAATTCCCTAAATTCCCTAAAATAGTGCCGGTTCGATACTAGCAATACGCGTACAAAATAATACGGAAATCACCAATTTAATGGTATAATTCCCAAATGGAAATGTGGGCCCAAAGCCCACTAATTTCCATGGCCTACCGAAATACTGAGCAGAAACTAGTAAACCGAGTAATAAATTAATATAACAAGGTCTACCAATAGCACGATAAAAATAACCATCAAAAACCATTTAATAGTGTAGGCAATAAACCAAATATAATTTCCCAAAATAAAACACATTTAAATAATAGGGAAAGGGCCCACTCACAAAGATTTGCCGAGAAGCCCAAATGCGTCGTCCTAACGCCACGGGTCGTCCAAAGCCCGAAGTCTCCGACGTAACTCCAACGGAGAATTCCATAGGCCAAGCACCTAAATCCGATAAAATTGAGCCACAAGCAAATGGCCCAAATTTCTCCATGCACCAGCCCAAAATCACAAACTTGTCCAAATTGCTCAATGCACCCTGGCCCAAAATCAGTAGCCCAAAAACTCAACACAAAGATCTACCTTTGTTAAATGTACCGAGGCCCAAAGTCTGCAGCCCAAACAACACAAGCTGCCCACACTTGCTGAAAACAACCAAGGCCCCAAACAGAAAAGGGCAGTCCAAAAACTGATTCACCAACCCACTTCAACCTGCACCCAACTATGCCCAAAACTGTACAACCCAAACCACATTCCTGCTGCACCCAAACACAGTCAGCATCATCACCATCTTCACAGCTTCCTAAACCGTCCATCAACAATCAGCACCTTCATCCTCGGCACCCACTCCAGCAACCCACGACTGTGCAAACCAGTTTAAATCTTCAACACCCAAACCAGCAGCCCAACAACATCAGTCCATTCCAAACAGCACACACTCACACACACACCCTGCACCAAATCCTTCACCGTGCTCCATCATTGAAACATCACCACCAAACTCCAATCCAGAAGGCATTCTCCTCGGCAGGATTGCAAGGTTCGTGGCAGTTGGCCACGAAAACAGCTCGGAGGAAAGGTTGGTGAAGAAGGCCTGGGTGCCTTGATCAATTTCTGGGTTTTCTTGTTCTTTGATTAGGTCAGTCTGCAGGGCACCAGAGAGGAGAAGAAGTTCAAGGGTTATGGTCTGCCATTTAAATCAGTCACAAGGTGGCTAGTGAAGAGGGAGAAGCCTCGAGGAGAAGGGAAATGGCCAGCCATTTAGTTTGGTGAGAATGGACAGGCCTCGGTGTGAAGTGCACCAAAAATAGTGAAGCTTTTGTTTTGTTGTGCCGAGAAGAAATGGGAGGTTGTAGAGCCAAAAAGAAGATGATGATGTCTGGGTGTGGCTCGGTTTTGGCAGAGAAGAAAAGAAAAGGTTTTGCTGCATTTTGCTTTGGTGCAGGAGAGAAAAGGGGAGGAAGAAGACAAAGTAAAAGAGGGAGGATTAAATGTCTAAGTGTGAACACTGCCACCAAGTGGCAAAGTCAAGGACAAATTCCACAAATCGTGGGATTGCACAAGATTGGCTGAATCAGCCAGCAGCCAAATGGGCCCCAGCCCAATGACTCAAAGCAGCCCAAGTTAAAATAAAATACAGAAACGTCGAAAAATCAACGTCCGTAAAATATTCGTTCGGAGTCCGAACGACGTACGGCTCGCGTCTACGCGTTCGTAGCGACGAGCACGTCAAGAAAATACAAGTGAATGCGTCGTACGAGTTACGACGCAAAAAGTCAACCGAAAGGTCAACCAGGGGCAAAATCGTCATTTTGCACCTCCGGGAATAAAATACTATTATTTCCGGAACGGGATGTAACATGAACAGGCTGGGTGTATAAGTAACAGTACGCTCGTGTACACAATCACGTGAAGCTGGCGCGTATGCGCATCACAACGAGTTCGAGTCGCCCAGGCGACCTAGAACAGGCTGGCACCTGCTATGGGTCCATAGCGAGCGTATAGGTGCGTGTGAACAATCACGTGAAGCTGGTCCTGGCCCCGGACGGTACACTAAACACCGTGTAAGCAACCTAGTTGAGCGTATGAAAACATACTACTGAATACTCTACATAAAACCAGGTGGGGTAATTTCCCTATACGGGATGCCCTCAAGCTAATCAATATATATTTGGTATTCTCGGGGCCGTACCTGAAATACCAAACATATAGCTAAATACGTGAAATACCAAGAATACGCCACATGGGTACCAAGGTATAGAAATACCAACTTAATGGCAAGCTAGGTGAACCCAAAATACGATAGAAAATTACCATATCCAAGGTTCACCCAAATACGGCTCAAAGCCGTCATATAGGTATCAAACCCGAAATCACAAATAGGTACTAGTAGGGAATTAAAATACTTAATTCCCTAAATTCCCTAAATTATGGTCGAATCGATACTAGCAATACGCGTAGAGAATCAATACGGAATTTCACCAAAATATGGTGAAATTCCCAAATGGAATTAGAGGCCCAAAGCCCACTAATTTCCAAAGCCCAACAGATTACCGAGCTAACTAGTAAACCAAGTAAATACCACAAGTACGAGGTCTACCAATAATACGAGAATAAATATCCATTTAAAACCATTTAAAACCACAATAATATGTAGGCATAGTCAAATATATAATTTCCCAAATATAAAACACATTTAAATAATAGGGAAAGGGCCCACTCACAAATACCGAAGCCGGGAAGTCCAAACGTACGTCCTCCGAGCGCCAAGGGTCGCCAAACCTATTTTGGAACACCCAAGATTAATAACGTAAATGAAAGTACGAAGAAAACGGCGTTCGGAAACCCGAAAACGGAGTTTCGGGGTTGGAAACCCCAAAACCGCCGCCGTGGGCCGTCGTGTGCCGTCACACACGCTGCCACACGTTGCCATTTGGCCTCACCTATACGAGATATCACCGGTAAAATGATTAATCTCATAAAGGTAACGAATTAACTAATTAATTAAACCTATCCTTTGTTTTTCTCAAATTTGGAGGTCCAAAACACCTAGAAAATTAACATGCATACTACCCCGAGGTAGTACACGTCGTCACGAGTCGACCCGTGAAAACAGAACTCAATTTGGACCCTCCACGCGCCTTCACGCGCGGCTTGAAGATCGGAGCCGACGGCTCCACGCGCAGCTCCACGCGCGGCTCACGCGCGAGCTGGTCAGCTGAGCCGGTGAGCCGGTCAACGCGGCTCGGCTCGAGCCGGTCAACACGGCTCGACTCAAGCCGTCAACACGGCTCGGCTCAAGCCGGTTCGGTCAATGCTGACGTCAGCAAGTCCGGTCTGAACCGGTCTGCTGACGTCAGCAAGGCCGGTCCAACCCGGTCCGATGACGTCAGCGCCGGTCATCCCTGCCAGGATTCCGGTCGCCGGCCGCCGTCGCCGTCGCCGGAAACTGGGGAATTTTGGCCGGAATTCTGGGAAATTTTCAAAGCTTCATAACTTCCTCGTTTTAAGTCCAAATTGGACGATTCAAGTACCAAAATGAAGCTAGGAGTGAGGAGATTCAGAATTTACGATTTTGGGGGCCGGTTACTGGCCGGAGGTGGCCGGAATTTGGCTCCAAAGCTTCGGCCAAAATTGAAACTCGTTGATCTCGACGTCTCCTTCACACACAAGCCCTGGGTTGTGATCCCAGGGTTCCCAGAAGTCCATTGGTGTAGTTTTGGAGGTGATTCGAGGTTGAAATCACCGAGAAAAGGCCGAGGGAAATTCTCGGGTGCCTTGATCAAATTCCCAGTTTTCTGGGTTTGTTGTTCTGCACTCACAGTGGCTGACATTTGGTTTTGGTTTGTGATAGTTTGGCCATGAAGATGGCCTGGTGAGAGCTCGGGAAGAGGGAGAGGAAAGAGCTTGGGTGTGCATAGCCAAATTTGGAGCTTTTGCTCCTTGTTGTTTTGTGTTGCAGAGAAGACACGGGAGAGAGTGAGGGACAGAGAGTCAAAAAGGCAGGGGGCAAGGCCACATGGGCCAACAGGGGTTTGGGCCCCAGCCCAACCACCAAACTGTCCAAATTTGAAAGTACGGGAAACGTCGAAAACCAACGCCCGTAAAATATTCGTTCGGAGTCCGAACGACGTACGGCTCGCGTCTACGCGTTCGTATCGACGAGCACGTCAAGAAAATACAAGTGAATGCGTCGTACGAGTTACGACGCAAAAAGTCAACCAAAAGGTCAACCAAAAGGTCAACCAAGGGCAAAATCGTCATTTTGCACCTCCGGGAATAAAATAATATTATTCCCGGGACGGGATGTAACATTCAAGGTTTTAAAAGGTCGATTAATGTTTAGGGTTGATCATTTTAGGTTAAGTGTTTTAGAATGTCATTGGAAGAACCTTAATTAGGGTCTAGGGTGCATGTCTCGGGTTCTAGGTGGAACCCAAAATATGTGAACTAGACCCTAACACAGTTAATTTATAAAATTTAAAAAAAAAAAAATATATATATATATATATATATATATATTACATTCATGTTAGTCACAATCATTAAGAATGTTAATGGCTTATATATATATATGGCCTTGTGAGTTGTGATGGCTGAGTTTAGCATTTTTATTATTATTAGTTTGAATTTTCAACTTAATATCTAAATTAAAAATGTATTTCAGTTTAAAAATCTTTTAAATTTAGTATTTAAACTAAAAACTCATTTAAACAATTGGCGTAGTCCCAAAAAAAAAAAAAAGCCTCGCCTTGCTCAGACTTCGGGTTTAGGGTGTTGCGAGAGGATGTTAATGAAAGAGAATGGTGTTGATGGATTGATGGTTATCTTTAGTTGTGCAATGCTAATGGAAGACGCGTACACGTTACTTCTGGTCTTTAGTTTGTGTCATGCGTGGTGCTCATTTTCTTACCTCAAAGTTTTCTTCGATGTAATTTCTTCGAAAAGGTTAGCTCACTTATTTTCTTTTGTTTTATTCCCAGTGATATTGTATTCACGTTATATTTTGTATTGTCATTCTTTGGCAAGTAATACTTGCATTCCCCTGAGCTCACTCTCCCATTTACAAATAATGTATTGTCATAGTAGAAATTTCTCTTTCTTACAAAAAGTTATTTAAACATAAATCGTTTAGTCATTCAAATAAATCAAATAAATGGACAATTCATCATTAATATGTTACTTGGTATCTACAACATTGATTTATTATATACATTCGAATGATCATCTATGTTTCGAATAATTTTTTGTTGAAATGATCTTTATATGAAGATTAAAAAATTGAACAATTTCAATTATAAAAATTCTACAATAATAATACGTTATTTACAAGTAGGAGAAAGTGATGATCATCCAATAAACAAATGCAAGCATTATTCTTCTTTGGCCATACTACTTTCTCCCTCCCTCTCCCACGTGGGGGTATAGCAGTATACAACTTTTACAAAGAACTAATTGCACCACATCTGAAAACACTCTTCGATCTTCTATATATGTGAGCACATACGAATAGTTCCTCAAGATAAGCATCGTTTATAGCCACGTTACAACTAAACAAACACATGGACGCCTTATCTCCCCACCACGCGTACCCACTCCATGCATGTAATTAGTAATTTGCAACGACCTCCACCCTTTTCATGCTTTAAATTCCCTTTACAAATTACCTACGGCCTCCACAACCAACCCACCACTACAGTAACAATGTCGACCACTCACAGACAAGTCCCCGGCGACCCAACCAAGACCGGCACGGCCCTCCTCGAAATCGCCACCTCCGCCATCCAAGCGTTCGGCCCCGTCAACAAAATCCACCAACACCTCTGTGCCTTCCACTTCTACTCCCACGACATGACCCGCCAGGTGGAGGCGCACCACTACTGCACGCACCAGAACGAGGAGATGAGGCAGTGCCTCATCTACGATGGCCCCGAGGCCAACGCCAAGCTGATCGGCCTCGAGTACGTCATCTCAGAGAACCTCTTCATGACACTCCCGGACGAGGAGAAGCCGCTCTGGCACTCGCACAAGTACGAGGTCAAGAGTGGCGTCCTGTTCATGCCGGGAGTGCCGGGCGTGGTCGAGCGGCGGGATCTCGAGAAGGTGTGCAAGACCTACGGGAAGGTGTGGCATTTTTGGGAGGTGGACAAAGGGGATGATCTGCCACTTGGGATTCCGAAGGTTATGATGGCGTTGACTAGGGATGGTCAGCTGGACGAGGGTTTGAAGAGGGACGTGGAGAAGAGGTACGGGGTGAGTTTTGATAAGGAGAGGGTGAACCGGGCTTATATGAGTGGGCCCCAGCACGGGGTGCATCCGCTGGCGAACGGCGGAGGGAAAGGGTTGGCGACGGAGCTGAGGGAGACGAATTGCATTAAGAGTCCTCCTGATTCTGTTTCTCCTTTTCTTAGGGCTTCTGTTTGAGTGTATGGATGAATAGTTCTAAGAGTTTTTAAGTGGGAAACTTTTTTTTTTTCTTGATAAATAAGTGGGAAACTTAATTAATCTGTGCTTTTGTGGTCGTAAACATTGATTATTTTTTATTTTAAAGGGTGATGATGGACAGACCAATTTTTAAGACCAGTGGCGGTGAGGTACCACAGCCTTATTAGGTGAACAAAATTTTTTAAATCAATTTGTATACTGGATAATGTGGCAGTTAACTGTCTTTATAAATATATTGCAAACTAAATGGACATTTAGTGTGTTTTCATCAAGGGCATCACTAATCACAACGTTTACAACAGAAATTGAGAATTTAAAACATAATTGATATAATCAATAATTCCTCGTGGACAGGCTAAATAATGATTATAATAATAAAATGTTAATGATTATAATAAAATGTTGTGATAAAAACTGTTAGGTTAAATATATCGTTGTAAGCAAGCGAGCTCAGAGAGGTTCAAAGAGGTTTTAAGGTTTTAAGTTTAAATCTCAGAGAAGTTTTAAGGTTTTAAGTTTAAATCTCTCAGAGAAGTTTTAATGTTTTAAGTTTAAATCTCTAGTATAAATATATCGCAAACTAAATGGACATTTAGTGTAAATATATCGTAATTCTAAAAACAAACCATAAACATATTAAAGGGTAGACTGCATCCAACATTGTTGGAGGAAGTCGAAAACCCTCTTTATTAAATTAATGATACAATGTGGCTCATACGGTTGTATTATTCTGTGTATACCTGCAAATAGTTCTATTATCCTCTGTATACCGCATCCAAATAGTTTTATTCTTTTGTAAAAATGAATCATCTCTGTCCGTTCAAAATTTTCAGCACATTGTTCGTAGTGAGTTGTGTATCGCTTGTGGAATATGATGAACCGTAATGATCTTTGGCTAACCTCGTTGGACAAGAGCCGCGAATGTTATCAGTGCCCTCCAATATTCTCTCTCCCTCTCAAGCGTTTGTTGCTCGGAAAGGAAAGAAAATATGCCTGGGAGGCTGCCGGACAACATCGATCTGCTCATAATCGTGACGTTTGTTGCCTAAAGGATGGATCGATGCAAACGACAACCTGTGCCATTTTTCGTCGCAAGGGAAAAAGGCATTTAGGGGGAAGTTGATTTGTCACAGTACCACATCGAGAGTGAGAGAAGCAAAAGATAGGACAGAAGAATTACCTTCCCTACGCTTTTACCGGAATGGAGATACTCCACAGCATCTGCAGCAGAACGGACACCCAAAAACTGTTTTGGGTCTAAAGAAACCTATAAAAATGAAGGCATACGATTAGGAGTACCATTCATTTAGAACCTAAGCCGTCCTTGGGTACGAACTACAGTAAACTATATAGGTGAGTGAAAAGGTTGAGCAAAGATGAGCAAGTAAATTAAACAAAACATTGACTGAGAAAAGAACTCCCAAACATACATGCATATATGAACATATGTAGATACATTTACCTTCAGCTTTCCCTTGGAGAAAAGATAAACTAGTTTATCCAGATGTTCTTGCCAGAGGTGACTGTATTGCACTAGGAAGAAACCAGCCTGAAAATATGAGCATTGTTAAATAAACATTTGCTATCTATTGATGAATTCACCGAAAAAGTATTTGAATGCAGTGTCAATTCTCAAACCAGTGCAATAAATCCTGTGAATGGATCAACTAATGACCCGATTATAGTATCCCAGTAACAACGACAGTTGAATTGAGAGAATACATAAGGGGCGTAGTTTAGTGTTCAGCAGCTACATACCACAGTTTGGCTTTTCGCTAAAATCTTTTCGCAAATTCCAGGATAGTTTGACGGCTTCCACCCATGCTCTCCTTGATACTGAGACCATAATGAATCATGTCAAAGGAATACTAAATCCACCAACATCAAACACAAGAAAATTCCTGAGCAGACAAGAAAATCCATATAATTGAATTTAAACAAGATCCAAATCTATACAAATTTGAACAAACAATGAAAGTATAAACCGAACAAGGAGAATACGTTTCTATAGCTGGGCCTGCACATTCCAGAAATCTTTTACCAGCTCTGCATATGGTTAAGACTGCTAATTAGAGCTTACACTGATTTTTACTATTAATGGCGGCGTAGACAGGATGCGTCTGTTGGATTGCATATATTGATTTGATATACAATTTAGATAATTAATCCTATCAAATTTTCTATTTATTATTCATACTATTACAATATATTTGCACATAACCTAAAAAGAAAATCAACACTTTTTGGAATATTTCGTTTTTCTATTCAAAGTCAGCATATCAAGTGTCAAGAAAGACAATTATATTCTAATAACGTTTATGCTTGCATGAATAAAGAACCTGAGAAATCATTCCGATCACAATGAGTCGTCCGTAGACCGCAAGAGCATTCAAGCACAAATCAAACATGTCACCACCAACAGACTCATAGATAATATCGATACCTTTGGGAAACTCCTTCTTTAGAACCTGCAAAATTGAAAGTTCTCAATGACTGGATTGCAATTCTCCTTTAACTACATCAGATTCAAAAGCATTTAGTTCTTTATGGTGGCTGTTCCTTTATTCATCCAAGACGTGTGTGGATCCATATTATAAATCCATTTAGTTCAATTTAAACCTAAGAAGTAGGGATGACAAAAATGTGTTTTGACATTAGCGAGTGTTCAGACTGCATTACCAAACTATCTTCAATAACATATGTAAATTGGAGAAGGAAAACCTGATAAAACTGGAGAACCATACAAGCTTACAACTTACAAGTCAAGGTTACTTCAACAAAATGGACGAACTAGATTGGCGATTACCCAGTGCCAGATAATGATCGACTCAGAGTAATTCTATAATCTAAAACCAACTGTAACAAGCCTCCTAACTTTGTGAAACTTGGATGTTTGAGTCAGTAAATTCAAAATTGTACTGATATAAGAACATTGCATTTGATCACAAGCTTATCGATCTGAGGAGTCTTTGAAAATTAAAATCACTAAGGAATCGGTACAAGAAGATACAGTCGATATTATTAGCTGGAATCTGGATTACTTGACATATCGCATCACATCAAAGAAGTCATGAGTCCCTTTCCAGCTTAGAATTCCATCAAATACAACTAAAGAAATAATTTCATAAATAAAGGGAAAAGATTAAAAAGGCATACAGTTTTGATATCTTCAGCTTTATAGTCAATGACTCGATCAACCCCCAATTCTTTCAAATGCTTTGCCTTTTCTGCACCTCCACAAGTTGCAACCACAGTATTTCCAGCTAGTTTTGCAAGCTATGCATAAAAAAGACTACTAAGAGTAGTGTTTGAGTGAAGAAAGACAAGGTTGGCATAATAGAATGTCAGAATTAAATGGCAGGACAAAACATTTCAGTCAATATTCACCAAATTTGGTGGGCTTTCAGGAGATGGAGGATGAGGTTTTTTGCCCCAGAATTACATCCCCTAGTTGATGTCAACGAGTGTGACATACTAAAACATTGGGTATGTATCAGCAACATTTAGACAGGTGAGTACACTGATCTCACAAATAGCCATACACCCTGTGGAATTAAACAAAAAAACAAGCATATAATAAAGAGCTATTTCCACATTTGAAAGCAAACCTGGACTGCGAATTGCCCAGTCCCTCCAGCAGCAGCAGTGACAAGAACTACTTTCCCAGATTCCATTTGTCCCGCCTAGAGGCGCATAATAAAAGAAAGTGTCAGACAAGTAGAACTGTGGTGTCTCATTGAATAATTTAAACTATCAAAAACAACGAAGGCTACCAAGAATATAATGCACAACTACTAGAAAATTATTAAAACTCCACAGGACGTCATCATCGAATAATCACCACGGATTCGGCCTAAAAAATACAAAATTGTGATAAAATAACACGTATATGTGTGCTAACATTTTTTGAATTACACAGTTTTCCAACAACACAAACACACATATTTAACCTTTTCTAGAGCGATTGATGCAGTCAGTCCTGAAGTAAGCATAGCAACAACTTCTGGATCTGGTCTTTCCACAGGAAGGATGTGTTTTGAAGGTACCTAACCAAGTTGAAAGTTCATCATCAATTAACCTACTTATTGATATAATAAAGAAAGATATGAACAAAAATATAATAGAATCATTTGGTGTCATGAATTAGTGGAAACTTGGAAACATGTCTGACATTAAAAATGAAAGCACTTCTCAGTAAACATAGAAAAGCATATTCTCCAGATAGTGTACCATTGTGAATTCTGCATAACTTCCAAAAGTCATGATTGCAGCAGGAGTACCGACTTGCAAGTTAGGAACAGATTCCCCTACTGCTGCAATTATCCCCACAGCCTGCAACAGTGAAACAGATTTATCAAGTAGACATCACAAATGGCAATAACCTTAAAAATTTGTTAACCATCAATGCACGAGTGATTGTTATGTCAAAAATTATATATTGTCCTGCACCTCAAAACCGCAATCAAATGGAAGACGGGCCTCAATATCTTTGGTTTTGCCACTGAAATAACGTCCTGAGCTGTAGTTTACCTATGAAGAATAAGTCCTTGTTAGAGCATATATTTATTTGCTTTACAAATGGGGACAGGATCTTCAATATCACATAATTAAAAATGCAAGAACAGAAGTATTTAGACTCCTCCTTAGATCGTTCCCCAGCCCCATCCCATCTTATTCTACTAGAGCATCCCTTCTCTGTATAATTAGCACTTTTTTCTCAGCCCGTCTTGTGCATTAACTTTTTCTCTGTATAATTATTCAGTCTATTTGTGTAGACCGTATTCCAGTCTTGGGACCATGCCAAAGCAACTCCCATAGAGCCTGGCCAAGTAATCATATGCCTTAACTTTTACTCGCTAGAATACCTGATGGGCGACTTCCCCAGGCAACAGATATGAGAAGAAAATGTTAAAAAAAGAAGAGCAACAGATATAAGCCAATACAACGTTTGATAGCAAAACAGAAACTATGAAAATGAAAACTTAGAATCAATATTTCAAGGGGAGTCCGATACTTACATCACTAGCATTGACGCCAGCATATATGATTTTCACAAGAACGCTGTGCGGTTCAATGGGTAGTCTCAATGGTGCGCGCACTATGGAGGTAGCATTACGAAAATTGTGACTCAAGGTGTGAACAACTCTGGCAAAAAAGAATTATGATTAGCTACCAAAAACTAATAACAAACCACTCGCATTCTTTCAAGAGTTAATTTATGCTTGCTTCTGCAACCTAATGTTAAACAAAACATGAGAAAAATTTGAGCAGGTAACAATTGAAACATGAAAGGAAAAGTTTTGAGACTACTATACCAAAGATATAGTTTATAGCGAGCATTTGACACACAAGCATGGCAAAGCATTTAGAAAGTTGCTCTTTCACAAAAGTTTCGCAATCAAAGGATATCGGTAAGTCAAGTGCAGAAAACGGATACAATGACCAGAATTATGCAAAGCCTGATGAATGCAAAGCTTCATTTTCTGCCTATACCAATAAAAGTAATCATTTGGCAGATTTTTAGTAGGAAATACTGTATCATCTTTACCCAATATCATAATTTTGTTCTGGATATGTAGCAAAATTCAATTTAATAATTTATAGATTCACAATAAGATATATCCAACCATACATTATAATAAATGGTAAAGAATCACCTAGGAACTGATATCTTTCTCATAAAGAAAGGAGAGAAAATAATGTTTGATGCATTATTACTCACAATTTCTCAAAACTTTGTGGAAGTTGAAAATTGAAAGGAGCTTTTACCGCAGCTCTTTTCCTCAAACTTGAATGGCGAACCAAGTATTTTGCTTCTTCTGCGGGAGTTGGCCAATATTCCATGCCTCTTCGATTTGTAATCCATAGGCACGAGCCAGCTTTACTCTCATCAGTAATAAGCTCAAAAGTACCTACAAATACAATGCAACAGCTTGGAACTTGAGAACTTATATGAAAATTATAAAATATGATTGACCTGTCAGAGATTGCGTGATTTGAGATGAAACCTCTATTTATGTAATAAACATGGAATTTTCTTAAACCCAGAATTTTAACATTGTGGACCAAACAATGTCCAAGAACCATGTCAGTCAGATGGTACAGACAACAGAACACTCCTCAAAACACCCCTCCCAAACTATGGGGCTAAACACCATTCAAAAACTAAAAAATTGAAAAGAAAAAAATAACAAAACAAAATAAAAGCCATAATTTGAACCAAGCGAAGTATACCTAACTTGAAAAATGCATCGGTATCTACATGGGATCATCTAAAACTAATAAAGTGAGACATAAAAAGCATCATTGAGGCTATACAACTGTTTCTGCAGATCAGCATAAAAGATTTCTTGATGTCTTTTTTCATATATTAGAGTATTTTACTAGAGGAGTAAATCCTTGACTATGAGGTCCAACAATCTAATACTTCTCACTAAAATTTACATCTGCAGATGATTATTAGAATCACAAACTTCATCAAAGAAAAGATTTCAGTAAAGCATTACCTTTTACCACCATTTCCATGGACACATAGCCGTCCATTAGACTAATAAAATTAGAACCCACCTTTGAGCCCAGCTCAGTTTCAACAAACTGCATCAAATATGTAGGCAATAGTGTTTTACTAAATTATTCCTTTGCATTGTAGTCTTATATCAGTTACATGTAAGTTACTATCTTACTTCAGGACAAAGCACATTGATGCGAATCCCTCGACGTTTGTATGGAACAAGAGATCTGGTAAATAGAACAACCCCACCTGCAAAAGCATTGTTTTATGATCAATAACGTATGAATGAAAATATTACTGACAAAAGATATGCATGTTAGGTGTACTTTAGTAATCGGTATCTGCTGATACTCAAAGAAAAGGAATAAACTGACCGAAAGAAGAGTTTTGGAGAACAAATCAGGACAAAGCTGGTACAAAGAACAAACCTTTGGAGCCAGAGTAGATTGGATCAGTATAGAATGGGTAAAGACCCGAGCAAGACCCCATATTGATAATTACGCCAGGCTTTTTCAAAGCTTCCATAGTTTTAATCTGTTTGGAACATAGTTGATTCATTAAGACACGCTAATGTAGTCAACAGAGGTAAAATACCCTATGGCTCTCAATTTTCTTTCAAGAGATCAATAACGAAGAAATAAGAAAGACAAAGAACAGTTTATCATCACTTCAACAAGCCTAAGTTGAAAGTCTTTTAAGCAAAAGTCAGAGGGAACAACCAGTTATTTAACTACTGGGAAGAAAATAGGGACCACAACAAAGGGGGCACAAACTTAGAAGAAAATATAGAAACGTGCAACACTAAAGATGATTCAAAAGGTGTCTCTATGAGTAAAAAAATGGTGAAATGTTACCGTAGTCTTCATAGACTGATGAAACAGCTTATCCATCATTTAATGAAACACTTCACAAAATCACTTTTCAGTATATAACAAGTGGAGTTTTTTTTTTTTTTTTCAAAACAATAAAAAGTAAAATAATAGATATACCACTGGTGGTATAATGGACTACTGAAATTGTATAACATAGCATAAGGACCTTCATGAATCAACAAAAGGTATTCCTATGTTAAGAAGATAGGAATGACAATATATCCCCTCAAAGTTATCAATTAAAATTTGTTTGGAAATGATCGTTGATAGAATTTTTAGGTTTTCGGGGACGTTACAAACTTACAAGTATGTCAGGAAAAAAATAGTCAAAGTTCAAAGCATACCGCAAGGCGAGTGCAATCAATAACCGCCATCAGATTCACGTTAATTGTTTTTCTCCAGGTATGAGTACCATCAGTTTGATCCTTATCAAATGGTATGAAAGTACCAATGCCTGCACTGTTTATACAGATATCCAATCCTCCAAAGGTCGCTAAATGCTTCTCAAACGCAGCAGTTATATCTCCTGTCCATGATATAAAAAATAATGTAACTATCTGAAAGGTACCGTCTATCTGAATGAGAAGTTCGTGAAATGCAGATGCATGTGCAGATTGGTACTCAAGGAAACATGACTAAAAACAAAACACGTTTTCTTTAATCTTCTTTTCTATATCAAAATTCTTTTAATCATGGTTCAATAGACTCATGAAACATGTCTGATATTTGTTGGCCTCCCTGTAGAATGTTGATGTCACCGTACAGAGTAAGCATGCTAAAACTTATAAATAAACACAGCACAAAGACGACATCACAGATTCACAAGTCTTAGTTCTCAAATCTTTATCATACAAAATAAACCATCAGCAACAATCGACACATCGAGTATTCCATTCATTCGCAGGACGGTTGTACAAACTGTTCACTAACCTGTGTTTGAAACATCGCATTTGACAAACACGGAAGATGGAAAACCTAAATTGGAGTGGAACTTGGCATTCTCCTTCTGAACAAGGGATGCAACTTCCTTTCCCTTTTCTTCAGAGAAATCAACGACTGTCACAAATATTCCCTTCGCTGCCAGAGCTAAGCTAAGAGCTTTTCCTACACAGAAACAGCCCACAAAATCACTATACAAACAGCTACCAGCACGGAACCAATCATATTGCTAAATAATCTGCAAGTCTACAATGTAAGTAAACGGTGTATGCACTTGGTCAGCAGTTGCGTTAAGAATTCGACTGGAATTGAAGGCCTCGTTTGGTGTTTAAGATTGGATTGGAATGGATAACCCACTATATTCAAGGTAAGTCGGAACGAAGAAATGAAAAAATTGATTGTCCAACTTGAAGGTAGGAGATGGATTGCTCATCAAAGAAACTTATCCATTCTAATCCCCCGAAATGGGAGGATTAGAAAAGCATAACTTTCCTTCACGTCTAATCCCATCGAAGTGAAAAGCGATTCACCTCTACCTTCGCTATAACCTGAATACAATGGATTATCCATTCCAATCCAATCCAATCCTCGAGACCAAACGAGGCCGAAACGGATTGGACATTTCAAAAATAAAATCTTTACAACCAAACACTTTCAATCTTAGTTGTTGAAAATTTTGACAATTCCAATCATACATACATACATGTATATATGAATCAAACAGTTTACCGATTCCAGAGGCTCCGCCGGTGACCAGAGCTGATAGGCCTGCTTTCAGCTCCATTTCTCTGTTCGAATTGACTTTTGAAATTGATCTGCGGATTAGTGGTTCAGAGAAAGAAGAAGAGGAAGCAGAAGAGAAGCAGAGGGAGTGTACGGAGAATTGAGCAAAATACTTCGAGTTCGTTGCTTTCTTTTACTGCCGTTTCGTTGCTTTTCTCGTCCTTTCGTAGTGGCGCGACTTATTCGGTAACAGACAAAAGCCAAGGAAGGGAAGCCGGCCTCATGTCAAGGGAGGAGGGAATATGTCCGTTTTGTCCAGTTTTAGTTTTATCCGAAGATTGTCGGAAAAATCTTGAATGGTACGTACATTCAATGGTACGACTATTGAATGGTTTAGATTAATTTGCAGTGGGCCTCAAATGAATCTTAATCATTTATCAGTACGTACCATTAAATGTTTTGGGTTATATTTATATTTGCCCCTTAAACTTTTAGAATTGTTTCGCTTTGGCCCTTTAAACCTTTTTCTATCTCAACTCAAGTGGGTTGCTAAAACTTTAAAAATGTCCCCCTACTAGTTTGGTTTTAACAAGGTGTAGACGAGAGAATCACGTCGGTTTGATCCTTGTGCTTGGGCACAAGTGTGAAAACCTGTATTTTTAAAAATGTTTATATAATAATTAGTTTGTTAATTATAATTAGTTAATTTCTTGTACCCTAATTATCTATTATTTTGGATCAAATAAGTCCAATAGAGTTTTACAGTAGGATTTGACTGTAAACTATTGTAATGATATATATTCGTTTTACTAGTTTATATTTTATTACCATTGGTCTTATGAGGTGTCAATTTTCCCAAGGCAACCATTAGAAGTAAGAAACCAGAAGTTGAGGTGCTTCTTGACCGGTGGTGTCAAATCTATAGCATGATAAGTATGGGTAAGATTCTCGGAGTAGGCTACAATGCTCGCAAGCATTGAATGCTTACACCGATCTCACCATTAAAATGAGGGAGGAGAGAGGAGAGAGGGGGGAAAGGAGGGTGAGATTGGTGTGAGCATTCAATGCTTGCGAGCACTGTAGCCAGTCCCAAGATTCTCATACTTTCTTTAATCTTTCCATAGCTACTCTATATATTGTAGAACTCAGTCATGTTCATCTCTGTTGTTTTATATTATATATATTGAAAGCATAATTTTATAGAGAACGAGATCAACCAAACCATTAAACTACATAGACATGAAATCATAGTCTAATAGAGGGGACTGGCTACAGTGCTCGCAAGCATTGGATGCTCACACCAATCTCACCCTCCTTCCCCCCCCTCTCTCCTCCCTCCTTCCTTCTTTTAATGGTGAGATCGGTGTGAGCATTTAATGCTTGCGAGCATTGTAGCCTACTCCCTAATAGAGAGACTTAATAGAAGAAAGTCTATGAACTTACTTGCTGGATTTGCCATGAAAACCTGGCAGTAATTTACCTTCTCTTCTCTTGGATAACGAAATCGTTCTTACTCTCAATAGGACGATTTTTTTTTTTTTTAGAACGTGGTAATTTGAGAAGAGGGAGCAATTCTTTATACGTGATGTGATGATAATTGCATGTCCCTCCTATTAGGGTAGCAGTTAACGTCAGTTTATTAGAATTTGTAACCATTCTAATTCATAATTTGAGTTCATTGTTTTCCCTTCATATAACGTTATTTTTATATTATAACAAGTCCAGTATTAACACAAGTCCATTTACTTGTTTACTGATATACCAAAACAAACGGTTTGATTTAACTCACACTTTTTAGTTAAAATTCTACATTCTCCCACATGAGTGTAATCAAACCATATACAAAATGTAGATCGAAACAACTATAAGGGGATCACTGACTTATGTTAATCAACATGACTTTTACAACCAACCACAATGACTTATTAACTAAACCTTAGAAAACTTTATACTGAGTTTATCGTATAAGAACTCTAAGATTACAAGTCAATCAAACCATGTTCCAACGTTGTAAACAAGAGGGCATTAGTTGAAAGCATTTTAGTACCAGAAATGCTCCCACATATCATTGGTCCTAAAATATAACTAGTATATTTTACGTCATTCACTTTGCAAAGTATATATAACCAAAATAATCAGTAATCAACTTCACTTCATAAGAAAACTATTCGATAAATGAGTTTCTTATAAGAGAAAATGTTTGCAGCGAAACCAAACGTAGTACATTTACTGATCAACAAACAGAAATAACATATATATAATATTGTACCTTGCTCTCATATAATATGAGTTACATGTCTTTGAAAAGATGTACTATGCAAGGCTTTTGTCAATGGGTCTGCTATCATGTAGAAGTTACCAAGATGTTCTCTCTATGACTCCCTCTCTGACCTTGTCTTGAACTTTCAAGTACTTAATATCCATAAGCCTTGATGCTTCAGATCTCCTATTATTCTTGGCGAAGAAAACAGCTGCAGAATTGTCACAATAGACTTTCAATGGCCTCTCAATGCTTCTAACAACCTTCATCTCGCGAATTAAATTTCTCAGCCAATTACTTTGTTTTATTGCCTAAAAACATCCAATGTACTCCGACTCCATTGTTGAAACAACCGTAGTAGTTTGTTTCTTACTCCTCCATGAGATTGCTCCATCACACATCATAAAAATGTATCCATTAGTTGACATTATGTCATCCACACAACCCTCTAAGTCAGAATCAGTGTAACATACCACTTCCAAATTTTCCACTCTATGAAATCTCATAACATACACTCGAGTTTTCTTCAAATATCTTACTACTTTTTTTCCTGCATTCCAATGTGCCACACCAAGATTCGATTGAAATCTTCCTAAGACACTTAGTGCAAAGGCCAAATCAGGTCTAGTGCACACTTGTGTATACATTACACTTCCTACTAATGAAGCATAAGGTTTACTTTTCATAGCTTCAATCTCAAAGTCCGTGACTAGACATTGAGCCAAAGAAAGTTTATCTCTCTTGGCTATAGGTACATCACCACCACTACAATTCTCCATATTGAATCTTTTAAGAACTCTGTCAATATAGGTCTTTTGAGAAAGACCAACAGTCATCTTCAACCTGTTTCTTACAATTTCAATCCCCAGAACAAAATGTGCTTCACCCAAATCCTTCATGTCAAAGCTGTTAGATAACATATTCTTGGTTTTATTGAGCAAATGAACATTTGTACTAGCAATAAATTTACTTATTGAGCTTGCAAATTAAGTGTTCCTTCCCCCTTTCAATGAAGTCTGGTGGCTACCTCATGTAAATATCCTTATTGAGATTTCCATTGAGAAATGCAGTCTTGACATCCATTTGATCTAGTTCAAGATCAAAATGAGCAGTAAGTGCCATGATTATTCGAAAAGAGTCCTTGGTTGACACAGGTGAAAATGTTTATGTATAATCAAATCATTCCCTTTGTGTAAAACCCTTAGCTACCAATCGAGCTTTAAACTTCTCAATTCTGCCTTGTGAGTCACGTTTTGTTTTATACACCCATTTACAATTAATTGGCTTTGTACTATCATTTCCCTCAACCAAAGTCCATACTTGATTCGTGGCCATAAAATTCATTTCATCTTCCATAGCAGCCTGCCAAAAATTGGACTGATCGCACTCCATTGTTGCCTTATATGTTGTTAGGTCATCATAATCACCAATATCATAATCCACCTCTTGTAAATATACCATATAATCAATAGAGATTACTGACTTCTTAGGTCTTGTAGACTTTCTCAACACAGGTTCAAGAGCATTGACAACTTGATCAAAAGGCTATTGTTGATGCAAAACCTATTCAGTGTTTGTATCTGCAATATTATGGACTGGTTGAATTATAGGAGCTTGCAATGGTTCTGTAATTGATGCATGCGATGATGCTGCTGCTAGAAGTGGCAATAGGAAAGGCATTGTACTCGAATTTGTCATTGGTAATTGTGTTGTGGACTCACTCATTTTTTCAAAGACATAAAAAGTTCTTGAATGTGAATGTGACTCGTCAAAATCTTCAAAGAATTTTGCATTATTGCTCTCAGCCAACCTTGTATGAGAATGAGGACAATAAAATCTATATCCTTTTGATTTCTCAGGATATCCAACAAAGAAACAACTAGTAGTCCTCATGTTTAATTTCTTCTCATGTGGATTATACAACCTTGCTTCACATTGACAACCCCAACTATAAAAATGTGAAAAGCTTGGCTTTCTTCTTGTCCAAGTTTCAAAAGGTATTGTAGGCACTGCTGTTACATCCCCTTCCGGAAAATAATACTATTTTATTCCCGGAAGTGTGAAATGACGATTTTGCCCTTGGTTGACTTTTCGGTTGACTTTTGCGTCGTAACTCGTACGACGCTTCCATTTGTATTTTCTTGACGTGCTCGTCGCTACGAACGTGTAGACGCAAGCGGGACGTCGTTCGGACTCCGAAGGAATATTTTACGGGCGTTGGATTTCCGACATTCCCGTATTTTCAAATTTGGACAGTTTGGTGGTTGGGCTGGGGCCCAAATCCCTGTTGGGCTATGTGGCCTTGTCCCCTGTCTGTTGACTCTCTGTCCCTCACTCTCTCCCGTGCTCTCTGTCTGCAAACAAACACAGACTTCACAATCTCTCTAGCCACCCCATGGCTTTTTCCTCCTCACCGAGCCAATTCCTTGGCCAAATGTTTTTGCAGACCAAATCACCATCTTAGTTGAGCTCATCCACACAACCCAGCATCTCTGCAAACCCAGCTCAAGCCTCGGGCTTGATTTCCCAGAAAATCCCGACAAACCCGAGAACTTTCCTCGTGATTTCTTGGTGAAACCGAGCTCGAATCACCTCAAAATCACCACCATTGGACTCATTGAAGTCCCTAGTACCTTGCTCGAGCCTTGGATGGCAACGTTTGGCCGAGAATCGAAGAGATCAAGTTTGGCCGGTTTTGCACCGTGGACTCTTCCCCAATTTCAAGCCACTTCTGGCCAGTTTTTGGCCCCCAAAATGGTAAAATATTATTCTCCTCACTTCTAGCTTCATTTTGGTACTTGAATCGTGCAATTTGGCCTTGAAATGAAGAAGTTTTGAAGTTTTGAAAATTTCTCAGTTTTCCGGCCAAAATTTTCCAAATTCTGGCGCCGGCGACCGGAAAAAAAGGTTAGGGGTGACCAGCGCTGACATCAGCAAACCGGGTCAGACCGGTCCTGCTGATGTCAGCAAACAGGTTCAAACCCGGTCGGACCGGAATATTCCGTCCGTTAACCTTAACGGCGTTAACGGAATATTCTAATGCCGTTAGAATATTTCGTTAACTATAACTGTACAGTACCGGCGCGTGTCACCGGTGCGTGGCCGGCGCGTGTGGCCCGTGGCCGCGCGTGGGGAACTTCCAACCGCGCGTGGCGGCGCGTGGAGGCGCGTGTGACCTCACAGCCGCGCGTGGCGGCGCGTGAGGCCAAATGGTAGCGTGTGGCGGCGCACAGCGGCCCACGGCGGCGGTTTTGGGGTTTCCGACCCTGAAACTCCGTTTTCGGGTTTCCGAACGCCGTTTTCTTCGTATTTTCGAATACTTTATTAATCTTGGGTGTTATAAAATAGGTTTTGGCGACCCGTGGCATTCGGAGGATGTACGTTTGGGCTTTCCGGCAAGGTTCTTGTGAGTGGGCCATTTCCCTATATTATTTAAATGTGTTTTAAATTTGGAAAATTATATTTGTTTATGCCTACACTATTAAATGATTTTAAATTGGTTATTTATCTCGTATTTTTGGTAGACCTCGTACTTCGTGGTATTTACTTGGTCTACTAGATCGACTCAGTATATTTGGTTGGGCCTTGGAAATTAGTGTGCTTTTGCCTATATTTCCACTTGGGAATTTCACCGTTAATTTGGTGACTTCCATGTTATTTTATACACGTATTGCTAGTATCGAACCGACCCTATTTTAGGAGGTTTTTATACCTATTTGGCGGGCCATGGGCCGTACTTTTGTGAACCTTGGTATTAGTACCGTTTTACCGTATTTGTGGGTTCACTTAGTATTTTTAGGTTGGTATTTCTATACCTTGGTACCCTTGTGGTATATTCTTGGTATTTTACGTATTTTGGCAATTACTTGGTATTCCGGGTACGGCATCCGTGAATACCTTATATTATGACTATTTTGAGGTTTATCCCTTAAAGGGAAATTACCCCACCTTGTTTTATTCAAAACTATTCCGTGGTATGTTTTCGCACGCTCAACTAGGAATGCTTACACGGTGTTAGTTGTACTGTCCGGGGCCAGGACCAGCTTCACGTGATTGTTCACACGCACCGATACGCTCGCTATGGATCCATAGCAGGTGCCAGCCTGTTCTAGGTCGCCTTGGCGACTCGAACTCGTTGTGATGCGCATAGCGCTAGCTTCACGTGATTGTAGTACAAGAGCGTACCGTTATTTATACACCCAGCCTGTTCATGACAGAATACATCTGTATGAACTCGTGTGTTTGCCATACCTAAACGAGCGTTTATCTTATAGTTTTGTATTGTGATTTTACCACTGGTTTTCACTGATGCCACGGAGGCTTTTATTTGATTTACGGGTTTCCCGTATATCCTTATTTTACGAACTTTCGGGCAAAGTATTTTCTACCGAACAGTGGCTTTCTGCCCATTTCGGACGGTAAGTATATTTCCGTACTTACCTTAACTTTCTACCTACTATTGTAGTATGTTTTCCGAAATGGTTTTCCGATCAATTACTTGATTTTGACGGCGAGGGGTTACTATTTTCAGAAAGGAAAGGTTTTCACAAAAATAACTATTTATGGCCCACTCACCCTTCTGTTTTGCGCCCCTCCAGGTTTAGTGGCTGGAGCTGTCGACGTCGAGGCGTGGTGGTATGACAAGTGTATCATTCTTGATACTTGTATTCTGTACTTTGTATTTGGTGCTTTGTACAACAGTTTACTTTACTTATTCTTCCGCCTGTACAACTTTTGTGTACTCTGACCTTAAATTCATTCAATTGTTCAAATTAATTCTTATTTCTTTCAAATTGGCTTTCGTCACCCCACGTGGTGTCGGCCAGCACACCCGACTTTTGGGTGTCCACGTGTACATCCTGGTCGGGATGTGTCAACTGCTTTACTTGGCACTCGATTCAAAATATAATTAGTTGTCTTAATTGCTTCCCCCCATAAAAATTCTGGAAGTTGTGAGTGTGAAAACATGCTTCTAACCATGTCCTTGAGAGTATGGTTTCTTCTTTCAGCAACACCATTTTGTGATGGGGTTCCAAGAGTTGTATATTGAGCAACTATTCCCTCTTGTGCTACTTACAATTTATTATAGTAAATGTACATGCAATAGATGAGAGAGTAAATGCAGAACTTACTCTATCCTACAACACATGCAAAATTTACTTGGTGTCACAAATTGCAAATGTAAAAGGCCTATTGACACCTCTGTTGGGAATGACAGTCGTTCATTATCCTGCCCAGTACAAGTGAATCTCTATTGTGCTACCATGAACAATAACATTGTCGAATTCTCTAAAGATGCCTTTTCCAACACCTCTTGCTTCCTTTACGATACTGAAATCCTTCCAAACCAAATTTCTTTGCCACATGAATAAAACTAGAAATTAAATTTTTAGCTTGTATCAAATTTATCAAATAGCCAAACCAAATATGTAAATAAACTAGCAAAGAATCACAAATGATAAACAAGAATTCAACAATAAAAAAAGATGCACTTGTATGCACTTGAATTGAGATGTCAAATAAGTGCTTCTCGAGGTTGTTGAATGTTTGTACTTGAAAATGCTATCTTTTACCAAATTTACCAGATAGCCAAACCAAATCTTGTAAATAAAACAAAGAATCACAAATGATAAACAAGAATTCAACAATAACAAAAATGCACTTGTACTCACTTGAATTTAGATGTCAAATAAGTGATTCCCGAGGTTGTTGAATGTTTGTACTTGAAAACTAATAAATAATGTATTAATTTAAATGGGATAGCCAATAACGGGTTTGAGCCTAAAATGTGCTCGCCTATAATTTGCTTGGGTCGACCCAGCCCGCCTACTCTTACGTACATGTACTGCTATAACCCTACTTTTTGGAAGAAGTAACTCTAAAATTGAATTAGTGAGGTTAAATGTTGTGTTGTCTCTCATTGGAGGAGGTGAATAGGTTATATGTGCGTACATTCCTGACCAATTTTAAAACTTCTACACCAATTTTTGACAACAGGATTTAAAACAGGTGTCATTCCTGTTATGTATAAACAAAATATAGAACTTAATAAATTTAAAGTGCACAACGATTTAACAAGGTAAAACGTCTCTACTAATAAGCAAAAAAAGTACACACATAACTCAACTCACCACAATTTACTAGACCCACGCACTAGATGATTATATTGTCTCTCGTTCTTGCTACTCGAATCTCACAAGGGTAATGCTAGGTAGACCAATTTTTTAGACCATATTTGCAAACCATGTGATGTGTCACCAATAGAAAATAAGCATGTTAATCAACACTTAAATAATAATTCAATCATCAACAACCACGTCATATGGTTTACAAAATTTAATTTAAATAGATGGTCTCCCTAGGCGACACAACACTGGATGCGGGTGTCAAATACCTTGGAGCACAAATTGCTATCATTATGTCGTCAACAAAACACAACTCCTACATCTGCGTGATCAATCAAATATGCACACAAAACATTAAAAAATAGATTAATGAAACTTTGAACATAAACTTATATAGGTAATTTACACAAAATTAAAAAGCTTAACAACCAAAATATAAAATTATAATTAGATTAATAATTCGGAATTTGAATCCCTTAGTATGATAAAGTATGTTATTTACAAAAAAAAGTATGCTAAAGAAGTACGATCCCATCTTGCACACAAATTCTATTCCCTTAAAAAGTCATTAGGGGAGTTGTTGATGCACAAAATCTGGAGGACCTTGGACCAACTTAAAGTGTGATTTAGTGACCTTCACGAGGGTGATTCAATCACTAAGTGATGGTGATATGTAAAGAGATAAGGATAGAGAAGTAGACACGAGATGTACGTGGTTCACCTTAAGTTGGGCTACGTCCACGGGGTTAGAGGAGTTCTCATTAATATGTAATGTTTACATAATACAATGGTTTAAGTATAAGCAGTGGACTAAGCCTGGTTTATGTGTCCTACGATCCAAGAGAGCTTAATTGTGGGAGAGAAGTCTTTTTTTATATGTGAAGAGAGTCCCCCGTTGTTGTCCACGGTCGATGTGGGACTCTAGAAGCTTTGTTGTGGTATTGACATGTGTCGCGTTGTGATTGGTCTCCAAGTTGAGGAGAAACTCATGTGTTTCGGCAGGGGTGCTTTAGCAGGGACCCTTTGGAGGGCTTACGAGGTCTCCTAGTTGACCGGTACTCGATGATTTCGGGGTAGATATAATATGGTACAAACATGAATCAATACAATTATGATTGATGAGAGTAAAGAGGGAAACAAGTTTATAGAAGCTTTGGCTGTTTTCATAATTGATGAATGTGGTTTGGCTCCCACATGAATGGATAAATATGGCTAGTGGTAAAGTTCTTTTTTATTTTTATGCAAGTTTGAAGTTATACTCAAGCACTCATTCTAAATCACCAGTCGCCACTTATTTACATCAATCCCAACACTTCATTGACATCATGAGTCAATCTTATCATAATTTGTTTTTATTATTCTTTTATTCAGCCACAATTATTAGGGAGTTGATTTTCATATACTTTATTTAGTCTCTCAGACACTCTTTATTTTTGGCTATCCGATAAAATTTTTTTTTTAATGAAAACGACATACATGTTTAAACAAGAATGTGTAAGAAGAGAAAAACGTATGTTTATCATTTCACCTTTTTTATTCATATTTTAATATTCTTAGAAACTCTGGAAGAACTCTTTAGTATTAAAAAAGAGCTCTCCAAATAATGCAAGGGTTAGTGAAACATCGCATTCAATGTAGTATGCATAAACAAAACTTCACATTCAATGAAGTATGCATAAACAAAACTCCAGCTTATCCTAAACAGTTCCCAATAAGTAATTGAAACTACATTCAAGTAGCAAAAGGGGGAGTTAGGAATTCAAATCAAAGGCAAATCTGCATATGGTGAAAACTACATAAATACATTGGAGTATGTATAATGGCAAATGTATCTTTTAATCTATACCACTATCAAACACAAAGAACTTTACATAGCCAAATCAAAAGGGCTTCGTCAGGGCGAGAAATTACTCTAATTGTTTCCAATATGCCATTAACTGGCGAGCTTAAACGCGTCGATGAACAGACCATAAGTGAATCCCATTTTGAAGTTGTTGAGAAGAGCGACGGGGAATGTTACTTTTGGTCGGCTGTAATAAAATTTTGTCACATACTCTGTCAGGAGAACACACACTACTGCAGCAATAACATCGTTGACTCCTAAAGCTCCAAATGACAGAGATATCGTTTGTGCAACATAAAAGCCACCCAACAAAGAGATTCCCCCAAACAGAGCCCTACGAGATGGACTTCTAAAATAGTTCCTCGAGAGTTCTGGCACAGTTCTGATGATATCAACTAGTCTTCGAGACCCTCCGCTCTCTTGAACAGCTCGTACACGAAAAAACCCAGGTGAGGATCTCAAAGTAGAACCTCCATATTTCCTGTGTGAAACTCTGGTTTGAGGACTCAATCCAAATTTATAGAGGCCTGTAGACACCAAACTCAAAGAACGTGCCATTTGCCTTTTCACAATTTGCCTCTCGAAAACCAACCAGAATGCCTGCTTATCCTGGAAAAGTAAACGGAAGCAATGCTTAACAGGGAAACCGGGCAGAAAAATAAGCAAGACATGAAAGAAGAAACGAAAAACAAATTCAGAGCAGAGCACAAAAGGAGAATATATGTTAGTTGTCAGCGATAGTACAAGGACTCCAATGTGACTACCCCACCTCATCTGTTTTTCCAACTTTCACAAGCAAAAATTCCTCGCGTTGTAACCTTTTTACCACCAATTAGTAAGTATTGTAATGTTTGTATGACATTTAATTCTCTTATTCCACACAAATTATTGAATGTTGTCATGTACATTATACTGATGTTATGAGAACATGATTGCAGACAGACAGCAACTCCAAGTCCATTTGTTCATATAAAATCCATCACCATGACCTCATGCATTCTTCGAACCACCCTATAAATGACATGACAACTTTTCTACGAAACATCAGGACAATTGGTAAGATCTGTAGGATTGTTCGTCGCTTCATATCCTCTAATAAATCAAATAAAATGTGTTCACAAACTCAAATTACCTAATTTTATCTACAACTACATTGATAGGACATCATGATATCCCCAACTTACATGTGAATTAGAGAAGTTGGCCTCCTACTACCATTCCGAAAATTAATGTTTCGGACAACATACAAACCAGTTCATCTCAGAAGCAAGAAATGAAACACAAACAGGCCATTGCTATATACAGAACCATTAGACATATGCTCCATTTGGATGCTATCAAAATGCATTACAATAAAACTAGAAAGTATGGTTTGCAATATCGAAACGAAAAGAAAATCAGTCTTATACAATAATATGTCTTTTGTTGAGTCTTTCATTTCTCAATATACAAACAACTACACGCTACCCAAAAACAACAAACCCAAAAACAACAAAAAAATTCCAACTTTCTTTACCTTAACACGCTAATCAACCAAATGTCAAAAACCCAATAATAAAATGTTGAAATTATTGAAAACCCATCAGAGATTTCACAATTCTAATTAAGGATCCGTTTAATTTCCAAGGATTTGGCATTGCATTGGGACCTGATTCCTTGCAATGCCGAATCCAAATGTGCCCCAATATATTGGGGCTGAGCTCAAAATTTTCAAATTTCATTCTGCAGATGGTTTTGAAAAAATCTACTAACCCGAGAGAGCTCCTTCGTTCTCAACGGCGGCGATGGGAAGGCTGAAGCCGCTCGAAAGGGATAGTTCTCGCGGAAAAGCCCTAACCCAATGGATTGCGATTCCGCTCTTGCTCTTTCTCTCTGCTCTTACAACTATGGAGGACCACCGCTTCTGACCGGGATTGATATGGAGATGGTCGGAAGAGTACGACCCTCTGCAACTGCAACCGCAGCCTCAGTCGTAAATTTCGGATTCCACCACTGCCTTATTAGTATCTTATCGCTAGCGTAAAAGTGAGGTGTCACTTTGCACCAAAAAGGAAAAAAGAAAAAGAAAAAGAAGAAATGCATTGCATATATTGTTTTTTTCAAAAGTTTTTTTCTTTCCTTTTTGCCTTTTTAAAAAAAGTTCAAATTATGAAAAGAAATAATCAAATGAAATGCAATTTGATCCTATAGGGTAAATGAAATGCTTTTATTGAAAATGTCAATGTCTAAAAAGAACATTTATCAAATTAAAGTTAGAATAATCACTTGTAAATGAATTATGCTTATAGGCGCAGAAAATCTTAATTTATTTTAAGCACATAATTTACACACAAATGCTTGTATTCAATCAAACAATTCCTAAATGATTTTAAAATTCTTTTCTTTTTTAATATATTCAACCATGACCTTAAAATTTCATTAATTTTCAAATCCTTCTCCATATACACAACCATACACAACCATACACTCCAATCCATCCCTTAAAAGGTTTTCTAAACTCTTCCCAAGCCATCAAGTTAGATTACTTAGTTTCTTTGTTAAATTATGAATTTAATTTTCTCTCAATTAAATCAACAGTGTAGGTATTAACGGTGTTAAATTACGAATCTAATTTTCTCTCAATTAAATCAACAGTATTGGTATCAACAATATTGAATTACAAAACATTGAAAGTTTTACAATCCTTTTGTTAATATTTCATTATTTCTCAAATCCTTCTCCAAATACACGACCATATACTCTATCTCATCCCCAAAAGGTTTACCTCTTCCCAAGTCATCAAGTTAAGGGTCTCTTTTTTTAATTATGAATGCAATTTCTCCTCGATTAAATTTTGTTGGAAAAATAAAAACATGAACAGAAATAAGTTTTAGATATTTTTTAAAGATGTGAGAGAAAAAAAATGTAATCTTATCATGGAATAATAAGATTCTTCACTTTAACTTTTTACTAAAGTTTACATAATGCGAAAGAGAGTTGGAGACGGACGGCACAAATATATATATATATATATATATATATAGGCGCCGAAATTAAAAACCCCGCGAGACTTCGACGCGTAAAGGCAAAAACACAGCATACAGAAAACTGAAAAAATAATAAAAAGGAGAAGAAAGAACAAAAATTTGGTCACCGTCACCGTCATCGTCACTGTCGTTCTTACACCTCATCGAAATCAAAACTCAAAAGCAATCTTCTTCTGAAAGTTCATGAGGGTTCGACCTCGACCTAGCAGCCGCCCCAATTCCAAACGCGCCGTTTCACCCTCCTAAATTCCCATCTCCAAACCCTAATTCCACAAATTCTTCTCAATTCCGCATTCTTCCGCAGCCGTTGCTGTCGTCGCCGTCCTAGTCGGCGGCCATGTTTCCGTGGAACATCGCGAAGTCGGCGGATGCGATGTTCTCACGGTGGGCCGTGAAGAGAGTATGCAAGTTCCTGTTGAAGAAGAAGTTGGGGCAGTTCATATTGGGCGACATCGACGCCGACCAGCTCGATGTCCAGCTCTCCGAGGGCACCATTCAGCTCAACGACCTCGCGCTTAACGTCGATTTTCTTAATCAGAAGGTACGTACGCGCGCTTTTCTGTGTTTGGTTTTGGTATTAGCTCGTGTTTGGCTGCCGAGAAAGTAAAAGAAAATTTGATATGTTACCCTCGTTTTTCTTTCTAAAACAAAATGTGAATTTTGCCTCACTTAAGGTAGCTAAAGTTTGGAACCCGAATTTGGAGTAGTCTTGGTTTGAAAATTGTTCAGGGGTTTTGTGAATTTTGAAATAATTCGACACAAAGCTGTAGTTTTGAAATATGCAGAATTTATGATATAATGATAAGAATATGAATACTGCTTTTGTTAACTGGATGTTGAGCATTGATTTGCGCATGTGAGTTTTTGGTAACTGGGGTAACTTGCATGTTAAGTTTTGGTGGAGCGTAGAGAGCTATTGTACTTTTGTTAACTGCGTCTTAAGTTTGATCTTTACATGAAATTGTTAGAGTTTAATTGTTTTCTTATGGCCAACTTTTTTTTTTCCCTCAGTTCGGTTCAGCAGCATCGGTGATAATAAAAGAAGGATCTATTGGCTCCCTATTAGTTAGAATGCCTTGGAAGGGCAAAGGTTGTGAGGTTGAAGTGGATGAACTTGAGCTGGTGTTAATTCCGTTCACAGAGAATAAGTCACCAGCTAGTGCCGAAAGTTGTAACCTTGATAAGGATGGCAACCCAGGGAAGTTAGATGGTGACATGGCAGACGATGCTGCAAAATCTGCTTCCAGGGATGTGCATGAAGGTGTTAAAACAATTGCAAAGATGGTAAAGTGGTTTCTCACGAGCTTCCACGTAACGATAAAAAGGTTGATAGTTGCATTTGATCCTTGTTTAGAGAAGGATGGAAAGACTTTAGGGTGTTCCTCAACCTTGGTGCTTCGAATTTTAGAAACAGAATGTGGAACATGTGTTTCTGAAGATGATAGTCAAAATTCTGATGCAAGATTTGACAACTTTCTTGGGATTAGTCAATTGACCAACTTTGTTAAGTTTCAAGGAGCATCACTTGAACTGCTTCAAATGGATGATGCTGCTAATCAAACATGCATTCCGTGCCAGTCAGAAAGGAAATTTGGTGAATTCTTTCCAGGGTGCCGTCCACTGGGTGCCACCACTCCAATATTGGTTGGGAAAAGAGGTGGATTTTCAGGGAATATAAAATTAAGCATACCTTGGAAGAATGGGTCTTTAGACATTCGTAAAGTAGACGCAGATGTTTCTATTGAACCTGTAGAATTAAGATTTCAACCCAGCACAATTAAATGGAGTTTACTTGCTTGGGAAAAATGTAAAAATGTGGTGAAAGACAGGAGCAATCATAAGCCAGCAGATTCTGTTTATCTTGATTCAACATCTCACTGTATTTCACCAAGGTCTGTTTGTTCAACAGATAAGGTGATGCCAAGTTGTGGCAGTTTTCCCTCTGAATCCTCTTCTTTTACACTGCAAGAATCAGTGGCTGAAGCTATGCTACCTGGGTCACATCTTATATCAGATTGGGTACCCTTTTTCATCCATCAAAATAAAAAGGATGGTATTGAAGAACTTGATTTTGGCGCAAGGTTAGTATCTTTCTGCTATCAGTGTTTTTATCAAGGAACTGCAGTTGACATAATTGTCAGAGACGTCTATGGTTGTTTAGTTCATTAATATCTTTTATCTGTTTCTTTTCGTGTGGTTATCATGTTGGTCTGACAAAAAAAAGAGGCTATTATGTTGTCACATTGAGTATTGCTGAACGTAACATATAAACCAAGCTATATGTTACAAATTTTACACATCTTATTTGTCTGTATTTCCTATTCTCATAGTCACTTTTTGGTCTTTGTGCAGTGTGGATCAGTTTTTTGAATGTTTTGATGGAATGAGAAGTTCCCAATCAGCATTAGGTAGCAGTGGGATGTGGAACTGGACGTGTTCTGTTTTCACTGCTATCACAGCTGCATCGAGCCTTGCTTCTGGATCTTTGCATGTTTCGCCTGGTAAGTGTAATATGACCCCTATTAACGTAGAATTTTTAATTATTAAAGTAAATTACTTGCATATCTATTTTTATAATTTTTCAGTAAGTTATTGTATAAAAAACAGCATCAATAATCATTGAAATGTCAGGAATATTTGTGCTGTCAAGTTGTTGTACCCGGGTGAGAAAGAAATTGTTGAACTCAGTTTGAAACTTTGCATAAAAATTGACTCTATGTTTTTGAATTGCTTTAGATAGAGGATATCTTACATTTCCTTTCAGGAGGAGCATGAAAAAAGTTTTAAAAAAATATGAGAAAATATGGTTTAGCTTCTGGAGATATACATGCACTTGATTTGTTGAGTCTTTAGGTGTTACAGTCTCTGATATCTTTTTTTCGTGCTAGGAAAGTTTTCATACTGTGTATCCTTATTTCCTTCTAGACATTTGTCACTGGAATTTTGATTTTAATCTTTGTCTACAGAACAGCAGCATGTTGAAACAAATCTTAAAGCAGCTTTAGCTGGGATTTCTGTTGTCTTTTCATTTCAAGATGAAAAGCAGATGCATTTTTGTGATACTAAGGGCGTTGATTCAGATGTTTTGTACCTAGGTGCAGAGTGCCAAGACATCCTTCTTGTTACGCAGGTAATACCTGTGCTTGGCGAACATTTTAGCTTTTGAATTTGATGTCTATAATGTATACTTGTTATTTGGCTCTACATGATTGCCAGCAACACTAACTTGAAACATCTGATAAGGTCCACAGGTATGCCCTCAAGAGATAAGGTTCAAAGGAACAATGAAGTATATCGAGGTTGCCAATTACTCAAGTTACAAAAAAGATACCTTTGAGTTTGGCTTTCAAGGGTCTAATGCCAATATTAACAGCTGTACTCTTTCTGTTCAACATCTTCAAGCTGATGTTCAACGTGTTCTTCCTCTGCATTCCTCATCTTCTGAAGATTTGGTTGAAGAGGTTCCATTTGGGTATAAGGATGATGTAGTCAGAACTACATTGCTTAAAACTTCAGGTGTTACTCACTGTCAGTTTACTGTGAATTCTGGTACATCAAATGGGAGTTTATGTGGGACAACATCATTTTCACTGGAACTGCCACATTTTGTGTTTTGGGTGGACTTCCCTTTGCTAAATATGCTATTAGAACTGTCTAAGGAAGTGGGAAAGCCTGTCAAAATGAATGGTAATCAGACTGAGTTTTCTTCTGAGACCTCTAATAAGAAGCAGGGATCATCTCATGGGGATCTTAGAAGATCTTCTAGTCGTGTTAAGACCTTGTCTTCAACAGAAACTCTGCGAGGTGATATATTGATTCCTAATGCAAGGATAATTCTCTGTTTTCATGATAAAGGTGGTAAAGATGTTAGAGGCTTCTCTTCCTGGGATCAGTTTATTGCTCTTGAGTTTTCTTCACCATCAAATTTTAACAAAGGTGTTCAAGACCATGGCCCAACAAGGTCAGAGAAAAGGTATTCTTCAACAGCCACACGTTCTTTACATTTGAATGTTGGTAATCTGGACATTTTCCTCGTCAGTCCTGCAAGTATGGATAATGCTGGAATCAGCTCTGGAAACATGCAGAGGCAGACATTTGCTGCAAAAAATATAATGTCCGTCAGCAACAGTATAGGCCGTCTTTCTGTTATTAGTATGCTTTGGCAGGAGGGTTATGTGACTGGTTCTTGGATAGCAGGGAAAGCCAAGTGCTTAGCTGGTTTTGAGGAATCAAGGAGCATTTCTAAATTTGTCGGAAAAGATCATGAATTTGCTTCAGTATCAACTGTGAAAGATCTGCAAGATTTGAATTCCCAAACTCGACAGGAGATTATCTTGAGCTCCGCGTTTTCCCTACATGTTCGTCTACCCTCTGTTTCAGTAAATTTAGACTATTCTCAATATAAAGGTTTATGTTGTCTTTTAGATCAAATGATAAATGACTTAAACACGGATTGTGATTCAGTCAATGTTAAGGAAGCATCTTCCGCGTCTCAGACATCTATCCTTGTTGGATGTGACTCTGTTGAAATTTTAATAAGCCTGGATGTAAAGGAGATTGTCAAAAGCTCAATACAGAGTGAACTTCCTGGGTCGTGGCATCGGCTAAAACTGAAAATTCAGAAGCTAGATATTCTATCTGTCTCCAATATTGGAGGTATATCAGGTGCCAATTTTTTCTGGCTGGCCCATGGTGAAGGCAAATTGTGGGGTTCTATAATTGGTATTCCTGATCAGGAGTTTCTTCTGATTGCGTGCAGCAACTCAACAATGAAACGCGGTGATGGAGGGGGCTCTAATGCATTATCCTCCAGGCTAGCTGGTTCTGATATTGTACATTTGTGGGATCCCAAGAGTTTTCATGGTTCTACATCTGTAACTGTCAGATGTGCCACAATTGTTGCATTAGGTGGTCGCTTGGATTGGGCAGATGCACTATGCTCCTTTTTCATTATTCCTTGTGAAATTGAAGCGGACAAGTGTAACGAAAAGGATGACTTTAGTGCACCTCGCGGATCTTCCTTTGTTCTTAACTTGGTTGATATTGGATTAAGCTATGAGCCCTACCTCAAGAATGTGGTGGTCAGTAGTGAAGCTTCAGATTCTGAGCCCAGTTTTTCATATGTCAAGGAAGAGGCAGGCGAGGAACATGTTGCTTGTCTTTTGGCTGCATCTTCCTTGAATCTTTCAAACTCAACCAGGGCAGGCTCAGTGGAAACTGATTACAGAATTAGAGTGCAAGATCTTGGGCTTCTTCTCCGTGTAATGTCAAAGCCCGAGGATGTTGGTGGCATTTATAGTGTAGAACATCTTCACAAGATTGGGTATGTTAAAGTTGCCAGGGAGGCACTGGTTGAAGCAACTCTGAGAACTAATTGTAATAATGGCCTTCTCTGGGAGGTAGAATGTTCAAAATCTCACATCTATGTGGAAACATGCCATGACACCATGTCCAGTCTGTTTCGTTTGGCTGCCCAACTTCAACAGCTATTTGCCCCTGACGTGGAGGAATCAGTCGTGCACTTGCAGACTAGATGGAATAAGGTACAGCAGGAACAAGAGAGCAGAAGTTTTCATGATGAAGCAAGGAACTGTGGTAGTGATTCTTTACGAGCAACTTCTCAATTGCACACTTCTGGTGCAGTTACAGAGAGTGAAACTCAGTTGGTTGGGTTAATGGATGAGATATGTGATGGTGCATTTCTCTCAGATAAGAATCAGACCTGCCATTCTGAGTCGCAAATTTGTATTTCATTTGATCAAGACCTTGGAGAGGCTCATTATTCCAGCATTGCAATTCCTGATATTCTCTCGGTTGGTACACCTGATGGGTCAGTGCCTGAAGCAGAGTTGGAAAGTAGTCAAACATCATTTCTACAAGAAGGTAATGTTCTGGAGTTAATAGAAGGGTATTGTTTATCTGATTTACGGCCTCTCTCGGAATTATCTGCCAACAGACAATCATCGCATGAGATTCTAAAATGCAAATCCAAGAATTTCATAAATGGAGATGTTGGAGGAGAAAGTAATGGATGGTATGGTACTTCCATTAGAATTTTAGAAAACCACATTCCTGAAACGAGCGAAAATAGTATGAAACAATCTGTCGAAGACAATCTTCCTCCTATTGAAGGTACAAAGTGCAATGATTTTGGAAAAGCCATTGGACGCGTACTTCTTAAGAACATTGATGTTCGGTGGAGAATGCTTTCTGGGTCAGACTGGCACGATTCTAAAGCAACTGGTCAGCGATCAGTGGATTTTAGCAGAAGGGACGCTACTGTATGTTTAGAGCTTGCACTATCCGGAATGGAGTTTCAGTATGACATTTTTCCTGTCGGTGGAATTTGTGTATCTAAGCTTTCTCTTTCAGTTCAAGATTTTTATCTATATGACAGGAGCAAAGATGCTCCTTGGAAACTGGTAAACCTGCTATGCTTTCACACCAAAATTTTACTTTTTGTGCTTTAGAGAATTGATTAATTATCTTTTACCTTTTTTGTTTGGAAGGTACTCGGATATTATCATTCAAAGGACCGACCTCGAAAATCATCTTCAAAAGCATTCAAGCTGGATTTAGAATCTGTCAGACCAGATCCTTTAACTCCTCTTGAAGAGTATCGGTAATCCTTCGGCTTTATATTATAATTAGCGTATGGTTAAGGTGGTTGTAAATCTGTTTAGGATTGATGGTGATGTAACAGTGTTAATTGAGTCTTGGTTCTTATATTCTTTCCTTGTAGGCTACGTGTTGCACTCCTTCCCATGCTATTGCATCTTCATCAGTCCCAACTGGATTTTCTCATTAGCTTCTTTGCGGCAAAGAGCTCTTCTACTGACCAGTCTCCAGGTGGTCATCAAGATGCTGATGGTTCAAAAGTCTTGCCAGCAAAAAGTAATGATCTTGCAGGGCATACCATTGAAGAGGAAGCATTTCTTCCTTATTTTCAGGCAAGTTGTTTCCTCCTTTTCCCTGGTGTGCTTTGAGTTTTAGCTCTCAACCTAAGTGTAACTTTCAACTTGTTGTGTGTTTACATGGGAAATATCAGTCTCGCTTGGTTAAGCCTTTTCCCAGTAAATTGGGTCAACTGCATGATCCTTTTTTTTTTTTTTGAGACTGCTGAGGTCCTCAAACATGTATTACCTTAGGCCATGTTCGAAGGGAGTCTCTTTTATAATGATTATATCCTCTTGACTACTTAAAGAGGAAAAAAACCGAATGGGGAAAATAGAGAAATACAAACAAAAGAGTGGGATCAAATTTTTATGCACGAGTCATAGAAACAGTCAATGAAATTCACGGGACTGATAGATCCTGAGAGACTCGTGTTCAGGTAGGAGGTGATGCCCATAAATCTCTATGCTCTTATATGTAAAGTATGTGAAGGGCTGCACTAGTTTTGTGCCTCTCTTTTCAACTCACTGACAGCTCTATGTAGGCTGTTAGGAGATTGACACTGATTAGTTGATGGTTCTTTATTACACATGAGAGTAATGAAGCAAGCTGACATCCAATTGGTTGTCTTTGCTCCCTGTGCATTCGAGGTTGTTCTGATTATGTCACTTTTCAATGTGGTTACATAGTTTAATTCATTTTTAGAATTTATGCCTTGGGATTTTTGTACACGATAATGTGAAAATACATGTTTCAACTGCTTACATTTTCGTTTTTTCCCCTTCAGAAGTTCGATATATGGCCTATTCTAGTTCGGGTTGACTACAGTCCCAGCCGTGTTGATCTGGCAGCATTAAGAGGCGGGAAGTATGTAGAACTTGTAAATCTTGTTCCATGGAAGGTAAATACTTTGCTTCTTATATTGAACATGATGAGGTTTTGTACAAGGGTATAAAAAGGCTATACTTGATTCTTATTCGTCTCCATAGAATTGATTGTGAAAAGACACAAAATTGTTCTATAATATCATGAAGGATACCATGCTTTGCTCCTGGTATTGCTTCCCATGATTTGTTTTGTTCTTCCATGTAAACCATGACTCCATGATTCTGCTGCTTCTGTTTGGTTGACATCAATCTTCTGACCTTTTTATTTTTCCTACCCAGTATGAAAAGTTTAGCCATCAATCTAAAAATTTTAATGAGTCTTATTGTTTTTGTCTTTAGGTTTATGCTTCTTGTTTTCCTATCTGTTAAAGTTCAAGAAATTGGAGTTTTAGTTTTCATTTTTCTTTTATAAAAAGCTTGGAAATTTTATATATTACCATTTACTGGAGGTCTGTAATTCTGGAATGAATAGAGTAAACAGAAAGGTTTGAATGAAGCCACTCGATATAAATGTATATACCCCATGCACACACAGGCACATATGTGTTTTTGTAACTTTAGAAACTTCAACGAAGTGGGATATAACTTTTAAAAACTTCAAAGAAGAGTGATGTTTATAAACGAGATAATGTTGGACCTTTTTCCATTCTAGTTATTCAAATGTGTAAGAAATTGATATTTTCTTTTCTCACTGCTACTCGGTGGTATTGTTCATCCTTGTTATGCATCTCTTTCAAAATCTTGTTGTAACAGAAACTAAATTCTACTTGTGCCAGCTAGTTTATTAGTCCTGAATCCTGGTATCTAATTATCTGATCTGTGTGTTCCATTGCCTGTGTTTAAATTCTTTCTCTTTGAAATTACTGAGGAACTTATTGGCCATACTTTCTTTTACAAATAAATGCAGGGCGTTGAGCTACAGCTTAAGCATGTTCATGCTGTTGGTATCTATGGCTGGGGTAGTGTATGTGAGACAATTATAGGAGAGTGGCTAGAAGATATTTCTCAAAATCAGGTTTTAGTGACTTCACCCATACTTTTTTGGAGTTCTCCCTCCAACCGACCCCCCCGGGGTGCAAATGCTAGTGCATGTATAACAAATTACTGTATTTTGATAATGCAGATTCATAAAATACTGCAAGGTCTTCCGACTATTCGGTCGTTGGTAGCAGTTAGTGCTGGTGCAAGGAAGTTGGTTTCTTTGCCAATTGAGAGTTATAAGAAAGATAAGAGACTACTTAAGGGAATGCAAAGAGGTAAGTTGAACTCATTCAATGTTTTCCTTCTGTGAACCTGTGCATGTCAGTTTTAGGTGTTCGTGTTTTAGTTGAAGTATGTAAAAAAAAAATCGCTCTTAAATTTGATCCTTGACTAGAGGTATATATCTAACTGCAATGTCAATTAACTAAATTTAGATAAATGAGTTCTTTCTGGTTATTCAACAGTATATAAAGCCATGTCGTCACTTGTCACTTTATTGTCAATGACAGAGCTACTTGCTTCCAGGTACAATTGCATTTCTTAGAAGTATTTCTCTTGAAGCTGTTGGACTTGGAGTACATTTGGCCGCCGGGGCTCATGATATTTTGCTCCAAGCGGAATATTTACTTACAGGCATTCCTTCTTCTGCGTCATGGTCTGTACCACATAAAATGAAAACCAACGTTCGATCTAATCAACCTAAAGATGCTCAACAGGGAATTCATCAGGTGAATATTCTAACCTTGGTAGCTGCTTGCAAATATTTAGAAATAGTTGTCCTAAATTCCCAATACTGTAGGGGCCTAAAAAATTAGTTCTTTCAAAATCTGAAATTTCAACCCAGAGCTGTTCTGTTGGCATCAAATTCGATATAAAAGCAAATGATCCTGAAAACAAGTTAATTGTCCTTTGACAGGCT
Source organism: Gillenia trifoliata (assembly GCA_018257905.1). Taxonomy (NCBI): domain Eukaryota; kingdom Viridiplantae; phylum Streptophyta; class Magnoliopsida; order Rosales; family Rosaceae; genus Gillenia; species Gillenia trifoliata. Next base: position 23,701,329 of record CM031080.1, read on the forward strand.
TATGAAAGCCTTAGTGATGGCCTGGGGAAATCTGCTTCTGCCTTGGTCCGGACTCCTCTGAAAAAATACCAGCGTGGAGCTGGTGCAGGACCAGCTTTGGCAACTGCTGTTCGGGCAGTTCCTGCAGCTGCTATAGCTCCAGCTTCTGCTTGTGCTAGTGCTGTGCACTGCGCTCTGCTTGGCTTCAGAAATAGGTTAGTCTAGCATTCTTGATTTTGTTTTGTTGATTATGACAATAAAGAATCATTTAATAATATATTTGACACATTGATTTCTAAAACCAAGATTTATTCACTCTGGTGCTCGTGTGTGCAGCCTCGATCCTGAGCGTAAGAAAGAGTCCATTGAGAAATATCTGGGTCCCCCTCAGCCATGGGAACAAAACTAATGGTTCGATCAAATAATTCTGATTTCAGCTGAATATTTCTTGCATATCCATCACGTAGCACATCCCAGATTGGTAGCTTACTTTTTGTTCGTTGTTTTTTTTATTACTGTAGGTGATTAAACTCACGACTGAAATCTTGAACTTGCTGTATTCCTGGAGAAGAGAAGATATCAGTAATGAGCCATCTATTCTTGCGTTATAACTTATGTATCATGTGAGTTGAACTTTCTGTCCATGTTAAATAAAGTTTTTGCAAAACACATTTGTGTGAGTGTGTGCGGGTGTCTTGTCTCTCAAATCGGGTTTGATAGTTGCTCATGACTAAATCCCTATGTAACTATAATTTCCATTCGCCTTTGTTACATAACGGGAAACAGAGAAACTGCTATAGTAGAAATATTGCCTGTAGCTATTAGCTGCCGAGGCACCTAATGTTACGGATAAGATATCTTTAACAAAGCATGAATCTGGACAGATAGTCTGTTTGTCTATAGGATCTCTTTCCTTTTTATAATTGTGGCTTGATTTACAAAGTAGTTACGTTCTGTCTATCGGTTGCAGGTGTACAGGTACTGGAACTATTTACCAGATTCTTTCCATCGGAACAAAACCATCAGGTAGTTCTGTACAAAATGTACAAGTCCAGATAGTGCTCATAATTTTTAGCATTCCCCAACAAACGTTGTAGATCTAGTGTCCGATTGGCGTTAGTTAGAAATTCTTTTAAAAGGCATCATCAAGTGTAGTGTTAAAGCTAGAAATTCTTTTAAAAGACATCATCAAGTGTAGTGTTAAAGCGTGTTGTAAATATTTATTCAAATATGGTTTCTCAATGGGCAAGGTTGGTAGTCTAGTCAGGAAGATTTGTTGTGGCTTGTGGATCATCTCCTTTTAATCTTTTTCTTGGATTTTTAAGGGTGCATCTCTCTTGAACAAACCATTCATTCAGCTATTCGTACATTAGTCCGGAGAAAGAATTAACAGCTGCCCCACCCATAGCTAACGATTTGATTTCCACCCGACACTACCCTCGCCCTCTTGAGTTGCAGCTCCTGAACTAAAGTATTATCAATCATATATCTACACTAGCTGGGGGGTGATGGAATAATTGGTATCGAACTCGGAGATTCATCCTTGATAAAATATTCGAGGGTATGTTTGGATGAGGGTTTTACAAGACCCAAGGGAATTTTCACATCATCGATGTCAATGGACATGAATCGAAAATGTGACGAAGGAAGTTTAAGGTCTGAAGGGATTGGCTACAGTGCTCGCAAGCATTGAATGCTCACACCGATCTCACCCTCCTTTCCCCCCTCTCTCCTCTCTCCTCCCTCATTTTAATGGTGAGATCGGTGTAAGCATTCAATGCTTGCAAGCATTGTAGCCTACTCCCAGAAACTCTGCGGTGTCAAGAAAAGTCATAGCCCATAACTTCATTCCCTTTCAAGCTCTTCCGGTTTTATGCGAGGAACGATGTTCATCCATTGGAGTTCCTGGATCAAGAGCTTTCAAAAGGATCACTAGAGAGCATCAGACGCTCATACAGCAGCATACTAGCACCATAAGCAATTAAACAATCACGCTCCATTTCTCCGACTCGTAGTCCTCCATTACGGGCTTTTCCCTCGGTAGGTTGCCTAGTTAGACCGACTCGACGACCACTGCCCGTGCATGCATTTTATCTAGAACCATATGCTTTAACTTCTGGTAGTAAATTGTGTTGGAAATATGCCCTGAAAGTCAATCTTTGGAAGAAACTTTTCAGGACATTTACTGTATATATGGATAACCCTAAATACGGTAAAAGGGCAAAGTCACTTATTAGGACAATCTCAATAGTTGATATATGTCCAAATAGTGAATCCATGGACAATGGACTGATGGAAGAAGTAATCTAATGATGTTAGACTGCAGAGACCTTCTTCTCATAACTATGATGTTCAAAATATTCCTGGTCATGGGATTGTCAGAGGGATACTGACAATCCAGAGACCAGTACGTACTATGTCAGCTTCAAATTGGAAGGATGGAAAGTCTCAGCCATTCGTGTAGTGACACTATGACAAGTATGTAGGTGCTCATTAAGGGAATGAGTTCACTGAATACAATCGAAGGGAGTACTTGCATGGAGGTCTACTCACATGTCAAGCAAGTAACTCCATTGATTGGAATATGTAAGTAATCATTTGACCTGAGACATCATAGTTGTCTTGTGGTTAGGTCCTTGATCTTTGACTATGTCAAAGTCACCTCAATCTTGAGGGTGTCCACGGCATAGTTGGGGTTAAGCTACTTAGCCATGGAGGCAAGTGAATGGTCAACAAGGGATCTCTAATCCTCGTTACGAGAGGAAGAATACTCTAAGATATGATTCGGGAATCTTCGGCCGAAGTAGTGAGCGCAGTGATGGAAATTGTTCATTTACGACTCAATTGAATCATATAACATGGAATAATCACATTAGGGGTTTGACATTATGTATCCATACCCTAGTAGTGTGATTGAGAGTATTGTGTTAGAGAAGGATCAAATTACATTGTAATTCCAATTGAATAGGTTCTCCGAACAAACTTCTTAATTAGCTTGGGTAGCCATGATATATGTGTAGTGTGTCACTCATGGTTTGTGGGATCTTGTGAATGATTAATTAGTAATCATCAAAGAAGATAAAGAATTAAAATAAGTTTTAATTCACTAGATGATTGGAACTAATCAATTGGATTGATACCAATCATCTCACTGCCTTGCTAATTAGAACCTAAACCGATTGTACACCAACACTTCAGTGGTGGATCAACACGTGTATGATGGAAATAATCCTTTGGATTAATTGAGTGTTATGATTAATTAGAAAGTCTAAGGAAATCATAGAAACGATAAAAGATCGCTTTGGGCTTAATGAAATAAGTTCGGGTTAATCCGGGCCCATTGGGCCCTAACCTCTTTGGCCTTTTATTCAAGCATAAGATGACTTGAAATTGTAAAAGCCCAAAAGCCCACTCAACACTCTTTTAGCCGGCCATGAATGAGAGAGAGTGATTGGAGTCAATTGTTGACTCACTTCTTTTATATATTGAAAGTTTATTGAAACTTTCACTAGTGGAACATCACAATACTTCACACCATAACTTGTTATGGCTTTGGATTGAGTTTGTCAACCAAAGAGAAGAAAAATATCTCTCCCTTTCTCACTTACACAGCCGGCCAAACCCAAGGAAGAGGGTGCTACACTTCTCTCTTCTCTTGGAGATCCATCATTCATTCCATCACTTGGTGGGTGTGGATCCTTAGAGGTCTTCAACTTTGGGGACTAGGAGAACATAGAGGAGTTCCATTTGGTCAAAGGTGGAGCAAGCAAGGAGGGAGGCTAGGCTCAAGGAGTTCCAAGAAGAGAAAGCTTGGAGGTGGTCCATCCTTGGTCTAAAAGCTAGATCAAGAGGTATAAGACTACACCTTCACTTTGTTCTTCAATTTTAGTAGATGCATCAAATACAAACCTATGCTTCTTTAAGGGGATTTGCATGACTATTGCTTTGATAATTTAGCTTCCGTTGCTTATGCATATGAATTTCGAATTATATATGCATGCTAGTCATTAGAAATCCCACATAATCTCATATTTTCCCTTCAAATTGGTCCCATGAATATATATGCCTGTAAAGGGCAGCCTGTGATGCCCGAGTAAATTATTTCTAATAATTTCCCCAGGTGCAGCAAGTCCATCGTCATCCAGCACCCGCATCCTTCCAGCATCACGTCCACCCCTGTCGGGCCTTGCTATTCTTATTCTGTCTCGTGTCCCATTTTCATATTTTTGAAGCCCGGCAGAAAAAAATTTCGTTCAAATACAACGACCAAAACCACAATCCAGAGATGCCTTGTTCATGACTATTGCATCCTCTATGTCATAGCCACTATAACTCATCCCAGCAACAGTTGCGCTCTGCTCGGCTCCAAGTTTATCAAAGCCCACCAACTCAATCGTCCTTGTTGTCAACAACGGCCGTTGAGGATACACCAGAAGGCAGAAGGTAAAGCATGTCCATTCGCTGCAGCTGGTTATATGCAATATTTCCCATCGCTTGCTTTCCCATAGCACACTGGTACGTATTTCTCGGCGACGGATTGTGATGAGGATACGGAACTCCTGCATATGATGTTCTTTGACCCTTGGTTCGCCCTTGTCAGCAATAACTAGTGGACGACAAACTTGACCACCATCAGAGGCAATGTAAACACGACGTTGTTTTTCATTGATGAAGACCCTTACAAACTCCCCAATTTTTCGAGCTCTACGCAACTTTCTCAATGCAGTGGCAAACTGATGTGGCTTCTTATGCTTTCCAGAAAAGAATACGGCGTGTGAACCTCTTCTGCTGATAGTATTTCCAGGCCTTCAATACCCAAACACTTGCACAGAGACATCAATGGGAGCTCCTCTTCATCAGTTGTCACATGAGCCATCAGGGTTTCGTGTCTTCTCAAATTATGGCTTGATTCTGGTCATATGGCCCAGACACCCTATGTAGGATAACCTAAACAGCACCTGTGACATCCCTTTACTCTCCACCCTGAACCGTTTTATGTTGAAGTTTCCAGTAGACAAGGTCCTTTCGAGTCCATTTGTAATTGTATCACACCATTAATTTTCTGGGAAAAGTCAAAACGGCTACTCCTGCCACGCTTTGCTAATATATTGTCTCCCGCCTTTTTAGCTTCACTAATCATTGTCTTGAACAGATCCTCAAATAATAGAGAAATTAACTGACCAGATAACTCAGTCCGCTTGTTACCAACATAGTCCTTGTCATCTATTGCATCCTTGTTTAAAACTGTATCCATTATGCATCTCAACATTACAGCGTCATATACGCATTTAGGACGAAAATCATTCTGACACACATCGTTAGAAAGAAACACATCTTGAAGAAGTTTCATTCCTCTAGCACTATCCTTCTCGGATGAAGAACCCGAAGAATTATATCGCGTCAGCTTTGACTCAAGGTAGTTCAAGGCTTGCTCTTTTGTATATATACCTTCCTTTGCACAATCCTCCATGGATGGCATTAGCAAGGCAGCATACCGCAGATCGCTACCAATCATCTGCACAACTTCTTGATCACTCGTCATTCCCAAAGCCTTGATGACCACCATAAAGGAATCTTTTCGGAAAACTGGTTCAGTATCAAATAGATCCTCTGCTTTTCCATCTGAATAACGGTTTTACTTTTGATTCTCTCTGAGCTGCTTGTAACAGATGCATTAAAGTTCCCCTTCTTGTCCATATCAATGATAATCCTGTTTTTCGAGAGTTGTTCCTGCATCAAAAGCACCTTCTCACTCCCTTTGATGATAAAATATCCTCCAGGATCCAGGGGGCACTCGCCCAGCTTTGCAAGCTCAGCTTCGGTTTTCCCATTTAATCTACAGAGGCAACTCTGTAACGTAATAGGCAGCCTCCCAATAGTCACACCCCTCCTCCTCTCGACTTTCGCTTCTCGATCATGAGGAGTTCCGTACTCTATATCGACCTTTATCGGTGTAGCATACGTCGTCTCAGATAAGCAGAAAGTATTGGGAGACATATCATCAGTGCTACCCGTTGACAGCACTGAGGACTTTATCGGTGCAACATAGATATCTTTGAACTCGAGATAAACAGTTGGATCAATTCGTGCTGCTGCTGCTTTCCCAACCCTCTCGCCTACATTGCAATAAAAATTACATCTTTCCTAAATTACAACAAATGAAATTGCAACAGCGATGACAAGAACAACAACGGCATTTTTATTTTAGCGAAAAATAAATAAATAAGCGGATGCTAATAGTATTCAAAGTTCAAACCTTTTGGAGGTTCGGGACGAATTTGTCCTTGGCGGATTTGATTCCCCAAACTAAAACCCTAAACCCTCAACTGAAATTAATATCCAGTTTAAGAGAGAGCGAGTACCGTTGCTTGGTGTAGTCAGGACGGTCGACGGAGGAGTTCTGTGCGATGCCCATGGCCAATCGCTAGGCTTTCTTGAAAGGGCTTTCTGTGTCAGTGTCTGCACTGGTTGTACAGAGACAAGAAACAGAGGGAGGGAAGAGGAAGACGACGCCGCTAGCGGTGGACTGAGAGGGTGAGTGAGTCGCTGGCGGTGGACGGATTCAATAGAAAAAGGAGTGGGGTAGGTTTAGGAAAAGTAACAGTAAACTCAATATTTTACACTATGTTTGGATAAAAGAAACACTTGAAATTTGGACAAAACTAAGAATTTATAAATTGACACTCTTGTTTGGATCCATAAATATAGAAATGTAAAATTTTCGCGTGAAAAAAAAAACTTGAAATTTGGGACCTCCAATTTATAAGTTTAAATTTCATGTAAATAAGTGTCATTTCAAATTTCTATGAGTAAGAGTTTAAAAATAAAAACTACAAAAAAACTCAACCATGAGTGGCCACCACCACCACATGTCACCACCACCACTTACCATCATCATCACCATCATGGATGCCACCACCACTACATGTCGTTGTGGCCCATGCTGCTGCCACCACCAACACCCTCCGCCTTCACCGCCGCCTCCACCATCCACCATCATCACCGCCCGTCACCACCACCATTGCTAGCACATTTCATAACCACTATCTTTTATTTATATATTAATTCCTCTATACACACACTAAATTACATATTCAAATTCCATTGTTCTTTTGACACACCTCGACCCGAATATCCAGGTGGACACCGGATATCGAGGCGTGCTGACCATCACTCCAGAGAAGTGACGAAGTCATAAGGATTTAATAAAGAATTAAAGAAGGAATTTAAATCAGAGTTATGCTAAAATTTAAATTAATACAGAGCGGAAGTGTATGGTGTGGGTTAAGACCCATGAATACACAAATATTAGAGCTAGGTGCAGAAAATTAAAGGAATATTCTCATCCCGTAGGATGGATATAGAACAGTACTGAAAGGAAATTAACATACTTCCACTGAGGGTAGAATGTAATATCAGCAGCTGCCACGCAGCCTCGTCAGCAAACTAAAATCTATGTCCTGGAGGGGCGAAAAACAAAGGTGAGTGGGCCAAGTACAGTTTTATAAAACCTTTTCAAAAGTTTGTAATAACCCCTCGCTGTAAAACCCGTAGTATACTGAAAATATAAGTTTTACTAACAATAAAAGTAATAATGAGATAAACGAGCCTACGCCCACAAGGATACGGGTAAAAAGCCATCAATAGCAGTAAAATATCACAATACTCATCGCATAATCAATGCACACAAGTCCATGCAGAAAGTAGCTACATGACAGGCTGAGTGTCTAATAAATTACGCTCTAGCACTACATGCACGTGAAGCTGGCGCTAAGCGCGTCACAACAAGTCTAGTTGCCGAGGCGACCTAGAACAGGCTGGCACCTACGATGGATCCAAAGTGAGCGAGTCGGTGCGTGTGAACATACACGTGAAGCTGGTCCTGGCCCGGACAGTGCTAACACCGTGCAATATGCGTGATGAGTAATAATTTGCCAAAACGTATAGACATGCCAACATTTGTTCGATAAAGCCAAGTAAACATGAATACTAAATCATAAAGTGTCACATAAAACATATATCGGTTTATAAAACATGGCATGCTATACATAGTCATGGAAATCACATTTAAAACACATACTAATATAATATTTGGAGTAAAGAAAGGCCCACTCACTGGTAAGTAGTCGGATCATAGCCTCCATACCTCGCTTGAGCTCGTAGCTCCTCGGGATAGGTCTCACCTATATGGGAATTTACTAAGCTAATCATTAAACAAGCCTATTCCAATTTAAAGTAAGGAAAAGACTCGAAATTCCCTTTGTTTGCTCGTTTCGGGACTTAAAGTCGTTGGAAAAGTGGTTCACGCGCCGCCGAGGAGCTCCACGCGCTGCCACGCGCCGTCACGCGCCCACACGCACGCTCACGCTCTCACACGCGCGCCACGCGCCGACTGTGCACTCGCCGTTAAAGTTAACGGCGTGCCGTTAACTTTAACGGAATATTCTGTTTGACTGACGGAATATTCTCTAACGGCATTACGAAATATTCCGTCACCATTAGGGAATATTTCTTGACGGCGTTAAAGTTAAACGGAATATACCTTTGGAATATTCCACCGGTTCGACCGGTTGGACAAGGTCTGCTGACGTCACAGGCCGGTTCGCTGACGTCAGACCGGGTTAGATGACATCATCTCCTCCGGTGACCGCTGCAACTTCCGTCCGCCGCTCGCCGCCGCCGGAAAATCTGGAAAAATTCAAACTTCAAATCTCAACCATTTTTCACCCAAAAGGTGTCAAATTGAAGCTAGTGAAGAGTAAAGTTCGAATTTACCTACTAGAACCTCGAAATGTGGCTGGAAATGGCCAGAAATGGCCTCGAAAGAATCGGCCAATTGTGAAACTCGTCGATCTCGAAGAAATCTTCACATGCAGGCCTTGGGTTTAATTCCCAAGGTTCCCAGAGATGATTTTGTGATGTTTTGAAGTTGAATCGAGGCCTGGATGGCCGTGTTTGGCCGAGGGAGGCTCGCCGGAAAACTTTGAAGTTCCTGGGTTTTCGACAGGTTCAGGGTTTCTGGGTTCGATGCAGCTAGGTCTGTTTGGGGTTAAAGATCATACAACACAGGGTCAAGATTTGTTCAAGGGAAGGCCGAAAATGGTGATGATTTTGGAGTTGGGTGTCTAGAGTAAAACTGAGTTGTTTGGTTTTTCTGCGGGGTTACAAAGTCAGACCGTGTGTGTGTGAGTGACTCGGGGAGGAAGGCAGAGTGTAGGTTCACAGTGTGAGTAAATCACAAAGGTTGCAAGAATTTAAAACACTACAAAAGTTCACAAGGTTTACAATTTTGCACAGGTTGGTCTTCTGCATGCCGACATGCATGCAAGAGAAGGCTGAATTTTTGAGTTGGTTTGCAGGCCAACTGGCCTTGCAGAAACCATGGGCAAAGCCCACAGATTTGAAACACTGCTCTTGGCAAATTACCATTTTGCCCCTGATTGCAACTTGTCCGTTACAAGTCCGAATCAGGTCCCGTTCGTGTCTACGAGTTCGTAGAAGAGCGTACGTACCAAATGTTACGACAAAGAACTGAAATTACTTCGATAGAAGGGACTTAATCTCGAAAGATACAATATGCCACCAAGGGCATTTTGGTCATTTTACACCGTTGGGAATAAAATACAATAAAATTAGGAACGGGATGTAACATCTTTTTTAACCAAACAAGAAAATTCACAAATTCTAAAAAATAAAATTCCGTCATTTTGGAATTCCTTCGTAATCTTAAATTTCCTCATTCAATCATAGTGTTAGGATTAAATACAAATAACTACTCAATATTTAAGGGTAATTTTAAATTGGTCTTAACCTTTTTTAATATGGGTTGCTAGCCACATACCTCTTTTTATCTTCTACACACCCCTCTCAATTTCTGGCCGTCAGATCGAATGAATTGAAGATGATCAAATGACATAAATTAACACGGGGTGTGTGGATAGCACCACCTAAAACATTTCAAATAACTACTTAACGTTTTAAAAGTTCGACATCTGTTAAGTCACCAGTGTTAAGTGATGACCTGAATAAGTTTTGAAGCGGAATATTTCACTCTCACGTATATAGATTTCTAAATTTATAGACCGATCCCTTTTAACTAGACAAAGTTAGTGTTTTACTTGGCTAAGATGAGTCCATTGTGGAATTCATAATTATATAGATGATGTGTTGGTGAAAATTATCTTCAGTATTTGTTCACACCATCATTTCATATTAACGACATCAACAGTTAACGGTAGTACCGGCTTCACTTAATGCTAGTGAACTAACGAGTATTTATTTATCAAAACGTTAGGTAGTTATTTGAAATGTTTTAAAAAGTTGTGACCAATTTGAAATCATCTCTAAAGTTATGTAGTTATTCGTACTTTAACTAAAATAGCTACTAATATTGGAAGAGGTGATACCAATTTATTCCTTCATATTTTAGTGCAAATAATATCAAAAGAAAAAAAAGTTTTTAACGTATGAGTAATTTTGTACTCATGAATATTAAACGAATTGATCGTGTCATTATTGTGTAAAACATTTTAAAATCCTATCGTGATATGGTTTGAAAAAAATGACCCGATTACAGGCCAGAGCTAGAGCTAGAGCTATATGATCTAGAAAATGATGTATTTGTATTTGACCAATCCACTACACTTGCAAGATCATGGAGACCATCCTTTTGGTCATAGAATAGGAAAAAAATTTTGTGGGACGATTATTTAATGCTACCGCTATTAAATAATTTCAAATTAATTTACAATGGACTCTAAATTAATACTAAATTATTCAAGAGTACATATCATTCAAGAGTACATATCATTGAATGATACATACTATTGAAGCTTAAACCCTCAAAGTGATATGCGGTGAAAAAAGTGCTAACCATATATATGTGTAGTTGAGTCTGTTACCAATCTTAATTAAAAAAAGTAATTTAAAATTTTGACATCAGGCTCACTGTAGATTCAGAAACACCGTGTGATAATGATTAACTCTTTGTTGGGTCATCTTTGTATAACCACAGTAGGGTATATGAGTTGAGTCAAGTCGACTATCATGGTGCTCAAGCTCGTTTTGAATGATTATTTCAAACTCATCTCTATGTTTTGCAATATAAAGTTTTGTAAACGCATACCCAAACTCGTCTCGAATGATTATTTTAAACTCGGCTCGGCTCAGCGCATTTGAAAACGAACTCAAGCTTTTGGCTGGTTTAGCTATGCTCGTTTTTCAAATGAGCTTGAACTTAATTTTTACTCAACTTGATGAAAATTATACATTAATAAAAAAATAAATGGGTCAAACTTCAATGGTACGTACCATTTAATGGTACATATTTTGAATGATTTAATGTTACATCCCGTCCCTACGTTTATTGTATTTTATTTCCCCGACGGTGTAAATTGACCAAAACGCCCTTAGTGGCATAATGTATCATTCGGGATTACGTCCCTTCTATCGAGGTATTTTCAGAAATCTTGGTGTACTTTTGGTGTGTACATTAAATTACGAATCCGTTGACACGAACGACACCTGATTCGGACTTGTAACGGACAAGTTACGAACAAGGGTAAAATGGTAATTTTACTTTGGCAGTATTTTGAAACCGTGGTCTGCCCATGGTTTCTGCAAGGCACGAGGCCTGCATCCTCTTTTCTTTCAATTCAGAAAACTCAGCCATTTTCTCTGCATGCAATTGACATGCATTGGGCAAACTCTATTTGTGCAAAACCAATGTTTGACTGACTTGGTTTTAAAACCAGCACCATCAGTGTGCATTGCTGCACTACACTCAGCCATCCTCACCACTCTGCCATCTCACTCCCCGAGTCCCCCACTCAAACCTGCATGCAATTGCAAATCAATCAAAAGCTCTGAGATTTGCTCTAGACACCCAAATCTCCACCCTCACCATACTCTGCCTTCCCCGTGAGCAAACCTCGACTCGAGTCCTCACCTTCATCCTCGAGTGAGTTGCACTACCCTCAAACCCAGTAAAGACCGAGTTGCAGAAAAACCCAGAAATTTATCTGGACACCCACGTCCTCTGTCTTCAACTCGAGGCCCTCCTCTCGAACTCAAACCGACTTCCAAGCACCACCATCATCGTCCTCATCAGCCTTGGGTCACTCCTGAACCCAGAAAACTCGAGAAAACGAAGATCCAGAACCTGCAACTTCTCTCCGGCAAACTCGATCGACCGATCTCGGTCACCCAAGCCTTGAATCGACCTGCAATCATCACCGTTGGATTTCTGGAGGACCTGGGGATCGAACCCAGGCCTTGCATGTGGCTGAAACCTCGAGGTTCGTCGAGTTCGAACTTTGGCCGAGAACTTCCAGGCCGATTCCGGCCGTCTCCGGCCATAATTTGGCCCAAAACTAGGTAAAAACGAGTTGCTTTCATCCCCAGCTTCAAATTGGTATAAATTTCATGAATTTTGGTGAAGATTTGACGAAGTTGCGATTTCCAGAATTTTCCGGCGAAGATCTCCAGTTTCCGGCGCCGGCGAGCGGCGGACGGCGGCGGCATCCGGCGGCCGGAGTTGCAGCGGCGTGACGTCAGCGAGCCCCGGTCCAACCCGGTCCGAACCGGGGAATATTCCAGAAGGTATATTCCTTCATCTTTGACGCCGTCAAGGAATATTCCCTAACGGCGACGGAATATTCCGTAACGCCATTAGAGAATATTCCGTTAACTAAACCGAATATTCCGTTAAAGTTAACGGCACGCCGTTAACTTTAACGGCGACTGCACAGTCGCGCGTGGGTGCGTGTGTGAGCGCGTGGGCGCGCGTGCGAGCGCGTGGGCGCGCGTGCGAGCGCGTGGGCGCGCGTGCGAGCGCGTGCTGGCGCGTGAGCGCGCGTGTGGGCGCTTGAGCGCGCGTGTGGGCGCGTGAGCGTGCGTGTGGGCGCGTGACAGCGCGTGGGCGCGCGTGACGGCGCGTGGGCGCGCGTGACGGCGCGTGCCGCCTTGTGGCGGCGCGTGGAGCCCCGTGGCGGCGCGCGGCGGCGCGTGAACCCATTTTCCGACCAATTCAAGTCCCGTTTCGAGCAAACAAAGGCGATTTCAAGTCTTTTTCATTACTTTAATTGAATTAGACTTGTTAAATGATTAGTTTAGTAAACTCTCATATAGGTGAGACCTATCCGGAGGAGCAACGAGCTCAGGCACGCTAGGGGGCTACGATCCGACTACGTATCAGTGAGTGGGCCTAGTACTTAACCTTTTATAATATTTATTAGTGTTTTAAATGTGTTTTGAACTATGTGTGTGTATAGCATGCCTACTTTTATAAATGTTATTTTGTGGTATCAATTATTTATAGTTACTTGGGTTATGACTTGAGTTATGTTGATTTATGTAATAAATTTGGCATGCATACACACTATTTGAACTGTATTACTTATTTCACATTATGCACGGTGTTAGCACTGTCCGGGCCAGGACCAGCTTCACGTGTATGTTCACAAGCACCGAACGCTCACTTTGGATCCATTGTAGGTGCCAGCCTGTCTATGTCGCCTCGGCGACTAGACTCGTTGTGACGCACATTTTGTGCCAGCTTCACGTGCATGTAGTGCTAGAGCGTAATATATTAAACACCCAGCCTGTCATGTAGCTACTTTCTATATGACTTGTGTGCATATTTCCATGTGATAAGTAATGTTGATTTTCACTGTGTTAAATGATTTATACCCGTATCCTTGTGGGCGTTGGCCCGTTACTTATGCTCAGTACTTATTTTATTAGTAAATATTTTGGTAAATCTACGGGTTTTACAGTGAGGGGTTATACCTAAAGTTTTGGAAACGTTTTACTTAGAAAATCGTTATTGGCCCACTCACCCTTGTTTTTCGCCCCTCCAGGACTTAGACTTTAGTTGACGACGTTTCGGTGGTGGCAGCTGCTGGTAGCTTGATTTTCTTTCTGCAGTGTATGTAAATTCCCTTTTTGTTGTGTGCTATATCCATCCTCCTGGATGTGAATAATTTCCTTTACTGCACCTAGCTCTGACACTATGTAATAATGGGTTCTACCCACATTACACTTCCGTATTTTCTTTAAACTCTGATTAAATCTTGCTTATTATTTCTAATTCCTTAATTAATCTTCTTATGACTTCGTCACTCCTACGGAGTGGTCGGTCAGCACACCTCGAGATCCGGTGTCCACATGGCTATCCGGGTCGGGGTGTGTCATTTAATATTCATTTGGGGTCCACCGCAAATTAATCTATAATCATTCAATAGCCGTACCATTAAATAGTAAGTACCACTAAAAACATTTCCAAAATGAAGGTAAACATAATAATTTTATGGTACCCACGTCCAAACCTTGTCGTAGACTCCAAATTATAGTGCAAAACATAGTATATTTTTTTTCTTCAAAATAATATGATTATTCTAGATTCTTTCCCTGAGAGGACAATTGATGGATTGGTAAAAAAGATAAAGGAACATTTACAAGTCAAGTTTTAATGAATGAGTTGAGCTTGAACCAAAATCAAGTTGTCTCCTAAAGACACAAGTTGTTTACGATTTTATGAGCCAAACATACCAAAACTCAAGCTTGACTCATTTTTCTATCTAGCCTAATATTTTGTTCAGCCTCAGCTTGTTTGACTTAGAAATCGAGCTTGAACAAGCCAAAAGCAACCCGAACTCAAACTGTTTGAGCCGATTTACAGCTCTAAACCACAGGGATGGTATATAAGTGCAACTCCGCCACAGTTGCAATGTGGTCAAGAGTCCTTTTGCTTAAATTGTTGCTTGAACCGACAATAGGTTTTGAAGTCCAAATCAAAAGGACTCATAGGGATCCATCAACTTGTGACTCTTCCTTGAAGAGAGTGGCCATTTGGTTGGCTGGAAAGTTCAGTAGCACCCATTTGATCATTTCCCATGACATGAGGGCTTACGAGAAAGGGATGCATCACAGGTTCCAAAGGTACCCCAGATCATGTAGGACAATGCTAACGTTACTAACCTTTAATGCATTGTGGCTAATGATTTGGGCACTTGAGATATTATAGGAGAAGAAAATAGGAAAATTGGTTTTAAATGATCAGAAATTAAATTTCAGTTGTTGAACGAATCAAAACTAAATATCTAAGACATAGCAAAAAGTATTGACGTCATAGCAATCAAATATCGACAACATACATAAAAACTGATCATTTCAACCACTGAAAATTGAAAAAATGTTCAATTTAGCCAGTTTCTCTAAAAACCATAATGTGAAATGAATATTGGGCAGATGAAAATCTATATAGAACAAGAGAAACCGCAATGAGATAGATCAACACATCATAGATTTAATTACATAAATACTCATACAACTCCTTCATCAACTGCAAACATTTGTACAAAATGGAACAGCCAAATATACCTTCTTCTTGTTCATCATCATCTTCTACTTCTCTGGAGGAGAGAGAGAGGATGAAAATGTTGCCTAGAAATAAATGGAGAAAAAAATAGAACTGGGAATTGCTAAGCCAAACCCTAAAACTCATACAACTCCTCATAAAAACCACTCTCTAATATTAATATACCTTAAAAGTTAGCAGGAATTAATTTTCCTTGCATAAAGATACCAACTTTTCCATAACATCAGATTCCATCATCTCTGCAATTGAGCCCTCCAAATAGAAATTCCTGCAAACCACAAATCTTAGATTAGAGGGTTTCAATTAATTTCCATGTTATAAAAAGACCAAAGGGACAAAAAAAAAACTAAATAAAAAATGTTAAAAAATGCATCTTAATTGTTTACCTGGCTTTCCTTGCTAATAAGCACAGCCTCATGAACAAACACAGGCCTCCTCTCTTCAGCAATCCTCTCCAAAACCGAATGACCTCTATCGCCTTTTTTCGGAACAATTTGAGCCCTCTTGAGCCCCAAACGCTCCTTCCACCTGCTCAGACTCTTTGTTGCTCTTGGCAGCACATCCCCATAATCCTCATCATCAACAAGTAGCTCATCTCTCAAAGTAGTAGTCTTATTCCCTAGCTGGTTGTTGGTACCATTATCCTTCAAGGGCAACAATGTGCCCTTGAATATAATCTCGTCCGCCGAGATCATACCAAAGTTGTTCACGGAGAATTCGAAATCCGATGAGACGGGCGCTTCTCGGTAGCTTGATTCGTGCTTGATGGCCTGTTGAGTGTCTGCAAAGTCATTGGAGAAGGAGATTCTAGGATCCATTAGAGCTAACTAGATAGATAGAAGTGTAGGAGTACTACTACTGATACTACTACTAGTGAGTGAAAAATACAAAAGGGTTTTGTTGCTAATTGTTAAACATGTTTAAGAATGGCAATGGACGTTGAAAGGAAGCCCTAATTTCCTTTTTAAATCTGTAGATTTACATACAGTTAGAATCCACATGGAGATGTTTGCATTTATATTAGGGAGTGTTTGTTTTATGCGTATGTCTGGTAGACATCTCATGTTACTCAGAGTTGTCACCTTTTAAATTAAAAATGCAAAGTAAAAAAAACATTTTGATCTCTTTCCATTAGCATAATATTTTAAGTCTAGCGTCACTTAACACTATAATTTAGTGATATTTATTTTGAATGACGAGTTTGATATTAAATTAGTATTACTAGCTTATTGTATTGTTTAAACCAAATCTTACAGCAATTACAATAAATATATCCTTGTATTAAAAACAAAAATATTTTACACATAATAATTAATTTCTTTTAATTAGAGAATAACTAACATGAAACAAGTTTAGTGTCAGGTAGCATCTCGTATCTAATAAAATATTGCTAAGTGTAAATTTTTCTTCACATGATAATGTATTATTAGATTAAAATGGTACGTAACGGTGAATCCGTTCCATATAAGTTGCACTCATGTAGCTGGGTGGCCAACCTCATTCACTTGTTAAAGAAGGATGAGTGGATGACAATTGATGGAAAAAGTTTGATATTTCCACATTGGTCAAATGTGGCAGACACTTTTATAAGTTATTTTTGCTTTCTTATATGGAAAATGAGTTAAATTTTGTGTCTGTCCAAATAAGGAGCATGTGTGACAGTCACATGTCATGATATGGGTAAGATCGCAACTCCCATATGATCTTTCCAACGCAGGCCCTTCTCTGGTTTTTGATTGGTGGTAGAACAAAAAGGAAAAAGAAAAATATGGGAAAATGTTATTCCAACATGTTTTTCTTCAACCTAGCCATTAACAGATACATATGCACACTACATCATTGCATCAAACAGATAACAGATTTATAGTAATGTGAAAGTGCCCATTGAGTTGCAAGAAAGGTCAAGTTATTCAACATTGTTTCCTTGAGTTTAACTATAGCCATAGCGGTAGAGAGCGTTTACTTATTCTCACACTCCTTCAACCCAGTCATTAACAGATAGATATGCACATTACATCATTGCAGCAAACAGATAGCAACTTCATAGTAATGTGAGAATGCCTCTTGAGTTGCAAGAAATGTCAACTTATCCAACATTGTTTCCTTGAGCTTAATTATAGCCATAGCGATAGAGAGCGTTTACTTGCTCTCACACTCCTAATTTCAGTTCAGCTCTCATCCTCATCTTTCCATGTATCTTGAGAGAAGACAAATGATATTTGATCCAATTGCAACTTCTTTTGATGAAATAAAGAAGTGAAATTCAGATTATCATCACACTTTTTGAGATTTCCTATGTGGTTTGACATATTCTTTTAATGGTTTAATTCTCATATTACTTGACCCCTATTTTAAGCTACTCCATATAATTGGTGTCATTAGATCTCCTAATTAGGTTCACCTAGTCTCTTTTTAGTTTACAAATCAAGCTTTTTCCACTAATCTCTCACCCATCAAGATAAACAAGCTCCAATCTAGGACCTTGGATTACTCTAAACTGTACTGGAAGAATAAAGTTTCTTTATTCCAGCCCTAAAACTACACAAGAAAGAATAAAGATTCTCACCCCACATCCCTAAGTTATTAGGACTATTGACCTTCACACTATAGTTGCACATGGTTTACCTTCATCTAGATTGAAATTTCCCAATGGGTTTTTGACAAGTGGCGGATTCCCAATTGACAACTGTGACAACTTTAACAGGTACTTGAAGTGAAGGCATTGCAATTTGCAATTAGGGTCATGGGTTAGAGAGAGAGAGAGAGAAGAGAGAGCTTGGTCAAAGGGCACAGTCTCCCTTTTGGTCTCCCATTTAGTTAGCAAAACTTGTCTTTTGCCCTCTAGTTTAAGGTCTGCCTTCTGTCTTATCTTAAAATTAATCCAATCTTGAAGGCTCATTTTACAATGTCAGATCAGGATTTAAGCTGCATTATGTTGGGTGCTTTGAACGTTACCCTAATTGTATATGCTTGTACTTTTCTACCATGCTTCGTGTAGAAGTAGCAGAAATTAAATGGCTCATCACTATCTCATAACCTTATCTGCCCTGGCTTCATATTTTTTTAATTTTTAAATTGTGGTAAACCACATATTCAAGACTATGAGAGTTGTCACGGAATAATCAAATGGCTAACCCTATATTGTGGGTGCAATTAAGATTTTTAATAGTCGATTTATCTAAAATATTCTCAAATTCAAGTCGGTCATGTTAGTATCTTTTGTTAAATAGACAAATTTGGAGGCTCATGGGTCAGCTTAAGTGGTGAAGGTGAGTGCGAAATGGGTTGGAATTAAGTTAGGTTCAAACGTTAATGTCTTGATATCGTTTGAATGTACCTTCGATCTCCCAGCTTCCTTGGCCAATCGACCAGTCTGTTATATTTCACGTTTTCTTTTAACTGTGCGTTTGAATAGGGATTTTCAAGTACCTAGAAGGCTAGAAATTTAGGCTAAATTAATTAGAAATGCACTAGCCACTTAGTACTAAAATTTAGTGATATTTTTTTTCACTTCTAAGTAAGGGATCTTAATCTCGTAAATAACAAATTCGATACCAATTTATTCTCGTCAAATACAAATCCCTCTCAATTCTTTGCATCTCGTCATTTCATATCCCTCTTGTTAGAAATAAAATCCCGTAATTGTAGTGATTGAATTCACCAATTTTGTAATAGACTCCACCCTTTGTGGATCAACCATAGTCATAGCCTAGATTAGCTATTAACCTAGAATAGCTTAACGTAGAAGCCAATATTATATATACAATTGTATCATGTATATCCATTATTTCAAGAAAGAAATATTTCAGAAATCTTCAATACTATAGTTTTATGGGGATTGGCTACAGTGTGAGCATTCAATGCTTGCGAGCACTGTAGCCTACAGTGCTCGCAAGCATTGAATGCTCACACCAATCTCACCCTCCTTTCCCCCCTCTCTCCTCCCTCCTCCCTCCTTTTAATGATGAGATCAGTGTGAGCATTCAATGCTTGCGAGCACTGTAGCCTACTCCAGTTTTATGACCTCTATCTAATGCTTTGTAGTTGGTTCCTTACTACTGTAGTACAAAGCTCAGAGGGTACTTAGTAGTCAATCAATGAAACACAACAGTAGGGGCACAGAAAAACCCTACAAGCTTCAGTTTTAGGTTTGAACTTTTGAGTTTTGAGCTACTTGTTCAAGTTGATCCAGAATGACAAATTATACTATCAGGTCAACCGAAGAGGGAGCCGGGCGATCGGCTTCAGCCTCTGCTCGAAAGACCGAACGTTAAGGTCTAGATAGGAGAACCGTATGTATGTATGTGTGAAGAATATCAATAACCTCATCTGCTGCACATTTGTCAACCAATCTTTTATCAATGAAGTGAAAAATCAATCTATCTTCTTCAGGGCTCAGTGTCTCTAATTACTGAAGCATTCAATTATATAAAAAAACAAAATTCACACAAAATCATTGTCGTGTTCCACGGTATCAGGAGACGATCTTTTCTGGGGCAATCGGTTTTTAAGAGAGAGTTTAGGTGTTAATGCTACCTGCACTGAACCCTTCAAAGAAGTTTTTACTGATTTCACGGTGGACTTTTCTGAGGGCTTGAAAGGAGCAGGTGTTGTGTTTCTGGTAGAGTTTTCACTCGAGGAAACAGATTCGAGCGGTTTTCTTTGCCAAGACAATGGAATGGGTTTCTGATTCAGGTTTTGTTTTAATCTGGGACGGTTCTCTTTTCCCTCTTGTACCTGCATCTTTGGCCTTACTTTTGATTCAATTGGTACGAGCTTCCCATCCACTTGGTTTGTAAAAACAAATGTGACCTGAAAATAATTATGTATCTTTACGTCTGCTAATGAATAATGATTTGCATAGCAATATGTGAAAATCGTTTTTTGTTTTCTGTTTTTCTCTGAAACAATGTGAAATATCGAGCAATGAAGACTACAAAAACAATTTCGCAAAGAAAAAAAAGTACTCATACCTCATCTACAGCTGAAGCTTGGAGAATTGAATCGGGTACTGAAGTTGGGGAGAAATGATGCCCCCAGTTACTTAGATCTTCTTCTAGAGGTGTCCCTACCTGAAAAGAAAATGTCTCTATACGGTTACAAAATCATAAGTTAAAGGCTATGAGCATCTATGACATCTCGTAAATAGATGTGGCCAACCTGCTTCTCCGAGCTCTTTAATTCATGTAAGCATCCAGCAAGTTCTGCAAATCCACCTATATCAGATATTTCTTGCCCAGACTGACCGCTTTCATTAGTTGATTCGTTTGCATCTCCCTCGGCTATGCTCCCAGGTGTATCATTGGTATTTTGGCAACGGATGCAGTTCATCTTCTCATGCACGTCAGACCTACATACATGATTGATAAAACCCATTAACAGGAAAAAAAGGAATTGTCAGGGCATGAAAATGATAATTTACACAGAAGATATACAAATGATAATATAACCGGTCAAGCACGTGATAGGCATTACCTCACATTCTCATGAAATGTGAATAGATCGCGCAGGTCTTCTGTTGAAAGAAGGTTTCCCTGGAACAAAAGAGCTTTTGTATAGCATGCACTTAAAGGAAAACACCAATCACGAAGATAGAAAGATGTACAATTTCAGACCTGTGCCATCGGGTTATCGGTTTGTTCTTGTTGAATAACTTTTTGAAGCCCTTCTTTTGACATCTGACGCTGGTACACCTGCAGAATACAAGGTCAGTTTGTTAAAATGAATCTTGGTAGAATTGATTGCATAAATCATACAGATGCAGAAGGAAACAATTGATAGTGATTATGATAACTCGATTGCTGCCAAATCAAAACCTTTTCTTCAATTGTGCCGGTACTCAAAAATCTGTAAATGTATACTCTCTTCTTTTGCCCATCCCTCCAAACTCTAGCAGCAGCCTATTTATGAAATAAGAAAGAAAAAAAGTTAAAACAATAAGAATATTATACGAAGAATGTGCATATTTTATGTTCTCTTTTCAGCTGTGCACGAAGAACTTGACCTACGCACTTACTTGTTTATCATTCGCAGGATTCCAGTCAGGATCAAACAAAACTAGCCGATTTCCACCTATCAAATTAAGACCACAACCACCAGCCTTGCTGCTTAAGAGAAATACAAATTCATCCTGCAAGAAATTGAGTGTCTATTTGTTTATCGAAAATAATTATGCAAAAACAGAGCAAAGAGAAGCATAAAGAAACTACAAGATGTGGTTCAAATGTGATAGCTATATACCTTTGAAGGGTCATTGAAATGGTTTACTAATTTTTGTCTTTTACTGATAGATGTGGTTCCGTCAAGCCTCAAATATGGGTATCTTCTTTCTCGACACAATTGCGCAAAAAGGTCCAGTGTCTGATACATAACAATTGAACTAAATTACAAGAAGATAGTTAATGCTTAATTGAATTCAGATGTTAAATCTTTTTCCTGAATAAGGAATAGAAAAATTTATTTCACAAACTACAGATGAATGTAACAGCGGTGAACAAGCAATCAACTGAAGGTACTATATAACCTATAGCATCTGACTAATAATATAACTAAGTAGTAAAAACACTTCCACCCGTTAGAGGAGGGCAAGGGCAGGGCAAAGGCAACTGATTGCCCTTCAAAAACAGTACTTGCCTTTGTGCAACTCGACCGTTAAGCAAGGGCAAGGGAATTTTTTTAAATTTTTTTTTTTATGCTTTGTTGGCCTTATCCGGGACTTGTCATTACCCCCTTAGATTTTCGACCACTCTAGTCACAACACGTGTCATTATCTATTAAAAATCTCAGAGCAAATTTTTGATGAGATTCTCAACCAATCATGTAGTGGCACGTGTCATTATCCGATCACTTGAATTCCTCAAATTTAGTTGATTGTAGGAAAAAAATATTGAGTTGTGGTGTGAGGAATGAAGAAGATGATTGGGAGTATTTATTAAAAAAAAAAAAAATTCGTTTTTAACTGTAGGATTAATCCTAACCGTTAGTTTTTTTTCAATTTTTAATCAAACACACCAGATTGTGCCACGTGGCACAACGGTACAATTTTTTTTTCCGTTGGAAATCCAACGGCTACAAAGGCACCACGTCATAGAGTCGTTGGCTCTGTCTGCATTAGCCGACACAAGTGGGCCCCACGCGACAGAAACTGTCGCCCCACTCGCCACAACCTGCGCGTCTTTTGCACGCGCCTAATTCAAAAAAAATTTAATCGTGGCTGACGTCACCTTGCCTGTTGGCACAAGCTCGAGCGCAAATTGCTTGGGTTTGAGGTTGGGCTTCCTTGGGCCCACCTCTTGCCCTTTGCAATTTGAACCGCTGGAGCCATATTTTTGGGTTGGAGGGCAATTGGGCTGCCCTTGCCCTTGCCCTTTCCTTTCTACCACCGGTGGACTTGCTCTAACAATGCATGACAGTTAGGAGTAAGAGATGACTCGAGAATCATTTCCCTCAATCGACTTGAAGAAGGAATGTCTTTAAATCATTAGATGTCTATGCCCAAAAGGATGCCCAAACTTTAACTTCATCCCACAAGACATCCATTTCCCACCTCCTCTCTTCATTGCCCTAGAAATCCAAGATTCCTTTCCGATCAAATAACCCAGAATATTGCCAATACAATACAAACATTTGACCTTTTCCCCCACCAAAAGCACAAGATTCTCAAGAAATAAAGATGCACAGGAAGAACAAATCACCCATTCAAGTTACCCCCATGAAATACCTTATGCCATAATCTCAAAGAAACAGGACAATGAAGGAAGAGATTCTGAATACTTTTTAGAAGCCACTTAGTCTTTGCATATGATACACCAATGCAGTGATAAGGTAACATCATGCCTCTTTTTTTCTTAATATGATCAGATTTATTTTCCTCTTCCACGATCAATAATCCAAGCAATTACTTATACCTAGGTACCTTAGGTTCCAAAATAAGCATAGATGGTTTGGAAAGGGTAAACATGAGTCATCAATTCATCAATCAATGCACAAGAAAATGTGAAAGGATTCAGTTTTTAAAGATCGTATCTCTAACTGCAACAGATGTAACAAAACATTTTCAGTCAAAAAGAGTAGAAACGAAAACTCCGCCAACATCAAGATCATTCAAAACTAAGATATTAGGAGATAAATCACTAAAGAAATAATAAACAATCAAATTCCCTGATTGGCTATAAACTAATTTTATAACAGTAAAGGAATCATGCTGACTGTTGCCAAGGATGATTTAGTTGTTAAAACCATGTGCTGCCTTCACACAAGGACAAACATCCAGTAACATATATACACAAACATACATAGATATGTAGTCTAGGATCAATATATACCTGTGTATAGTTTGAGACAAGGACAATACGGTCATCAGTCCTCTTACGTAAATGGGCCAGTAACCGAGCTAAAACATGCATTTTTCCAGACAGTTCAACCCAAGCCCCATCCCCGCCGGTCCATGATCCAGATCTAATATCATAAGAAACACGTGGTACTAGTGTTGAGACTTGAGAATTGGAATATTAGATATGGAAATAAGAATAAAGTACAACAAGAATGCATACCTTCCAGAGAACATCTCTGGGGGGAAAAAGCGAATACAGTCCTCAAAACCTGAAGTTCCTGGACTTCCACTTCTTATAGTATCATAGATGAGCTACAAAGAACAAATTTCATGAAGATGAAAGCAACTCAAAATATAACTTGAAAGAAAAGAGTAGAATAACTAACATGGGAAGGTACCAGAGGTAATAAAAAAGACGCATCAGGATGATAATGTAACAGAAAATTTGAAAACCACAAAATCCATGAAGGTCCGTCATCTGATATCCCAAAGCACATGTAGAATTTTTTGAAAACAATAGAATTACACAAGGAGTGGACAAGATGGCAACTTGGACAGCAACAGTAAATGGAAAATCATAGAAGCAAATATTCTAAGGCACTGCAACATAAACACAGACCACACAACTAAGATTATAACAGCTTGCCAATCCAACCAAATACTAGAATAAGATGTTCCCTGAATTCAGTAGAGACTGAAGCCCATAAAGATGACCAGACACAAACGGAGTTTTTCCCATAAAACGTTGTTTCTTTCCAGCCAAACTTCCCAAAAAACAGCCAATACTATGCATCCCCATTAAACTTTGGCCTTCTTCCCCCTCCCTGGTATCTTAGGATGTGAATTTTCTTTTTCTATTGGGAAAATGTGGGATCTGCTTCCTATAAGAGGTAGCAAAGATATCTTTAGAAGAAAAAATAGTGGCTATTAAAAAATTTACCAAAAATTGCATGATGGTGGTACTATGTATCCTCAGAATAGGTCCAAACATAATCTTAACAGAAAAACATCCCAATTAAATTATGTGTCTGCCCGTAAATGTGTCAGTGTGTTAACATATATTGCCATACCTTTGGATGATTGCATAGCTTCTTAAGAGCTGTTATATAAGCCAAAATCTTTGATTGCTTCGTGTCTTCGGAAATTGCTCGTTTAAACTGTGCTTGAGAGAAACAGAGTAAAAACCATATCCTGTCAGACAGTATTCGCTAACTCCAAAAGTTATGCATCTTTCAGGAACTGCTCGATAGCTCAATAAGAATGAGAACTCACATTTTTGGAATGTATAAAATGGTTATATATGACTATTTGGAGAGGAGTCAACTTGCAACAAACAACTTCAATTATCTGCAAGGGGAAAACAAGACATTGAAATTTAGAATTACTTTTTGTAACTTCTGTAACAAAAATAGACATTTTTTATATAATCCTGTCTGAAGCAAGACATTTGAGTTTTGACTGCCTATATTAGAGCTAGGTGCAACCGAAAACAAGTCAAATATCCATTGCAGTAGAAATCTCTAAAGTTCCATAATCTAATGAAAATAAGTAGAGGGAAAAGAAAAGATACAGAATAGTAGATAGCCTAAGTAACTTCTAGACATCCAAGTATAAATCCAGATATGCGCAGTCCTATCGTAAGCACCTTTAAGCCAAGCTACAAAAAACTTTTGATTTTCAGTTTATAAAATGTGTGAAGATTCATATACCATACCCAGCCATATAGGTTCCGAAACTCAGATGTGGAGTAGAAAGTTCAGTTTGTACAAGAAACTTCAAGTAAGGGCAATCAACTATGCATATATATATATATATATATTTTAAAGTATACAAATAGATATTTAACTTCTTTACATGTAGTCTAAGATAAGTGGCATACCTTTGGTGGCAGGTGATTTGATAGTAGCGCATTAGTCCTCCGCAATATAAACTGCAAAAGTTTGTTAATCATTACTTATTAATCATGAAAAAAAATGATTTACGTCAAAAAAGAAAAGAAATTCTGATTGCACATATTAGTTAGCCCTTCATAACTCCTACAATCAGTGAAAGCTGTTAATACAACTTTTTAAAACAAAGCATGGATAAGGGTTATGTCTATTGCTATCATGTCAACAAGGAATCTAACCTGATTAACTTTTCCACTTAGTTCAGCAGATCGTTGAACACTTAGCTTCCTCTCTTCTTCAGAGGCATTAGGTTCTCTTCCATCAATAATAGGTGCCTTCACAAAACATATATGTAACAGCTCATATACAGAATAAACACATGGAAAGAGCAAGAAAATAAGAAAGTAATTCATATTTCATAAAAATAAATATTTTGGCATATTTCAACCATAAGAATGAGATGTTCCTCATAAACATAATTCAAAGATTACATTATGTCACCGAAACCATATTACTAGAAAGAAAGAGCCCCAACTTAATGGATTCCTAGCTTGGGATATTTAGTTATTTACAAAGGGAGAAGCGAAAAACAAAATGGAAAAAGAAAAACTAATAACAAAGACAACCAATAAACATGGTGGGGTAGATTCATTCTAAAGGTCAGAGAGGTCAGATTTGAAAAGTAAAGCCATCAGCTCACCTCATAGTAGCGACGAAAATATGCAGCATCACCTAAGATTCCCGGATTAGTAAAGTTGACCATAGCAAAGAACTCTTCTAGGTCATTCTGCAATGGTGTAGACAGAAAGAGAAATTAGAAACAACAGTTTGGAATCGTGAGACATCATGCACAATTGCACCCCACCTGCATTGGAGTTCCTGACAACAGAATACGCCGCTTGCATGAAAGAGCAGCCAACGCCTGATAGAATGTTCATGAATAGTTTAGGGGAGAATATGTATAGAGGTAAAAGAAAATAAATAATCATAACAGAAAACATAACTTGTATACATCATACCCGATTCGTCATTGTCTGATCATTCTTCAGCCGGTGAGCCTCATCACATATGAGAAGGTCACAGGATTCGCTTTGGCTAAATTTTACTGAATGCATCCGAAATGTCTCGTATGAAACAATTAGTACCTGATTTGTATTGATTGTAAGTTCATTGTTCAAAGATCAATGTCAGACCAGTTACACAAATCTACCTGTAAACGACCGCGAGGACTTGTGAACCGATCAATTCCAGAAACAACATCATCTCTGGTACTTTCACAAAGGGCAATAAGATTAACTCTTTCTCCAACCCACTTCTTTATTTCAGCCTCCCAGTTGCTCACAAGACTGGTAGGGGTGACTATAATGGCCTTTTTAACCATTGGTTTCCCATCAAACCCTTGGCATAGAAGAGTATAAAGTAATGTGATCGACTGCAATGTCTTTCCCAAACTGCAAAAGTACCAAGACAAACCTGAATACATGATCCCCTATACATAATAACA
This sequence comes from Gillenia trifoliata, assembly GCA_018257905.1. Lineage (NCBI taxonomy): Eukaryota > Viridiplantae > Streptophyta > Magnoliopsida > Rosales > Rosaceae > Gillenia > Gillenia trifoliata. Next base: position 23,728,412 of record CM031080.1, read on the forward strand.
TAAAAGAAAATATGCTGATATAATTGCATAGAATTCAGAGAGAGAGACAGACAGACAGACAGGCAGACAGACAGACAGAGAGGGAAGGAGATAGAGAATTACCCCATATCATCTGCCAGAATGCATCCATATATATTTGCTGCACTATTTAATCCTGAAACACATTCAAACATAAACTGAACGCCTTCTCTGCATTAAAACTTCATCTCATCAATTTTACGCAATGGCAACCAATGAAAACATTAATGCATATTAGAATTTTTTTTCAAACTCAGATTGATGAATAAAGCAATTGGTGAGTATTGTTATTAAAATTTTACCAAAAGTAAAATAAAATCAGTTTTAATATCGAGAGAAAAACCTTTGATGTGGTCGAAGGAAACGAACAAGCACTGGGTCCACTACTATCTCCACCATATTAGAAGCCCCAACCTCGAAATTTTCAGATTGCCACAAGACCAAAGGATCAATTCCAGGTGGCAGAGTCACACTCTCTTCCACTGAATCTTTCTCAGCCTCATTTTCAATACTCAAAAGCTTATTAATATTTGGAATGAATGCTGTACTTGATGAGCCCCAGGGAACAAACCGTCTACGTGCACAGAGACGACGAGCAAGCTGGTCAGTTCCATCCTCATAGCCATTAGAACATGGAGGTTTAAATGGTTTCCTACAAACTGCTGCTCCTTCCGTCACTGACAGAACCCGTGGAAGCAGTGGCTGCCTTTCCACGACAAGGTTACCTCTGATACAAAATCAGTTCCACAAATTTCAGTTCAAATACAAAATTTTGGAATATAACACCATATACCAACAATTCAAACTAAAACTGGGCCAATAGACCCTCCAAGACCTAGAGGGATTCCAATTCATTGTCTGAGAGCTCGGGTTCGGAGGACCGTAGGTGAGATTAATGGCACCAAATTTCTTAGTCAAGCAATATCATTTCTTTAATCCGCATTATAGACCGAAAAAAAGGCAATATCATTTCTTAGAAAGCAAATTAATCTGAACCCATGATTCAAACAATTGGTTTTTGTTTTATCCTCCACTATTTTCTCAGCAACCAAACAGGAACACACATTCACAAAATCCCAAATTAATTAAAGAAATCAATGGTTGCAGCACCAATAAAAGGCAAACTCTAGGTGGCGCTTCAGCTGTAGAAATTTGAAATTACAAAAGCTAAATTCTTCAACCCACATGAAATTGAATATAGAAATCAGGGGTACCTGACGAGAGCATCGACATTCTTCAATTTCCGATCCTGAACGGAGGGCCGAGGAGGGTCTATGGGTTTTCGACTATTCTCGACCACCACGACGTCGTTTTGGCGGTGGTCTTCTTCTTCTTGGTCTAGCTCTTCTTGGTCCGCCGCGTATTCCTCGCAGGAATCGGAGGAGGAATCGGATGAATCGGAGGCGTCGGAGATTGAGAGAACTTCGTCTTCGTTCTCCATTTGCGTCAGCGTCTGACTGTGCGAGAGGCTTCCGGGAGACGCAGAGAAGTGGTTTTATTTGAATTGATGCGTTTTAGCGGTAAAAGGTTTTGGGCAGCTAAATTGGCTAGTGGAAGAGCGGGAGGATTTTATAACTCATTGTCCGAAACAAAATTGAAAATTGGGTTCCGCTAAATCAAATAATCATGGCCATCTAAAATTAAAATTTAGAAAAGGTATGTGACACAGCCTGACCCAAAAATCCAAGTGGACTCCGGATTTCGAGGCGTGCTGGCCATCACTCTGGAGGAGTGACGAAATCATGACGTGGAGTAGAAATAAAGATTTGAAGAAAAGTTGAAATTTAAAATCTAAAAGCAAGAATAAGAATTCAAAGAGTGCGCAGAGTGGGATTGAACACTTATTACAGGATTAAGTGTCAGAGCATGGAAAGTGCAGTAAAGGAAATAATATTCTCATCCCGAAGGATGGATATAAAGAAACATAGAACAACTCTTCCATACATTCTCGGAAGTGAGAGTCAGCAAGTGCCACAAGTTTTCGTCTGCCAAACTTAGTCCCTAAGTCCTAGAGGGGCGCAAAAACACAAGAAGAGTGAGTGGGTCAAAAGTAAAGTTTACTAAAACCTTTCTTCATATTTCGAATATAATAACCCCTCGCTGTAAAACCCGTAGTAATTTCCAAAATACGAATTTATAATAAAATAATAAATAACGTCAAGCTTTGAGAACAACGCCCAAAAAGGATACGGGTACTCAAATAATCAGTAGTAGAAAATAAATAGGTTTACTTATCAGATAAATACAAGCACACGAATTCATGTAGAAAGTAGCCACATGAACAGGCTGGGTGTTATAATTATGCTCTAGTACTACATACACGTGAAGCTAGTGCTAAGCACGTCACAACGAGTTCTAGATGCCAAGGCAACTAGAACAAGCTAAAGTGAGCGTGTCGGTGGAATGTGAGCATACACGTGAAGCTAGTCCTGGCCGGGACAGTACTAATACCATGCAAGTATGCATGATAAGTAACAATCACAAATGTATAGTCATGCCAACAATTAATTTCTAAAACTCAAGTAAAGATATTTAATAAAATCATTTCCAATTTCTCAAAACATGGCATGATATACGATAGAATCATAAACACAATTTAAAACACATATGATAATATAATTTAAAATAAACGGGCCACTCACTGGTAAGTTGCCGGATCATAGCCGCCGTACCTAGCCTGGCCTCGGTACTCCTCGGGATAGGTCTCACCTATATGAGAAATTACTATACTAATCATTATACAAGTCAAATCCAAATTCTACTAAGGAAAAGACTTGAAATCCCCTTTGTTTGCTCATTTCGGGAGTTAAAAGTATCAAAAAACTGGTACACGCGCCACCACAAGGCCTCAAGCGCCAGCGAAAAGTCGGCCACACGCACCGTTAAAGTTAACGGTGCGTCGTTAACTTTAATGGAATATTCTAGGTACTTAACGGAATATTCTAACGGCGTTACAGAATATTCCGTTGCCGTTAAGGAATATTCCATTACCGGCGTCAGTTAAGAAATGAATATACCTTTGAATTATTCCCTGTCCGACCGAATCTGGATTGGGTCTGCTGACTTCATGACCAGGTTGGCTGACGTCAGAGCGGGGTTTGCTGACGTCAGCAATTCGGTCACCTCTGCAATTCTCGGCCGCCGTCCGCCTACTAGAACTTCGCCGGAATCTTGAAAAATTGCCGAAAATTTTCAATTTCTTGTAACTTCTTCAAAACTCAACCATTTTTCACGCACAAGTAGTCAAAATGAAGCTAGGAAGATGAGGGACTTGATTTTACCTAAATAAACCTCAAAAGGTGGTCAAAAATGGCCAGAAAGTGTCTCGAAAGTTCTTGGCCAAAAGTGGAGATCGTCGTGTTTGTTGAACCTGAGGCTATCCCTTGCATGCAAGGCTTGTAATAGGTCCTACGACTCACAAGGAATCGTTTGGTGCTGAAGTAGGGCCGATCGAGGTCCAAATCCGACGAAAATTCGTCAGGAAATTTCTGAGACCCGCTAGAGATTCTGGGCACGAGGTTCTGGAAATCTGGGTTTGAGTTATAGAGCTTGTTTTGGGTGTGGTGGTGGTGAGCTAAAGGCGTTTAGGGTGGTGGTTTGTCGGAGAGAAAATCGAAGTGGTGGTGGTGATACCCTCGACAAGGTTGGGTGTGGGGTGTGTGAATTTTCTAAGCACAGGGAAGACACAGTGGTCAACAAAGAGGGAAGCAGACTTAGTAGAGGGGAGAGGTAAGCTGTGGTTTGTGTGGTTGAATTCCCACAACGGAAACACAACAATTTAAAGACAAAGAAACTATAAAAAATTTTGCATGTAACTTTGTCCAGAAGCATGCAAGTTCGCAGACTAGTTTTCAGAGGGTGTAGGGCACCCTGGTTTGCATGCCACCCACCATAAACTGCCCGCAATACTGAGAAATGCAAATTATCATTTTGCCCTTGCTCATAACTTGTTCGTTACAAGTCCGAATGATTTCCCGCTTGCGCTCACGAGTTCGTAGCGAAGAGTATTAGACCACAATCACAACAAAGGTACAAAATTACGAAAAGAAAATCAAATGTCCACGTAGGACTTTACTTAGCCCACCAGGGGTATTTTTGTAAATTTACAAATTCGGAGAATAAATTTAGGGACGGGACGTATCAGTATAGCTAATTTTTTAACTTGTAAAAAAATGTGTAATAAAGTGAAGCTATTTTATTTTATTTTATTGGGAAAAAGTGAAACAATTTTCATGTGATTATGAAGTTGCAATTCCATTCAAATTAACTTAGGAAACGTTTAATAACCATTTCTTTTTTTAGTTTTCCGTTCATAACAGTTTTTGTTTTCATTTTTTTTTTACATGAACACTTGTTTGGTAATTACTTTCAATTTAAAATAAAATCAAAATCAAAAACTAAAAATTGAAAGCCAAATTTTGAAAACAAAGGGCTCGTTTGATAACCATTTCAACTTTTCGTTTATTTGAAAATCGAAAACAAAACTGTTAATTAGAACCCAACGCTCCTCTTGATCACTTTTTAGATTGAACATTCTTCCCTTTTTAAGATTTGATAAGATTTTCAAACTTTAATTAAGGTGCTCCAACTAATGTCACCTCAGCATATTACATAGTTTTTAAAGAAAAGACAAAATTAGATTCAACCGCTCACATTGTAAATTTTATTAATTAAACATTAGTGGGATTTTAGTTTTTTTTATTAAGCACTCTAATTTTTTTATTAAACTGATTTGCCTTTATTTATATTCTTTTCTTAATTTCCAACTCAATAATTTATATAAATATTAAAGAACATAAGAGTTTTATTATTATTAAAACTGAGATCTAGTGTCCCTAAATTCATGGAAATTGATTCCTAACAAGACTTCAATTTTTTTTCAGAAACTTGAACTAAATCCATTTCATGAAAAAAAAATCTCCTTCTTGTTTTTTTTCTTCTTAAAATAAATATGAGTCATTATTTCAATAATTACTTTATTAAGAATTGATCGAATATGTTTTTTGTATAACGTTTTAATATGAATTTTTTTAGGGTTACACATAATGTGCCGTTAGCTGTTTACATACCAAAATGATGATAATATAGCGTACCAAGCTACTGGTACGTATCTAAACAAAAATTACATAACGTACCAAAATACTAATTTGTACACAAATTTGGATTACATAACGTACCAATAATGTACCAAATTATTGGTACGTTATTTTTTAATACACATGTGCATGCATATATATGTATATATATATATTGTGACGACCCATCCCTAATTTTATTGTATTTTATTTTTCGAATGTGTGAATTGACCAAAATGCCTCTGAACAGGCTAAGTGGAAGTCTTACGTGGACGCTTGAACTCTTTTTGAATTTTGACTTCTTACTTGTTGTATTCTTGTAATACCCGTCACTACGAACGCGTGAGCACGAACGATACGTAATTCTGACTTGTAACGGAAACGTTACGTACGTTTAAATATTTATTTCCTGTTTTGGGGGTGTTGTGTTGTGTACCATGTGGAACCCGTTGCCCCTGCTTAATTTGGAAACCCAAATCTCTATTCTCTCTTTTCCTCATACCTCTCTCTTCCAAATGTTTTTCTTCTTCCTTCTTCTCCAAGAAAACATGCACAATACACAGTGCCCATGCCACTTCTTTTGAACCGAGCCAAACCACCACCACCACCTTGTTTGTCGCAACTCACTAAGTTCAACCCTGCAAACCAATTGCCCAAACTCCCCGCCGATCGACAGAAATCGCACACAGAAGAACCGAGCTTTTCCGGCGAGTTTCTCACAAATTCCGACCAAGGTGAGACTTCTAACTGCCACCATTAGCTTCCTTTTGTTGAGTAGATGAATTTTCATACTAAATTTGTGTGTTTTGGTCGTGTTTTGGAGTAGATATGACCTTGGTTTTAGACTGAGACTTTTTGGCCAATTTTAGGCCATATCCGACCCCTTTTCAAACCCTAAATAGGTACAATCTTGTTCTCCTTCTCTCTAGCTTCATTTTGACATGTAGATCGTGTAAAATGGTTGAGAAATGAACGAGTTACGAAGCTTTAAAATTTTTTCCAGAAACTGGCAAGTTTTGGACGGCAGCGCTGGCGACTGACCTAAGTTGCAGCAGCGATCGGTTCAGATTGGCCTGAACCCGGTCCAAACTGAGTCGCGACACCAGCAAGTTGGTTCAGACCCGGTCCAGACCAAGAACATCCTCAGGTATATTCCTTTAACGCCATTAGGAATATTTCGTTAAAGTTAACAGAGATTTCGGCATCTTCCGTTAAATCTAAGAGCGTCAACTAACACAGTTAGTTTGATCGGCTTGGAATGACCGCACGTGAGGCGAGCGTGAGCCACCACACAAGGCGACTCGTGACAATGCGTACTACCTAGGGGCAATACGTATGATATTTTTCAGTGTTTCAGACCTCCAAATTGAGCAAACAAGGGATAAGTGTCGTTTATTAGTTTAATTAGTAACCTTTATAAGTTTAATCATTACTATAGTGATATCTCATATAGGTGAGACTTACCACTAAGAGTACAGGGGTCAAGCAAGGCTAGGCGGCTACGACCCAACTACATATCAGTGAGTGAGCTTTGTTTTATGAAACTTATATTATTTATATTAGTTTCCACTATGGTTTTGTGAACTATATTATATCATGTCATGCTTTTACTTACGAGTTTAAGTATAAAGTATATTATATTGAGATTTGTGAAATTGTGATGGCATGATCATGTGTATTTTCATTTGCTCATCACACATGCATTCACCCCGTGTCTAATACTCGTCCAGGCCGGGACCAGCCTTCACGTGTATATTCACATTCACACCGTTATGCTCACCTTGGATCCATTGTAGGTGTCAGCATGTACTATTTTGCATTAGGCAGCTACGATTCGTATGTGACGCAATTAACGCCAACTTCACGTGATCGTAATACTGAGCATATATCTATTACACTCAGCCTATTCCATGTAGCTACTTTCTACATGGGCTTGTGTGTATGCATATGTTAATGAGTATACTATATTATGTTGAGATAATTGTGTTTACCCGTATCTTTGGCAGTTGTGCCTTTATACTGTTTTGACAATTTTCATACTATACGCAGTATGATTTTGGGAAACTATACAGGTTTTTCAAATAGGGGTTACTTATGTTATGAAAAGCAAAGGTTTTAGAACCGGTTATTTTTGCCCACTCACACTTTCTGTTTTGCGCTCCTCCAGGACTTAGTAGTTGGACTTGTGGCAAGCGAGACGATTATGATATTTACGACTTCAATACCAGATAATCAGAATTTCCCACATCATCGGCATGACATGGCTTTCGTCACCCTCTTAGGTGTCGGCCAGCATGCCTCGATTTCGATACCCTTTGGGATATTCAGGTAGGGGTGTGTCATATATCATGTATGTAATTTCATTTGGAGTACATTGGTACGTTTAAAATATCACTGTTTGTCTTTTTTTTTGGTTAAAAAGTCCTGTCATTTTTTGCACCCACAATTCAACGTTTTTTTTGTTTTTTTGTTTTTATAGTAATTTATTGGTTTTTTTTTCTTTTAAAATATATTGAACAATATATTCTTTTGCAAGATTTTAGGAGTTTGTTATCTTTTGAATTTAATTAGTAAATTAATTAAAATTGTAGAAAGTTGTTTGATCAAATCTCTAAAAGCCTTAGATGTTTGGTCTAAGAAGCTAAAAAATCAAGCATCTAGATCAAAATACCTCTAAAGAAAGTAAAGTTTTTGGTGACTATCTAAATTGATTGTAGGGATAATGCAACCAAAACAAATAGGTCATTATGTTTTTTTTTCCTTTTTTAAAAAAGGATCAAATTATTTTCAAAACTAATTGTTTGAATTTCTCCTAAAAAAATGAATGTTCTTTTCAATGTCATCCTTGATTGTTAGTAATTAATAGGACCTAAAAACTGTGTTTATTTGTATTGCTTAGGAAATATGGTACGAGGTACGTTTCAAAAATGCCATTTTTTTACTTACCTTAATCTTTACTATTTTCTGAACACCCAAACTAATTTACAAATCTTCCAAAAATGCCATTTTTTACTTAATTAGATCATTTTTCAAAATAAACTTATGGTACATTTGAAAATAAATGTACCGATCCTTCTCTCCTGCCATCGATCGTCCACAGGGTCGTTTCGGTCGAGTGTCCTCAATTCAATCGGTCTGGTAGCATTTCCCGTATCAGCTCTTCTGATCTGTATCAAGGCTCTATCCAATTCTTCTTCTATTCTATATGGCCGATTCTCTTTAGCAAGAAAGCGTGTTCAATGGGTCGTAGTATAGTTTTTTTGCTGGCCAATTGGCAGCAAACTATCACTGCCAGTTCCTTTTCTTTCTTCGGTCAGTCATTCCCGGCAAGCAATCAAGCATTCCATCGAAGCAAAGGAAAGGAGGCAAAGCAGTTCCTTGAGTTTGTCCATCGAGCCGCTGGCAAAGGGTTGAAAGCGGACAGATGCCATCGAATCGGATGTGAACAAATTCCTTAAATCCGCTCTTAGAGTTCGAGAAAAAAGCGCAGGCAAGTCAGCTAGCGGGCAAAGAAAGGGTAAAAAGCCAGTTCCGTGCCTATAGTCATTCCTTTCTCTGGTAGCAATCCGGTCTCCAGTCGGTGGTAGTAAAGGAAGGAAGGCTAGCCGTCCTATCAGTGCGGACAAGCCAGTCTGCCCTTTCTTTATAGATAGGAGCCCCTCTCTGGTAGAAATTCCTTCCCAACGCTATCTGTCCAAGGGGAAAAGGCATGATTCAGTCATCTAGGAAACTTCCTTTATGAAGGCAGAGAGAAAGCAAGAAAGTTAGTTTAACCTAGGGTAAATAATTTGGTCAATAGCTTAGTTGCTGCGTCAGCGCATCTGCGACATCATCATTTCTTATAATGAGCTATACGTTTAGATTTTAAATGTACCAAGAAACCAAATGTACCAAAAATTCAAATGTACCCATATTAGAGATGGCAACCAAACGTATCAAAATATACTATAAAAGCAAATGTACTAAAATATACCATAAAACCAAATGTACCAAAATATTCCATAAAACCAAATGTACCCATATTATAGGCCGGCAACCAAATGTACCCTTATTATATTTATGTACGTGACAATGAGTTTTGAACATTCTATTCAACTCACTAAAATAAATATTATAATAACAATAAAAAAAAGTAAAGAAGTAAGGACACACCCCGACTCGGATATCCCGAAGAATACCGAAATTAAGGCATGCTGACCGACACCCTGAAGGCTGACGAAAGCCATGTCATGTAGATGAAGTGGAAAAATCTGAATAAAATAAAAACCAAAGTCTGGAATTATTGAAACTAAGCGTAAGAGTACGCAGAAGTACGAGTAGAACCCTTAATACACAACATGCGATGTTCAAAGCATAGTTAAAATGCAGTATAGAAAATACGAATCAATCCCACCCTGAGTAGGATGGATGAAACATACTAGCAGAAGAAGGAAATCCTACATTTATCTGGTGCGAAAGTCGTAAACACCAAAACTGTCTCACTCACCACAAGTCCAACCACTAAGTCCTTGAGGGCGCAAAACAGAAAATGTGAGTGGGCAAAAATAATCATTTCTAAAACCTTTGCTTTTTGTAACCCCTCTCTGAAAAACCTGTATCATTTTCCAAAAACATACTACGTATAGTATGAAAATTGTTAAAACCGTATAAGGGCACGACTGCCAAAATACAAGTAAACCCATTTATCTCAACATAATACAGCATACTCATCATCAAAACAGTATAAAGGCACAATTTCCAAAGATATGAGTAAACATAATTCACACAACATAATACCATAAGTTCAACAACCTATATAGTATGCTCATCAACATATGTAGACACACAAACCCATGCAGAAAGTAGCTACATAGAACATGCTAGGTGTAATAGATATATGCTCAGTATTACGATCACGTGAAGCTGGCGTTAATCGAGTCATATACGAGTCCTAGATCCCTAATGTAAACTAGTATAAGCTGACACCTACAATGGATCCAAAGTGAGCATAACGGTGCATATGTGAACATACACGTGAAGGTTGGTCCTGGCCTGGACGAGTACTAGACACCTGGTGAATGCATGTATGATGAGCAATAAAAATATACATGATCATGCCATCATAATTTCACAAAGCTCAATATAATACACTTTATACTTAAACTCGTAAGTAAAAGCATGGCATGATAGAAAATAGTTCACCAAAACCATAGTGGGAAATAATATAAATAATATAAGTTCCATAAAACAAAGCCCACTCACTGATATGTAATTGGATTGTAGCCGTCTTGCTTTGCTTAACCCATGTACTCCTCGTGGTAAGTCTCACCTATATGAGATATCACTATTGTAATGATTAAACTCATAAAAGTTATTAATTAAACTAATTAATGTCAGTTAACCCTTGTTTGCTCAACACGGAGGTTCGAAACACTCTGAAAAATACCATACGTACTGCTCCTAGGTAGTACGCGTTGTCACGAGTCGCCTCGGGTCGACAGAAGTCCAAAAAGTGGTCTCATACGCCCCCACGCACGACTCACGCTAGGGCCTGCCTCGGCTCAAGCGCGCCGCACTCGCTGTCAAACCAAGCCGGTCAAACTAACGGCGTTAGTTGATGCTGTTAGATTTAACGAAAGATTTCGGTATCTTCGCTAAATCCAATGGAATATTCCTAACGACGTTAAAGGAATATACCTAAGAATATTCCCGGTCTGGACCAGGTTTGAACCGGTTTACTGACGTCACGGTCCGTTTGAACCGGGTTCAGGCTGGTCTGAACCAATCGCCGATGCAACTCATGTTGGTCCCCGATGCCGTCGTCCAAAACTCGCCAGTTTCTGAAAAATTTTCAAAACTTCATATCTTATTCATTTCTCAACCATTTTATACGATCTACATGTCAAAATGAAGCTAGAGAGAAGGAGAACAAGATTATACCTATTTGGAGTTCAAAATGTGGTCGAAAATGGCCGGAAAGTCTCAGTCTACACCTGAGGTCCAAATCACACGATTTTAGTATTCATCTGCTCAACACGAGGAAGCTAATGATGGTGGTTATAAGTCTCACCTTGGTCGGATTTTGCGAGAAACTCGCCGAAAAAGCTCGATTCTTCTGTGTGCGATTTCCGTCAATTGGCGGGGAGTTTGGGCAATCGGTTTGCACCGTTGTGATAGGAGCACTTTGTGCTATGATTTTAATATGTTTATACTTCATTCTAAGCATTGTTTAGCCCTTATCCTTGCTTTTCTGAGTCATTTAGTCGATTTAAGAGTGTTGGGAAGTTTTGGCTCGAAATTAGATTATGACAAGCTCATATTTATGTATATTTTACATCAAATTTACTTGTCTTTTCTTAGTTAGTTCCTTATATTTTTGAGCTATTTACTTTGTTTTTGTGTTTTGTAGGATCTGTCAAGCAAAGAAAAGAAAAATAGCACAAAGTGGATTTTAAATAACAGATTCGTCAAAACTGCCTGTGCAGATCAGCTGACTTTGGAAGCATGTTGTGAACAGCTCAGAATGAATTAAAAAACGTGCCTTATATGCGTGGAAAGCTACAGATGTCTAGTTTTTGGAGCATTTCACGGATTGTCCATATCAATTTTCAAGAAGAAGTTATGGCCGTTTTAACACTGAAAGGTTCAGAAGATGTTGAGCAGTTTGTAACTGCAACGAAAGCAATAAATCCAATAAATCTGACAGCCAAAACAGATGCAGCCAAGAACAAGCCAGCAAACACCTATTCAAATATTTGAAGAAATGGAATTAAAGATGAGGAGTAAGTGGGAGTAATTGGCATAAAGGCCACCCAAAAGAGTTACACTTGTGTAACCATTTTTCTTTCACTTAATGTCATCAATAAAATAGCTATTAGTGGGGATGATTCAAGGTTAGAAAAAGAATTCAGAGACCATTCTATACCCACACACAGATTTCTAAGAAAAAAATATATTTTCTCTCCCTCTATCCATCCTCTAGTGCAATTCCACAAATTTCAAGCAAGGAAGAAGAAGAGAAGAAGGAGCCGTGAGCAATTCATCCATCATCCACCATTGAAGACTTGCTTTCAAGCTTCAAGAATCCAACCGTCAAGCCTCCATCTCCATCTTCCATCCACGGTGTAATTCATTCTATTTCTTTGTAACCTTGTTTGATTTCTGTTGGAATTGTTTCTAGTTGACAATGATGTTAGAACAAAGTTTAAATTCGAATTCTTATGATTGAATAAAGTTTGATCTTTATAATTGTGATTCTTAGTTGCTTATGTGAGATTGTTCAACTGAATTTGCTTTACAGAAAACTTTTATATGTTTATGTTCTTTGGTGGCCAACTTAGGATATATACATGTAATTGGTGCTAGATTTAGGTAAACGATTCACCTAATAGTTTTGTGAACCTAAATCACAAGTAGTAAAGGCTTTGGACAAAGGTCGAATTCAATTGAAAAGGATTGCAAATAGATGAACTTATTCATACTAGGTTGTGCACTTAAGTTGATATCCTTTCTCTATGTGTATTGCGTTAAACATGTTTTGATTAGCTAGCTTTCTAGACTTTGATTGCATGTTTAATAGAATCAATCTAGGTGCTTTCATTTAGATTAATTAATTAAGGAAAGTAAAATATGGGAAATCATTTGCTATGAATGTTTCACATGATCAACTTCTTTCTCATGACTTAGATGAACAATTGTAGGGTTGAATCGAATTTGGTTATGGAATTGGTTTTGATCTTTGTTTCTTTCATTTCATTCTTGTACTTGTGTTTATATATTTTATTTTCTTTGTTTCTTTTAATTTTTGAAATTCTAAAACAGAAAACCCCCCTTTATTTTGTAAATATGTTTATACTTTATTTTATTGTTGTAAATAATATACTTTGTATTTTTATTGACAGGTGTACCCTCAATCCCCGGATTAGAACGATCCCTATTTACCATATACTAACGATGACATTTTTAGGGTTAAATTATGCGCTTATTAAGTCTCAGTCTACACCTGAGGTCCAAATCACACGATTTTAGTATTCATCTGCTCAACACGAGGAAGCTAATGATGGTGGTTATAAGTCTCACCTTGGTCGGATTTTGCGAGAAACTCGCCAAAAAAGCTCGATTCTTCTGTGTGCGATTTCCGTCAATTGGCGGGGAGTTTGGGCAATCGGTTTGCACCGTTGAACTCAGTGAGTTATGACGAACAAGATGGTGGTGGTGGTTTGGCTCGGTTCGAAGAAAGTGGTGTGGCCATTGTGTGCACTGCGCATGTTTTCACGGGGAAAAAAAAAGAATAAGAAAAGAATGAGGGAGAGAGAGAGAGATCAGAGAAAAAAAAGAGATTTTTTTTTTCCAAAATAAGCAGGGGACAACGGGGTCCCTCAAGACACCCAGTCCAATTCACCAAAACGGGACATAAAAATCTTCTCGAAACGAAACACCAGTGAGTGCAAAATTACAATTTTGTCCCCAGATTAAAATGTACGTAACATTTCCGTTACACGTCATATTTTCGTCCCGTTTGTGTTCACGCGTTCGTAGGAAAGAGAACTACAAGAATTCGACAAGTAAGAAGCCAAAATTCAAAAAGAGTTCAAACGTCCACGTAGGACTTCCACTTAGCCCGTTCCTGGGCATTTTAGTTAATTCACAAATTCGAGAAATAAAATACAATAAAATTAGGGACAAGTCGTTACAAGTAACGTGAAAAAATTTGGGTAGAAAACAATTTCTTGAAGAAAAAAAAACGTTAACAAGAAAAAGTAAGTAACGTGAAAATTTGAACTTCTAACAAAATCACCAAAAATGTAGGAAAGATGTTTAATCAAATTCTTAAAAAGAACAAATGTTTAGTTTAAGATGTTAAAAAACGAAGCACCTATATCAAAACGTCTCAAAACAAAAACTTATTTGATAATTGCTTCAATTTTAATTTTAAAAAACAAATTAAAATTAAAAACTAAAAACTAAATGATGAAAACGAAATACAGTAAAACTTTTCTAAAATAGTACTCTATAAAAGAATAACCTCCTTAAAGTCATAAAAAATTCCGGTCTCAACTTGGGACGAGTTATGTATAGGAATAAACTTCACATTGTAATAATAAGTTATAATTTTTCTTGGTCCCATATTAAGGAAACATGTCTACACGTAATAATAATTGTCATTAAGTACAAAAATATGCAATATCACAAATAAAAGTTTTAGAAAAACTAAAATATTTCTCTAAAGTTGTTTGGGGTAATACTTTAGTTTTTAAAGTTGATGTCGCGTCTTTGAGCTTACGGGTACATATGTGCAAGAAATAAAATACTTGGCGCCGAAGGAATCATGTTTAGGAAATACAATATTCATTAAGGATAAATAAGTCAATAAGTAATTTTTTTAAATACATCTCTATTAAGTAATAACCTACCTAAAGTTATAAAATTGGTTTAGTCCAAACTTTATGACTTCATAGAGGTTTTATTGTAGTTATTGTTACATCCCGTTCCGGAAATAATATTATTTTATTCCCGGAGGTGCAAAATGACGATTTTGCCCTTTGTTGACTTTTCGGTTGACTTTTACGTCGTAACTCGTATGACGTTTCCAATTGTATTTCCTTGACGTACTCGTCGATACGAACGTGTAGACACGAGCGGGACGTCGTTCGGACCCCGAACGAATATTTTACGGACGTTGATTTTTCGGCGTTTTCCGTATTTTAACAACTTTGGGCTGTTTTGGAGTTAGTGGGCTGGGGCCCAGTTGGCAGCAGCCCAATCTCTACAAATCCCACGATTTGTGGATCTTTGTCTGGGCTTTGTCCCATTCATTAAATCAAATCACCTTTTTTTTCTTCTTCTCTGCTGCACCAAGCCAAAAGCAACAAAAAAAAAAAAAAAAGAAAAGCTCTTCTTTCTTCTCTGCAGCACCGAGCCACCCACATTCATTTCCCTTGGCCATTTTCTACCAAATCATTCACCAACAAACCGTGGCTCCTCCTACCTTTTTGGCTTCACCCAGACAACACAAACCTTGTTCTTGCCTCACCAATCTAAGCCTGCATTTCTTCATGGGGGTCCAGAAGGACGAACCCAGAAGTTTTGAAAACCCAGAGACTGGAATTTGCAGAAGAACCCAGAAAATGTTAAGGACACCCGAGCCATTTTTCTTGGCCAATGAACTTTGCAGACTTTCCTTGTTACAAACCAAACCTTGCAGCCATTGGAGGACCACTTCAACCCTGAACCATTTCCTGATTTAGGAATGGTCACTGCCATCCTCATCATCTTCTTCAACCTCTGCTTGCTGAACTTGAACCCAGTTCTCTGGGAGTGATCCTGCAACCCACCTGCAACCTAGAAACCTTGACAGCTTCGAAAACCAGGAACCCAGGATTTACTCTGGGCACCCACGGCATTCACCAACCTTCACCGAGCCTGTTGAGCTCGAATTCGAGCACTGCAAACCAAGAATCTGGCAGCAACTGGTTGTGCAGAAAGTGTTGTGTTGTTGCTGCGCTTCGACAGGGGAGTTTTGGAGGCGGTGTACTGATCAAATGGACGGATTAGTGAAGTGTTGGTGCTGGTTGTTGCTGCGTTTGGACTGGGGGAGGAAGGAAGTGTTGAAGATGGTGTTGTTGCTGACCGTGTGTGTGCTGGTTGAAGTGAACTGATTTGCACGGTTTGGGCTGTTGAATTTGGGTGCATGATGTGTTGGATTGGTGAATCAGTTTTTGGGCCTGATGCTTTTAATTGAAGTGGACAGATTTTTGTGGGCTGTTTGGGCCACAGTTTTGGGCTACAGATTTTTGGGTGTGTTGAGCAATTTTGGACAAGATTGGGTTGGACTGGTTGGACAGTTTTTGGGCCGAGTACTTGTGGGCCCAATTCAGTGGATTTTTGGGTGCTTCAATTTACGGATTTCTTCGTTGGTTTTAATTCGGAAACTTTAGGCTTTGGACGACCCGTGACGTTAGGACGACGCATTTGGGCTTCTCGGCAAATCTTTGTGAGTGGGCCCTTTCCCTATTATTTAAATGTGTTTTATATTTTGGGAAATTATATATTTGACTATGCCTACGTATTATTGTGGTTTTAAATTGATATTTATATCGTATTTTTGGTAGACCTCGTACTTGTGGTATTTACTTGGTTTACTAGCTTAGCTCGGTAATCTGTTGGGCTTTGGAAATTAGTGGGCTTTGGGCCTCTAATTCCATTTGGGAATTTCACCATATTTTTGGTGAAATTCCGTATTGATTCTATACGCGTATTGCTAGTATCGAACCGGCACTATTTTAGGGAATTTAGGGAATTAAGTATTTTAATTCCCTACTAGTACCTATTTGCGAATATGGGTTTTATACCTATCTGACGGCCTTGAGCCGTATTTGGGTGAACCTTGGATATGGTAAATTCCTATCGTATTTTAGGTTCACCTATTTTGCCATTAAGTTGGTATTTCTATACCTTGGTACCCATGTGGCGTACGCTTGGTATTTCACGTATTGTAGCTATATGTTTGGTATTTCGGGTACGGCCCCGAGAATACCAAATATATATTGATTAGCTTGAGGGCATCCCGTATAGGGAAATTACCCCATCTGGTTTTATGTAGAGTATTCAGTAGTATGTTTTCATACGCTCAACTAGGTTGCTTACACGGTGTTTAGTGTACCGTCCGGGGCCAGGACCAGCTTCACGTGATTGTTCACACGCACCTATACGCTCGCTATGGACCCATAGCAGGTGCCAGCCTGTTCTAGGTCGCCTGGGTGACTCGAACTCGTTGTGATGCGCATACGCGCCAGCTTCACGTGATTGTGTACACGAGCGTACTGTTACTTATACACCCAGCCTGTTCATGACAGAATATATCTGTATGAACTTGTGTGTTTGCAATACCTAAACGAGCATCTATCTTGTAGTCTTGGATTGTGGGACCAGGACCACTTTCACGTGATTGTTCACACGCACCAACACGCTCACTATGAATCCATAGTAGGTGCCAGCCTGTCCTAGGTCGTATGGGCGACTCGGACTCGTTGTGATGCGCATATGCGCCAGCTTCACGTGATTGTGTATATGAGCGTTTATATTATAGCTTTATATTGTGGTGTTATCACCGAATTTCACTGATGCCACGGGGCATTTATTTGATTTATGGATTTTCAGTAGATCCCTATTTTACGAACCTTCGGGTAAAGTATTTTTATGCCGAACGGTGACTTTCTGCCCGTTTCGGACGGTAAGTATATTTCCGTACTTACCCCGTTTTTCTACCTACTATTATAGTATGTTTTCAAGAACGGTTTTCCAACCAACTACTTGATTTTGACGGCGAGGGGTTACTATTTTCAGAAAGCAAAGGTTTTTACAAAACAACTATTATTGGCCCACTCACCCTTTTGTTTTTGCGCCCCTCCAGGTTTAGTGGCTGAAGCGGTCGGCGTTCGAGGCGGTGGTATGACGAAGGTTCAAATTTCTTGGTATTGTAATACTTCGTATTCTGTACCATGTACAACTGTGTTTATTTAAATTCTTCCGCCCGTACCTTTGTGTACACATTGATCTTAATTTATTCAAATATTCTTATTTCTTTCAAATTGGCTTTCGTCACCCTACGTGGTGTCGGCCAGCACACTCGACTTTTGGGTGTCCACGTGTACATCCGGGTCGGGATGTGTCAGTTATCAATTGGCTCTTAGGGTTTAAAATCAATATCTAAATTAAATAATTTTACAGGGATTGGGGAGGTTCACTCTTTATATTTCAAACAACCAATTTTAAAACTATAATCTAATTTAATTTAATACATAATGGAGTAAATAGCATTAGTTTAGACATTGGCATTGACACTATTGAAACTGATAAATTGATAACCATCGACTTTGACGTCCAAAGGGACTCCATGGCCCAATGGATAAGGCGCTGGTCTACGAAACCAGAGATTCTGGGTTCGATCCCCAGTGGAGTCGTATTTAATTTTGGATTAATTAATTATTTTTTAGCCTAATTACTATGTAATTGAATCTAGGAGCAGCTGCTGCTCTAGCCCTTAAGAGCACTTCCACCCGTTGGTGGAAGGCAAGGGCAAGGGCAACAATTGCCTTCCGTGAACAGTGCTTGCCCTTGTGCAACTCCACCCGTTCGTGGAGGGCAAGGGCAAGGAAAAATATTATTATTATTATTTTTTTTTTTGTTGGCTTTATCGGGGCTTGTGATTATCCCCATATATTTTGCACCGACATTTTCAACCACTCTCGTCACGACACGTGTCATTATTTTTTAAAAAATAATTTTTTTTTTTTTTGTAAAACAAGGATTTGGAAGGTGAAAAACAAATATAGTTGATGTTGGAAAAAAAATATTGAGTTGTAATGTGAGGAATGAAAAAGATGATTGGGGGTATTTATAAAAAAAAAAAAAGGCCGCTGACGTCAGCAACCGAGAGGCAACTGGTAGGGCAATTTTTGCTCGGGCTGCTGGTTGGGCATGCTGTGGCCCACCAATTGCCTTTTGAAAAAAGGCCCGCTGGAGAAAGCAAAAGGACTTGGTAGGGCAATTGCCCACAATTGCCCTAGCAATTGGACAATGGATGGAAATGCCCTAATGTATTCTGTAATATTTATCACCACTAGCTGCTGCTGGGATCTTCTATTTCACAATTGACTTTTGAGTTTAGAAACTAATATAATAGTTAAGAACGTGCTTTGACTCCTAACTATAGAACGTGCTTTGACTCCTAAGTATAGAAGTTGGCGTGGAGTGGCGGCGGTCGAAGTCTCGTGATTGACGAAGATCGGAATAGGAGTGGGTGGGGCTTTGAGCGGTACGATTGATAGAGATCGGAACCAGTGGATGCTTAGTCTAAGGTTGCTGGAGAACGACGCCCTGAACCACAGCCTCCCGACCACCGACCCAGTGGTGAAGGGAGGAGGGAAGGAGGGTGATGATGGATGTAAGTGGTAGGGAGTGGCGTCCACTGTGTTTTTAAGTGGTAGGGAGTGGGCCCACATGCGCCACGTCAGGATTTAACGACACTTTCGACGGGAAGTTGGATAAATGTATGATTTTGAAAAGAAAAAAGTAGTCATTGTATGAAATTAAAAAAATTGAAAAATGTTGTATGATATTGAAAAAAGTCAAAAAGTTGATGGAGTTTTTTGTAATTTACCCTTATTTATTCACCATGCATAAATATATATATTATATGCATTGCATAGCTCCACGTTTTGCATATATACTTAGTTTTTATCACAAAACATGACGTTGAAGGATTATTAATTATGATTGAAGGATTATTAATTATGATAACCATGATTAGATACCATTTGCTATACAACTGTTAATATATTGTAATGATTAATTAGGGGATTAGAAGAAGGTGCTGAAGTCCTTCCCAAAGAGTGAAGACAACAACACAACAATTTCCCACCAGATTCCCATTCCTAAATCTTCATTAGTCAGCTAAAAAGGTTAAGAAAACCATATAGCTATGAACATTACATTTGTTACTCTTTGATGAGGGATAAAATTTCACATGAGCGAATTTGCTCTAATACCATGAAGAAAGTTAGCGTTCTAATTCCAAAATAATTAGCAACAAGAGAAATGACTTTAACGCACTGTATAGGTCCAAAGTTTCTTAACTTTTCCATATGAGACAATTCTTTACATTCTCACACTGAGTCTCAAGTTAGCTAAGGTTTATAACTTCCTCTTTTCCTTGCAATGCAGTTGGAAGATGAAAAGAAGCCAAACCTTGTCATTTATCATAGTTGTTCATAGCAAACGTCAACCTATATTGCAACATCAGCTTTGAATTCAAACTAGCTTATATTATGAGATTTATGGAGTATAAACATAACTAAAACAAGTCAATGGAAGAAAGTAGTTCACTAGTCTCCCATGAAGATTCTAAACAACTTCCTAGGCTTGGACAAAGGAAGCCGCCTTTAGGGTAATTAATTTGCATTTTTCGTATTAAACAGTCTCTATCTATGTACACAATTGATTACGAGGACCTTCTCATTTGAATCTTCTCGCTCTATTTTTTGATTTGGTTGTTTTTTACATAGTTATTTTTTTAAAAGGTGGCCGAGAAAGTAAACGTTTTCAATCTACATGAAACATTGCAGAATGAAAAAGAAAGTCGGAAAAGCAAAATGAGAAAGTTCAAATAAGAAGTTTAACATCCTCCATTAATTAATCATATGACAAATTCCACCAAATGACAATCCTTGTATATTTGGACTATATGACAATTTCCACTCCATTAATTAATCATATGACAAATTCCACCAAATGACAATCCTTGTATTTGTATAGCTAGTTGCCTACTATATATATTATGACAACTTAACAAGCAATCTAAAAACTAGCCACAAAAACAATGTATCCAACAGCACCTCATGAGGACCATGAGAAATATGCAGCCGATCACAACCATCGCCATGTCCATATTCCCAATCCAGTCCCAGCTGCCTCAGGACTAAATAGTCCTGCAGGTTCAGTAAGAACATATGTTCCTCCCTACGTATACACTGTGCAGTCCAATTCTGTTCATGCAAGAGGGAACTGGTCCACTGGTCTTTGCCACTGTTGTGATGATCCTGCAAATTGTTAGTGAATATATTACACACTTTACAGAGCCAATACACACACACACACACACACACAGATACACACGAAAGTCTGATTTTCTTTTCTTTTATTGTTTTTACCTGATTAGTAATTTCAATTTCGATTTTTGAAGGTATGATCACTTTCTTTTGCCCTTGCATCACGTTCGGTCAGATCGCTGAGATTGTGAGCCAAGGTTCCACATGTAAGCCCCGAAAATCGCTAGCTGGGTCTACTCATAAATTTTGGATATATGATCCTTATTAACAAATACTCTTGTTTGATTTTATTGGCGGTGTGTGTTGCAGCTTGTGCTTCACAAGGAGTGTGCTACTGTATCCTTCTTTCGACAACTGCAAATGCGTGCTTGTACTCGTGCTCCTACCGCTCGAGGATGAGAGCTCAATACGACTTGGAAGAAACACCCTGTGTGGATTGCCTAGTGCACTTCTGCTGTGCTACTTGTGCACTGTGTCAAGAGTATAGAGAGCTCAAGAATCGCGGGTTCGATATGGGAATAGGTAAATTTACTAGTGTGCTAACTTGATAGTTTATAAGAATTTCACATCATATATCTGTTTTGGTGTGCTACATATATATCCATGGCTGTGAAAAACAGAGTTTGTGCCACCATTGACTAGCAGTTTTCTGCCATTAGAATATGATCCGAATTCCGAAGGCCTTCAGAGGCCATCAGTCATTGTTCAGGCCGCAGACCTGGGTGTAACCAAATCGGCTACAGCAGTGCGCTTCTCCCTTTGCACTCAAGTTTGGAAACCTGCTCCATGTAGTTTGAAGAGTTGGGGTTCCACCATAAAACCAATTGGCTATATGGGGAGTAGCCCAACTACTTATAAGCACATGCAAAGGTCCCTCATTTCCCCAATGTGGGATTGATACTCACAACATGCCTCCTCACATGTGGCGAATTTTCAAGCTTAGTACGTGGACAACACAAATCGGATGATGTGGAGCACGTGTGGCTATTGGGCTTCACACACTGGATAACCTACTCTGATACCATGAAGTTGAGGCTACATCATAAAACCAATAAAAAAATTGAGATTTCACCGTAACACTTATGGTGGAACCTTAACTTTCTTCGTTTAGATTAGACAAATAGTACATCGCTAGAATAAAAAATACATATAACACCAAATTCCAGCAGAATAAGACAATGACTTGGTCAATGTGAGCCTTGTTAAGCATCTTCAGTACATCCCTAGCAGCTGCCAAGCTATGTCGTCATTGGAAAACAAAATCCATGCATACAATATGAACATGTTGCATGGCTAGTTGCATTCAGTTTATAATTCATCGACTGACTTTGTTTCTTATTATACTTTTGATGAAATTGTGGGTGATCGTTGTTTTGTCGGAAATGAAGGTTGGGAAGCCAATATGGACAGACGAAGGCGCGGCGTTACTGCAGCTCCGACTGTGGTACAAGGCATGACGAGATAAAAAAAAAGAGAATTCTACGGAACCATTTCTTGCGTATCAAGGTTCTGCGGATCATCGATGCTGTTGTGCTTGTACATTTTCGTTATGATACGAACTTATGTGTGTGATCTTTGATGCCTGTTCGGAGTGTGTAACCGTGTGTTGATGTAAATTTCAATAAAAAATCTGAATGACGTTCACGGATGATGATAAACCATGATAAGATATTAACACTTGCTTTAGTTTGTTAATTAATTATTACAATGATCAATTAGAGAGGATTATAAAAGTTGATTAACAGGGCCGGCCCTGAGATTTTGGGGGCCCTACCCGAAAATTTAATCGAGACCCTTACTAAGAAAAAAAATCATCATAAATTAAACTTACAGATTGATTTTTCAAATTTATATAAATTTAATTCTTGTGGAAACAAATATATTAAATACAATCAGTTGAGTTGGAAATGAATTTTGACTTCTCCAAAAAGGTCTTGGGTTCAAACACCTTTCGGAGTAGGCTACAGTGCTCGCAAGCATTGAATGCTCACACCGATCTCACCATTAAAATGAGGGAGGAGGGAGGAGAGAGGGGAGGAAGGAGAGTGAGATCGGTGTGAGCATTCAATGCTTACGAGCACTGTATGACACACCCCGACTCGAATATCCAGGTGGACACCGGATATCGAGGCGTGCTGACTTCGTCACTCCCGACCGGCTGACGTCAGCGATGACGTCAGCGTTGACTTGACCGTTGACTTTGACCGCGCGCGCGTGAGCCGCACGTGGAGCCGCGCGTGGGGGCGTGTGAGCCATCTTTTTCCAATTCGGTCTTCGCGAGGCGACTCGTGACGACGCGTACTACCTAGGGGTGGTACATATGGTAATTTTTGAGGTGTTTTAGACCTCCAATTCGAGCAAACATAGGAGATTTCGAGTCGTTTCCTTATTTATATTTGGATAGACTTGTATAATTATTAGTATAGTGACTTCCCATATAGGTGAGACCTATCCCGAGGAACTCTGTGGTCAGGCTAGGTACGGCGGCTACGACCCGACAACATACCAGTGAGTGGGCCATTTCTTATTAAAATATTATTATTTCTAGTATGTGTCCAAATGTGATTTTATGACCTAGTATAGCATGCCATATCTTATAAAACTCGTTAAATGTTTTACTTATCATATTATGATGTGTTCATCATGCTTTTTAGCGTATTTGATTAAATGTTGGCATGTCTATACGTTTTAGAGATTTATTACTTGTCACGCATATTGCACGGTGTTAGCACTATCTGAGAGTAGACCAGCTTCAGGTGTATGTTCACACGCACCGACACGCTCACTTTGGATCCATCGTAGGTGCCAGCTTGTTCTAGGTTGCCTTGGCAACTCGAACTCGTTGTGATGCGCTTAGCGCCAACTTCACGTGCATGTAGTGCTAGAGCGTAAATTTGTAAACACCCAGCCTGTCATGTAGCTACTTTCTGCATGACTTGTGTGCTATGATTATGCGATAAGTAATGTGTTGTTTTTACTGCTGTTGATTTATATCTCACCCGTATCCTTGTGGGCGTTGTCCCAAGTATTGATAATTGTTGTTTATTGTTATTAAACTTATATTTTGGCAAATTACGGGTTTTACAGCGAGGGGTTACATCCACACTTTTGAAAATGTTTTATAAAACTGTACTTGGCCCACTCACCTTTGTTTTTCGCCCCTCCAGGTCCTAGATATTAGTTGGCAGACGAGTTCGGTGGCTGTTGCTGATATTATCATTTTACCCTCCGTGGAAGTATGTATTTGCACTTCAGTTGTGTTTATATCCTTCCTACGGGAATGGAATATTCTTTTAAATTCACTGCATCCTAGCTCTGATATTTGTGTAATAATGGGTCTTATCCCACACTACGCACTTCCGCACTCTTTTATTCAAATTATCTCAAAATTCATTTTATTTCACTATTTAAATTCTCAGTTATTTCATCATGACTTCGTCACTCCTCCGAAATGACGGTCAGCACGCCTCGATATCCGGTGTCCACCTGGATATTCGGGTCGGGGTGTGTCACTGTAGCCAGTCCCAACACCTTTGATGATGTTTTGGATTTTTTTTATTTCTTTCTTAAAATTTTGCATGAAAAAAAAAATGCAAACCACTAGGGTTTGAATCCACAACCTCACGTGAACGTTGCATTACATCATAAATTCAATTAATTTATTGCACAAAAATACATATAACATAACCTATATAAATTACATACACATTAAAAATTCAAGGACACTTCAAAATCGAGGACCCTGTGCAGGTACACCACCTGAACTCCCACAGGCCGGCCATGGTGATTAAGTCCTTCCAAGTGAGCGAAGACAATAACACAACAATTTCCCGGACACCAGATGAAAACTTTTTATTCACAGCAGAAGGTTAAGAGAAAAAGGAAGGGAACATTTCATTTAACAAAATAATTAATGGTGCACAAGATCATCAGAGATTTAACACTTGATATAAATAATTCACGGCGAGTTCATCTGCCATTCGACCGATTCTGAACCGTTAGATCAAATTCTTTAGGTACTGATCATAACAGCCTGAGGGTGAAATAATAAGCAAGAAAATCTTGTACTTCTATCAGAAATAATCACTTTTACGTTTGCTAATTTTATGGAGTTTTCACTTTTATTTGTGTTGGGGTGAGTACCTAGTACGTCACTCTTGCTTTACCCAAAAAAATACAAACTAAAAAAAGCATTTTCCGCTGCCAGGAGTCGAACCTGGGTATATTGTCAATCCAATTAAGCTTGCTACAGCGGACGCGGGTGTCAAATTTAGTTGTAAAATTGTATTTACACTGAAAAAAATAAAAATAAAATTAAGAGTATTAGGCCAGTTTAAGAACAATTTTGTTTTTTTGTTTTTTATTTTACTTTGTATGCTTGAGATAGAATAAAATATAAAGGAAAAATAAGGAATGAAGAAAGGTGGTGAGAGAGAGAGAGGAGAGAAATAAAGAAATGAAAATAAAATTTTAAAAGTAAAAACAACCTCAAAATGTTTTTGATTTTTAGTTTTTATTTTGTGTACATTTTTTCTACATCTCTATCACTATCTTTCATCTGTTCTTCTTTATCCCTCATTTCTCCGAATTTATTTCCTCAATTTTAACACAAAAATGAAATGTTTATCAAATGCACGTTTAGTCTTCCAAAATCAAATTTTGAATTCATGATATTGTGTGGGTAGTTTTAATTCTCATATAGTTTGTAAACACAAAAGTAATTTGTTACCAATAATCTAACTTCTTATTATGTTTACTATTACATATTAATAAACCCCTGTCACTAGAATCTAAAATCGAAATGAGAACCAATCGACCGAATCACCAATTCTTTAATGTTAACATATGGATGTATTCAAAAAAGGTTTTTAAATTACCCAAGACTCGAAGGTTATCTAAAATCTAAGTAAGAATCAGTTGATCGAAAATGACAACTTCATGGTTGATTGGGTAACTTGCAGGTGCGTACACAAGAGACCAGACATTAATGCTTAGATAAGAAAACGAAGATAAAAAAAGCAGTCCCATTTAGGAGCATAATCTCATTTCCAGACTCATAAACAACCAGTCGATTGATACACACTACTAGGTGCTCAAATCTATTTGATCTTGTCCTCAAGTGTTTCCACAAAATTAAAAAGCTATTTCAAGATCAACTACATTTTATCCCAAAAGTTTAGATGCCTTTTTAAAATAGGCCACGGGATTACACTCTGGATTGCTCAACTTAAACCTTTCATTTATAAAATAGTTAGTTTTGTTAAATTAGTGATGTGGCGATCTACACTATTTATGCTGACATGTGGAGAGTGATTGGGGCATACTTTCCTCTTAGTGGCGAGCAGGCTGGAATAAGGAAGGACCGAGATTGAGTTTCTTTCACATATAAACTCAAAAACGGATTTCGTAGTTATAACATCATCAATTTAACATCAAACCTAAAAATCAATTAGACAAAATGCTTAAATTAGTATTGAAACCTCGTTGACCATTTTAAAAACTACCTTAAAACCGTCTTCAACCCAAGGATGGAAAGAAAAAAATCTCATAATTTGGGTTCATTTCTTCTCCAAAACGTGTATTTTGGGGGTGGGAAAAACAAGATTTTGGGATTGGGAGTGAGTATTTGGGTCTTGTATCTACCCCGGATGGATAAGATTTTGAGTGGAAAATGAGGCCCATTGTGGCAGTAAACCCATGTGAAAACAAAAATGTGCAAATGTGATTTCATGATCGTTACCATCATTCGGCTGTCGCGTCTCTTAGAATCCAATGATAACATATCTCAACAATTTTTTTTTTTGGAAATTGAATTTTTTTACATCAAAATGTTCGTAAAAATAAATCAAAATAGATTATACAAAAAAAATTACAAAATTGTTAGGAATTTTTTTTTAAAGAAATACAAAAGTTTAACAAATTATAAAGTTGTGAGTGAGAAATATAGGTCCTTTACCATTAAAAAAAAACTGATTAACCTTAAACATATAGATGAATAGTTCAAAATAAAGAAAACTAATAAAAATGACATAAAAACTTTGAATTTAACCAAAGGCATCCTAATGACTTTTTTTAATAAAAAGGGTTTAAAATTTAATGAAAAGGACAAAAGTTTAATATAATAAAAAAAAACCAAAACATTTTGTCACCTCCCCCACCCCCCGTGTTACAGCCTGTCCTGGGATTTATAGTATTTTATTTTTTGAAGGTGTAAAATGACCAAAATGCCCTTGGTTGGGCAATGGTTGACTTTTGTGTCGTGACGCGTACAACATTTATCTTAGTTTTTTCTTGTTGTGTTTGTCGTTACGAATGCGTGGACGCGAATGGAACAAAATTCGGAGTTCAAACGAAGGTTCTGCGGGATGTTAATTTCAAGGGCATTATCGTAATTTCACAAGAATCGTATTTCTCTGTTTGGGCTTTGTTGTTTGGCATACCACTGGGGCCCATGCCCCACTCCTTCTCCTGTGCTCTCCCTCACTCTATCTGTGTGAAAATAGAGAGTATATCCAGTGAGGAGTTGAGGGATTCTCTAAGGCATGTTACTACATTTAAAATGTTGTTTTAATTGATTAAATGCAAGCTAGTGAGTGGTGACTATGATTAAGTATGTGCTTGAGGGTAAGGATGGCTAAAATCTGTGTAAGTAGTGATTTTTAACATGTCATGTTTCATTGGAAATCCCTGAGACAAATGTTGGAAGGTTTAGGTTATGTTTTTGTTTTCTTTGTTTTGCTCGGGGACTAGCAAAAGTTAAGTGTGGGGGGAATTTGATAGGAGCATTTTGATGCGACTTTGCATATTTCCTTGCATTTATTTATTTAGTTAGTTTCTATTTATTAGAGTGTTTTAAGCTATTTTCGTGTGTTTGTAGGTCCAAGTGACAAAGTTGGCAAGAAAGTGCATTTTGGAGTACTTTAGAGCAGTTTTGGACTTGGATTGGATAGCATATGCTTGGAGCAAGATGGATGGACGAATTTGGAGTTCAAATGAGGCGAGGATCATGCTACAAATCTAGAGAAACAAGTTCAAGACAAAGAAGATAAGGAAAGAGCAAGAAACATGGAACCTTATCTGGAACATTATCCAAACCTTATCTTATCTTATCTTATCCTAACCTTATCATCATCCTTTTCCACCTAATTCTAGCTGCAAAGGGGGATTCAGTTTCATGAGAAGACATTTGAGAACCTGAGTTCTAGAGGACTTTAATTTCTCATAAAGAATGAAGATAGAAGCTTGGAAGACAAGGAAATTGCAAAAGTGGAATCCGAGTGAAAATTGGATAGTGCTGTGCATAACTGCCATCTTCGACAGAGCATCCAGAATTCCTTAGGATGAATTACATGTCATGACATATATGGTTGGAAAGATCTGGATGTCTAGTTTCCATAGGATTTTACAGATCACGATTCTGATGCTTCTAGAAATAGTTATCACTGTTTTAGTAACAGAAGGTCGAAACAGGCAGTAGAGTCCAAGTTGGATTGGGTTTCAAGGTAAAAATGTGGCAGCTGTTTTGTGCGTGTTTCTACACTTCATTCAGATGAATTAAGGAGTTCTAAGGAGGTCTAAACTCTCTCGAAGTCGTGCCCTTGGAGTCATTTGATGATTCAATCACTTAAAGACGCATAAAACACAAAAGAAGACCAATTTGAGGGGGGAGCACACAAGAGCCTAAAGTCAGAAATCCAAATTGTGCCACAGCTTTGGAGGGTTTAGGTGTAGTCTATCTTTGTTTAATTTTAGTTGTTTTTGTTTAGTTGTAATTATGAGGAACTAATTTCTTTTTAGCTAGAGGCGAATTCAAAGCCATGAACATATATGTGATATGAATTGATTACATCCACTTATAATTTCATGAGTCATGAATGCAATTTGCTTAACTGTTTGATTGAAAACTTATTCTTGTATGTTGATTGAGGATGCATACTTAGTTTACATGCATGAATTTGATGCTAGAATATAAGGGACTTTCACCTAATCGTTAGAAACTTATATTCACAAGTAGTGGAGGTTGCTAGTCACGATCGCGTTAAGTGAATTCCTGGTAGGAGTGTCATGCTATCATAGTCACAAATACCTTGTCAATGCTTATGGTTTTCATAAAACTTAATGATCTTTGATATGTATCTCTAGTATGTTGTCCTATAGGGAACTTGATAAGAATAATTTGGTTGTGGCGCTACGTCCAATTCAATGAATTTAGGAAAATCTGACGGTTAATTTAAGCGTACCTAATTAACTTGGGGTGTTGAGATTCATGGTTTATAGGAAGAATAATTGGAGATCGATTTGTATGCATATATGTCATGTGTGGAGAAGGACCTTCTAGCTAGCTTTTCACTCTTGAATTTACCCTTTCATTTGTTCTTGTTAATTTATTTGTTTAAGTTAAATTCGTCCAAACCAATCCCTGTTTAATATTTTGAGTCTTTTTAGTTAATTTTCGTCCAAAATTTCCCTTAGTACTAGTTTTGAGTCTATAGAGTCTATTTAAGTGTTTTTTAGTCTAGTTTGTGTAGATTAGCATCCCTTTTAATCCCCGGCCTAGAATGATCCCTACTTACATATCCTACATTGATAGGGTTTAAGTTTCTGTGCAATTTAATTTCACATCATGTGAAGTCTAGTCTTAGTAGTTTTTGGCTTTCCTTGTCAAACTTGTAACATTTTATCACACAAGCTCTTTAGATTAATTTTTATTAAATTAGACTTTAGGATACGTAGTATTGAAGTCTGAATCTTTGAAGAACAATGTGTGATTGGTATGTTCGATCTCAAGTAAGGTTTGTGCATGCATATGCATTTCACGTTTAGATTTCTTATGCCTTTTTGACTAGTGAAACTGCCTAGTCAATGTGTGTATCTACTTTACACGAAAGCTGGCATGCAATTTAAGAAAACCCACATGGGCTTGTCTGACAATGTTTTTCCGAGAGTGAGTTTTTTCACCATTGATCTTTTCAGATTGAATTTGTATTTGACAAGTGTCCTTGTGTGTTGTACTTCAGCTGCTCCAAAGAAAACATTTTCTTAAAAAAAGCTTTGGGGGTGGGGGTGATTGGCTTCAAGGATTTTGAACTTCATCTTAAAGGAGAGTGTCTTGTTTTTCCTCTCTAGCAGAAACCCTAGCAGCAGCAAGCATTTTCTGGATAATGTTCTTCATTGAAAATTTATAAAACTATCCATGAAAATGCTTGCTTTAATCTTCTTAAAAGTTCATTTGTTTTTTCTTGTGAGAACAATCATATTTTTCATGAGAGTGTTTTAAGCTCTCCGAGCCTCCTCTCTGTGTTCTTCACAAACCCTAGTTGCAAATACCTTTTTCATGCATTAAATATTGTGCTAACTCACCCACATCATTTGAGTAAAAGGTTTGCATTGTTTTTGGTCTAAAGCTTCTTTGAAATCTTCATATAGACCTAGGTTTGGATTTCCAGTCAGTTTCTTTTTTTCAATTGTTTGACTGGAGAAACTGACTTGTCATTTTTGAATTCATGGCTGCATATCATTTGCATGATACATGGTTCGTTTTGGTGCCACAAGGAGATGAGCTAAAGAAGAGAAGCTGCCTCATTGTGAAGACTGAAGACTTCTCCATCTAGTGCAACATAGGGATGCACAAAGGTACAAGCTGCTCCATAGATTAGGTCTAGGAATTGAGCTTGTTGTGTTATCCTTGTATGAACCCTATTTTCACGGGTAGGTAGACTGGTTTCGCAGTACCTTTAGGAACAGTGGATTAGACTCCCTGGAGTCCCCCGGTTTTTTAACCCAGTTAGGGGTTTTTCTGGGCACCAAATAGTTGTGAGTACTTTGATTAATGTTGTTTGCTTGTTTTATTGTTAATGTTGCATGCTGGTATCATGTTATCTGATAAGTGAATTTGCTTTGGTGTGTGAATACTTGCTGTTGTACTTAAACTGGGTAAAGTCTGACTAGTTGTGTTCTCTAGTCAGTTAAGCTTATTTCATACTGGTGTGTTTTCTGTCAGTAACGAACTTGTAACTAGTTGACTAGTTCCTTTGACTAGTCTACTGTGCAAGATTAACTTTTTAGTTGTAGGATATTCCACCTGGTACCAATTTACACATCACCAATGACACATTCCACCATTGATACCCACGTGGATACCGAGTTCAGGCGTGCTGGCCGACACTCATAAGTGACGAAGCCATTAAATGCATGACAACACTTAGTTTAAGTAAATTAAATTACCATAAAGTTGCGGAAATTAATGTCAACATGCACAAGATTAAGAGCGTACTAATTTGAAACAGCGGAAACAAAATAATGAATCAAGTTCCTAGAATTTCTATCCATAACAGGGATGGATATTATTAAAGAAACTGAATAACAAAAATGATAAATCCCTACATGGTAGGGAAATAGAGTCAGAGCTGCCACTCGGATGCCTCGACTTCACCAGATGCTCTATCACTAGGTCCTGAAGGGGGCGCAAAAACAAAAGGTGTAAATGGACGAAAAATAAAAGTTTTCGAAATACCTTTCTCTTTTCAACATAATAACCCCCTATTTGAAATTCAGTATAATTGTAAAATCGTACTACCGTAGTATACGTCAAAATGTAGTTTATAGGTATAACTGGAAACATATATCAATATAAAATCCGTAGATAACAAATCATATTTCCAAATGTCCTTTCATCATATATACCAATAATATAAGTATAGGAAAACCAACACAGGGTATATAAGCAATCACCCATGTACGTGTTGAGGAACAACCTCTCAATCCCCGTACAAGCACCTTACATTATTCAATTAAATTGTACTCCTAGTACCACACACATGTAAGCACTTGCGCAATAGCGCGTCACACCCGAGTCCTTGCGTAGTGGGGCCTTTTCCCAAAAAATAAACATAAACGTAAGACAAGCTTGCACTAAGGTATTTACCGGACAATACCCCTGGAGTACAGTGCATGTGACCCAAACATGTGAGACTTGTCCTACGGCCGTGAGATGGTACTACAATGTAGTGAAAGCATACCAAGTGTGTTTGAAAACATACATATATATCATGTGTTTAGATATAAGGACCAATATCCTTTTCATAATCCCCAAATATTTAATATCGCATAAATAATATTTCCTCTCAAAAACATATATCAAAAACCAATATATATTTACGCATAAGTGAGATCATAGTATAAACCATTTCATAAAATATATTCATACTTTTGTACATAACCACAATCACCATTTAAACCCATTTCATAAAGCACATATATATATAGAGAAATATATATATATATATATATATATATATTATCACAAAACCATTTCATAACATATGAATTCATGCTTCAAAATCATTTCATATAATAAAACTATCCAAATTATAAATATTTTAAAGCATAGAAACCATTTAATAAAACAAAAGTCCACTCACAGGTGATCGGGAGTGAAATCTCCTTTGGTGTTGCCCTCCTCGAAGTGTGGCGCCGAAGAATTACCTATTTAATATTAGGGGGAAAATTAGAACCTCCCTAATATAAATTAATATAGGCCCTATAGAAAAATATTCCAAAAATAATACTATTTTAGCGAAAACGGGATCGAAAAACGAGTTCCGGGGCTCGAAAACCCTACAGCCGCCGACACCGACGTGCGCCGCCGCACGCCGGGAGGCGCCGCCACGCGCCGGGAGGAGTCGCCACGCGCTGGCACGCGCCGGCACGTGTCGCCACGCGCTTGGTGAATTCATCCCACGTGCGGCTGACGTCAGCCACGCGCCTGCTGACGTCAGCGCCGTTAGATTTAACGGAATATACCTTTCTGACAGAATATTCTGACGCTGTCAGGAATATTCTGTTACCGTTGATGGAATATTCCTTCTTCTTCTTCCTCTCGCCGGTCGCCGGCGCCGCCGTCCTCCGCCGCCTGGTTCGCCGGAATTTCTGGAAAAATACCGATTTAATCCCAAAACTTCAAAAATTCATAACTTCTTCATTCCTTGGCCAAATTCAACGTGCCATATATCAAATTGAAGGTATTGGTGAGTAGAATATTTTCATACCAATTTTGGGCTGGAAAAATGGCCGGAGATGGCCTGAAATTGGCCAGAAAGCTTCAGGAAACCCTAATTTCGTTCTCCTTCAAAACTGCACCAAATTCCACGTTCTTTATATCGATTTGAACCTAATCAACGTAATAAAACCAATGGTAATAGTTTCGAGGCTTACCTAAGTCGGGATTGTAAAGAAACTCTAATGGCAGTTTGTCGTTTTTGTTCCGGCGTCGGTTTGGACGATTGGACTCGAGTTTGGGGATTCTGAAATCACAGACTCATCCAGAATGACGAGACAATCGTAATGGTAATAATCTTGAGTGACGGTTTGACGGTTTTGTAATTCGTCCAAAAACTAGGGTTTTGGTGTTTTTTGTGAAGTTGGCCGAGAGAGAGAGAGATAGCTCGTGCAGAAAGTGGGGAGTTGTGTTGCTGCACAGCAGCCAATCCACAACCCAAAAACCCTAATTCCAATTTACGGGATGAAAATTACTAAAATGCCCCTACACTTTAAAGTTTCGTAGAACGTTCGTTTTAACTCCAAAATGAGTTCCGCTTGCATCCACGCGTTCGTATTGACGAGTACATCATGAATATCTAAAGAAATAAATTTTCACAAGTCGTCACAAAAAGTCAACAAAAGTCAACATTGACCACTAGGGGTTTGGTAATTTCACATAAAACTTTGGGACGGGTTGTAACAATCAAGACCCAGATTCAAGCTTTGCATGCTTGAAATTGGCCTGAAATCGAGGAAGCCATGAATTATGGTTTAAGCCGAGGCTATCGAGTCATTTTCCAGCCACCTCCGGCCACCTTGTGACCTTGAAATAGGTAAAATCGAGTTCCTCATCTTCCTAGCTTTATTTTGACATCTTGTGCATGAAAAATGGTTGAGTTTTGACTATGTTTTAAATATTTGAAAAATTCCGGCAAAATTTTCAGTTTTCGGCGAGATTTCGGTCGGTAGCGATGCGGCGGTCGGAAGTTGCAGCGGCAACCGGAGAGTTGACGTCAACAAACCCGGCCTTGACGTCAGCCAACCCAGTACAGACATCAGCAAACCCAGTCCAAACCTGGTTGGACCGGGAATATTCCAAAGGTATATTCCTTCTTCTAACTGACGGCGCTAACGGAATATTCTCTAATGTCGTTAGAATATTCTGTTAAAGTTAACGGCAAGCCGTTAACTTTAACAGCGCATGTAACCAGAGTAGGGCTGGGAATTTTGTACCGAAATACCGAAACCGAACCGAAAAATACCGAACGGAATACCGAAATTCCCGAAACCGAAAAGTCCCGAACGGTTCGGTAACCGATACCGAAAAAATACCGAAATTTTGGTACGGGGATCGGGATGGTCTTACCATATTTTCGGTAATACCGAACCGAACCGAATTGAAGCAATTCGATTCTCAATTGTCGAAAAATACCGATCGAACCAAAGGAATCCTTTCCATTCCATCCATCCCCATTGCCATTCGAATTGAACTAGTGAGTCTGGACAAAACAAACATACATATTCCTCTCCTCTCCTCTCCTCCCAGCTCTTGAAAATACCGATCGAACCCAGCATTCGATCCCATCCATTCCCATCCCCATTCGAATCGAATTGAACTTCTCCTCTCCTCTCCTCTCCTCTCCTCTCCTCCCAATCCCAACTGAGCTCTCGACCTCCTCAATTTAAGGGCAGAGCGAAGAAAAATTACAGTGGCGGTCGGAATTGGATCTCAACGTCCTCGCTCTTCTTGTTCGAAATTCATTAGGGGTAAGGTCGTTCAACCAAAACCCACCTTTCTAAATTTTGTAATTCATGCAAATATGGCGTCCTTTAATCGAACCCGTGGCTATTGTACTGATCTGCAAGTTATGAAGGAAACGCGATTGATTGCTTTGCTTCTTGCTGTTTATACAAATTTTATGATATTTATTGTTTTAGATTTTAGGGCTGAGCTCGTGCTAAATGGAAAATGCATTTTGTTCAGAGCTCTTGAATTGATTATATTTTCCTTTTTGAATAATTGGTTAGTGAGAGATTTCATGGCTTTTGATGCATTTTTGAATGTTGGTAACTTTTGATAAATTGTTTTGGATGTTGAGTTGGTGGCCTTAATCTTCATATTTGCAGTGTTGGGTTTCACCAAAATCTTTGCTGTTACTGATGAGGATGTATATGCTTGCTGTTTCTGATGATATGCTTGCTGTTACTTGCTGTGTGTGTGTGCATTGTGCGTTTGTGTGTGCAGAATGCAGTATGCACAGTGTGTGTGTGCATTGTGCGTTTGTGTGTGCGGTGCAGTATGCAGGGTGTGTGTGTGTGCATTGTGCGTTTGTGTGTGCAAAATGCAGTATGCAGTATGCAAAATGCAGTCATGTTTGTAATTGTAGATAGGCAAGTATTTCATGGGATTATAATTATATATGATGGTTGCTCAATTCTTATTAATTTGTGAAACTAAAATATAGAGGATGGGAGAGATTGCATTCAACATTTCAAAATTCTGTCAAATGCTTTCTGAGTTTCAAAATTCTGTCAACATTTCAATATTAATTTGTCAAATGCTTTCTGAGTTTCTGAGTTTCAATAGCATTATGACTATAGAGTGTGATGGTCAAAATTGTAGACTCCAAACATAGAAGATTGCTTTAAAGTTTGATAAAATTATTGAATGGTGGGTTTTCTGCATGTCCCAGCAAATGGATAATATTCAAAGAAACAAATTAGCAACACTTTCTGGTTTTACCAGAAACTTCTGTAATATTATCTGGAATCTTGATAGGGAAGCATAGGAATTTGAAGTGTCACATTTTTATATATCGTGAATGGCATGAGAAAAACTGTACTGCTCCACTTCTTATCTGGTATCTTTATATGTTTGTATCATGAGCATGCTATATTGAAGTGGGGCAGAATTTTCACTTAATACTGGGTATATTTTCCTTCAAAACACTGTTGTAAACTTGTATTTGTGAATGGATTGAATGGATTGTATATTTGTATTTGGGAACTTTATTTCTTTATCATTTATGATTGAATGGATTATGGATTGAATGGATTGATTTTGAAGGGATTATGGATTGAATGGATCGAATGTTTTGAATTTGAATGGATTATGGATTGAATGGATTGAATGTATTGAATTTTGAATGGATAATGAATATGTGAATGGATTGAATGAAGTGAATGGATTGAATGGATTGAATGGATTGAATTTGAATGGATTATGAATATGTGAAATTGTGAATGGATTAGGCCAAAAATCTTGAAATGCTTCATGTGGTTTCGGGGGTTTTTAATACCGAAACCGAACCGAAAGGTTCGGTATCCCAAAATTTCGGTATCCCGAACCTTTCGGTTCGGTTTCGGTATTAAAAACCTCCTCCCCGAAGTTTCGGTTTCGGTATTCGGGAGTGGGAGTTCGGTTCGGTTACCGAACCGAAACCACCCCTAAACCAGAGCGTGTGGGCGGGTGAGGGTGCATACCGGTGCCTAGTGGCCATCCACTGGCGCATGGTGGTTCGTGGGACCTCACGGCGGGGTGTGGAACCTTACGGCAATGCGTGCGGTAGAGCGTGGATGCCCGTGGCGGCGTATTTGAGTTTTCAGACACCAAAACTCTTAATTTAAGTTCCGTACTCCGTATTCTTCGTAGTTTTTGATTACTTTATTAAATGTGGTTGTTTTACTTTAGGAGTGACAACCTGAGGACTACAGAGAGCGTACAAGCAAAGCAATTACAACTACGGTCACTGTGAGTGGGCTTTTCTTTCCAAACTTATATTTATGTATGCTTCAAAATAAATTTTACATATATGCTTTGAGACAGACTTTAGACTTACTTGGTTTTAGAAATTCAAATGTTTTAGCGAATTAACGGTATTTTGAATTACGGTATTTGTGAATACTACTTTAGAATGTTTTATTACTCGCCTTATTTTAGAAACGATACGCTTTATGTGTTAACCCATTTTAAGATATGAGATTTGAGACTTTACTCGTGGCATGTTTTTGTACGTTACCCTCTCATTTAGGATTGCTTACACGGTGTCTATAGTGCTGTCCAGGGCCAGAACCAGCTTCACGTGTTTGTTCACATTGCACCGACACACTCACTTTGGATCCATCGTAGGTGCCAACCTGTTCTAGTTGTTTTTACTTCTAGAACTCGTTGTGATGTGCTTAGCGCCAGCTTCACGTGTATGTAGTACTTGAGCGTAGATTATTACACCTAGCCTGTTCATGGCATAATATCTCTGCATGAGCTCGTGTGTTTGCATCACCTATTGAGCGTAC
Organism: Gillenia trifoliata; assembly: GCA_018257905.1. Classification (NCBI taxonomy): domain Eukaryota; kingdom Viridiplantae; phylum Streptophyta; class Magnoliopsida; order Rosales; family Rosaceae; genus Gillenia; species Gillenia trifoliata. The sequence goes on from CM031080.1 coordinate 23,765,424, forward strand.
CCTGTTGTTTATCTGTGATTTTGTGATTCGCCTGCTTTCACTAATGCCATGGAACTTCGTGCTATTTTTAGATTTCACTTGTTGATTTCCATGTGTTGGTTTCTACTGAAGAATTTTATATTGAAGTTTATGGTTATTTACCCGTTCTGGAAAATATTTGATTTTCCACTTTTACGCTGGTTTTCATACCTACTATGTAGTATGGTTTTGAGAATTATTATGGGTTTTGAGATTTTTACAGCAAGGGGTTAGTACTTTCGAAAAAGCAAAGTTTTAGAAAATTATTGTTTTTATTTTTTGCGCACTCACACTTTTCTGTTTTGCGCCCCTCTAGGTTTTAGTAGACTTTGGAGCTCTTGACATCGGGACGCGGTAACATGATTCCCTTTTCATTGTAGGGAATCCTTCCTAGTAATTGTTGTTCTCTGATACTTCCCACTCTGTAAAGTTAGTTTTATGTTTTTATTTATTTGGTTCACACACACTTCTGCGCACTCAGTCTTTATTTCATTCAAACTTCTTTTTCTTACTTAAATTACACTCATTCCTTCAAATGGCTTTCGTCACCCTACGGAGTGGTCGGCCAACACACCTCGATTTTTGGGTGTCCACTTGGACATCCGGATCGGGGCGTGTCACCCCACGTGTCCCAACCACCACCCCACCCCTCTACCCCACATCTCTCCTTCTCTTTCTCTGTCTCACACGTTTTTTTGTTTTTGTCAATCTCTCTCTCTCTCTCTCTCTCCTCTTTCACATATCCCCTCATCAACTCTTTCTCTCTCATATTTCCTCCCTACTCCCATCAACTCTCTTTCTCTCTCCTTTCTCATCTCACCTCATATATAATATATTGCACTTTTTTTTAATTTCTTTTTTTCTTCCATGTGTTTTTTGGCAACTTCCAGTTGTAATTCTATCAAACTAAATCCAGGAAAACAATTGCCTTTTTTTTTTTTAATTGTGTTTAGGGTTTTTGGGGAGGAAAGAACTTAAAACTTTTACAGCCATTTTGTGCAAAAATACTTAATAAAAGTTTAAGAAAAACACTTAGTTCAACAAAATTGTTATCAACAAGTTTTTAATAAAAAATACTTCTTGACATTTTATTCATGAAAAATACTTAATTGTTTAATTAAGTATCACTGTTTCTAGAAACAATAACACTATTTCTAGAAACGGTAACACTATTTCTAGAAACAGTAACACTATTTCGAGAAACGGTGACACCATTTTGAAAAACATAGACACTATTTCGAGAAACAGTAACACTATTACTAGATATGGTGATACTATTTCGATAAACGGTGACACTGTTTCGAGAAATGGTATCACCGTATCTAAAAACTGTGACACTGTTTCTAAAAACAGTGACAATGTTTCTAAAAACAGTGATATTGTTTCGAGAAAAATAATTAATAAATTGTACTATTTCTTTTTTAATAAAAAAAATTAAGTGTTTTTCATGAATAAAATTTCATAAAGTAATTTTCATTAAAAATTTGTTGATAACAATCTTGTCGAATTATTTGTTTTTCTTAAATTGGGTTTTTTGGTATGAATCTTTCTTTTATTTGACATGATTTTGTGACACAAATTGTGAAAATATTATCTTGATTATATGAACTTTTGTCCTTTTTTTATTGGACAAAAAATATTAAATGAGGAGAAAGGTGGGGATGTGTGTGTGAGAGAGTGGATGAGACATAAAAAACAAATGGACAAAGAACAAAGGTGGGGTCAGGTGGGTGAGAGAGAGAGATTTCTATATTTGGATGGGACAAAAAAAAAAAGGTAAAAAAACCCAAACGGGTGTGAGACAGAGAAAGAGGGAGAGATATAGGGGTCGGGTAGTGGATTGGATGCTCTGGAGAAGAGGGCGAGACAAAATTGTTTGGTTTATTTTATTTTATTTTATTATATTAAACTTTTGTCATTTTCATTAAAGAAAGTTATTAGGGTGATTTTGGTTAAAAAAAAGTTTAAAAATATCATTTTCATTAGAACAAGTCCACTCGTTTGAGATGTGCAAGAGCAGGGCAGGGGCAAGGAATAATATTATTTTTTATTAATTCTTTTTATGCTTTGTTGGACTTATCCGGGACTTGTCATTATCCCCTTAGATTTTCGATGAGATTTTCAACCACTCTCGTCACGACACGTGTCATTATCTATTAAAAATCTCATAGCAGATTTTTAATGAGATTCTCTAACCAATCACATAGTGCCATGTGTCATTATCCAATCTCTTGAATTCCTCAAATTTCTCCATAAAAACCCCTGAAACCCCCACATCTACTCACACCAATCTCCTGCATCCTCCCTACTAATCTCAATTCATAGATTTTTACAGAGAAAAGTTCTTTCAACAATGTCTAACTTGAGGAGGTTGGAAGACAGTGAAGAAGAAGAAATGGAGCGAGAAGATAAAGCACGAAGAATCCAACAAGCCCAACACCGAAGGCGGAGAAATGCATCAACCAGTAAAGTGAGGAATGAAGAAGATGATTGGGGGTAATAATAATAAAAAAATATCCATTTTTTATAATTTTTTTTTTCGTTTTTAACGGTAGGATTAATCCTGACTGTTTTTTTTTTTTTTTCAATTTTTAATCAAACATACCAGATTGTGCCACGTGGCACAACGGTAAAATTTTCAATTTTTTTTCGTTGAAAATCCAACAGTCTAGATTAATTAGCCATTGGATTTCCAACGGCTACAAACGCGCCAAGTCATAGAATCGTTAGCTCTGTCTGCATCAGCCGACACAAGTGGGTCCCGCAGAGCAGAAACTGTAGCCTAACTCGCCCCTGCCCGCGCCTGATTAAAAAAAAAAAATTTAATTGTGACTGACATCACCTTGTCTGCTGGAGCAAGCTCGGGCGCAAATTGCTCGGCCTTGAGGTTGGGCTTCTTGGGGCCCACTTCTTGCCCTTTTCAATTTAGACCGGTGGAGCCTCTTTTTTGGGTTGGAGGGCAATTGGTCTGCCCTTGCCCTTGCCTTTCTACCACCGGTGGACTTGCTCTTAAAACTCCCTTGAAAATATGGCACTAAATTTTGGGATTTCCCACCCTTGAATTGGAGATAGTCTTAAGGCTTAAAATGTAGTTAATCCCTACTTTTGCTGCCGAATAACCAAAATAAAAAATGATAACCATATACTATTTTTCTCACTATATACTTTCTTGCTTAATTATGTTCTTCGTGTAGGGAAAAAAAATAGTGTTAAGTTATCATTTAAAAAAAAACATACAATAGGTGGCGTAATCTGAACAGTAGGATGATTTTGGATGGTCAAGATTAAAAGGCTTGTATGTACAGTCGGGCACAAACCCAGTCTTAAGGATTGAGCAGAGCATTTTATTAGGGTTTAAGCTAAAATCTCCCCCAGAAATGGCGTCTCTCATGGCGATTCGACGCGCACGAAGCCCTTCGCTGTCTCCTTTCTTCAAGGTACGGCCTCATCACCCTTCTCATTTCATCTCCTCTCACGGCAGCAACACCACCGCCATCCCAACCCTAACATCAGCCAAAACCCTAAGCACCTCCGCCGTCCCAAATGAGTACCCGAGGCCTCCTCAGCAGCAACCCCCGCCGGCCGATCCTAGGGCTTTTGACGTCCAGGGAAACCCTAACCAGTGGAGCCCACAAGGTCAGGGCTACGGGAACCCGAACCAGTGGAATTCGCAGACCCAGGGCCAGAGGTCTGGCAATCAGTTCAATTATCAGGGTGAGAACCAAAGCTATCCCAATCGGGGATATTCTAATCAGGGTTCGGACTATCCCAATCGCGGATATCCTAACCAGAATAACCAGAATCAGAGCTACCCGCAACGCGGAAACTCGAATCAGTGGAGTCCTCAGGGGCAGGGCACTCCTCAGTATCAAAACCCTAACCAGGTGAATCCTCCTCCTCAGCAACCCAGAAGCCCAAACCAGTGGAACAATCCCAATCAAGGATACCCACAACCTGGAAACCGTAATCAGTGGAGCCCACCAGCTCAAAACCCTAATCAATGGAGCCCCCAATCTCAAAATCCTAATCAGTGGAGCTCCCAACCTCAAAACCCTGCTCACTTGAGCATCAACAACAACCAGGCTGTGAATCAAACCCCGGAAGTTGTGCCCCATTCGATCGATGATTTGAGGAGGCTGTGCCAAGAGGGGAAGGCTAAAGAAGCCCTGGAGTTGATGGATAAAGAAGGGGTCAAGGCTGATGCTGATTGCTTTCAGTCTTTGTTTGAGTTGTGCGGGAGATTGAAGTCGCTCGAGGACGCGAAAAAGGCTCATGATTTCTTTTTGCAGTCTACCTGCAGGGGTAATCGTGAGTCAATCCATAAAATCATTGAAATGTATGGAAAGTGCGCGAGCATGACTGATGCACGTAGAGTGTTCGATCATATGCTTGAGAAGAATATTGATTCATGGCATTTGATGATTAATGGGTATGCGGATAATGGGTTAGGAGATGATGGGTTGCAGATGTTTGAGGTGATGAGGGAGAAAGGGTTGCAACCCACTTCCGAAACTTTCCTTGCAGTATTCTCGGCTTGCGCTAGTGCAGATGCTGTGGAAGAAGCATTTATACATTTTGAGTCGATGAAAACTGAGTATGGAATTTCTCCAGGAGTGGAGCATTATATGGGGGTTCTAGATGTGCTTGGAAAATGTGGTCATCTAAATGAGGCGATTGATTATATTGAGAAGCTCCCATTTGAACCTACAGTGCCAGTTTGGGAGGCATTGAAAAGTTATGCTCGGATTCATGGAGATATTGATCTTGAAGATCAGGCTGAGGAGTTAATGGTTGCTCTTGACCCGTCAAAGGCCGTTGCGAATAAGATCCCAACTCCACCACCGAAAAAGCGTACTGCTATTAGCATGCTTGATGGGAAGAACAGAATTAGCGAGTTTAAAAATCCGACACTCTACAAGGATGATGAGAAGTTAAAGGCTCTTGCTGGGATGAAAGAAGGAGGTTATGTGCCAGACACAAGATATGTCCTTCATGACATTGATCAGGAGGCTAAGGAGCAGGCCTTGCTTTATCACAGTGAGCGTTTGGCAATTGCATATGGTCTCATTAGTACTCCGCCAAGGCAAACTCTTAGGATCATCAAGAACCTCCGCGTCTGCGGGGACTGCCACAATGCAATTAAGATCATGTCGAAGATTGTTGGAAGGCAATTGATCGTCAGGGACAACAAACGATTCCATCATTTCAAGGACGGAAAATGCTCTTGTGGGGATTATTGGTAAAGAGCAGATATCACCTCAGACTTGCCTAAAGAGTTCTTTCCAGTTGCAGTTTGGTGTGTAAAAAGTTCAAACAATGCCGAGCTATATACGGGATCCTGTGCAGTTGAGCACCAGTGCTACTAGTTGGTAGGAGATTAACCATCCACTGCTTGTTTTGACATATATGCCGAACTATATATGCATTGCATTATCTGTTTGTTTCGATGTTGAATCAATTATTTGTCAAAATTCCAAATCATATTTTCTTTTCCTTTTTCGGCATCCCGATTGCTTTCTACCTATGAGATACTATTGGAAATAGCTGTATTTTGGTTCATGACGTCTTGAAGCTATTAGAACATACTTTCAAAACATGTCAAGATGGTCTCTCTAATATTATGGTGCAAAGATGGTGTTTCGGTATTTAGTTAGCAATTGACATGGACTTTTTGGGTAGTATGGTGCATGCATTGAAGTTGTAAAGTTTCATTTGATAATTTAAATTTGGTGGACTCTTTCTTCGAGCTTGCCGAATTACCAACTAGCTCTTGATCTAGTGGTACTTTCTCGAGTTCCCAAATTTGAATTTCCCGTCCCCATTGATAAAAACAAGAAAAAGGGGCAATGGCATGATAGATGTCCAGCTTCCAATTTGGATGAAGTTCATAGACCTTATTTCGAAGAGATCCTTAGCTCTCTCCGATTGTACATCCCCTTGTATCTTGAATTCATGTGATGAGCGAGATAGGTGTAAGGATATATACAATTGGTTACAAGGCGGATTATCTCGGAGAAAAGAAGAGAAGCATTTGTTTTCTTTAGCAAACAACGTCATCTCACATTATGTTATTACCATTCACCATACAAGGCAAATTATACAGCAAAGTGCTTCGCACGGATTTACATAAACACACACAAACACAAATGCAAATTAGGTCTCTATTTCTCTATGCACATCGCATGGAACGAGTCATCATGGTCATGAACTCATCTAAGTTAACCATACCATCCCCATCAGTGTCTACTGCTCTCACCATCCGCCGGCAGTCTTCAAGAGTGCACCTCTCCTCCAACCCCCTCAGCACTTCCATAAGTTCTTCTGCGCTTATTTTTCCGTCGCCGTTCAAATCAAACGTCCGAAAAGCATTCTGGATGTCCATCGTCCGAATCCCTCCCCCCTTCTTGTATACATCCATGAACTCCTTGAAATTGATAAAGCCATCCCCATCCAGATCAACAATCTTGAAAATCTTCTGCACTTCTCCAATCATGTTTCCCTTTCCCAGTGCTTTCAGTATGGCCTTGTACTCCGCCTGAGATATCTTCTCGTCTTTGTTGGAGTCGAACTTCTCAAAGACTTTCTTCATCTCATCGAGATTTGGCACGAAAGTAGGTGCTAAGCCGGAGTATTGCCTGTCTCGAAAGGAAAATATCTGAGACGGTTTGCGCAGAAACTTCCTCTTCGAGAGGTTGTACTGGAAGTCGAGGAAGTTTGCTTTCGACATATCCGTCTCAGGCGATCAGAGCAAATACGAAAATCAGACTTTGATATAACGGTCCAGGTAGCCGTCAGTATGAGATGGCAGGAACTGGGTGCCTTCGACCTTTATATACTGTATACAACAATTTGATTGCTTAACAAGTTGTGGCAATTGAAGAACAAAAGATTCTTAGGTGATAACTGACAGAAAACGCTAAGAACAGATAAGAAAAGAATACATTCTTTACAAAAGCTACAAGCAACTACAATCTCCTTTCTCCTCCTCAAAACTCTCCTTTTGAAGTTTTTTCTTTCAAATTTATAAATAAAAAGTACTCGAAGGGAGGTATAACCAGAACTCACCAAACTAATCGTAAATTATTCCCGATATACAAAAAAATCTAGTAAGAAATAACTCTGTTAAGCTCATGGCGGTTTTCCATTATCCAAATCCACCATCACTTCAATGTCCTTGCGAGCTGTTATCTTCTGTACATATCCTGCAATGACGACTATCTCGGGTAAGAACTCTAGGGTTGTCATTCCAAAACACAAGGGGTCCGAAAAATAGGTTTGAGTTCATACAAAATTAATAAATATGAAATCTAGGAAGGAAAAGGCCCTAGCAAGTGCACATTAAACACAAAAATGATGACCCGAAGGAATCAGTAAAGTTTCCTTTCGACCTTTGAACAATCTTTAAAGTCCTTTAAGCATCCCACCCATAAGGCTTCTTCATAAAGTAAATGTCAGTTTACAGGACTTTGACATCATCAAATATGCTCGTATATCTCTCCCTTTCACTGTACAATAAAGGATGGTGCCATTGCAAAACGTTGCCAACCAAGAGAAAATAAAGTTGGCAGACCTAGGTAGTATCAGAGTTAAGACAAAGACGGTGGAGAGATGCTTATGTTAGTAAATTTAATTCCATACATCTTGAAATGATATATTTTCTCATTCACCTAAATTGAGAACTTAACTTTAGGAAACATTCTAATGAGAACCTAATGACTGGACTCGAAAACTTACACATCAATCGTGAGATGTATATGGGTGGCTGAAATGGATAATGGACGATAGTAGGGGAGATGCAGCAATCTGACATGTTAACATACTAATTAAAAGCCCCCAATCGATACAACTCATAATACTACAGGCCACCAAGAATCATTGAAAGAAACTCAAATAACCTGGTTTCTCGCTTCTAATTATCTCTATAAATCCTATTGAATATAGTCACAGATGGGAGCTGGAAGAATTGCGTACAACAGAAAAGAAAAAGATCGCATCTATTAAGATGAAATAAGATGAAAGGAGAGCATCTTATTTAAACTTGACAGTTCTAAAGTTGAAACCACAAGGATGCTTCGTCCAACGTTAACCAGTAAGTTCAATCTTCAATGCACTTAGGAAAACTGTCAATCACTACCTTATACAGTTTCAAGTTTCACATGCTTAGATTGTTTATAATGCACTAGATAGTAACAAAATACATGTAATTAAATAAGTTGATTAATGTACTATCATAGCTTCTCCGAGGTTACTTTCTATCTATCTCTTCCTCTCACACACATACACGCAGATGGAGGTAAATTTTTATGCCACCAGACAATGGTTGAGTTGTGCTACTGATACTGCCTGTTGGCCTCAGTAATTGAGAAATGAGAGATATGACAGGGAACTCTATGAATTCTTCACATAATTTATGTATATGAGAATTCAGAGAAGCCAAATGGCAAAACCTACAACATAAAACTTTCTAGAGGCATGCAAAGAAGCCAACGAACACTTCCAGATACCCCAACAATATGTTGCAAAGGATCATTCCCAAGAACAAAGGCCTTTTTGTCCCCCACTTGAACAATGACTTTGATGATGCTCTATTCCCAAGATTTGCACTAAGCGTGTTCAGTTTGGCTGTCAAGCCTACCAGTCGGATTATATAAGGCTTCTATTGTTTAGAAAGGGAGAATCTGACAAGCCTACCGGTATTTGAACCAGTCTATGTTAAAAATCGAAATACACTTCTAAGCCTTGAACAGAGTATCACAAGAAAATGTTCAACATGGTGGTCTCAAAATCTATCGTTTAAGAGCTAAAACCCATTTACTTATGCTTCATGTGAGTGCTTAAAGCAGTAAACGGTATGAACAAACACACACATATGTAATGAACAATTCCAATCACAACCTGAAAACAGGAAACCACAAAATTTAACATGTAATCGAGCTAAACCGAAGTAAATTAAACCCATCATTCGCAGGCCTCCAGTATCGAAACCACCCCCCCCAAAAAGAAATTTATTTACTATCATACCGATTCCTTGGCAGGGTATGCATTTGCAGACTGTCTCTTTTCCTCTTTTGTTGTAATAACTTACAAATCCTGAGCCTTGGCAACTATTGCACTTTCCTGTCCATTCATACACAACTTCCTTGCAATCCTACAACAATTTCCAATTTATTTATTTTTAATAAATATTTTGATTGAATTATCCACAAGCAATTTTGCAAATTACAACCAAATCAAAACTGAAATTCCGATTCTGACCTCAACTACAGGATCGCATCGGAGCCTGCGGTCAATCTCCTCCGCCGAGACAGGCGACGTATTAGGATAAGTCATCGGGAGCGGAAGGGCGTCGCCGTTGTCGAACAAATAGCTCTCTCTATCACGCGACCATTTCCTCTCCTTGGCGCTCACCTTAACACCAGCACTGCCGCTGCTGCTGCCGCGAAGCCGAGCAGGGCCGCCGTCGAGGTCAGAGTCCTGGCCAATTCGGACGCCGACGGAAGCCCCGTCAGCGGTGGCAGAGGGGAATTGGATTAGGCGGGGGAATGTGGGGCCCCGGGGGAGGTCGCCTGTGGCTGCGCGGCAGCGAAGATGTGAGGGTTTGGTGGGGAAGAAGAGGCTAGGGTTAGTAGCCAACATTCCAAGAAATGTTGAGGAGCTCAAGAGTCAGAGAGGAGAGAGAGAGAGAGAGAGAGAGGGTGAGAAGTGGAGGGAGATTTGTTTATATAGATTACGGGTGCCGCGCGCACGGTAACAGCAAGGCACATTAACTTGCGGTCTCTGTTCGTTTGTCAAGTGGAAGCTTACTTGAGTTTAATTTGTTGTTTGTTGTGTTAAAACGTGAAATGGATAGGACTGTATATGATGGGTTATGAATTCACAATACAGTGGATTATCTAACCTATCCTCACATATGGGTTACAAGTCCTGTCTCTCTTGCTTCAACGCCGCAAAGTCTCTCTCGCTTCAACGCTGTCTCGTATTCCTTCATCGAATGCTCATCCTTTTCTTCCGTTTGCGGCTTTGATTCTTCCATAGGTACATTTATACGACTCCTATACTATAGATCTGAAAATTTAGGGTATGAATAGCTTGTTTTTCATCTGAGTTTTGTCTGTTTTTAGAGAAATTTGGTTCAATTTTTGCTAGTTTAAAGATTTTACTGTGTAAATGGTTGTAACCGAGCTATTTTGTTTGTTTGAATTCTGGGTCATCAGGATCTTGATCATTGTTATGTGAGTTCTTTGTAAATCCTTTTTAATTCTCACTCGTATCTTACTTAATTTTTTGGGTTTGGGTGTTTTTTGATTTTTATGGGTTTTTAAATTTCTATATATATATATATATTTTTTTTTTTTATGGGTTTTGTGATTGTTCAATGAATTTGTTGAATTTGTTGGTTTGGTGTGTTAAATCTCTGATTTTGGTTGAAATAAGCTGAATTTTCGCTAAGTAGACAATCTTAAGAGCATTCCTAAAGATTTCGCTAAGTGGTTCCCTAAAGTACTTAAAGCGTGAAGCCTAAATACACTTGAAGGGTCAAGTCTTTCCAATTCTTCTTATCTTTTGCAGTTTGGATTCACTCTTTATTATTATATTTTTGGCCATTTTCATCCAATTTACTTTGATAAAAAAAAAACCAGCAATTCTAGAGGTCCTTCAGTTTAATTTGGTTGTTATTTTCAACCTGATAAGTGAATAAGTGATAGTAACTAATATTCTAGATAAACTATTATCATTGCACATGTTTCCAATTGAGTTGTCCTTAACTAAACAACGTTTTTCTTAATATTTCTTGTCAATAAGACGATCGAGGTAATATTATTGAGCAAGGCAGGGTTTGTTTATTTATTTATTTATTCTAGTATGATAATAGTGATTAGTTCATTACGGGGGGAGGATTTATGGTGTCTTTACAACCAGTTGTAAGGATTTTTCTATATATGGATTATTGTTTAGGAAACTGAATGAAGGAACAATTGGTTTTTTTTTTCCTCAGCAGTCTTTTCATCCCCAGTTGATTGGAATAAGGATTTTTCTACATATGGATTGTGTATATATGCATATAAGGTTATATTCTTGTAAATTTTGACTTGAGCATTTAGGAGAGCCCCCTGAAGGCTCTGCTTCATATCTAAAAGGGTTGCTTTTTTGATTCATCATCCGCATCTGGAAGTAGGAAAATGAAAAGACAGAATAAAGTTTTTGATGATTTGGAAAAAATTGCTAGTGTACTAGAGAATATTGTGGAGGGCCATGATTCTAAAGTACTAAAGCTAGTTGATGGGTTGAAGGAGCATAGCGACGATGGTAACCATAAGTTTGTGGGAGAAGAGCTCAAAAAGATGGGGTTTTCTATTGGGGATTGGATTACCTTACTTACCTTGTTTAAGGATCCGGCAAAAGTGCGTGTGTTCAAGACACTAGATGAAAGTGAAGATAGGTTCGAGTATGTGAGGACACTCCATGGAGATCGATCATAGAGTTCATGATTTAGATGTTGTTTATTGTTATATTTTCTAGTTGAATTTTAAGAGTTTTAATTTTGTTGAGGTTGCGTTTTAATTCGGAATTTGTTATATTTTTTAGTTGGATTTTTAAGAATTTTAAGGGTGGCGTTTTAATTTGGACTTTCTTTGGGTACTTTCTTGGATGACTTTATCAAATTTGTAGTTCTTTTATTTGTTTGAATTAATTATATGTGGTATTGAATAATGAAAATGAAAAAAATATATGAAAATTTTTAAGTCCAATCCAGTCTTGTACCAAACAATGGACTGGATTTAAGTCCAATACAATCCCATCGAGCTTAGTGTTTCACCAAACAATGGACTGAGATTCAAAGCCTAACCAATCCTTGCCAATCTAATCCTATCCCTAATGCCCAATCCCATTTAGCGCACCAAATGAGCCCTTAAGGTATTTGTATAGACATATCTGTGTCAAAGATATGTGCACGTTTACATAACCGGAAGGGAGTGGAAAGAAGTACACTATTTGGCTCTCTTACATGAGTTTCTTTTGCTCCTTACAAATTTGAATATTGAAATCTAATTCCTACAAAAAGTTTAAAGATAGATTATACGACTCTAAATTTAGGGCATTCAATACCACGGGGCATTGTAGCATGTATGGCTAGGGGTAAAGAATGCTTGTGCATCAATTCATAAAGATCATCTCTAGAAAAATTAATCTAATTTAGAGAATGTTTAGTCATTCATATATGTCAAACAAATCGGCCGTTATTGTAATATGTAATACCCGCATGATTAACCGCCGACTTATTTGATTTATATGGATGACTAAACAATGTCCAAATCGAATGAATTTTTTCTAGAGATGATTTTTAGATAATGATAAAAAGAATCAATAGTTCAAATTATGACGTTTGTATAGTTAAATAATATCACGCTATCATGCAAAGAGGTATTATTCTGTAAAGAATGAGAGTCATTTTGTTACGACCCCTCCCTAATTTGTTGTATTTTATTCCCCAAAGTTGTCAAATTACGAAAATGCCCTTGTAAGGGCTAAGTGGAAATCCTATGTGGATATTTGAGCTCATTTCATATTTTTGTCTCCATTCTTGCCATATTTGAGTAGTACTCGTTGATACGAACGTGTGAGCACAAACAGAAAGTAATTTGGAGTTAAAACAAAGATTCTACAAAACTTTAACATCAAAGGCAATTTAGTAATTTTACCACACTTTGAACACTTCTTATTTTGTTTTATTTTGCGTTGGTTTGTGGTCCAGTGGGACCCACTCTACGGATTGAAGCAATCCGAATGGATGTGGTATAACTGTCTGAGTGAGTATTTGATTGGTTAGGAATATGTGAATAATGAATTTTGTTTATGCATATTTATCAAGAAGTCACATTTTAGATTTCTGATAGTTGCAGTTTATGTTGATAACATGAATCTCATTGGTACTCCCGAAGAGCTTGAGAAAACTGCCTCGCACCTGAAGTCAAAATTTGAGATGAAAGATCTTGAAAAAACTCGATAATGTCTCGGCCTGGAGAACAAACATTGTTCTGACATTATTCTTGTACACTAGTCGAACTACACCCAAAAGGTGTTGCGTCGCTTTAATGATGATAAAGCGAAACTTTCGAGTACTTCTATTGTCGTCCGAACGCTTAGATGCAAAATGAGACCTTTTTTGTCCTAAAGACGATGAGGATGAGGTTTTGGAGCCTGAAGTTCCATATTTGAGTTCAATTGGAGTATTATTGTATTTAGCTCAGTGCATTAAACCAGACATCTCCTTTGCTGTTAATCTTTTGGCAAGGAATAGCAATGCGCCAATATGGTGACACTGGAATGGTGTTAAAGACATCCTTCATTACCTCAAAGGTACTACGGATTTGGGTTATTCTATCCCAATGCATCTCAGAATAGATCATACCTCTCTGGTCTTGGGAATGATGCTGGCCTTGTTGGTTATGCTGATGCAGGTTATTTATCTGATTCGCACAAGACAAGTTATCAAACGGGTTATGTCTTTACCTCTGAAGACACTGCAATATCTTGAAGGTCAACTAAACAGACCTTAGTTGCAACTTCTTCGAACCATGCTGAGATTCTCGCCTTTCATGAAGCTACATATGAATGCTTTTGGTTGAGAGCTGTTGTTAAGCATATTCAAAGCACTTGTGCACTTTCTTCTGCCGTTTATGTCCCATAACAATTTATGAAGACAATGCCGCCTGTATCGACCATATCATAAAATGATACATCAAAAGAAGACAAAACCAAGCATATTGCACCTAAATTCTTCTTCTCACATCAGCAACAAAAGCATCATAAGATTGAATTCAAGTAGATTCGATCCCAAGACAACCTTGCCGACCTTTTCACGAAGTCTAATTTCCAGAAGCTTGTTCAAGGAATTGGTATGCGTAAATTGTCTGATTTGTAATGATTTTAGTTCTCATTTGGAGTTTTGTCAAACTCAAGGGGAGTATCTTGAAGTGTACTCATTTGACCTTAATGTACTATTTTTCCTACGATCAGGATCATTTTGTCTTATTGGTTATTTGTTGTCTGATGAGGTTTTGACGAGGCACCTACTCTAGATTGGCCATAGCCTTATGTGCGTTTTACTTACGTTATGAAGATATTAAGTTTTGACATATTTCATTGTACTCATTTTTCTCTTTAGACGATGAGTTTTGTCCCATAATAGGTTTTACCATAGCCAAATTTTGTGAGGCTTATTCTTATATGCATTTCCCTATTTGAGACTCGCATTCGACACTTGTGAAACTTACAAAGTTGTTACTCGAGAAAACTTCCCGCGATCACATGTGCAATGACGCAATTCCTTGTGAAACTTACAAAGTTGGTGTTCCAGCAGCTCTTTTATTTAGTGTTCCAGCAGAATCCCCTGAGATCCTTTGCAACTCTGACATCAATTCATATGATAATTACTCTCATAGTAACAAGTACCTAAAGTTGTGTCTCTCCTAGGCCTCTTTTTGGCTGAATCGCATCAGAAATAGGTGTTTCCAATTTAAATCCAAAAAATTTCGGAATGAAATATCAATTCCGATTTTTGTAAACAATGTAAATCGACAGAACAAATAAGGCTATCGATCGGGATATTAATATATAGTTATGCACTTTGCCCTTCATAACATTCTCATTAGCAATTAAGTAAATTCTGTACAACATGTTAGTGGTGAATATGTTGCTCATATCGCATATGCTGCACTTGGTTTGTTGGTTTTACAGTTATGGTCTGACGTTTTGAGAAATTAGATGCATATATAAACATGAATACCTTCCTCCAACCACACTAGTATTGCAAGCAGGGCTCATACATCTCACTCTATCGTCTCTCCAAGCTACGGTGATCCGTTCCTGTCATTCGACTCTTATAGTCCGATTCCAGGGACTAAAACTTCCCAATCACATGTTAGCCGGAGATTCTGATTCGCTGTCAACCTCATTCTTCAACCTGAAATATTAACCACCGTAAGTTGCGAAAGAACCCTAGCCTTTTTCTTTTAGCAGCATAGAAAATATCTGTTCTGAAGATGATAGAATGCATAGAAATCGACGGTTTTGGGGAACTAACTAGAGATTAAGGTTGTTATTTCTTACTGAATGTTTATCTTTTTATTTTGTAGCGTGTCGGGGACATCACCCTGAAGCTTGTTATCCTGAAGGAAACTGTACAACCAAAGCAGGTCACCAAAATAGTTAGTTGATGCCACAGAATAAGTCCCAAAAATTGATTGATGTATGATTGGATAACTATTTGATGATGGCAGCATATATACTCACATCTCGCGCAGTTTTGGAAGTCGGCCTAATGATTCAGGAATTGATCCTTCAAGCTGGTTTTTCTCCAAATGCCTTTATCATTAACAAAAAAAAAAAACCAGAATTAAAGGTTTAGCTAAGCATCTAAAAGAATGAAGAATGAGATAGAACTTTATATATAACATACAAACTCTGCAACTCCTTCAATGAGCCCATTTCTGGGATGTTGCCTGAAAGTTTGTTTCCCCCAAGCCAACTGTAAGGAAATCATTCCGTCAAACACACAATCAAGTAAAGCGATTGTGAAAGCAAGCCGGTGAACAATGGTGGCATAGCTAACAAGTACATGGTTACTTACATATGGTGGAGTGCAGTTAAATTTGCTATGTTTGGTGCCAGTGACCCGGATACCCCAACGCCGGTTAGATTCCTTCACATAATAGGAAAACATTTCGACTGCAAATCAAAATTTAAATCCCCTAGCATAAATCATTATCTAGGAAACATCTAGTAAGTATACTCAGTCATGCCATAATTCCTCGTGAAGCTTACAAAGTTGTTACTCGAGAAAACTTCCCGCGATCACATGTAACACCAGTCCATGAATTCCCTTCAGGCAGACAAGGATCACCGCTCCAATCGGGAGGTGGGTTGTCAAAGTTTCTTCTCAACTCATTCATTGCCAGAACTAAGGAACACCAAAGAAATATTAAAGGTCACAAATCAACAAGAAAAGATGAAGTGTTTGATAAAAATAGGTTAGCGATTTTCACACTCCCGTTTCACCTTCTGCACTCCTCTGCCGTTTGATTCTTTATTTATTTATTCAATCCTAAGGCTAAAAAACAAGGGAGGAGTGCAAGAAAAGAAAAAGAGAGTGCGTAAAATGACTTCCCTAAAAATAACTTTAGGATTGAATGAGATACCATCTCTAGGGAGAGTCATTCCTCCAAGAGGCAAAACCTGCAAGATCTCACCGGCACTGATGACAGGCCCGACAGGTATCCCCTGACCAGGAGTCATGACAATCTCAGTCTGCCCGGATAGAGGCCATTTCGGCGCATAAATTGTCAAACCCCTGGTGGTAACATTGACATTGGAATAGAAGTTCTTGCCGTTGACAGAAACATTGAAGACTCTCCAACTAAATGGACTTGGGCTTCGGTTGTCCTGGAAGTATAATGCAATGTAGTAAGTTGTACTGGGGAGTGGCCAGGCTGGCCATTGGACTTGCAGTTGCTTCCCTCGGCTTGTTGTGATAGAATTGTGGAATGCTTTTGCTGGTGGGACGTTCCAGAAATCGGAGGGCGTTACATTGGCCTTGCAGTTCACAATAGGGTTCTGATCCAGATGTGGTTGCCATAACCGGTTGAACTTGTCATCTGGAAAGCTAAGTTCATATTTTACATATTCAACATCGATCAGATAGTTCAATTCTTCAGCATGCATATAATTTTCTGGTTAGTTGTTCATTTATATCTCTTAATTACCACTCATTTCAAAATCCAACATGTAAACTTAGGTTGGTGTAGGATATGTGATTCACTTATGAATGATCGATGTTACAATTAGTGATCTCACTTTTATTAAAGATGTAATATACAATGCATATCGGTAAAAATGTTGGAGCTTCAGACAGTTTTATCAGCAAATGTGACACAAGCAGTATCACTAGTACCGAGATAATTCCAATGAAAAATTTTCGGACAAATTTTTTTGCCGCATTGTATACCACATCTCTATTAAAGGTGAAACGCGAGTCCCAAACTCTCTCAGTAGTACGTACCCACACCTAGTCACACTTCCACTAGAGATCTAGTTTACAACGTATAGTCGAATTGCATAGCTCTTAAATCATAAAAATGCAGCAAGGAGAGAACTAATTAAACAGGGAGTTGAGTTCCTACCCAATTATGTCACCTTCAGGCGTTCCAAAGGTACTCCTAGCCACCGTGCTAAGCGCATACTTGTTAAAATCCGTGGCATTGTACACCGAATCATCCATGTACTCTAGCTCGAGAGCCGAGATGAAGGGGCTAGAATCTGACCCTGTCTTGTTATTCCTCGCAAGGCACACGCTCAGTGTCTTCCCCTTGGCCTGCACCACAATCTCATAATACGAACTCAACCCATTGGCATAATCCTCCGTGGTGTTAACCACACTCCACTTAGTCCCCTCCACGATCTGATCAAACACCGGGGGCTCCTTCCCGCCATCAAAGCCGCCATAATAGTAGGTGGTGCGCACCAGGTACTTCCCTTCTTTGATCACAGGGATGGAGTAGCAGTACTTACGCGCGGACTTGTTGGGGAAGTAGCGCAATGTGGCGAGTATGGGGACAAGGTCTTCCTGTTTGATGGTGCTGGTGTTTCCTACGGATATGAAGCCCTCGTCCGTTGTGTACTTTAGGTTCCCTACGGTTACGCTCTCAGATGTCGGCCCAGCTCCACAGTTTAGGAGGTAACCTGCATTTTTGAGACATTATAATTTGCATGCACAGCTTATAATTTGGGTACTTCAAGTGTGTAGTAAGAGTTTGCATGTTTTGGAAAATGTGTGGGGAAAAAAGTGGCAGATTCATAACACCTTTTGATATGTGGGTACAAATGTAATTGTCAACTCTTTTTTCCACATGTAAAAAAATCAGTTGAGCTAGTCGAACTCAAAATCTGCTAAGTTTTTATCTCACTCACATTTTCAATAACACAAAACCAACATATATAAGACTAAAAAGTAAGAACTAATAACTAACACATCTCAAAAAGTGTTATTAGAAATGTGAATGAAATAAAATCTTAAATTTTTTTGAGTTTTAGCTACATCCAGAAATGCGAGTGAAGAGAGATAATAAAAAGCATCTGCGGTTCAAAACAATTCTAAACCCTACATAAAATTGGATTATGCTTGTTTATAGAAACAGTTAATCCTATCAAACCCTAATTTTGTCCAATCAACAAGATCATGAAAACGCTAGGTTTGTTTTTCTTTTGGATGAAATAATGAACAAACAAGAAAAACCCTAAAGGGAAAATAAATTTAAAAAGAGATTGGGTTTAATTAATAGTGGGGGTACCAACCTCTAGGGTTAGGTTGAGAGTGGGCGAGGAGAGGGATGGAGACGAGCCATAGGAGGAAGAGGAGGCAGAGGGACATGTTGTCCGGGCAAAACCTTTTACCCAGAAAATAACACAGACACACAAATTTTCCAAAAAGTTTGCCAAGTTTTTTCCCTCACGGAGAAATTGACGAATGGGCGCCAAACGGGGAAGGTTGGGGATTGCGTGGTTTTGGTTGCCACGTGGAGGTCTGTGCTTGAACATAGAAAATAGAAATGTTTGACCAGGTCAACAATATTGTTGTGTATTATTATTAGAGTGTTTTAGTGGACAGACGGACAAGCAAGCGCCTGTAGCTCAGTGGATAGAGCGTCTGTTTCCTAAGCAGAAAGTCGAAGGTTCGACCCCTTCCTGGCGCGCAATTCATATATTTAGTTTTCTTTTTAATTTTTAATTTTTCTCAATTGAAATCTGGTGCCTCTAAAACCCTAGGCAGTGGCAGAGCAGCAGCCAAGAAATATATCAACTGCTGGTAAAAACCCATCTTTTTGTTGCTAATTTTTCATCAGATTATGTATTCAATTCCTTAAGAAATTGTAAACTTCAATTCAATTGTTTTGTTGCAGTGCAGAAAGCCTACAGCTTGAAGACGCAACAATGAAGGAGTTTCAGGTCAATGGGAACACCCTCTCTCTTGCTCTCTTCACTGAAGTCACCAACTCCAAGTACTCTCTCTCTCTCTCTCTCTAAAGTAGCTTAACTGGGTTTTGCTTTCTCATGGAAAATTCCCCAACCCCAATTTTGTTCCCCTGAATTTTCCCACCAAAACCTTGCTAAACTTGAGAGTAAAATTGGGTATTTCGTTATCAAATGCCAGTTGGAAAAGATTGTTTCTTTTTCGGAATCGATGACGGTTTATTAGTTAAGTGTTAATCTGATTTTCATCCCCAGAAGAACAAAATAACGAAAGATGTTGTATTAATTTCTAACAGAATTGAGAATGTGCCCAGCAATTTGAATTGAATTTGAACGTGTGATTATGTCAGTGCCTAATAGAGTCGTTATCTTGCAGGGAGCTGCTTGATTCTATGCAATCCGCGACACTAAACCCAGAAGTCGCATTCCTGAATGCTTCGCTTGTATAATTCTGTATACTTTAACCGTTGTTTTTTCTGTTTGCCTTCGATGTTGTGTTCTTTCTGCTGACATGCTTATTGTTGCATTTCGCTAATGCTACCTTTGTCCACTTGGAATCAGATCCCGGATGTTTTCCCTTTGCTTGCAGCTGCACATAAGACTCTTGTATCCAAGTCCCGAGAGTCACTGACAACGCGCACTCTTCATTCTGAGCTTGTTTACAATTACTCAGGATCCAAGCATGTAAGTTTCTACCAATTAACCAATACGTGCAATTATCTATTGCTGCAAATATGTAAGCCCTAGCTTTGATTGTGGCTTAGATCACAGAGTCCTTGAAAAGATGTGGCATCTCTGAAAACTCAACTTATGTGCTTGCCGCTCGTTTCAATGCTTCTTCCGATGAGGTAAGATCACTGTCTCACGAAAGGCATGGTAGATCAAACGTAGTGTTGCTATATCAGAAGATTGTTAGCCATTCCGACTTTGATAGTGTTCGTGTTATAATAGATAGAACAAAAGGCGGTAGAGAAACTTGTCAATGGAAAAGAGATTGACTTGGAGGAGTTAGCAGGGAGAGCAGATCAAGCCCAAATACAAAAGGTATGCATGTATATTGATCTCTTTTTATAGCGGCAATGAGCTCTCTTGTTATGGTGTTTCTAGTTAGTGATCATCAAAACTTTTTTTTTTTTCAGCACTATAAGATAACAAGCGTGGAGCTAGGAATATCATCACTCGCTGATGCTATTACATGCCGGATTGCTTCTCGTGATGCCTTGTGAGAAGAGAAGGTTGAAACTTGTTTATGTTCTACCCTTTTCCCCCAAGTTTTCTTGTGACCAACTACTTTGATAGATTAAATCTCTGTCTCAGATGAGGTTGATGTTCTGGGAATCGAGGGCAGAACTACAGAACTATGTTTGTAAGGTGGCGAACGAAACAGAAAACTGCAGGTTATTATTTCTGTTTGGGCAAATTCAACTGTCTGCTGTAATATGTAGATTACTTTTAGGCAAAGCCGAAATTTGGAAGACGTGATTATGCTATAGCCTTTTTCCGGTAATGTAATCTATTACTTATTTAACCTTAAATTGTAGTGATAGTTTAGTTGTGAGTTTTGTGACCTACTCCTTATTCGTTTGATGTTATCGAATGGAAACCTGCAACTAATGGTTCCTTTGTGCCTCTGCTACTTGAAACGAGTCGATGAAATTCGTTGTTGCAAGCCTCACATGATTTGGTCTAGGCTTGTTCAGTTCCTACAATCCATCCAAGAACGAGTTTTATTCTACGGAAGGCGATTAGAGCTCGACTAACTGCTAATTGTAAGATGCAAAGCTAATCCCCCTCCTCAATGTCAGCAGTTAGCCCATCTGTGTTCTTTGTTATCTAGCTGATGAAACTTATGGGTACTTGTTTTTCATGTGCCCTATACACGGAAAGGTATGGTGTTTTCTTACTCGATACTCTGCACTTTTTACTCATTCATTTACTGCTAAGTCATGGAAATCAAACTTAGAAACAATTGTTTGGTTTGGTGTCGAGAAATTGAATTGGATAACTCACTAGATTTAAAGTGAATAAGTGGATGCCAAGTTCAAAATTTTGTCAGTTGAAAGGTCGAGTAGATGAATTATCTCCTTCCAATCCCTACAAAAATGGATGACCACACTTACCAAGTTTATGATTCTTTATCATAATCGTAACTCATTACAATATACATTCTCTCACCATTTATAACAACCACAACGATTTAAACAAGTGCCCTTATCTTTTTTGAGAAGCAAATAATACATATTAAATTAAGTTAGACATCTTTAATGACACGTTTACTTATCTGAAACGGGTATTTCAACAATTTCAACTTCTAAATTACCTTACATTTACTAACACATAGAATATAAAAGAATAACAAGTAGTAGATTGCTCTGGTGGATCAATTAATTGCATTCCGAGTTCAAATCTCCCCGTCCGCTAATATAGTTTAGAGTAGTAAATTGCTTGTAATAAGAAAAGAAAAGAATGTAATAAATGTATAACCAACACTCGAGGCTTGTAGTAAGTTGAATTAGTGTATTACCAACACTGAATTGATTGGGGGTGATCTTGTACCCATTTCACTGAAAAGAGGCTTGTAGTAAGTTGGATAAGTGTATTGCCAACATCCGAGGTCTAAAGTTCGATTTCTATTTTCCTCTTTATCATTCGTATAAAAAATGAAATAAAATAAGAACTTTAAACACATACGTGGCATGTGTCTCACGAAAAGAGAGGTGGACAACATCACACCCAATCCCTTCCTTAGCCAAGAAGCAATCGCCACGTCAAATCAACGCTACGCGGAAAGCAAAGTACATATATAACAACGAGGCAAAACCACCAAGTCAGCAACCAAGTGTACGATCACTCCTACCAAATCACAACCTCCATAAAGTTTCGCTCTCAAAACTCGCATTTCTCGATTTCTCAGCTCATTTCATTTCTGAAATTATTCAAAAATCGCACTTTTTCGATCTCCGAGAAAAATCGGATTTCAAATTCCAAAAATCCATGGGAACCGCTCAGAGCCGGGAGGATCACATCACCGACTCGGACGACTACGAGTCGGAGGAAGAGGAACAGCAATCGGAGGACGAGGACCAATACGACGACGCAGAGGACAACTATAAGCCACCGCAAACCGCTGCTGCGAAGCCCGAATCCAAAATCCTAGAGTCCTCCGTCGACGACGTCGATGCCAGGCTCAAAGCCCTCAAGCTCAAGTACGGCTCTCCTTCCTCCTCCTCTTCCTCCGCCTCCGCCGCGCAAGGCCAGAACGCCGTCAAGCTCTACCTCCACGTCGGCGGCAACACTCCCAAGGCCAAGTGGATCATCTCCGAGAAGACGGCGTACTCCATCGTCAAGACCTCTAATGTCGACGGCGACGGTGATTACGACGACGACGGAAGGATGGAGCGCGAGGGGGAGTGGGTTCTCAAAGTCGGGTCGAAAGTCCGAGCTAGGGTTTCCACCGACCTGCAATTGAAGATGTTTGGGGATCAGCGCCGTGTCGATTTTGTGTCCAAGGGCGTCTGGGCTCTGAAATTTTACACCGACGAGCAGTACCGGCGGTTCGTGACGGAGTTTCAGGACTACTTGTTCGAGAACGTGTACGGACTCGAGGCCACGGAGGAGAACAAGGTGAAGGTTTACGGCAAGGATTTTCTCGGGTGGGTTAAGCCGGAGGCGGCCGACGATTCGGCGTGGGACTATGATGATTACGAGAAAAGCCCAAAGTCGGCCACGCCGGTGCGGCCCAGCCACGACTTGATGGAGGAGTTCGAGGAGGCCGCCAATGGAGGTGTCCAGAGCTTAACTCTCGGCGCATTGGATAATAGCTACTTGGTGAACGAGAGTGGTGTTCAGGTTTACCGGAATTTCAACCATGGGATTCATGGGAAGGGAGTCTGTGCAAAATTCGATACCGGAGGTTCAAGTTTGGGGAAATCGACACCCAAGAAGGCTCTGTTGATGAGGGCTGAGACTAATATGCTACTTATGAGTCCATTTAAGGAAGGCAAGCCTCAAGCTAATGGGCTTCAACAGCTCGATATTGAGACGGGCAAGATTGTCACTGAATGGAAGTTTCAGAAGGATGGAACAGATATTACAATGAGGGATATCACCAATGACACTAAAGGGTCGCAATTGGATCCTTCCGAGTCGACGTTTTTGGGTTTGGATGATAACAGGCTTTGTCAGTGGGATATGCGTGACCGTGCAGGAATGGTTCAGAACATTGCTAATGCGAATTCCCCGGTCCTGCATTGGACTCAGGGGCATCAATTTTCTCGAGGGACCAATTTTCAGTGCTTTGCTACCACTGGGGATGGGTCTATTGTTGTTGGGGGTCTAGAAGGGAAGATAAGGTTGTATTCCAAGACGTCCATGAGGCAGGCAAAGACTGCTTTTCCGGGGCTCGGTTCTCCCATTACGCATATTGATGTAACTTATGATGGGAAGTGGGTGTTGGGCACCACTGATACTTATTTGGTACTTATTTGCACTCTCTTCACTGACAAAGATGGAAAGACCAAGACTGGATTTAGCGGCCGGGCTGGAAACAAGATACCGGCTCCCAGGCTGTTGAAGCTCACACCTTTGGACTCTCATTTGGCTGGCACAGACAATAAATTTCACGGAGGCCATTTCTCATGGGTAAGCATACTTATTCTCCTTTTAAATGCTGCAATAATTAGATTGTTTAAAAGTATATTCATCTAGAACCTTGGAAGGTACAATACATCGTTTTCTGTAATTGGAAATTTTGTTCGGTGACATATATTTAGGTTAGATTAAATGGTATGTTAATGACTGTTGAATGATTCTTTCTGGTGCTAATAATTTCGTCAGGTTTTAACTTGTTATACAGTTCAATTTCATATGTGTTGGTTAAGTTAATTGTCCATCTACGTTAATGAGTCTTGGATGAGATTTTTTTTGGTGTTCATGCTTTCCATATTTGTTATTCAGCTTTGTGTTCTACCTTCGTGGCCATCATTAAGTGCTTTATTTGTTTTGATTTTGGTAATAGCTGTACTTATTTTCGTACTATAACATAACCATATAGGCATGCTATAACTAAACCATGTCTTAACTAGTGCATACAATTGCTAAAATGAGAGAAGATAATCTCAAGAACACCAATGTGTGTGCATTCAATGCAATTAGGCAACATAATATAAGTACATTATTGGTGAAAACTTTCATGCTTTTGAATTTATTGTTTTGGAAAAAGATTTTGACTCGCATTTCATGACTAGTCATTGTAGATTCATATTATTTTGTACACGTGGCACCAATGTTATAAATGTGTGTAGCCAGAGAATGCATTTATTTTCCTCTCTAATTCTGTTGGTGATACTTAAACTCTCATGTCTTCTGTAAACCAAGCTTGGATTTTTCTCTGTTAATATGTTGTGGATTTTATTTCAAAGTGTTTAGAATCTTAAGATGCAAATTAGATTATGAAGTGGGCACCCGCAACACAAAAGCAACTAACTTGGCACATAGGTAACTAAACAGAAAGCCAACTTGAACTACTTCTCATTTCTTATGATGCTCAAACTCTTAAGTAGGGCCGATGGCTTGTTTTACAGTGCATCATACTGTAAGAAAAATCATATTGGCTTTAGAACTATAGGTTCTGCACTAGCATAGAGTTGCCCTGCATTATCTCGTTTCTCAATAGTAGACTTGTTCCAGTAGATATAGATGTGAGACGTACATCATTCAATTGAGTTTGTTTAACTGATTCATGCCCAGGAATTGCTTCGGTGAACATCGATATGAGCTTAAATTTGATGTACACTGAGCTTGCTGCATTTTACAGAAGTGCAGAACTAGTGTTAATATGCATCTATTAGATTACAATTGCATTAAATGGGAAGTTTTGAGGTATCCTACTACTTGCGAGTAAATTTTGTTGGCTTTAGAAATTAGAAGTGCAGAACTAGGTATAAGTTCTGCGTTCGCATAGATTGAAGCTGGATTTTGTGTTTCTTCTCACATTGTCCTGTTTTGTTCTCCTAGAAATAGACCTGTGGCAAACATTGTAGATAACTCATCCATTGTTGTCTGAAACTGTTTGCATAGAATGTGCTGTTATATAGCTTTTTAAAATTGATAGGAGGAATAGGAGTAGAAAAATCTCAATTATCTCAATAAGTACCAAACAGTTATGCACTGATTTGGAGAATAGAAAACGTAAGTTGGATTCTGGATGAACGCCGTCTTTATTGAGAAAATTCCTTGTTTTAAAAACGTGTAATGTCTGTTTACAGGTCACTGAAAATGGTAAACAAGAGCGTCACCTAGTTGCAACAGTTGGAAAATTCAGCGTGGTATGGGATTTCCAGCAGGTGAAGAACAGTGCTCATGATTGTTACAGGAATCAGCAAGGCCTCAAGAGTTGTTACTGTTACAAGATTCTGTTGAAGGATGAGTCCATCGTCGAGAGTCGTTTCATGCACGACAACTATGCTACCAACTCCCCGGAAGCTCCACTGGTGGTGGCAACCCCGATGAAAGTCAGCTCGATCAGTCTCTCTGGCAAACGATGATCTTCCGCCATACCCCCTTTGTATATGAGAGAGAGTTCACTTTGTCTTTAATCTGTGCATATGGGATTAATTTGTTCATGTTTTTGTTGCTACATTTCATCTGCTTTGTCTTGGTAGTTAGCTTGTGTTTGTATCCATGTGAGTTGTTCTAACTTCTAACTGGTGTTTTTCTTTCGTACAAAAATTAAAAATTGGATGTTTTTATTGCAAGCGTGTCCAAAGTTCCAAAATTTTATTTTATTGCAACGGATTTGTTCATAAGTTGGGTATTCTTGGTTCATGATTTTCTAGATTTGTAACTGGTTTGTTCAAAATTTATTGCAAATGTATCACTTTTCCCTTGGACTTTCATTATGTATCTCAGTTTAATGTATTGAACTTTGAGAATTAAAATCACTCCAATGTATCTCATATAACCGTAAACCCTGAACCCACACTAAGGAGTGACAGAGTGGGTTAAATCTCACAATGGACTAACCATATTAATTTGGTTTGAATTCACATTTGGTGAGAATCGAACTTAAGACTTCTCACTTCCAAAAATAAATCAAATAGAAACAATAGACATAATTGAAAATGGCTGTGTGACAGCCTAAAAAGAGTTCATTTATTATTTTCCAACTAATAAATAAATAAAGCTATTGACTAAGCCCAAAATTAAAATTTGCTCTCGATAGATTCCTAATTATTAAAGATAACCTAAAATTATCAATTAGTATTACGGTTTAGTGATATTCTTGTTCACTTATAAGTGAGAGGTCTCAGATTTGACTCACATGAATGACGATGACGGATTATATTTGTGATGAGTTTGATACTTAGTGGATCGCCTATAGTAGAATAGTGTTTGTATAAATAAATAAAAAAAAGATAACCTAAATTCTCTCTCTCTCGCGCTCTCTCTCTCGTGGCTACCAAAAGAAAAACACAGGGAAACATGCCAGATTACCCAAATACAAGTACGAAGCTCCAAAAGCACGACGAGATAAAAGGAAGATAGACATGATGACCAAAAGGGCACAGTCCATAACACAATACAGCCTCGTTTACCTTACCTTCTTATCCACGAAATCGTCCAACTACTTCCCACAAAACCTGCCTCTAAGCAATGGGCACGTGTGTGGCATTTGGTCCCCGTTTTAGATTTCGACGAAGGCGAGGCACTAGATGATGACAACCTCGACAAACTTCAACATGGAAGGTTCATCAACTTCTTCGAAAGGTGTTTGGAAATCCGCCAGGAAGACAAGCTCTTAGATAAGTTCAGGCTTCGCATGAGGCCGCGCTTGGGAGACTACATGGTTGAATTTTGCGGTTGAGAGAAGCGTCAAAGAGTTAGATATCAGCCTTCCAAGGAAAAATGGGCTCGAGTACTACTACGTTAGATCGCAGAGGACCCAGAACCTTCTTAATGCAAAGTTTTTAACTACTTTAAACTTGGAGCATTTTAGAATAGTACTCGACATTCAAATCCCCACAAGCCTTCCTTCTTTGAAAAATTTGTCCTTCAGATCGCTTTCATGAGTTCTGGACTGTCTTGTTATCGAAAACTATGAAGATAGTAGATCGATTCGATCAAGTTCTTAAACCACATTCTAACATCGTAAAACATGATTATTATAAAGTGAGTATGCTATAAATTCTGCAGAACTAATATACATAATTGCAAGAGCATTTGGACATGAAATGAAAAAGACTAACTTGCAGATGAAGACATCTTGAAAGATTTGTCTTCTCTTTTCTGAGATTCGTAATAGTCCTTGCTCTCAATAGGACGAGCATAAGTCGAACAAGTAAATCTGAAAAGAGGGATCAAATCTATATATCTATTCATTCAATAACCGTATCCCCTATCAAGATAGCAGTTGTCAACAGTTATTAGAGTTTGTAACCAACTCTAATTCAAATATTTGAATGTAATAGTTTTCCCCATTTAACTTATATATTTAAGTTATAATAATAAGTCTGACTTTAATATAAATCCATTTACTTGTTTATAAGTATACCAAAACTATGATTTGATTGAACTCAAACTTATGGTAATCTTACATTCTCCCACATGAGTATAATCAAGTCATATACCAAATGTATATTAAAACAAGTATAAGGTGATCACTGATTTATATTAAACAACATGACTTTCATAATATTGTACAATGATTCATCAGTCGAACTCTAGAAAATTTGATACTAAATATATTGTACCAACGTTCTAAAATCACAACTAATTAGATCATGTAAACACCATAATGAAGAGCTTCAGTTGAGAGTCTTTTGGTACCAGCAATACTCCCACATTTCGTTGATCCTATTTGATACTTTATGTATCCTTCATTATTTCTGCATTACAAAAAAATTTCATGTAAACATGAATAACCAATAGAAGCATATTATTCTATTAGAAACGATGTTTGAAAAAAGATCAAACAGCATAATCTTTCTAATTTATAATATCCAAAATTGAGCAAAGTGATCATTATACCTTACTCCCACATTTCAAATATTATCAAGACAAGGCTGCAGACCCATCTTTGGAACATGCCTCTGAAAGACTGTTACATGAAGAGCTTTAGTTAAAGGATCTGCCACCATATGATAAGTGCCAAGATGTTCAATATCTATAGCACCATCTTTGATTTTGTCTTGAACCTTTAAGTATTTGATGTCCATAAGCCTTGAAGCTTCTGTCCTTCTATTGTTTTTAGCAAAGAAGACTGCAGAAGTATTGTCGCATAAAATCTTCAAAGGCTTCTCTATACTCCTTACAACTTTCATTTCACGTATCAAATTAGTCAACCACTCTCCATGTCTCATTGCATCAAAACAACCTATATACTCAGATTCCATAGTTGACACAGCCCTCGTAGTTTGTTTCTTGCTTCTCCATGAAACTGCACCACCTGCCAAGATGAAAATATAACCACTAGTTGACATTCTGTCATCCACACAACCACCCAAATCTGCATCCGAATAAGAAACCAACTCCAAGTTGTCAACTCGATGAAAACCCAACACATAGTTCTGAGTCTTTTTCAAATATCTCAATACCTTCTTTCCTGCATTCCAATGTGATATGCCAGGATTCGATTGAAATCTTCCCAAAACACTTAAAGCAAACGCCAAATCCGGTCTAGTGCAAACTTGTGCATACATGACACTCCCTACTAATGAAGCATAGGGTTTTGCTTTCATAACTTCAAATTCATAATTTGTCACTGGACATTGACTCAAGGAAAGTTTATCACCTTTAGCTATAGGAAGATCACAACCATTACATGCTTCCATATTGAATCTTTTCAGAACCCTTTCTATATAATTCTTTTGTGATAATCCCAGAATTCTTCTTGATCTATTTCTCATTATTTCTATCCCCAAAACATAATGTGCCTCACCCAAGTCCTTCATGTCAAAGCTATCAGACAACATACTTTTGGTTTCATTAAGCAATTGCATATTTGAACTAGCAAGGAGTATATCATCAACATAAAGGACCATGAAGATGAATTCAGACTTCACAATTTTCAAATATATGCAATTGTCAATTCTATTCTCAATAAAACCAAAAGAAGACACAACATGATCAAATTTTTTATACCATTGCCGAGAAGCCTGCTTTAAACCATAGATCGATTTGTTGAGTTTGCAAACCAAATTCTCTTTCCCCTTTTCAATGAATCCTGGTGGTTGCTTCATATAAATATTTTCGTCAAGACTACCATTCAAAAACGCTGTTTTAACATCCATTTGATGAAGTTCCAAATCAAAATGCGTTGTAAGAGCCATAATGACACGAAAGGAATCCTTTGTTGACACGGGTGAGAAAGTTTCATTGTAATCCACACCTTCTCGTTGTGTAAATCCCTTTGCAACCAACCGAGCTTTAAACCTTTCAATCTTTCCTTGTGAGTCACGCTTTGTCTTATACACCCATTTACAACCTATGGGTTTAACATTACGTGTTCCTTCAACTAATGTCCAGACTTTATTCTTGGACATGGATGCCAATTCATCCTCCATAGCAGCAATCCAAAGAGAGGACTGTGAACTCTCAATTGCAGCCTTGTAAGTCACCGGATCATTTTCATCCCCAACATCAAAATCAACTTCCTGTAAATAACATAAGTAATCATCTGAAATTGCTGGTTTTCTAGCTCTTTGTGACGTTCTCAATTCCCTTATAGTAGTAGTTTGTGGAGGATGAACTTGTGTAGGACGCTCATTATCAACATCCACTCCTATCTCTTGCTGAATTTCAACTGTTGGAACATTTTCTATATTAAGCTCACGTTGCATGGAAGAAGATTGAACTGGAAGCAAAGCTGACTGTAAAGTAGAACCTGAAGCAGAAATTACATCACTAAAAGTGATTGGAAGCACGACTGAGTTATTAATAGATGTGCTAGGAACACTGTCAATTTCCTCAAAAACATATGAATTCCTTGATTGAGAGTGCAATGGACCAAAATCTTCAATGAATTTGGCATTATTACTTTCAGCCAGTCTAGTGTATGAATTTGGACAATAAAATCTATAGCCTTTGGACTTGTCTGGATAACCAACGAAAAAGCAACTCGTAGTTTTCATGTCCAACTTCTTTTCTTGTGGATTATATAATCTGGCTTCACACTTGCAACCCCATGTATGAAAATGTGAATAACTTGGCCTTCTCCCTGTCCATAACTCGAAGGGAGTTGTTAAAACAGCCTTACTTGAGACTCTATTCAAAATATAATTGGCTGCTTTAATCGCTTCCCCCCACAAAAATTCTGGAAGCTGTGAATGAGAAAACATACTTCGAACCATGTCTTTTAATGTTCGATTTCTTCTCTCTGCAACACCATTTTGAGAAGGCGTTCCTGGAGTGGTGTATTGAGCCATAATACCTTCTTGCTGCAAAAATAATGCAAATGGACCCTTTTGTTGTCCACTTTCTGTATACCTTCCAAAATATTCTCCACCACGATCAGACCTAACAATTTTTATTTGTCTTTCCAATTGTTTTTCAACTTCTAGTTTAAAAACTTTGAAACAATTTAGCACTTGAGATTTTTCTGAAATTAAATATAAGTAAGTAAACCTAGAAAAATCATCAATGAAGAGTACAAAATAAGAATTACCACATATTGTTCTCGTTGGAAATGGTCCACAAACGTCAGTATGTATCAACTCTAAAAGATTACTACTTCTTGTAGAACTTGACTTTTTCACTGAATTTGTTGTTTTTCCTTTAAAGCAATCAACACAATTTTCAAAATCACTAAAGTCAAGATTAGGCAACATGTTTGTTTTGATCAGTCTCCTCATTCGTTCCTTTGAGATGTGCCCTAACCTTCTATGCCACAACATAGAAGATTTATCATTAGTGAGTAACCTCTTGGGAGCCAAATGATCAACAGTTAGACATTCATGAAAATAAATACATTGTATTTGCCAAAGATCACCATTTAATGATGCATATCCAAGAAGATTATCAAATTGATTTTTCAAATAAAAACGAATAGTTTCTTCATCACCAATGTAAGAAAAACCATCTTTTACAAACTTAGTAGCCGAAAATAAATTCCTTCTCATAGAAGGTACATATAACACATTGTTCAACACTAATACATAACCAGAAGATAGTTTTAACATAACACGACCTACTGACTCAACATTAACTTTATTTCCATTTCCAACATAAACACTGTAGTGCTCTTTATTTGTTCCCTTCTGGCTTTGAAATCCCTGCAAGGAATTCGTAATATGTACAGAACAACCAGTGTCAAACCACCATGAACTTTGAGGAACAAAAACCATGTTTGACTCAACAGTGACAAAAACATCAATTAGTTTAATACCTTTCTTAATGAGCCATGCTTTAAAACCAGGACAATCCTTTCTCAAATGCTCAATGGATTGACAATGATGACATTTTTTGAAATTATTTTTATTAGCCTTAAGACCTGTACTCGTGGAGGCAGAATCATTCTTAATAGGCATAACAGAATTATTTGCATGCTTCTTGAAACAAGTAGAAGAACCTGGCTTATTTCCAGCATGTTTTGGCTTGAAATGTCCAAACTTTTGAACCAATGCAGCCTTTCCCTTGCCCTTTCCAGAATGAACAAGGTTCACAGTCTCATTTTTGCACTTTTTCATTCTCTCTTCTTCCTGGCAGCAGATAGCTATTAACTCATTGATAGTCCATGTTTCCTTCTGAGTATTATAACTAACCTTAATCTGTTCATATTCACTTGATAGAGAAAAAAGTGCCATATGAACCAGAAATTGGTCAGTTATTCCAATGTCCATAGCATTCAGTTTGTTGGAAATATTCACAAGCTTAAGCAAATGCTCCCTGATACTGCTGCTGCCATCATGTTTAGCATTAATCAATTCTGACAGATAAGCTCCAGTCTCAGCCTTATCAGACCTTTTGAATTTCTCTTCAATCTTTGACATGTAGTCCTTTGCCAAATCACAACTTTGAATACCACCTCTGATGTGTTCTTCCATTGCATTTTGCATGATTAACAAGGACATCTGATTAGCTCTCTCCCATTTGGCAAATTCATCTCTGTCTTGAGTAGAACTATTTGCTGTCAGTGCAACTGGCTGTGGTGTCTTGAAAGCAATACTGAATTCCAACATACCCAAATGCATCTCAATTTGTTGTTTCCAAGTCTTGAAATTATTACCATTCAACTTCTCAATGTTGATAAGGCTCAACATATTGAAACCTGCAAGAATGATAGTATAATTCGAAACTCATGAGTCTGTGACAAGAACAGATCAAAATGATTCTTTGTCACACTAAATTTTAGAGCAGTCACACTTTTGAGCAAGAAACTGTCTAATGTTCATCATTATGAGTTTCAAATTTTGCATAGCCAAGTATAAATTACAAGAATATGTATGTAAATGCAGCACCTTTGGGCATGAAGATTTACATAGATTTCAAGTTTTTCATAACCCACTATACATTAGTTTATAGTTAACCCAGTAAAGAAATCTCTTTGGAAATAACTTCACTTGTTGATACTATAGACTACTTTCTGGTCTTCAACTGATATTGAAGATCCAAAACGATAATTTAACCACTTTGGTAGTTTAATTAACCAAATTTGAAATATCAGAAAACCAAGTAACTTGTGATGTTAATCAAATGACTGACATCACCTTTTCCTTTAATCCATTAGACAAACCAAAAAAATCAGAATTTTTTTGTTTCTAATGTCATTCAATTAACAATATGTATGTAAACAAATTACAGTAAGTTTGTGAAATAACTAATATGGATTTGCAAACAGATATCAAACCAATCTAAACTTGTAAGTTTATTTCGACAAACAATCTCAATAAGTTATGCAGCGGAACAATAAAATTATTTTGACAAAAATGAACGAGTTTAAGATTTGAAAGTAAGGCTCTGATACCACATGTTATCGAAAACTATGAAGATAGTAGATCGATTCGATCAAGTTCTTAAACCACATTCTAACATCGTAAAACATGATTATTATAAAGTGAGTATGCTATAAATTCTGCAGAACTAATATACATAATTGCAAGAGCATTTGGACATGAAATGAAAAAGACTAACTTGCAGATGAAGACATCTTGAAAGATTTGTCTTCTCTTTTCTGAGATTCGTAAATGCTCTCAATAGGACGAGCATAAGCCGAACAAGTAAATCTGAAAAGAGGGATCAAATCTATATATCTATTCATTCAATAACCGTATCCCCTATCAAGATAGCAGTTGTCAACAGTTATTAGAGTTTGTAACCAACTCTAATTCAAATATTTGAATGTAATAGTTTTCCCATTTAACTTATATATTTAAGTTATAATAATAAGTCTGACTTTAATATAAATCCATTTACTTGTTTATAAGTATAACCAAAACTATGATTTGATTGAACTCAAACTTATGGTAATCTTACATGTCTCCCATTTAATTTTAGGGTGCCCTTCCATCGAGTATTTGTCATTAACTTTATGCTCTTTTCTTTTGGCTCTTGGGGGTCGACGCTTCAAGTGTGGAGTTCCAGTCTCAAATTATTAGAAATTATGTACTGCAATCCTAAACTTTATGAAATTGAAGCTACGAATCTTGAATCTTTGTCGTTTGTTTGCGGATCTCCCCACCTTGCGCTGTTGACAGTGTCCAAGTGCCACAACTTGAAAGATATATCAACATCCTTGTCAGCATCTGCAACATGTATTACATGGATTCGCAGAAAGTGTGGAGGCCATAATTGAGATTACTCCAAGTATCTTTTATGTTTGTTTGAGTGGTTATTCGAATTCCAGCATTCCTATGGGAGTTCCAAGTTTATCGAAGGTTGCAATCGTACTTCAGGATAGGGAACATGCACACCTTCGACTGGTCAACGGAACATTTTTGTACCCTGAGTGATTATCTGGACAAGTTTCATCGCTCTGAAAAAGTAACCCTATATGTTCCTGATGCAGAGGTATGTATCTATATATGTGAATGCGAGATTGATATATATTTGATAGATTTAATCCTTACCAACTGATATTTCCCTTTTTAATTTGTTGTGAACGGTGTAGGCTCTCATATTTCCCGAAAATTTCAGAAAGATGAGGTTTTCACCATTGTCTAGTGTCAAGCAAATTGAGGTGTTCATGAATTCTCTGACAGAGGCTAGAGATTCGGACCTGAAGGACGTCTTGCTTTGGATGGCACCTTCTGCTGTCCAATACTTTTAATGTAACAAAGTGCTCTGTTTTCTAAATCATGGAAAAATTGTATGGCACTCATAGATTTTATGATTTTGTACAATAATGAATAGTGTCCATCTTTCTAACAGAAGATCATAAGTGCATTCTACTTACGAGTACAATGGCATTAAAATTTGTAAAGTTTTGGGGCATTCTGTAGTTTATGTTTACAAGTTTTGCGGAACTTAAAACATGTGTTTTCGTCATCTCCATTATTTTACGGATGAACCCAAGTTACCTTAATCTGTAATGTCTGGTTACAGGTCACTCAAACTGGTTAACAAGGCCTTAAAGGTTGTTACCATTACAAGATTGTGTTGAAGAGTGAGTTCATTTTCGAGAGTCAATTGTTTCATGCTCCACTGGTTTTGTAGAAACTCCTACAAAAATCAGCTCGATCAGTCTCTCTGGAAAAAGAAATATAGAAGGGTCTTTCCTTGATGGCATTGCCAAATTTGTGTTTGTACATGGTTGGTCTTATTGCTCACATTGTCCGATAGGATAATCTATACTAAATTCATCAAAGCTATGAGAGGGAGAGAGATTGAACCCGAGACGTAGTGGATTGAAAATGAATGTCTTATCTACCAGCACAATCCACCATTTGCAACTTAGGGATACTCTACGAAATAAAATAATAATCTCGAGATTATTATTTTATTGTGTTCCCCAACAGGTTTTCTAGTGTTCACGTTTGCTACTTTTAATGATTTGGCGGTACAACGGTTTTGCCGGTTATTCATTTAAAATTAAAACCAACTTTCTCTATGTCCTATTCGTCAAAGCATTCCTATAAATATATGCTTTACAGTTCAGCTGAGAAAGACAACTCCAGAAGAGAATTGTGTCTGAGGTTTTATAGTTCACAGAGACCCATCTCAGATCTCGTCTCTCCCTCCCAGAGTGAAAAACAATGTCGTCTTCTGAACTTGCTTGCACTTACGCCACTCTAATCCTCCATGAAGGCATCCCCGACACCACTGAGAAGATTGCAACGTTGTGAAAGCTGCCAATGTCCCTGTCGAGTCTTACTGGCCTGGCTTGTTCGCCAAGCTCGCCGGGAAGAGAAACATTGAGGATCTTATCCTGAATGCTGGTACTCGTGGTGCAGTTGCCGTTGCTGCCCCAGGTGCCGGCAATGCGGCCCCCCCAACCTCTGCTGCTTCTGCTTCTACAGCAGAGGAGAAGAAGGAAGAACCTGAGGAAGAAAGTGACGACGAGAGTCCAATTTTCGATTTGTTCAGTTAGGAGGAGGAGCTCCTTTCGAACAAGACACTTTTCCGTTAATTTGCTGGTTTTACTACTTAATTTGAAATTAGTTACCTTTTCAATGTTGCAGTCGAGCTTTCTTAATTTCTTTTTATGTGGTAATGGACAAATTGTTCATCTTCTTGTCAATGTAATGGACAAATTTTCAAAACTTCTTAGTACTGAGCATCTGAATTTTGAACATATTCTGTTTGAACCCTAATTCCTTTTCTCAAATACTTGTTCTACATCACTCATCAGAAATGTATACACTTTTTTCGTACAGGTTGCTATCTAGTAGTACAGAAACATAGAGAGAATAACATTCCCACATAGACCGTAAAAACACTAGAAACTACACAGCATTACAAAAGGGTTGATCAAAAAGCCCCAATTCATGCTTTCCAGTAAGAAGGTAAAAACATATTCATGGTCTCAGCATCCGCCGTACTATTCCATTCATTCATAACTAAGGAAAAACAGTTCTGGCCGTCTTTTAAACCCGAAAGCATTGCTTTACCTTTCCGAGATCTCTCAATAGTATTCTACTGGTAGAATTCTCGCAGAAGGTGCCATCCGAACCAAGGAGTCTCTCAAGTCGGAGTCTCTATTCGCTGATGGAGAACTAATCTTTTCCTCAAGTACCCTGACACTAGACAATGGTGAAGAGCAGGTCGTTCTGAAAATTTCCGGAAAAATGAGAGCCTGCGTGCCATTCACACAACACAAGAAATTAAAAACAGAAAATAAGGATTAATTATTGCACAATTTGAAAAACAGAACAGATGTACAAACTAAAATAATAAGAGGGCTTATTTACCTCAACATCGCGAACAAAGAGGACTATTCTTCCAGAGCAACCAATATTTTGAAGAAAATCCCGCAGGGTAGAAAAATGATTCCATGACCAATTGAAGGTGGGTTCCGAATCCCGAAGTTGGATTCTAACCAGAGAGAGATTTGGAGCTTCCACAGAAACGTTGGACATGGACCTCAAATAACCAATAAAATTAAAGTAGAGTTGATTTGGAACATTTATTCTGGCCTTCACCGTATCTTGGCATCCATCTCTTAATACAAATATTTTCAGGTACAGATCATTGGACGTCAAAATATCACAAGTTGCAGCATTCAGACAAGTAAATTGAATCAAAGAATGGATATTCTGAGACAAATGTAAAGCATTCTAGGTAGTGGTGGTGGTTGGCCAATAGATCTCTGATGCCCTAAGTCAATTATCTGAAAGGAGTGAGTGTTTAGGGCTTAATTGCATAGCAAAAGCTTACTAGAATTTGGTGTAGAATGAGGTATATATAGAGGAGGTGGCCGGCCACATGGTATGGGATCACACGCCATGTGTCGGTTTCCAGTTGGCCAATGAGTGTCAGTTGGATGAAGGGGATAATTTTGAAAATGTTATTAAATAAATTAATTATATCATGAAATTATCTTAGAAAATCCTGATTGATTATGTTGAGATTCCTTGATTAAAGAAATTAGTCTTCAAACAGAAAACCTTTAAAGAAGGTATTAGTTATTAATTCCTCCTTAAATTTCTTATATTTATCTCATTACCATGTGCAGCAGAGCTTGGAGAAATCGTATTCAATAGCTCAGGCTTCTTGATGGTTGAGCAGCAAGGGGTCAAAAGTGTTAGCCTCACCATTTAATAAGGGCATTCTCATCAATAACGAATAATTGTCTACGTGTCAGCTCCATTATTTTTCGGATTATTTTGGGTCCACAATTTTTGATTCGAATGATTTTTTTATAAGAATAATTTTTCTAATGAAGATTAAAAAATTGAACATTTGCGATTATGAAATTTTTACAGTAAAGATACGTTATTTGCAAGTGAGAGAATGAGCTCGTCGCCCCAAAAGAGGGAATGAAAGTATTATCCATTCATAAACCCTCAAATATGTAAGTTCCCCCACCCACACCCACTACACACACCTCACCCATACGCCTCGACCGTCTCTCTGCCAAAATCCATGGACAGAACAACGACAAGGATTTTCTAAAGCTTAATTGTGATGGTACTTGGTGCTCTAAATCTAATACAGGGGGTTGGGGCTCGGTGGTGTGTACATGGCCTAGGATTTTCAAGGCAGCAAGTGGAGCTGGTGGTTCTTATTGTATCTAGAGCATTATGGCTGAGGCGGAGGCGCTGCAGGCAGGTTTGACAGTCTGTGTGGAGAGGAGATTGGAGATGGTGGAGGTAGAGACTGATGCAAAGGCGGTGGTGGACAGGATTGTTACTGGGAAGATCCTGGAGGTGTAGGTAGAAAGTATCATTCATGACATTCGAGTGTTAGCTTTCCATTTGCGGTCTATTGTATTCAAGTTCTCTTCAGAAGTGTAACAATGCAGCACATGAAGAAGGGAGTGTAGCAGTGGGATGATTGGGAACCAATTTGGCTTTTCAACACTCTAGCTGATGACGCTAATGTATCAATTCGTATTTCATTTTTAACAAAACTCATCTATCGTTTGACAAAAAAACA
The DNA here is from genome assembly GCA_018257905.1 of Gillenia trifoliata. Taxonomy (NCBI): domain Eukaryota; kingdom Viridiplantae; phylum Streptophyta; class Magnoliopsida; order Rosales; family Rosaceae; genus Gillenia; species Gillenia trifoliata. The sequence goes on from CM031080.1 coordinate 23,803,497, forward strand.
AAAAAGAACACAGCCACCGCTAAACCACGAACACCTAGCCTCATTGAGGTATGCCCAAAATTCTAACTCTGAACTTTTTTTTCCTTCAAGTCGTTAAGAAAGCTGATAAATCTAGTTGCCAACTTGAATGTATAGTATTTAAGGGGATGAAATGTCGTTATGTTTGACGAAAAAGGATGAAAAACTTACATCGGTCAAGTTGGGTTCAGTCTTGGTCAAGGTTCAAAAAAGCACTAGGCGCCAGTCGGGCTGCGGGCAAGGCCCTAGCGTCTAGGGGCCTAGAGGTTTTTTTTTTGTAACAAAATTTATTATTATATAAGAATTTAAATATATATATATATATATATATTATATACATGTATTTGGAAACATAAATGCAAAATGTAAGAATATTTAAATTATAAAGTACTACAATTCATTGAATATATAAAATGAAATACGAAAACATTAATAAAATACTTGAAACTTGCAAGGACTTATTCATCAATTTCTTTTTCTCCATATCCCTGCAAGACCATGTCCGTATCGGGCTCAAACTCAACTTCCTCGTCATCTCCATCTCTTTCCGTGTCCTCATCCGATTCAAATCTTCTTCATGAAGTTCTCTTATTCTAGGACTTGTCCTAGGCTCTAGGCCACTATTGACTTCCGATGCCTCTCTACCTATTATCGAATCAAGCTCAACTTCTTCATCACCACCCTCAACAATCCATCCTTGTGTCGTACTAACATCACTAGCAAGTAACACATCCATTCCATCCTCATTTGCTCTTTTCTTCTTGTTGATGGTCTTGGCATTGAATTGGACATAGACTAAATTGCTTAACCTTGTTGTATCTCTAGTCTATTCCTTTTCTTTGTATGCAACCCTTCAAAAGTGCTCCAATTTCTCTCAACCTTTAAACCCTAAAACCTTTAAAAAAAAAAACTGCCTAGACTGCCTAGCCTGCCTAATGCCGCCTAGCTACTGAAACAATTTTGTCAAAAGCCTAGCCCCTAATCCGGGCCGCCGGACCGCCGCTTAGGCACCTTTTTGAACAGTGGTCTTGGTTGACCAAACCAGTTTCTATACACAGTAACTTCTATAAAGTCATAAAGTTGGGATCAAACCAATTTTATCACTTTAGGGAGCTTAATACTTAATAGAGGTGTAGTTAAAAAATATTATTTATTGACTTATTTACCCTTAATGACTGCTGTATTTCCTAAATAGGATTCTTTTAGCGCCAAGTATTTTATTTCTTGCACATATGTACCCACAAGCTCAAAGATATGACATTAACTCTAAAAACTAAAGTAGTGTTCCAAACAACTTTAGTGAAATATTTTAGTTAATCTTAAAATTTTATTTGTGATATTGCATATTTTTGTACTCATTAATAATTAATACTGTGTGGAGGCGTGTTTCCTTAAGATGAGACAAAAAAAAATTATAACTTGTTACAATGTAGAGTTTATTCCTATGCATAACAGGTCCGAGTTGGGACATAGATTTTTTAATGACTTTAAAGAGATTATTCCTAACTTTATAGAGTATTACTTTAAAAAGATTTTATTGAATGCATAGATGGGGAGTATGACACAAATAATGATTTAGCATATCATCTAGACTGACAACTACAGGACTAAAGAGTTCATATTATTCAACATAGATGGTGAAAACAATAGAAACTGCACATCATTAAAAGTATATAATATAAGAACACAGTTTCCCTACAGATTGTTGATGAAGCTGCTCCAATGAGATTTTCATTAATTCATTACCAAGGAAAAATAGTTCTGGTCGTCTTTTAAACCCCGAAAGCATTGCTTTATCTTTTCAAGATTTCTCAATAGTAGACCACTGGTAGAATGCTGGCAGAAGGTGCCATCCAAACCAAGGAGTCTCTCAAGTCGGAGTCTCTAGCCCCTGATGGAGAATTAATGCTTACCTCAAGAACCTTGACATTAGGCAATGGTGAAGAGCTCTTTCTGAAATCTTCTGGAAAAATAAGAACCTGCATACCATTCATTCACACAACAAATTAAAACAGAAAATAAGGTTTAATTATTGCACAACTTGGCATCCATCACTTAATACAAATTTTTTCAGGTACTGATCGTGGATGTTAAAATATCTCAAGTTCCGGCATTCAGACAAACACATTCTCTCAAAGATTGGATATTTTGAGACACATAGAAACGATTCTAGATTCATAGCTTCAATCGTCATACAAGGCAGAATACTCTGCTCTTTACTCTCAAACCAGCAATGCATAACTTCCAAGGATTTGAGACTAGAGCTTGAAACACTAATTGAGCGAATTTGACAATAAGTTAATGACAAATACTCAATGGAAGGGCACGTCTTAATTAAATGGGAGAAAACACGATGCCTGGATGTGTCCACGGATATGAGGGACATAGTTTTCAAAAATGGAAATCTGGGCATTGGAACCTCAACGGGAGAAAGCTCAATGATGTTTATTGATAAGTAGATTTTATATTATATATTTATCCCTATTCTTAGTATATTTTGGTTAATATTTTGGAAGAATTTTGATACTTTGAATTGTATTTTCAATATAGGACTTTCAATTTCCTCTTGAGGAAAACATAATCAAATGGACGAATTTTGGAGTAATTCCAGTTGGAGGACGTTTGTGAGACGCTGAGCTTGATCGTATCAAAATATCATATTTTTCCACCAAGTAGTTATTTTCTGGCAATAAAATAAAGGAGCAGTGCGCGGTGCTGGAAAGTCACGTTTAGTGTTCAGAACGTTTTTATCTTTAAAACAAGCTATTTTGGGCCGAATTTGGAGGATATTTGAGGCTAAAACATGGCTGGACAGTTTCTGTGTAGAGTCTTCTAGTTTAATTAGGACTCTATTTGCTAAGTTATTTTTTTATTATTTAGTTTCCTAGTTGGAACAAAAGACTATTATTTAGGGATTGTGCAATCGCATAGCAGATATATTGCTTTTGCTGTTCACAATTGTTAAAGAGGCATATTATTATTCAACTTTGGAGACAGAGAACTTGGCTAGAGTTCTTGGAGATTTTCTACCTTAAGGTGTTTTCATTCCTATTCTTTTTAATAATATTTTCTATGATTTCAATGATGAGTATGCGTAACTAATTTCCATTAGCTAGGGCGAAACCTTAAGCCTTAGCATGAATATGTAGTTTTTATTTAATTGCTTATGATTGATTGCATGCACACTTTGAATTATTGATCACTGTTTTAAACTATCTAATTGTCTTGATGATTGGCCACCATGATGATGTTTAGAAAAGTAATTGGATGCAATTCGGTCGGAATATCACTGGAGGATTGAGTATTGCTTCTTGTGATTGATAATTGTAATTTCACCTAAGGCGAATATCATGCTCTTAGGGGTTGCATGGTTTTTCAAAAGGTTTTCATAGAACTTAATGAGTTTTGCATGTTTATATTTGATCTGAATATCACAGACGGATTGCATGTTAGATATACGTTCCTGCTTGAATATCACGAGGAGAATATATATTAGGAAAACCTAACCTTCAAAGTGGCATGTGTAGATCATAAGTAATTGGTAGAAATTCATAAGATTACTAGGTGATGATGGAACTCTAGTGCTTTTATAAATTGGTATTTAAAACTCTTTCTTTTTATCATATTTGTTTTTAATTAAAATTCATTTTTTTATTACCTAAAATCAGAATCTCTTTTCTCAATTTTCAATTCTAAGTAGTTAATTAAGAATTGTTTTTACATAAATTATCTAAATAGTCTTTAAGGAGAATGACTTTGCATGAACATCTATACTACAATATCCTTGTATTCTTGCAAGTATTTCATGTGATTTTGAGCCAAATTGCATAAACATTAAAATCAATATCATTTATCTCATATCTTTTGTACTCCTTATATAAAGTCAGATGCTCCAAATTTAAAGCAGTTATATATTTTGCCTTACATAGTGTCGGCAGGGCTAAGTAGTAGTTCTCGGCCCCATATTCATTTCTAAGGCTAATATCTAACTCCTTAACGCGTCTATCAAATGCAAAAGGGAAGCACCTGTTAACGGTATTAGTGTCGCCTCTAGGTGAGCACCTCATCATGTGAAGCTCTAGGTGAGCACCTCATCATGTGAAGCCTGAATTTATCTAAGACGTTCTCATCTTGCAAACGGAGATATTCCAAACACCTTCGCACGTAGCTGAGGAACCTTCTATGTCGAAGTTTTTCAAGGTTGTGGTCAACAAGTCGCTCATCGCCCTCATCAAAATCTAACACGGGAGAAGAAGACCATATCCCTTCCCATTGCTTGGAGAGAAGGCTCATGCGGACGAAAGATTTTGTGGGAAGGAGTTGGAGTATTTGGTGGACGACACGGTCAGATAAGTGAGGTAGGATTCTTCTGACGACCTTGGTATTTTGGTCACCATGATCCATATCTTGTTCTGTTGTTTCATCCTGTTTTCTGAGCTTTTTATTTGTGTTTTGACACCCCGGGATGTTGCTAAATGCTTTTCTTTTAGTATCCATAGTACATAAATGAGTGGGGTTTATGAAGGGTACACGAATGTATTGAATCTGAAAAAACAGAAGAATATATTCAATCAGAATTTAATTGTAAAGAATTTTAATGGATTTGGAGAGTTAATGGTCGATTTATAATTTATTTACAATCTGACAATTCAACTTCAATGTTTTATTTTATAGAGAACAAGATACAAACCTAATTGAATAAGTAAGCCTACTCAAATAAGTAAATTTAATTGAATAAACAAGCGTAATTCTTTTAGGACAAGAAAACCTATATCTTAATAAAATAACATAAAACAAAATCTCTAAGCAAATGAAAGTTTTTTGTTTTTGTTTTCCAACATGGAGGAATTTCATAGTTTATTTTAGGCTTTAATTAACAAATCATGTGTCTCCCTATGAGATTTTGAAGGAATTTACTCAAAATTCCATCCAATTCCATGAATTTATAAATATTTTAAAATCCTTCAAAAATCTCAATCGACCCTTACTGTATCACAAATTTAACAATTAAACATGGAAACGAGCAAATTGTATGAACAACCCAAAACCCCAAAACTAAAATCACAGCTTGCTAACAGAAAAATTGAACAATAAAGAGAAAAGAGATAAAGGAGAGACAATAGGAGGCTGACCTGAAGACCTTCACATGGGCGCAGCTCTTGGGTCGTTGCTGATTGAAAGGTTTTAGGGGCTGTCGAGAGAATAGGACTTGAAAGAGCAAAGATCGAGTTCTTGAGGAGTGTATGAGTGTTGATCTAGCTTCGGGAAGTGATTTCCTTTGTAAAAAGAGAAAAAAATGTGCGTAAATATTTCCATTTAACTTTATGTTAAATTTACGTTTATACCCTCTCATGTGCGTTACACAACTCTTTTTTAATGGCACTTTGATAGACTGTCCTACATAACATATGTAAACAAAGGGACTAGACTAGCCAAAATGAAAACATAGGGACTAAATTGGCCAGGTGGGTAAAATGTAAGAAACCTTATAAGTTATAACATTTGAGCCTTAAGTTTATTGAACGGTATTAAATAACCACATATTGCGAGAGAATATTTTTTTTAATGGATGGCAAGGAGGAGCGTTTCCGACATGATAAAGATCATGCCTTAACCAGGTGAGGAAGCATATGCTGGAGCAAAGGGTAGTTATCTTTTGCTAAAATAACCCAGCCCAAAGTACTATTTTTGGGTGTAAAGGGTCGTTAGTTAGTAGGATAAATTGTTAAATGTTAGGGAGGAAGGGGATCGGTAGGGATCGAACTCGCACCAAGGTGCATATGCATTATTGCTTTCCGCCATTGCGGTAAAGCGCCATTTGCAATGGCCATTAGTAATTAAAGCACTTCTGTTTGTCAGTTTATTTTTGCTCCATCAAACTCCAATTAATTCACTTGATATATATGAGCTATATATGTTCTCTCTGTTCTAAGGACAACACACCACCATTAGGCCCAGTTTGGGGCTGCTGAAATTTTTTTAAAAGCAGCTTATTAAAAAAGTTGCAGCTCAATTTGTGTTTGGTAAAAAAAAAAAGCACTTTTTTTCACAATTATCAGTTCAAAACAGCAATAAGCAGAAGCAATAAAACCCATGCTTTTCAAGAAAGCGCTTTTTTTGGCCTGGAGGCGGGTGAACAGTACACTTAATGAAATTTTTTTAATGCCAATTCTACCCCCATATTTTTCTCTGAGAACCCAACCATGCCGAACGATTTCACAGACTGAAAGAGAAACCCAGCCTCCAGGAGCTCCTCCCTCCTCACCTTCGCCAGATCTGTCCCTCTCATCAAGTTGGAGCATTCTTCTTCACCAGAAAAAAGGGTAAGTATCCTTCTCTCTCAGCCTCTAATTCTACTTATTGAACATCGGTCCCCAGAAACGAACCTTATAACTACTCTCTCTCTCTTCGTCTTCTTCTTCTTCTTGTCCTCTGTCCATCTGTCTCCGTCCCCAAAGCTACTCACTCTCTCTCCCCTTCTCTGTCGATTTCTCTCCGTCGCCAAAGCTATGGCAGAAGGTGAAACTTTCACCTCACGGCCAAGTCTCTGAGACCGATCTTGAAGAAATTCAAGAAATTCCCAATTCTGTGAATGAAAAGGTCGTATCTTTGGATACACTCGATATTTCCATGTCAGCCTTGCATACACTCAAGTAATTTGTGCTTGAGTTTTCCTCTCACCCCTAATTTTTTTTCCTTTGCAGATTACGAAGTGTGACTGAGCTATCAAAAGGCACTTTAGGCTCCGGAAAATATTTTCATCTTGCTTTTATCAGGTTCTAAATTGGCAGACCATTTCTTTAATTAGTTCAATTTATTGTACAAGTTTTCTTCATATTTTTTTTCCTTCTCATCTGCATCTATTTTTCTTTGTCAACATTTGTGTGTGTGTGATTTTATCTGTGTTTTAGTAATTTTTTCTGGGTATTGTAGAATTCTTTGATTAAATTTCTAGATTCTTTGCTAAACATGCATCCTTATTTGCTATAATCACATCTTGGGAGAAAGCTTGGTTACGTTATGGTTGAAAACAGATCCTTAGTCTCGATGTACTTTGCTTTCCTGGGTTTAGTTCTTGATTAGGATATTTTGTGGCAAATATTCAGACATTATGTTTGTGGTCGAAGTCAATTCAGTTTATGAATGATGATTTTTTGATGAAGTTTATCTGGGTATTACTGTGAAGATTTGTAGTGTAGCAGTTTCTGTGCAGTATTTGTGCATCTCAGTTGTTCGACTAAATTCCCCAATCACGATTCTTGCTTCACTGAGGTTATTTTTTTTTAAGATTCCTCTTGTTGATCATTTTGCAGCGTTTTATTACTTCATTTTGGTTCATTTGGCGAATTAGGTTAACATGGAAATTGGGTTTTAAGTGAGATTCTTGCTAAGAATGAATTGAAGGTCGAAGCCATCTTTGGTTTTAAGTATGAGTATGATTCTTGCTTAGTTTGTTACGAAGGCCAAAATCAATTTCTTTTCATCATCAAAATTGTTCATCTTTTATCCAAGTGTGCAGTTTTTTTTTTATTGCACGACAATTGTTCGACGAATTGTGTTAGCCAAAATCAAGTTCTATAAGCATATTGCGTTTGTGCGAATTAGTTGTGGGAAAGCTGATTGCTTTCGGTATCCTGTTCCCAAGTTCGGTACCCTCACTGATTTGGCAATTTCATTTGTTATGCATGCATATGTTGAGTTGTTGGAATCCTAGGTGTTGCTAAGATGCCATTCAATAGTTCATTATTGTTGATGACCAATAAAGTACAAGACCGTAAGCTAGCTAACGAATTGATTTGTATTGGTGCTTGCTGTTATTTATTTATTTTTCCAGCTACCAATTTGATTTTTTATCATACAAGGAAGCCATAGTTCGAAATTTTATACATGTATACATGTTTTCTAATGTACACATATTGCCAAAAAGGTTGACGCATAACAATTTTTGCTGTCAAATTATAGTTCTAACACTCATGAGAAAAGTGTAAACGTACATTCTGCTATGTTATGCAATATAAGGCACATTTCCGTAGAAACTTATAATCTAAATGCTTCAAATTTTGGATACTTATTGGTTACTGATATAACAGATCTTGCTTCTGTGTTATTTTGGTGATTGGTTTAATTTGATTGAATTTTGTTATAGATAAGTAAATAATCATAGATGTCTGCTATGGAAACTCATAAAGCTAGGCAGTGTGTATGTGTTGTGTGCAGTGTGTGTGTGTGTGCAGTGTGTACAAAGCAAGGCAGTGTGTGTGTGTGCAGTGTGTGTGTGTGTTGTGTGTAGTGTGCGTGTGTGTGTGTTGTGTGTTCAATGTGTGTTGTGTGCAGTGTGCGTGTGTGTGTTGTGTGTGCAGTGTGCGTGTGTGTGTGTTGTGTGTGCAGTGTGCGCGCGTGTGTGTTGTGTGTTCAATGTGTGTTGTGTGCAGTGTGCGTGTGTGTGTGTTGTGTGTGCAGTGTGTGTGTGTGTGTGTGTTGTGTATGGTTTGATTGCATAGTGTTTGTTAAAATGCTTGAGACGGAATGTTGGATGGAGAGGGAGTGGCGGAATTGTAATGGGTTTGTTTGGATTTGGCAGGGGCTCGTGAGTTTGTTTGTTTGGATTTGTTTGGATCTGGTAAACTCTGCAATTGCTGGGTTTGGTACTGGTGCTATTCTCGGGCATCTTCAGGGTGAGAATTCTTTCCTGTATCTTCTGTATGTTATTTTTGGAAGAAATTGTGTTTACTGTGGTGCACTCAGATTGTGTATACTTTTATTGTTTGTGAATATGGAATGTGATAGGTAATAGCTGAAATTTGCACTTTATGTGAGATTTCATGAGTTCAGTTTAATAATTTGTAGTGAGAAATGCGAGCTCAATTGCTGACTATATTCTATCTATATAGAGCACTTGGAGACGGACCATATGAGAAACTTGTGCACTGAGGGTACTATATTTATGTACTTCTGTAAAGTTGGAATCTTCTACCAAAATTTTTTCAGTGGTTCAGTGTTAAATATTGATGATGAATACAAAAAGTAAAAAATAATTTACGTTGAACGACTCATAATGCAGTGCACTTAATAGAGAGGACTGAAAGTGGAAAAGTCGGCAAATAGAGAAATGAGAATGGACTTTGAGAGGGTCTAGGTGCACTGTCAAAACTTCTCCAAGAATTGGTCCTTTAGTCAGAATTGGTCCTTTGTTTTCTTATATGAACCGGTCAAATTAGTTAGATATACCAATAATTACCAAAGGAATCATAGTTGGAAACTAGTGGCATAATTTGATTTGAAGCTGAGGCTGAAGTTTCCCCAATTAACAGTAAAGTTGTGAACTGACAAGATACCCAGAATATTTAACAATGGCCGTTAGTCAGCAATTGATTATCTGCCATATGTGCATTCAGTCATATCATTATGCAGTCTGATGCATACCTTTGATTATTGATTATCTTACAAAATTTTGTAGTGCATGTTTTAATATTATGTATGTATCATTTTATTAGTAAGGATGGGAAAAAATTTGGGAACTTCATCAAAACCTTCACCAGCTACATGGAATGATCATAACATATCCGTATTTTGTGAGTTGTGCATCAAGGAGGTTGAGGCTGGACGTCGTCCTGGCACTCACTTTAACAAAGCTGGATGGGCAAATTTGATAGAAAACTTTAGGAAAGAGACTGGAAATTCTTATAGTAAAGCGCAATTGAAAAATAAGTGGGATTATCTTAAAATGGATTGGAAGTTGTGGAAGGAACTCGTTGGGAAAGAAACTGGCCTAGGGTGGAATCTGAGCAAGGGAACGGTTGATGCCTCTGATGAATGGTGGAATAATAAAATTCAGGTAGGTGTACTTCTTTTTTTAGTTATGATGTCATTCTAGTTATAGTAATCATGGACTTGTTATAACAATATTATTTTTTACTTGCAGATAAATCCTGAATATGGAAAATTGAGAAAAAAAGGTATCACTCCTGAGTTTGAGGAAAAGTTAGATAGGATGTTCTCAAACACGGTTGCTACTGGTGCAAATGCTTGGGCACCTTCATCTGGTGCACTGCCACCAGATACTCAAGAGAAATCAATGGGAGATGTTAATATACTAAATGAAAGCTCTGGATCAGATGATGAGAATGAGAGAGAGACGATTGAAGCTTTGAGGAATGCTGCTAAGAAGGGAAAAAAAAGAGCAGCTGACCAAAGTGAATTTAGAAAAAATAGGGATGATAAGAAAGGAAAAAAGGTTGGAGGTGCTGCAAAACTGTATGGCCAAATTGACCGCCTTATTGGTGCAGTTGAGAGTAAAAGTAGTACAACATCTTTGATGAGAGAAATGACGATAGGCACTAGTATTCCTGAAGTAATGAAGGTTGTTCAATCATTACCTGGTTGTGAGCCTACTAGCAGTTTGTGGTTGTTTGCGACTCGTTTGTTTATGTAGCAAGAGAAGAGAGAGATGTTTTCTATCATGAAAGATCCTAATGTCCAGCTTTGTTGGCTAAATTATGAGTTCAACAACCAATGAGGAAGCTGAAGTTCGATAAAACATTATGGATTTGTCTATTCTATGTACTTCTTTTTTTAAGATTATGAGTTAGAATTGTGTTGCCACCTTCCTTGAATGTTATTTTTAGGATTATGAACATCATGATTGAGTTTATCTTATTTGAATGTTATTTTGGATTATGACGTAATTGTTTAGCTACTTTGTAAACAAAATATTGGTACAATGGTTAATGTACTTGAATTTTGCTAAAGATTATATGTTAACTTGCAGGTGTACATTGAATATGAACATTCCAGATGATGATGAAGATGAGTTTGACCTAATTGTATGCGCTTGTGCTCGAGCTATTGAAACATATTATATAAAATATGTGCATAAAACTCCATGTATGAATTTTGTTCATACAGGTAACATCTGGTTAATGGAAATATTACAAGGAAATGATCAACGATGTTATAGGATGTTTAGGATGAACAAAGATGTATTTTATAGGTTATGCAATGATTTGCAAGCTAATTATGGCTTGACGAGTTCAAGGAGGATGAGTGGAACTAAGATATTAGGGATGTTCTTACATATGTTAGGACATGGTGTAAAAAATAGATTAGCCCAAGAGCGATTTCAGCACTCTGGTGAGACCGTTAGTAGATATTTTGGTTTTATGTTGGATGTTGTATGTCAGATGGCCATAGATATTATCAAACCTATGGACTTAGAGTTTAATGGCACTCCACAAGAGATAAGGAGAGATACTAGATACATGCCTCATTTTAAGGTAATTATGTTTTTAATACTTATTTGAATTGGTTTGGTAATTATTATTATGCAAGTTCATAGTCATATTTAACCCAATCCCTTATTTTTAGGATTGTATTGGAGCCATAAATGGGGTACATGTTGATGCTTCAATACCTCCTCTCGATCAAGTACCATATATTGGTAGGAAAGGGAAGCCCACTCAAAATGTCATGGCTGCGTGTAATTTTGACATGCAATTCACATTTGCTTGTACTGGATGGGAAGGCACTGCACATGATACAAGGGTTTTTCTATCAGTTCTACGTAATCAGAGTTTAAATTTTCCTATGCCTCCAACTGGTAATCTCTTATTCTCAATTCTCATTTGTTAATCAATTTTATGAATTCTTTTCGCTTTGTCAAATAATAACATGTGCAAACAAATTCTATATTTTATAGGAAAGTATTATTTAGTTGATGTGGGGTACCCACAAATGAGAGGGTATTTGAGACCGTATAAAGGGCAAAGATATCATCTCCCGGATTTTCGTAGGAGTGGCCAACCAATTGGGTATAAAGAAGTATTCAACCATAGACATTCTTCTCTTAGGAGCGTAATTGAGCGTACATTTGGAGTTTGGAAGAAAAGATGGGCAATTTTAAGGGATATGCCTTCTTATCCGTTCAATAAGCAAGTGAAGATTGTCATTGCTACAATGGCTCTTCATAACTACATAAGAAGACATTCTGAGAGTGATAGCCATTTTGATGACCCCGAAAACTTTAGTGAAGACAGCGATAGTGATGATGATGAAGAAGAAGGCCAAAATCACCATGACCAAGGATCACAAGAGATGGAAGCATTAAGAAATAGCATAGCTGCAAATTTGATGAATGCACCTAATTAGACTATTTTTATATTGAACAATTTGTAGATATTTTAATATGTTTGATGCATGTATTATATAGTTGATAATATTGTAACTACCTTATATGAGTGTATATTATTTTAATATTATAAAGAAATTTTTTCATAATAATTCTTTAAAATTTGGGATACGTAAATAAGACGAACAATATAAGAAAAAAAAAAGTATATGTAATGAATTGACCAATATTTTTGGCAAACAATTAAATTAATAATACATACAGCAACATGCCCTTTTTAGTCATTTTACACAGTCACAGCAGTTTTATATACAAGTTTACCAAACACTTTGAAACTGCTTTTTTTTGCTATAAGCACTTTTACAACTACAGTTTACCAAACACTTACCCGCTTTTTTTCACAGCTGCTTTTTCTCTCAGCACAGCAAAAGCAGTTTTTTTAAAAAGCACAGCAACTCCAAACTAAGCCTTAGTCATCCCACTGCTCATATTCACTTTTCCTCGTGCGCATTAACGTTCGGCACGCTGACCAATGAAATGGTCAATAAGTAGGTTTTACGTACACTTGTTTATCTACAAGTTCCAGAAGTATCGAGGATTTGCAGCTGAGAAATTGAAAAGAGAATGAAACTTACCAAGTTACACACTCATAATTTCAAAAATACTAAAACATAGAAATTCCACGGTCCAACTAATTAAGAAAATTTCCCTTCAATACACATCGCAGAATCACAGCGAGCAACTAAGAAAATATACGCAACTATGCAAATCGATAGAATTATTTTCAGCTTCTTCTAGTTGATGAAGCTGCTCCGATGAGCTTTTCATGAATTCATTACCAAGGGAAAATAGTTCTGGCCCTTTTTTTAACCCTGTAAGGATTTCTTTACCTTGGCGAGATTTCTCAAGAGTATTTAACTGGTGGAATGCTCGCAGAAGGTGCCATCCAAACCAAGGAGTCTCTTAAGTCAGAGTCTCTAGCCACCGATGGAGAAAGAATCCTTACTTCAAGTTCCTTGACATTAGGCAACGGTGAAGAGCACGTCTTTCTGAAATCTTCTGGAAAAATGAGAGCCTGCACACCATTCATTCAGTCAACAAATTAAAACAGAATGTAAGGATTAATTATTGCACAACTTGAAATACAGAACAACCAAAAAATTTTGGGTGCTCCGGAGTACGGGGTACTCCGGATTTTTTAACCGTTAGATCTTGATTTTTATATTTTAAAACAAAAATCCAACGATTAAAAAATCCGGAGTACCCCGTACCCCAGGGTATGCAAGAAAGACTCCAGAACAACATTACAAACTAATTAAAAAGATGGCTATTTACCTCAACATCACGAACAAAGAGGGCTATTTTTTCAGAGCAAGCAAAATTTTGGAGAAAATTGCTCAGGGTAGAAAAATGATTCCATGACCAGTTGATGGCGGGTTCTGAATCCCGAAGTTGGATTCTAACCTCTGAGAGATTTGGAGCTTCGACCGAAATGTTGTTCATGGACCTCAAATGACCAATAAAAGTGAAGTAGAGTTGATTTGGAGCATTGATTGTGGCCTTCACTGTATCTTGGCATCCATCTCTTAATACAAATTTTTGCAGGTACCGAGCGTAGATGTTAAAATATCTTAAGTTGCCGCATTCAGACAAAAAAATTCTCCTAACGATTGGATATTCTGAGACAAATCGAAACGATTCTAGACTCATTGCTTCAACTGTCATACAAGGCCAAATACCCTCTTCGTTCCTCTCAGACCAGCAATGCATAACTTCCAAGGATTTGAGACTGGAGCTTGAAACTCTAATTGAGCCAATATAACATGAAGTTAATGACAAATACTCAATGGAAGGGCATGCCGTAATTATGTAGGAGAGAGGACATTCCTTGGATATGTGCACGGATTTGAGGGACAAAGTTTTTAAAAAGGGATTTGAGGGACCTAGTCTTTCGAACCGGTTATACAAGGTCACATGCTCCAAATTCAAAGCAGTTATATTTTTTGCCTTAAGAAATCTCTGCAGGGCTAAGCGATAGTCCTCAACCCCACATTCACTTCTAAGGCTAATATCTAACTCTTTGACGCTTCTATCCAATGAAAAATTCAAGAACCTATCCACGATATTAGTGTCTTCCGTAGGTGAGTACTTCCTCATGCGAAGACTTATTTTTTCAAAGACCTTCTCATCCTTCACACGGAAATATTCCAAACACTTTTCCAAGAAGCTGATGAACCTTGTATGTCGGAGTTTTTCAAGGATGTAGTCATCAAGTCGCTCATCGCCCTCTTCGAAATCTAACACGGGGAAAGAAGACCACAGCCCTTCCCATTGCTTTGCAAGAATGCTCATGCGAACGGCAGATTTTGTAGGAAGGAGTTGGAGGATTTGGTGGATGACACTGTCAGGTAAGTGAGGTCGGATTGTGCCGACGGCCTTGGCATTTTGGTCATCATGATCAATATCTTGTTCTGTTGTATCATCCTGTTTTCTGATCTTTTTATTTGTGTTTTGACATTCTGGGATGTTGCTAAATGGTTTCTTTTTAGTATCCATAATACAGAAATGAGCAGGGTTTGTTAAGGGTACAAGAATATATGTTGAATCTGGAAAAACAGAAGAATATATTCAATCAGGAATTTTATTTAAGGAATTTTAAAATGAAATATTTTGATGGTTTTGGAGGAATTTCATAAATGGCTTTAACTAATCATGTCTCTCTGCGTGAGATTTTGAAGGAATTCACTCTAAACATAGAGTCTGTAGAAGTCCATTAAAACTCTTTCAAACGATCAATGGATTTATACGTCTTCTAAAATTCTTCAAAATCCCAATCGAATACACCTCCCCTTACTTCATTACAGATTAAACAATTAAACACGGAAATGAGCAAATTGTATGAACTCAAAACCCCAAAACCCAAATCACAGCTTGCTAACAGAAAAATTGAACAATAAAGAGAAAGAAGATAAGAGGAGAGACAAGTAGGAGGCTCATCTGAAGACCTTCACATGGACGCAGCTCTTCGGTCGTGGCTGATTGAACGGTTTTAGGGCAGGGCTGTCAAGAGAATAGGACTAGAAAGAGTAAAGAGCTCCTGGGGAGTGTATGAGTGTTGATTTAGCTTCGGGGGAAGTGACTTCGCACACGGTTTATTTCTTTGCACACCCTATTTATTTTTGTCCCTTGATTCTTGTATGAATTATGCAATCTAAAGGCCCATAATATTGCGTGCAAAAACAGAAAAAAATGTGCTAAAATCATTTTCATTTAATGTTTTTGTACTAGTGGTCATATTTAATCTCCGGAGGGTTAATTTTATGTCTGCATTTACGTTTATGTCCCCTCACATGAGTTACACGTCTCTTAAATAACCAATATTGACTAAAACGTGAGCGAATTTTTTTCTTTCATAGATGTCGAGAAGGACGTTCTATATGTGAGGAGAATTTGATACATTGTTGTTGATCCATACTATGGCTTCTCCCAACTTTTCACTCTTCTTAGAGTAGAATATCCTTGCATTTTTTAAGAAACGAACAATGAGTGAATTTCTTTCAGCTTCATGGATCCTTGCATTTTTTAAACCACTTTTGATGGTCGTTAAGGACCTAGCTAGTAATTAATTTACTTGATATGAGCTATATATGTTCCTTTTGTTCTTAGGACAACACACCACCATTTGGTCATCCCATTGCTCATCCTTCACAATTCACTGCTGCCTCCTGCGCATTAAAATAAATGGTCAACAAGTAGGTTTTACGTACGCAAGTTTGTCTACGAGTTTGAGAAGTATTCACGGATTTGCACTTGAGGAATCGGAAACAAAATGAAACGTACCAAGTCACACACTCATATTTCGATAATACATACATGGAAATTCCACGGTCAATCTAATTAACAAAATTCCCCTTCAATACATCATCACAGAACCACAACCATATCAGCAGAGAAAATATACGCAACTGTGCAAATCGAAAGAGTATTTTCAGATCTTCTTATCACCTAAGAAATATGCTTCTCTGGTTTCCCCACTTCGTTTTGTGTAGCATTAGTTCCCCACTGCATAGTTTCAGTACAAAATTAATGCATGCATGGAGATATTGGCATATCTCCACGTGAACGAGGAAATACATGAATTCGTTAATTTACCTTCTCTTCTTCTTCGTCATCGTCTTCCCTATAGGCTTTTCCAGCTTCTTCTTCGTCATCTTCCCTATAGCAATCAGAATTACACAATTCAAAGGCGGTTTACATGACAAGCTATAAAGTGCAAACTTAAAGTTGCTCCCCTATTGACAATGTATTTGACCCAAGATCCAACAAAGCATATAACACTTTCCCCCCACTACAAGCATGCTCAAGAAATATATTGAAGTCGGATTTTATTGTGACTTTACTCTACTGCCACTAACTATATTAATAAAAACCCTCACCTCAAAATAAAAAAATGTATAACTAAAAAGAAACAAATATAAGAGTTTAACAGAAACTGATAGTTTAATCAAAACATTATTTTGTCTAAATTTGAAGATATTCTGTTTGAGTTTATGGGTATAAGAATAACACCACCAAAACTATTATGGGTGCGCAAACACCACATGTTTCCCTCTTTTCGACTGGTTCGGACCGAGAGAAGGATTTTTGCTCCTTGTTTGGGTTGGATGCCGGGGAGGGGGGTGGGGTGCCACCATGTGGTCAAGAATGGATGACGTAGAAAATATGTGACTGTGATATGTGTTTGTGCCTTGGATTTGATTCTAATCAAACGATGTGCAGCCAAGCAAGGAACCTCTTTTCGGTCTAGTTTCTTTCTCTTCTTTGAAGTTTGTATTTATAGGGCTTGGATATGTCCCAACATGGCTGGCCATTAGTTGCCCATGATTACGTCAATCAATAGAATCTTCCACAATTTATGATAGTTGACATTATAGTTGCCCATAATTCTAACCGAAAATGGTTTTAATCTCTTTTTTTTTTTGGGGTGAATAAACGGGGTGAATGACACCCAGGAAAAAACAAGCCATGTCATCCACAAGAACACGCTCAGCCCCAAAAGGAGGTTGTGCCAACACATGCTTCCCCAACCCCAGAGAATGACCAAACGCAGCCAACCAGTCAGCCACACCATTGCACTCCCTATACACATGATGCAGAATGCAAGACCAGGAGCCCTCCAAAATAGACTTACACCGATAGACCAAAGTAGCAAGGGGGTGACAGTCCTCAATCGGACGCTAAATGAAAGCTTAGAATCAGATAGACAAAAAAGAATATTATATCCCTTCACCTTGATTTAGACTGCTAGATGAAAGCTTATAATCAGATAGACCGAATTTGTAAATTCGGGTACAAACACCACCCTAACTAAAAGTCTTGCCAATTTATCACCCAGGCTCATGTTTTAGTGTATGGACAGTACTTCACTTTCAACGTTATTTTATTGTTTAAAATCTTGTAAACGCATTCCACATATTATTTTTTGTTAAAATTTTGTCAAAACATATTATTTATAACATGTTAGCGATTTCCAACGTTATTTCGACTGCTTAAAGACCTATATATAACTAAGAATCCAATTGACTAAAGTTCATGGAACATAATTTTCGCGTCCTCGAAGACAAGTTGTAGTCAACAAATTTCTTACACCAAGTTGTCCAGGGAGGGTAATGGAGAGGTGAGAATACTAATGAAAAAATGCCCACATGCGTAACACACAATGAGTTTTGAGGGATACCGTGTTTGTGCAATTTTCCCGGAATGGGGAGCACAACACAAATAATGATTTAGCATATCATCCAGACTGACAAGTACAGGAATATAGAGTGAATATTATTCCACATACATTGTGAAAACCATAGTAACTGCAAAACATTAAAAGTATGAAGCTGCCCAATGAGCTTTTCATGAATTCATTACCAAGAGTAATAGTTCTAGCCATCTTTTTTAACCCCGAAAGCATTGCTTTACCTTTTCGAGATTTCTCAATTGTATATCACTGGTAGAAGGCTCGCGAAAGGTGCCATCCAAACCAAGGAGTCTCTTAAGTCGGAGTCTCTTGGCCCCGATGGAGACAGAATCCTTACCTCAAGTTCCTTGACATTAGGCAATGGTGAAGAGCACGTCTTTCTGAAATCTTCTGCAAAAATGAGAGCCTGCACACCATTCATTCAGTCAAACAGCTTAAAACAGAATGTAAGAATTAATTACTGCACAACTTTAAATACAGAACAACATTACAAACTAATTAAAAAGATAGCTATTTACCTCAACATCGCGAACAAAGAGAGCTATTTTTTCAGAGCAAGCAAAATTTTTGAGAAAATTGCTCAGGGTAGAAAAATGATTCCATGACCAGTTGATGGCGGGTTCTGAATCCCGAAGTTGGATTCTAACCTCTGAGAGATTTGGAGCTTCGACCGAAATGTTGTTCATGGACCTCAAATGACCAATAAAAGTGAAGTAGAGTTGATTTGGAGCATTGATTGTGGCCTTCACCGTATCTGGCATCCATCTCTTAATACAAAATTTTGCAGGTACTGATCAGAGACGTGAAAATATCTCAAGTTGCGGCATTTAGACATGAACATGTTCTTAAAGATTGGATATTTTGAGACATATTGAAACGATTCTAGATTCTTAGCTTGAATCCTCATACAAGATGGAGTAATACTCTGTTCATTACTGTGATCAAACCAACAATTCTTAACTTCCAAGGATTTGAGACTGGAGCTTGAAACTGTAATTGAGCCGCCGATGTGACAATAAGTTCATGACAAATACTCAAGCGAAGGGCACATCCAAATTAAATCGGAGAAAGATCCTTGGAGCTTTAAAGAATGATCCTTGGACATGCCCATGGATTTGAGGGACATAGTTTTCAAAAACGAAAATCGGATGGTTGGCATTGCAGGATCAGTTCTTTTGTACCGCTTATATAAAGCCACATGCTCCAAATTCAAAGCAGTAATATTTTCTGCCTTAAGAAGTGTCTGCAGGGCTAAGCGATAGTCCTCGACTCCATATTCACTTCTAAGGCTAATATCTAACTCTTTGACGCTTCTATCAAATGCAAAATTCAATAACCTATCCACGATATTAGTGTCATCTCTAGGTGAGTACCTCATCATGCGAAGACTGAATTTATCTAAGACCTTCTCATCCTTGACACGGAAATATTCCAAACACCTTTCCAAGAATCTAATGAACCTTGTATGTCGAAGTTTGTCAAGGTTTTGGTCAACAAGTCCCTCATCACCCTCATCAAAATCTAACGCGGAAGAAGAAGACCATACCCCTTCCCATTGCTCGGAGAGAAGGCTCATGCGGACACCAAATTTTGTGGGAAGGAGTTGGAGGATTTGGTGGACGGTACTGTCAGGTAAGTGAGGTCGTGTTGTGCCGACGGCCTTGGCGTTTTGGTCATCATGATCAATATCTTGCTCTGTTGTTTCATCCTGTTTTCTGAGCTTTTCATTTGTGTTTTGACACTCAGAGCTGTCGCTAAATGGTTTTCTTTTGGAATCCATAGTACATATATTGAATCTGAAAAAACAAAAAGAATATATTCATTCGTGGCTTTATTCTTTTCCATATCGAGGTTTTTATAAAGAACAAGATACATCTTAATTGAATAAGTAACCTACTCAAATATGTAAACCTAATGGAATAAGTAAACCTAATTCCTTGAGAACAAGAAATTTAATATCATGCACGTGGTGGATTGTCATTGTGATAAGGGCGGATCTCTTCAACCCATTGTGTCTCTCGTTTAAACCCCCCTCCCCCCCTCTGTTTTAATAATAATTTTTTTCCAGTAAAAAGAAAATTAACAAAACTGAAAATATGACTTTAGCCCTTGAAATTTAATTTTCTCTATATAAAACCCGACATAAATTTTTTACTCGAATATAACCCATTGACTAGACTCCACATAAGCAAATTCATTAATTATGTTTGACTTTACACATTTTAAATTTTTTGGATGCCTAAAATACCCATATTTGAATGTTTGATGTACACAATTAATTTCATACAGATAGTAAGGGAGAATTAATGACTTTCCAAAATGAAAAAAAGAAAAAAAATATTAATGTTACAAATTCATTGCCTTATATATAACAACAATAAAACATGCCTAATATATGTAATAATACATGCTTAATTAATGTCACGAAAATTATATTTTACATATAAATGTAGATAAATTATTTTACACACACACATGTATAATAAAAAAAAAACATGCCTAATATATGTAAAAATTCATGCAATATAATTTACCTACAAAATAAAGAAATGTTATTTGGTTCAAAATTAATTTACCTGTATTTTACATAAAAATATAGGTCAATTATTTGCATATAAAATAATAATAAATGCAAAATAATTTACCTACAAAAATAAATAACGTGCTAATCATAAATAAATTTATATATAGGTAAATTAATTAGTACATATAAATTTATATATATGTTATTTGATTAAAAATTAATTTAACTATATTTTACATAAAAAGTATAGGTAAATTATTTGCATACCATAAATTTATAATTGTGAAGTCAACTCTTGAAAGAATACAATTTTTCACTCCCACAAATAGTGCACCTACTATTTGAATTTTAAAATGTTAAATTGCTTCATTAACATAATTAGGGTATTGTGGCATAAGTTGTAAATAATTTGTAATAATAGGTTACTTATTTTCCCACATGTCAACAAGTTTGAATTTTGGGTTTTATTTGAATGTTTAAAGATAGATGGGTTTAAGTTTGGAAAACAAGAGTTACAAGAGCCTATATCTAAAGAACCCTTAACAAAATGCCCTTTCGATACATCAATAGGCAACTGTATGCAAAGATTTCAGCACAAAATTAATGCATGCATTGGCATATCTATTTGATTATACATAATTTTTAGAACTCCTAGAACAATACCGCCTCATATAAAATTGGAATTAATCATCACTATTTCGTTTGGTTTGATCAATTAAACGAGATGTGTTACAAAGCAAAAAAAAAATTGAGGAGCCAAATCTTCACAAAAAGACTTGCGTACATAAAACCCATTTATATATTGACCATTTCATTGCTTCAGCCCAGAGATAAACCCTCCCAAATTGTACTCCATGAAAGTTGAAAAAATATTCGCTCAATTAAGTTAATATTGGTTGCTTAAGGAGAAAGATCCTTGTCTTTTTGAAAAAATGAGGACTATATGTATGGCACACACTTCACGGTAAAACAAACACAACTAGCTCGTCGTGAAGGTTTGTTTCTCAATTGATATAGGCCTCACCACTTGATCTTTAGAGAGGTTTGGTGAATCTTTTTAGATTGTTAATTATCAGGCGTGCCACTATTGGCCTCTGCCAATAAAAAGATATGTTATAATTAGATTAGGATATATAAATATTGAATACTTGCACCATAAGTAATAAAACTTCTTTATAAAGGATTGTGCCAATGTTTAGCTTAAGTTAGGTTCTTTTTAATGCCTTACTTGTTAAGGACTTTAATTATTTCTCAATGTTGGACTAGAAACTACTGAGATGGGGTAGGATATAAACTAGTTATATTCAAACACACCACTTCAGTTAATCATAAAGAAAAGTAAAGACAATAAGCGATAAGTAAATGACTGAAATTGATATTAATATTGCTGAATAACATAAAATAAACAAAGTACATACATGTATGAACTTAGAACTATCGACAAAACTCCTATCAGATTGGATATAAGGCTATCGGATTGGGTTAAAGATGCTTCCTTGTAAAGGGTTACAACCAAAGAGACTATATGTCTTGAGGCTGGTAAATCGATACTATGCAAAAGGTTATGGTAGCAGAGCAAATTCTTATTGGCCTTAGAGTCTAGAGGAGAGTTTCCTAGAGTTCTAAGGTTTTGGTTCCAAGTGGTCTTTTGGTAAAGTAAAAAGAATGAAAAGTAAAGGCACTGAGTTTTTGTTTGAAAACTTGTTGTCTGTTTGTTGAATGATTTAAGTGTGTCTTTTTCTCTGAGTCCTTCACTTGTATTTATAGACTTTGTCCTTCTCCCTTGAATGGGTATTGTGCAACAACTTGGAGCCGACTTGGTAATTACTTTTCAAAAAGTAATTCTTTGGAAGGAAAATAATACCAAAATATCTAGGATTTTATCCAAGATATGCATAGCCAAAACGGTGGTTTTGCCTAAAATTCAAAGATCCTCTGCCTTGAGCAAAAAGAAGACATCCCCGCATTTATTGTGACTCCCATCAGTCGCTGTGAGCTGGCCTGTGGCCGCTTGACAAGTCAAAAATCAATTTGGGCCAATAGTGGATTTTGTAAAAGAAACACCCAGAAATGCCTGTTCTCCACAAAGTCGTGTGCTGGGCCGCAGTTTAGGCCCAATATTTATTTTTAGTGTAAACACACACGACATTGATTTTTAAGAATTTGAACTAGGGCTTGGATTTTTATACTGAAATACCGAAACTAAACCAAAAAAATTGAAACCAAATACAGAAACCACCGAAACTGAAAACTCCTAAACGGTTTGATAACCGATACAAAAAAATACCGAAGTTTTAGTACGGGGATAGAAACGATATTACCACATGTCTGGTAATACCAAATCGAACTAAAAAGATAATATATATGTATATTTTATATTTTGATTAATTAATTAATTGTATATATATGTATATATGAATCCTATTAATATTAGCCGTATGATTGGTTGACATTTGATCTTAACTGTTGGGTTGAAAGGAAGAAATAGAAGTCTGAAAATTTCAGACTTCACTTCTCTCCCGACTTCAAACCACCACTTCCATTTCACTTATCTCTGCTTTTTCTGTCGCCTAGCCACCACCATGAATCGATCTCGATTTGGTCCTTGGAGCAGTGAAAATCATTGAAACAGAAACTCTCTTCCTGTTCTCTCTATTTGTCACTCTCCCTCTCCATATACAAAAACATCAAAAATTCACTCACATGTTTCAATTCTTTCCAGCCATGGCAAACGCTCATTCTTCTCCCACCACAAACCCAGAATCTAATCCCCAATCCGATAACCTTAATCCTCTATCTAACCAACCCTTGATCTCGATCTGGGCTTCTATAAAAATTGTGTTTAGCCCAATACCCAAATGCCCTTAAACCAAAATTATTTTCAGTATTACAGAAAATCGGTATCCTGAACTAATTGGTTCTGTTCCGGTATCAAAAATCTCCATATCGAAAAATTAGGTTGGGTATTTGGTTCCTCTGTTTTGGTACGGTTCCCGAACCGAAATCAGCCCTAACTTGAACTGTCTATTTTTTAAGTTTCACTTCATAAATTATCCTTGTAAAACAATAGCCAAATCGAAAACAATCAACGCATCCTAATATGCTCAAAGAAAATTGACACACCTTGACTCGGATATCTCGAAGGGTACCGAAATCGAGACATACTAGCCGATACCCTGGAGGGTGACGAAAGCCATGTCATGCAGATGAAGTGGAAATTTATGAATACAATAAAACCAAAGTCTGGAACTATTAAAATCATGCAGAAGAGTGCGTAGAAGTACGGGTAGAACCCTTAATACAAAGCATGAGATGTTCAGAGCATAGATAAAATACAGTAAAGAAAGTACGAATTATTCCCATCCTGAATAGGATGGATAAAACATACTAGTAGGAGGAAGAATTCCTACATTTATGTGGTGTGGAAGTCGTAAACACTAGAATGACCGCGCTCACCACTAATCCAAACTACTACTTCCTGGAGAGGAGCAAAACAGAATGTGTGAGTGGGCAAAAATAAACATTTCTAAACCTGTGTTTTTCATAACATAATAACCTCTCTTTTAAAAATTCCTGTATAGTTTTCCAAAATCATACTACGTATACGTATAGTATGAAAATTTTTAAAGATATGGATAAATACCTTTATCTCAACATAATATATAATATTCAACGTCAAAATGTTATAAGGCACCGTTGCAAAAAATATGAGTAATACCAACACCTCAACAACCATAATGTATACTCATCGACAAAAACCGTATAAAGGCATCCATGCCAAAGGTATGAGTAAATATCAATATCTCAACAACATATATAATATGATCATCGACATATAAAATATAATATGATATGCTCATTGACATATGCAATCACACAAGTCCATGCAGAAAGTAGCTACATGGAACAGGCTGGGTGTAATGTATATATGCTCAGTACTACGATCACGTGAAGCTGGCGATAATTGCGTCACATACGAGTCCTAGCTGCCTAATGCTGATTAGTACAGGTTGGCACCTACAATGGATCCAAAGTGAGCATTACGGTGTGGATGTGAACATACACGTGAAGGCTCTGGTCCTGGCCCGGACGAGTACTAGACACCGGTGAATGCATGTATGATGAGCAAATAAAAATATACATGATCATGACATCACAATTTTCCAAATCCCAACATAATATATATTTTATACTTAACTCGTAAGTAAAGCATGGCATGATAGAAAATAGTTCGCAAATGAGCGTGGAAACTAACATAAATAATATAGGTTTCATAAAACAAAGCCCACTCACTGATATGTAGTTGGGTCATAGTCGCCTTGCCTTGCCTGACCCCTGTACTCCTCATGGTAAGTCTCACCTATATGAGATATCACTATAGTAATGATTAAACTCATAAAGGTTACTAATTAAATTTATAAACAACATTTATCCTTGGTTTGCTCAACACGGAGGTCCAAAACACTTTGAAAAATACCATACGTAATGCCCAGAGGTAGTACGCGTCGTCACGAGTCGCCTCGCATCGACGGAAGTCAAAAAAGTGCTCCCACACGTCCACACGCGATGCTCATACGCGGAAATTGGTCGGAAATGGTTGGAAATTGGCTGGAAAACCTTGGTTTATGAGCGAAGTCCGATCTACCTCAAAACACAACCAAATAACACGATTTTAGTATGAAAATCTATCTACTCAACACGAGAAAACTAAAGGTGGTGGTTAGGAACCTCACCTAAGTCGGTATTTTTGAGAAACTCGCCGAAAAAGTCCAGTTCTTCTGTGTGCGATTCCCGCCAAACGGTAAAGAATTTGGGCAAACGGCTTGCACCGTTGAACTCAATGAATCATCATATTGGTAGCTGGACACCAAAAATTTAGAACCGCTACCAAAAGTTCTCGGTCCATGGAGATCTCAGTGGTAGAGATCTTGATGGCGTCATAGACGCCTAGATCTTGCCAAGAGGAGCCGATTCACCTTCCATGCGCTCGACCCAGGAAGCCCATGTAGCTGGAGCTGAGGGCCATGCAATTTGGGGTTTAGTGACGTTCCACTTTTACCAATTACCCCATTTGAAGAGTGGGTTGAGAAGATCTGTCTTCATAAGAGAGATAATTGAATTTGGAACGAGTTCTTTGAATAGAGAACCTAGAATTTGGGATCTGGCTTCTTGTTCGTCAGGATGCCAAAAAAATTTAGTGGTTTGATGATCAATGGTGTTTTGGATTTCTGCCAGCTCACCAGAAAAGGATATTACAAAAGTTGTTCTCAGATTGGGAACCTGCCATTGTTGGATTTTGAAAGAGTTTTGAGGTGGCTCAATAGAGTTTCTGAGAGTTTAAGGAGGAAATTCACATAAGGTTCAAAGAGACAAAATTTCTAGAGAGTTTTTTTGAGAGTTTGTAAAGAAGAATTGAGGATGAGAATGTGTTTTTATAACTGCAGGAAGAGGGAGAGAGAGATTTTGGCTTTAATTTTGAAATTTAAGATACATGGATGCGGATTACACGCTAATTGAAGATATGAGATTTTTCGGCAGTTGAGTTTGAAATGGGCATTATGAGAACTTGATATGTGGCTCAACTGATGGTTTTGTTTTAGAACGTGCAGGTTGCGTGTGACAGATATTTTGAGAATAATAAATGAATGGTGAGTGGAGGTGGTTGAGAAGCCGAAGGTCACTTTTTCAAAATTCTTCAGCAAGTATTTATGGGCAAAGATTTCAGAAGCTAGGGGGAAATGTTTGGGCCTGAAATCCTGGGTTGGGCCGAATTGGTAGGAGTCGGCCCAGAAAGGAGAACATCATGGATCTTGGCCCGGTGACAGATTGATTGATAGAGTGGCCAAGTCCTAGGTGAATAAGGATTACTTGAGTGATGCCAGGTTGACAGAATATTCAAGTCCTGATTGAATTAGGACTATTTGAAGGATCAAGGTGGCATCTGGATTGGTGTCCAAATGAGGTACTCGATGTAGTTGATCAGGATTGGTTTTCAGATTAACGCTTGGAATGCTTTGCACAAACAGTCAGGGCTCTATGAGGATTGGGGTTGGTTGTGGATGAGATTTGAACAGAATGCAAAATCAGTCTAGGATCAGAATCATATTTCGAATTGAAGATGGACGAGATTAGGCGGTGAGAGAGTTTTGGTTAGGTCATGGTTTGTGAAGTGAGCACTATAAATATAAAAGTATTGGGAACGAGAAAATGACCTTTAACTCAACACACAAATCAACACTCTACGCGAAACCTTTCACACTCTTTTGTGAAAGCTGACTTGCTAACCGACTACACAATTTTTGACTGGATAGACAGGTTTGGGTTGGCTGCCGATGGACAACAATTAACTGGACAAACGGGATTTTCCAGAAGCGCCAGTGAAGGTGGCTGACTGGATAGACGTGGCTGAAGCTGTAGAGTCAGCTTGCTTAAAGAGTCTCGACCGACTGGATAGACGAGGGTTCTTTCTTTTGTTACTGGCTATTTATCTCAAGTCTCTGTCAGCGAGGAGTCTTTGATTCTCTTGCCGAACGAGGTCACTTCATTAGCTTTCTCGATGAAGTGAGGTGTTTTATGATTAGCTACTCTTAGGTCACATTCATAGTTCGGCACACGGACGGCAAAACCACATTTACATTAAAGACACCCATCTCTTTTGAGTATCTTTGCCCATTCAGTTTGATACTGATTCGGTGGACCTATATTTTGACCAATATAGTTGAGGGTGCCGAAGTTGGTGCACAAGGCTGCCGAAGTTGTTCCTATGCAGGTACTCATGGCATCAGCTACACTGCTCAATTCATTAGTACAAGAAAACAATTCGTAAACAAGTTAATAACTGAAACTAATTCTTCAATGAAACTGCTCCCACATCTCTTAATTGCTACCTTTGCTACAGTTGCTTTGCTTTTTAGTTTTCATGGAACTTACTACCGGTTCCCTAAAATGTATGACTTAAATCAAGCTAAACGTAGGATTTGATTAGTCTTCGTATGAGCATAATAAAAGCTGAATTTCTCCTTAAATTTATGCAACAAGTCCCGGAAGTACTGGCATACCACATGCTATAACCAAATTAAATGCGGCATATGGCAAATTCTAATGAATTTCGTGTTTCAAATCATGATCTTAAGTGAGCTTCCGTGATTGGTATAAGTTTATTGATCCCATGTGTTACATGGAGAAAAAGAAGAGCAGTGCTGTGATTCTCATCAAAGGAAGTCAATGGAATTACAGACACCAAGATCACAAACATACAATAAACCAATTAGCTCCACCAATATCAGGCCAAAATTTAACAACGATCGATCGAAACCAAATATCTTCTGTAGACAACCAAAAAAACTAAATGAGCCAATATTGATTCACAGCTCCAAGCCAGTGAAATATCGGTTCATACACAATCTTTGGTATATTTAGAGATTTTTGTGTAACAAAATTAAATTGAAATAACCGTTTGATTTAAATTAAAGTATAAATGTGATCCCAGAAACTGTCTTCAAATACATTTACTAAAAAATAAATTGAACACCACTATAACACGGCCTTCGAAAATCTTAAGATGTAATACATATATGCTGGGGAAGCCTCAAGCAGCAACCTCTCTAATTAACGTAGTGCTTACCAGGACCAATAAATTTGAAAGTCCGTGGCAATCACGTAATAGGAGGTGTCTTACTGTCGCGCAGATGGTGATATCTTTCAAGTTGAAGCATTCAAGAAAGGTCATATTCAAAATTGTGGAAATGAATAGTCCTGATTTTCTTGAAATAAATTTGAAAGACTCAAGATTCCTAGCTTCAACTTCAACATTATTGGCAATGCCATGGTCGAAACCCACAAAATCAAAGAATTTGAGACTGGAACTTGAAACTCTATCAAGAAAAACGTAACATGAATCAATCGACAAATACTCAAGTGAAGGGCAATCCGAAATTAAAGATGTTAAAGATGAGGAATCACAGCCAATGTATTTCACATATTTTAGAGAGAGAGATTTCAAAGACGGAAACGATAAAGGATGATTAGTATCTTTTATTCTCACACACTCCAAATATAAAGTAGTTATAGAGGTTGCATTAAGAACCGTCTGGGGTAAGCGGTAGTAGTTTTTGATCTCGGGTTTGCTCCGAAGGCTGATATTTAACTCTTTCACGCTTCTTTCAACTGCAAACTTCAACCACTTGTCCAAGCTCTTAGCAGCACCACATGCGAAGTATCTCATTCGAAGTCTGAATTTTTCTAAGAGCTTGAGTTTTTCGTGGCTTTTCAAACAGTATTTCACGAATTTGTCGAACTTTTTACGTCGAAGTCTGTCAGAGTTTATGTGAATGTCTACATATGGGTCGCCCTCATCAATATCTAATACAGGAATCAAAGACCATTCCTCCGCCCATTGCTTGGAAAGAGTACTTGCGCGAGCGGCATGTTTAGCGGGAAGGGACAGGAGGACTTGGTGGATGACAAGCTCAGGTAAGGTGGGCATCATGTCCATGGGCACGGAGATTGGGGTAACATCTTCCTTCTTGAGGATTTTATTTGGTTTTGGATTTTCGCTGTGTGTACCACTTTTCGTAGCCATACTGGAAGCAGAGGCGGCGGATGAAATATGTGATGGTAGAATGCAGCTCTTATTTAAAGAGTCCGCTTTTGCTAATTCCTAACCCTAGCATACTTGGGCCATGTATTAATTAATGATTAATTGGAATCGTAAATTTTACTCTATTCTCCATTAAAAAAAATAATAACAATAAATAGAAAATTCCAAGCTCTAATTTTTTTTTTCTTTTTGCTCATGAGAAAAAAAACTGCATTCGAGTACAACTAGAACAAGTTAAGTCAAATACAAAGACTTGTCTAGCACTCTCAGGTAGAGTGTGATCACATATATGAGTATTACTAATATTTAGCCCAATACTAGTAACTGCATCAGTAAGGAAATTGGTCTCCTGAAAAATATGTTTCCAAGATATAGAATGAAAAGTAGAAGCCAGCCACTTGACATCTTCAATAAAAGTCTTCAATCACCAATGACTAGTTTAGAGTCCCCTTCCACACAAATATTGGCAAAACTTTTGTTCTTTGCATTCTTCAGAGCATCTCGTAAGGCTAGAGCTTCAACAACTGAAATTGTGTTTGTTCCAAGATTCCTTGCACCTGCCACAATAGGGTTTTCGTTATTATCCATATAATGATAAAGCCTGCAGCAGCATTCTCACCAACCACAGAGCCATCAAAATTAATTTTTAAGCAGTTCGACCTCAGAGGACACCATTTTATGTTAGACAGGCCCTGAGCATTAGAATTCTTCTTCTCCTTTCTATAGGCCTGATAGAACTCTCTCCCCACCACCGCAGCAAGCATAGGCAATCTAGCAGGGTGAGGTTTAGTATTTCTGAAGATTAAATTATTTCTGTCATTCTAGATTTGCCAACAAATAAGAATGGCCTTACTCAAGTACGACAAATCCTCACCATCAACATGTGGTAATTGTTCTAGCCAATCCAGAAGATTATTAGCCGAAGTAATAGAATGAGCAAAGTCTGGGAGCAAACTCCAAACATTTTTAGAAAAAAAGACAATTAACAAAGAGATGATTTTGATCCTCATCCTCAAATGGTCCTTGAAATTGAGCTAACTTATCATTTTGGTCTCCCAATTTGAAAATCGATCAATTTCATCCATGAAATTGACCAAACTCATCAATTTAGTCTCTACCGTCCAATTCCGTTAAATTTTTCGTTAGAGTGTTGACGTAGCGTACATAGAGCCCACACAACCAATAATAATGATGTCACATGGATAATAAAAAAATCACCAATTCATTAGTTTTTAAATTTTAAAATTAGTAAACATTGATTTTCTTTGTTTAACGAGTGATTTTGTGGTCCTCACATCATGCCACATCAACAATGTAAAAGAAAATTTAACAGAATTGGACGGCAGAGACTAATTAAATTGATGACTTAGGTCAATTTCAGGGACGAAATTGATCGATTTTCAAATTGAGGGACCAAAATGACGAGTTAGGTCAATTTCAGGGACCATTTGTGATAAAAACCCATTTAAAAATTTAAAAACTAATGAATTGACGATTTTTTTTTATCATTCATGTGGCATTTTATTATTGGTTGTGTGGGCTCTAGGTGTGCTACATCAACACTCTAACAAAAAATTTAACAGAATTGGACGGCATGGACTAAATTGATGAGTTCGGTCAATTTCAGAGATGAAATTGATCGATTTTTAAATTGAATGACCAAAATGATGAGTTAGATCAATTTCAGAGACCATTTACGATAAAAAAAAAAACCCTTTCTTATATTATTCAATCTACTATGGCTACAAGAGAAAAACTCCAAGCCAAAACACAAACATAAGTAAAAAGCTCAAAACGGAAGATTACTCTGAATCAAGCGAAGATAATCATGATCATCATGACCAAGACGAAATCACAATACCTCTCTTTCCTGACCTTGTTATCGATCAAATCCTCCAATCGCTTCCCACTGCGCTTGCCGTCCGCGTGAGTATTCTTTCCAAGCAATGGAAAGATGTATGGTCTTCGATAGTACCGTATTAGATTTTGACGAGAGTGATCCATATGATAACGATGACAAACTTGAATGTGGGAGAAAAAGGTATTTGCTTCTATCACAGCTTTCAATAGACATGTGCTTATGATGGGTCTACAATCATCCTTTGATCTAATTTGAATGCGGGAGAAAAAAGTATTTGCTTCTGTTTTGACATGAAATTTATTATGCTGTAAACTTAAGTTGTTTCTGTTATGCTGATCTTTGCAAAGTTAACGATATGAATGATGTTTTATATATATCATCATAAGACCAAAAGAAATGTGGGAGCTGTTAAGGTACCAACAAGCTCTCATAAATTTATCAAGTTCCTCAACTTACAACTTTATAGTTGGTGAGATCAGTTTGTGATTCTTAATGCATGATACAAATATTTTGTATTGAGTGTTTAGAGTTCAATTGATAAATCATTATAGTTAGTTGCAAAGTCATTTTGTTTATCATAAGTCAGTGATCACCTTAATTTGCATGTATATATGTTTAAATAGTTTAATCAAACTCATGTGGGATAATGTAAGAGTTTTTTCATTATGTGAGTTAGATCAAACTATTAATTTGTTAATCATATGCACATGGACAAGTTAAAGGACTTATGGTATTATTGGACTATATATGGATTAAGTCTAATTTAATCCTCATAGAGGGAAATATCTGAACTCAATTTTGAAATAAAGGGGTAGTTTTGTTTGGATGAGAAACTGATGGTAACTGCTACCGTGATAGGTGGAGCAGTTACAAAAGCCTCTATTGAAATGTCTTTGGTCTCTCTTCTCGAGTAATTAAGTTCAATGAGAACTCGTCCTATCGATAGTGTGAACTGTGAAGATACTAAGAGAAGAGAAGATTAACTGTGAAGATACTAAGAGAAGAGAAGATTAACTACAATACTTTTTCGAGATGGCTTCATCTACAGGCAAGTCTTTGATTTATATTAGTCTTCTCTGTACAATATGTAGTTCAATACAAGTAGAATTGTTGGATACTAGAACTTCTGCATATGTATGTTAACGTGGTTTATTGGCTTAATTGTTAATGTAGATTTCTTAATCTCTTTTAAATTTGACTTTCAAAAAGCTTACAAAACTGGTATAAGTCTGCCGTCTTTGAAAACTTTGTTGCTCAAGAATGTGCACTTTGGTAATAAGGCTTTCTCCCCCTTAATCTCGCGGTGCCCTTGTATCGAGTACTTGTCACTAACTTCATGTACTTTTTCCCTCTTGAAGGTTAAAGTTTCACTTTGCAGTCTTGAATCCTTATTATAGTTAGTTTTGCTCATCAAATTGTTGGTTTTCTTATTGTATAAAGTTGGTTAATTAATTAGAGTTGTTAATTCTGGTCTGAGGCTGCAGTATTCTGATCTTGGTGTCTTTAATTTCGTTATTTCGTTTTTGGACACATTGTAAGGCTTTATGGACTGTTTTGTTGGAAGACTGGCTTCACATAAAATGAAACACAACTGTAGATTTTCTCACCTCCTTTTCACACACAATGTTTTGTTACGACAATTTGTGTGGCTTAAAATATGATATATATGTATAGAATCCCCAAATATGGTGACAACAACGATTTCAAGTAGGATATTAGCATTGGTATAATTCTCACTACAAAAAAACAGGCTTTCAGTCACAATGAAGGTCGTGACTAAAAGTACAAAACGTTGTGATTAAAATATTTAGTCACGAAAAAGCTCTGTAACTGGGTTGTGACTAATTGATTTAGTCACCAAAAAAACACATTACTAGAAAATTAAACCAAAACCTAACTTTTAGTCACAACATCCTCAACTACTATTCATGACTAAACATCTTAGTAACAACAACTCTCGATAACAAAAAAAGCTCTATTAGTCACAATAGCAGTTATGACTAAAAAGCAAACAGTAACAACTAACGATTGTGATTAAAATTCTACTTGTAACGACTTCATATCAAGACTAATATCTTTCATTGTATCACTCACACCTGTTTAAAATGTACTCTACCCCTTTTAAATGAATTTAGTGTGATTATTCTATCGTTGTCACACAAAAGATAATCTTTAAAAAACGAAAAAAAATTTCTGTTTTTTGTTTTTGAGATAGTTTTTTCAAATTTCCTTTTTTTTTTTGTTTAGGTTAACCTATTCCTTCTGGTTCATGCATGGTTTCCTACTTCTTTGACTATTATTCTACCATTTAAAAAAAAAAAGATGTTTGCAAGTGGTGAATAGTCATGGTGATTAGGGCTTTCTTATTTAACCCAATACTGAATTCAAACCCTCCCTCATTTTGGCTTAGCGGAGATTAGTGAATATATGGTGGAGGAAAAAAAAGGTTTACCTAGAATACGGAGTTAGTTTTTAATCAGCCCCTAAGCCTATCTCCAATTCAAAATACAAAAGTTAAAGTTATAAAGTTTTATTTCACTTGTGATAGTTATTTTAACTTTTAACTCTTCTGTAGTAGCGAGGGGATTAAGTCAATTTTAGAGTCAAATATAACTCTTGTATCAAAAGTCAAATATATGACTCTAAAGTTATATCAAAAGTCATATATGACTCATACTTTTTTGATGCATTGATGAGGGATTGAGTAAATTTAGGGGTTTTTTGGTTTAAACCCAATCAAAGGTGTCAACTATAGAAAACATTCACTCCTATAGTAATAAATACATTCCAGATAAGCAACAAGTTGACTAGGAAACTAGGGTTTACCGTCCAAACATAGTCCAGGCCTTTTAAAACAAATTGCAACCTGTGCCTTCGGATTGAAAACGTATCTCGCAGACAAGATCCCATATATTCAGCTTCCGTTGAAATCATATTTTTCTTATATTTTCCGTTCGTTTTGATAAAATTCAAACAGGGAGTCTCGACATTAGAATAAAACCCACGTTCTGTGGTTTAGGTAATTTACAGCAACGTGGGCTTTGCGATTTGGAATTTTTCTTTCGATCTCAATTTTCTTTTGATTGCGTAATTTGATACCTGAATTTCAGGTATTTGTTCTTATGATCCGCGAAAGTTTCAACTAGGATTGTTCAATTTGAATGTTTTTCTATTACCTGCACTTCAGGTTGTGTGTAAAATGTGTGCAAATTTGGGATTGTGGAATTGAAAGTTTACAAATAAGTAAATACAATAAGTAAACAAAGCTGTAAACATCAACCAAAGGGTTGGATTGCATATAAAGCCATCGAAGTGGCTTTTATACCCATCGGATTGGAGACAAAGCCATCGACAAAGCCATCGGATTGGCTTCTAGCCATCGACAAAGCCATCGGATTGGCTTAGCCATCGATTAAAGCCATCGAATTGGCTTTAGCCATCGACAAAGCCATCGATCTGGCTTTAGCCATCGATTAAAGCCATCGAATTGGCTTTTATGCCCATCGGATTGAGTACAAAGCCATCACAAAGCCATCGGATTGGCTTTAGCCATCGACAAAGCCATCGACTTGGCTTTTGGGAAGAAGAGAATAGCCTAAATGAGATTCTTCTCAGCTAATCGATACCACAGAGAAGTGGCGTGAGCTAATTCTAAGACCTAGTTTCGATCTAAAAGCTTTAACACAAGTTGTCGGCTTTGTGAATGATTGCTTAAAGCCTTATGTAGGCTTATGAAAGCTTGTTGCCGGGTTGTATGAACTGATGAATGCCACTTCTGGCTTTCAAGAGAGAGGTTTTCCTCTTTGGTGTTTGAAAGGTTATTTTCCTTAGAACATGTATGTTCGAATTTTGTTTGATTGGCTGATTTGAGTGTCCTCAGCCTTCCTCGCTTTGCTTCCTTTTAGTATAGAGAGCAAACCAATGTGAAAGCAACCCAAACTTGATGCACGCACCTCAACCTAATTCCAATTTGCACAAAGATAGATAAATATTAATTAACTATCCACTTGGGTAAATACCCAAAATATCTTGGTGTAAGTTTGGCCTAATTTCACAATAACCCCCACATAATGCCATAATTTGGCTTCTTTTAGACCAAAATAGGGATAAACATGACAATTTTGAGTGTAAACATAGCCCCCCAAGTTTCATAAATTTACAAAATTTGTGGAACTTATAGGTCAATGTGTTCTCTAAGGGATTCCCGGGTACCAAAGTCTACGAGTTTTGGCTTTTATAATGCCTTCAAGCTCCACCAAGTCGAGTGAAACTTAGGAAAATATAGCCTTTGAAAAGTACTTTCTAATAAAAGTGGAAATATGAAGGCCATGAAAACTTATGTAGCATCCAAAATCTTTGGTTGCCCACCCAGCGATGAAGACGATGAAGTCTCGAAAAGGAGCCATCTATGGCAGCCATAATCGCTAAGGATCTCCTTGGTACTGAGCTAGAATTAGGGTTGGAATGTCCGTTATCTCAATTTTCTTTTGCAACTTTTGTTTCTCGGTTTGTACGAACAATTTCTATCCTATAATAAAACAAGTTTTATTTCTAACCTATTTGTTCAACAAGAACCCAAAAGCAAAAAATTAACTTACTAATTCGTTGATTCCGGCACTACATTCCTAACAAGATTTTGGCATGAGTACCATGCTTTTTCGTGCTGGTGGAGAGTGTAGAAGCGCTCTTCTTTCTCATACTTTAGGGAGATGTGACCCAAGCCCCCCGAGTGTTGTTTGGCTTGTTAAGGTCACGAGTTAAAACTAGCCGTGAGCGCTTAACAAGTCGGCTCAATCATCTACAATCAAATCCATTTTCATGGACTTTTCATTGGTTGAGCCATTTTGATCTTCCAATGTGCGTAACTTGTTCTTTCTTTTGATTTCCTCTAAAGAAGTTACCTCTTGTTTAACTTGGAGATCAATTTTCTCAACCAAATGTTCCTTAGTCGAGATGAGAGGGAGCTTGTTGTAACAAGAAAACTGAGAAAGTTCTCCAAGTATTCCAAGATTGGCATCTTCTTTCAAGAATAGCCATGTAGCTTGCATTCATTTGTCTTCCATCTTTCGAATCTCTTCAAGAATTTTAGACAAGTCATCCTCTTGCTTGATCATAACCTCTTTGTAGAGTTTCTTCTCCGAATAGCCATTGATTGGCTTACAAGGAGTTCCACTAAATTATCATTATTAGAATAATAACTTGGGTCATGACCGATTTGCTCCATATGCTCATTGAAACACTTCTGATAATCCAAGCCATTTGTTGGCATATCATAGTTTCCATAGGTGGTATTATTATCTAAATAATAACCTTCATCATAGCCATAAGTTGGCCAATCTTTTACGATTATTATTATCCAAACTTGATAAATAATTTTGATCATAGCCATAAGTTGGCCAACTATCATCTTCTTCCCTCATACTCCGAGCAAGATTCAAAGTATGTTGAGATAAATCATGAACATAAGGTTTGTTCATAATCTCTACATAAGTGTCCCACTCTGGCGTGCCAAAATATGTTCGACAAATAAATCTACACCCGCGCCTTTAGTTGTAGGCCTAGTGATTTATATGAACACCGATTGGGAGATTGCGAGCGTGCCATTACTAGGTACCGCAGCGTACGGTGTATGTGCGTGATTTGAGATTGCGCTATTTGACTTATAACCAAAAGATTGTGCCTTTAAGTGAGAGAGGGCTCAACTAGTTCTATTTGCCTTGGCTCGTTAAGGACTTGAATTGTTAAAATATATATGACAAGGCTTATGTGTTTGAAATATAGATTGGATATAAACTGTTATATTCAATCCGAATGCGTTTAATAATAAAGACAAGAAGGTAAGTGAATGTAAAGAAAATACAAACTTTTGCATCAAAGTAAACATATATAAACCGAATTGAAAGTTTACGAATAAGTAAATACAATAAGTAAACAAAGTCAGAAACATCAACCAAAGTGTGGTTGGATTGTATATAAGCTATCAAGTGGCTTTTTTATACCCATCGGATTGAGACAAAGCCATCGACAAGCCATCTGATTGGCTTTAGCCACGCACAAAGCTTACCGAATTGGCTTTAGCCATCGATAAAAGCCATCGAATTGGCTTTATGCCCATCGGATTGAGTACAAAGCCCATCGACAAAGCCATCGGATTGGCTTTAGCCATCGACAAAGCCATCGACTTGGCTTTTTGGGAAGAAGAGAATAGCCTAAATGAGATTCTTTCTCAGGCTTAATCGATACCACAGAGAGAAGTGGCAGAGCTAATTCTAAGACCGGGGGTTTCCTGATCTAAAAGCTTTAACACAAGTTGTCGAAGCTTTGTGAATGATTGCTTAAAGCCTTATGTAGGCTTATGGAAGCTTGTTGCTGGGTTGTATGAACTGATGAATGCCACTTCTTGGCTTTCAAGAGAGAGAGGTTTTCCTCTTTGGTGTTTGAAAGGTTGGCTTTCCTTAGAACATGTATGTTCTGAATTTTGTTTGATTGGTTGATTTGAGTGTCCCCAGCTCTCTGCCTTTGCTTCCTTTATATAGAGAGCAAAACCAATGTGAAAGCAACCCAACTTGATGCACGCACCTCAACCTAATTCCACTTGCACAAAGATAGATAACATTAATTAACTATCCACTTGCAAATACCCAAAATATCTTGGTGTAAGTTTGGCCTAATTTCACAATAACCCCCACATAATGCCATAATTTGGCTTTAGACCAAAATAGGGATAAACATGACAATTTTGAGTGCAAACAGGGTGTGTGCGAGAGTTTGGTTAATTATATTCGATGAAGAACATGATAGCATACATACTGGGCAGGTTTCCAAATGATATAGTGGTACCATTTTACAACCTCAATGTAAGGCAAGGATGAAATTCTACATTTCCGGCATGCAATTGAAGATGTTGTGCTTCTATTTTTTGTTATTTATTTTTGTTCTGATCGTGCTCAAACTGTAGTTATTCATCTTTGTAATTGAATTGTCCAACAATGAGAATGAAAAGTTTGCTATTGATCTTACATTTGTTGTTTACAGTTAATTTGTACCAAACAGAAAGAAGAATGAAATGAGAAAAGAAGTAATGAGCTGCATGTGTTTGTCTTTCTTTTTTCTCTGCGCCAATTGAGTGATAATATACCTACCAAATAGATTAAAGATATGAGAGTGCGTCAACATTGTGTGCATGATCAGATTGCCAAATGCGTAAGAGAGATAAAGGAATGGAAAAAAAAAATTTGAATATAATTTTTTTTTCCTGCTACCGGTTTGAGTGGTCTATTTTGTAGAGAAGATATGTATGATTTAAAAAAATTATAATGTTTTATGTGTATTAAGTACCTATCAAAGAGAACAAAAAACATTTAAAGAATTGTCTTCATTATGATTATTTTCATTCAATTGTCTATGCGTGTTCATTTTACTTGGTAGGTCTGTTAATATAGCATACCTACCAAAGAGATGATGGCGTAAAAATCAAAGATAAATTACAAACAATAAATAATGATAATAAATGTTCCCTTAATAAACGTAAAGGGTAAAATAGATACAAAAAATTGACACAAATTTGAACCAAAATTCAAATCTGACTCATCACCTTAAAAAAATGGAAATTGGGTTAAAACCAATTTAAAATTTGACTCTAAATTTTCATGTACGTGCATATTGGAGATAGACTAATTATGGTGTAGGATTACCCCGTCTAAAATTGTGTCATGTGTACTTACAAAACTAACCATAATTAGTCTAGCGATTTAATTATTGGCTTATGAAATTAAATAATAAACTAACTATTTAATCTTCAAAAAAATCCATGAAATATTTTTTTTAGTAGAGAGATATAGTGTTAGTGAGTTAATAGTTAGTTGTTAGATGGAAGGTGATTAAGTGGGAATTGAACCCGCACCAGGGTGCATAGACATGATTACTTTCCGTCACTACGGTAAAACGTCATCTGCAATTTCGTGAAATAATTTATTAAACACAGAATCTAATAAATTAATAGTTGACCAAAAATCTAATCAATTAATAACATAAACGTGCTAGTGGTATTGTTCTTCACTTGTAAGTCAGAGCTTTTAAATTTGAATTTCATTAATGATGAGTTCGCAACTAATTTATTAATCCGCGCTTTAGTGTAAATATTGTATAAAAAAATAAAAAATAGGTGCTAGTTATCCTAAAAGATATTCTTTTTGAAAAGGTTTCCTTCTCCATTTAGAACATTCTTTTTTTAAAATAAAATATAAAAAAGATTCTTACTCCGATAAGGATTCTAGCCTTATAAATAAGACCTCTAAATCCCTCGTATCATTCACAACTACATCGCCGCGAATCTTCAATTCTGCTATGACGACGCCCAAGAGAAAAGCACGCAGCAAAACCCTAAATCCAGATAAACGGCACAAAAACGCAAAATGTTGAGAATTCTTTCGCCATGGCCACGGACATGGACATTGACACAACCCCGCCGCACTATAATTACTTCTTGTCATCCACCAAATCCTCCAACTCCTTCCCACCAAACTCGCAGCCCAAGCAAGCATTCTTTCCAAGCAATGGGCGGCTGTATGGTCCTCAATCCCCATCTTGGACTTCGAGGAGGGTAATCTAGATGATCAGAACACCGTTTTGGATTTTCTCGAGGGTGATCATCTTGATGATCAGATCATCCTCAACGAACTCCGACGGGAAAAGTTCATCAACTTTTTGAAAAGGTGTTTAAAGTGCAGCGAAAAGCACAAGTTTCTAGACAAATTCAGGCTTTGAATGAGATACTGGGGAGACGCAAAAAGTCTAGACGAGTGGTTGAGTTTCACGCTTGAGAGAAGCGTGAAAGAGTTAGATATCAGCCTTCGGGTCAAACCGGGGGTCCAAGTGAATTCCTATGGCTTACCCCAAACCCTTTTTAGGGCAAAGTTTTTAACTAATCTCAATTTGTAAGGTATGACAATTGTGGACAATGCTGATCGGCCTATGAGCTTTGTTGGAATATAAGTGGTTTAGCTGAAATTAATTTCAGTTTGCAAGTTTAAATGTGAGCCATTGGATTACATTTCAATTGGACAGCTAAGATGTAATATTAGAGTTAGTGATTTGTGTTGACACTTGTAACTATCTTATAGGGTAGATTGGATGAAAAGGTTGGATGTGTGTTTTGTACCCATGTGAAAGAATCTCTCTTTCACTTTTGTTTTGCAACGGTAATATGTGTGTTCACACGTTTTCTGTGTGAAGACAGCAAGCAATACATTCTTCTTCTTCCTTGAGATTTTGTTCTCTGCAACTAGCAGTGTTCTTCATCACCATTTCAGTTTTATTCCTTAAAACAGAGGTCATAGTCTCTGTAATTCTAACAAGCTTTCCATCTTTAAAATCCATGTCCTTCAAAATAGTGGACTTCAAGGGCATGGCTTTTTACAACTTAATTTCAGGGTGCCCTTCCATTGAGTGTTTGCTATTAGAGTCATGTGATATTGACTTCGAAGTTAAAATTTCAAGCTCTACTCTCAAATCCTTTGAATTTCTCAAATGCAGTTCTTATCACGTTGAAATTGAAGCAACGAATCTCGAGTCTTTTGCATTCGATTCGGATTTTAATTTACTTGAAAGCATTACAATCATTAGTCCGGACCTTAAACACCTTAGAATTTCCGGATTATGCGATAATAATTTGAAGGTCAAATTTTATACTCCAAAGTTACATTCTTTTGCTTTTAGTGGGATGTCCAACGCTTCTGTGCTCAATGCTCCATTAAAACAATTATCAGAGGCAACGATCATACTTTTCGACCACAGCAGAGGACCAATCTTCAGCTGGCCATCGGATCATTTTTCTATTTTGAGAGATTTTCTTGAAAAACTTTCTTTCTCCAAAAAATTGTATCTATACATTCATGATGCCGAGGTAATTATACATATACAATAATTTGATTTTTTTTTTCTTCTAGAATTTGATTTGTTTATGACTTCTCTTTTCTTTATCTATTTATTTCATTTTTTCTATTTATCATTTTGTGTTTAATTCTATGTGTAGGGTATCATGTTTCCAGAAGAGTTCAGAAAGGCCAACTCTCCACCATTACCCAATCTCAAGCTTTTGGAGATACAAATGACTACTGCAAAAGAGTGGGTA
The DNA here is from genome assembly GCA_018257905.1 of Gillenia trifoliata. Lineage (NCBI taxonomy): Eukaryota > Viridiplantae > Streptophyta > Magnoliopsida > Rosales > Rosaceae > Gillenia > Gillenia trifoliata. Next base: position 23,844,504 of record CM031080.1, read on the forward strand.
GAGTCTGACTTGAGGAAGTCCTTACATTGGATGGCACCTTCTGTAGAGAATCTATCAATACAATCCCCATCAATACAATCCGTTAATTACTAGAAGTGATTCTTAATCCGCTAGACTGACGGTGTGTAAATGAATGATCTGAGGCTCATTTTGTGGCTATTGATCTTTAGGCACATGTGCATCCATGATTAGAGCATTACCTCTTGCAATCCTTGATTAGATGTAAATATAATTCAAATAATTGATATATAGTAGAGTACTAGCAGGTGTATCCGCGCGTTGCCGCGGGGTTTGAAGCTTTATTCTAGCTGTGGAAAGTCTTGAAAATATTTGTAACAAAGAGTAGTGTTTATATGCATATATATATATATATATATATTACATCCATATGTTCATGTGTTTCTTACAATGATGTGTAAGGAACAAAAGTCAACCAAATTGAGGATGTTGGCAAGCATAGCCAGGGAGTGTTTTACATCCATATGTTACATGAGAAAAATTAGGGATGTTGATACGTCATCTCCAGGGAGTGTTTTTCAAAAGCTACGATCCTACCCCAAACTATACAAAACTGTACAAAGTATAAAAACTAAAGATTTGTTCCACTGAAGACACCCAAATTCCCAACTCCAGTAATGGCGTCTCCTTCTTTCTTCACGACAACGTTGAACTGAAAATCAAAAGAAAAGAAAAATTAAAAACAAAATTCGATCACTCATGAATTGAATCACTCCAAACTGCATACGAATGAATTCAATCGATCTACAGAGGAGATGATACTACAAAATGTGTTTGTAGATTCAAAAGTTAGCTGTTATTAATGTTATTATAGTAGGATTTGATTCTGGTTCTGTTTAATTAGGATTTTTTAAATTTGCAACTACCAAAATCTAGAGGACCTCTCAAGCCCATCACAGCGTTCTTGAAAACAATGGCATCCTGCACTGGCGAGCAGGTATCCTAATCTCACTCAGTTTTCATTAATTTATGACCTTTTTCTATTCAACTCTTCTATTTCAGATGATACATTATTTAAAAAAAAAAAACTAATTGAGATCTTCCAATGAAGATTGAAGCCCCGCTGAGGTATTGTACATAAAAATGTGCTATTGAGATTGAGTTCCCTACGAAACTATCTATAAAGTATATCCAGCAGATTCCTGCCAATCACTTGGCTCTCAAATAAAACAGTGACAGCAAACTCAACTGAGAAACACTTTGTTCCTAAATAATCTTAATTTCTCATTTGTCACCCTCAGGCCACATTTAGACATGACTATAAACAATTAAAAGAAATAAAGCTACGTGAAGAAAGCAGTGTAATTGAAGATGTTGGAATATTAAATAAATTTTGTTAAGAAAATTGGTTTGTGAGTGTTGGGATCCATACTCTATTCGCTTGGGGTTTGATCTGGGTCTGCTACATTCTCATCATCGGTTTCTTCAAATGCAGAGGTCTCTTCACTGTATTCGCTTGTGGTATCACTTGGATCATGTAAAATGGAGAGAGATTAAAGCATTAGTTCATGTCTCTTCACTGTATTTGCTTGTGTCATGTTTTACTTTGCCAAGTCTGAGTTGGAAAAGCTTGATTTGGCCTTTTGCTCGAGCATTTCTTGTGGTATTTCGTTTTGATCCGAAAAGCTTTTGTTGATAACTAATTCTTCACACGTTGTTCTGAATAGTTCTTCTGCTAGTTTGCCAATAATGATGGCACTGGTTTCGTCATCGGCATGTTCAAGAATTAAGACAACTTTGAACCTGTGTTTCAATTGTTGTCAGGTATCAAGTCATTCGAAACAAAAGCATTCAAACATACAATATGAAATTGCATATATGGTTAGAAGAAAAGAAAAATACCTAAGGAAAAAGCTACACAAACTAAACCAAATACTAAAGTAATGATAAACAAATCAGTCTTTCCTGAAACACAACAAATTAGAACGAAATGTAATTAAACAACATCCTAATCTCAAAAGGGTCTCCTCCACCACTCAAAATCTTCCCACCAAAATTGAAAATTCTACTGCTTCCAAACAACAACCAACAAAAAACAAAAAGCTACCAAGATACTAAAAAATGATGTATAACCTGAGAGAGCCGCTGGAAGAGTTAATAAAGAGCTTGATATTCTTCTCGATAATAAAGAGCTTCAAATCCAAAACTACCAATACTTAAATGAACTTAATTCCGGTAAAAAAAAAGTCGTACAAAAATTGCATGACACTCATGTAAAAACAACTCTGTTTCTAAAACAGAGTATAGAAACTCAGGAGAAAATCCAAAAATAAGGATGTCCCCTTGATTCTTTTTTCCATTCATTTCTCACAAACCAATCAGATATTTAAAATCCAAGCATGTAAGATTTACAGAGATAAATTTAAAAATGTCAGAGAGTAATTATGAGTGTTTGTATTACCAAGCAACGGGTTTATGGATGTCGATGGTTGGACAAAGTAGCAGGTCAGTTTGGGGCTTTGCTTTTAGTTGTTTGAAGCAGACTGGACATGCCTTGTACCACCAGCCGTTACTCAAACCAAATCGTGCGACAGTTCTCTGCACAGAAATGGAGTGCTATGCAGAATTAGTTCAGACAATGATCAGTATAATGAGAAGATTTATTGAGTGATTAGTATAACGAATAAGTGAAATAGACTTTAGCTTTTATAAAATTGAGATGAATGGATTGCTATTTTACTTGCTCTACTGATAGTTTCTCAGCGGCATCCAATCGATCTGGTGTCATTAGTTGTTTTGCTGAGGTTGGAATCATTTTCACAGGGTGACTGGAATTGGCAAATTAGCTGTGCATATTTTTGTGTTCAACGGCAACAAAATGAGATTGAATATTATTAAGAAAAAATGTGATTTATTAATTTATTTAATTAATTTTTATTTTGTTGACAAAATGGTAAAAAAGCTTACATCGAATAGTAAGCTTCTGCCTCTAGTATTTCTGGATTTGTGAAAATCAGAGTGGATCCAGTGCTGTTGAGAACTGTCCTTGCTGGGGGTTTGCAGATGTGGAAGTCGGTTAGTTTTTTTTTTTTGTAATAGAGTGTCAATGTTTGGAAAAAGTAAAGGTAAGCTGTATACCTAGGTACCGTTTTGCTTTTAGGCCTGTGAAGACAGCCACAAGGGTTTTGCTTCTGTGCTCCGGGGTAAAAGTTACCCCGGTTTTGAAAAAAATTTGTTTATTTAAAAAAAAAAGAAAAGGTAACCTACAATTGTAGGTTACCGGTTGAAACTACAATTATGCAATTGGCAAACAGTAGGCTAGTATCTGCATAACATTATGCAATTGGCAAACAGTAGGCTAGTATCTGCATAACATCATGCAATTAGACAACATTTTAAATGGCATAATAATCATATTTTTGGTGTTGTAAAACTATCGTTCAAGTGGTAATTTACCATTTAAACGAGTCAATCGATCGTTTAAGTTGTAAAAACATCGTTTAAGTGGTAACTTACCACTTGAACGACAATTTTACCATTTGAGCCGGCGTTTTTTCCATTTGAACGATACGTTTAAAATTGTAAGTGTACAAAAATTTGTCCATTACTGCTTAAGCGTTCATTTTTCTCGTTTAAGTGGTAAAATACATCGTTTAAGACAGCAAAACTATCGTTCAAGTGGTAATTTACCATTTAAACGAGACATTCGATCGATTTAAGTTGTAAAAACATCGTTTAAGTGGTAATTTCTTCGTTTAAGAAGTGGTAACTTACCACTTGAGCAGACAATTTCATTTGAGCAGGCGTTTTTCCCCACCATTTGAACAGTCGTTTAAATTGTAAAGTGTACAAAATTTTGTCCATTACTACTTAGCGTTCATTTTCTCGTTTAAGTGGTAAAGCACATCGTTTAAGATTGTAAAACTATCGTTCAAGTGGTAATTTACCATTTAAAGCGAGACATTCGATCGTTTAAGTTGTAAAAACATCGTTTAAGTGGTAATTTCTTCGTTTAAGTGGTAACTTAATGCAGAAATTCTCGTGGATAAGTTTATGCAATTGGCAAACAGTAGGCTAGTATCTGCATAACATTATGCAATTGGCAAACAGTAGGCTAGTATCTGCATAACAGCATGCAATTAGACAACATTTTAAATGGCATACTAACCATATTTTTGGTGTTGCAAAACTATCGTTCAAGTGGTAATTTACCATTTAAACGAGTCAATCGATCGTTTAAGTTGTAACTTAACACTTGAACGGCGTTTTTACTATTTGAACGTGTTGATGGGTTCCATTATATACAATTACAACAAAATTTTCATGTCTTCATGTCTTTCACCAACTATTATTTTTACAAAAATTATAGTTATTCATTACGTAACCATTGTGAAAGCGTATATGATGAGTTGAAAAAATGAAGTCACATTAATACCTCTTATTGGGAGCAATAAAACTTTTAGTGACAAAATTCATACCCAGAAACAGTTGCTAAAAATATGAACAACCTTTAGCGACTGAAATTTCTTTGAAGATCGTCACAAAAAATAGATTTTATGACCAAAAAATAGATTTTATGACCAAAAATCTGGAAAAATTATGCAGCAGTTTTCATGATTTTTTTTCTTTTACTTTTTCAGTTTCTAAACCCCTCAAATGTCAATGTAGGTCGATTACCTCCCCCAAACCTATTCCAAAACATCATATTCAACATTATAAACATGTTCTCAACATTGAATTGGCTTCAAAAACATCCAAAATTAAATTAGCCAACTATTTTGATTTGACCAAAATATGAACTAAAAATAACCTTTTTCTATTCCTTTCGCCTTTCATATCATGTGTAGCATCAATAGTCATTACATTCATTCCAATCTAATTCAATACACCTAACACATGCAATAAGTAATATACCTAGTTAAAGAACGAATAACCAAAGCAAATGCAATAACCAATTACAATGTATAACAACAACTAACAAAATAGTCATAATCGCCAAGTATATATATACAAAGGTAAACCAAAAATCAATGAGGTGATGCCTGTCTTCCACCAGGCGCCATTAAAAGTTGTACAACATGAATATCCTCTGCTCCATTTCCTCTACAAATATCCCCCTCCGACATATCTAAGCCAGTCATTCGTCATCCCTCCTCCCCCAACCCGCTTCTCAATTGTTACTTGAACTATACAACTGTCTGTCTAGGTGTTTATACATCTGGTACTCTGCGGTAGAAAAGAACATATGCAGCTGATGTCTTCATTGTCTCTTCCCTAACAGGACAAACCCTGTCATCATCAAACTCATACCACAAACCGTTATGCCATCATCTGCATTAGATCCATTAATTGGATATGTTTCCTGCCACCTCTGCCAAATACCCTTCACGCTAAATTTTGGCATAAACTCAACCTTCAACAGCACAAACAGATATTACAACCAGAATGGTCATGAATAGCTCAGCAAGACACAAAAACATGCACTCTCCACAGAAGACAGTGGCAAGAGCCTACAGTTGACAAAGCAACCAAGGAAAAAAAAAACTGTATTACCGTGGAACCTGCATAGAGGGGGGCAAGTACAACATTGAAAAGCCCATGAACGTGTATTTTATAAGTTAAGGATCCATTCAAGCATGTTTCAAACCACTTATCCAAGCCACATACCAACTAGATGCGCAACTAAAAATTTCAAATCAAATTTCTAACAGAAACGGAACACATCAGCTAAAAGCCTAAAAGTAAGCTGAGATTGCATTTGAAAACTTCACAATTTTGCAAGCAAATATGAAAAAATTTAAGGATATGATGTAGTGGTAGACAATTCAAAAATTGATCAGCAGATGTATACCCCCAAGCTTCTGTCAAGGTTTGGACCTGAAATTGTGTCAACATCAGGGAAAAAGTGAGAACCATAAGTAACACAAATCAATATCCTATGCCTAACCAGACAATTATTCTATTGGTGGAACAAAGTATAGCTAAATGTTTGCTTGCAAGGATAAATGGAGTATGTACCTCTGCACTGATGCTTTTGTGTGTGTGAACAACTCCTTTAGGTTTTCCCGTTGTGCCACTAGTGTATATGACTAATGCAGGATCCTCACCTGCACAACAAAAAATGACAGCATAATAATGAAAATTTATTTTTAACTTACTGCATTCCCAATACAGAAAATAAACTTACATATTCTTAAAGACAAGATCTCTCTTACTTGATTGCTTTTTATTCCAGTGAAAAATTGCATCTGCATCCATTCCCTATTCTAGCCCCTCCAAGATGCCCTTGTCCTTTCCCACCATCAATCGATGCTGAAGAAATCTGTACACCAAGACGCTAAAGAATAAGCTAAAGGATTGTGGAGGGAAAGCAATAAATATTTAAAAGAAAAGTAACAACTAAAACTCACAGCATTGAAGTCAGTGGTAGATAACAATTTTGATATCCTCGACGCAGATGAGATTAGTTGGTTGTAACTGTAACTCTTGTGATCAAATCTAATAGCAACACTATCATGAGTAGCAGAGCCTTGATTAGCTACCTTTGACTCCTTCATAGACGAACCAGATTGCAATGCTGTAATGGATTGAGTAACAAACAAAGAAGCAAAAAATTATAGACATTAACTTTGTAACCGAAAAAATAAAGAGACTTCTAACTTCTGGCTTCATATATGATTCACTTCAACCCTTACAATAAAAGTCACAAAACTATCAACAGGCAAACATTGCACCTGCAACTCCGATAGAGACATAGAAATAGGATTCTTTACAAATTGTGGTATAACATATATCTCCAAACTTAATTCCGCAGACAGTGTAACCTAAAAACTGAATTCCACATCATATTTACAACAAGTGCGCTTGTAGCAGAAACAAAATTTGGAGAAAGAGTGAAGGACATTTGAAGGGGCACATCATGTTCATCCGAAAATCCAAAGACAAAATTAAAGTTTTAATGGGGGCAAGTAAAAATATCAACAACCAGACATGATTAACTATGCATCGGCTGTAAAAGATGCACATTATAGATACACTTCTAAATATCCTGCTCAAAGGAATATGGCAATTTGATCAACTAGAAGCATCCAACTGTATTTTTCTTATCTTATTTCGGTCCAATCACAGAGGTAAACACAACTTTCCTAGGTTCGAACTCCTAACATATTAAGGGCATTTTCTTAATTGGGTTAATTCAGAGAAAAAATAGTGGCAAAATCTTGTGCGTGTTGCTACGAAAACATCGAAAAGAAAAGGAATTGGTCCATCTTTTGGGGTCTGGAAGAGAACTAAAACACAACTCAACAGCAAATTATCCGTCCTAAACATTCACATACAACAAATATCAATCCTCTGTTTGATTACCCACCGAAAACATATGAACACGAAAACCCTTCACCATGGACCACAATCCAGAAAACCAAATAACCCCAATCCTATCCAGACCTTTCCCTCCCTCCAATTTTTCCCAAAAAACCCAAAAAAAATTTCCAACATTTTCCCTCATTTCCTAGCGCTATCTCCAACTTTCTCAGCAACCAAACAAGCACATTGGAACTAAAAAACAACAACATAGAGGAAGGAGCTTACAGGAGAAAGGCCGAGAGTGTGACGAGCAGCGCAAAGGGTCGGTGCGTCTGAAGCAGCAAGAGGGGCTGATGGGATGCAGAGAAGGTGGGTAGGAGCAGAGTGACCTCAAATATTGTTGGTTGAGGAGTATAAATGGCGCGGTGGATCGCAAATTTAGGTGGAGCATATTAATGGGTCGCAGATTTCTGGTGTCTCTGTCAGTGAATAATCAATTCATGTTGGTTGTTGAAGTTGTAGCTCAAGTGAAGATTGGTTCAGTCGGCATTCAAACCTCTCACTTGATACAAGATTTGCAGAACCCAGAACACAAGCTTGAACCTTGGATTTCATGCAATCAAAATCAAGAACTGCAGAAATCATCACAGAATCTGATTGGATTTCATGCAATCAGAATCAAGAACTTGCAGAACCATCGTCGTGATGTTTGGCGGAGTCGTGAACCATCTTGAATTTCTTTAATATGGGTCGCAAACAGGGACGAGTCTTAGGCTTGTATCTTTGACGAAATTGAGAGAAGAACTGATCTACTTTCTCTCGGGCTTGAATCTTTTCCTCGTGGAAGGATTCAAGCTTGAGAACGATTTCACTCGATTGCAAATCAGAGATACGAGACTCCCGGTGTAGTTTCTCGAATCGAGCATCAGAAGAACCTTGACTTCCATGGCGTCAAATCGCTGGAGAAGCACATTGAGAAGGTTCTGAGATTCGATGGCTTTCTTTGTCGACACACGAATCATACAGCAACAGAGAAGGATTTAGGGATCAAGACTGGCTTTGAAGAAATTACGTTCTTCTACTTGCTCTGGGAATTTTTTTTTTTTGGCTCCCACTTGAAATACCGGTTACCAAGTTAAAGTTCAAATCATTCCTCCAACGTTGGATCAATTGGGTTCTCATCTAGCCGTCCATTTTTTCCGGAGTAAATTTTACTCCAGAGCATAGTAGAATTTTTGCAGCCACAATTGGTGCTGGTTGTTGTCTTACAGATTCGATATCAAAGGTCCTGGCGCAGTCTCCCCACAGTGTAACTCACACTTCTTCATTTCTGAATGAATTGTTATTGAGAACAAATGAAGTGCTTTAGTAAGAAAAGATAGAATTTGTAAATTTGTAGATACTTTATTGACTTTTTACCTGGTGTTTTGAAGATGAACTTCACATTTTGTTTCAACTCTTTCTTTACTAACCCTCATTTCTTCTAATGCCTGTACTGCTGTTATACGTCGCAGAACATCTTGCAATTTGGCAATCCAATATTACAAGATTATAGGATGAAAAAATGTTGACAAACAAAGATTGCATATAAATATATGTGTAATTACGTGTGAGAATTTCAACTTTATCTAGGCGGGATAACAATTCGTTGTAATCCACTAAATAAAAGCGGTGCTGAGGAATGTGTGGAGGTCTTTCAGCTGGTATCTCTCTGAAATTTGTTTTCCCATGAAAGAACAATTGTACAGGTGTGGGACGACCTTGTGATCTCATAGATACAACCAGCTTTTATCTTTGAAGCTACTATCTCACAGTCTGCTTCTGACACCGATTCTTCAATGGCATCATTCTGCATAACAGAAAATATAAGGAGGTATTTATAGCTTTGTCTTTGTTTTTGGAATTATAGTTTGTTATATACAATTTGAAGTTATACTTAGAATGATATCAATGTATTATACTGTGTGTAATGTGATTCATATTTGTCGAAAACTAAATAATTCGCATACTATTTATTAAGATATTAGTTTAATCACTGTTTCATACTATGGTATTTAAAGAAGAAGTCAATTAGTAGATAATGAGGATGTAAAGCACAATCAAGTAGTCGTGAGTGCTGTGACAATAAGAAATATTCAGAGGCATGAAAGGCGTGCAAAGTGCAAGGAGTCGTTTATTTGATTCTGGTTGTGTCAAACCAGAGATCGGGAATTTAAATATATTTATGCAATTTCATAAAGTTTATTCTGAGGTTCTTATAGTTTGATGGTCATTGTAAATGTTAATTGAAATATAATCATACTCCAATTTGTCAGTAATTAATAAGCTATTTCAGCTACACTGCATTGCAGCAAAATGGTTTTCTCACCAGTTCATCAACCAGTACACATTGTAAGACGTCCAAACATTTTTGGTCTCTAGATTCGGCATATTCGAACTTTGATCTTCATGTCGTTTCTAAGAGGCATTAAGTCACGGATTGGTACGAAGCAAAATATACATATGGTTAGAAAGAAAGTGTGTCTATATATCAAAATGTATGTTGACAATATGTAAATGTTTAATTGTATATATATGCAATACTATTTACATACATGTAAAAACGATCTAGGAGGCTAACAGTGACCAAAAATTTGGACTTTTTTTTTGTGATAATGTCACATCCCGGACTAGCTCCCGTGACAAAAAATCTAGACCAACTTCGAGAACTCACGAGCAACTTCCTAGTGGGTCACCACTCATGGGATTGCTCTAGCCCAAACTCGCTTAACTTCGGAGTTCTGATGGAATCCAAAGCTAGTGAGCTCCCAAAAGGCCTTGTGCTAAATGGAGGTGGACATGTACATATAAGGCACATCACCCCCTCTCCGTTGGTCAATATGGGATATTACAATCCACCCCACTTAAAGGGAACCCGGTGTCCTCGCCGGCACATCCGTACCGAACGGGCAGAGTGGCTCTGATACCATTTTGTCACATCCCCGACCTGCTCCGCCGTAGCACGATATTGTCTGCTTTGGGCCACACCCTCACGATTTTGTTTCTAGGAACTCACGAGTAACTTCCCAATGGGTCACCCATCTTGGGATTGCTCTAGCCCAAACTCTCTTAACTTCGGAGTTTCGATGGAATCCGAAGCCAGTGAGCTCCCAAAAGGCCTCATGCTAAATAGAGGTGGGCATGTACATATAAGGCACATCATCCCCTCTCCGTTGATCAATGTGGGATGTCACAATCCACCCCACTTAAGGAGAACTTGGCGTCCTTGCCAGAACATATAATGACACTTTAATTTGTTGGATAACTAAATTCCCTAGTCCAACAAATTAAAGTGTCATTATATGTTCGTATATAGCAACTTAACTTTATCCCCTTTAACAATAATTCACTTCAATAGGAACCTTCACTTAACCAAAATAATAATACTATGTTTAAACTTTATAATATTTCAAAAAAGTCCATGAACATCTAATAATTGTACTTTGGCCCTTGAACTTTTTGAAAATTACATAATGGCCCAAAACAGAAATTGTTTTCACAGTTAAGCCCCTGGTATGGAACCAGATAGCATTATGTCATGTTTTCCAGAAATTCCTCATCTATTTCAAGCCAAAACACAATTCATCAATGGTACAACTCACTTCTTCCATACAAACGTCCTTTAATGTCCAAAATAGATGAATTTCGAATTAAACATCAAAATCCTCATAATCTCATCTATATGAAACCTGTACAAAATCCCAGCAATCTGACCATATATAATTCTTTACCTTAGAGCATCTCCAATCATGTTCTATATTTTCAAGTTAAATTTTAATTGAAATGACTAAAAAGTTATTTTAGGAGCTTCCTATAAAATTTCAACTCCAATTGTATTCTCTAATTTAGGGAGTCGTAATAATTGTAAACCAATAGAATAAATTTTATATTTAAAATATTATTATAATTGTATTAATTAATGCTAGGAGCTCCTTTCTCACTCCCTAGATTTAAGAGCTTCTAGAGATTTTGCTATCCTAAGAGCGAGTGTGATTAGAGATAATTTTCCAACTTCTCCCTATATTTTGGCTAGGAGCTCATTTAGGGAACCTATAAGAGATGCTCTTAATGCCTCAGATTTTGTTCTCCAGTCATCAAATAAGCTTCAACTCAATTGTCCAAGAACAAGCTTGTTAAGCCTAATTACTCAAAAACCTCAATTTGAACGAATTTTGGAAAACATAATAATAGCCCTTTAGTCTCATAACATTAAGCTCAATTCACTAAGCATGTAGGCTAAAACCGTTCGTCAATTGCATTCCCTGATTGAAAAGTTATGAATTTCGGAAGATTGAAGGAAATATTTTCCTTTTTCTCTGCTCTACCCGTGCTGTTCAGCGAAGAAGAAGAAGAAAGCATGGACTTATCCCACGCTTATGTCGCCTCACCACTTTCTTTCAGTGGTCCAATGATGCTCGACACGTGGCATCACTTAATTCATCTTAATCTTTTCTAAATTCATTTAAAAATAGATATGAACTCCGAAAATTAATCTACAAGATGCTACGAACTTGTAATCTCACCTACTTTCATCTTATCACCTTAAAAATAATCCTTGACCTCAAGAAAAATTATTTACTTTCTCACTTATTCAAAATCATTCCTAAATTGTAAAATTCGAAGACACTCTATAATTCTCCAAAAGTCATAACAGCATCTTCTAAACACTTTAAAAATTCAGGGTCTCACAGTAAATGTCACCAAAAGATAGCTAGAAACGTAGCTTCATCAACCAGACCCCAAGGTATTTTGAAATTTTCTTTCAATTAGGTTTGAAGGGAGAAAGAGAGAGAGGTGTTGGGTGGCTGGGGAAGATACAGGGCTGGGATTTTTGTACCGAAATATCGAAATTGAACAAAAAAAACCCGAATCGAATACCGAAGCCCTCGAAACCGAAAACCCCCGAACAATTCGGTAACCGATATCGAAAAAATACTGAAGTTTCGTTACAGGGATTGGGATGGTATTACCACATATTTGGTAATACCGAACCGAACCGAATGTGTATATATATATATATATATATATATATCAAGCTCAAAATCCAGACCCTGGAGCACGAGACCAAGGCGTCACTCGACGAGCTCGAGCAGCGCGAGGTCACAATCAGGGACAGCTTCGAGATCGCGCTCGGCAAGGTCGAGATCGTGCTCGGCAAGGTCGAGAAGAGCAAGGAGGTTGCCCTCAAGGTGTTGAAGAGAGGGCGGAGCGACGATGAGTATGGGGAGGTGGACGACGGCGAGGGGTTGCTGATGAATCTGAAGGCGTTGTGCTTGAAGATGAATTCTGGAAGATTATGGATGTTCGTGATGTTACATCCCGTCCCTAAAAGTATTGTATTTTATTCTCCGAAGGTGTGAAATGACGAAAATGCCCTTAGTGGCTACATATTTCTGTGAAGAAATTTGAATTTTTCTCTACTTGGTTTCGTACTTTTCGAGTTGTACGTTTCGCCACAAATCTGTAGACGCGTACGGATTAATTTTCGGACTTGAGTTGTGCAAATTACGATTAGTGCGGGTAAAATACCTGTGCGGTATTTTACTTTTCTGTGGGCTACACGCCCGTGGTTTTCAACAAAGCTAGGTGCTCTGCACCGTTGCTATTCACTCTGCATGCTTGCATGCGCATTTGACGACCTGTTCACTTGTTGAATTACTCAGCCTTAAGTAAGGACCATTGTGTGTGATTTTTCTTCACACAATCAAAGCCTCATTCTTCTGTCTGTCTTCCCTCACAGACACATCCCACGTTTTGGGGAAAGTCCTTGACTTTTGCTGCCTACTTGCAGGCTACTCACTCATCCTTCCCCCTTGTTCTTCTTCTTTCTGCAAAACACATCAAGGCCGAGGCCTTTGGTCTCCTGTCATCTCTCGACTTCACCATCCAGACAAGCAAAGCTTGTCCTTCTCCAACAAACAAACTCAGCAGCTCCAGTTGATGAACTGAAACCTGGAAAAGAAACCAGACTGGTAAGAAACTACTCAAGCCACCCGTGGCATTTCCTTGTTCTTCTTCGAATTTCTTCGTAAAACCAGTCCCAATCTTCGTACTTGTTAATTGCAGGCTACTGACCAAACTTTGTGGGACTCGTGACTGCAAGCTTTGAGCCTGCACAGTGTCTACTCGAGGTGAGACCGAATTTACTCAAGCCACCCCGTGGCTTGAGCTTGAATCTCTTGTGATTTTTCTCCCTCCAAACCTATCTAACTCACCTCTGTGTTCAAAAACCAGCAAGCTGGTGATTTCAGCAAGCCTTGGACCCTGAAATTCAACCCCTGCAAACTGGAAAAACCAGTTCGCCGGAGTTCATTTCTGGCCGACTTCGAAACTGACGATTCAGAGCTCGTGGTGGCTCAAAACCTTCACAAAACCACTCCCTGAGACCTTGGGAACCCAACCCAAGGCCTGGAAACTGGAAAATCACCCTGAACGGAGAACGTGGATTTTGGCCGATTCTTTCGAGGCTTTTTCCGGCCACTTCCGACCACCTTTTGAGGTGTTGGTAAGCATTTTCAAACTCTACTCATTCCCAGCTTCATTTTGATATAAAGATCGTAAATTTTGGCTTAGAATTGAAGAAGTTAGGAACCCTTGAAAAATTCCAGAAATTCCGGCCATGAAACCCAGATTCCGGCGACGGCGCGGCGGCGCCGGCGACCGGAAAATCGGAGAAGACGACCGGCGCTGACGTCATCGGCTTGAGCCGAGCCGAGCCGACCGGCTTAGCCGAGCCGAGTTGACCGGCTTAGCCGAGCCGAGTTGACCGGCTCCGTTGACTTTGACTCGGCGCGCGTGAGCCGCGCGTGGGCCGCGGCTCCGATTCTTCCATCCGCGCGTGGGGGCGCGTGAGCCACTATTTTTCGACGCCGTCTTCGCGAGGCGACTCGTGACGACGCGTACTACCTAGGGGTGGTACTTTTGGTAATTTTAGAAGTGTTTTAGGCCTCCAATTTGAGCAAACAGTGGAGAATTCGTGTCTTTTCTGTAATTTCTTTGGAATTGACCTAGTTAATGATTAGTATAGTAACTTCTCATATAGGTGAGACCTATCCCGAGGAGTTTCGGGCTCAGGCTAGGTACGGCGGCTACGACCCGGCTACATACCAGTGAGTGGGCCCTATCTTATTAAATTATTATTATTTCTCAAATGTGTTCAACTGTGATTTATGAACTTGTATAGCATGCCATGATTTATGAAACTCGTTAAATGATTTATTTACGGTATCTTGATATATTCTTCATGCTGTTTAGCGTATTTTGAACAACTGTTGGCATGTCTATACGTATTTGGGATTTTACCCGTACTTGCATTTAGCACGGTGTTAGCACTGTCCGGGAGTGGACCAGCTTCACGTGTATGTTCACACGCACCATTACGCTCAACATGGATCCATGATAGGTGCCAGCCTGTTCTAGGTCGCCTTGGCGACTAGACTTGTTGTGACGCACATTCTTGTGCCAGCTTCACGTGCATGTAGTGCTAGAGCGTCTTTTATGTGAAACACCCAGCCTGTCATGTAGCTACTTTCTGCATGACTTGTGTGCTATGATATGCGTTTTCGTATGATATTGGTTTTACCGCTGTTTTTGATATTTCATGCTACCCGTATCCTTTTGGGCGTGGGCCCATGCATTACTTAGAGATTATTACTGTAATTATCATTACTGTTGCTATTATTATTAAAATGATATTTTAGCAAATCTTACGGGTTTTACAGCGAGGGGATATTACCACTTTTGAAAGGTTTTCTAAAAACTGTACTTGGCCCACTCACCTTTGTTTTTCGCCCCTCCAGGCCCTAGGTTTTAGCCGGCAGGCGAGTTGGTGGCAGTTGCTGATATCTTCACTCTACCCCCATTGGATGTAGGTGTAACTTGGTTCCTTTAATTATGTTTATATCTATCCTACGGGATAAGAATATCCTTTAAATTCTTACTGCACCCTAGCTCTGATATTTGTGTATTTTTGGGTCTAACCCACACTACGCACTTCCGCATTTCTATTTCAATTAAAATTCAGTATTCCTGTATTTCTTCATCAAATTCTTATTTTAATCACTCTATGACTTCGTCATCCCTTCGGGATGACGGTCAGCACGCCCCTAAATCTGATGTCCACGTGGATATTCGGGTCGGGGTGTGTCACGTGACAGCGAGGAAGAAGGAATTGGAGGCTTTGAGGTCGCAAACGCCTGTTGCTTTGGGCGATTGTCAAATTGGGGGTAGAATTTGTCGAATTATGGGGTTAGAATTTGTCAAATTGGGGGTCAAAATTTTCCCGAAATCGAATTCATTTTCGGTATTACTGATTTTCGGAATCCCAAAAATTTCGGTTCGGTATCGGTATGTATTTTTCCCAAACCGAAAAAATCGATTCGGTATTCGATTTTTCTATTTCGGTTCGGTTCCTGAACCAAAACCAGCCCTAGGAAGATATGGGCCTGTTGGGTTCTTTTTAGTTTTGTTTAATTTCAGTTTTTAATTTTTAAAAATTCTTTTGAAAATAAATTACAAAAGCTAACCGGGGTCAAGTGGAAGGACACATGGCAATTTATAAAGTGTATGGTCTAATGTGGATGAACAAAATGCTTTTAAAAAATATGATTTCCTTAATATTTTTCTTTTTAAAACAAAAACAAAACTAGCATAATTAAGTAAATTATCAACCGTCATACGGGGATCAGGAATGGCGTCATAGTTGTTTTGCTATCCCCAAAAATAAGGTTAGTGTTAATCACGCGTCCTTATTAAAAGAAGATTATAAAATGTCAAATTTGATGACCCTGCTCGTTTTAGCCACAACATCCCCGACCAATGACACAATATTTCATTATTTAAATCAAATCTATAAAAAAAAATATTATCATAAAAAATTAATTTAAAAACATATTTTACACAATATGTTCCAGTTCACACTAGCTAATTAAAAACGTGTAAGACGTTCCGGAAAATAAAAGCGCACACGTTGTGTAATTCTCACAAGTGACCCATTGTTTATACTTTATGTACACGTGGCCGTTTGCAATAGGGCCTTCAGAATAGTTTAGGCGCACATGCTGTATTAGATGTCGTTTTATGTTCTTTCTTTCACTTCACATCGAAACGGACGAACAGTTGGATTGCTACGAGTGGATTCCACTCGTATGTCTTGGTAAATATCCAATCATTTGTCCCAAAAAACAAAAATCAGACCTTCCTATCCGAAAGCCCAAAAGGAGTGCGAGCCGGCGGAAGACCGTTTCAATGATCGCGAACGAAAGCGAAGAAAGTACAACTGATAAAAAGTGAATAGTACTCCCGATAAACAGAAAATTTGTAGAAAAAAATGTGATTTTCCATTAAAATTGATCACATCGTTGGTAATTAAAAGAACAAATGAACTTGTTTCAGTCGCATACAATGCAAGCTACAATTGTGTCTAATAAAAAACAAAAAAAATCAAAGAATATGAATTTTATTGTACTCAAATACTATGAGCATGAGCATTCCCAGAATCCGAGGAATTATCAGTAGCAAAATCCAGCATCATCATCCACTGTTGGAATTCCTCTTCCCCAATCATTTCCCAGAACTTATTTTCCTTCGTAATCCCCGTCGTTTCGACTTCCCTCGAAAATTCGACATTTTTATTTCCTTGCTCAGTAACTACTTGCTGCTGCTGCTGCTGTTGGGGTTGAGTTGAATTACTTTCTTGGGTCAACAACGTTGTGTCCGGAAACGGAAAATTGAGCTTCGCTCTGGGCCCTCGGAACTCGATTGCAGCTTTATCGTAAGCCCGGGCCGCCTCCTCGGCGGTTGTGAACGTACCGAGCCAGACCCGAGTCGCCCGTCTCGGGTCTCGGATTTCGGCGGCCCATTTACCCCAAGGCCGCTGCCTCACTCCCCTGTAGTTCTTCTTTACCCTTTTCTTCGGCCCCTTTTTGTTATTACTTTCCTTTTCCTCCTGAGCTGCTGGCGGGAACAAAATACACCCGAGACACCCCTTGATTTTGCACACGTGGCAGGTGTCTAAATCGGATGGCGGCAACAGGTTATCGCTGTAGCTGCTAGTACTAGTAGTAGTGCTGGGAAAGAAAGTGGCGTCATATTGCAGTGGCGGGAAGAGTGAATTAAAGTCCATTGTGGCGGCTGTGGCGGTGCCAGCGTCGACGTTTCGAAGCGCGGAGACGATTACCGCATATTCTTGGTCTTGGGTGAGGCGGCGAGGAGGAGGCGGAGGCTGAAATGGAAGCGTAGCCGGGTCGGCGGGCTGGGTGTCGGGGAGCTTGAGTCGCTTGTAGGGAGATTGCATGTTGTTTTTTTCTGAGAGAGAGATTGTAGATAGAGAAAATTGAGAACGTTGTTGTTGTAGTGGGAAAGGCTTTGAAATTTTGAGTTGGGGAGAGAGAGTTGGGGGCCGTTTATATACGGTTGGGAGAATGACGTGGACGACAGTTGTCTAACACCGTTCAGACACGGTTTATTCGCGCACGTGGGAATTTTTGTGTTGCGGTTTTGTGGTGCGTAGCAGTGGACTGTCGCTTGGGTTTCGAAAGGGCGGGAGACCCACGCGCCATTTGGCTCCGAAAGGTGACGTGGGATTTTTTAAGTTTTAGGATAGGGGTACACGTGTCGCTTTCTGAAGCGGATAGTTTCTAACTTTCCGAATGGTCTAGAAGTTTCCTTCTGGTTAACGACCAACAGGAAATGTATGAAGAAGTTTCTCGTCGTCATTGGTTACGCCTGTGATTACGTCATAATCAAGGCAACTATTTTTTTCCTAGAATATTCAGTCAAATATTTCTTGAAAATCTTGTAAAGATACAAAATTCATTCATTCACGACGGATGATCAGTACACGAGACTATATTTTATTGAAAATATATGAAATTCATGCATTGATTATGAAAAATCGCTACATAAAGACGATGTGTTTTAAAAGAACAACTTAACTAATATAATTACATTGTTATTGTGGTGTCTGATTTTAATAATATACAACATTATTCAAAAAGAGAAATTACACATATACTTACATGATTAATATTGAACCCTATGGTGATGATGTACATGTGTCATAAAAATCTTTGTGTTTTAATGGTCTTGTCAAATCTTATGTTTTACTTGATCTATAAAAGAAAGTAACTCAAATACTACAACTAATTAAGATTACAACAATCCTTATAAAGAGCATGAATCTTGAATAAAATCAAGAACTCCTCATGAGTCGTAGTAACATATATAAATTGCAAACCGAAGAAGCCAAGGTATTTGCCAATGAGTAGGTGCAAAAGCTCTCGAATTTCAATAATATGGCGTGCCAACGTCATGTGTATTCAATCAAATATTTTAAAGACGACTCTAGAGTTTCCAATGAATGCTAACATACTAGTAGGTGACCTTGTTCATCTTTCTCTATTATGCATGACACAAATTAATAGAGTCACTAGATTATATGGTAGATTTTAGCAATGTCTCTTGAACTTAGGGCCTTATCCGATATCTTCCTTAAATTGCCACATAATCTTTAAGATGTATCAATTTCCACTACCATTAAATCAGTCATTTTTTTTTGTCAAACTGATTCATCAATTGAAGTGCCGCATCTAACAAAGAAGTGTGAGAAAATTTAACATATAAAGGTAAATTGGCAAGTTATAAAGATTAAGCGGCTAAGAATCAAATTGAAAGTTTGAAGAGTAGATCGAAAAATTAGTATTAACTCGAGAGACATTATTAAATTTCTCCATATATTATGTTGACATTCAGTGTAAATTCACACTGTATTGGACAACCTGATGCAGTGCTACAAAGTATAAATATGTCTTTATTGTAGACCCTAGTATATGTCATTGATGTTGATATTACGACCTCTATATATGTGGAACCTTGGACTGGAACACGGTCGTCAGTGTCATGAACATCTCTCGACTCTAAGGGCCAAGGGCTGAAGAGTAGGACCCCCCACCAATTTGTCAACCTGTTTGTGAATTGATGGTCTTAAACTTTTACTAACGGACGTTAAGTGCTAGATTAGATATTTCTATTTTAAGAAATCATTTTTGCGGAGTAGGCTACAGTGCTCACAAGCATTGAATGCTCACACCGATCTCACCATTAAAAGGAGGGAGGAGGGAGGAGAGGGGGGGAAGGAGGGTGAGATAAGTATGAGCATTCAATGCTTGCGAGCACTGTAGTCAGTCCCCATTTTTGCACCCCAATTTTAACTTTATGAATAAACACTCTTGTTTATTTTGTTCTTTGATTATCTTTTGATTTTTTTTTAACTTAAAGGTTAGAAATAAAATGGGTGTATATGAGAGAAAATGGGTGTGCGAATTCTAAAGTGATTTCCTTTCATTTTTTTTTTCTCCCTTATGACTGGATTGCATTAAAACCAGACAGACTTTTATTGAACAGTTAAACCATGACTTCTCATGCCAATATTCCAATGTTTGTAAATTTCTTTACACATGACAATGTACTATTATTTGACTCGAAATGCTACAGTAGCTGCATACCTGTTTTACGATGACCCACTCACCTGACTCAACGTCACAAAAAAATTCTGAATATAGATGGAAAAAGAAGAATAGAAACATCCCTTCAACCATTTTTGTTCTCTACCTATTACTCCTCGCCCACTTTAAAAAGAGTTATGAAGTACAACCGGTGCTATGCTTGGTTGGTGCATGGAAGTTTTCCAAATCATTCATCTAGCTCTAGCAGTAAAAGACTGTTCATAAGCTACTAATTTAGCGATATTTCTCTTCCAACGCAAAATTTGACTCCCTCCTTCCACTTTCCAAACATTGTGCTTGTAAGTTACAGTGTATGCACTATGCAGTGGAATATATGTAAAAAGGCCAATGACTGACTGGGTCTGGACCGCACTCAAAGAGCATGGTTGATGTAGGCATTTACGTCGGAATGGTGTATAAAACTCGTTGTCACATCAAACATGCGATGCGATGTCTCCTTGGAATCAAACCATGCATATATCCAACTCATTTCGCAGAACATTCACATTCTAAATTGAATAGAGATATTCGAGATGTACCACTTGACAAATCATTATGTGCACTTTTTCTTCCGAGAATTTTCGTGCATATATATAACTGTATAAGTCTTATTTTGGAGACGTTCTAGGGTAGGGAAACCGGGGTTGGTGTGAAAGAGAGGGTGGGACTAAAGTAGTATAAGGTTAGCATGACTGATAAGTGCATTATTTCTTATTATTTCATGTCGTTTAACCTTAGGTTTTGTCAAAGAATTGGTCTTAAAAAAGTCTTACTACTTTCCTTTTCTTATTTTTAGCCAATCTGCGCACTTAGAACATTTTTAATGATAAATTGACTTTTCGAAAGAGTTTTGGTACAGGACCAATTGGAGGAGAAAGCTAAGAGGCTGAAGATCATTGTGTCCAAATTTTATAATTTTCCATGGAGCCAAATGTTCGAGTTTTCCAAGTCATTTCCGAGGAAATTGCATTTTCGTCAGAATTGAGCAGCTGTAGAAGAATGAAGATTCGAAGTCTTTCCCGATTTTTCCTAGTGTCATGTCATATATGCCTGGAAAGCTAGGAGATAGAGCTACATATCTCCTATTTTTTCAGAATTTTCTAGAAGGAGGAACGACCTCAAAACGGGAGTCCAATGCAGATAATGTGTTTCCCAAGCCAAGAAGGATTGTTTCTTAGTTTGTGTCATTAATTGTTGTAGGAATTTGTTTTCGTTTAGGAGAGTTTATACCAGATCTTTTAGGGTTTTTTTTAGTATAAATAGAGTGTCTTAAGCTCTCTCTTTACATATCATCTTCGACACAAAATTCGTCCAAAGTAAAGGAGAGAAGCTTAGGCGTGTGTTTCACTATTCTTTTTCAGGTTTTATCTTCTTCTATGACTTATGTTGTTATAATTATTATGACTGTGTAACTAAACTATTTTTCTAAGGTTTATGATGAAGCCATGAAATGATTATTTTCGAAGTACTTCGTTGATTATTATATGATTACATGCCATGTTTAATTCTTAATCTTTGTGCATAATTTATTCTAGTTTCGAATGTTCTTGTGACTGGCCATCATTGTGAACTTGTTGCTAGAAAATTAGATAAATTTAAGAGGATGACCAATCAATTAGGTTTATTGGAACTAAGATTAAGAAAAGTAGATAAACTGGTGAGGATGACCAATATCAAGCTAGCCCTATTTGGTTGATATGATTCTTCTACGCTTAATGGGTTTTTATGTGTTTAATCTTATGCCTAACTAATAGGATATAGTTATCACATAGAGATACATGAGTTGATGCTTGACCACAGATTAATTCATACCTTAGAAAGAACAACCTTAAACATTGGCATGGTAATTGCATAGTAATTGGCTTAGGAAAAAGAAATACGATTGTTATTGGTGGATTCATGACCTTAGGCTTTCATCACTTGAAATTTCAACACTTTCATTGTGATGACCTGTCCCTAATTTTATTGTATTTTATTTCCCCGAAGTTGTTAATTGACAAAAATGCCCCTGAATGAGCAAAGTGGAAGTCCTACGTGGAAGTTTGAGCTCATTTTGAATTTTTACTTCTTGCTTACCGTATTCTTGTAGTACTCGTCTCTACGAACGCGTGAGCGTGAACGAGACGTAATTATGATGTGTAATGGAAAAGTTACGTTCATTTAAATTTATATATCCTGTTTTGGGGGTGTTGAGTTGCATGTCACCAGGGACCCCCTTTCCCCTGCTAACTTTGGAAACCCAAGCTCTTTTCTCTCTCGGTTTTCTTCAGATTTCTCCTTCTCCCTCTCCCTCATTTTTCTCCTTCTTCCTTCCCGTAGAAAAGCACACCTACAGTCAAATAGTGACCACGCCATTTTCTTTGAACCGAGCCAAACCACCACCACCATCTTGTACGTTGTAACTCACTGAGTTCAACGGTGCAAACCGATTTCCCAAACTCCCCACCACCATATTGGTATTTACTCATACCTTTGGCATGAATGCCTTTATACAGTTTTGTCGATGAGTATACAATATAATTGTTGAGGTGTTGGTATTACTCATATTTTTGGCAGCGGTGCCTTATTAACGTTTTGACGATGAAGATTATATATTATGAGATAAAGGTGTTTATCCCTATCTTTGAAATTTTTCATACTATATGTAGTATGATTTTGGGAAACTATACAGGTTTTTCGAAGAGGGGTTATTTATGTTACGAAAAGCAAAGTTTTTAGAAATGATTATTTTTGCCCACTCACATTTTCTGTTTTGCGCCCCTCCAGGTTTTAGGGGCGGATCTGGTGGCAAGTGAAGTTTTCACTGGTGGTTTTGACATCCTCTACAACTACTATATGGAAGTATGTCCCTACTAGTTGTATTATGTCTATCCTTACCAGGATGTAATTATTCTTACGTTACTGCGCTTTAGCTATGCTCTGAGACTGATTACTTTGTATTATAGGCCCTGCACTTCGCACACTATTTTGAAATTAATTTCAAAGTAGCCTTTAGTTTTAATTTATTTGCACTTTTACACAACACTTACACTATGGCTTTCGTCATCCCTTCTGGGATGTCGGCCAACATATCTCGACTCGATGTTGACACGTGGATATCCGGGTCGGGGTGTGTCATTCATTCATCGTGTGTTTTAATTATTTGTCTTCCTACTTGTAGTTTTAATTTTCATAATCAATCAATCAATCAATCATTCATTTTCTAAGTTAAGTTTTGGGTAATTAGCTAGTTAAATTGGTATTAAAAGCAGTCCTCGTGGGATCGATCTTGTATTTGCCTTTGTTATATTGCATTTGATCTTGTGCACTTGTGAGTTAAAATTGTGTTTGGTTTATCTAATTTGTTATTACCCCGAGCATACATCAAGTTTTTGGCGCCGTTGCCGGGGATTGCCTCCTATGCCTTTCCAACAGAGATTTCAGAGGCAAAGAAAGGACAAGCATATGTTAGATATATTGGAGCAATTTAAAAAGGTTCAAATCAACATTCCATTGCTCAATGCTATAGCGCAAATTCCATCATATGCGAAGTTTTTGAAGTGTCTTTGCACGAACAAGAGAAGATTCACAGACCATGAGAAGATTGAGCTTACAAATTGTTGTAGAGAAGTTTTGATCACTAAGATGCCTCCAAAATTACAAGATTCAGGGAGTTTCACTATTCCATATGTTATTGGTGATTTTAAATTTAATAAAGCTTTCTTAGACCTTGGTTCAAGTGTGAATCTTATGTCGTTTTCTATTTATGAGCAGCTAGGTATTAGAGAGCTACTAAGAACACCCGTTTCCTTGCAATTGGCTGATCGATCTGTGATTTATCCCAAGGGCCTTGTTGAAGACGTTTTAATCAAAGTAGAGCAATTCATCTTGCCGGCAAATTTCCTTGTGCTTGACATAGAGGAAGACCAAAACATTCCCATTCTACTCGGCCGCCCTTTCCTTGCAACCGCTGGAGCTTTAATTGATGTCAAAGCAGGCACACTCAAGCTTCGAGTTCAAGGAGAATCCATAGAATTCAATATGTTTGAAGCCTTAAAGTTACCATCCGAAGTAGAAGAGTGTAGCTGCATAGAGCTCTTTGATCCCATTGTGAATGCCAACTTCTTGGAGAACGTTTCTACAGATATGTTGAAGACATGCATTGAAAATTCAGGTTTAAGCTTGGAAGGAGAGGCAGCCATGGGCATAATTGCAGCCTTAAATTCGTCCCCCATTCATGCACCAAATTGGCAGCAGGCAAGGAAGTCTTTAGGACCACCGTTACCCCGTATCTTGCCATCCATTGAGCAAGCTCTAGCATTGGAACTCAAGTTGCTGCCCAAACACTTAAAGTATGCTTTCCTAGGCAAATCTAAGACTCTTCCGGTGATCATAGCATCCGACTTGAATATCTATGAAGAGGAGCAGCTGCTACATGTTTTAAAAGAGTATAAAACGGTTTTGGGATAGCTAGCGCTATTGCGAATATCAAAGGCATAAGCCCAACCATGTGTATGCACCGGATATTTTTGGAGGAGAATTCCAAGCCAACCATAGAAGCACAGCGAAGATTAAATCCCAACATGGAGGTCGTGCGGAAGGAAATTTTGAAGCTCTTACACGTTAGTGTGATTTACCCAATTTCGGCTAGCAAGCGGGTTAGTCCGGTTCAAGTAGTGTCAAAGAAAACCGGAATCACCGTTGTTACAACCCGTCCCTAATTTTTCCATACAAATTTTCACGCACAATTATGAAATTACCAAAATACCCCTAGAGGGTGTGTTGACGTTTGTTGACTTTGTCGTCATGACATGTATCAATTATTCTCTTAGCGTATTCTTGTAGTACTTTTTGATATGAATGCATGGGCGCAAGCGAAGCGTAATTTGGAGCTAAAATGAATATTTTATGAGACTTTAGTGTTCAAGGGCAATTTAGTAATTTCACGTTGGTAGCAGGTTTTTGTAAATTTTCTTTTATTTTATTTATTTTTCCCTTTCCAGAAATTGGGAGAATATTTAAAGAAAATTATAATTTTGGGTTTCAAAACCCTAACCTTATTTTTCTCCCCGACCCTCCTTTATTCTTCTCGACGACACACACACCCACAAACTAAAAATCATTGATTTTTGTTGAACCCAAATCACCCAGACCACCACAGTGACCCTCCCTTCCTGTTGAACGAAGCCCCGGTCCTCATCTCTTGAAATTCGAAACCAAAATCGTTCAAACTAAGGAACTTCGACGAGACCTCGTTGTTCGGCGAATTTCCCGTTGTTTCAGGTAAAGGTAAGCCTCGAGACCACTACCATTAGATAGGTCTCGTCAAGTAAATGAATTTTCATATATTATATGCCTTAAACGGTTGACTTTTTACGCAGATCAAAGGGAAGAAACATTCCCCAGTTTTCGGCTAAGTTTCGGCGTGTTCCGTGTGTTTCCTACCTGTTTCAGGCCAGATCCAATTAGTTTTTGGATTCCCAATAGGTATAATCTTATTCCTCTCTTCATAAGCTTCGTTTTGATATAAAGATCACAAAATTTGGTTGAGTAACGAAGCTAAACGGATCCTATACATTTTCTGGCCAAAATCTGCAGCCCAGACCGGCTCATGATAGGCGCATATTTATGCGACTTAGTTAGCTCGTTTTCTTGCATTTACATAGTTAGTTATTGTTTATTATAGTAATTTAAGCTATTTTCGTGTGTTTGTAGGTTCAAAGGGCAAGTAAAGCAAGAAAGTGCATTTTGGTGCATTTTAGAGCAAAATGGAGCTTAAATGGAGTGCATGTATATGGAGCCCAGAGAATGGACGAATTGGGAGCTTAAATGAGGCTAGGAATCTGTTTTGAAGATGAAGAAATAAGTTTAAGACAAAGAAGATAAGGGAAGAGCAGAAAACATGGAACATTATCTGGAACGTTATCCTTATTTTATCTTTATCTTATCTTATCTTATCCTAACCTTATCATCATCAGTTTCTACCTAATTCCAGCTGCAAAGGGAGATATATTTTCATGGAAGGATAAGTGATAATCTAATGGTTTGAGGACTTCAATTTATCCTAAAGAGTAAATATAGAAGTTTGGAAGACATGGAAATTGCAAAGGTGGAATCCGAGTGGAATTTGGACAGTGCTGTGTATAACTGCCAACTTCGACAGAGCACCCAGAATTTCTCAGAACGAATCACATGTCGTGCCATATATGGTTGGAAAGCTGGATGTCTAGTTTCCATAGGATTTTACAGATTGTCATTCTAATACTTATTGCAGATTTTATCACTGTTTTAGTGACGGAAGGTCGAAACAGGAAAAAAAAGAGTTCTATTCGGATTTGGTTTCAAGGAAGATAATGTGGCAGCTGTTTGTTCGTGTCTTTGGATTTAATTCAGATGGATGTAGGAGTTCTAAGGAGGTCAGAACTCTCTAGAAAGTCGTGCTTTAGAGTTCCAGTGGGAGATTGGTACACAATCCATTCATTCAACCATTCACAGAAAGTGATAAAAATCCCAATTCCCTGCAGCAGCATACATTGACCATTCTCCATAATTTTCTACCCTTCTTCCTACCCTGCCGTACCTTACATTCACAGACTTATACATCATTCATAATCCTACAATTCTCATCACCAACTCTTCTACCGCAGCAAAGAGGAAGGAGAAAGCCTTGGACGTGCTACCATTTGAGTTACACTTGTTGGAACGTTTTAGGTGTAATCTTTCTTTTGTTTTCAATGTTTCAATTTAATAATCTTTGTTCTGTGAGTATGAGGAACTAAACCCCTCTTGGCTAGGGGGGAATTCGAAACCATGTTCATGCTTGCAATATAATTTGATTACTTCCAGTTGTGGTTCATAAGTTATGAATTCAATTTACTTATCTATTTGACTTGAAATTGATTCGTGTGTGTTGGTTGAGAGTGCACCCTTAATTTACATGCATAAATCTGATGCTAGGGTATAAGGGAGTTTCACCTAATCGTTATGAACTTATATTCACAAGTAATAAAGGTTGGGAGTACAATCGTGTTAAGTAAATTCTTGGCATAAGTATCATGCGCTTTCATAGTTACGAGTGCCTCGTCAATACTTATGATTTTCATGGAACGTAATGATCTTTAATTGTATTTCTATTATGCGCTTTCATATAGAGAACTTTTAAAGAATAATTTGATTGTGGTGCGCTCTTTCCATCCAATTCAATGACATAAGGAAAATCTGAGGGTTAATTTAAGCGGACCTAATTAATCTGGGGTGTTGAGAATACATGGTTTATTGAAAAGCAACTGGAAATCGTTTTGTTTGCAAGTGTGTCATGTGTGGAGAAGAACCTCCTAGCTAGCCTATCATCCATAGTTTTACCCAATTTCGTCTAAAATCTATTTTAGTTTACAATCTGTTTGTTTTGTTTTTAAATTCATCCAAATCAAAACTCCCCTTTTACTTTCTTGTTTCAAAGTGTTTAAAATCTGTTTTGTTTGTGTTTTAGAGTGTTTTGAGTCAAGTCAGAACCTAATTTTCGTCCAAAGTAGTGTTTAGAGTCAAAAACTGCCTAGTTGGTGTTTTTAGGCAGTTTTGAGTGTTTTCAACTTGTTTTGAGTCCCTTGAGTTTATTTGAATGTTTTTAACTTTGTTTTTATATTTTTGAGTCAGTTTAGAGGTTATTAGCAATCCCTCCTAATCCCCGGTTTAGAACGATCCCTACTTACACACTTCACTACAATTGTCAAAAGAGGGTTTAATTTGAGTGCTTAACTTTTATCACATCAGCTCAACCTGACCCGTTGATCCGGTACCGTCCCATTTCCAAATCCGGGTCAAAATATTCTAGGAATATTCCGTCTAACATAAGCTAACAGAATATTTTGATTTTGACAGAATATTCTGTTATATTTAACATAATATTCTATTATACTTAACGGAATATTCTGTCCAGTGGAAAAAAAAGTCGAACACCAAAAATTTCAATTCGAGCCCTGTTTCTCTATATTTCTCGTAGTATTTAATTAGTTGTACCTTGAAGGGTTATTTACTTAGGAAATGTTATTAAGTCGATTCTTTAAATTATGTTTAGGGGACCCTACATCCAGGCGTTTGCATGATCATAACCCACATGAGGATTACACTCCTGAGTGTCTGTGAGTGGACATTTGTTTTACATAATTGTTTTATATCCTAGTATATATATAAATATATAGTTACTTATGCTTTTGAAACGTTGATTTGATCATGCCTACACATGTTTGATATTTGAGATTTACTTTTCTTGATTTCGTATTTTGATACGACAGTTGAATGTTTACGAAAATGTAATATTTGAGATACAAATTTCTTACTTGGGCATGATCATGCATTTTACACCAACAAATGTACATGCTTTCACACACTTGGTATGCTTTCACTACGTTTAGTACCATCTCGCGACCGTAGGACAAGTCTCACATGTATGAGTCACACGCACTGTACTCCAGGGGTATTGTTTGGTAAATACCTTAGTGTAAGCTTGTCTTTACATTTGTGTTTATTATTTGGGGGAGGTCCCTCAACATAAGGACTTGGGTGTGACGCGCTGAAGGCACAAGAGCTTACATGTGTGTAGTACTAGGAGTACAAAAGTGATTATAATGTAAAGAGCTTGTACAGGGTTGGAGGGAGCTCCCTCAGCATGTACATGGGCGATTGCTTATGTACCTTGTGATATTTCTTCTATATTTATATATCGTGATATCTTGGAAAATGATTTATCTTATGATAAGTTGGATTTTTGTAGTATGAATTTATCTCGCACAAGAAAATATTCCGAATTTATGTTTCTACCCATTGAGTTTTACATGACAACTATATATGTAGTATGGTTTTATATATATATTGATTTCCAAACAGGGGGTTACTACATTCGAAAAGAGAAAAGAGTTTTAGAAAAGCTTTCTTTTTCGTCCACTCACAACTTTATGTTTTGCGCCCCCTTCAGGACCTAGTAGCGGTGTGTTTCATTGACGTTGAGGCGTAGCGTGGGAGCTTTGGTTTCCTCCCAATAATGTAGGGAGTTTATCTTTCATTCAGTTTCTTTAATAATATCCATTCCTGTTATGGATATAAATTCTAGGAGCTTGACTCTATTATTTATTTTTGTTGTCTTATGGCTTCATCACTTCCGAGTGTCGGCCAGCACGTTTTGAACTTGGTATCCACATGGGTATCGAGGGTGGGGTGTGTCACCGTAGTAAAAAACGAAGACAATGAATTGGTGCCAACAAGGCAAACAACTGCGAGGAGAGTGTGCATGGACTATTGAAAATGGAACTATTCCACTCGAAAAGATCACTTTCCTTCACCTCCTATTGATCAAATGCTTGAAAGGTTAGCAGGTCACTCACATTATTGTTTTCTTGATGGATATTCAGGTTATAATCAAATTGCAATTGCTCCGGAAGACCAAGACGCATGTCATTTGGTTTATGCAATGCTCCAGCCACATTCCAACTGTGCATGATAAGTATTTTTTCCTATATGGTTGAAAGAATTATTGAAGTTTTTATGGATGATTTCTCTGTTTATGGTTCTTCTTTTGATCATTGCTTGGCAAATTTGAAGTTAGTGTTGGAAAGATGTAGGGAAACTAACCTTGTTTTGAATTGGGAGAAGTATCAATTTATGGTAAAGCAAGGAATTGTGTTAAGGCACTTAATTTCGAGCAAGGGAGTTGAAGTCGACAAGGCAAAGATTGATTTGATAGCCCAATTGTCGCCTCCTACATCCGTGAAGGGAGTGAGATATTTCTTTGGACATGCTGGGTTTTATTGACGCTTCATCAAAGACTTTTCCCAGATTAGCGCGTCCCTTGTGCAATCTTCTTGCCAAAGACACCATTTGAGTTCAATAATGATTGTTTACATGGTTTTAATTCTTTGAAGAAACTTCTCACTTCCGCACCTATTATCACGGCTCTAGATTGGAGTTTGCCTTTTGAACTAATGTGTGATGCTAGTGATTATGTTGTGGGTGTTGTTTTAGGCCAAAGAAAGGAGAAGCTTCCTCATGCCATCTACTATGTAAGTCGAACTTTGAATGATGCACAATTGAACTACACCACCACAAAGAAGAAGATGCTCACTGTAGTTTTCGCTTTGGAGAAGTTTCAATCATATCTCATTGGCTCTAAAGTAATTGTCTACGCTGATCATGGAGCACTAAAGTAACTATTGGCAAAAAAAGGGGAAACCTCGACTTATTTGGTGGGTGCTGCTTCTGCAAGAATTTGATTTGGACATTAGAGATAAGAAAGGAACCGAGAACGTAGTAACGGATCACCTCTCATGCCTCTCATATGTCCAAGATGAAGAAGAGGACGTTCTACCCTTAACAAAAGTTTTCCGAATGAACAACTTTTTGCCATTAGAGATGATGTTCCTTGGTACGCTGATATTGCCAATTACCTTGTTCAAGGAGTTTTGCCCCTGATCTTAGTACTCAACAAAAGAAGAAGTTTCTCTCGACGATGAAGTTTTATTTTTGGGACGAGCCGTATCTCTACAAATATTACCCAGATCAAGTGATAAGATGATGTGTTCCAGCTATTGAACAAGAAAGCATTCTGAAATTTTGCCATAGCCATGCATGTGGAGGACATTTTGGGCCGAGTAAGATAGCTGCCAAGGTGCTACAAAGTGGGTTTTTTTGGCTACACTCTTCAAGGATGCGTATTTGTTCTATTCTACTTGTGATCGTTGTTAACAATTAGGTAACATATCGAAGATGAATGAGATGCCGCAGCATAGTTTATTGGTTATGGAGCTATTTGGCATATGGGGCATTGATTTAATGGGTCATTTTCCCTCTTCTTTCAATAACCAATACATTCTTGTCGTTGTAGACTATGTCTCCAAGTGGGTGGAAGCAATTGCCTAACCCACTAATGATCATAAAGCGGTGCTGCGATTTCTGCAAAGTACCATCTTCCCCAGGTTTGGCACACCTCGACTCATTATTAATGACGGCGGTCCTCACTTTATCAACAAAGCCTTTGCTTCCCTCATAGAAAAATACAACATTAATCATCGTGTTGGTACTCCGTATCATCCACAAACGAGTGGCCAAGTTGAAATTTCCAATCGAGAGATCAAGAAGATTTTAGAGAAGACGGTATATGTGTCACGTAAAGATTGGTCTCTCAAGCTTAATGATGCGTTGTGGGCGTATAGGACAACGTATAAAATGCCAATTAGATTGTCTCATTTCCATTTGGTGTACAGAAAAGCTTGTCATCTTCCCGTCGAATTGGAGCATAGAGCTTATTGGGATATCAAGAAGTTAAACTTTGATTATCAAGCTGTAGAAGAGAAAAGAAAGCTTCAGTTGAATGAGCTTGAAGAATGGAACGCACCAACAAGTTTCATGACAAAGCTATCATTTGAAAGGAGTTTGTTCCTGGTCAAAAGGCTTTGCTCTACAATTCCAAACTTCGTCCTTTTCCTGGCAAACTACGTTCTAAGTGGATTGGTCCCTTCGAAGTTACTCAAGTTACACCTGATGGTGCCATTGAAATCAAGAATTTGCAAAGTGGAGATTTGTTCAAAGTTAACGGTCACCGTCTGAAGCACTACTTGGATGCTACTCTACCAGAAATCAAAGAAGTTGCATACTTTGATGCCCCGCCATCTGTCACACCGTAGACATCTCTGGCAAAGTCTAGCTCATGACTATAAAGAAGAGCTTCTTGGGAGGCAACCTAAGCTTTCTAAATCTTTCCTTTGTTTTCGTCATTTTCATTTTATTTTTGGATCAAGTTTTTCTTTCTTTTCCTTCATGGTTTCAGGAACAATGGTTATCAAAGATTCAAGTTTGGGGGAGTTCTTTGCAAGGCACGTACATCACGTTCTAACATCGTTCATCCATGCTCCAACAAAAAATCCAGGGAAGTTTTCACACCCTCTCTGTAATTGTGTTATACGTTATGTTTTGTTTGTTCTAAACATTGAGGAAAATGTTTGATTTAAGTTTGGGGTGGGGATATAAGTTTTAAATGGATTGTGAAAAGTCAGTTTTGAATTTCTTTTTTCTGATTAAGTCCGAGAGCTCTAGTTTTCTTTTGTCTTTTTCTGATTTGTAGTGCAGTGTTTTTCAAATTATTGGGCCCATTTGGCTTAAGTTTTAAATTAAGTTTGTCGTTTTAGTTTTTGTTATAAATAGGCAAAAAAAATAGGGAGAGCTTTTGCTAGAGATTGAAGTGGAACAGGAGCAATGTATCACATTGTTTTATTTTCTTTACAGGTGTCAGACAAGAGAAATGAATATAGGAAAGGAGAGATGAGAGAAACTTGTATTATTACTTTTTGCTTTAATATTTTGTACTTGTGAAGGAAAGAAAGAGTCTGATCTTCTCTAATTGATACAATACCCCTTTATATAGGGTTTTCTCCAGACAAAGTTTACTATAGCCTTTATGACTATATCTATAACAAATAAATAAAGTTGTACCTATTTCAACTAGGAAGAAGAAAACATGTAAAGTTAAAGATAAAAAGTCTTCTTTGTATGATGAAACTTAGTGGGTATCCATATTTTCAACACTCACCCCTTGGATGCCCATGCATCAATGACTAGTTGCCTCGTTAAAACCTTGTTAGAAAAAAACCCAGTGGAAAAAAAATGGTAGCGGAAGAAAAAAAGTACAACTTTGCTTGGATCATTGGTATAGTGTTAAGTGCACTTTAGTTGCCTCATTAAAACCTTGCTAGGAAAAACCCAATGGGAAAAATCCTAGTCGAAGAAAATAGAGTACAACATGCAAGTTGACTGAAAAAGCTATATCCAGTCTAGTACATTGTGTTAAATACAATAAAGCACCTATTGCACTCAGATATGGTACTTCTGAACCAAGGATCACCTTATTATCTTCTTTTGGACGAAATTGATCTTTTTTAGTGTCAAGAGACTGAACAACCATTGGCATGCTAAGTGGATAAGCTTTATCCATGCCAAATCGCGTTAAGACCTTTTCAATGTAATTTGATTGATGGACCAAAATTCCACTAGCACGATGCTCGATTTGTAAGCCGAGACAATATTCTGTTTTCCCAAAATCTTTCATTTCAAATTCGCCTTTCAAATATTCAGCAGTTTTGTTGATCTCTTCAGGAGTTCCAACTAAGTTCATGTCATCAACATATACTGTCATTATATCAAATCCAGAGTTTGATTTCTTAATATACACACAAGGGCAAATGACATTATTGGTATATCCTTTCTTGATTAAATATTTACTGAGACGATTATACCACATTCGTCCAAATTGTTTAAGCCCATACAATGATCACCTTAATTTGATTGAAAACATATCTCGTGGTTTGTTAGTTGTTTCAGGTAACTTAAGTCTTTCTGGGACTTTCATATAGATGTGAGTAACTAATTCTCCATATAGATATGTGGTGATGACATCCATAAGTCGCATATCAATTTTTTCTGAAGCCACTAAACTTATCAAGTAACGGAGCGTAATTGCATCCATTACAGAGGAGTATGTTTCATCAAAATCAATTTTAACTCATTGTGAAAAACCTTGCGCAACGAGTCGAGCTTTATACCTTGCAATCTTGTTTTTCTCATTTCGCTTTCTTG
This sequence comes from Gillenia trifoliata, assembly GCA_018257905.1. Classification (NCBI taxonomy): domain Eukaryota; kingdom Viridiplantae; phylum Streptophyta; class Magnoliopsida; order Rosales; family Rosaceae; genus Gillenia; species Gillenia trifoliata. The sequence goes on from CM031080.1 coordinate 23,877,905, forward strand.
TGAAAATCCATTTGTAACCTACGGAGTTCATGTCAAGTAGTGTTTGGACTACTGGTCTAAAAAAACTTCATTTGTCCAAGGAATTTAATTCTGTCTGGATTGCATCTTTCCACTTAGGCCAATCGTGTCTCTGTTTCCATTCATCAACAAAGCGAGGCTCAATATCGTCGCTTAATATGATTTCAGTAGCTACTGCAAATGAGAATATATCATCAATGATCATTTAATTTTGATCCCACAATTCATTAGTACATGCATAATTTACAGAGATTTCTTTACTTTCATGTACTTCTGCCTCTTCAGGGACATGTGTCTCATCAAGGACATTTTCTTTTTCTGGAAGTACAGAATCACGAATTGTAAATTCGTCATTCATTTTCTTTTCATGAATGATTTCATTTGGATTCATATGTGTTTTCGACTCTCTTTCAAAGGCTGAATCTTTTCAGCCTGGAGGCCTACCACGCTTCAGGCGTGCATCAGAAGAATCATTTGCTGCCACATTATTTTGCCCAACATGGACATGAATTCTTATTGGCGCATTTGCAGCTGGTATGTGTGATTTTGTCACTTTTGTTGCATCATTAAATGCATCTGACATTTGACTGGCAATACTTTGAAGGTGAACGATTCTTCTCACTTCATTTTCACATTGAGTACTTCGTGGATCAAAATGAGATAAGGTGGGTACATCCCATGTTAATTTTCATCGTTCTTCTGGACGGTGGTGTTTTCTCCCCCTAATGGCAGGAAACTTAACTCATCAAAGTGAAAATCCACAAACCGAGCGGTAAAAATATCACCCGTCAAGGGTTCCAAATCTCGAATCATAGATGGTGAATTGAAACCCACATAAATTCCCAGTCTACACTGAGGTCTCATTTTAGTACGTTGTGGCAGTGCGATAGGCACATAGACAACACAACCAAAAACTCGTAAGTGCGAAATGTTTGGTTAGTGCCCAAACACGAGTTGAGCTGATAAGTATTGATGGTTGGCAACAAGTCTCAATCGAACTAATGATGCAGCATGTAGAATGGCATATCCGCATGTAGAAATTGGCAATTTAGTCTTCATGAGCAGAGCACGAGCAATTAATTGAAGTCGCTTGATAAACGCTTCTGCTAAACCATTTTGAGTATGGACATGAGGAATAGGGTGTTCAACATCAATGCCCAGTGTCATGCAATAATCATCAAAAGTTTGAGACGTAAATTCACCAGCATTATCAAGTCAAATTGACTTAATAGGGTGATCTGGGAACTGCGCTCGTAATTTAATTATTTGGGCAAGAAGTCTCACAAAAGCTACATTTTGAGTGGACAAGAGGCAAACATGTGACCATCTTGTGGATGCATCAACCAAAACCATGAAATATCAAAATGGTCCACAAGGTGGTTGAATAGGCCCACAAATATCCCATTGAATTCTTGGCAGAAATGATAGGGATTTTGCATCAATCTTAGATTGAGATGGTCTAATTACCAACTTCCCTTGAGAACAAGCTTTGCAAGGATTATCGTTTGATATAGCAATATGTTTGCTTAATAATGGATGCCCATTAGAGTTGGTAATGATCACATGCATCATGGTGGATCCTGGATGACCCAGACAGTCATGCCAAAGCATGTAAATTTTTGGATCAATGAACTTCTGGTTCATGACAGTATGTGCCTTAATTGTCTTTATGTATGTATAATACAACCCACTCGATATGCCACGCAACGTCTCCAATGTACGCTTCTGGGTATGATAGGAGGTAATGCAAAGATATTCCACATTGTCTTTATCTTTCGTTTGAACGTGGTATCCATTCAAACGTATATCTTTAAAACTCAATAAATTTCTTGTGGAGTGAGTAGCGTATAATGCATTTTGTATGGATAATATTGTTCCATTTGGTAACATAATATGGGCTTTCCCTGAACCTTCAATTATGTCTGATTGGCTAGCTAATGTTGTTACACTTACTTTTGTAAGCATCAAGCTTGAGAAATATTTTCGATCTCGAAGTATCGTATGTGTAGTTGCATAGTCTGCGAGACAAATATCTTTGCCATTATTCATGCTTTGAGAACATCCACAATTTTTATCCATGCTTTCTGATGAGTAAGACATTTATAGTTAAAACAATTTATTTATAAAAAGAAAATTGTAATGCCACTTTTATTGAATTGAAATTACAAGCTTCAAAACAACAAGTTAGATAATGAAAAACAAGAGTACATTGAAAATCAAATTGATTCAATCGGACCCATAATCCTCATTCTCCCTTTTCACAACGAAGTCGGAAACATCCAGATGGGTTGTGTCTAATGACCTGATATGTTTTACACTGGATCAGGTATATCCATCGGATCAGCCTGCTCAATGAAATTAGTTTCGACATTCTTTCCTCTGAGTGAGGCCTGATAAAGATCCACAAGATGTTTTGGGGTACGACATGTATGCACCCAATGTCCATTACCACCGCACCTATGACAAATTCCTTCAAGATTTTTGGGGGCGTTATTCATATAAGTTTTCCCCCTTATAGCAGTTTACATTTTTAAACCTTGGGGTTGGATTATGCCTTGCACCCTGGTTGTAATTATGAACACCATAAATCTTACCATTTCCATTCCATTAGCCTCGCTTGTGGTGTCCTCGTTTGTTGTTACTGCCATAAGAGGAGGTGGTGTTTGCTTCAAGGGAAGCCGCATTCACTTCTGGGAATGGCGCTTATCCAGTCAGTCGGGACTGATGATTTTTCATCAAGAGCTCATTGTTCTGCTCAACCACAAGGAGTACTGATATCAGCTGGTTGTACTTTGTAAAACCGCACTCTCTATATTGCTGCTACAAGAGCAAATTATAAGCATGGAAAGTACTGAATATTTTTTTCCAGCATGTTTGCTTTAGTGACATTCTCCCCACAAAGTTTCATTTGGGAGTTGATCCTAAAAATTACAGAATTATACTCCGCGACTGACTTAAAATCCTGGATTCGCAGGTGTCCAGTCATAACGAGCTCTTAGGAGAATCACCATTTTTTGGTGATTATATCTGTCTCTCAAGGCATTCCAAAGGGCCAGTGGGTCTTCAACCGTCAGGTATTCGCTCTTCAATCCTTCATGGATGTAGTGACGAATGAAGATCATGGCTTAGGAGGCAGCAGTGTTTCCCTCCTTGATAGTGTCCCCAAGATTGCCTGCCTCAAGATGGATCTTGGCATCTACAACCCAGGTAAGGTAGTTCTTTCCAGTAATGTCAAGGGCGACAAAATCAAGCTTTGCCAAGTTCGGCATTTTCTTTTTCTTCTAAAAGAAAAATGAGATGTGTAAGAACTTGCAATAATATGGACTTTGGAAGAGATTTTAGCAGCATAAATTAATATAAATAAATACTAGGTTAGTAGTCAGGAGCTACACCAAATAAAAAATTAAAAATATAAGTGGTTATTAACATGAGGACTAGGAGAAGGATTGGTGGTAGCAATTCTTCATTGTGATGGCGAGGCATCACAAAACAGGTGAGGAAGAGAAGGAAGAGAAGGAAGAGAAATAGTAAAATCCTTATAGGAAACATTTTTTTCGGCGGAGGAGAAATGAAAACTGGTTAGGGTTAGGGCGTCGTGCTAATAACGTGTTATAAATAGGCAAAAAAAAAATAGAGAGAGCTTTTGCTAGAGATTGAAGTGGAAAGGGAGCAATGTATCACACTGTTTTATTTTCTTTACAAGTGTCAGACAAGAGAAATGGATATAGGAAAGGAGAGATGAGGGAAACTTGCATTATTACCTTCTGCTTTAATATTTTATACTTGTGAAGGAAAGAGAGAGTCTGATCTTCTATGATTGATACAATACCCCTTTATATAGGGTTTTCTTCAGACAAAGTTTACTATAGCCTTTATGACTATAGCTATAATAAATAAATAAAGTTGTAGCTATTTCAACTAAGAAGAAGAAAACATGTAAAGTTAAAGATAAAAAGTCATCTTTGTATGATGAAACTTAGTAGGTATCCATATTTTCAACAGTTTTGTTTTTTTGTTTTTTTTTTTTATGTGAAACTATTCTTAATCAGATTCTTACATAATCGATCACTCTCAAGTTTATTCTATATAGATAACCAATCTTAGTATGACTAGCTCTTAACTTAGAGAATTATATGTGAATTTTAAGTGAAAACTTATTGAACTGTTGTGAGATTTTGAGCCTCTTGCATATTCTTTCTTGTGAGTTTCATGATAACATTATCATTCACTAGAACTTGCTTCAATATCTCTCGAGGCGAAATCCTAAGTCATCAACATTATGGAGACGATTAAGGCCATCTTTTGATCGTTTGAGCCTTTCTAACTAACCTTTTATGTTATATTATCCCTAGTTACCCTTTTGAAGCCAAACACTTAGCCTTTTCTTTCATTACCCCCATTAATCCTTACCTATTTAACCTATATAGCCATACCCTATAGCTTGGGAGATACCAAGGTGATGTCGAAGGAGATAAAGGTTGAGTTCTACAACAAAGAAGTGGCATATACCGAGATACCATGTGTCATATTATTATTCAATTTTTTTATTATTTTCAAAAAAAAAAAAAGTATCAATGAAATTAGTTGAAGAATTGAAGATCAAATTTCAAAAGAGGGCCAACCAAATTACATAATGAAGATATTTTGGTATTTCTCAAGTTTTAGTTTTTCCCTATCCTTTCTTTCGTAGTCCATAACCTAGCCCAACGTTACAACCCTTGTAAAGAGCTTTTGATCTTTGGTGTTGCACTGATTTACATTAGTGGAGAGATTGTATGAAGAGCAAGCTTATGGGGTTTTATATTGCTTATCGTGATTTGAATGAAACACTACCCTTTAATGTGTGATTTTCTTAATTTGTGAGTTGATATTCATGGTGGAGGATTTGAAGTGGAAGCTTTGGTTCACATATACCTATCCGGGTTAAGTAAGTTGTATTGATATTGATTATTCCACCCACTACACTTGAAAATGTTAAGGTTTTTTTATTTTTTTATTTTTTTTGTATAAAGTGATTAATTCTTTTAAGTTATGTGATCCTTTTGGAATGCTCTGAGGCTAATTTATGGAAGGTTTATTGTTTTCTTTGTTGTCTTTGATTTTTGTTTTGCAAGAGGACTAGCAAAAGCTAAGTTTGGGGATAATTGATAAGTGCATTATTTCTTATTATTTGATGTCGTTTATCCCTAGGTTTTGTCAAGGAGTTGGTCTTAAAAGAGTCTCATTACTTTCATTTTCCTATTTTCAGCCAATCTGCACACTTAGGACATTTTTAATGATAAATTGACTTTTCAAAGGAGTTGATACAAGACCAATTGAAGGAGAAAGCTAAGAGGCTGAAGATCATTGTGTCCAAATTTCATAATTTTCCATGGAGCCAAACGCTCCAGTTTTCCAAGTCATTTCCAACGAAGTTGCATTTCCATCAGAATTGCGCAGCTGTAGAAGAATGAAGATCGAAGTCTTTCCCGATTTTTCCTAGTGTCATGTCATATATGCCTGGAAAGCTAGGAAATAGAGCTACTTGTTTCCTATTTTTCCAGAATTTTCTAGAAGGAGGAACGATCTCAAAACGGCCATCCAAGGCAGATAACGTGTTTCCTAAGCCAAGAAGGATTGTTTCTTAAATTGTGTCATTAAATGTTTTAGGAATTTGTTTTCGTTTAGGAGATTTTATACAGATCTTTTAGGGTTTTTCTAGTATAAATAGAGTGTCTTAAGCTCTCTCTTTACATATCATCTTAAACACAAAATTCGTTCAAAGTAAAGGAGAGGAGCTTAGGCATGCGTTTCACTATTCTTTTCCAGGTTTTATCTTCTTCTATGACTTCTGTTGTGATAATTATTATGACTATGTGTAACTAAACTATTTTTCTAAGGCTTATGATGAAGCCATGACATGATTATTTTCGAAGTACTTTGTTGATTATTATATGATTACATGTCATGTTTAATTCTTAATCTTTGTGCATAATTTATTCTAGTTTCAAATGTTCTTGTGACTGACCATCATTGTGAACTTGTTGCTAGAAAATTAGATAAATTTAAGAGGATGACCAATCAATTAGGTTTATTGGAACTAAAATTAAGAAAAGTAGATAAACCAGTGAGGATGACCAATATGAAGCTAGCCCTATTTGGTTGACATGATTCTTCTAGGCTTAACGAGTTTTTATGTGTTTAATCCTATGCCTAACCAATAGGATACAGTTATCACATAGAGATACACAAGTTGATGCCTAACCACGGATTAATTCATACCTTAGAAAGAACAACCTTAAACATGAGCATGGTAATTGCATAGTAATTGGCTTAGAAAAAATAAATATGATTGTTATTGGTGGATTCATAACCTTAGGCTTTCATCACTTGAATTTCAACACTTTCATTCATTGTGTGTTTTAATTATTCGTCTTCCTACTTGTAGTTTTAATTAATTTTCATAATCAGTCAATCAATCAATCAATCATTCGTTTTCTAAGTTAAGTTTTGGGTAATTAGCTAGTTAAATTGGTATTCAAAGCAATCCTCGTGAGATCGACCTCGTATTTGTCTTTGTTATATTGCATTTGATCTTGTGCACTTGTGAGTTAAAATTGTGTTTGGTTTATCTAATTTGTTAGTACCCTGCGCATGCATCAATGACAAATCAAGAGAGGTGGGGTATGTGGCCTTTTTTGTGTCTAGGTCTGCATGGACACGTGATCCGATTGCCGGACTCCAGAAGTTCTCCTAATGTTGTCCTACTTTATCTATAATGTACATAGGCTTTTTCTGTTACGGTGAAAGGGAATCGAACGCTTGATCCCACCTAACCTAATCTTAAACAATTTTTCCACTTATCCTCACCACTTGGGCTAATCCCAAGTTTATATTGAAACTGCACTCGAAACATGTTTGATGTTTTTTCCTTCCTTTTCCAAATGTACTGATACACATACTTGATGTTTCTTGATTCCATTCGGTCTAAACGATTTAGGGCAAGTGCATAAGGCTCAGCTTCACATCAATTTCTACTTCGATATCCTTAGGATCACAGCACCTAACACATTTTCGAAGAACATTGACACTCTGCAGTGCACAGAAATACTTGAGAATATATTAGCACTGAACTAATCAGCAGGGGTCCTTTTTGTTGTAAAGTGCATTGTGGTCGAGATTTGGATGTCTCCCTGGAACCCTAGCATCTGAGTTACACATTCCTCATTCCTGAGAAATCTTTGAAATGTGACACTAATAAAAACCAGCATTGTCTTCTTTTTTATGTGAAGGGTTTTGTAATTTTGATGGAATGCAAACATATTGATGTAGAACAGATGGATGAACAAATTGAAGATTAGCTCGAGAGGCGCAAAAGTGGCAGCAAGGTTTTCAGGTTGCAGGCCTGGTCGTCGGTGTTAGAATCAGGCCTGTAATATGTCGTTTCAAAGAGTATGATGCAAGGATTTGCTCGTGACATAGGGGCATTTTTGGCCAAATTCCTTCGTTTACTTCCCCAAAACAGCATTTAAAGTTTTGGGGTTGTTTTTGGAACTTTGTTTATTACTTTATTTATTCCCTATTTGATCGTTAATTAAGACCTTGTACGGTTTGGTTTTGTATTTGGACGTATAAATACACCTTTTTTGTGTGGGAATTGTCACCTTGGACTTTTATCAATACAACTGGAGTTTTCTCAATTCTTTCCTAGTGGATTCTAGGATTGGCTAGTGGATTCTAGCGTCAGAGTTATCGTTAGATTTCCCTTCATTATACTGTTGCTTCACATATATGGGAGAAAATTCCATTTTATTTGCTTTTAAATTACTATAACTGAGAGCTAATTTAATTCAAAATCACTCTTATTCCAGATGATAAACAAGATCCTCATGCCTTTTTCTCCCACACGGCATAATCCTTTCCAGAAGTTGCAATTTGGAAGTTTGGAGGTATAAGTTGCCCTAAATCGCTTTTTGGACCAATCTTAACAATGATTTTCTCATCAATGGCAGCTACATAGACATCTGCATCGGCTGCTAGAATGCGCAAGGCACTGTCGGGTTTGATCCCATTTCTCGATCTGGTTGCAGTGAGTTTAGAGATCTCCTTTTTCAAGCCCCAGTCAAAGAAGTGGTCATAAAACTGTTACAACGATAATCAGATAAACAAATTTTAAGCATGTACCATAAGATCAAATCATAAATAAGTTCACTAAAGCAGCAGCAAGAACTCAAATGCTAAACAGTGAGTGCTTACTCTGCCTCAATTCTCACATTATTTTATATTTATATAAATCGAAAAGCAAGTTCATGATGATAAAGAAAGATGGCAATTTTCAAGCTTGAGAAAAACGTAACAATAATTCTATCTCGGCACGCGAAGCTGACACTCTCTAATACACGTGGACCTATCATTGTATTTGGAACCGACCTGTATTAAAGCATGTGTCAACAATGATATCGGTTTTACGTGCCTATAGCATTACTCAAAGTAAATGAAAGTGTAAGAGCTTACAATTGATGGGATTCCTGGATGAGTGAGAATGTAGGCATATCCCTGCATCACCTTATCAGATGGAAACGGCCACATATGTTGTGTGGAACCTGTATCATGATTGTCAATGAAAGTTACACTATTTCCTGGCTTCACGCCAATCATCCCCGAAGCACCACCATTCGAGTCCTTCAGCCGCCAAAGCTCCCCTTGGACTGCAGCCTGAAGTATCCCTTTAGTTGTAAAATCAAATGCTGTGACATCTCCTCCAGCACTCTCCACCCATCCCACTAGCGCTCGACGATGCGCATCCTGATCAGGGTTTGGTTTTCCATCACTTCCATAAGAAAGAGAACTCCAAAGTTCCCCTACTGCGAAATTTGGACTTGTGTTTGTCACATACAGCTTGGTAAATTCAGGAGCATATCCCTTGACAAAATCAAATCTCCAGCCACTGAATCTGATTTCAGTCTTTAACCAATTCATCCAATCCGAAAGCTCTTTCTGGACCCTTGTGTTTTTGTGGTCAATGTCAGGCGCAGGATTGAAGTCCTCTCCAGTGTCAGGGTTCCCCTTGCCATCAGAATAAGCTGTGTCATCGCTGCAAATAAGAGATGGGCCCCAATCAAGGCGATCATCGTCAGTTCCTCCTTCGAATATGCACCATATTCCTCTCTCGTCTTGCTTCTCTGCTGTTCTGTGGTTTATAACTATATCTGCCACAGACTGTATCCCACTGTCACGGTACGCACTTACCAGTGACTTCAATTCATCTTTGTTTCCATATTTTGTATTGAGATCATAGAGCCTTCCCGGCATGTATCCTTAGAAAGGAAAGATATGAGATGAAGCCTCAGTACAAGTCTACAAGAATTGTCATATAACAGCCATACAATACTATTCTTTTGAAATTGAACTCTTATACCGGACTTTGTGTACTAGTTCGGAGAAGATCATCTTGGTAGCTCAAAAACTTTAAACAAAATCTGGTTTGGACTAATGACAAGGTTCAAAAGAGAGTTTAGGACAGATAAATACCTTCATCTGAAATAGCATGAGAGGGTGGAGGAAGCCAAACATGTGTGATTCCGGAACTAGCTAGGTCTTGTACAGACTGCTTTAAAATGTTGTACCATCCTCCTTTCTTGCTTGATTCCCAATTGAACCCCTGATCATCGATCATCCACCCGAAAACACGTTAGTCTCTGAGAGAGAGACAGAGAGGTTAAGTATTCATATAAATACCTGAAATAGGATCTGGGAAGCAGTGAAGTTGGGTGTGAGAGTGATAGAGAGCAGGAAACAGATGAGGGAAATGATTCGAGCGTTCATGTCTCCTTTGAGCTTGAACTGCTTTGTGAATGTTCAATGTTATATAACAAGATGGAGGGTGTGAAAACTCGACCGTTATCTGGACCAAAGATGTGAAAATTTGACTTTTTTGGTAAGTGATTTGATATGTAAGGAAAGAAATTTAGGTATGAGACTAATGAGAATAAAGTCATCAATCATGGAAGAAAATCTTAGGAGGAGACTTGACTTGGTTCCAAAATCCCGACTGTTTTGGTAAGTGAAAACCTGACTTACTTTGCCAAAAGATGTGAAAAACTTGACATGTTTTGGTAAGTAAAATCCCGGCTGTTTTGTTTAACTGAAACTCCGACTGTTATTTTTCCTAAAAACTGATGACTAGGGTTCCATTCCTACTTCAACACGGATCGTGAACCAGTAGATAAGTTTTCTGTGTGCTGGTTTTTGAAGTTATAGTGCAATCAGCTGCGTCTGCTACTTTTGCACATCAAATTCCAAGCATGAATGCTAAACAGTTCAATTGGATAGAGAAAGTTGAATGGTATTTTGAGAGATACAATCTTCTATCTGTGAAAGCTTTAGTGGTGCCGCTAGCGTTACTAAAGTTTGTTTGTCAAGTAAAGTGGTAGTGTGTTCATTGATTCAGATTCGGGTCTACTCGTAACCCCATTTTGCTTTTAACAACTAAGATAGGGACATGAATATTCACACACCATTTGGTGCACAAATTTAGTACAGAAACTAGGTGTCTCTAATATTATTCGAGATTGCCAGCAATGACGGTTTAACTGACGGGATTCTCCATCGATAAGAACTCTTTGCAGGAGGATATGTAGAGATAGAGAGAGAGAGAGAGAGAGAGAGAGAGAGAGAGAGAGAGAGAGTAAAAATACCTGAAAGAGAATCTGGGAAGCAGTGAAGTTGGGAAGGAGGAGAGTGATGCAGAAAAGGAGAAAGAAGAGGGAAGTGGTTAGAGCTTTCATGTCTATTTCCTTGAAATATTAATTACCAATTTACCAGGGTGAAAGTTTGAGGTTAAATTTCATCAGTGTTTGTTAAGATTGTGTATCGATCCAACTCTAACAATACAGATGGATTGGATAATTTGGATTGGAGGTGTGAAAACGTTACTCATATATTCCACTTCAACGTCAACAGTCAATACATTATTACGGAACGTCCTCCCCACGACTCCAATGTCATGCGCCGTAATACATGGGATGGAATGCTTTAGCAGTTAAGTTGATAGAGAGAGTTTAATGGTACCGTAAAAGACAATTCTCTCTCTTTCTCTCTCTGTCATGTGGAAAACTTAATACTAATAAGAGCGCCTATTTAAACGCGAATCTCTAGAAAGCACTTCTGCTCGCAAGTGCTTTCTGTTTCATGGAAAAAAGTCACATGTAGTCACAAACGCTTTTATTTGCTAGGCTTGTCTAGAAAGCATTGAAAGCTTCTTCAACCAAATGTTGTCAGAAGCGGCTTTTGATTCTTGAATTAAATCACACAATCTGATTGACACATTGCCAAATTTTTTGAATGTGAGAGCCCTCAAATTGAAGGTAAATCAAAACTTAAGAAGTGCTTTCTAAAAAGCAAGCATGTGGAGTGCGGACATTTCACAACAATGCAACACACTCTAACAAGCTAAGCAACAGTGGCAACACACTCTTTATGCGAGAACAAACAAATTACGCAACATAAAACTCGGGAAGGCAAAGCAAAGGGTCAGTTTCGAAATGTTTCTGTTTTCGTTTTTCCATTAAAGATAGAGAAGCACTACTACACAGGAGGTCTTGAATCAAATCACATAGCCTGCCATAGATGGAAATTTTCTCCTCTCTATATTGTGAATACCTTTCATTTTCCCCATACAAAGGCTAAGTCGAAAAAAAGTGATCATCCAGACAAGAATTATACAGGAACTGCCTTCTATTTATACACCGGAATGGTTAACAGAGACTCCACCGGAAAAGGAAAACAAATATATCATGAGACGTGCTCCATGTTCCTACCTCCATACGACTACCCATTAGAATCATCGTCGAAAATTTGTAAATGGAAGAAATTATCAAAGCCCTTCCTACAGATATAATGACCATTTTAGAGTGCAGCGATAAACCAAGTAGTCAAAAGTCTCCCCATCATACTAGCACAGCCACACAAAAAAGAACTTGGGAAAATCTTCTGCCTAATCATCGTCCTCTGAATCTGTAAACAGGCAGAAAAAACAATCTTCAGAAAATGGGAGAAAAAATCCTTAGCTTAGATATGGGCAGAGCTTTCACCAATACTTGTTGGTCTGGGATTCTGGGGAGAGCAAAAACATATCAGCCATAGGACAATGCCAGAAAACCCAAATTTACTTCCCAGTTTTTCTTTCCCAACTTACATGCATGCTCACATTGGGTTCTATCCTTTTCTAATGCAATCAACTATATTGTTTTACATTAGGTCAGGAAAGAAAAGTTGGCAAAAGTAGCATTGTCCTTAGCCATATCCCCATTTGCCAATAAGCTATTTGCAGCATGAGCTGACAACCACCAGGCCGCTCGGGACAAGCCATACCAAACTACTATAGATGAATTGAATATATACTATCTACATAGCCACCAACCCATTCATATCAATATATACTATCTACATAGTACTTACATTGCAACAGAACTACGTACTACTTTCCGGATCAGTTCCCTGGACCCTGATCAAATTTCCTTAAACTACCCATGTAGTTACAACTAAAACAAACTCTAAGTAGCCATTGAAATATAATATAGGTAATGTACGTCCCAAATTTACCATGTTCAAATAAGACTAGTAACATGAGGACTTTTTATTGTATGCAGTCTTATTAAATATCAAGGTACACACTTATTAACAAAGTGTCTTTTACGGAAGAAACGCTGACTAAATGCTTCCAGCCATTACTGAATTAATGAGAGCGAGAGACAGAGAAGGTATACTTTCCAAAATATAATAACGTGCTTCACAAAATAAATTTCATAATCAATATACGGCTTTGTAAAATTTAAAACTTTCAAGCAGAATATATGTTTACCAGATCTAATATCTTCTCCAACTTTTCCTCTATTGTTCAGCTGTCTCCTTATCATCGAACAAATCATAACCCACCAGTATATGTGGAACACAAAAAGCATCAGTAACATTGTATTGAATGCATAATACAGAGCTGTGGGAGAGGGCTTCGATAGATCCAAGCAGTCACGAATATCATAGCTGGAAAATATTAACCATAAGAACAGATAAGTTGGAGGAGCCACCATACATGTAAATGAGGTTTAATAAAATGATTTACCATGAGAGCAGACCTTGATGCGCTTATGACCCAGAAGGGGAAGAATATTAACCGCAGTATGACCCACGAAACAGCAAAAAGTCCAAAGAACACACTTGCCGCAAGCTCCTTCTCAGAATACTTGAAAACCTTGGCAGTTTCCATAAATACGTCACTTCCGTCGTGCAGGGCAAGAATGATTGAGCCAATCCGAAAAAAGCTGAAAGTGGACAATAACATGAAAGAAAGTAATTGCATGAGATCCTTCACATCACACAAATAAACACAGCTAAAAAGTTGTTCTTTGCAGTACTGACATAAGTACTTGCAGAAAACCTGAAATATACCTTGTTATGTATGAGACCCCAATTAGGAGAACAGTAATTACATGGTGAGACATCATCACTGAGAAATCCTTCCTTCGAGTCTCCCATGTAAGGAGGGCAGCAATGCTGTAGCTGTAGAATCCACACTGACACATATAGAAAAGCTTTAAGGGAAGCCTGAGATGAGAAAGGATAGAGTCAGAATAGACAATTTTGGCCTGCTATATCTGTAAAACTCAACTCATCACAGATCTCGAGTTTTACATATTCAAGTCATTCCAAACAATCATGCAAAATTAAAGACATGACTGAGCCATCTTCAGCAATTAAAAAAAAAAGGTTTATCTAACCAGTAGTGAGAGTTTAGGACTATTAAGCCCAACCATATGAATCACTCACCCCAGCTCTTGGTTTGGCCAGCCTTTAAAGTACTCTTTTGTATCTCTGAACCATGGCTCATGGTAGCTTATGCTGAGAATGCATGCTTCAACAGTAGCATAGTATGTTAGCTTCCACATTGACTCCGAACATTTTACAATCTTTGCCCGCGTGGCCATGTCAAGCTTCAATGGAGCAGATCCCTTCCTCAACAACCAGACGGAAATTTTCTGAAAAGCAGAAAAGAAAAACATAAATATTGTAGTACGAGGGATATAGTTTTAAGGTAAGATAAGGCTATAGTTTAACCTAAGATCTCATCACTTTTGAACTATATTATATTTTTTTCACACGAACACTGTCGCTAATTTCACAATCAAATTGAGCACGTGTTCCAGGTACTATCATACTGTTTGCCTAAGACATGCTACTTGTCAGACTTGAGATGATTATGATACAATTTTTTTTTAAATTTGAATCTTACTTCTTTTGCATTTCATTTATGAATGTTGTGAAAAACATATAAATCTGGTAAAGCTGCATTCTACTGACAGATGGTGTGGTGGGGGGGCTATAGTTTAAGCCTTCAAGGTAAGATAAGGTTTAGAGGGGCAGACATGAAGTTACAACGAGCATATTGCTCTGTTACCATGGTGAAAATAAATGTCATAGAATAAAAGGAAGATCATTTTTTTCATAGCTCAAGAATAGAGTACATCATTGTATATACACTACAGAACACAAAAACATCATTTCTCCTAGTATATGCTCTAGAACTCAGTCTTTTATGCTAACCGAACTCTGGGATGAAGCCAATCTAACAGTCTGTAAACAGCCTATATTACCAACACTTGGAAAACCAGTTAACAATTCCAAGGGCATCATCTATTTCACCTTAAACATCTACAAGTTAAGGGTCTATAACGAGCACCCCCTTCAGATGCTACACCAAAACTTGCAGTACCAAAACCTTGGATGGCCAGCCATCAGCAAGTTAATATGTAACTATTCAACCTATACTCCAAAGGACCAAATCTAACAACTCAGCACAAATCTCAACTTTTCCTGAAATCAGGACAAGGCTAAGCAACTACCAAGTTTAAGGCCTATGAAAATCACCGTTTCGAGATGCTAGACCAGAAACTTGCACTATCAGAACCTTGAACATTCCATCATCAAACCAATTTCATAATAAACATCACAACCAGTATCGCGGATCTGATAAATCATCGAAATCTCAAATTCTCCGGAAATCAGGACAAGATTTCCACCACAAACCATATAATCCTCAAACAGGGCAGTTTTTTTTGTGCTTCCAAATTACTGAAATTACTGGACTAAATCAATTCAAGCAGATCTTCATAATCAAAAACATATCTGCTCACCCATTAAAAGACCAACCATTATGTTAAGATTCTTTCCCAACCATTAAAAGGCCGAATTCAATTCTTCGAACGCATAGCTTAGTTAGAAACTAAAAGTCCTGCTAAATGCCTTAAACGCCTCATCAATGGAGTCCAATAAACAAAAGCGCCAATCTAACTATGCTGCACAGTTAAAACCTTAAAAAGGAAAGATTTCTTCAACAAAAACAAATATAAAATACTAGTAAAAAACATGAAAGTATAGCAGCACAAGATATAGTGATACAAACCAAGATTTCCTTTTTCCAAAATTTTCTCAGAAGCCAAACAGAACCCACCAAACTTTCATAGAAAATTCAACAGAAACCTAATGCTTAAGCTGCTTGAAATGGCAACGAAGAGCTCGAAATCTTACGCGAAAGATGAATCTGTCGAAGAAGAGGCGAGCAGCGAAAAAGCCGAAAGCGAAGTAGACAGCGATCAGGAAATCCCACGAGTCCGGTGCGGCATTGTGGCTCCAGAACGATTCCATGGGCGGTGTCTTGGAACCACAGCTCGGCCGAAGAGCATCAATCAGCGGATCAAATTCCAGTACAGCTTCCGACCTCAATGGATTCGATCAATCAGCAACCGCAATGCAACAATTGCACGCGATTTTCTTCCATTTCCCAATCTTGGGGATCTGTATTTGCCCTAATTCTCTCTCAGTGGGGAAGAGAAGTCTGGATTTTGCTGGTTAGGGGAGTGTTTGTGAGCATGAGAGAGAGAGAGAGAAGCGAACAAATTGACAATGGATCTTGTGCTTTATTTTTCTTGTATTTTTTCAGAGTCAGGTATTATTTTGTATATTTGTTGTAAAATGTATGATATTTCAGTATTTGCTATTTGGAGAATCTCGGTAATTCATGGAAAAATCTTGAGTGGTACGTACCATTCAATGGTACGACTATTGAATGGTTCAGATTAATTTGCAGTGGGGCCCAAATGAATCTTAACCATTTAACAGTACGTATCACTGAAGTTGGACCCGTAATTCATGGTTTTATTACTTTGTATAGTAATCTCCATCTACCATCTTTAAGAGGAGTCAATTTATTTATAAAAAATTGAAATACCCCTGATTAATTAGTAGTAAATTTATTCATGTGTATAGGGAGTGCAATGGTGTGGCTGACTGATTGGCTGCGTTTTAGTCATTTTCTGGCGTTGGGGAAGCAAATGTTGGCACAGCCTCGAGTTATTACTTACTTGTTTTTTCCTATGTATCTTTCACTCCGTCTATTCACAAACAAAAAAAAAAATTAGTAGTATATTTTTGACCGCATTGTAAGTTTAATGTATTTTATACTTTGGTCCTGTCATTCTAATTTTTGCAACATTTGTCTTCTTGTTTTGTTCATGGTAGCAATCAAGTCCTATACGTTTAAGTGGTCGCATGAAAGTGATTTGAGGGGTCAAAAATTTTTTGTAGAGAGAAGCATATCTCTTATACTATTCCATAAAATAACTTTCGGATGTTTGATAACTATTTCGTTTTTCAGTTTTCAATTTTTTTGAAAACTCGTTTGGTAAATACTTTCATTTAAATAAAAAAAATGAAATTGACATGGCCTACTAGGGATGGCAATGGGGCGGGTTGGGTCAAGGGATGCTAATACCCTGTCGGTTATTAGAGAGCTCCATCGGATTGCAGAAAACTACTAAATTGAAATTTTGTATCCTTGTTAAAGTAGTAAAAAAATATTTTTAATTACATGATATTGTATTTAAACACAATAGCACACCATATACTATCATAAATAATACTAAATATTAAAAAATTACTCTTAAATTTGAAAATCTTGATGTTCTAATTTGTAGTTTACCAAGGCTGCCCAAGAAAAACAAGAGAAAAATCTCCATTCCCATGTCCTCTACCGCACAATACAAACAGAATTTTCCACACATATATATATTAATTAAACAAATAACACGCAACCTGATCAACGAACATCTTTGAGAAGTCAATGGAAAACAAGGATGCACGTATTGATTTTTCTTCTGAAAGACACGTTGGTGGTGATGGGGTCTTCCACTCCCACAGAAGGTTCTTAAAAGAATGCATTCGACAACTATGAGTGGGAAAATTACACTAAAACCACTTGAATTTTGGGTTGTGTTATAAATTGGTACTTGAAATAATCAAATTGTTAATGTAATGGGCCACTCACAACCCAACTTTATTCAAAAAATTGCACCTTCATCGCAGATAATTCTTTGAAAGGGTATACTTTATGTCAACACTTTGCTTGAATGGTCAAAGAAAATTTTATTTAAGGTGACAATTATACTTGATCTCATTTTCAGTAAGGAATATAATCTAAATGGTATTGATGTATCATACATAGGCGCAGTTAAGTTATCACTGTTAAGTTAACTACGATAATGTGCTCTCATTTCTCATTTGTATTAAATTTAAGAGAGCTTTAATGAAAATAATATTTTAAAATTTTTTCTTAATTAAAAGCACCCTAAGGCTTCGTTTGTTATGGCGGACTAGTTCAGACCGGATTAGCTTCAGGGAATAAGCTGGACAGGCTTGGCTTGGACTAAGCAAGATAAGAATGGTAAAGCAGTTGATGCAGAACCGGATTAGGACTAAGTTTTTATTTTTTATTTTAATTATGAAAACTAAGGGTGGGTATCGGGTGAGTTGGTTGGGTTAGACTTCAACCCGTTGGCTAACCCAATAAGCTTGGGTTGGAATTGTTCAAACCCATTGTCACTCAAGAAAATTGGCAACCCACCCAAACCATTCTTAGGCAGGTTGGGTTGGGCGGGTTCCACGGGTTGGGATTGATTAGTTTTTTTCTTATTTCTAATGTGAGAGTGAGAGACAAATAATCAATACTTACGTCAACCTAGGCTTGAATCATGTGAATTTGATGTTGTTATATCACTACATGGTTACTAATATATAAATTTTACTATATTCAAATCAAACATTAATAAACAAGTGCATTTAAAAGTTACTGATTTCATGTATAAATCTATTTAATATACATGTATATTTCATAATTATAGTCATTCGAGTGGGTCAGTTTCAATCGGGTTAATAACACTTCAACCCAACTCAACTCACCTATTAAACGGATGGTCGGATTTTTACCCAAAAATAAAGTTTAAATGTTTAGAACCCAACCCAACCCATATTGGGTGAGTTGGTCGGATTGGTCAGTAAACCCACTAAAATGTCCACCCCTAGTGAAAGCTAACTTTCACTTTCCTACATTACAAATAAAATTAATTAAGTTCAACATAATTCTTCATGTCTCACGAACAACTTCGCTGAGAACCTCTTGGTCAAAATCCCAAGTGGGCTACAACTTTCTGTCGAACAGGTGGACGACTTCGCCACTCAGACCAAGACATTCGCGGGCCATAACCTCAAGCCAACGCCGTGGCACCTCTTCTTGCCCAAGACCTTCACCGACGAGACCATCCAAGATCAAGACATCGTCAATTTTTTAATTCCAAATTTTAATGGCTGAATGACACATCCCGACCCGGATATCCCGAAGGGTACCGAAATAGAGGCATGTTGGTTGACACCCTGGAGGGTGACGAAAGCCATGTCATGTAGATGATGTGAAAAAATCCGATTAAAATAAAACCAGAGTCTAGAATTATTGATACAAAGCGTAAGAGTGCGCAGAAGTATGGGTAGAACCCTAAATACACAACATGAAATGTTCAGAGCATAGTTAAAGTGCAGTAAAGAAAATACGAATTATTCTCATCCTGAGTAGGATGGATGAAACATACTAGCTGAAGAAGGAAATCCTACGTTTATCTGGTACGGAAGTCGTAATTACCAGAACTGTCTCGCTCGCCACAAGTCCAGCTGCTAAATCCTGGAGGGGCGCAAAACAGAAAGTGTGAGTGGGCAAAAATAATCATTTCTAAAACGTTTGTTTTTTGTAACATAAGTAACCCCTCTCTGAAAAACCTGTATAGTTTCCCAAAAGCATATTACATATAGTATGAAAACTGTCAAAACAATATAAGGGCACAACTGCCAAAGGTACAGATAAACATAATTATCTCAACATAATATGGTATACTCATCAACATAATATAGTATGCTTATCAACATATGCAAACAAACAAGCCCATGCAGAAAGTAGCTACATAGAACATGCTGGGTGTAATAGATATATGCTCAGTACTATGATCACATGAAGCTGGCTAATGCAAACTAGCTGCCTAATGCAAACTAGTTATTGGCTGACACCTACAATGGATCCAAGGTGAGCATAACGGTGCGGATGTGAACATACACGTGAAGGCCTGTCCTGGCCAGGACGAGTACTAGACACGGGGTGAATGCATGTATGATGAGGAAATATACACATGATCATGCCATTACAATTTCACAAATCTCAACATAACATTTTTTTTATACTTAACTCGTAAGTAAAAGCATGGCATGATAGACAACAATTCACAAAACCATAGTGGAAACTAATATAAATAATATAAGTTTCATAAAACAAAGCCCACTCACTGATATGTAGTTCGGTCGTAGCCGCCTTGCCTTGCCTGACCCCTGTACTCCTCATGGCCTACACCAAATATAGGCTATAGAGACGAAGCCCAGTGACAAATTAATAAAAGCGTCCCAACTGTTTACATTAGAGACGGATTCTTATTGATTGCCTCTAGAAATAATAAAGACGAATGAAATTCTGTCTCTAATACTAATAGGGACGGAATGGATCCCCTCTAATAAATTAGGCGCCAAATAAAAAAATTTAGAGCCCAAAATTTTTACTCCCGCGTCATATTTGGCATTAAATATTTCACAGGTGCGATGTTTTACTAATAGAGACGGATAAATCTCTCTCTAATAATTTTTAGTAATTAAAAAAAGAAAAAGAAATATAATTAATCCTTCTTTTCTCAATTCACCGCTTCCCTAATTCCATAAACCCTTTTCTCACTTCACCGTCTGCCAAAACGTCTCACTAATGGAGGTATTTCATTACGATTAGAGCTTAAGGAGACAATTTAGACGAACGTACTTATCAAGGACCCAATCAGACCCGACCACCTTTACTGGCAAAGACTACAAGGTTTGTCTCAGGCTTTTCAATTATTACTGCTAATGAATCAAAATATTTTTTGTTCGGTGGTCATTGACTTTATGCTTGAATTTTGGTTGGTTTTGGTTTGAATTTTGTTTGGAGTGTTATGTTTTGGGCGTTTGTATATGTGTGGTGGGGATTGTCAATTTTTTAATGACCTAGACATTTATGCATGAATTTTGGTTGGTTTGGCTTATCTGTTTGGAGTATTGTGTTTTGGCTTGTAGTATGTATGAGATTATGAGAATTATCAATTTGCTAATGTCAATTGTCAATTTTGAAGTTGAGAATTGTATAATTATTTTATTTGCTGTGGTGTCCTTGACAGTATGGACAAAAGTTGGGTTCTATTGGATCGTCGTAGTCCAGAATATTTTGCTGGTATGACATTGTTTTTAGATGCTGCTTTTGCCAGAGTTGCCCCTATAAATAAGATCATTTGTCCTTGTATAAAATGTAAAAATCGTGAAAGCTATGATAGAAAAACTATTGAGCAGCATCTTGTTGTGAAAGGAATGTGGTCCTATTATATGAATTCTTGGTGGAAGTACCATGGAGAGTCCTATGCTGATTATAGGGGTCAGATGGAATTAGACAACAATGAAGGAGCAGAGAGAAATGGCATACAAGAGTTCCTTAATGAAGCATTTGTGCAACCAACAATTGGAGAAAATGTTGGGTCATCAAGCCAACCACATATCTTTGAGGGACCAACACCCGAGGCTGAAAGGTTTTATAAGTTACTTGAAGATGCAAATAAAGAGGTGTACCCAGGATGTAAAAAGTTTAAGAAGTTGGATGCTGTTGTGAGATTGTACCAAATAAAGTGTTTAGGGGGTTGGAGTGATAATAGTTTCTCATGGTTATTGGAGTATATTAAAGAATTATTGCATGAAGGGGAGTGTTTTCCAAATTCCTTTTATCAAACCAAAAAGCTCATTAGTGAGTTGGGCCTCACATATGAGAAGATTGATGCTTGCCCCCATGACTGTATGTTATTTTGGAAAGATAGATCGAACTTGACAGTGTGCTCACATTGTGGTGCTTCGAGATATATTCAAAAAGAATGTGGAAGTTCTAGTAAGCAAGTCTCTGCAAAGGTTCTTCGCTATTTTCCCCTAATACCAAGACTACAAAGGTTATATATGTCAAAGCATACTGCTGTTCATATGAGATGGCATGCAACAGAATGTCCTAAGGATGGACTTATGAGGCACCCATCAAATTCTCTAGCATGGAAACATTTAGATTCGAAATATCCTGAATTTGGGTCAGAGATCCGTAATGTACGATTAGGGCTCGCGAGCTGATGGAGCTTGAAATCGATGAAGATGATATTTATACTGAGGATGAAGATGAGCTTTATGATGACATAGAGTACTAAATGTCCTTTCTAGGTTGTATTTTTTTTTTAAGTTCTTTCTTTGTTTGCTATACTTTGTGTTTATTCTTATTACTTTTTGCCCATTTCACCATGAGCAAAGAAGAAAAAACGTTTTTGTGTTCCTTCCTTTTCTTTTTCATTTTTGTTGTTAGAATTTGTGTGTTTCTTTTTTCTTTTCTTTTTTGCTGTAATTCTAATTACTTTTTGCCCATTCCATTAAGTATTGTACATTACATGGTACTAATGATTGTTTTTGGTGAAAATATAGTTACTAAATTTTGTGTTTTACATTATTTTTTATAGTATATATATGGAATGGTGAATGTGTCTTATGCAGGTAAAACTACCAATGTGCGTGGTAAAGGGACATGTATTTGGATGAAAGATAATCAAAAGGAACCTCTTGAGTTTAATTCTATGGGTGTTAGTGTTGGTTCTAATGATGGCAAATTTAGCCGGTACTTGGGTGGTTTAGCTAGAGATCACAATATGTTGCCGCTCGTTCCCGAACATTGGCCTAAAGTCTCACAAGCTACTAAAGATTTGTTATGGGATACTATACATGTATGACGTTTTATGACTTGATAGAAGTGCGTACTGTTTGTTTTTATATACCATTTGGACTGACATCATACAAACTTATTGTGAATGTAGGCAACTATTGACTGGAAATCAGAGGATCTTCCCCGCATGCTCCTCATAAAGCATAACATAATGGAAAGAGTAGCCAAGTACTGGAAAAGTTACAAGAATAGACTTAAGAATGCTCATTATGCAAACAAAATTGGCAAACCAGAACATTGGGTGTGTAGAGACATTGATGTAGACGCAGATCAATGGCGAGAAATGGTGAAGCATTGGGATGGAGAGAAGACAACAGTAAGTGTGCTATTAATTACCATTAATTCTCTTTTGATTAACATAGCATGAAATGTTTTTTTTTTTTTTAGAATGATAGATAATTGCTGAGAAGAATTCTACTAATCGAAAAGAACAACAATACAATCACACCTCTGGCACCAAAAGTTATGCGCGCAGTCGAGCGGAATATGTAAGTAAATAATATTGTATTTTTTCGTTTGTTCTTTTAACTTTATATTACAAGTCCTTAAGGTATTAAAATATTCACCTTCTAATTGACTACTTACATACTAATATATTGATTTATTGTTTGAAATTATGATATCAAACCTAATTGTATATTTTTTGTTTAATGTTTTGCCTATTTAGCTCAAGAAGTATGGTCATGAGCCCGATCCTATTCAGTTTTTTTATGATAAGCATACACGAAAAGATGAACAACAATCTTGGATCGATGATGTCTCTAAGCAGACACATGTGAGTTTTGTCTATGTATTTAATAATCTATTGCAACTTTTCAATTTAATAACTAAGCACATATCAAGTGAAGTTATTTCCTTCATAGGCTGGTATGCAAGAGAAGTTGGCAGAAATGATTGTTGTTGAAGGTAATGAGACTTTGGAAATGCGAGAAAGAGCATATGTTGCAGTGATGGGTCCCGAGAAACGTCACAGAGTTCGTGGTTATGGACTTGGTGTAAATCCCGATATGGTGCCTTATCTTGAAAGTCATGGTAGATCAGCAGTACACAGATCACATGGAAGAGCTTATGCTCGCTTGCAGTCACAATTTATGGAGTTGGAGTCCAAGTACCAGGAACAACAGGAGCAAACTCAAGTGCAACAAGCTCAAACCCAAGCTCCACTCTTGCAAACCCAACAAGAATTGGCAATGTTAAAGCAGATGATACAATCCCAACAATCTACTCCACCTTCACAAGTGTCTTCTCAGCCTTTGCAACAGCCACCCTTCCAAATGCCTTCTTACCCTCCTCAAATGTATTGGCCTCAACAGCAGATGTACCCTCAAATGCAGCATTATCAGCCACAACCTGCTTATCCTACCACTGGACTAACTGGACTACTTATGGGGGATGCAAGTATTTTAGAAACTGATTTGTTAAACCAAGTTAGAGCTTCATCTAATCAAAGCTCTCATGCATCTGAGTAGTAGTTTTTAGTTCTATTGATCCTTTTGTTGATCATTAGATGATCAATAAGCATTTGACTAGAATATTAGTGGCTTATCATTAGATGAAGGATTGGTATTTTCTTTTATGTCAAGTATATTCAATCTCAGATTTTTATATATGCATCTAGATAATTATTATTACAATTTGTTGCCCAGCAAATATATATATTATATATATAAATTAAAATACAAATGAAAATGGTTGTAGACGTTTTGGATTAAAAAAAAATTGCATTTGAAGTATTAGAGACGTTAATTGCAATGCCATTTAATAATATTAAATGAAATTCTCTTCCGTCTCTAAAAGTAGTAGAGACACTTTAAATTGTCACTGGCAACCATTGCTCACGTGGCAGAGAATTAGCAATAGGGACGGAACTTTTTCTTCAATTGTCTCTAATAAGTTTTAGAGACACAATCAATAGGGACGGATGACTAGTTTGTCACTCCTTCTATTAGAGACACATTTAAGTATATTTTAGTCACTAATATATTTCTAGAGACGTTTTATGGCTGTCTCTAAAGCATATAATTGGTGTAGTCTCACCTATATGAGATATCACTATAATAATGATTAAACTCATAAAGGGTACTAATTAAACGAATAAACTACACTTATCCCTTGTTTGCTCAATTCGGAGGTCCGAAACACTCCAAAAAATACCATTTGTACTGCACCTAGGTAGTACGCGTCGTCATGAGTCGCCTTGCGTCGTCATGAGTCGCCTTGCGTCGACAGAAGTAAAAAAGTGGTCCCACGCGCCCCCACGCACAGGCCAGCCTCGGCTCAAGCCGATCAAACTAACAGGGTTAGTTGATGCCGTTAGATTTAATGGAAGATTCTGGTATCTCCATTAAATCTAACGAAATATTCCTAACGTCGTTAAAGTAATATACCTAAGAATATTTTCAGTCTGGGCCGGATTTGAACCGGTTTGATGACATCACGACTAGGTTTGGACCTAGTTCAGGCTGATCTGAACCGGTCTAAACTGCAACTCGCTCCAACCACCAACGCCGCCGGCCGCCGGCCGCCGCCGTTTGAAACTTGCTAGTTTCTAGAAAATTTTCAAAACTTCATAACTTGTTCATTTCTCAGCCAAATTTCATGTTATTTATGTCAAAATGAAGCTAGAGAGAAGGAGAACAAGATGGTACAAATTTGGAGTTTGAAAAGTAGTAAAAAAAATGGCATGAAATTGGCCCAAAAGTCTCAGTTTAAAACTGATGTTGGATCTACTTCAAAACACGACCAAAACACACGATTTAAGTTTTGTTTTTTGTTTTAATTTATTTTAATTATATTGTTGACTGATTAATTAATGTTACTTGTAATCATATTTCAATGGAGAGTGGAGAGTGGGGTTCTAAGTAAGGATCTCAAGGTCTATTAATGGAGCTTTTGTTTTTGGTAAGAAGAAGATAAATAACCTAAAAGAAAATTATAAGAGAGAGAGAGAGAGAGAGAGAGATGGAGTTAGACGGGTGAAAGAGAAAGGTGAGGTTGTTGCCTTTTGTCTTTTATTTGGATTTGTCAAATCACAATAGTAGGTAAAAAAAAAAACAGAATTTATTGAACATTGCCCAGGGGAACAGTGGCGGATCCAAGAATTTTTTCTTGGGTGGGCAAAATATAAAAGCTTCCAAATAGATAACAAAGACTTTTTAAAAGTTAAACAATATAATTATCATTCAAACCAAAAGTCCACGACGAGTTTTCATATCATGAAAACGTTTCATGATAGTTTCGTTATCAATACAAGCAAAAACATCTTTCTCAATGTAGACAAGCAAGCTATCACTCAACCATTGATCTCCATTTTGTTGCGAAGGGGACTTTTGATAATTTTCATAGTAGAAAAAGCTCTCTCCACTAAAGCAGTTGCAACCGGTAACACTAAAGCCAATGTAATAAGCTTATAAACATGATTATGTGTTTTATGTCTCCCTGTCTCCACCATTTTTTTTGCAAGATCACCAATTCCTTCCAGTTGAGAAAACTCATTATTCATACGCACATCTTGAATATAAATTCGAAGTTGATCTTGAAGCTCCAAAATATGTTTGATAGAGAAGTCTTGAGGATAAAATTTGGCAAACTGAATAAGTTTTTACTTGTCGAAAGCTCGGAATGAATTTTTAGGACTCAAGCATGCCATACAAATAAGCAACTCACTATTTACCTCATTGAAGCGGTCATTCAACTCCAAAAGTATTTTATCAATGACGGCCATAAAATAGTCCACACGATAATGATGGAGATTTGTAATACCTTGAGCTCTACGTCGTGATCTCCCTCCAAGTACAAATGCTTCATCTGACACACCCCGACCCGGATATCCACGTGTCAATATCGAGTCGAGATATGTTGGCCGACATCCCAGAAGGGATGACGAAAGCCATAGTGTAAGCGTTGTGTAAAAGTGCAAATAAATTAAAACCAAGGTCTACTTTGAAAATTATTTCAAAATAGTGTGCGAAGTGCAGGGCCCATAATACAAAGTAATCAGTCTCGCATAGCTAAAGTGCAATAAGTTAAGCATACTTCCATCCTGGTAAGGATAGACGTAGTACAACTAGTAGGAACATACTTCCGTACAATAGCTGTAGAAGGTGTTAGAACCACCAGTGATAACTTCACTTGCCACCATATCAGCCCCCTAAAACCTGAAGGGGCGCAAAACAAAAAATGTGAGTGAGCAAAAATAAACATTTCTAAAACCTTTGTTTTTCATAACATAATAACCCCTCTTTGAAAATTCCTGTATAGTTTCTCCAAAATCATACTACGTATAGTATGAAAATTTCCAAAGATATGGATAAACACCTTTATCTCAACATAATATATAATATTCATTGTCAAAACGTTAATAAGGCACCGCTGCAAAAATATATGAGTAATACCAACACCTCAACAACTATATCGTATACTCATCGACAAAACCGTATAAAGGCATCCATGCCAAATGTATGAGTAAATACCAATATCTCAACAACATAAGGTATGCTCAACGACATATAATATGTTCATCAACATATGTAGACACACAAGCCCATGTAGAAAGTAGCTACATGGAACAGGCTGGGTGTAATAAATATATGCTCGATACTACGATCACATGAAGTTGGAGCTAAGTGCGTCACATATGAGTTCTAGCTTTCTAATGTAGACTAGTACAGGCTGGCACCTACAATGGATTCAAAGTGAGCATAATGGTGCGGATGTGAACATACACGTGAAGGCTGGTCCTGGCCCAGACGAGTACTAGACACCGGTGAATGCATGTATGATGAGCAGTAAAATACACATGATCATGCAGTCACAATTTTCTAAATCCCAACATAATATATACCTTATACTTAACTCGTAAGTAAAGCATGGCATGATAGAAAATAGTTTGCAAATCAACGTGGAAACTAACATAAATAATATAGGTTTCATAAAACAAGGCCCACTCACAAATACGTAGTTGGGTCGTAGCCACCTCCCCTTGCTTGACCCCTGTACTCCTCGTGGTAAGTCTCACCTATACGAGATATCATTATTGTAATGATTAAACTCATAAAGGTTACTAATTAAATTAATAATTAACACTTATTCTTGGTTCGCTCAAATCGGAAGTCCGAAACACTCCGAAAAATACCATACGTACTACCCCGAGGTAGTACGCGTTGTCACGAGTTGCCTTGTGTCGACGGAAGTCGAAAAAATGGTCCCACGCGCCCCCATACGCAGCTCACATGCAGACCTGCCTAGGCTCACCCGTGGCTCACGCGCAGTCAAACTAAGCCGATCAAACTAACGGCGTTAGTTGACGGCGTTAGATTTAACGAAAGATTCTGGTATCTCCATTAAATCTAACGGAATATTCCTAACGGCATTAAAGGAATATACCTGGGGAATATTCTCAGTTTGGACCGGGTTTGAACCGGTTTGTTGTTGTCACGGCCTGGTCTGAATTGGGTTCAGGCTGGTCTAGACCGGTCGCCGCTGCAACTCTGGTCGGTCGCAGGAGCCGCTGTCTGAACTCGCCGGTTTCTGGAAAATTTTCAAAATTTTATAACTTCTTCATTTCTCAACCATTTTATACGATCCACATGTCAAAATGAAGCTAGAGAGGAGAACAAAATTATAACTATTTGGAGTTCAAAAAGTGGTTGGAAATGGCTTGAAATTTACCGGAACGTCTCGGTTTACTACCTAAGGTCCGATCTACTCCAAAACACAACCAAATCACACAAATTTAGTATGGAAATTCATTTACTCAACGAAAGGAAGCTAATGGTGGTGGTTAAGAACCTTACCTTGATCTGGATTTGCAAGAAACTCGCTGGAAAAGCTCGGCTCTTCCGTGTACGATTTCCATCAAACGGTGGGGAGTTTGGGCAATCGACTTGTACCGTTGAACTCAGTGAGTTACGATGAACAAGATGGTGGTAGAGGTTTGGTTCGGTTCGAAGAAAATGGTGTGGTCACTATTTGACTATGAGTGTTTGTATGGGAAGGGAGAAGAAGAAAGTGACAGAGAGAGATAAGGAAAAATCTAAGGAAAACAGACAGAAAAAAGAGCTTGGGTTTCCAAAATTAGCAGGGGAAAGGGGGTCCCTTGTGACACGCAATACAACACTCCCAAAACAGGAAACACTAGTAGAAAAAACAGCTTAGGCGACAAAACTTTAGGCGACGGAGGGCAAAAGGACTTTGGGCTACGAAATCTCTGTTTCATCGCCTAAAGTGTCAAAAAATTTAGGCAACGAAGGCATTCGTCGCTTAAAAATGAAATGGGCGACAAAAGGAGAATTTGGCGCCAAACTTTTGCGCGACAAAAAAATTCGTAGCCTAAAATTTCTTGCGCAACGAATGGTTCGTCGCTCAAAGTGGTGACTTTAGGCGACGAATATGTTCGTCGCCCAAAACCAAGCAGATTTAATCCCCTTCCTCGGATCCGAGAGGCAGTTTTTGCAGAAAAACTACAAATTTGCCTCTCAATCTCTCCCTCTTGGATCTCTCCCTCCAAATCAAACCAGCCAAATCTCTCTCCCTATCTCACTCATCTCCCTCTTAATTCTCATCTCACACACTCTCTCTCTCTCTCTCCCCCAAGCTAGCTTCCATTTCCTCCTCCACCACCACCATCTCCTCCTCCTCTTCCTCCACCACCACAGATAATCGTTAAAGGTAATTTTTTATTTTTTAAATATTATTTTAGAATTAAAATTAACATAAATTAATTAATTTTGTATAGGTTTGTTGCATAGGATTTTTTTTTGGAGCACCAATTTGAAGGTATTTTCTTGATCATTTTATGTTGTTGACGTACGAATTTATTTTATATGGTTTTGTATGCAAATAATTTGTATATGTTGAATGACTTTATGTTGCGTTGTACGTACGAAGTTAATAGTAATTAACTTTGTACGAATTTATTTTGTGTTGTACGTACGAAGCTAATACTTCGTATGCATTCTTTTAACAAAAACTTAGTTTCCCGTTTGATAATTAATTGGATTTCGCGCATGGATGCGAAAGCGTGACTGCGATCCAATTGATTTTTGAATTGTCCCATTTTTGGACAGTTTGGGAGTGCACATTTGTGTGTCGTAGTTTGCAGTTCACGGATTAGGTTTCGATCGTGGGTTTTTGGTAACATCTTCTTACGTTCTTCGAGTGCATAGTAGGTATTTGATATCTATGTCGTGCAATTGGAAAACTGTAGGGAGATGCTGCCAAAATTTTTCCACGTCGAAACCTAATCTTGTTGGATCCGTAAACTACGAGACACAAATGTGGACTCCCGAATGGGATAGGGCCTTTACCGGAGGCATAAGGTGACGTTGTTCTAATGCTCCTCTCTCTCTCTCTTTAATGTGGTAACAAGAAAAATGGACAGACAGTGGATACAGAATCTGAATAGATGTGCTAATGAATATTTGGAAGGGGTAGATAATTTTATTGACTTCGCAATGAGACACAACCGGGGTTCAACTGATATCAAGTGTCCATGTAGGACGTGTAACAATCATATGTGGGAGACAGTCGAAAATGTTCGATATCATTTGGTAAGAAATGGGATGACGCAGACCTATGAGAGATGGAATCATCATGGGGAACCATTACATCATGCTTCGTCTTCATACTAGTCACGAGCAGAGACTGTTGAAGGAAGTTTATCTGGTAATGACCAAGTCATGGGTATTGTAAATGACTGTTATCCATATGCCTCGAGCAATGACAATGAGGAAGTGGGGGATGATATGCCTCCCACAATGGACAAGGAAGAATTCGATAAGTATGAAAGGCTATTGAAAAATGCCAAGCAAGAATTATACCCGGGTTGCGAGGACTTTTCGGTTCTTACGGCGATTGTGGAGTTGATGCAAGGCAAGATGAAGTTCCGTATGCCAAACCGGTGTTATGATTACTTTATGGGTATTTTGAA
This sequence comes from Gillenia trifoliata, assembly GCA_018257905.1. Taxonomy (NCBI): domain Eukaryota; kingdom Viridiplantae; phylum Streptophyta; class Magnoliopsida; order Rosales; family Rosaceae; genus Gillenia; species Gillenia trifoliata. The sequence goes on from CM031080.1 coordinate 23,908,072, forward strand.
GAGGATGCTTCCAAAGGACAATTGTTTGCCTAAAGATCATAAAAGTGCCCAGAAGGTGTTGAACAATATAGGCTTAGGGTATGAAAAAATTCATGCATGTGTAAATAATTGTATATTGTTCTATAAGGAAAACAAGGAGTTGGATAAATGCTTTGTTTGTAATGAGCCGAGATGTAAAATCACACCTAAGAATAGAACGACGAAGATTCCACAAAAAGTGTTGCATTATCTTCCATTAATGCCTAGATTGCAGCGCTTGTACATGTCGACGCACACTGCAACCGATGTGAGATGGCATAAGGAGGAACGGGTTAATGATGATGTTACGAGGCATTCTGTAGACGGACATGCATGGAAAGAATTCGATCGGATGTACCCTGAATTTGCAGCAGACCCACGCAATGTCAGACTAGGACTTGCTACCGACGGATTTAATTCATTCGGAGTTCTGAACCAAACCCACAGCACTTGGCCAATCGTCGTAGTTCCTTATAATTTGCTGCCTTGGAAGTGCATGAAAAAGGAATTTACGATGATGAGTCTATTAATCACTGAAGATCTAGGAAAGTCCATTGATGTCTATTTGCAGCCGTTGGTTGATGAGTTAAAGTATTTATAGGAAAACGGTGTGCGTACATTTGATAAGTCCACTAGGAAGATGTTCACCTTGCGAGCAACAGTGATGTGGACGATACATGATTTTCCCGCTTATGCAATGATTTCCGGTTGGAGTCTGAAGGGTTATATCCAGTCTGCAAGGAGGACGTAACATCTGGTTAGCACACCGGAAAGGTTTGTTATATGGGTCATCGTAGATGGTTGTCATGGGATCACGAGTGGCGTACGAACGATACATCTTTCGATAGCAACACAAAGGCCCGCCTCAGACCTAGAGAATGGTCGGGAGATGACATTCTGGCGAAGTTGAACAGTTTAGAATTTAGTCCATTTGGAAAAGGTGTTACTGGGCCCAGACCAGCTACACATCATAACTGGACGCATAAGAGTATTTTGTTTGAACTCTAGTACTGGTCCACGTTAAAGATTAGACACAACCTCGATGTGATGCATATTGAGAAGAATGTGTGTGATACATTGGTGGGGACAATTCTAGACATTGAGGGAAAATCGAAGGACACGATAAAAGCTCGGCTAGATTTGGAACGAATGGGCATAAGGCGACCCTTGTGGATGAAGAAAGTCGAGGGTGTACTTAGAAAGGGTCATCCGTTTTTCACAGTGAAACCCGAGGGGAAGAAACAATTTTTCAAGTTCCTTTCTTCCATACAATTTCTAGATGGGTATGCTTCGAATATCTCGCATTGTGTGAACGTGGACACAAACCGATTTTCGGGATTAAGGAGCCATGATTGTCATGTGCTAATCCAACGCCTTATTCCGGTTGGTATTTGAAGCTTGTTGCCTTCTGATGCGGTGAACCTGATAATGAAGTTGTCCAGATTTTTCACACAATTGATTGCAAGGTCGTTGTGTGTGTCAAATGTAAAAAAGCGCGGAGATGACATTGTACACATCTTTTGCAAGTTCGAGCAGATTTTCCCGCCAGCTTTTTTTACCAATATGATTCACGTGATGATACATTTGGCGGATGAGGCATTGCTTAGTGGACTAGTCAACTATCAGTGGATGTATCCAATAGAAAGGTAATGTCGACCCATGGCCTTGGTATGATTCTTCATTATTTTATAGATGCTTAATAATTACAAGGATCGCTTTTCAATTTTGTAGGCTTCTTGGGGAGTTTAAAAAATTTGTGCGCAACAGGGCAAAGCCGGAAGGATCCATTGTGGAGGCATGGATTGCATATGAGTCGCTTACTTTTTGCGCAATGTATCTAACTGATGTTGAGACGACTTTCAATCGTCCTCAACGCAGCAACGACGGTGGTGTTAGGAAAGAGAAACTTTTCTTTTTTTGCACAAATTGCACGACCGTTTGGTGCGTCACCAAGAGGCGAATTCTTTTCTGAAAAGGACATGGAGGTAGCATATTGGTTCATACTGAACAATTGTGACGAGATCGCGCCACTTCTGGATGAGCATGAATAGTTGATCATGAGTGCATATCCTTCACATTTACATGCCGAGAAACATCGTGCATTGTTTCCTCATTGGTTGCGCGAACATGTAAGTCTTGTACGCTTTTTAATCATCACATTTTAGGTTTTTCTTCATTGTCCTCATATGTTCTTGAGCTAAAAAGTATACAAATTTTTGTAATGTAATAGGTGTTGAAACTGAAGGAAGAGAATTAGCCGTCATACACTGAAGAATTATATAACTTGGCGATCGGACCGTTTCGCGCTGAATTGTACTCAGGGTGTCATGTAAACGACGTTAAGTTTGTGGATTCTCAGCGTGATGACAAGTTGTTAACTCAAAATAGTGGGGTCTTCATCCCGGGTGGTGGCGACAGTGCCAATATTGAGTTTTATGGCAAACTAACAAGTGTTGTACAAGTGCTTTACAAAAGATCGATGTCAAGTGATTTTGTTTAAGTGTCATTGGTTTGATACAAATCCAAATAGGAACGAGAGTATTAAGCGGGACGAAAGGTTAATATCAGTGAACACTAACACACGTTGGTACGATGAAGACCCTTACATTTTAGCAACTATGGCGAAACAAATCTTCTATCTTGATGACCCGAAGGCCAAGATTGGTTGGAAAGTTGTTCAGAAAATTCATCATAGAAACATATATGATATTCCTAACGGAGATAATAATGAAGACGACAGCGTCGCTGACCAGCAGCTTTCATCTTCGATATATTTTGGTATGGAAACACCTTTGGATACCAATGTAATACTAGAACCGCTTGAGGTAGTTGGAATGCCTGAAATCGAAATACCGATTGATTCCATTACAATTGACCTCGGTGATCTGAAATGCTACGATCCACATGACCTCGCACAGAACAAGGATAGTGATGATGAGGAATCATACGCAAGCACCGAATCGGAACTAGAAAGCGATATTGATGAAAGTGATGACGACGATGTGTATTCTATTTTTTATTCAGACTAATTTCGGAAGTTGTGAAACTGTACACTTGTAACATTGAAAAATAAATGAAAGGGAAGATTGGCAATTATTTTATTAAATGTGAAGATCTGTTTTGCTAACAAGTAATTACTTCATTTAAAAAAAAAAGTAATTTATTTTCTAAGCATGTACAAAACAATTACAAATACATTTTTAGCGACGAAATATTTCGTCGCCCAAACTTTGTAGGTTTTAGGTGACGAAAGCGCAAAATATATTGATTTTAGGCAACAAAATGAAATTCGTCGCGCAATATATGCCAAGGTTTTGAGCGACGTATCAATTCGTTGCACAAAACGACATGAGGCAACGAATCAGTTATTGGTCGCCTAAACCTAAGAAATTTATCACCCGTCATTGTTCTTCTGATCTCCTAAATAATGACTTATTGGTTTCGTATTGAAGTAATTTTTGTACAGAATGATCTTGAAGAAAAGATCTACATATTCAACGGTTCAGATTTAAAGAAATAAATATGTATGTGTGTTTACAAATTAACAGTAGTACGAAAAATTAACTTACAGTGGGAAATTCATAATAAGTAATTCAAAAGTGGGAAAAATTTGTAAAAAAAATATACAAACGCTCGTAACGACAAGGTGTACAACTTTCATTAAGGGGTCATCTCCAAAAGATGAACACTAGAAACCATGAAGGCTATATTATTTTTTAACTGTCCATCAACCTTTACGTTTACACTCCCTTATTATATCCGTACTTTGTTTTTTCATCCCGATTCTTTTTTGAAAATATGATCCGTTACTGAATGTAATAAGATGAACGATTCCGATCGTTCATAGAATGTCCCCATATTGACAGTTTATTGAAAAGTGTGATGATGTTATATAGTTTCTATAAACTTTATAACGTCTTATACAAATTTCAATAAACTGTAACTATTGAGACATTCTATTGCATTAAGTAAAAGATCATGTTATTGCATGATCTAAAAGATCATGTTATTGCATTAAGTAAAAGATCATGTTATTGCATTAAGTAAAACATTCTATTGCATTAAGTAAACGATCCGAACCGTTCATCTTATTGCATTAAGTAAAAGATCATGTTTTCAAAAAAGAATTGGGATGAAAAAACAAAGTATGGATATAATAACGGAGTGTAAACATAAAGGTTCATCGACGGTTAAAAAAGAATATAGTCCTCATGGTTTCTTGTGTTCATCTTTTGGAGATGACCCCTTAACGAAAGTTGTACACCTTGTCGTTACGAGCGTTTGCATATTTTTTACAGATTTTTCCCACTTCTCAATTACTTATTATGAATTTTCCACTGTAAGTTAATTTTTCGTACTGCTGTTAATTTGTAAACACACATACATATTTATTTCTTTAAATCTGAACCGTTGAATATGTAGGCCTTTTATTCAAGATCATTCTGCATAAAAATTACTTCAATACGAAATGAATAAGTCATTATTTAGGAGATCAGAATAACAACGGTGGGTGATAAATTTCTTAGGTTTAGGCGACCAACAACTGATTCGTCGCCTCAAGTTGTTTTGCGCGACGAATTATTCGTCGCTCAAAACCTACAAATTTTGTGCGACGAATCCGTTTAATCGCCTAAACCTTAAAATTTGCTCCAGCCGCCCAAAATTTTGGGCTCATTTTAAAATTTTTAATGCAATGTTGCTCGACGAAGATTAGGAGTTTGAGCGACGAAACGAGTTCGTCGCGCAAAGGCCTTTGGGTTAATTTCAGCCCGTGCCTTTTCTTTTTTCTTTCTTCCTCCATCTGCAGATACTGGTCCCTCCCTCTGCAACCAAGCCCAGGTCCTCCCTTTGGAACCAGCCACCTCCGTTCTTCCCTCTCTCTCTCGGTGCCTCCTTCCCTCCGTTCCAATCCTCTCTGTTTTCCTTCTCTCTCTGTCCGTTCCAGTCAAATTTGGGCATGTCCTAGGTCGAGTTTACCACCAATCAATTTCTATTCAACTCAGGTACAAACTACAACCGTTCATCTTCAGAAAATTTCAATTTTTTTTGGGTATTTTTCAATTTCTTTACAAATTGTTTTTCTAGGTTTTCATTGTTGTTTGGGTGATTTTTTTACAATGGCTGTGAGTATGTGTGTGCTGTGTGTTTTGGGTGCATTTTGGTTTGGGTTTTGTCTTAATTTAGTACCCAATTGAATTTGTATTTTTCATATGGTTGTATTTGTATCGAATTTGATTTGCAGAAATTAGCCTCCACCTCCACCCCTCCCAGCTTCTGATTTCGGCAAAAGTTTGTTGTGTGTGTGTGTTTATTCTTTCCTGTTAGATTAATCTTTATCCATCTCTTATCAATTTGGGTATGTTTTGGTTTTGGATTTTGTTGCTATAAGCTTTGTAAAAGTTGGCTCTGCTTCTGCTTCTGATTTGGTAAAAGTTCTATGTTGCACACTACAAACTATGCTTTGGAATTGTTTCTGATGAAGATGGTGGGAGCTCCCATCTTGTTTCTGATGAAGAAAATGATATACATTGACAGAAAAGACTTGCTTAAATAGTCCATAGTTTCTTCTATGTAATTTGTTGTGGTCGTTTGCTAAACATTTGTCTAAGCATTTTATGTTAATTTTTGGACTAATTGCTAATTTGGTATGATTATATACACAAAATTGAGTTATCTTGAGTTATATATATATATATATACACAATTTTCTTTTCCATCTTCTCACACTAATTGTTCACGTTGTGAAGTGAGAGAAATACAACAAAGTTGACGCATATTTTAAAAATTGGGAATTACAACAAAGTTGACGCATATATTCCATCTTAGTGTTAAATGTTGAGATAGTTGTGCAACTTAAGTCCCCGTTAAGATGATTTCTTCATTTTCTTAAGATGCATAAATGAAGAAACTCAAGACTCGGGTCTTTGTATGCTTTGCGTCTCACATGATTCTTAATATCTTATAGGTGTTTATTGGATTCTCCTTTCCTAATTATTTCGTTAAACGAACTTTTTTATATCATTAGTTTTTCATTTGGGATTACTATTCTTTTTATTCATTGAGGTGGCGCCACTGTTTTCCATGGTTTAGTGGAAAATGTGATACAACCACAAATAGTAATAGGACTTTGCACAACTATGACGATTGGAATATATATAATGCTTTGGCTTAAGGCCTTTATAAGCAATGGAAAGTCTCCTTAAGGCAGGATGTGTATTTAAATTCTGAAATTTGGTTTTTGTTAGAATCTGGTAATTTTGTGATTTATGTGATATGCAAACCATCTTTTACTGCATATATCAGTTAGTGAATTGGGTGATAATGTATATGTATGGCGTATGCTTTCTTTGGTATTATTGCTGCTACTATAGTGCATATGCAAGTTTCGAATATGTGTGGATAAGGTTCTATGTATTGATTCATGTTTGGATATTGGCTTAAATATAATTGTATGGTTGTATGGAGCAACATATACACTTATATTGTTGATTCCTGATTTCCAATTAATTTGATTATATCATTTTGCAGAGAAAGTTTCGAATATGCATTTCGTTTCTTTTTAGTGTGTATAAACATTTTGCAGAGAAATGAACTTTATTTGCTTTAGATTGATTGGATAAAATTCTAGGATTATATGATTATGTTGTCTTTGATAGAAGTTGTATTGTAAGTACATTCAATGTTTATTTACAATTTATATGTCCTTTTATTTAACAATTTGTAACTGGCTCAATTTATAGATGTTGGGTTTGATTTCTACATGCTGCCGCTCTAGTCCTAGTTCAGCTCCATCACGGTCGGCCGCTCCGGATGTCTCCGAGGTGCCTGTCTTGTCCACTGCTTCGGTGACGCATCCCCCAGTGAGTGCTCGTTGGGCTCACCGGCAACATCGTCCCGAGGACTAGGCCCCTCAGGTACCTGGGAGTTCCACAGTCGACGGCGAGGGCTCGCAGACAGGTAATATACCCTTACCCCCAATCTTTTACATTTTTGTTCGATTGTTTACTACCATCTTCAAATTTCTTGATTGCATGTTCCAACATTTGGTACGATTGTCAAATTTGTTGGAAATGTTGTGTGGATGTGGATGTGGATATGTTGGAATTGTCAAATTTATTGTTTGCAACATGATGTTAGATTTATTGTTTGCAGGTTATGAGAAATGTTAGACTTTTAGGGGACATTCTGCCGAATTTTTTGTAGAGTTTTAAGTAAACGTTTTAACCATGAATATGTTCTTTGTTTTGGCAGGGAAGAAAAAGACACGGGGTCATTGCAGACAGTTGAAGTCTACGCAGATCACACGTGCGACTTCTGAAAAGATCGCCATCACTTATGCTGCTAAACACCAGGCTTCTTGTACATCTGACCAGCATAGCACCCTGGTCCGTTAGATAGGGGCGATACTACGTGCCCATTGCCCTATGAGATAGGACACATGGACATCAGTCCCAGATCAAACGAAGGATGCGATGTGGCATGAGCTGTCGGTGAGTGTATTCCATACTTTCTACTACTTTTTATAATTAAGTCTAATATTTTGTATATTTTAATAATATTGTTTCATATTTGTAGATAAACTTTAATACTACAGACCTTGATGCCGAGCGGACAGCCTACATAGATGGGCTCTTCACAAGTCGGTACAAAGAGTGGAAGAGCGACCTCCATAGCCATTTCAAGTCGTATCCGAACGCGGAGACTGCTTTAGCCCAAGGATGCCTTAAGGAGTTGCTGGAGCGGCCTCAAGATTTGGGAGTGGTTATGTAACCACTTTCGAGACCCTAATTTTTTGGTAAGTTTACAAATTTATTTTATAATTTTACTTAACAATTAATATATGCACTAACAAATTTTGGGTTCAACAGAAACGTTGTCGAGCCAATTCGATAAATAGGTCGAAAAAGAAACTTCTGCACCACTCCAGTTCGAAGCCCTTCTCCTATAGAGTGGCGAAGCGACGAGAGGTAAAACTACTTTACATTTTTTAATTTTGATATAATTTAATATTTATGAATTTTAAATTTTAACCTTCTTTTATTATTATTTTTAGGAAGGTGCAAAGTTTCCGGAGATTGACATGTTCGAGGAAGTTTATGTCCACCCCGATGATGAGACGGCTCAACAGCTCCATGTAAGTTTCTTTAATTACCTGTTACTTTTGTTCCTTTTATAATTATTATAAACAATAATATTTATTTATTTTATTACAGGCCACTATGGTGGAGAAGAGCAATGCTCTTCTTAAAGAAGTGTCATCGCAGCTTGCCCTCGAAACCTCTATCGAGGACGTCACTCCAACTGAGGATGCTGATATTCATATACTAACGGAAACGCTAGACCAGACCCTTGGTCGTAGGCTTGGTAGGGTTTACCGGGGGATGGGGAAAGCGCGACTTCGTGAGATGGGTGCCTCATCTTCTAACAACAATTCGGGAGAGGTCATCTCATTGGAGGAGGAAGTTCAAGACCTGAAGCGGCAACTCGCGTCTCAGGAAAGCCGGATGAGCCAAATCTTACACGCCTTCCAGTTGTCCAGCATTACATTGAATATGCCATCATCAGATTCCCAGCCCCCTCCCTCACCATATTTCCCGCCGGCATCTCACTAGCCACTTCGTTTTAGGATTCTAATTTATTTTTATTATTGAATATTTTGTACGTACATTTCTTTATATAATCTAATTTGTTTTTCTACATTGTTTATTATATTTATTGTCTTTTAAAAACCAATTAATTCATTATATTAATTAATTTAAAAAATTAAATTGAAAAAAAATTTAAATTTAAAATATTAAAAAATTTAAAATAAAATTATTAAATATTTTGCGCGACGAAACAACCACCGTTGCCTAAACCTTTGTGCGACGATATATTTTGTTGCTTCAAGTGTAGCCATAACTTAGGGCGATGAAAAGCTTTCGTCGCCTAACGGTTTGCCCGACAAAATGTATTCGTCGCCTGAACTCTATTGCCATGCATATTTTCGTCGCCAAAAATCGTTGCGCAAATGCTTGCTCCACGGACTTTGAGCGACAAATTTGGGGCGACGAATTAATGATCGTTCAAATGTTTAGGCAACGAAAAGGGACCTTGAGCGACGAAATTTGTTTTGTTGCCCAAGTACCTTTTTCTACTAGTGAAATAAAATATTTAAATGAACGTAACTTTTTCGTTACACATTGAAATTACGTCTCGTTCGCGCTCCTGCGTTTGTAGTGACGAATACTAAAAGAATACGGTAAGTGAGACGTCAAAATTTAAAAAGAACTCAAACGTCCACGTAGGACCTCCACTTAGCTCGTTCAGGGGCATTTTCGTCAATTTACCACTTCGGGAAAATAAAATACAATCAAATTAGGGACGGGTCGTCACATCAATGATCATAGGAACCTCAATATCATATTCCTTACAAAAACAAAAAACTTGCTCAAGCAATTCATTAAATTCATTATCCCTCATGTGTTGTAGTTGTTGCTTACAAACTTTGACTAACTCTATTGCATGGACTCTTTCCTTTGTAATGCTTGTGACAAACCATTTGTGACGCCCAATATAGATCTCATCAAAAATAAGGGGAAGACAAACTCAAAAGATAGGATGTATTCCTTTGTCCTTAATGCTTCACCCTTAGTATCATTGTTACGATCTTCTATAATCCACTCAAGCACATTCACAACGGATTTGAACAAGGAAATGATACTAAGTAAGGTATCATAATGTGAGCTCCACCGTGTATCACTAGGTCGCTTGAGATTAGTTTCTTGATTTAAGCGTCACCTGGTTATAAGACATTCATTTTCAAGAGCATCCACTAGTTCTTGTTGTTGTTGCTCTCTGAGTGCATCATGACGCTTACACGATGCTCCAATAATATTGACTAAACCATTGGCCAATGTGAAAAATACGGCAATCTCATAATTTCCCTTTGCAACGGCCACAAGTGCAAGTTGAAGTTGATGTGCAAAACAATGAACATAAAATGCACAAGGATGTTCTCTCAAAATGTTGCTCTTAAGGCCATTAAACTCACCATTCATATTACGAGCTCCATCATAACCTTGCCCGTGTAGCATAGACATGCTCAATTTAGATGTAGAAAACAATTGATCAATGGTCTCTTTTAGGGACTTCGAAGTGGTATCACTAACATGTTGAACTCCCAAAAACCTTTCAATTACTTGACCATTGTCATCCACATAACGAAACACTGCCGCCATTTGCTCCTTTATTGAAATATCACAGGATTCGTCAACCAACATAGAAAAAAATTTATCTTCCATATTTGTTGTGATAACTTTAATGGTTTCATGGGCACATGCATTGACAAGGTCTTTTTGGATTGTAGGAGCCACTAATTTGAGATTCCCGAGAACATGATCCAACACCACGGACTTAACTTTCTCATCATGATCGACAACAAATTGCAAAAGCTCAATATAATTCCCCTTATTGTTTGATGTTAATGATTCATCATGACCCCGAAAAGGAAGACCTTGTCGCAACAAAAATCTAGTACAATCAATTAATGCATTCAAGCAAATGCAATAGTTGTCTCGACCTTAATCCAATTGCTTAACGAAAGCCGTTGGAAGATGTTGCTTTTGATTCATGAGATCTAAGAGAGCTTGTGTAGCTTGATTATGAAGACTACCAACCTTTCCAACATGAACTTGTAGTTTACCCTTATACTTCCAACCTCTAAAGCCTTTACTAGTGAATGCATCACTCCCACCTTGACTAAAGTTAGTCTTAAATAGATAGCAATTAAAACAAAATGCTGCATCTTTTGCTATGCTTTACTCCAACCAATCATACTCCTCAAACCACTTTTGGAGAAACCAGCGACCATCAGTTTGTGGGAAGTCGTGATCTTTTGGTCGACAAGGTTCCATTGTATATATGCCCTTCGAATTTCATCTCGAAAATTAGGATTATACTCTGACATGGGAGGTTGAAGTCCCAGGTCTGCAGAAAGATTAGCTAAGATTTCATCTATTTTCGGTTTCTTGGAACTACCCGAATTAGTCGAACTCCTCGGTGGTGGCGTTGGTCTCTTAACTAAAAACCTTTCCATAGCCACTATTAACCAATGAAAATACAAACCCCCTATCAATTAATCAACAAATTTAAAGTAATAATCCATCTTAAGCCTCAAAAATACTCTCTTAAGTAAAAAATTACAATTAACAAACACATTCATCATATTCCACAAAATTATAATTCAAATAAGCATAAATTCATAATCACCAATTCATTATCCAAAACCATAAAAACTAATAAGAGATATTCAAAATGAAAACACTCAAGTCATTGAAACGAATAATGAAATTTTGTATGAAACTTTGAAATTAAGGAATAAGAATTTAGGTTAAATTATACATACTTGGTGTAGTGTTTTTGCCTAAATTGCCTTGTTGGTGAGCGGGTTTTAGAGATAGTGGAGCCGGAGAGATTGAGGAAGGAAGTGGAGATGAAGAAATTTGAGTGAATAATGAATTTGAGGTGAAAATGGGGGTTTGAAATTTGAGTGAATGGTGAATTTGAGTTGAAAAATGGAGTTTGAATTTTAGTTTGCTTGCTGCATTGCATACGGAATGAAAAATGGGGATGCGGGGATATAAAAAAAACGACATGTCATTTTCACGAAAAGAAGCAGTAGGAGTTGCCATCTTTTTTTTAATAAAAGCAAGGGACCAAAATGGTGCCATTTTGGTCTAGGGTTTCAAAAAAAAAAACTCTATGTTCTTCTTCCTCGCGAAGCACAGCTGCACAGGCGGCGGGCGCTGCCACGGTCAGCCCCAAATCTTTAAGGTCAAGTCTGTGTTCCGGCGTTCTGGGTGGGCAAAAATGGATTCAGTATGCTAAAATTTTGTGCTCTACAACTGTTGAAAATCTGTTAGTTTCTCTGTTAAATAATGACGTGGCAAATGCAAGGGCCCATTTTTTATTGATGTCGCAGTCAATTGCTGACGTGGCAAATGTAAGCCTTTTAAAAAAAAAATGAGTGTGCCCCACCCCTACCAACCCATCCATCATCACCCTCCTTTCGTTTGTCCCTTCTTCCTTCACCACCAAAACCACAACCAACTCCCTCACTCGCCAATCATTATCAGACTTGAACCTTAAATACACCCAGAAGAGTCAGCATCAGCGCCAAGGTATGCGAGCTCTACCTCGCCCAGTCATGTGTCAAGTCCACGCTTCTCCGCCTCGACGCCATGGTCGAGCGCGGCAACTGCATCAACGATGTCAAGCAGGCCCTTGATGCTTAGGACTACGAGTCCGTTGCCAATTATGTTCATCGCTTCCTCCAAATTGACTCCAAGTACCAAGACTCCGGTGTTGACTAACAAGAGTAGCTCATGGAGTCGAAGGGGCAACTCGAATCCATCGTCATGAAGAAGATCTTGGCTGCGATGGACCAGAGGGAGCATTCCATTGTGCTGAGATTCATCAGGCTTTACAAACCGTTAGGGTTCGAGACGGAGGGGTTGCAGGTGTACGTTAGGTACTTGTAGAAAGTGATCAGGGTTCAATCCCCACTCGAATTCGAGCACTTGGTGAAGCTAATGGAGCAGAAAAATCTGACCTAATTGGTCAATTTTGTTGGGTGTTTGACCAATTTGTTCAAAGACATTGTTTTGGTCTTGTAGGAGATACTGTCTTTGATTGCAACATTTCCCTCTTCCAATTTCAATTCAATTTAGTTTAACTCCATGGTTGTTGCAAATACCGACTCAATTGTTATTTTTGGGGAAGATAACTCAAGGTGTGGTTCATATGGCACTTTGACCTCAATGGAGCTACTAGGTTGCAATTTGAACATGAGCGACATTTATCATGGCAGAGTTGAGCTGATAGAAGAGGAGGAAACAAAAGATGGGAAATTGAGGTGGTCATAAATTTTGTCGTTAGGGAGCAATTTGATGAGAACACGTGAAGCTGATCGAGGTTTCTAGCCATGTGTCCTGTCGGCAGAGGTGGGGTGGGCATCAGAGTATCGCTTCTGGGTGTGTTTAGGGTTCGAGTCTGATAATGATTGGCGGGTGGGGGACTTGTTTATGGTTTTGGTGGTAAAGGGACGGGGGACGGACAGAAGGAAGGTGATGATGGATGGGTTGGTGGGGGTGGGGCCCACTATGTTTATTCTTTTTTTAAAAGGCCTACATTTGCTACGCTAGTGAAAAAATAGGCCCCTGCATTTGCCACATCATCATTTAACCGAGAAACTAATAGATTTTTTAATAGTTGTACGATTTTGGTAAGAAAAAAGGAGTCATTGTATGAAATTGAAAATTTAGAATATGTTGTATGATATTGAAAAAAAGCTAAAAGTTAATGGGGTATTTTATAATTTACCCTAATTAAAATAAGGGCTAACTACATTTCACACCTTTCATGTTTGAGGTGAGTTTCAAAATGAGCCATAAAGTTCTAATTTTTTCACATTGCACTATGAGATTTTGAAAGTGAATCAATTTATATCTTTTGTCTCTTTGAGCATCTAATCTCGCATTAAATTGATGAGTTTTTTTGTCAACATGGCGCAAATGTGGCTTACACGTTAGCCCATGTAAGAGTCTCACACTCACCACGTCATCAATTTAACGAAGAATAAGAAAATCAATCCAATTAAAGATATAAATTGATAAAATCTCAATAATGAGAAAATTAAAACTTTATGACCCATTTTAAAAAGAAATTAATTTGGCTCCTCAATCAATAAGGAGGAGTTCTTCCTTAATTTACTACATGACCGATTTACGAAACTTCATGCTTATGATCGGAGTCGTTCATATTATAATTCACCCTGTAAGGATCATGTCTGCAAAAAATCAATAAAATGTAAAATTTTTTAGTCATCGAGTTGTATAAAAATAGATGGACATATTCGGTAAAAAAATTACGAAACGTCTATCTGTTTGTATAGTACTTACAATTTAATAGTCCGACCAGTGAATGATTCAAAATTTATTTGGAGTCCACGGCAAGTTAATTTGGGACTATTTAATGACTGGACCATTGAATGATAGGTACCACTCAATATTTTTCTACTAAACAACTTTAGTTTTAATTGATATTTTTTATAGAAATAATATTTACAAAGTAATATATAATATGATAAAATTGTGTGAACCGCCACAGCCGACTAATTGAATTGAGGAGGAGATTGAGGAGCCAAGCCTTTCTCTTTTAAAAATCATCGCGGTCGTACTTGAGCGTTGCCGCGTCGGGGTTGTCCAGAGAACGGGTCAGAGAAGTTTCTTCTTTGACTCAGATGAAACTCTCTCTGTCTGTTGATCGACCGTAGTGCTTCTTAGCAGTGAGGGACCATACAAAAGCAACAAAGATCTGTAAGTGCTTTCTCTTGTCGATCGACTTCTGATAACAATTGTAATTAGTTAAGTGTTATTATTTATGGGTAGAAATTGGGACTTGAATTAATTATTAAGTTTTAATTTCGTTTGTTGTAGTGAATGAATCTTCAAATTCTTAAAGTGCTCGACTTTTGAAATGGTACATTAGTTTTCTGAAAATTTGTATTACTAGATGGGTTTGTCATGGTTGTTCTTCTTCATGTTATTGCATTTCCAACTTTCCATTGGTCAATTTGGTCTTATAGTTTGTTGTGGTGTTCTTGAGTAGGCAATGTGGGTTGAAATTGTTTGTATCCGAAAATTTAAAAAGGGACAGGAAATAACTTTTCAAATGAAGAAAAACATACACAAGTTCTCCATTGATGAACTTTAAGTTTGGGAGAATTAAGCGGATTTGATTTCTTTAAGGGATTTCGAAGCTCAAATAAGAATTTAGTATTCCTTTTAGAAGGGAAACTAAAGATGGTTTCTCTGGCTGTAAATTGTCTATGTCAGAAATGAATACAGGTCAGGTGTAGCGAAATGATGCAAAGGATTTGAACCTCTAGTTTCGCCCCCTAAAGCAATTTCATTTTACGTACAAAACTAATTTTTGGGCTCGGGTTTCTAACAATTCAATAGTCGCGAGAAAGGCAGGAAGCAATTTCTGGAGATCAGATTTTCAATTTGACCTTAGGTTGATCTTGTAACTCAGCTAGGGAAGAACATAGAATATGAAGAGCATAAAATATTCCATGTTCATTAAAATATTCCATGACCGCGTCTATTGAAGAGCATAAAATATAGTTGCCGCATCAATTAAAACTTCATATTCCATGTTCATTCCACCTAAAATGAAACGGAACTAGGGAAGAACATGGAATATGAAGACGAAGAACATTTCTAGAATGAATTGTTGATCTTGTATTTTCTAGTTCTAGGATCAGTTACTCAGCTACATTGCTAATTCCCGGAAACCAGTATTATGTTGAAGTTCTAAGCCCTATGGTACTTTCTTATTTAGATTTTCATATCATGTTCACATACGCACCGATCTTTTGGTTATCTACCATTGGTCCATGCTTTTTGTTCAGAATTGCCACCATGACAGTTATTGCAATGCTCGACCACTCATACTACTCAAACATTGAATAAAAACTCATGAAATATCCCTGCTGAATTAGTAATGGCCTGACAGAGAAATTGTTTTGTCACAGCTTGCAGCAAGTTGAGGGATTGATTACTTGGTAGATCTGTCTTTGAAATAGATTAGTTCTGAGGCTGTAAACAATTTTCATAACTTGACCTCATTCTTGCTGTTTCAGATATAGATCCTTTTCGTTATTGGAATGGTGATAATCCAATCATCGCCATTTTATTAGAATTTGTTCTGCTTACTATCTTCTCACCTCCAGCTGAAGGAAACATAGGCGTTGCATGCACATGCCAACTACACCCATCCAACCCTGTTCTGAATTACTGTGCGGCTACTCTGTCTTTTTGTTTTTTAACTTACACAATTTCAATCCTTTCTCAATTCCATTGTTTGAATAGCTGACCTATGAAGTCAATAACCAAACTAGTAAAATTCCGACTAACCCTATTGATTTGAAAAGTTAATGTCTGCTTAAACACGATAATGTCTTATTTGCTCAAGGAAACATAAGCGTTGCATGAACACGCCAACTACACCCATCCAACCCTTTTCTTAATCACTGGGCAGTTACTCTGTCCTTTTTTTTTTAACTTACAAAATTTGAATCCTTTGTTTGAATAGCTTATCTATGAAGTCAATAACCAAATCAGTAAATTTCCGACTAACCCAATTGATATGAAAAGTTAGTGTCTGCTTAAACATGAGGAATAAGGTCTTATTTGCTCAAGGATATAAACAGTAGAACATACAGAGTTTAGAACTCTTTAACAGTAAAGATTTCCAAAATATAAGAGACTTATTTTTTGATATTGTCCACACCGACAATACTATTCTTTAAAGTCTTATAGTAGTTAACACGTCACACACATTAGATCATATTCAGAAGCCATGGTAGCAGAGTTCGACAATACACATTTGAAAGATAGAAACAACTCAAGGAAAAGGAAGATGAAATGCAAATTCTATGAATTAAGAGTGAATTCAGAGTCTCTGAGACATACATGCATTGTGTGAAGTAAAAAAGAACGGAGAGTTTTAGGTCTTCTAGGGACGTCATCAATAATCCTGTTAAAGAGTTTGTGAGGGTGAATCGTCAGAACAATGTATGTTTCAGCTCTTTTAATAGTATCGCTTCTAGATTTTAAGATGTGCTAGATCACATTTAGTTATACTAATCACTTTATGACAATGGATTTTATATTTCTCGAGTTCGTGGCATCTATTCTTTTACTAGAGAATATCATTGGACCCGAAGAGCTACCATTTAATTCCCCCATACATTTTCTTCTGTTAGCTTCCCCTTTGAAGTTGAATATGTGTGTGAGCGGTGCAGGGAATGCTCTTCTGTCAATTGCAGTCACTCAGTACTGTTGAATCATTTACTGTCACATCCTTCGGCCCCAGCCTGGTTTCTTGAATTCATCTTTGCTATCAAATATCATAAAATCATTTTAAAACATCTTCCATTGTTTACCAAGGATTTTACCCGCATCTTTACCCATGTACTTATTTTCATGTAATTGTGCAACAGATAAAGATATGGTGATTACGGGTATGTTCTGGTAGTTTGGTGATTTAAGCTTCATGTTCCTTTCAGTTATCGACGTTTATAATGAAACATCATTTCTCTCCAGAAAAGTCTTGCCCATATTCTGATGGAAGTCTGAGTATCATTCGTCTCTCGAGAAAATTTATAGGGTGGTACATATTCATGCCCATTTTAATATGAATCCTGAGATCGTTTTTGAATGGACGTAATGATATTATGACTAGGAGCATAGAGATCGGGTGACTAATGACAACCCAGGTTCTATTATTGAAGATTTACTTTCAACTCGTTTATATCTCGGTGATCCATAATCTTCATGATCCGATTTATGTATCGAGGTTGTTTCTGGAATATCATTGTCTGCTCAAAAATTGAGTCTACTGTTTTGAAAAAGATGTTATTTCTTATAACAATGACACTTTCTTTTTGTAGATTATCTAAATCGCGATTGTTCATGACACACCTTAAATTAGATCACGTAACTAAACTGTGTGGCATTTGCCTTTCATTAGGTGTTTGATTAGCAGGGAAATTGCTTGAATTGTCTGCATCATATTGAAAATCATCATCATTATAATGACGATGCTGAATTAAGCGTGTCTAGATAGTCCCGATGATTTTGTATTATGACCAATTAAGACATCATTACTGAAATGCTTTCTGTGGACATTGCTGACATGGAAGTATCTTGTACGAGTGTGCAAGTGATGTTAATTGTTACCTTAAGTTATATCCTTTCCAATTTCCTTGTATGAAAATCATGATGGCGGTGAGATGGTTCTGGATAACAATGTTGTAGAAACTACAGCCGATGATGCTACAGCAGCTATATTTACTTGGCGAGGGTTACAATCGTGTGATAACGCTCTAGACCTTAGTCATGAATGATGTTGATGGCTCCATGTGAACCTCCGGTACAATTCTGGTGTTATTTGTGACATTATTTTGTTGAGATGATGAGACGATTCTGGTGTCTACGACATGGGAAAATGATGCGATGATCCCGAGTCATTTTCCCCGTTCCAAAATTGGTACTCTAAGTCGGTGGTAGGCAAGAACGTCCCGATCAGCTTGAAATTGTGTCAACCTACATACTGTAGTATCCATGGGGAGGATTTTCATAAAATTGACATGTTTTATCCTCTTCTTTTTCATTTACTTGCACAATGCACTGTAGCTAGCACTGCAGTTATAACAGAAGCACAATCGAGTTCCAGCTGCCTACATTACACATGATTTCTTTTTCTTTTTCTTTTCTGGAAATTATACAATTTCATGACTGACGCTATCGTCTGATATTTTATCGAACTTGCTGAGTTCTTAATTTAACTCAAGCCTCGCCTGAGTTATTGGAAGCATGTAGAAATTGGGGTCAGTGAAGGTGAAGGGTATTGGTCGGAATCTTTCAGACAGTTATAATTTAGGGTCATTCCAATTTTCAACTATGGCGGGGGGGTGCCCTTATTGTAGGACAGTTTTGTTTGTCCTTTAACTGAAATATCGAAATTGGGGCCAAAAGGGGCCACCGGCAAAAGCACATTGGCTTCACAATTTGTAAGCAAAATAGGGAAATCAGTGTGTTCTTTGCTAGGCCACCCAAGCTCTCACACTCACAAATCATTCAACCTCTTTGCCCTTCTGGTGGGCACCTGCCTTTCTTCTTTTTTTTCGTCCAATCAACGGCACTGTTTCTCTCTATCGACCAACCGAATCCGCGACACTTGGCTCTTTCGTGGCCACTGCCAATGACCCCCACGTGAAGCAATATGCAAGTTCCCATCAGGGGAACAATGCCAAGTCGCATCAGATAGGTTGCACAAATTTTTCCAGAAAAAACCTTGCCTAACACTATAATATATCACCCGTTTCGGAAGTTTTTCTCGAAATGTTATTATCAAAGGTTATTTTGAAGATTATGAATTACGTACGTGTATTTTCGTATAATATAAATTAAAATTGAATGATTGTGTATTTTCTTATAATATAAATTAAAATTGAATGTGCAACAAAGTGTTATTGTAGTTCCAGAAAGTTGAAATATGGAGAAAGTAGAGGGTCCAACTTCAGTGGTACGTACCATTCAATGGTACGTATTGTTAAATGGTTAAGATTCATTTGGGACCCACTGCAAATTAATCTGAACCATTCAATAGTCGTACCATTGAATGGTACGTACCACTCAAGATTTTTCCGAAAGTAGAGTATGGGAGAGAAAATAGATGGTATGAAAAGTGAGGTTTAATAATTTCTGTAGCAGTGCTTTATATTAGATGGGCCTTCAATCCAATCCATGCACCTAAATGTGAGGTAGCAAACTTGTGAACTGTTTTTGATAAAACAAATTGTTGTGGAGAAATGAAAGTAGCAAATTGAGGCCTTCTGAAATATTTTCCATGCAAGAGATTTATGCAAACAGAAAAAACTTAAAGCATGTGTACTTAAAAAAAAAATACAAACTGGAATAATTTTGATTTTTGATTTTTATGCGTTTATTAAAATATGAGTAAGTGAGTCATTTCACTTCTTAACTTTTTCATACATTTACTTACACGTAAAAAATTGGAAAAGTGCAAGTTTCTTTTAAAATCCATAATTAAATACCTGAAAATAAGGAATCAAATTGACTAGGGGGATTAGTTCATTTGATTTCCTTTGCTTACTTCTCCTATTTTTAAGCTCTTCGATTCATTCATTTTTTCATTTTTGTTAAGTAAACATGTCTTTAATTGGAAATTAGGTAATAAATTGCAAAGTTAGAAAAGTTGATTAAAGTAAAACAAAAACACATTTGAAGAAGCAATTTTTGTTTTAAAGTGCTGTATAGGGTAGGTATGAGCATTTTCGGTATAACCAAATTGGAGATGTTCCTACAGTAGACGAATCCAATAACTTCTTGGCTAGATGCTGCGCGTTTGATGGCAATATTGCTCTAGGTGGTGATGGTAGTTCTCATTTAGGCTGATGAGTTGTTTAAAGTTGTGTGAAGTATATAATTGTTTGTGCGGTATTTGTTTGTTATATTTTTCTTTTTTGAGTTCGTTGCCTTTGTTGTCGTATTGGGCCTGGTGTTTATCCTATCTTGTATACGTATTTATTGTATTGTCGAAATTTATCTATTAACATGAAGCATGACCATTCAATTGCTTGATTAAGGCGTTTTGAGTTATATTATGGTCCCTCCTTTTTGTTGTCTTGTCATGTGAATGGAAGTCACCTTCATGTTGCGAATGACAATAGAGATTGGCTTCTCTTTCATCATGTTGGAATCTGATTCCCAATCTGTTATAAACAGTCCGAAATCTGATGAAGAAAGCTTAGCTATTGGTTGCCACCTTATTGAAGAGGCCAAGAGGTTAGTGATTTAATTAAATGTTGTTAGTTGCAATTACGTGCTAAGAAACCGTAATTTTGTTGCTCGTAATTTAGGAAAATATGCTCTTTCGTGTGATGTTGGTAATATTGAAGCTCCTCTGTGGTTGGAGCCTTTTCTTTTTTATAATAATAGTGTAAGGATAATACTTGCATCCCCTCACTAGATACATTAGGATAATATTATTGTAAGGATAATAATTACGTACCACCCTTTGCGAATAACGTATCTTTATTATATAAATTTCATAATTCGAACCGTTCAATTTCTTTCTCTTCATTTGAAGATCATCCCTACAAAAAATCATTTGAATTGGAGATCGTTTAATCATCCAAACTTATCAAATAAATGGACAGCTTCATCATGAATACGTTACTTGGTACTTAAACCGTCAATTTGTCTCATATATTTAGATGACTACATGGTCTTTAATTTGAATGATTTTTAAAAAAAATTATATTTAAATGAAGATAAAGAAATATAGTGCCAATGACTATTTGATTTAATGGTATTTAATCTCTGTTTGCTGGATGTCTTTGAGTTCAAATTTCAGCAACCACAATGATTGAATAAAGTGATAATTTTGTATAAACAATACCATGAACATGTTTTCTTATAAATACGTAAATTTAATTAACTTAGAACAAAGTTACACTAATAGGCCATAACAAATCCGCTCATAGGGTAATGTAAAAGGCTTACCCTTCAATCATTGAAGTTTCTTACGGAGATAATTAATCAAAGTAATCCTTAAAAATTACATGGAGCGATGATAGACCACTTCTAGAGACAGAGAGAGACCCCTTCCGAAAAACAAGAGGGCTGATGTAGACTAATTGGGTTTTAGGGAGGTAAAATGAGTAATTAAGTAGGTTGGGGGAAGGGCATCTTCAATTAGTGGCCCTCAAGTCTTGTTTGAGATTGGTTGGATTCTTTCCAAAATCTAGCCGGTAATCCATGCTGAGGAACTGGAAATGGACCATACTGAATCCCACTTTGTGATCCCACCACTTCCCACCTGCAATCACAAATCATAAAAATATCAACAACAAGAGCCTTCGAAATTTCTAATATATGATTTACACATAATTTTGTTTACACATTTTATTGATAATTTTTAAACACGATCTTAGATGTGGATGCAATAACTGAACTTGGACATCAATAATATGACTACATATTTGTTAAGATCCCTAGAAGATCGTCGCTGTAATGCTAGCTTGTTCAAGAAAATAATCTTAGATGCAGAAACAATAGTAAGTTACATATTTAATTTCTTAAACACAATTTTTTAAAAAGATTTTAAGGAATATAATGTTAGAAATTCTAAAAAAAAAAAATGTTATTTGCATTGTGTACCTGAATTTGGTCACAAGGTGGTGGACCAAAATGAGTATCTCCAACTTGGCAAGCTCATTTCCTGGACAAGCATGCACTCCTTTCCCAAATGGCATGAAAGTGTTAGGCTTTGGACCAACCTATTTTACCCCCACAACCACAAAAATAAATATAAGGAAAAAAGCAAATTTGATCTTTCCCTAGAATTTGTTTTTGTTTGAGAAGGAGAGAGAGAGGAAAAAACAGATGCTAAAAGTGACAAAATCCAGCTGATATCAGAGTCTCTACATACCTCAAACCTAGATGGATCAAAATTTTGAGGATCTGAGAAGAATTCTGGACTATGATGTATGCTCCTAAACAATGGCATCACCTTCCAACCCTTTGGTATAAAATATCCTGCATTATTAATTATGATCAGTATTTAAAAAAAATAATAATGGAAGAAAACCTCTTTACTTGTATTTTCCTACTGAAATGGCACAGAAATTAACTTAAATTCCTCACCTTCGTATTCTACATCAACCACGGCTTCCCTAAATGTGAAAGATATTATACTCGCCATCCTCAAGCTCTCCAATATAACCTGCAAATTCATACATATCCAGGTCAGCCATATTATTCTCGTTCTGAAAAAGGGAGGAGTATGCATATATAAGAGTAAATAAGAGTGCGAAAATCACTTCGCTTCTGAAGATTTAAAGGGCTAGTGTGAGTTGACTTACTCTATATGTAAGTGGCATGTTCCTAATCTGTGCCCAACTTAAGGTCTTCTTGCATCCATCATTTGCTTCATATATAGCCTTCTGCTCAGCCTGCAATAATATATCACGGCTCAACATAAACCAATTTTTCACTTGTACAATTTGTGTAAAATTTGCAACCTTTTTAGCACGAAATTATTACCTTCACAGTTTCAAGAATTTTCGGGTTATCGTGGAGGTACTTGAGAACCCATGTTAGAGCACTAGCTGTCGTGTCTTGGGCTGCAAACAGAACTCCAATGATGTTATCTGAAATTTGATCCTCAGTTAAAGTTTGCCCCTTTTCATCTTGGAAATTCAGCAGATGACCCAATAAATCCTTCTGCAGGGTTTTCTTTTCCTTCCTCTCACAAATTATCTGACTCAAAATCTCACCAAGCCTTTTCCTTGCCTTTCGAAATAAAAAGGGTTCTGTCAGTTAAAAAATCCTTATATATACTTTGTTAAATTAAAATATAGAATTAGTGTTGCTTACCAAGAGAGCTTTCTGATATGCAGTTCCAGGTATCTTTGTTGGGAAGGAATTGTAACCCTTATCTACTATGCTGTAATTCTCCTTGAGCTTTTCTCTGTAAGTCTCATCCAACTGACCAAAGATAGCCAGAAAGCCAACATCAAAGGAGAACTGTAAAGGCACAAAATGAAATCTATATATTAGAATAATATTACTTGATCCAAACAAAACTGAAGGAAGTAACTCATAAAATAAATAAATAAACAATACAAACACATCAATGACATATGCTTTAATGCTTAGGTGTGTAAGCTATAGGACAAACACATCAGAAGCATGATTGAACAAACAAACCTACCAAAAAGACACAAGCAACATGGGGTTCACATTAGAAACATGTTGGAGCAAAAGACTAGCTAGTCTAATTAATTACCCAACATATGTTGTTTCAAAATTTTCGGGGTTGTGATTTTTACACTTTTGTTTTCTCCCATTTTGCTCCTCCTGTTATTTATGACTCTTAATTCTCTTTTAATTTACTTAATCCAAAAGTTTGAGAAAAAAAAACAGTAGCGCAAGGGAGAGAGAGTGCGAAAATAATTTCCCAATTTTTTGTTACAAAATTGGTATTTTTGGAGGCAAATTAAATAAAAACTACTAACCTTTTTCATCTGATAATAGGTGTTGATGACTTTGCCTCCTGCAGCCCATGAGTCCAAGGCAGAAATGGCCAATGCTTCAATGTCAGGAACTAGTTTCTGAATAGTGTTGGGATTGGGGGACAGAGAGTTCTGAATGAGCTTCCTAAGGCTACTATGGTAATCTCCTTGGTGAAAGAAGAGAGCAGAAGGACCAATCATCTTCTCCTTGCTCTTTGGGTATGTCGGTTTGAACAAGTGGGCATGAGTGACCAGCACAAACTTTGTGGCCTCAGGGCTTGCCAGCATGATACAAGGGCATCCAAGTATGTGGGTTTTGAATACATCTCCATACCTGATGAACACAAAAAAAAAACAAGGGCAAAATAGACCAAGTCAAGATCAAATTCATGGAGCAGAAACATATATATATGTGTGTGTGTGTGTGTGTGTATATAGCAATTAGGGTTTGGTAATTGATTGGATTAGATTAGAACCTTTTCTGCTTTGTAGCAAAGAATATGTTTGGGTCCATAGAGTACATTTGGAGAGTCTCTCCTATGTAAGGCCACCCCATTGAGCCTGGGGGGAGTTTAGCTTTATGCTTAGAATTTCTCTTTTGTTTCTTTATCAAGTGGTATGAAAAAAGAGTTGAGATGAAGAGGAATATGTACAGTAAAATAGAAGCAATCTCCATACAAATGTAGCACTTCTCTCTCTCTCTCTCTCTCTGAATACTAGTAGGGTTTCTGATGAATAAGTAGTACAGGAGTGTATATGGTGGAGATGGATGATTGCTAAGGGGATCAAGTAAGTCAATGAGAAGAGATGAGGTGGGTTGGGGTATATATAGAGTGAAAAATGGGGAGGTGGCATGAAAGAGACAAAATCTGATTTGGGTTTTAGGATAAAATTAAATTTCAAGAGGTTTGAAAATTAACAGTCTGAAATGGGTGAGTACTAGAAATTACTCTTGCCTTGAGATTCAATGTTTTGACTTGTGAATATGAGTGTAGCTTTAGGATAAGAGCATGTCAGCACTCAGAATAGGAATTAATGCATCATCTTATAAGATTTTTAATTTTTTTTCATAAATGAAATTTTTTATTTTTATATGAGGTAGCTTTCAAATTGGATTGTCATAGTCATCTAATGTAAAATTTTGAAAGCTAGAAAAAGTTCCCTTTCCTTTTTTTGGTTTCAGTGAAAGAAATGGTGTTTAAATTGGATAGTTATAGGTTTATCACTAATTTATGGTTGAGGATATAAGTTGCCTGCTAAAGATCTAATAGTCCTTTGCTGTTGGGTTATTTATATAAATAATGCATGGATGTTACTTCAAATGATTTTATACAGTGTCGATAGATTCACCCCACTGTCATATTTTTTCATTCACATTATAATCTCACCTACCATAAAAAATTAAAAAATTGAAATACTATTTTCCCATCCACTATTATTCCTAAAATAACTTATAATATATATATATATATATTTATTTTAATTTTTAGCTTCATTGGGCTTAAACCCAGACTTTTGCTTTTGCATAACTAGCGAGTGCCCTGCAATAACCCAAGGACCACCAATAAGGACTAGGAGTGGGTTCGATACGGTTACCGTACCAAAACCTCCATACCGATTACCATACCAAATTTTTGATATACCGAATTTCGGTATGCCATAAAATTCGGTTGACATTGTATGATAATGGTATTGTATCAATTTGATATTGGGCTTTTTTTTTTTGGGCCCAAAACGTTTTTACTTCATTTTTTTTGTTAAGCAAGTAGCTCACATATTAAGATGAAACTTAATATCATCTTTAATTTTTAAAATAATCTAATATACTTATAACCTAGCACCAAGATTCATCATTCATCATTATTTTACACACATTTAGAAAGTCAAACCATGCATTAAGGATTAAAGATAAAAGTTAGGGTCACAATCATTCACCAAAATTCGGTTCGGTATAATTACTAGCGCTTGTAAGACGGCACGCTTGACTGACATATTACATTTTTTACTCACTGGGCGACGGTGGTTGTTGCTTACCCCTCACCCTTTTATTTTTCAAATGAGTTATTTGGTAAGACAGTGGCTAGACGAGCTGAGTTTGTGGACGAGGAATTTAAGGGTTTTATTATTTTTATACACTTATAAGCTTTTCATCATTGAGTAGAGTGCACTTCCTAAAAACTAGTACCAAGTTTTTGGTTATTTTTTTTATTTTTGTATACGAGCTATAGTCTATATTAAATTAATTTATATTGGCAAAGAATTTAAAGTTAGGTGTAGAGGAGGCAACACATGTTGATAATGATTTTCACATTCATAATATAAAGGACCTTGCATGAGCTTATAAGGAATTGGGCTACTCCCTATATGCCATTTAGTTTTATGGTGGATCATCAACTTCTTCATGGTATCAGAGCAGGTTGTTCCAAGTGTGAAGCCCAACGATCACACGCACTCTACGTCACTCCATTTGTGTTGTCCACGTGTTTGGCTTGAAAATTTGTCACATGTAATGTGGCGTGTTGAGAATGAATCCCACATTGATGGAAGAAGAGACCTTGCATGAGCTTATACGGAATTGGACTACTCTCCATATGACCATTTAGTTTTATGGTGGAACCTTAACTTCTTCAATACATTATTCTAGCCAACTTAGCTAAGCCCAAGTTTGCAAAAGTTTTATGTTTTATTAAAAACCTCCACTTTGCAGCATTCCTTCCTAGTCTAAGGGTGGCTCTCTCATTACAAAATTACATGTGAACATGTGATCAGTGGGAGTGACGCAACGTGACAATAGAAAGATATTAAACGGTAAGAAAAAGAAAATTGGAATCCACTAGAACCTATGAGAAAATTTCAAAATTTATTGATTGAAAGTATGAAAAATAACAAGCCTAAGGAATTCTAACAAATTATTTATTATTTTTGATTCCTTCCCTGTAGTGAAAAATAAATAAAAACCCTAGCCGCTTAGGGATGGAGGTATAACGCCTTTGCTTCTTCCCTTGCCCTCCTCCTAATTTTATTTTTTATCTTCTTGTTTGTGCCTTTCTTCAAGTTAATAATACTCTCTTCTGGTGATTTGATCTGAGCCATACTTAAATCTGAGTTCCCAATCATTACTTTTCCGCCCTTCATGCCAAGTCCAATCATAATATCCTCTCTCTAATATCTCTTATTTTCGCTATACTTCGATGCATAACATATTTGAAGGACTTTGTTGCGATATACTTGTGTGCTTATTGCCTACTAAGTCAAATCAAGACTATTCTTCGTTCTTATGTGCAGTTCGATCGTTTGAGACGAAGTTCGAGTCTACAAATTCCTCAATTATTCCACATGTTCTTTATGGCGAGATGCGAGGAATTCTATAGCTGCGGAGATTCAATTGGTGATGATAGTCAAAGTTTAGTGCATGGGTTAAATTAGGGATTTGGATATTGTGGGTTATATGGGTTTGATTTTGAATCTTGTTTAAATGTTAAATAATATGGGTAGTTTTCGGTTTTGGGTTTATTTCTTAGTGTCTTTGATGCCTTTAGACATCTTGTATGGTTAAAGTTTTTCAAATGATATAATCCTATTTATTCATGTTAGCCCTAGAAACTCCAGGAGTCAAAATAGTAAAAGAATTTAACTAAACAATATACTGAAAACGTTCCTAAAACTTAGAATCTTAATAAACCACAGGTCAAACTTTAATAGTACGTATTATTCTGTTACATCCCATAAAAACGTTTGTTATAAAATAATTTCCGGGGGATATTTTGGACACGTGCGAGATTATTTTGTACACGGGACCGTGTAGTTTTACTATTTTGGTGGGTGCACAATACCTCTAAAACCCAAAATATCTCTTTTCCTTCTCTTCTTCCCTGTCACTTCCTTAATTTTTTTTCATTTCTCTTTTTTTTTTCTCTCTCTCTCTCTCTCATTCTCACCGTCTATGCACAGTGCACGTCGATGAAAACCCGTCGAACCGAGGTGAACTAAAATCACCACCATCTTTGTCTCGATGCCCTGGACTCAACGGTGCAAACTGTTTGTCCAAACTCCCGACCGTTTGACAGGAAAAGCACACGAAAGAACCGGACCTTCCCAGCGATTTTCTCGCCATTCTAGACCGAGGTGAGGTTTCTAACTACCACCATTGGATTCCCCTCATTGAGTAGATTAATTTTCGTATGTCGTTTGCTTGATTTGGTTGAGTTTTCACGTAGATTGACAAAGGTACAGTAGCTGCTGCCTTTCGAGGCAAATACAGGCCATTTCCCGACCTTGTACGGCCAAACCAAAGGTACATCGTCATTCTACTCCTCTCTACCTTCATTTTGATATATAGAATGAGAAATTTGGCCAAGAAATGAAGAAGTTTTAGAGATTTGAACATTCTCAAGAAAACCAACCAAATTTCCGGCGACAGTGTCGGCGGTGGCCGGTGGCACCATCGACCGGAGCCAGTTGCAGCGGCGACCGGCCTAAACCGGCCAGTGACGTCAGCAACATGTCCAAACTGAAAATATTTTTGGGAATATTTCTTTAACGCCGTTAGGAGTATTCCATTAGATTTAACTAAGATGCTGGAATATTCCGTTAGAACTAACGGCGTCAACTGATGCAGTTAGTTGACTGGCGCATTGACGCAGCTCGTGAGCCGCGAGTAGGCGGCACGTGAGCCGCGCGTGGGGGCACGTGGGACACTATTTTCGACTTATCGATGCGGCGACTCGTTACGGCGCGCGTTCTACCTAGGGCGGTATATGGTATTTTTTAAGAGTGTTTGAACCTTCTGTTGAGCAAACAAGGATATGTTTTATTAATTAGTTTAGGGTAACGCGTCAGGCGGTGCAGTTAGTTGGCCCGCGTGACGCAGCTCGTGGCAGGCAGTGGCGCACGTGAGCCGCGCGTGGGGGCACGTGGGACACTATTTTCGACTTACCGCGCGTCAACATTTTTCTATATTGTTGGTCATCAGTAAATGTAGAACACCTAGGTATCAGTACTCAGTCGTATGGCCAGGACTAGCCTTGACGTTTGGAGGTATCACACCCAGTACCGCTACACAACTTTGGATCCATTGTAGGTACTAGCATGTTCTAGGTTGCACTAGGCAACTCGAACTTCTGTGTGACAAGCTTTGCGCACAACGATTAGCGTTAGACTCGCGTCATTGTAGTACTCAGCGTATTTCTCATATACCTAGCTTGTCCTCGTAGCTTATCTACTTGGGCTTGTGTGTTTACATATGGATGAGCAGTCAGTCTGATTTTCGGGGAGTACCCGTGACTTGAGTAGTCAGTCTGGTTTTCAAGGAGTACCCGTCTTACTATTATAGTATTTTGAGGATCAAACCGGGGTGTCTGACGTAGTTTCAAAAACTATACATGTTTTCCAGCGAGGGAATAATATGCTCTTCAAAACAAAGGTTTTATCAAACTTTACTTTTTGACCCACTCACCTTTTTATGTTTTGCGCCCCTCGAGAAACTAGTAGCGGTTCTAATTACCAATGACACAAGAGCTTACTTCGGTTGTGGTTGGTGGTTCTTAATCACTTTCTCCAGACTATGTAGGATTTGTTTCTACTTTTAGTTAATTTCTGCTTATCCATCCTCACGAGGATGTGAATGTTTTTATTCTATGCACTATTTACTATACTCTGACTGTTATGCACTTGCAATAATGGGTTTTACCCATCACCGTACTCTTACTTCCGTTTCTAACTTTAAATTTACTCACTTTTTCACATATGCATGCATAATTGGCTTTCGTCACTTAACACGTGTCGGCCAGCACTTCCCGACATCTGGCGTGTCAGGATCGGGATGTGTTAGATTGGTATCAGAGCAGTTATGCAATTGTCACTCTGTGATATTTGCATTAATACTTTCTTAATCCGAATGATATGTTACTCCAGTTTAGAAAGGGTGCCCGTAAGAAGCTTCGTACTACAGCATCCTCATATCCATGCACTACTAACCAGGAGTTCTATGAGGCTTTACTCCGTGTCGAGGATTCAGAGAATACCCCCGACAGTGGTAGTGATGGTGACGATGGAAATGGTGGTAAGAGAAAGAACGACAATAACAGGGGACGTTTGTGATTCGGGCCGAAAAAGAATCAGTCCTTTACGAAAAGTGGTTACAACTCTGGCGGATCATCTAATGGAGCCGCTAACCCCAGCACACCTCGAGGAGGTAAATCCACTGTTGGTTCCCGTTTTCAAACTCAGAGCAGTTCAGGCGGCTCTAAGTCTTCTCGCTGCCATAAGTGTAACAACTATTATTCTGGAGAGTGTAAGCAGACGAATCGAGGATGTTTTACTTGTGGTTAAGTGGGCCATAGAGCTAGTAATTATCCTAAGAGGCAGTAGAATCAACATGCAAGTATGGTTCCACAACAGATGCCACCGTTCGGATCAGGCCAGTTCCAGCATCCATCGTCTGGTGGTGCTGTTCATTATCAAAATGGTGTGTCTCAGTACTTTGGAGATGCTTACCAGTTCCCTATAGGCTTTCCTCAGTTCACGCCAAACATTCCTCAATTCCAGGGAGGCTATACACAGTTTCCACAGAGATTTCCGCAGTTTCAAGGAGGTTACCTTCCGTATCAGCAAGGCGGTTCGCATTGGTATGGAGGCGGTCAATATCAGACCAATGAGGCAATGTCACATCCTGGACAAGCTCTGCCATAGCACGATATTGTCCGCTTTGGGCCACGCCCTCACGGTTTTGTTTCTGAAAACTCACGAGAAACTTTCCAATGGGTCACCTATCTTGGGATTGCTCTAGTCAAAACTCGCTTAACTTCAAAGTTCCGATGGAATCTGAAGCCAGTGAGCTCCCAAAAGACCTCGTGCTAAATGGAGGTGGGCATGTACATATAAGGCACATCACCCATTCTCCGTTGGTCGATGTGGGATGTCACAATCCACCCCACTTAAGGGAAACCCAGCGTCCTCGCCGGCACATCCGTACCGAACGGCAGAGTGGCTCTGATACCATTCAGTCACATTCCGGACCGACTCTGCCGTAGCACGATATTGTCCGCTTTGGGCCACCCCTAATACCATTATCTTTCATCCTAGACCGACTCTGCCGTAGCACGATATTGTCCTCTTTGGGCCACGCCCTCACATTTTTGTTTCTAGGAACTCACGAGCAACTTTCCAGTGGGCCACCCATCTTGGGATTGCTCTAGCCCAAACTCGTTTAACTTCGGAGTTCTGATGGAATCTGGAGCCAGTGAGCTCCTAAAAGCTCTCGTGCTAAATAGAGGTGGGCATGTACATATAAGGCCCATCACCTCTTCTCCGTTGGTCAATGTGGGATGTCACAATCCACCCCACTTAAGAAAAACTCGCTGTCCTCGCCGGCACATCCGTACCTAACGGCAGAGTGGCTCTAATACCATTTTGTCACATCCTGGACAGGCTCCGCCGTAGCACGATATTGTCTGCTTTGGGCCACGCCCTTATGATTTTGTTTCTAGGAACTCACGAGCAACTTTCCAATGGGTCACCCATCTTGGGATTGCTCTAGCCCAAACTCGCTTAACTTCGGAGTTCCGATGGAATCCGAAGCCAATGAGCTCCCAAAAGGCCTTGTGCTAAATGAAGGTGGGCATGTACATATAAGGCACATCACCCCATCTCCGTTGGTCAATGTGGGACACAGGCAACGTCTAACGGCGGTGGACGGAGCAAACAAACCGGTAGAGAAAACCAGGGACGTGGCAAACATGGTAGAAGTAACCAGGGAGCCAAAGGTTGTACAGGACAACAGACACAGGGCCGAGTCACTAACATCACTGCCCAGGACGCTCAGACTAATCCTAATCTTGTCATGGGTACGTTGAACATTCTTGGTCACTTTGCTAGAGTTTTAATTGATCCGGGTGCTTCTCATTTAGTCATATCCCTTTAATTTGCTCAAACCACTCTACCATACTCTACTCTTCTCGAGTATGATTTGGGTATTGCTTTACTTAGAGGCGAAGTCTGATATGTTCAATGTGAGTATCGAAGATGTCGCATCCTGTCCCATCCTTGTTAGCAGTGAGGATATGCCAGCTAATTTGATTCCTTTGGACATTAAAGACTTTGATGTTATTTTAGGAATGGGTTGGTTACATCAGAATCACGCCATGATGGATTGTCGTCACAGGGTTGTCATTTTCCAGAGACTTGGCAGGCCTGTTGTGACTTTCACCGGCAAACGTAGCAGTTTAAGACACAGACTCATCTCCGTCATGAGGGTGAAACGAATGTTGAGGAAAGGTTGTCAGGGTTACATTGCTCATGTTGTGGTGAACGATGAGAATTCAGCACGAGTCGAGGGCGTGCATGTCGTTAACCAGTTTCCTGATGTATTTCCTGATGATCTACCTGGACTACCTCCAGATTGTGAAGTAGAGTTCATCATCGATATTCTTCCAGATACCAATCTTATTTCTCTTACACCCTACCACATGGCTCCTGCGGAGTTAAGAGAATTAAAGTTGCAGTTGCAAGAGTTAGTGGACAAAGGTTTCATCCAACCCAGCACCTCTCCTTGGGGAGCTCCGATCTTATTTGTGAAGAAGAATGA
Source organism: Gillenia trifoliata (assembly GCA_018257905.1). NCBI lineage: Eukaryota > Viridiplantae > Streptophyta > Magnoliopsida > Rosales > Rosaceae > Gillenia > Gillenia trifoliata. The sequence goes on from CM031080.1 coordinate 23,940,324, forward strand.
TGAAAGTTTAAGACTTTGCATCAACTACAGGCAGCTCAACCGGGTGACGATTAAAAACCGTTATCTTCTGCCTCGTATCGATGACTTATTTGACCAGCTCCGTGGTGCTTGAGTCTTCTCGAAAATTGATCTGAGGTCAGGTTACTATCAACTGAAGATCAGACGAGATGATGTTCCTAAGACAGCGTTTCGGACTCGATACGGTCATTATGAGTTCCTTGTGATGCCATTCGGGTTAACGACTGTTCCTACATCGATTATGGACTTGATGAACCTGGTATTTTGTCTCTACCTGGACAAATTCTTGATTGTCTTCATTGACGATATCTTAGTGTTCTCTAAGAGTGAGATTGAGCACGCTAAGAATCTTCGTCTAGTTCTGAAAAGATTGCGGGAGAATCAGTTGTATGCAAAGTTCAGTAAGTGTTAGTTCTGGCTGACTAAGGTATCTTTCTTGGGACATGTCATATCCTTAGAAGGAGTTCTTGTTGAACCATAAAAAGTAGTTACATTGGAGAATTGGGAGCGACCGCAGACTTTCACTGAGATCCGAAGTTTTCTTGGTCTTGCCGGATACTATCGGCGCTTTGTGAATGATTTCTCAGCAATAGCCCTTCCTCTCATGAAGTTGACCAGGAAAAGAGTCGAGTTCGAGTGGGATGATGATTGCAACCAGAGTTTTCGGAAGTTGAAGCATTGTCTCACTCATGCACCTGTCTTGGCACTTTCCAATGACAGTGGGAATTTCAAGGTCTACAGTGATGCTTCTTTGAATGGTCTAGGCTGTGTTTTGATGCAGCATGGTAGGGTAATCGCTTATGCATCCCGTCAGTTGAAGCCGTATGAAATGAACTACCCTATTCATGACCTGGAATTAACAGCCATCGTCTTCGCATTGAAAATCTGGCAACATTATCTCTACGGAAAGAAGTGCAGAATCTTTACTGATCACAAGAGTCTGAAGTACTTGCCTACACAGAGAGATCTGAACCTGAGAGAATGACGGTGAATGGAGTTGATTACTGATTATGATTGTTCTATTGAGTACCATCCTGGACGAGCTAACGTCGTTGCAGATGCACTCAGTAGGAAATCATCTCATGGTTGACTCAACGCACTGTACGCCTGTCATATTCCTCTTTTGACTGAACTCAAGAGTACCGGTGCAGTCTTAGGTTATGATCATACTGGAGCTTTGTTGGCCAACTTCTCTATTAGACCTATTTTGTTGGATCGTATTCGTGAGGCTCAGGCGAGCGATCCTACCTCTCAGAAATTGATTCAAGCAGTTCTTGACGGTACCAGAGATGACTTCAAAGTCCGACGTTCAGACAAATTACTCCTAATGAATGACTGGATGTATGTGCCTAACGATGCTGACTTAAAAAGGGCAATCTTGGACGAGGCGCATGTTTCCACCTATGCCATGCATCCAGGTAGTACTAAAATGTACCATACTATCCGACCTTTCTACTACTGGTGTAGAATGAAAAAGGAAATTGCAGAGTACGTGAGTCGTTGCCTAATTTGCCAGCAAGTCAAGGCTGAAAGGAAGAAACCTTTTGGATTACTACAGTCACTTCCCATTCTTGAGTGGAAGTCGGAGAATATCACCATGGACTTCGTGTACAAGCTACCCTTAGTGCATGGAGGCTATGATGGTATTTGGGTGATTGTTGATCGACTTACTAAGTCAACTCACTTCTTGCTAGTCCGTGAGAAAGCTTTTCATTGACGAAGTTGTCAAATACCACGGTGTTCCTATCAGTATTATCTCCGATCGTGACCCCATATTCACTTCGAAGTTTTGGAAAGCTTTTCAGAAAGCTTTGGGTTCGAGACTACTATTTAGCACTGCTTATCATCCTCAGACGGACGGACAATCGGAGAGAACTATCTAGACCCTTGAGGACATGTTGAGGTCTTCAGTGCTACAGTTCAGAGATAAGTGGCATGATAATCTTTCTTTGGTAGAGTTTGCCTACAACAACTTTCATTTGAGTATCGGCATGTCTCCATTCAAGGCGTTGTATGGTAAGCCTTGCCGAACCCCCTTGTGTTGGTCAGAAGTTGGTGAGCGAGCTCTTGTTGGCCCTGAGATCATAGAGGAGACGACTCAAAATGTCCAGGTGATCAAAGGAAACCTGAAAGTTGCCCAAGATCGACAGAGGAGTATTGCCAACCATCACTTGACCGACCGAGTTTATTCAGTTGGTGACATGGTGTTCTTCAAACGAGGAAAACGAGGAGTATCGCCATGGAGAGGCATTGTGCGATTTGGGAAACGAGGAAAACTGAGTCCTCGTTACATCGGGCCGTATGTCGTCACTGAACGGATTGGTGAGGTTGCTTATCAACTTGAGTTACCTCCCGAGTTGTCAAGGGTGCACAATATCTTTCATGTGTCCATGCTCCGACATTATGTCTCCGACCCATTTCATGTCATTCATCCTCAACCGTTGGAGATCAACCATGGCTTGACTTATAAGGAGTTACCGGTGACCATCCTGGATTGGAAAGACAAAATTCTACGGAACAAGTCGATCCGTTTAGTGAAGGTTCTGTGGAGAAACCACTCTGTGGAAGAGGCGACCTGGGAGACGGAAGAGCGCATGAGAGCCAACTAGCCCTACTTGTTTTTCGCTTTTACTTAATTGTAATTGTAATTCGCTTTTACTTAATCGTAAAAACGTTTGGTATAAAATAATTCTTAGGCGGGATATTTTGGACACGTGAGTGATTATTTTGTACATGGGACCATGTAATTTTACTGTTTTGGTGAGTGCACAATACCCCTAAAACCCAAAATATCTCTTTTCCTTCTCTTCTTCCCTGTCACTTCCTTATTTTTTTTTTCATTTCTCTTTTTTCTTTCTCTCTCTCTCTCTCTCTCTCTCTCTCTCTCTCTCTCTTTCACATTCTCACCGTATGTGCATAGTGCACATCGACGAAAACCTGTTGAACCGAGGCAAACTAAAATCACCACCATCTTCGTCTCGACGCTCTAGAGTCAATGGTCCAAACCGTTTATCCAAACTCCCGCCATTCTAGATCAAGGTGAGGTTTCTAACTACCACCATTGGATTCCTCTCGTTGAGTAGATGAATTTTCATATGTCGTTTGCTTGATTTGGTTGAGTTTTGACGTAAATCGACAAAGCTACAGTAGCCGTGACCATAATTCTACTCCTTTCTAGCTTCATTTTCATATAAAGAACGTGAAATTTGGCCAAGAAATGAAAAAGTTTTGGAGATTCGAAAATTCTCTAGAAAATTGGCCAAATTTTCGGCGACGGCGATGGCGGCGGCTAGTGGCGTCATCGACCGGAGCCAGTTGCAGCGGCAACTGGCCTAAACTCGGTCCAGATCGGCCGGTGACGTCAGCAACCGGTCCAAACCAAGAATATTCCTGAGAATATTTCTTTAACGCCGTTAGGAGTATTCCGTTAGAACTAACAACGTCAACTGAACCCGTCAGTTGACTGGCGCGTTAACCCAACTCGTGAACCGCGCGTGGGGGCGCGTGGGACACTATTTTCAACTTCCGTCAACCCGAGGCGACTCGTGACGACACGTACTACCTAGGGGCAGTACGTATGGTATTTTTCGGAGTGTTTCGAACCTCCGTGTTGAGCAAACAAGGGATAGGTTTTATTAATTAGTTTAATTAGTAACCTTTATGAGTTTAATCACTATTATAGTGATATCTCATATAGGTGAGACTTATCTAGAGGACTACTAGGGCTACCCAGGACAGGGGGCTACGACCCGACTACTTACAAGTGAGTGAGTGGGTCTTTGTTTTGATAAATATATTATTATGTATGGTTTTTCAACGCTCTCTTTCAATTGTTAGCACGATTTATATAATATGTGGTTGTTGGAGCTAGAACACCCGTATTATATTTGCCATACATTTTTCTATATTGTTGCTCATCAATAGATGTAGAACACCCAGGTACCAGTACTCAGTCCTATGGCCAGGACTAGCCTTGACGTTTGGAGGTATCACACCCAGTACCGCTACGCAACTTTGGATCCATTGTAGGTACTAGCCTGTTCTAGGTTGCACTAGGTAACTCGAACTTGTGTGTAACACGCTTTACGCACAACGATTAGCGTGAGACTCGCGTCATTGTAGTACTCAACGTATTTCTCATATACCTAGCTTGTCCTCGTAGCTTATCTACTTGGGCTTGTGTGTTTACATATGGATGAGCAGTCAGTCCGATTTTTGAGGAACCCGTGACTTGAGCAGTCAGTCTGGTTTTCAGGGAGTACCCGTCTTACTATTATAGTATTTTGAGGATCATACCGGGGTGTATGACATATTTTCAAAACTATACATGTTTTCCAGCAAGGGGATATTATGTTCACCGCACTCTTACTTCCACTTCCAACTCTAAATCTACTCACTTTTTCACATATACATGCATAATTGGCTTTTGTCACTTAACACGTGTCGGCCAGTGCTTCCCGACACCTGGAGTGTCAAGATCGGGATGTGTCACATTCACTATATAATTTGGCAAAAATAAAAAAACTCATATATCACAATAAAGCAATAATTTTGATCCGTGACGCCGTTGTCTTCGAACAAGTGCATCATTGGCCCAAATCGGACACCAAAGTCCATATCTGCAAGCTTTATTCTTACTAGGGATTTGCGCCTCAACTTGATTCTCGACCCGTTCTACCATTTGATCTACATTGAGGAGGTAAAATAGTAACTTTTCAATGAGCCATACTATCGTCACATGATGTGAAAAATACATACATGTGTTTTTAGCTTTTTAGGGGTAATATTTAAGATCACCATATTCATGCTCCTCTTTCCACCCAATTGTGACGAATGTATTTCATTAATCATAATTTTTTATTTTCTTAATCATATTATTTATGCAAACAGTTCAATTAATTTAGACACATATAGATGTTAAACCGTCTATTATTTAACATATATAAATGACTTAATAATCTCTATTTTAATTTTTTTTTACAGAGGTTATATTTAATGATGATTACGAAAATGAACTTTCGATTATACCATTTATTTAGCGAAAATATGTTAATCATAAATAGACGAAGGATGAGATGCGCTCAGAGGGAATGGAAAGCCTCCAAGGCGAATAGTTTTGCCGGCGCTCGCTCCTGATCGGGTTCTACATTGGGTTGGGACCCAGTAGTACGACGGTGCATTGCAGCTCATATACTCGAGCCGTTACGATCTCCCTCAAAAGGCCAGCCTGTCAGTGGACCCCGTTTGCCTGTGATGTGTACGGCCAACAGAGATTGCCGACGTGGAATCTTCCCGATGGGAGGGTCCATTAAGCGTGACAACGTGAACATCCCCCATATCGACAGGATGAATCAACTGCAAGTTGCAGCCAACCAGCATGGAAGATTAGACAGCTACGACACATGGAGTGATCTGGATGGTTAAGATCGAGAGTGTTCGGGACGAGATGAGAAATAACTGGTCCATGTGGATGTGGGACACTGGAAACCTACAACATAGGCAACGAACAGTTCAGTACTATTTCTCATTAGGCATGAGACAGTCCCTGTCCGTACTCCTTTGCTCAAACACACGAGCTGAATACACGTTCTATTATATATATCCACTATTGTCATAACAGTCCGTATTCCATTCATACAAAAGATTGCTATCTTTCAAGTTTCTACATGTCCAGCTCATGGTATACTTCATCACGAGTTTGCCAGGAAGAAAATTGACCAAGATAGCAATCATTATCCTATCGAAGAATTCGTAACTTCTACCAAAGAACATAATTCCTAAGAAGTTACAAAATCTGTATTTATAAAGACTTAATCCTAAAACAAATAGGAAAGCAATCATTATATATCCTTATCCTACTAAAAAAACCCTAATATGTAAAAACAAAAAAAAAAACCCACAAAAAAAAATCCTAACGTAAAAAATAAACCAAATTGCTAACTTGATAGCTTTTCCGACACTGGATATTTAGCATAATATATTTCACAAAGAAAATAAATGTAAACACATTATTGCCAGCATGTAAGATTCGCTTTTTACATAGTATAAATTACGGCTAACTACATTTTACACACTTTAGGTTTGGGGTGATTTTCAAATTGGGCCATGAGGTTTTAACATTTTTCACATTACACCCTGAGATTTTAAAATCGTATCAATTTATGTCTTTTGTCTAACGAATTGTTTGAATCTTCATTAAATTGATCAATTATTACTTGCTGGGTCGGAGCGTAGACGAGTGAGTAGAGCCCAGGAAACTGGGAAGCCCGTCATTGAGCAGGCGACTAGAAGTAGAAGACTGCTGGCCTGAGAGAACTCACTTTTATTACCATTTGTTCGAAGAAGACCCTTTGGAGACCTCTGCCTCCGTCCATGGTTGGCATGTAATTCGATTGACATGTAAGCCACACTTCTACTAAATTGATTAAAAATCTCATTAATTTAATGGAGAACTAGACGTTCAAATAGACAAAAGGTGTAAATTGATAAAATTACAAAAATTTAGAGTGCAATATGAGAAAGTTCAGACCTCATGGCTCATTTTGAAAATCACTTCAAACCTTAAGGGTGTAAAATATAGTTATCTCTATAAATTATATGCTAGGTGATAATATAAATCATATCACATAAAATGATTAACTAATATGACGAATCATTTTATATATAATACTATTGTTTTGTTGTAACATCTCTTCTTCTAGTAAAAGTTACATAATATGGTTAATTTTGTTATAAATCATTTGGTATGTGATTGTGTAAATTTTAAGTAGATATGGATTAGAATGCTATCATAATCCTAGTGTTTCTATTCTATTATGTATGTACTTGGTTTATTATAAATAAAGGCACTAGCATGAGGAAAATCATTCATCACAATTTTCCTCATCCCTATTTCTCTCTATTCCCTTTGTGGCGCCTACCTCCCCTCTCCCCGTTCTTAACCCTTCAGTAAAATAGGCCACAACACGTTATCGTCACGCTCCTGATTTTGGATCCCAGAGTCGAGAACTCGGGTTCTTCGTCAAATCTTCGATTTCTCGTTGAAACTGTGGTCTGCAACCCAGACCACCAGTAGCACCACCACTGGTCTTTTTCCTGCGATCCCGCAAACCCAGCTCTGGCTGGACACATGCATAATTCACCTAAGGCCCTTTGGGCCTCTCCTTGATCTCAGCCCACTCTAAAACTTGGCCCTAGTTGGGCCTTTTCCCTGTAACCTCCTCGGCCCACACTCAGACCAGCCCACATTGGGCCTGCAACCCGCACCCAATTGCTAGCCTGCAACCCGCACCCAATTGCTAGCCTGCAACCTAGCTTCTTCTTGTTTGGGCTTGCAACTCCAAACCTAGCCCACCCAAATTATTTGGGCCGTGATTTTCACACCCCGCAAACCTATATTCATCTACTTGTTTCTGCTATATATGTTTATTTTTGTTCTATATATTGCATTTGCTTGCAAGTATCGATGAACTTGAAGTTCATAAATTCGAACCCGAAGTTTTGAATAAGTGTCATGAAACCCGAAGTTTTTCATGAAACCAAAATATGTCTAATAGAACCTGAATGTTCTACTCTATAACTATGTACCATTTTCCATAGTACTGACCACAATCTTGTTCCCTTCGTTACAGCGCCATGTCGAATTTGAACAAACTCGACTTTACTGCTCTATTAGTCTCTGGAAGGAACTACCTCAAGTGGGTACAAGATGTGAAGCTACACCTCACTGTAAAGAGTCTTAGGGCTACCATTGAAGCTGAGACAGATAACCCGATTGGCAGAGCTGACAAAGCGACCGCCATGAACTTCATCTGAAGACATATGCATGACGCATTACAGACCGAGTACCTCACTAAAGAGGATCCAAGAGCTTTATGGCTCGCTCTGGAAGATCGCTTTGATCATCAAAGAGATACGTTTTTTCATGAAGCAAGACAAGACTGGCAGCATTTACGCTTCCAAGACTTTAAGTCTGTGAATAAGTATAACTTTGAAGTTTGTCGAATCAGATCACTTCCCAAGTTTTACAAAGAAGATTTGACTGAATAGGATCTCCTGGAGAGAACCTATTCAACTTTCTATGTCAACAATATAGGGCATAGAAATTCATCAAATTCTCGGATTTGATCTCTGTCTTACTACTTGCTGAAAAGAAAAACTAGTTGTTGATGAAAAATCATCAGGCTAGACCAACTGGCTCAACCGTTGTACTTGAAGAACACTCCAACGCAAATCGAGGCCAAAACCGAAGCCAGAGGCGTGGTGGGAAAGGCAAGTGTTCTAACCCTAAGCCACAAGCCCAAGGTCGACAGAGTGTAGGCCCATCCATGGGAGGAAATAAAGCCTCGAAACACAACAATTTAGCTCCCAAAGCCTCAAACTTCAAGACTAAGAGCAAGACAACCAAAGAGGTGAGTCTGTGTTACCGCTGTGGTTCTCAGGACCATTGGTCCCCCACTTGCCGAGCTTTAGCTAACGTTATTGCTGAGTATCATTCACGTCGTAAAGCCGTAGAGACTAATCTTGCTCAAGTGGAGAATCCCGAAGATACTACCATGGAGATTTCTGATTTTCAAGAAGCATCTACTCCGACGGAAGATTAAATTTTAGACATGGGCCTATATGTTGGCCGAAATTCACCACTAGTGGCCAATAACCACTAAGTGGCCGAACCCCCCTATCTTTTGGTTATTTTCTTGGTATTTGTTTTAAGTTTTTGGATATTAATTTTTGGATCTTATTCCTCTAATGATTAATTGAATGAATGATCTTTCAATTTTCTTATACATTGAACCAATTCAATTAATTTATTCTAGATATGTCTTGTAGGGAAGTTAGTTGTCTAGCAGATTGTGCAACCACGCACACCATTTTGCGCGAATGCATCTATTTTACTAACTTCATACCTAAAATATCAACTCTCACAACCCATTCAGGCTTATCCAACTTGATTAAGGGGTATGGCACTGCCTACTTAATGTTGTCTAATGGTACTAAATTAACCATTAAAGAGGCACTTTACTCACCCCATTCCGGAAGAATGTTGTTGAGCTTTAAAGATATTTGAGATAATAATTACTACGCTGAAACTTCTGAAGAAAATGGAATTGAATTCCTTTGCATCACTTCCTATGAATATGGCCAGAAGGGTATTCATGAAAAGATGGAGCACCTTTCAAATGGCTTGTATATTACAACCACTCATTCCGTTAAGGTCCACCATGTGGCCGGCCCTAATAGTGGGCTTGCAATGTAAACATTGCTTTGACATGACCGTTTGGGACACCCTGTACGAATTATGATGCGTCGTATCCTCAGTACTTTACACAGACATCCCCTTACCCGCAGTAAGGACTTCGTTCTTTGCACTTTTTCATGCCAAGCATGCTCCCTGGGCAAGCTACTCACTCGCACATGATCCGAACGGATCCTCCCAAATTTCCACAGAGGATTCAGGGCGACATTTGTGGACCTATTTAACCATCTTGTGGACCATTTAGATACTTTATGGTATTAGTTGATGCTTCCGCACGTTGGCCACACGTGTACCTTTTGTCCACTCGCAATGCTGCATGCTCCAAACTCCTAGCACAAATTATTAAGCTAAGGGCTCACCACCCTGATTATCCGATTAAGTCGATTCGGCTGGATAATGCTTAAGAATTTACATCGAAAACTTTCCATAACTATTGCATGTCTATTGGGATTAATGTTGAACATCTTGTATCCTATGTTCACACCCAAAATAGCCTAGCATAAGCGTTCATTAAGCGCTTTCAATTGATCACTCGAACTTTAGTAATGTGATCCAAACTTCCGATATCTGCTTGGGCTATGCAATACTTCACGTAGCAATGTTGGTCCGCTTGAGACCTGTCATGACTTAACCTTATTCTGCGCTACAGTTAGTGACTGGATGCGAGCCCGACATCTCGCATTTGCTCATTTTTGATTGTACGGTCTATGTGCCAATTGCGCCGCCCTTACGTACCAAAATGGGTCCTCAGTGAAGATTGGGAATCTATGTCAGTTATGATGCTCCTTCGATCATTCTTTAATTAGAACCTTTGATAGGCGATCTTTTTGCCGTTCGTTTTGCAGATTGTCACTTTAATGAGATAGTCTTCCTGTCGTTAAGGGGAGATAAGAACATAGTTGTTCTTGAAGAACGCTGCAAATTGTCGTGGTCTAATCCCACTATGTCTCATTTAGATCCTTGCACTGCTCAATATGAAACTGAGGTGCGACGTATTTTAGATCTACAAAGCGTTGCTCAAAGCATGTCGGATGCTTTTATAGATCTAGCGAAAGTGACGAGATCACAAATACCAGCTGCAAATGTGCCAGCAAAGATAGATGTACCAAACGTACGTCAAACCATTGCCCCTGAAAGACGTGTAGGCGCACCTGATACACTCCCCGGTACCCTGGCAGCTAGCCAATCATATGCTCTTACCCTAAAGCATGGCAGACCTGTTGATTCAAAAGGATTCACAACCTTGGAAGAGGAAACCTACGACACCAACTAGTGAGCCTAGTTTGAATCTTACCATCACCAACTCATCCTTTACAACGCATGAGGTTATTCTAGATTACGGTAGTGTCTTTGAAGAGACCGATCCGCTTGCCGAGAATCTTGAGATTTCGGTCCATTATGCTAGCTTGGGTGTACTTTGGAATAGGAATGAGATGATAGTCGACGATGCATTCGCGTATGTAGTAGCTACTAATATCATGCTGAGCGAAAAAGCCAAACCTTCGAGTACTCCTATGATCGTTCAAACACTAGATGTAAAACAAGATCCTTTTCATCCTAAAGAGGATGAGGAAGAGGTTTTGGAGCCTGAAGTTACACATCTGAGTGCAATCGGGGTTTTATTATACTTAGCTCAATGCAGTAGACCGGACATCTCCTTCTTCATTAACCTTCTTGCAAGATATAGCAATGCGCCTACACGCAGACACTGGAATGGTGTTAAAGACATCTTTCGTTACCTTAAGGGTACTTCGGATTTGGGTTTATTCTATTCCTATGCATCTCATAATAGATCACAACCCCTTGATCTTCGAAATGATGCTTGCCTTGTTGGTTAGGCTGATGCAGGTTACTTATCTGATCCGTACAAGGCACGTTCTCAAACGGGTTATGTCTTTACTATTGGAGACACCGCCATATCTTGAAGGTCAACCAAACAGACCCTAGTTGCTACCTCTTTAAACAATGCTGAGATTCTCGCCCTCTACGAAACTACTCGTGAGTTTTTTTAGCAGAAAACTGTTGTTGAGCATATTCGAAGCAACTGCGGACTTTCTTCTGTCGTTGATGTTCTGACAACGATCTTTGAAGATAATGATGCCTGTATTGACCAGATTAAGAAAGGATATATCAAAGGAGACAACACCAATCATATTGTGCCGAAGTTCTTCTTCTTAGATCAGCAGCTAGAACATCAGAAGATTGAAGTCAAACAAATCCGTTCCCAAGACAACCTTGTCGACCTCTTTCACCAAGTCACTGCCAAAGTCTACTTTTCAAAAGCTTGTTCAAGGAATTGGTATGTGTAAATTGTCTGATTTGCAACACTATTAGTTTCTCATTTAGAATTTTGTCAAACTCAGGGGACTATCCTTAAGCATACTCGCTTGACCTTAATGTACTCTTTTCCCTACGATCATGATCATTTTTCTCATTGGGTTTTTATTGCCTGACGAGTTTGATGAGACACCCATTCTGGGTTGGTCATACCCTTGTGTACGTCCTACTAACATCCGGTAGATGTTTAGTATTGAGTTTGTATTAACTCACTTTTCTCCTGAGACTATAGGTTTTGTCCCGCCTTGGGTTTTACCATAGCCAGGTTTTGTGAGGTTTACTTCTTTATGCAAGTTCCGTATTTGAGACCAGCGTGTTCTCTGTTGTGCCTACGAGACGATTTCATCTACTATCTCTACATCATCTTGAAGATCTGATGCGATGTCTACTTGACTATTTACACACTCAAGGGGGAGTGGTATAAATCATATTGGTATATGATTGTGTAAATCCTAGGTAGATATGGATGAGAATGCTATCATAATCCTTCTGTTTCTATTCTATTACGTATGTACTTGGTTTACTATAAATAAAGGCACTAGCATGAGGGAAATCATTCATCACAATTTCCCTCATCCCTATTTCTCTCTATTCTCTCTGTGTCGCCGGCCTCCCTTATCCCCGTTTTTAATCCTTCAGTAAAGTAGGCCACAATAAATATTATTTTTTTCTAGTCGATATTATAAGTTGGACTTGGGGTTGTAATAATTTAGAAGCCATTGTTTGGGCCATAAATAAAGATAAGGCTTGTTATAGAGCCAATTTATTTTTATTTATATAAAATCACACAACTCTGGCCCACCAACACTTGTAATCTTGACTTCATCACAAAATGATTACATTCTGTTTCTTGTTTTAGTTTCCACTTTTCTTTCATTTACGTTTTAGGCAAAGACACACAAAGTTACATTGAATTTTAAGCTCTTGTTTACTCGAGGAACAGAAAAAAAAAATTAAATGAACCAACGTCCCACTCGGTGCACAATCATTTGGTTAAGAAGTCAGATTTACACTCAACTTTCACACACACACTCAAACACAAACACTGTCTGTTGGCAACCTCCAACAGTGGCACACCTATTCTCTGTTTCTCTTGAGTCATCTCGTGGCATTGAGACCAAAAGCAACATTCAAAGACAAATACGTGTTGAACCTAATATAGGCTCCGTTCGAGTTTTGACACCAACAACCATTACGTACATACACGTTAATTTGCCAACAAAGAAACTATGCTGCGTATCTTCAATTACTCATAAATGCAAAAGTATGTCAAGATAAATAACTAAGGGCATGATAACATTTTTGCTTTCAATTTTCGCCTTTTGTTTTAGTGGAAAAAGAGAGAGGGAAAAAAATGGAAGGAGATGAGAGATGAGATCAAATAGATGAGATCAAATAGAGGGAAAAAATGAGGGGACTGGCTACAGTGCTCGCAAGCATTGAATGCTCACACTGATCTCACCCTCCTTTCCCCCCTCTCTCCTCCCTCCTCCCTCCTTTTAATGGTGAGATCGGTGTGAGCATTCAATGCTTGCGAGCACTTTAGCCTACTCCAAAAATGAGATAGAGAAGAACACATAAAATTTACAATAAAACAAAATTACTTTAGAGTTGTTTTTGGACCTGAATCTAAAATCATGCCCATAGTTTTTATTTTACAACTCTTTTCATTTGCAACTTTATTTACACAATAGCATTAGGGTTTACCTAAAGCACCACAAAAGAACTTTATTTTTTGTGAAATTTTATAAATATTGTCATCCGTGTCTTGTACAAATATAGGACAAACGACACAGCAAAATCCTTCCATAATATAAATTGGCGAAGCTTTTAGCCTATTAGCTTATATGGGAATTTGTGGAACCTAATAAAGCGTCACATCACATGCTTAGCAGCATTTAGGCAAAATGCGTAAACATGCATGCATGCATGCATGCATGGTGAAGCGGCATCTTCTCATCTGGAAGGGAGGGATTATCAGTTGTGTTTAATAAATTGTCATCTCCTCTACTATGGATTGATACTCCATTTGCTAAGATTGCAGATCTATCAGCCATCTTTTTCTCCCAAGTTGGTTTGCTCGTTTACGGCATACTTTTGTCTCCTAAATTCCTAATAAGAGCAAATATGTGCAATCTCTCCAGAAACCTGAATTAATATAGCTAGGTCGGATGCATGTCAAATTTAACATCACGATTCAGGTGGCATTATCAGCACAGCCATTCTTAAACCTGAGTATGTAGGCCACGTGCCAATCAACAATAAGTTACATGTCCTCTAGGAAAGTGAATAGCATCATGGGTGCAAACCAAATTGGTAGTGAGCGGACTCGATATTTGTTGGAACTCTGTTATCTCTCATCGGTCTAGAGGGTCAAAGAGAAAGTAGTTTAAATAGAAATACCCCTCTCTAACTAACACTGAGGCCTTTTGTGATAAAACTCCACACCTGAGGATTGTGCAGGTAGTTAAGTGAGGACACTATCGGTGTAGTTGGAGTGAGCCCTCGGCCCGTCGACCTGAAAATTTCCACAATATTTTACAGTTGGTTCTTAAGTATTAGAGAGTTTTTTTTTTTTTTTTTTTTTTTTTTACAGATTCTTCTATTTTTGCATGTGTATTTTTTGGCATCATTCCTTACAGGTTTGTATTACTCTTGATGTGTGGTTTTATTTTTTTCCTAATCTATTGCTTTTAGTGTTTTGCAATACAAATATATTTTTTTACGAACGAGATCGAGGATCATTATTCATTCAACACAAAGAGTTGGGGAAAATTCTGTTTCATGTGTCAAGGACCTAGGAGACGAACTTTTGTTTCTCTCATTTATACTTTGGTTTATAATCTCGGCTGATTTATCTGTTGTTTTGATTCTACTCAAATATGATAATATATTGATTCATTCTATATCATAACGTTTTAATTTGTAATGAGAAAACAATGAAATAAAGACATGTTAAGTAAAATAGTTTTCTTCACAATACACAATAACCAGTACTGTGGTATTGAGTAATTCTTGAAATTCGATAGAAAAAGAATTAAGTAGTTGATCCCACTCGTGTGTCACATAAGCACACTAACAAAATTTTTGACAGAATTCTAATGAAATGACGACATTGATGTGCGGTAATAAAATTCAGGGACATCATTGATTGATTTTGGAATTGAGAAACCAAAGTGAGGAGAGAGGGTTCAGGGACCATTTGTGATAAAAAGCTTCCAAATTAATTATAAGTTATTAGAATAGATGATAACTTTATTTGTAAAGTAATGCTAGGGAGATCACATTTACATTTCTGAGTACCTGTGATGACCCGTCCTTAATTTTATTGTATTTTATTTTCCGAATTCGAGCCTCTTATGCTCGGATCTACACGGATCCAAAGTTAGAAGTTTGAACCGCAACTTTTTAGGTCGATTTCAAGGTTTTTTGGCCACTTTTGAGCCATACTGAGGTGAGATTCAAACTCTACACCCTCAAATTAGTCTAGGTTGTGAAATTGGTGAATTTTGGTTGAGTTTTGGACACTGAATGGATTCTGAAAAAATTTCGTTAAAAATCTCAGTTTTTGCCGAAATTTTGGCCAGTGCACGACAGCTCTGGTGACTGGCGTGAGGAAGAAGATGAGGAATATTTTGTATCGGTGACGAAATATTTTGTTAACGGTGTCAACATATTCTGCTAAAACCGAGGTATATTTCATTAACTTCTGCTAACTTTAACGACGTGTGTAACGTCACATTCCACCGCGTGTGTGTGACGTCACGTGGTGGCACGTTGCGGCGCGTGACAGTGCGTGAGGTTGTTTTTAAGTCATTTCAGTCCCCGTTCTGAGCAAACAGAGGGAATTTCGAGTCTTGTCCTTAGTAGTTATGAACTTTGAGTAGCTTAATGATTAGTATAGTTGTTTCGCATATAGAGGAGACTTATCCAGAGGAGTACAGAGGCCAGGCAAGGTAAGGCGGCTATGACCCGACTTATTTAGTTTCCACAGTAGTTTTGTGAAATGTTTTTACATCATGCCATGCTTTTACTTACGAGTATAAGTATAAATTGTGTTGTTGAGATTTATGAAATTATGATGGCGTGATCATACGTATTTTATTTACTCATCATACATGCATACACCAGTGTCTAGTACTCGTCCGGGCCAAGACCAACTTCACGTGTATGTTCACATCTGCACCGTTACGCTCACCTTGGATCCATTGTAGGTGCCAGCTTGTACTAGTTTGTATTAGGCAGCTAGGACTTGTATGTGACGAGCTTAGCACCAGCTTCACGTGTATGTAGTACTTGAGCGTATATTTATTACACCCAACCTGTTCCATGTAGCGGCTTTGTGCACGGGCTTGTGTGTCTGCATATCTTGATAAGCATACTAGATTATATATGTTGAGATATTTGTGATTTGTCTATATCCTTGGAATAATTGCCTTTATATTGTTATTGTGATTTTCATACTATACATAGTATGATTTTGGAAACTATACGGGTTTTTAAACCGAGGGGTTATTAACGTTATGAAACGTAAAGGTTTTAGAAACCCTTATTTTTACCCACTCACACTTTGTATTTTGCGCCCCTCCAAGACTTAGTAGCTGGACTTAGTGGCGAGCGAGGTTTCACTGGTGGTTCTGACATCCACTCCAGCTAATGTAGGGATTTCAATTCATGTTAGTTGTGTAATATCCATCCTACTCAGGATGGGAATATTCGTACTTTTACTGCACTTTTAACTATGCTCTGACATTGCATGCATTTGTAATAAGGGTTCTTCCCACACTTCTGCGCAGTCATATTCTTAGTAAAAGTTAGTTCTAGATTTCGGTTTTAATATATCCACATTTTCACACATCACTTGCATGACATAGCTTTCGTCACCCTTTTGGGTGTCAGCCCGCATGCCTCGATTTTGGCATCCTTTTAGATATCCGGGTCGGGGTGTGTCAGTACCACATTATATGACTTTTTAATAGAGGTAGGGTCTAATACATGTAGTTCCTTTGGCCTTTCACAGTAGTTTGAGTGAGTCTAATACTTATATATAGGAATCATGCAACCTGTGTTTGATACCTATAACATTACTGCTACACTAGTGTGTGTTCAATATATTGATATCACACTCATGAGTTTAATATATGACACGCATGAGTTTAATATGAGTTCAATATATTGGTATCACACTCAAATTTACTATCCCACTGTAGGAGTGATTCCTATATGAGTTCAATATATTGGCATCACACTCACTTTTTTCGGCCTACTATGGAAGGCCTTAGAGAAATGGTACAATGTGGTATACATAAATGTGATCTCTTGAACATTCTATTTACTTTTATTCATGTTAGTAATATCATTACCATGACAATTATGTTTATAATTGAGCAGTTCGAACTATGCATTATATTGTACGTTTAGGAACAACTGGCTAAGTTCTTTCTAATTTCTTTTTGAAGAAAGTTGATATTCCACCATAAAACCAATTGGCAATATGAGGAGTAGTCCAACCTCTTATAAGCCCTTACAAGGTTTCTCCTTTCACCGATGTGAGACTATTTTTCCTTCACATCCTCACATGCCCCTTCATGTGTGGCGGATTTTCAAGTCAAACACGTGGACAACACAAATTGGGTGACGTGGAGCATGTGTGGCCGTTGGGCTTCACACGTGGGTTAACCTACTCTGATACCATGAAAAAAGTTGAGGTTCTACCATAAAACCAATTGGCAATATGGGGAGTAGCTCAACCTCTTATAAGTCCTTGCAAGGTTTCTCCTTTCACCGATGTGTAACTGTTTTACTTTCACATCCTTACACTTTTAACGAGATAAGAGTAGAGTACGATAGTAGTTTTATGATCTGAGGCCTGATCTTAACTAGCCTAATCTTTCATCACCAATGCCAACATTGATTTTTTTTCCTCGTGCAAAGCTTGTATTCATTATCATTCTTATCAATGGTGTTTCTTCTATATGATCCATATTATGGTTGACTAGGATTCAATTAAAAATGTGATTAGTACATGTGGTATAAACAAGGCTTATTTATGGCAACACTCTCTGAAACTCACTTTCATTCTCACTTTGCTCCATGAAACTCAAATGTTCTCACTTAACACCTTAAAACTCAATTACATTCTGACTTTGCCACTTACCGTCAAAATCTATGGACAATTCCGCTATAAAAGCTTATGTGGCACGAAGTGGGACCCAAAAAACACTTTTTGCTGAATGTATGTCATGTGAGCAAAAATATAATAAAACTTGCCAAGCTCTTCTCCTTCTTTCTTTCGCACCATAACCATCCTTATCTCCCATGTCTGCCTACGCTACCAAGCATAAGCAAAGATCTACATATAATTAAAGCCTGATTTATCAAGAAATAAAATCCATTGATCAATTCCATTACGGGACGGCGACACCCTCGTACTTTTGAACTTGGTGCCGAGTTATGTGAGTGAGGGGACGATTATTTGAGATCGAGCGGTATCTGGGCGCGGCGGTGGAGTGGAATTCAACTGGAGAAGAGATGGAGGAACATGGAAGAGAAGTGGTGAAGGGTGGATTGGTGGGAGATGGCGTGGTGATCAGGGAGGGAA
The DNA here is from genome assembly GCA_018257905.1 of Gillenia trifoliata. Taxonomy (NCBI): domain Eukaryota; kingdom Viridiplantae; phylum Streptophyta; class Magnoliopsida; order Rosales; family Rosaceae; genus Gillenia; species Gillenia trifoliata. Next base: position 23,958,536 of record CM031080.1, read on the forward strand.
GAGGGGAACAAGGCTTACGAGAGGGAAGGGGTAGGCTTTGGGATTTTTTTCTGAACAGATTTTTTTATTTTTTATATTTAAGTTAATTAATTTTACAAACTTGTTGTGACCTATTTATTGAAGGGAAAAAAAATGAGGAGCAGCGGCAAGGAGAGAAAGAGAGAATATGGCTTAGAAAAATTGTAGTATGATTTCTCTTATGCCAAATAAATACAAACATAATAAGATAGAAACACTAGATTACATAGGACTCCTAAATTATATTTATCAAGTATTTATACAATTACATAATATTATGATTATTTACAAAAAAAACTAACATTTTTTTAGCTTATTATTATTTTTCTAACACGGCATACTTCAGCAAACAGTGAGTCGCACTTCGTGCCACATAAGTTTTTTTATTAGAATTGTTGACAGACTTTTGTTAGTAAGGGGCAAAGTGTGAATGTAATTGAATTTTAAAGTGTTAAGTGAGACCATAGGGCATGTTGCGGTAAATAAGTCTATAAACAATTAGTTTTTTTTCTGTCAAACTATAAACAATTAGTTGACCCTTCTTTTTATTGTGAAATGAAAACACAAATATCTCATAGGAGGCTGATCTGACACCCGTAGCTTGCTAGCACGAGACAGACTGAGAGTCTGAGACAGTCATGCTATTCCATTAAAAGCAAAGCATACGAATTACCTCATGCTTAATATTTCCCTTCAAGCTAGTCATGAAAATAAGGTCCAACTTACACACTACGTAGTATCAAATACTACGAGTATTGGATGATTTGAATTCACAGAACCCACGGAACCTATATCATCCAAAACAATCCACGTTATCCAATATTCATAGCATTCCATACTACGTAGTATAGAAAAAATTTCGATGAAAATGACCTAATTCATGAACATTACGAGGAATCCAAATGAGTTGATCGTAGACTAGCTAGTGAATAGTGATTTGAAGAATGACATTCTGCCTTTTGCTTTTGCTCCAATGCCAGCAAACAACAAGCAATCATGGCAGTATCTACATATGAAGCACACTTGGACATATAATATAAGGTGGCCAGGCGAAGCTCCAAATAGGGTAAGAATGAATCTTTCGTTGGATTTGGCAAAGAGAAGGGCCACTGCGGTACGGCTCTGATCCATCCCTCTCCCTTGGATTTTCCTATGATTCTTCAGCATCCACTTTCCACAGATGACTCTGACATCCCACTAATTACACTCTTCACTTCCAACAAGTAATCTACCAAACAAATTCCCATCCATTGCTACATTTCGAATCTATCGGTCGTTTTGATTTTTAATCATGTGTTAAGTTAAAAATTAGCATTGTTTCAGTCTTAAACTTTTATTTGAACAAACTGATCAATACTAAACCATAATTAAAAAATCACATTTTTCCAACACAAATACATTGTTAAGATTACAAACTATTGCAAATTGATTTTGTATTGGATGCTCTCATTAATTCTTTTATTATTTTAGTATTAGAGTAGACAATGCATCATCTACGCCATTTATGAATAGTCTACATTGTACATTGTAGGTGATACTAATTTCAGTATTGACTAACCCCAAATGCGTCTATTTTCTTTTTATCTGACTAAACATATATAGTAACCCACTTTTCAAAGTTATAGCTAGCAGGAAAATGGCCAACAATCTACTATGTGGATAAAGAATGTCTTAATCTAATCTTTGTGCGGATCATGATTGAGCAATAAAGCCTATAACACATGGATATTTCAGTCTCCACAGTCGCGATACTAGTCACTCAGTGGCGGAGCCACCTTAGGGACTAGGGTAGGCCCAGGTCTATTCCGAAATTTTTTTCTCTGTTAAATTTAGGGAGTAGGCTACAATGCTCGCAAGCATTGAATGCTTACACCGATCTCACCATTAAAATGAGGGAGGAGAGAGGAGAGAGGGGGGAAAGGAGGGTGAGATTGGTGTGAGCATTCAATACTTACGAGCACTGTAGCCAGTCCCTAAGTTTAGTTGTATTGGTCAATTCACATTAATTTCAATCCAACAGATACAAAGGTAAGGTTTTAGGTAAGGTTTTAGTTATTGGGGATATGTTATAATGGTTACAAGTATTTCATGTTTACACGAATCTAACTATTAATTATTAATTTTTTTTAATAATTAATGAATAAATTCGTGTAAGCATGAAATGCTTGTAAGTATTCTAGCTGGATCCTAATTATTGACATCAAATATTCAAAACTATAATTCTATATTAATTAATCATATTTTCTTTTTTTTTCCTGGTAAATATATATATTATTTTGCTTTGCTTGAAGACACTATTATTTTGCTTAATTTTCATCTCCCTTTATTTAATCTATGAAATCAAGAAGAGAAAAAAATTTCCTGTATTCAAATTAGCACAACAAAACCCTTCAAATTCTTTCATACCTTATATTTCTACAAAAATGTTCTCTTGGTCACAAGAGAAAAAAGAATTCATGGTCACTCAGCCTTGAATTTGATATCAAGAATAAATAAAAATGAATGTGCTCTTAATATTTTATTTTCAACCATTAATATTAATTCAACCGTGAGTAACTATGGTCACCCTAGACTATGTTCCTATATAACACTAACTGAAATATATAATAAAAAGAAATTTTCTTTATATATTCTAAAGTGTGCCCCCACCCAGTGTGAATTCCTAGCTCGCCACTGCTAGTCACTTTCACAGCACTACAAGGCAGCTACTGATCTATTTATCCACGCGAGGATTTTGTTTCCCTCACAATAAAAAAGGGGTCTGGCTGTGGTGCTACGGAGCACCGCATGCTACGGCACCACATGCGGTAGAGATTTCTTTCAGTTTTATTTATATTAAGTTTTTGGAAAAATGATTCAATCTAGGCCATTGATTGCACGTAGCATGTGGTGCTACGTAGCACCACAGAAATTTCCATAATGAATGGTACAAGTGGGTACATTTTTTTTGTTAATATCCCTTTATCTTTCTCTAAAAGAATGTATTATGTAGTACTGTGCAGAAAAGATCAAAGTGCCCCTGGATTGAGACCGACGGGACTACTGCTTCACATATTTAAGACAATGTGGTTGGCCTATTTTTTTCCCCCTCTTTTTTAGCCCAAAATGTCGAGGCGGATTTGATGAATTTGAGCTAATCTTTGTACATTATGGCAAGGGGAAGGTGCTCTTTTTCATTTGGTTTTCAAGTCGAAGGTTTTTTACAAAGGCCCAAACTTGCCATCTTTTTTCTCCCCTTGGTTGTTTCTTATTATTGTAAACTCTTTAGTCATGGGAATGAAATTCAACTATTTCGAAAAGAACAAAAATGCAAGTAGGAAATTTTACATTATACATGATAATATTTGCCTAACCACTAGAATAATATTTAATCATATATATTTGTGTTTTTGATGAGTTATTCTGCATAGATGATGAAATCCTGATTGACAAAAGTGTAGGAAATGCTACTTTTAGAAAAAGAGTTAAGCATTTTCTTTTACATATGTTTTGCAAGTTTTTTTAGTTATTAGATTGAACAAATCAAACAAGAATCAAAAAGTAAAATTAAGCAAAAAAAAGTAGTGCATAAGGTCATAAGTGAGTGAGGAAATCACTTCGCTAACTAACAATGTGCCGAAAATAGGCGTGTCACAAGACTGACGTCCAATCTCATGTCTTGTAGTCAAATATCTCGTTGAAAGCCGAAAGATGAAAAACCACTGACATGGAATCAATAGTCAGGCAGTGGATTCACTTATCTTTTTCTTTTCTTCTTTTCTTCTTTTCTCTTCGATTCATTGGTCTTCCATTCATGCATGATTTGCATTCAGTGAATCATTTTGAGCGTCAAAGGAATGGTTGAAAGAGCGTGGCAGGTTTTGATGAGATTCTGAGATAGGAAATCAAATTCCCCAACTCACAAGATGTTTCGGAATTATCCCAGAAAACAAACGCGAAACTGCTGAAATTGCTCCCAGACATCCAGAATGATGCTCCCATATCCAACTAAATATAGCCAAACAGTGTGCCAAAGCTGACCCGTCACTTTGGTCTGCCATGCTATTTTGGAACATACGGCGCCAGATCATCAATTCTGAAAATCCATGATTCGGTGCCTACGTCCATTTTTAATGCTTTGGTCGTGTCCACGTTTGGAGAGAAAGAGCGGGAGTTTCTCTGCCATGCATTATGTATACTGTACATTTTCTTCTTCCTTTGATTTAGACCCGGTTAAAGCACAACATTTTACAGAAAAGTTAAATCAAACATTTTGTTAATTAACATCTTTTGAATTTTTTATTTGAGGATTAAATGTTTTATAATATATTTTTAATGACAAATTCACCCTTTTAAATAAATAAGGAAAATAATTTTAAAAAAAATATTGATTAAAAGTAACATTTGATCCAATTTTACATTTTTAATTTTGAAAGCTTGCATTGGCGCCATAAAAACCTGAATTCATAAAAAAATAATTTGTAATAAACCCCTATTGTTGGAGTAGAATCTATGAAGCATGGGTGCGGGAGCGGGAGCGGGAGGTTCAGAGATTTGTAAAAGCTCAAAAAACCTTGATTTGGAAGCGGCGGAGATTCGGCAATTAAAAAATATTAAAATAATTCAAACATGACAAATTGAAATCCAACATAAATCACGAATTCAAATCCAAATCCAAAATAAAACATAAGATGGACGAAGATGTGATGGAGAGAGGAGAGGCGACGGAGATGCAACAAGTAGGTAGTAGATGCCAACATGAGTCTGTTGCTGAAATTGTCGAGCGGAGAGAGCGATACAATTGTGCGGCTATGATTTGGGGTTAGAGATTTAGACATTTAGGTTGAGTTTTTAAAATTATAAAATAACTCAGAATTCTTCTTAAAAATTTCAAATGCACCCATAAATTTCAAAATTTCTTTCAAATTTGTCTCTGGAGATTCCGAGCCAATCCCTGCCGCTCCCGCTCCTGGAGAGCAATTTGGCACCAAATTGAAGAACCCATGCTTCATACGGTAGAACAAAAATAAAATAAAATAAAATAAAACCTATTGTTGAAAAAAAATGAACACATGGACACTTAGCAATAGATATCAAAATATATCCACACTACCTATACATTCGGTATCAAACTCATCCATATTACTTATACATTCGGTATCAAACCCAACCAAGCTACCTATATTTCTTTATGACTGCAACATAAATCAAAACGCACCCACATTACCTATACATTCGGTATCAAACACGAATCAAAATCCAACCTTTCCAAAAGGTAAATAATACTTAAAACAACTATAACATGCCATGCTGCTAAGTACACAAATGACCTTGAAAAATCTCTGTCTTCATCAACAACCATCTATATATAATAAGAGGCAAGAAGAACAAAAGAAAACGGAAAAGAAGAAAAATATGCAAGAAATATGAAACGAAGGAGGAGGAGAAGTAGGATATATACCAACTGTTGTAGATAATATTGACATGTGATAAATGTGATTGTGTAAATCCTAGGTAGATATGGATTGAAATATTCTCATCATCCTAAAATCCTTATTCCATTATGATTGCACTTGTTTCACTATAAATAAAGGCACCAGTATGAGGGAAACCACACACCATAATTTTCCTCATCCCTATTTCTCTCTATTCTCTCTGTGCCGCCGGCCATCCTTTTCCCTGTTCTTAAACCCTTCAATAAAATAGGCCACACCACGTTATCAACACGCTTCTGACGCTACGCTATAGAATCTGAAGGGCATTCCTTTACAAACAAATTGTTGCACCATCATCATCAGCAATACAACTACTTCTAAAACACGATCTCAATGTTGATATTTTTTCAACCTTGATTGCATGAACTTTCACCATGATGCATGAACCCAATTTTCTGCTTTTAACGAATTATAATCTTCTGCAAATATTGTGTTCGCATTGAATTTAATATATCTGCTATATATTAAGTGAATTGATGATTGTGTGAACAAATGAATTTTTTGGTTTTTCGATTTTTCTAAAAAAAATTTCATATTTTGAAAAAAAAAAAAAAAACCTTGAAGTCTAGCCGAGCTGCCCTGAAGTCGAGCCAAGCTGCCCTGGAGCCGAGCCGCCCTGAAGCCGAGCCGACCCGTACCCGGCTCTAGTTGAGCCACCATGCCCAAAGCCGATTTGGGCCTCTCTCCCTTCTCGGCCCAACACAGCTCTGCATGGGCTGCCTGTGCTTCCCCTTCTCGGCCTGCTTCAAACCAGGCCCCTGTGGGCTTAGCCCATTGTTATTTACCTGTAGCCATTTGGGCCTGCTGCCCAAGTCTGCCAACTGGCCTGCAGCCCAGTTTTTTTTTTTGTTTGAGCCTACAGCTCCAAACTTAGTCCACCCAAATTATTTGGGCCATGATTTTCACACCCCGTAGGCCCCGTAGACCTACGTTCATCTACCTGTTTATGCTATATATGTTAATTTTTTATTTTGTTTGTTCTGTATATTGCATTTGCTTGCAGGTATCCATGAACTTGAAGTTTATAAATTCGAACCCGAAGTTTCAAACAAGTGCCATGAAACCCGAAGTTTCCCTAAAAATAAAAAATACCCATGAAACCCGTAGTTTTCATGAAAATTTAAACCAAAACATGTCTAATAGAACCTGAATGTTCTACTCCATGTCTATGAACCGTTTTTCATAGTATTGACTTCAATCTCGTTCTCTTCGTTACAACGACATGTTGAATTTGAACAAACTCAACTTTACCGCTATGGAAGTCTCTAGAAGGAACTACCTCAAGTGGGTACAACATGTGAAGCTACACTTCACTGCAAAGAGCCTTAGGGTTACCATTGAAGCTGAGACGGATAAAGCGGTTAGCGAAGCGGACAAAGCAACCGCCATGATCTTCATTCGAAGACATATGCACGACGCACTACAGACCGAGTACCTCGCTGAAGAGGATCCAAAAGCTTTATGGCTCGCTCTGAAAGAGTGCTTTGACCATCAAAGAGATATTTTCTTGCCTGAAGCAAGACACGACTGGCAGCATTTACGCTTCCAAGACTTTAAGTCTGTGAATGAATACAACTCTGAAGTTTGTCGAATTTGATCACTTCTCAAGTTTTGCAAAGAAGACTTGACTGAACAAGATCTCCTGGAGAATACCTATTCAAATTTCCATGCCACCAATATTGTCTTGTAGCAACAATATAGGGCACATAAATTCACTAAATTCTCGGATTTGATCTTTGTCTTACTACTTGCTGAAAAGCAAAACCAGCTGTTGATGAAAAATCATCAAACTAGACCTACTAGCTCGACCATTGTGCCTGAAGCACACTTTAGCACGAATCGAGGCCAAAACCGACACCAGAGGCGTGGTGGGAAAGGCAAGGGTGCTAACCCTAAGCCACAAGCCCAAGGTCGACAGAGTGTAGCCCCATCCAAGGGAAGAAATAAAGCCCCGAAGCGCACTAATTTAGCTCCCAAAGCCTCAAACTTCAAGACTAAAAGCAAGGCAACCAAAGAGGCGAGTCTGTGTTACTGCTGTGGTTCTTAGGACCATTGGTTCCGCACTTGCCGTGATTTAGCTAACGCTGTTGCTAAGTATCATTCAAGTCGTAAAGCCGTAGAGACTAATCTTGCTCAAGTGGATAATCCCGAAGATACTACACTGGAGATTTCTAATTTTCAAGAAGCATCTACTCCGACGGAAAATTAGATTTTAGACATGGGCCTATCTGTTGGCCGAAAATCACCACTAGTGGCCAACAACCACTAAGTGGCTGAAACCCCCCATCTTTTGGTTTAAGTTTTGAACAATTTTTCCTTTTTGTTTGGATGATTTGTTTGATATTTGTTTTAAGTTTTTGGATATTATTTTATGGAAATTATTTCTCGAATGATTAATTGAATGAATGATCTTTTAATTTCCTTATACATGTGACCAATTCAACTAATTTATTTCTAGGTATGTCTTGTGGGGAAGTTAGTTGTCTGGCAGACAGTGCAACTACGCACACCATTTTGCGTGAACGCATCTACTTTTCTAACTTCATACCTAAAATATCACCTATGACAACCCTTTCAGGCTCATCTAACTTGATTGAGGGGTATGGCACTGCCCACCTAATGTTGTCCAATGGTACTAAATTAACCATTAAAGAGGCACTTTACTCACCCCATTCCGGAAGAACGTTGTTAAGCTTTAAAGATATTCGAGATAATAATTACCACGCTGAAACTTCTGAAGAAAATGGAGTTGAATTCCTTTGCATCACTTCCTATGAATATGGCCAGAAGCGTATTCATGAGAAGATGGAGCGCCTTCCAAATGGCTTGTATATTACAACCATTCGCTCTGTTGAGGTCCACCATGTGGCCAGCCTTAATAATGGGCTTGCAATGGAACATTTGTTTTGGCATGACCGTTTGGAACACCCTGGACGAATTATGATGCGCCGTATCCTCAGTACTTCATACGAGCATCCCTTTATCCTCAATAAGGACTTCGTTCCTCACACTTTTCCATGCCAAGCATGCTGCCTGGGTAAGCTAATCACTCACCCATTCATGCACAAGATCGAAATAGATCCTCCCAAATTTCTTCAGAAGATTCAGGAGGACATTTGTGGACCTATTCAACTATCTTGCTGACCATTTAGATACTTTATGGTATTGGTTGATGCTTCCACACGTTGGTCACACGTGTGCCTTATGTCCACTCGTAATGCAGCATTCTCCAAACTCCTAGCTCAAATTATTAAGCTAAGAGCTCACCACCCTGGTTATCCAATTAAGTCAATTCGACTGGATAATGCTGGAGAATTTACATCGAAAACTTTTGATGACTATTGCTTGTCTATTGGGATTTAAGTTGAACATCATGTACCCCATGTTCACACCCAAAATGGCTTGGCAGAAGCGTTCATTAAGCGCCTTCAAATGATTGCTCGGACTTTGGTAATGCGAACCAAACTTTCGATATCTGCTTAGGGCCATGCAATACTTCACGCAGCAGTGTTGGTCCGCTTGAGACCCATTCTGACCCAACCTTATTCTGCGCTACAGTTGGTGACTGGATACTAGCCCGACATCTCACATTTGCGCTGCCCTTACGTACCAAAATGGGTCATCATCGAAGATTGGGAATCTATGTCAGTTATGATTCTCTTTCGATCATTTGTTACTTAGAACCTTTGACAGGCGATCTCTTTACCGACGTTAGGGGGAGATAAGAACATAGTTGTTCTTGAAGAACGCCACGAATTGTCGTGGTCTAATCCCACTATATCTCATTTAGATCTCCGCACTGCTCAGTCTGAAACTGAGGTGCAACGTATTTTAGATCTACAGAGCATTGCTCAAAGTATGTCAGATGCTTTTACTGATCTAGCGAAAGTGATGAGATCACATATACCAACTGCAAACGTGCCTGCAAAGATAGATGTACCAAACGTACGTCGAACCATAGCTCCTAAAGGACGAAACTCCCCCAAAGGAAGTGTGGCCGTACCTGTTGTGCGGCTCGGTACCCTTGCAGCTAATCAATCATCTTCTCTTACCCTGAAGAGTGACAGACCTGTTGGTTCACAGGATTCACAACCCCATAAGAGGAAACCCACATCACCAACTAGTGAGCCTAGTTCAAATCCTACCATTGCCAACTCGTCCTTTTCAACGCATGAGGTTATTCTAGATTACGATAGTGTCCTTGAAGAGACCAATCCGCCTCTCGAGAATCATGAGATTTTGGTCCATTATGCTAGCTTGGATGTACTTTGGAATATGAATGAGATGATAGTCAACGATGCATTTGCATATGTAGTAGCTACTGATATCATGTTGAGCGATGACATTGAATCACGTTCCGTTGATAAATGTCGACGTAGAACCAATTGGTCCAACTGGAAACAAGCAATCCAGGTCTAACTTGATTCACTTGCGAAACTTAAAGTGTTTGGACCTGCAGTTCCTACACCTCCACATGTGAAGCACACCTTGTGGCACAAGGTTTCTCTCAACGCCCTGGGATTGATTACGAGGAGACTTATTAACCCGTAATGGACGTTATAATGTTCTGCTACCTTATCAGTTTGGTAGTTTTCGAAAAACTGAACATGCAGCTTATGGATGTGGTAACTGCGTATCTCTATGGGGATCTTGATATGGAAATATACATGAAAGTTCCCGAAGGACTTACATTAACTGGATCAAATAGTTTTAGCCCACAGAACACCCTCTCAATTAGATTAAGGTGTTCACTTTACTAAAGCAATCTGGACAGATGTGGTATAACCGTCTGAGTGAGTATTTGATTAGTTAGGGATATGTGAATAATGAATTATGCCCATGCGTGTTTATTAACAAGTCACATTCCGAATTTGCCATAGTTGCAGTTTATGTCGATAACATGAATCTCATTGGGACTCCCGAAGAGCTTGAGAAAACTGTCTCGCACCTGAAGTCAGAATTTGGGATGAAAGATCTTGGAAAAACTTGATATTGCCTCGGGTTGGAGCTTGAGCATTGTTCGGATGGTATTATGGTCAACCAATTGAATTACACCCAGAAGGTGTTACGTCATTTTAATGAGGATAAAGCGCAACCTTTGAGTACTCCTATGGCCGTTCGAAAGCTAGATGCAAAACGAGACCCTTTTATCCTAAAGACGATGAGGAAGAGGTTTTAGAGCCTGAAGTTCCATATCTGAGTGCAATTGGCGCTTTATTGTACTTAGCTCAGTGCACTAGACCGGACATCTCATTCTCTGTTATTCTTCTTGCAAGATATAGCAATGCGCAGACATTGGAATGGTGTTAAAGACATCCTTCGTTACTTTAAGGGTACTTCGGATTTGGGTTTATTCTATCCCTATGCATCTCATAATAGATCACACCTCTTTGGTTTTCGGAATCATGCTTGCCTTGTTGGTTATGCTGATGCAGGTTACTTATCTGACCCGCACAAGGCACGTTCTCAAACGAGTTTTGTCTTTATCGTTGGAGACACTGCAATATCTTGGAGGTCAACCAAACAGACCTTAGTTGCCACCTTTTCGAACCATGATGAGATTCTTGCCCTCTATGAAGCTACTCATGAGTGTTTTTGGCTGAGAGTTGTTGTTGACCATATTCGAAGCAACTACAGACTTTCTTCCGTCATTGATGTCACAACAACGATCTTTGAAGATAATCCCGCCTGTATTGACCAGATCATGAAAGGATATATCAAAGGAGACAACACCAAGCATATTGCTCCAAAATTCTTCTCCTCACATCAGCAGCAAGAGCATCAGAAGATTGAAGTCAAGCAAATCCATTCCCAAGACAACCTTGCCAACCTCTTCACCAAGTCACTGCCGAAGTCTACCTTTCAGAAGCTTGTTCAAAGAATTGATATGCGTAAATTGTCTGCTATGCAACGTGGTTAATTTCTCATTCGGAATTTTGTCAAACTTAGGAAGAATATCCAGAAATATACTCGCTTGACCTTAATGTACTCTTTTTTCCTATGATCAGGATTATTTTTTCCCATTGGGTTTTTGTTGCCAGACTAAGCTTTAACGAGGTACCCATTCTGGGCTGGTCATACCCTTGTGTGCATCCTACTGACATCCGGTAGATGTTTAGTTTTGACATTGCATTAACTCACTTTTTTCCTTAGACTATGGATTTTGTCCCGCCTTGGATTTTACCATAACCAGGTTTGTGAGAATTTTTACTTTTTTTTTTATGCAAGTTCCGTACTTGAGACTAGAATGTTCTCTATCGTGCCTACGAGGCGACTTCATCAACTATCTCTACATCATATTGAAGATTTGATGCGATATCTACTTGAGTGTTTGCACACTCAAGGGGGAGTGTTGTAGATAATATTGACATGTGATAAATGTGATTGTGTAAATCCTAAGTAGATATGGATTGGGATATTCTCATCATCCTAAAATCCTTATTCCATTATGATTGTACTTGTTTCACTATAAATAAAGGCACCAGTATGAGGGGAATCACACACCATAATTTTCCTCATCCCTATTTCTCTCTATTCTCTCTATTCTCTCTGTGCCGCCAGCCATCCTTCTCTATGTTCTTAAACCCTTCAATAAAATAGGTGACAACACCAACATATATATAAGACTCAAATCTGATAATTTGTAAGGTAAAATCAATTTGTCCAAATAAATAACTTTTTTTTTAAAGCAATATTAATTTACACTAGGAGAGGGGGAAATGTTTGAATCTGGGATGCTGTGGGTGAAAGAGGAAGGCCCTAACCATCAAAGTAATCCACGACTTGCATCCACCTAAACCCTATCGAGAGAAAAATAGGTATGAAACAAAATGAAAAATGAGAACCATAAATATTAAATGATCTTATCAACTCATTATGAAAAGTTTCTTAACATAAAAATGGTCATAGAGTGTGTGGAAGTTTCTTAAAATTGTATATATACTAAAACTCAATTTCAAAACACTGTTCATAAGAGCAGTGTGCTGACTCTTTTGTCCCCATTTAATTTCTTTTATTTCATTCTGCCACTGTGTCTTTATACATACTTTTTTTTTGCCCTTTTCTTCCGCCTGCTTGTCTCTTCCCTCTCGCTCCTCTCCCTACTGCGACTCACCACTGTGGCCAGCGACGCGTTCGTCCTTATCTTCGTTCTTGCTCCAGTTCAATTTCCTCCATGTTTCCTTCAACGACAAATCCAAAACCCAGCGCACCCATCTAACCCCACAAATTGCTCGAGATCGTTCCATAGCCTCTTTTACTCGATGTCCCCCTTCACCAACTTCCCTCCTCCCAACATCGTCCCTATCCCTAGCTGCAGCCGCTTGAAAGCCTGGGCATCCAAAGCTCATTTTTTCCGATTATTTGAATCTCTGATTTTTCAACCAATACTCTCGCTGGCGTTTTTCGTGAAGACCCAAAAAAGGTATAAAATCTTTCCATAAATTTTTAATTCTGATTTTTTATTTTTTGAACTTTTTATTTGGGTGCATGCGGTTGGCTATTGAGAGTTTGGGATTTGGGTTGGTCAATTTTTCTGGGGTTTGGCTGATAATTGTGTTTCTTTTTTCTTTCTCAATTAGGGAGATGTTGGTGCTTTGTTAGTATAAAAGGTTTTTATTTTCTTCTAATTGTGGAATTCATTTGTTGGTAAGGATCATTTAAATTTTGGTTTAGGCGTAGAGGAAGCAAAATCAGAAGGTTATAAATTAGTGGTATAGTTTAATTTTTATATTTGATGCATCGTTGGATTAAATGAATACATTCTTGGATTATTTACAGTTAGAGAATTACATTCTTATTATGATACACGATATTTATAAAGATGATTGTGATTCCGGATTAATTTCCTAAAGGAATGTAATTCAGGCAACACCTTACTGGGAAACAGTTTATGAATCTCATCCATGTAGATATCAACCATACCGACATTTTTTTTCTGCTCAATGTTTCTCTAACATCAAACTTACATTTCGCAGCAGTCTAACTTTGCATCTTTAGCCCAACACATATAAAAATTGGCCTCGATACCTATCATGTAGACCGTTAACAGGAGGCTTAAACAATTAAAAGCTTGAATCGTTAGTGCTTTAATACGTTAGGTAGTAATTTAAAGAAAAAAAAGTTGAACCCTTTATAAAATTGCTTTAAAACATTAAGAGAGAAAAAAAATTTCAATTCCATTTCGATTCTGCTTCCTTTTGTAATGTTCAAATTCAATTTTTTGTCAAAGGCTCAAGCCATTCACTTACAAGAATATATTTTAATGTTGTCCCAGTTTTGTTAATTTCAAAGTTTCTAAATTGCTGATGGATTTACCCTTTTTTTTTTTTTTTTTGGAATTTTCAAAATTTTAAAATGTTGGAGGAAGAACTTGGTTGTTTGACATTTTAAGGTATATAATTTGCTTTTCTTTTGTTTTAGTTTCTTTAGTTAGATGGTTAATTCACGCCAATGCTTTTGTTTAGTTAGATAGTTTCTTTAGTTTGTTCACTGGATACTGTGTATGTGATTTTTAAACTAATAATAAAATTCACTCGGATCGTCAAGTTTTGTTTAAATCTTATAAATTTGGTTATTTTGTATGATCATAATAGGTTTGTAATTTTGAAAATGTCTAAAAAACAAATTATGTCAACAAAATTTCAGCAAGATTTTTCACTGACAGTGACAACTGATTTGAAAATTAGTATGAAATTGGATGCTGTGTTCGTCTACTCTATTTATGGTCGAAAATACTGTGAATGATAGAAATTTGCAGATGTGGGTTAGCATTAGAGTATTGCATTGTCAAAAAAAAAATTGTATGTTTACATATGATATCATGTTTTACATTTATGCAATTAGAATGATTAGATAAGGTCTACCAATTTATTCTTACCTCTTGCTAATCTTACCACACTAGACATTAATGCTTACCTCAAAAGTTGAATTTCTATAAAAATACTTAATTTAACATATACTTGCAAGTTGGGAAACAAAATACGTAGAAGAACTTATTGAATTGTATAATATAATGGTTAAATTTAATTGAATGATAGCTAACATAGTGAGTGAAAAAAATATAAGCAATGGATAACATGATGTTTTTTAATCATTCTATGATCTTCCAATAAAATTTGTTTTATTTTAACAATTATTCTAGCTATGAGAGATATTTTTGTCATTGAGTGAGTTTTAGAATTTTAAAACAAGATATAGATGGAGATAAAATTTTAAAACAAGATAAAATTTTATAACAACATAACATCAATTTACTGTTATTCTTCTTTCTACTCTTTTTTTTTTCCTGTTTGTCTCAATTGAATTTTAAAGCAAGATATAGATGAGTTAGAAGTTCCAAAATTTAAATGATCAATTTATTGAATGAAAGTAGGTTGAGATAATGTTTTATTGAGATTTTGTGGCTGCCTATTCTCTCATATTTAGGAAGGATGACATTGCCTGTATACGTGTTCGAACACTTGGATGAACTGAAGAAGATATCAAGTATATAATTTGTTCCTTACCAAAAGTACAGCGATTTAGATCCCTTTTTTTTTTTTATATTGTTTGTATCCTTTCAATTTGATTGTATTTTATTATTAATTAATTTGTTTTCAAATCTTGCAGTCATGAGAAGAAAGATTAAGGCAGCTCGCGGTGACAGCCCTAGATTTTTGAATCTCTTTTGGGGATTTTTCTATTGGCTGAAGGTTAGTTGTTTTTTACTTTTGTTGTCACTTTTACCAATAAAATATATGCATGATGATTTTCTTCTCCATCTCGCTCCGCATACAGATGATTTACTGCTTAGTGTGGCCATACATTCTTATATACTAATTTTCCCTTCTTCTGGTATAACGAAATAATCACAAAGTTGCTTTCATATTTAGATAGGAATCATGTGACTGAATTCATGCATATGCAGTTTAGATGAAATTCTGTTTTTAATTTTTGTTTTCTTTTGAATTTCAGTTCAACGTTGTCGTGGAGAACAAAGGAGACACCACTATCGGAGTTACGGAATTGGGTGTCTCTAGTGGAACAAATCTTTACTGTTTGAACTTCATACAATTTTGGACATAAAAGGGCACTCTACAAGTCTGGTAAGACCATAGCTTTTGAAAAATACTCCCTGGAGATGGATGTAAATAGCTTTTGAAAAACACTCCTTACACATGAACACATGGATGTAATATATACATGTAATATATGGATGTAATTTTCAAGACTTTTCACACCTTGAACCAAGTTTCAAACCCCGCAGCAACGCGCGGGTGCACCTGCTAGTACTCTACTATAAATACGTTCATATCTACTATGAAAATTACATTACCTCACTTCTTGCATACCAAGTCTCATCCCACATATCTCAAATCTTTCATCCTGCGTAACCTCCATTGTATTGTTACCACATAATTTCATTGTATTTTGCACACTGTATGAATGATAAATTTAGTATTCTGAAACTAAATCTTTAAAAAGGAATCATTTTAAGGGGACTTCTTATGGCTAAAAATGATATCGTCAAGTAGCTAAGAGAATTTGCACACTCTAATGATGAATGATTAGTAGTTGAAGCTCAAGCGGCTAAAAGAATTTGCGATCTATGAATATGAAGTCAAGTAGTAATCCAACAAGTCCGTTTGTGACTCATGACTTGTGACCGGTAACGGCAATGCGGTAGTCTGTACATTATTGCGTCAATGAATCAAACTTAATTCCACCCAGTTCGATCATTGAAGATCATAAGTTTGCATGTAAAGAAATTTAAAAAATAAATAAATAAATTGTTGAAACCTACCAGGTTATTAATGTCAGATTGGTTCAGTTTGTTTTCCATTTTAACATCGTTGTCAATTTGTTGTAACGAATGATGCTAAATAATACGGCAATTGCTGCATTATGTGGCTGTCCGTCTTATTCATTGCCCTTTTTTTCAATTTCTATCAATTTTGTGTTAATAAGTTGTCTTGTCACTTCCATAACATTCAATTCGACAATGTAACTGTAAACTAATTTTCGTTTATTTAGATGTGATTTCTTCGTTTATTTAGATGTGATTTCAAGTAAGCAGATGGTCACATGGCATGCAATTGGCATGGTCCAAAAATGTTTGAATATTTTTCAGACATTTGTTTATTTTTCAGGGTCCTGTCACAATCTCATTTATCGGCTTCGACTGTATCTTGTCCATTGACATAAACTAGTCTTTGCAAATTGCAAGTTCTTGGTTGAAAATCTGAACCATAAGTAGTGCTCGATCTGAAAAGAAGTTAGTTGATCCCAAATCCACATAAATAAATATATAAAGGCTCTTCTATTAATGTTATCTATTTGTAGGTTGAATTATGCACCTTCAAGATTATGACATGTTCGATGTGAAAAATAAATAGAAAACTGTTGTGGCCTATTTTATTGAGAGGTGCGGCCAAGAGAAAAGTAGAGAGAAAGTGAGAAGGACTTGAGGAATTGTAGTACATATTCCTTGTGCCTAGTGCCTTTATTTATAGTGAAACAAGTACAATCATAATAAAACAAAGATTTTAGGATGATGAGAATATTCCAATCCATATCTACCTAGGATTTACACAATTACATTTATCACGTGTCAATATTATCTACAACACTCCCGTGTGCAAATACTCAAGTAGATATCGCATCAGATCTTCAATATGATGTAGAGATAGTTGACGAAGTCGTCTCGTAGGCACGATAGAGAACACTCGAGTCTCATATAGGGATTTGCATAAAAAAGTAAAAAATCTCACAAAACCTGGCCATGGTAAAACCTAAGGCAAGACAAAACCCATAGTCTAAGGAGAAAAATGAGTTAATGCAATGTCAATACTTAACATCTTCAAGACGTAAGCAATAAGAAAACACACAAGGGTATGACCAGCCCAGAATGGGTGCCTCATTAAAACCTAGTTAGGCAACAAAAACCCAATGGAAAAAATGGTCATGATCGTATGGAGAAAGAGTACATTAAGGTCAAATGACTATACTTCAGGATACTCCCCCTGAGTTTGACAAAACTCCCTTTGAGAACTACAAGTGTTGCAAATGAGAAAATTTGCTCATACCAAATCCTTGAACAAGCTTCTTCGGTAGTGACTTCGTGAAGAGGTCGACAAGGTTGTCTTCGGATCGGATCTTCTTGACTTCAATCTTCTGATGCTCATGCTGATGTGATGTAGACGCAATATTCTTGGATGTATCATGTTATAGTATGGTCAATACATGCGGTGTTGTCTTCATAGATCGTCGTTGGGATTCAACGAAGGATGAAGAATTACAAGTGCTTCGAATATGCTCCCACGTACACATGTGGCATCATGTATGGTGATGAGCTCGAAGACGTCACAACTAAGGTCTATTTGGTTGACCTCCAAGATATTGCGGTGTTCCTAACGGTAAAGACATAATCTGTTTAGAAACGTGCCTTCTGCGGATCAGACAGACAGTCTGTGTCAGCGTATCCCACAAGGTAGGCATCATTCCGATACCCAAGCGGTTGTGGTTAATTCTGAGATGCGTAGGGATAGAATAAGCCCAAATCCGTAGTAACGGAAAATTGTCTTTAACACCTATTTGGTCGTAGCGTGTAGGCGCAATGTTGTTTCTTACCAAAAGATGAACAGCGAAGGAAATGTCATGCCTAATGCAATGAGCTAAGTACAATAAAGTGCTAATTGAACTTAGATATGGAACTTCAGGTTCCACAACCTTTCCAAGGATCCCATTTGCATCTAGTGTATGAACGGTCATGGGTGTACTCAAAGGCAACACTTTCTGGGTGTAGTTCGACTGGTGGACCAGAATACCATCTGAACTGTGCTTGAAACTTTATGTCGAGACAGAAACGAGTTTTCCCAAGATCTTTCATCTCAAATTCCGACTTCAGGTGCGAGACAGTTTTCTCAAGCTCTTCCAGAGTCTAAGTGAGATTTATGTCAATGACATAGACTGTAACTCTAGCAAATTCGATTTTGAACACGTAGGGAGATATTTTATTCACATTTCCCTAACTAATCAAATGTTCCAATCTGTAAACTGAACTCCTTAATTTAATAGAGAGGGTGTTCTGTGGTCTAGAACTATTTGAATCAGTCTATGAAAGTCCTTCAGAAACGTCCATGTAGATTTTCATATCATGATCCCTATAGATACATTACAACCACGTCCATAAGCTGCATATTCAGTTTTTCAGAAACTACCAAACTCATAAGGTAGCGAAACGTTATAATGTCCATTACGGGGGAATAAGTCTCCTCGTAATCAATCCCAGGGCGTTGACAGAAACCTTGCGCCATAAGGCGTGTTTTGTATTGCACTATTTCATTCTTCTCATTACGCTTCCTTACAAAAACCCACTTGTAGCCAACGAGCTTCACATGTGGAAGTGTAGGATCTATAAGCCCAAAACACTTTACGTTTCGCAAGTGAATCAAATTCGACCTGGATTGCTCGTTTCCAGTTTGATCAATAAGTTCTACGTCGACATTCATCAACGGAACACAGTTCGATATCGTCATTTTTCACTATTTCGAGTAGCTACCATATACGTGAATATCATCGATGATAATCCCATTCCAATTCTATAACTCATCCATGCATGCATAATGGACCAAGAACTTCAAGTCGCGGGATAATCCTGATTAATTTCATGAGGTGGAATGGTTAAGCTAGCGAACGAGGAAGAGATTCGTTTGTGCCATGTTTCTCTACTTCTAGGGAGGTGAATCCTTCGAACTGAGTGATGTGTCATGCTTCAGGTCGAGAGCAGATTGATTGGCTAGCTGCCGGTGTACCAAACCGTCCAACAAGGCCGGTCAACCATCCTTCAGGGGCGGCACACCCTTCGGAGATGTTGACTCGACGTCTGTTACGTACGTCTATCCTTGTAGGCATGTTTGCAGTTGGTATATGTGATATCGTCACTTTAGCTAGATTAGAGAAAGCATCTGGAGCAACACTCTAGAATCTAGAACACGGGGATCGAGATGAGACATAGTGGGGACGTCCACGATAATTCGTGCCATTCTTCCGAAACGTTGACGTTCTTATCTCCCCCTAATGGCAGGAAGACTGTCTCATCGAAGTGACAATTTGCAAATTGGCGGTAATGAGATCGCGTGCAAGGGCTCTAAAGAGCTAATTCGAAGGAGAATCACAATCAACAAAGATTCACATCCTTCTTTGAGGACCCATATTGGTACATTGAGGCGCAATATGGCATAAGGTGTATACCCAAAACACTCAAATACGAAACATCAGGTTCGTACCCAATAACCAATTATAACGCTAAAACGTATCGGGTAGCAATGGGCCTTAAGCGGACCAACATGGTTGTATACAAGATTGCATAGCCCTAGGCAGAAACCAAAAGCTTGGTGCGTTCACCAAGGTCCGGGCGATCAATTGATAATGCACTTTATGATTGCTTCTGCGAGGCTGTTTGGAGGTTGAACATGAGGAATTCAATGTTCAATTTCAAACCCAAAAGACATGCAATGCTTATCGAAAACTCTTCGATATAAACTCTCCGGCATTATCCAGTTTTCTAGACTTTATGGGATAATTAGGGTGGTGATCTCTTAAGTAAGAAACGGCCATGAGTTTAGCAGCAATGTGTGTGGACAATCATGTGACCATTGTGTCGATTTACCAACCAAAAACCATATTTACATGATCCGCATTTTGGTTGGATTAGTCCATATTATTCCCTTGAATCAACTGTGAAAAGAGGGTTTTGTAGTAGCTTTGCTAGGGATGATATAAAAATCCAATTTCCCCAACGAGCAGGCTTAGCAAAGTGTGTTTGTAGGCACAAAAATCCTTACTCTAGGTAAGGTGATGCGTTGTGTAACATGTTGCATCGTGTTTCGACATGAATGTCCCAAATGGTCGTGCCAAAGCAAGTAAATTGCTCGAATCACCCGACTCTAGGCCGGCCTATATGTGGCATGTCCCAATTGAGGGGCAGCCCATTGGCCCCAAAACATAGCTTCAGGCTTCATATTTTGGAGGTGATGCAAAGATGCTTCACTCTATTTTCTACAGTGTTTTTCATGATCATTGTTCTCTCGAATATCCTTCTAACTCAATGACGTTCTTCCAGAACGGAGAATATAAAGCCCCTTAATGGTAATTCAATACCATTAATAATTTAATACAACGAGGAGCAGTGCCAATGGCCTTAATTAGGTTAGGTAGACCTGAATTCATTGCTAGAGAGGTGATTTCGGTATGAAGTTAGTGTGCATAGTAGCACATTCATCTAGACAACTACTTCCCCACATTTATACCTTATCACATGTTAATTGAATTCGATCACATGTATAAGAAACATAATTCAATTAACTCATATTCGAGGACAATATCCATAATAATGTCCATAACTAAAATTGTTCACAAACACCAAATTCTACTTTTCCATATGTGTTAGGTAAAGCAAAATTAGTCTCACAAATTGACTATGGGAATGGTACGCATCAACAACATTGGTAGGGGCACAAATAAGTGCATAACCAATTATCTATTCCATCTAAACAAAAGTAGATTTTGTACGGTTGAGGTTTGGGAATACTGTCCCTTATTCTTGAAGTTTTGGGTCTTAGGTTCCAAGGGATCACATGTTTGGTTGTGATGCCACCCCCTTGGTTGACCCTGATTCTACCACTATTCAGTACTCTCTAGCCGAAGAACGATGAGTAGATTCGGTAGGCGTCTGTCGAAGCAGAGCCTTGTGTTTGGTACACCTCTGCGGAAGTAGAGCGTGACCTTCAGTACATCCCTGCTGAAGCAGGGCATGCCATTCGGTAGACTCTAGCCGAACTTGGGTTTATATCGTTTGGTAGACTCCAGCCGAAACTGGGTCTATACCATTCGGTAGGCTCCAGTCAAAGCTGGGTCTATATCGTTCGGCACTTCCCAATCGAATCACGGGGGTGCCGCTTTCACTGTTCTGCTTTTCAGTAAGCAATGTGGTAGTAATCAGATCCGAGAACTTAGTGAACCTCCTCTCTCTACAATGCTTCTTCATGAGCATTTTAGAGGCATGGAAGGACGAGAAAATCTTCTCCAGTCAAGATTCAATCGGATTCTATAAACTTCATAATTGTACCTATTCACAGATGGGGTCAATCATGTCTTGCTTCGGGCAAGATCATCTTTTCATGACTGGAACGGTCTGTAGAGCGAGTCAAAGAGCCATGGAAACCTCGTCATTGAGTTACTTCCATTTACAATGCATCAGGTATAAGTCTTCGAATAAGGATCATGACGGAAGCTTATTTAGCTCTATCCACGCCATTATTGGCTTCAATGTTTCTCAGCTTCTCGATAGTCAAGTGAAGCTTCACAACTTGGGCCCACATAAAGTATTTTCTGCCAGAAACTTCCATGTCAGTGAAGTCAAACTTGTTACGGTTCGAAAATCCACTGGATAGAGAGAACAAGATTGTGGTTAGTCCTTATGGGAAACAAATTCTCCATAAGTATCAAAGTTAGAACATTCGGGTTCTAAGACATGGTTTGGTTTAATGGATTAATCATGGAGAACTTCGGGTCTTTACATGAGTGGTGAGTTTTAGGAAACATAAAAAATGTTTCTATGGCACTTATTTGAAACTACGGGTTAGAATTAAAGACATGAACTTCAAGTTCATGGGTACCTGCAAACAAACGCAATATATATAACACGAACAGGTAGATGATCGTAGGTCTGCGGGGCCCACGAGGTGTGAAAATCACGGCCCAAATAATTCAGGTGGGCCAAGTTTGGAGCTGGAGGCCCAAACAAGAAGAAAATTGGGCTGTAAACCATCAATAGGGTGCGGGTTGCAGGCTGGAGCTCAACAGGGGCTGGAGTGGCAGTGGTTAAAGTCCACTGGGCTGGAAAAGTGAAGGAAAAAAAAGGCAGGCCCAACAGGGGCCTGGTTGGAAGCGGGCCGAAAGGGAGAAAGGCCCAAATGGGCCTCAGGTGGGGTAGCTCGGCTGAAGCCTGGTACGGCTCAGCTCGGCTCAACTCAACTTCAGGTCTGCTTCGGCTTGGGTCAGCTGCAGGCTGGCTCCGGGCTCGGCTCGGCTTTAGGTTTTTTTGTTTTTTTCAATTTTCAAAAAATACAAAAAAAAATTTCAAAAACACGAAAAACCAAAAAAAAAAACCCTAATTTTTTCTTTGGTCACACAATCATCAATTCACTTAATATATATGGCAGATATATTAAATTTAATGCGAATATAATTTTTGCAGAAGATCATAATTCATTAAAAGCATAAAATTGGATTCATGCATCATGGTGAAGGTTCATGCAATCAAGGTTGAATAAATATCAACATTGAGACTGTGTTTTAGAAGTACTTGGATTGCTGATGATGATGGTGGAACAATTTGTTTGCAGAATTGCCTTCAACTCTGGATTTCCATCTTCAATACGTTGAATCTCATTCAATATAAAATAACAGAGAGAGAATTGAATCAATAGCAAGTATATTAATTCAATAAAATAAAAAGTAAATCAAAGTAAGAATTATTGAAGATAGTACTCCCCATGATTGAAGATGGTCAAAACTCCAGTATAATTCTCTTTAGCACAGCGAAAAGAGCGTACTGATAACGTGTTGTGGCCTATTTTCTTGAGAGGTGCGGCAAAGAGAAAAGTAGAGAGAAAGTGAGAAGGGCATGAGGAATTGTAGTACATATTCCTCATGCTTAGTGCCTTTATTTATAGTGAAACAAGTACAATTATAATGGAACAAGGATTTTAGGATGATGAGAATATTCCAATCCATATCTATCTAGGATTTACACAATCACATTTATCACATGTCAATATTAGCTACAACAAAAACTAGATTTTAATTCTTAAAGAAGATGAATTTTAGATTAAAGTCTGGTACAAGATTTTTTTTTTTTTTTGGTAATTTAAATGCCATCATTTATATATTCCATGTCATTTATTTATTGGTAATTTCATGATTTTTCTTTTTCTATGCCTACCCTTGCATCCATTAATTCATTTTTATGAAAGATATTGTAGGATATTAATACTCATTTGAAATTTAAATTATTTATTTATTGACATCTTGCATCAATAATTTATGGTTGTAACTTGTAAGTAACTTATACAAGGAAAAAAAATTATAGAAAAGTTGATATTGTACAAGAGAATCAAATTTCTACACTAATTCATTATAATATATTTCGGTATAGATATTTAGGTACACTAACTCATTATAAATATATTTCATTACAAACATTTAGGTACACAAATTCATTATAATATAGTTCGGTACAAACATTTAAGTACACGAACTTATTATAATATATTTCGGTACAGTCATTTCTATATACTTATGTATTTACATATTTTTCTTATGTGTTACTAATTAATTTTTAATGTTTTCTCATTTAGGTTTATTTATAATTGGAAGAACTAAAATGTGCATATTAATAAATTCAAAATTTTAGTGTGGAGACATTAAATAAAGGATTAAGTACCTAAAACTCCCCAACCTTTTAGTATCATTCCAAATTGGTTTTAACCTTTTTAAACATTCCAAACAAGTACTTAACCTGTTGAAAATGCCACATCCGTTAAGCCCTAGTTAACTTTTCTATTAAATGTACATGTGGCAACAACGAATCCCAATTTTTAGCTTACTTGGACAGTAAATAACAATAAAAACAACTTCAAAAAAGAAATTAAGATAGGGAAAAATCAAGCCCTCGCCACCACCAAGCTCAATCTACCACCATCGAAACCCCAGCCAAACCTTATTCAGAACCCACCAATTGGGTTTTTCATGGTCAACATTAATATTAGTTGCCTCCAAATCTAAATTTCAAACATAGATTATATAATATGGAACCCAATGATCAAAATGGTATTGAATTGAATTGAAAATGGACCCAAATTGCCTTATATTAGGAGGGCAATCTCCTTCTGCTCATGCAATTTCCTCATTCGACGATTCCAGTTCTTTTTTTGCGGTTATTGAAGATGGTGGTGGCCACATCATGGCACTCCATATACCATTTCAGCCACCTCCATGACTTTCTTCTCCGTGTTGGCGGCTTGAGTTGTAGGGTGGAGTTGGTGGTTGTGCATTGGATTTGGACGTGATGGCCTGATGGGGGTGGTGGTGACCGTTAGTGGGTGAAGGGCATGCTTACATGACCTTGTACTAGTACTAATATATTATATATTAGTATTTCTTTTAATGATTTTGGAGATAAAGTAATTCCTAGTTAATTTTTAACGGAAAAGTTAACTGGGACTAAACATATGTAACATTTTCAATAGGTTGGGTTCTTGTTTGGAATGTTTAAAAATGTTGAGACCAATTTGGAATGACACCAAAAGTTTGGGGGGTTTTAGGTACTTAATCCTTAAATAAAAATACACATTAAATAACAAAATTAGAATATAAATTTTAATAAAAGTACACTTCAAAGGATTAAAATCAATATGTAATCTAACACCAGGTTTTTTTATTTCTAGTTTCAATCTTTTTCAAGGACAAATGTTCAAAACCCCTTTAATCTGGCATCAAACGTGATCTCCCTTGCTCCTCTCTGCTGCCCTTTCTCCTCCCTCTGTTCTTTTAGCTTATCTGCCAAGGTTTTCGATTTACGTTTGCATGATGATGAAGCAGTATCATGCAGCTCATCCTCAGGCCTAAGGTCCACTCGTCTTCCTGGCGTTATATCACTCGAGATCCCTGCTGATGTCTCCTTCCACCAACTTGGTTTGTCTGATGATACTCCGCTGCATTTACTGCCATAAGTACCACTACCATTACCCTTCCTCCTCACTAGACTGAACTTCCCCGCCGATGCTGACTTAGACGTCGAACCGTCGGGAAAAAGAAGGCAACATATTTCCTCTGAGGTCCATTTCAGCCTCCAAATCTTTGTGTGCATACAAGGCTTCAGCATCACACTCGTTACGTGCCCCGCTTTCCCCCAAAATGGAGTCTCTACATACCCTCGTTACGTGCCCCACTTTCCCACATATCAGGCAATAATCTAGCAAGGATTCATAGCGAAAATCCACCCAAACGTTCTCATCGTCTGGAAAGTCCACCTTTGTTCCTCTCATCAATGGCTCCCGCATATCAAAACTGACTTTAACTCGCAAGAACCTTCCTACATAATCCCGTCCATCAGCTTTATCCACCTTGAGCATCTTCCCAATCAAACCGCCAATAACATAAGCCATAGGTTCCGTCATGCTCAACGGCGGCACATGATGAATTTGAATCCACATACCTCTCATATGCAATGGCTCATCCTGGTAACATCCCACGACCAGCACCCAGTCATCTTGAAACATCCCAGGCTTTTTCGCCTTCAAAACTCTCATCATATCCCTTTGATCAGAAAACCGCGCAATAAACCGACATTCTCTTAAGGCGTGAATCGAGACACCCTCTCTCCCTCTCTCCCTCGCTATAGAGACATAAACTGATCTATAAAGGCATCGCAATTTACATCCCTAATCGTAAACACCTCTGCCACCACACTATAGTGAAACCCTAGCAAAGCCTCTTCTACCACTCGTCTCTCAATCTTGGCACCACCCTCCCTCTCAGTCAACTGAAGGCTGGATCCAAATTGCTTCCCAAAAACATCCAAATCGATATTCCCTACATGCTCAGCCATCATTCTAGTTGTACAGAGCAACACGTCATCTCTCAATCCACACAATCACGATCAGACCATGCATGTAAGATCTACTTGAGAGAGTGTGTCGTCATTCGTTTCGAACCTTAACCCTAGTTCTCTTTGTTGAACACGAAACCCCCCTCACGAGGACCCGAGACATCTTACGGTTAAAAGGGTCTCATAGGTTTTGGATATGTCGTACCTAAAAAATGAAGGTATCTCATTAATATAAAAGGGGTTGTTTATGCCATACCTATTCCTTCTCATTTTCATAATGTAAGTAAACATACCTTAAGATTCTCCTTTCCTCCACTATTACTTGTATTAAAAAAAAGATTATTAATTAATTTAATTTAGATGATATATTTGAAGTTGGCATTGTCACCACCTACACTTTTAAAAATCATATTTGTACCAACTACCTATTAGTATAGTGTTATTGCTCTTCGCAATGTTGAAAGAGGTATGAAGTTTGAATTCCCTAGCAATTGGTGATAGTTCGATGAATCTTAAATTAAACTAGAAACATGACACTTGTTGTGCATGTCACTTATTGCTTGAAAAAGATAAATAGGTACTGGAAAATCTTAAACAAGTTATGGGGCTTTTTAGATGCACCCAACAATTACCTAGCATGTACTTCCAAAACTTCCCATATTTTATAGTGTCAATTTGAAACAATAACTAACATTCACAACAAGTGTGTCATGTTTTTAAAAAAGAGAAGAAGTAAGGTGTGCTGATCAAATTGCTAAGTGCATTTATTGCATCTTGTGTCAACTTAATTTGAGCCATCCCATAAAAGAGGCCAATCTCATCCCATTGGTAACTCTAATAACTTTCCATTTTCCTTAGTAAGGGTATAACATTCATCCTACTCTGTGACACACTACTTGATTTAAGGTACGAGCAATTTCATCACTGATTGAAAATTTTGAAAGTCTGACGAAAACACTGCTATGTGATGTTTCTAAATCACATGTTATGGTTTACTAGTAGAAATCTGGCCTAAGGCCATTGATCATCTATGGCTAGTTTTATATATTCAATCTGTGGCCAATTGAACTGTGGCCTTAAGCTAGATTTCTACTTGTGGTTGATACTATGAATAGATGATATTGTTGATATTTCATAACCCAAGAGTATAACGTGTTCTAATATGAACTAATTGATCATAAAAGTTGACTCTATTCATATGCTTCTTCATTTTTCTTCTCCTTCTTCATGAAAAAAGGTGGAAAAAGAGCTAAAAAAAACTTACAATTTGACTTAAACTCAATTTTTAATCTTGTACCAGGTTTTAATCTAAACTTCATCTTCTTTAATGATTAAAATTTAGTTTTCTACCAGATTAATTGGGCCAGGTGGGAGTGTTTCCCAGGAGCAATCAATGTTGTTTTGAAGGATGAGCTAGAGGAGGATACTTCTTCAAAAAACATACAGACCTCGAATGAACATGGACGGGAGATTGATCTAAATGTGATGATGCCGACGAAGGATGAAAATCCAAATATGGAGGTTATAGATGGGCATTGTAACATCCCGTAAAATGTTTGTTATAAAATAATTTCCAGGGGATAGTTTGGACACGTGCGTGATTATTTTGTACACGGCATCGTGTAATTTTACTGTTTTGGTGGGTGTACAATACCCCCAAAACCCAAAATATCTTTTCCTTCTTTTCCTCCCCGTCATTTTTCCTTATTTTTCCCTTATCCTTATTTTCTCTTTTTCTCTCTCTCTTTCTCTCATTCTCACCGTATGTGCACAGTGCACGTCAACGAAAACCCGTCGAACCAAGGCGAATTTAAATCACCACCATCTTCATCTCGACACCCTAGACTCAACGGTGCAAACTGTTCGTCCAAACTCCCAACCGTTTGACGAGAAAACCTCATGGAAGAACCAGACCTTCCTAGTGATTTTCTCGCCATTCTAGACCGAGGTGAGGTTTCTAACTACAACCATTGGGTTCCTCTCATTGAGTAGATGAATTTTCATATGTCGTTTGGTTTGAGTTTTGACGTAGATCGACGAAGCTACAGTAGCCACGGCCTTTCAAGGAAATTACAGGCCATTTCCCGAGCTTGTATGGCCTTTCAAGGTACACCGTCATTCTACTCCTCTCTAGCTTCATTTTGGTATAAAGAACGTGAAATTTGGCCAAGAAATGAAGAAGTTATGGAGATTTAAAAATTCTCCAGAAAACCGGCCAAATTCCAACAACGGCCGCGCCGGCGAATAGAGCTAGTTGCAGTGGCGATCGGGCGGACCGGCAGCTGAGGTCAGCAGTGATGTCTGTAGACCAGGAATATTCCTTTTAACGCCATTAGGAATATTCCGTTAGATTTAACGGAGATGCTGGAATATTTCGTTAGATCTAACGCCGTCAACTGACATCGTCAGTTGACTGGCGCGTTGACCAGCGCGTGAGCCGCGCATGAGCTGCGAGTGGACCGCACGTGGGGGCGCGTGGGACCTTATTTTTCAATTTCGTCAATGCGAAGCGACTCATGACGACGCGTACTACCTAGGGGCAGTATGTATGGTATTTTTCGAAGTGTTTCAGACCTCCGTGTTGAGCAAACAAGGAATAAGTTTAATTAATTAGTTTAATTATAACCTTTATGAGTTTAATCATTACTATAGTGATATCTCATATAAGTGAGACTTATTCAGAGGACTACCGAGGCTACCCAGGACAAGGGGGGCTACAACCCGGCTACTTACAGGTGAGTGAGTGGGTATTTGTTTTGATAAATGTATTATTACGTATGGTTTTTGAATGATTTCTTTAATTTGTTAGCATGACTCATATCATATGCGAATGTTGAAGGTAGAACATTCGTATCATATTGCCATACATGTTTCTATACTGTTTCTCATCAGTAGATGTATAACACCCCGGGTATCAGTACTTAGTCTTGTGGCCAAGACTAGCCTTGACGTTTAGAGGTGTCACTACCAATACCGCTACGCAACTTTGGATCCATTGTAGGTACTAGCCTGTTCTAGGTTGCACTAGGCAACTCAAACTTGTGTGACGGACTTTGTGCATAGCGATTAGCGTTAGACTCATATACCTAGCCTGTTCCTCGTAGCTTATCTACTTGAGCTTGTGTATTTACATATGGATGAGCAATCAGTCTGATTTTCGGGGAGTACCCGTGTTTTGAGCATTTAGTTTGATTATCGGAGAGTACCCGTGTTTTGAGCAGTCAGTCAGTTGTTGAATGGGGATTACCCGTATTACTATTATAGTATTTTGAGGATCATACTGAGGAGTATGACTTATTTTCAAAAACTATACATGTTTTCCAGCGAGGGGATAGTATGCTCTTGAAAACAAAGGTTTTATCAAACTTTGCTTTTTGACCCACTCACCTTTTTATGTTTTGCACCCCTCCAGGACTTAGTGGCAGATTCGATTCCCAGTGAGAAGTGGGCTTGCTTCGGTTGTGGTTAGCGGTTCTGACACTTCCTTCAGATTATGTACGATTCGCTCCTACTTTTAGTTAATTTCTACTTATCCATCCTCACGAGAATGTGAATGTTTATATTCTATACACTATTTACTATGCTCTGACTGTTATGCACCTGTAATAATGGGTTTTACCCATCACCACAGTCTTACTTCCTCTTCCAACTCTAAATATTTTCACTTTTCCACTTGTACATGCATAATTGGCTTTCGTCACTTAACACGTGTTGGCAGCACTTCCCGAAACCTGACGTGTCAGGATCAGGATGTGTCAGGCATAGTGGAGTTCCTTTAGTTACTATTGGTGGAATTTTACCTGATACTTCCTAGGAGTCGAACCCATTTAATTTGGGTCCAATAATTGAAATGGTGTCTAATTGGCAGCTAACCGAAAACGACTCGAAAGAGGAAGCAATGAACATGGTGAAGAGACAATGGTTGTGGAGCGGAACATGAGGAAGAAGGCCTAAGTGATGTATATTGAGGCGGAGGAAACTAGCCTTGAAAGGTCTCTATGGTCGCCATGAAAATCTTGTGTTGGAATTGTTAGGGCATCGGGGGTGACCTGACAGTTCATGATTTAGAGGAGTAAAATAGGCTCCATATGACACATGCCGATCCGACACACCAAGTGGCGGGAAGTGCTGGCCGACACGTGTTAAGTGACGAAAGCCAGTTATGCAAATGATTGAGAAAAGTGAATAAATTAGAGTTGGAAGCGGAAGTAAAAGTGCGGGGTGATGGGTAAAACCCATTATTATAGGTGTATAATAGTCAGAGCATAGTATATAGTGCAAGAAATATAAATATTCGCACCATCGTGAGGATGAATATTACAGAAAACTAAGGTAGGAACGAATCCTACATTAGTCTGGAGAAGCTGTTAGAACCACCAACTAGCTGAAGGATGCTGATGAGCAACAGTAAAAGAAATATATGGCAAATATAATACGGATGTTCTACCTCCAACAATCACATATTATATAAGTCATGCTAACAAGTTAAAGAAAGCAATGAAAACCATACATAAATATATTTTTACCAAAACAAAGACCCACTCACTCACCGATACGTAGCCAGATCGTAACCTTTCTGTCCTAAATAGCCCCAGTAATCCTCTCGATAAGTCTCATCTATATGAGATATCACTATAGTAATGATTAAACTCATAAGGTTGCAAATTAAACTAATTAACGACACTTATCCCTTGTTTCCTTAATTCGAAGGTCCGAAATAATTTGAAAAATACCACACATGTTGCCACTAGGTAATACGCGTCGTCACGAGTTGCCTCGTATCGATGGAAGTCGAAAAAGATGTTCCACGCGCCCCCACGCGCGGCTCACTCATGGCTCACGCGGCTATTAAAGTTGACAGTCAAACTAACAGTCAACTAATGGCGTTAGTTGAGTCCGTTAGATCTAATGGAAAATTCCAGTATCTTCGTTAAATCTTACAAAATATTTTGAAGAATATTCTCTGTCACTTACCTCTGGTTCACCAGAGCTCTGCCGCCGACTGCAACTCGCCGGAAAATGGCCGGTTTATGGAAAATTTTCAAACCTTCATAACTTCTTCACTTCTCAGCTAAATTTCACATTCTTAATGTCAAAATGAAGCTAGAGATGAGTAAAATAGTGGTATACCTTTGGTTTGGCTGAAAAAACTCAAAAAATGGCTTGTATTTCTTCCGAAAGGTTGTGGCTACTATAGCTCTTCGATCTGGTTGTTTTGACGTCAAACAAGCTTGTTTCTTCCTTGGTTTCGAGTCTAGGGACGTTGGGAAAGACAAAGGCAATGGTTTCAAGGCTAAACTCGGTGAGATCGCACCGGAAAAAGCTTCGAAACTCCACGGTTAGTTTGTCCCCATTAGGCTGCTCTTGGGCCAAGTTTCATAAAATCAATGGCATGGTTGTGTTCATCTCGTCGAGTATAGCAAGATGGTGACTTTGGATTGCCTCGGTTCGTCGGTTTTCCGACAATGTGCCATGACCGAAGAGAGAGAGAGAAGTGAGAGAAAAAAGAGATATTTTGGTTTTTGGGGTATTGTGCACCCACCAAAAATAGTTAAAACGTCACACGGTCCATGAACAAAATAACACGCACGTGTCCAAAATATCCCTCAGGAATTAAATTACAATAAAAGATGACAGAATGTCACACCACAACCCCGAGGTGATCGTGCTCGGTGAAACAAAAATAGAAGTCGACGGTTTGAATTTTTGAAGAGGAAGCTAGGAATGGCTTGTATGCATGCGATGGAACTGAGAGGAATAAGTGGGGGAATTTTTGTGTTCTGGCGTAATACTGATCAGGTACTATTGGTTAAGTATGCTGAATTTTTTGTGGAACTTGTTATGATGGATGAGCGAAAAAGGAACCAATGGAGGTTTTTTGCTATTTATGCCAATACGGATGATCGGCGGCGGGCAGAGCAATGGTCAATATTACAAACCAGAATTGAGCGATGTGGTGAGGCTTGTCTTGTCATGGGTGATTTTAATGATATATTGGATGCAGAGGAGGAGGGCGGGAATTTGAGATCTTCTGGGAGTGTGCGACGATTTCATAGTTTTGTGTCAGATAGCGGGTTGCTTGACCTCGGTTACGAGGGTTTCCCATATTAGCCGGCTCAGACCCAAGGCGAGCAAGGCCCAAGCTTTGGGCCATATTTTGGAGTAAGGCCTCAAATTTTTGTAAGTGTTTTTATAGAATATAAAATAATTAAAAAAAATTGAATTGAGAATTTTCACATGAGGCCTCTGCTTCCTTGACTCCTCGGTGTCCTCACTCTGTCAAACAAAACAAAAAATTTCCTTTCTTGGCTTAAATTTGGCTTGAAAACAAGGAAAAAAGTTTTCCAGGTTTTTGTTCATCAATCTCCTATGATGTAGCCTCTTAAGTCACAAGAAAGGTTGAATGGATTAGCCATGTTATCTATTGAAAAACGTATGTTAGAAAAGCTTAAATACGAAGACATAATCCATAAATTTGCATCTCAAAAAGCAAGAAGATTGATTTTTCAGTGAAAACTAAAAAAAACTTAGTAATTGATATCTACATTTTAAATTAAGAGTTGGCCGCACATTAACAACCAACTTCTTGATTAAAAGGGCTACGTCGAACTCCATGGTAGCTCTACTACTCTAGTTATTGCAGCAAAAACGATCTTTTTGCCATATCAATTTTTTTTTGGTTTGATAAAAGAAATTATAATAAGGCCTCATTTTTTATTTTTGCCTTAGGCCTCAATCTCTATTGGGCCGGCTATTGGCGGAATAACAGAGATGATGGCTATGTTCAAGCAGAGGTCTTGTGAACGATGGTTGGATACCCTGACGCTTTGATTTCAAATGTTATTTTGGAGGGCTCGGATCACTCTATGTTAGTTCTACAAACGGATGGTAATGCGCCACGTTGGAAAAAGAGGTTTATTTTCGATCCTAGATGAGGAGATGATAGGGGCTGTCGGGAGGTGGTGGAGCAAAGGTGGCAGGTGAGTGTCGCAGGGACAAAAAGTTTCCAGCTATGTGAGAAACTAAAAAATAGTTAGAAGGGGTATCCTTGATTGGCGGCGGAGGGAAAATTCCGTATCAACGTCCAAAATTCCGTGGTGACATGATTCGTAGAAAGGAGGAAGAGCTTCGATTTGCTATACGGGATGAAGAGGTGTGTTTTGAAAGGCAAAGTCCATAATGGCTTCAAGAAGGGGACAAAAATACCAAATATTTTCACTCCAAAAGTGTTATGCGGCGGAGGCAAAATAAAATCAGAGCTCTTTAAGATTCTAGTGGCAAGTGGACAGAGGATCAGAAAATGGTTAAGCAGATTGCAGCTGGGTATTTTGAGCACCTTTTTCAAACTAGCAATCTCTCTAGAATGGAAGAAATATTGAGTTGTGTGGTGCAACGAATGGAAGTTGAGGATCGTTTAATGTTGGAGAGGGTTGTTACAGATGAGGAGATTTGGCAAGCGGTGTTCAGTATCAATCCCTCGAAATCACCTGAGCCTGACGGTTTTACGGGTTGCTTCTATAAAAAATATTGGGATGTGGTAGGAGAGGAGGTGGTAGGGGTTGTCAAGGATATTTTCACTTCTGGCAGAATGCTTCAAAAGCTTAATCACACCCACGTGGTTCTCAATCCAAAGGTAGCTAGACCGGTTAAAATGACGCAGCTTCGTCCTATTTCATTGTGTAATGTTATCTATAAGGTGATATCAAAAGTAATGACGAGCCGGTTGTTCGACAAATAAATTCACATGGCGCTTAGTTGTAGGCCTAGTGATTTATATGAACACTGATTGGGAGATTGCGAGCGTGCCACTACTAGGTACCACTAGCAGACGGTGTATGTGTGTGATTTGAGATTGCGCTATTTAACTTATAACCAAAAGATTGTGCCTTTAAGTGAGAGGCTCAACTTAGGTTTTTTATTTGCCTTGCCTGTTAAGGACTTTAATTGTTATGTAGATATATATAACAAGGCTTATATGTTTGAAATATAGATTGGATATAAACTGGTTATATTCAATCCGAATGCTTTAGTAGTAAAGACAGTAAGCAGTAAATAAAGAAAATACAGTTTGCATCAAAGTAAACATATATAAACTGAATTGAAAGTTTACGAATAAGTAAATACAATAAGTAAACAAAGCTGTAAACATCAACCAAAGTGTGGTTGGATTGCACATAAAGCCATCGGATTGGCTTTTATGCCCATCGGATTGGAGACAAAGCCATCGACAAAGCCATCGGATTGGAAACAAAGTCATCGGATTGGCTTTTATGCCCATCGGATTGGAAACAAAGCCATCAGATTGGCTTTTATGCCCATCGGATTGAAGACAAAGCTATCGACAAAGCCATTGAATTGGCTTTTATGCCCATCGACTCTTTGGGAAGAAGAGAATAGCCTAAAGGAGATTCTTTCTCAGGCTTAATCGATACCACAGAGAGAAGTGGCAAAGCTAACTCTAAGATCAGGGGTTTCCTGATTTAAAAGCTTTAACACAAGTTGTCAAAGCTTTGTGAATGGTTGCTTAAAGCCTTGGGTAGGCTTATGAAAACTTGTTGCTGGGTTGTATGAATTGATGAATGCCACTTCTTGGCTTTCAAGAGAGAGGTTTTTCTCTTTGGTGTTTGAAATGTTGGCTTTCCTTAGAACATGTATGTTCTGAATTTTGTTGATTGGTTGAGTGTCCCCAGCTCTCTGCCTTTGCTTCTAATATATAGAGAGCAAAACCAACCTAATTCCACTTGCACAAAGATAGATAACATTAATTAACTATCCACTTGCAGATACCCAAAATATCTTGGTGTAAGTTTGGCCTAATTTCACAATAACCCCCACATAATGCCATAATTTGGCTTTAGACCAAAATAGGGGTAGACATGACAATTTTGAGTGTAAACACCGGTTTAAGCGGATTATGCCTAGGGTTGTGGGTATGAATCAATCGGCCTTCGTTCATGGGCAACAGATTTTTGATAATATTCTGGTGGTGCATGAAATCCTTCGTCCTTGCAAAATATAATGAAGGATGAATCGGTAGAAATGGCGTTTAAACTCGATATGGCGAAGGCGTATGATCGAGTTGAGTGGGTGTTTTTGTTGGAAATTATAAAGGCGCTAGGTTCCCGCCAAAATTTTGTGATTGGGTTCAGTAATGTATTTTTACGGTGACGTATAGTGACATGATGAATGGTGAGCCTTGCGGTTATATCAAACCCCGAAGAGGATTGAGGCAAGGTGACCCGTTGTCGCCTTATTTATTTCTCTTATGCGCGGAAGGATTGACAGTTTTGATTAGGAGACGAAAGGAAGATGGAGCATTGCATGCGTTCCGGATTTTGGATAATGGGGTTTGTATCACCCACTTATTTTTTGTGGATGATTTGGTGTTATTCTGTAAAGCAAATGAAAGTGAAGCTGCTTGTATACGAGATATACAGGAGTGCTATGAGGCGGGGTCTGGGAAGCAGGTAAACTTTGAAAAAAGTTCACTATATTTTGGGAATAATGTCCCCAAAAGGCAGAGGAGGACACTGGCGAGGAGGCTGGGAATCAGTTCGAAGCCGATGTTCAGCAAATACCTAGGGATTAAGGCGGATTTTAGGGCATCTAAAACGAAGGTCTTTGAGAATATATGAGAAAATCTTCATCATAAAGTCCAAGGATGGGCGGAGCAGCTCTTATCTATGGGAGGTAAGGAAGTTTTGTTAAAGGCTGTTGCTATGGCTCTGCCTAAGTCTACCATGTCATGTTTTAAATCACCTATCAACCTTTGCAAAGAATTGGAAAGGATGATGGCTCATTTTTGGTGGGGAGGGAAGGAAGGGGGGAGGGGGATGCACTGGGTATCATGGAAAAAAATGACAAAGTTAAAGAGAGCGGGGTTTGGGGGCTAATCCGGTTTTCCAGATTCACTGTTAGCTAGACTATTGCAAGAGAAGTATTATTTTGGTAAGAGTTTTCTAAAGACGGGGATGGGACGACGGACGTCTTGGGGTTGGAAGGGCATTATGCAAGGAAGGAAGGTATTAATGGCGGGGTTGCCTGGGCAAGTTGGGAATGGGGAGCAGATAAGGGTAAAGGAGGATCCTTGGATTCCTATACTGTATACATTTAAGACTAAATTGCGAAGGGTGGAAGAGGGGATGTTGGTAGCGGATCTTATGGAGGATGAGACTAAGGGGTGGAAGGAGAGCTTGGTGCGAGAGATATTTGAGAATGAGGAAGCTACTTCCATTTTATCTATGCCTGCCTACTAGCCGGTATGGGTGTGCGAATATATTGGTGTGGCATCACTCCATGAACGGAAGTTATATGGTGACGTCGGGCTATTGTGGCATCTTTTTTGGATTGAAATGGCGAGTTGGTGTGTAAGGTTGAAGGAGAGGGTAGCGGACCAGTGGTTAGAAGCACCAGATGGCAAGACATTTGGAGACTAAAGTTGCCTATTAAGTATAAGAATTTTATTTGGCATTGTTGCAAAGTGACGCTGGCGGTGCGGCATAATTTGCAGAGGACATGGATGACGATTGAAAATATTTGCGAGGTCTGCGGGGGAGATGATGAGACTCAGATCCATATATTCTTTGAATGCCCTTATGCACGTGTGTCTTGGTTTGGGAGTGCGTTGCAATTGGACAACTGTCAACTGAATGGGGAGGATTTTTTTAAGTGTATGGGAACATGTGGTGAAGCGATTTCTCAAGTCTGAACGTCGCGATGAATTGATGCAGATGCTTGGTTGTTGGTGACTGTGGAAGTGTCGAAATGCAGCAATATTTCAAGGGGAGACTATTCCTCATATTGAGGCAATTGGCATGGTGAATAAGCAATGGAGAGAGTGGATGGAGGTGCAGCAGCGGGAAAGGGATGGCGAGCAGCCTATTGGTCGCAGAAGGGAGGTGGAATCCTAGTGGAGGAAGCCAGAGTTTGGCCAATTGAAGGTTAATTGTGGCGAGGGTTGGGTGGTGGTGACGGCTATGGGTGGAGTAGGATGGGTGGTAAGGAATCATTCAGGTTGGTTTTAAATGGAGGGAGGGCGTGGAGGGGTGCTAGCTGTGTCTAGTTTGGCAATGGAAGCAGAGGCAGTGAGGGAGGCGATGTCAGTTTGTGTTGCGGAGGGCTGCAATAGAGTGATAATAGAATCTGATTCAAGCAATTTGATTTCCATGCTTAAGGGTGAGAAGGATGCTGATATTATGATTGATAGCATTATATTTGATATACGGCAGCTAGCTATGTAAATGGAGTTCACTGAGTTCTCTTGTGTGCCTTGGCGATGCAATAGGGCGGCTCATTCGGTGGCATTGTTTGTGAGTAGGAATGGGGCCAACCACAAATGGAATTTGTTTTTCCCTAAATTTCTATTCAATATTGTAGCCGAGGATGTAAACATTTCTATTTGACTTTAACTTAATGAAATTCTATCGTTTGACCAAAAAAAAACTTATGAGACCCACCTACTTTTCATTCTTTTAGTTCTTAGTAAACATACATGTAATTTTGCTCTCATGCACATTAAAGGACTAAAAACAAATGTTCATTTAGTTAAATTCCAACCATTCAATCGTGAATAAAAATGTGTGGGGAGAATTTTCGAACATATATAAATAGGAATGATACTCATTCATTTCAACTCCATTCGTTATAAATAAACGTGTCATTAATCACTTGAGCTACAGGCTCCAATAAGAATAACATGACATTAAGCATGCATTTGAAATGAAACTACAAATATGATAAATCATTAAAGCAATCACAGTTTATTTGTAGTTTCATTTCAATTACACATTGAAGTTAAATTGATTTAGGATTTTACTTTAACTACAATGAGTCGCAATAACTTTACAGTTTGCACGTGTTTAAGATATTGGGGCAACTAATATGAGAATTTTTTTAACTAAAACCTATTTATCTTTGGTGACTGTAGAAAACTGATCCCGTAATCGAACCCACATGTCACAAGCACTTTTTCTCTCAATTGCGGAAATTGCAAATGAAGAAAGAGTTCCAGTGAAGAGTTGCATTAAAGCACAGTCGTGCATCTTCAACACTAGTCATTTGATTCAACTTGTGTAGAAACCACCTCAGAAGATTTAGAAGTGTTGGAATATTTTCAATAGTATAAAAGGTGAAAGAAAAAATGAAAAATGAAGCGGCGGGTTGGTTGTCTTTTGAACGTGTTGTCGCTTGAATTCAATTGGAAGCCACCGTATGTCTATATGTTCGAGAGATTTCCTCTTCACAATCAAAACTGATTGTGTAACCAAAGATCAGAGAGATTTCCTCTTCTCAATCAAAACTGATTCTGTTTTGATTCTTTGTAATTATAATCTTTAATGCTGTTTTGTAATAGTCAAACAAATCTCCTATATATAGCTGTCCGTTGTAAACAGATTTGATTAAGGAAAATCATTTTCTACACTATATGAATAATGCTTGCCCAACGAGAAACCCATAATCCCAGAGTCAGAAGAAAGGGGGTTGGGAATGGAAGAAAACATCAAGAGCTGGTGATTGATAAGCCACATAACTCAAGTTCAAACTCTTCAAGATAGCATTAGTTATGTTGCTTATTATTCTTTGTAATTATCCTTATATTTATTTCACATTCTGTATGGTTGTTGATCTTTGTACTGCTATATAATGCAATGCTAATACACAAGAGCCAGTTCATGCAATACAATCTTATAACTAGCAATCTTTTAGTGATATGTTGATATGGAAAAGCATCTAGCCTTGAGTATACCAAATAAGGTGAAATGTTTTCTATGACCGACCTCTCAATTTCTGAAACGAAATGATACGTACATTGGCTGGCTTGGTACTGCTCAATCAATCAAGAAACACATTGGTCGGGCAAAAGATCCAACCATAACCAATTCCCAATTTGACAGTGTAAATTTCTAACAGTGTTAGAGGAAGTTGATATGTGCCCTGAGTGTGGGGAGATTTTTTAATTTGGTTACATGCATGCACTTTGGCAATGAGGGGAGGTGCAGGACAGTTGGGCTTTCACAGGTTTGGGTGGATATGAGTGGCAAGAACTACGGGTAAATACTTTTCAAGCGCTATGGCGAGCAGTTCTACTATTGGTGACTAAAGATGATCTGCCACTTTTTTCCATGGTGTTTTGGACTATTTGGATTGATAGGTGTGATTTTCTTTTTTCAATGAAGGAAGATGGAGAGTGGAACCGTTTATGATCGTGTCCTCAAACTGCTAAGGGAGTTTATAACGGGAATTTTATGGCTGTTTGTTTAAAGCGGTTTGCGGTCGGCTTTGATGCTCATGCCACAGGGCTTATGGCAGCAAAGGAAGGTGTGATCAATCATCAATGCAACGGAGGGTGGTTGGCCTGGGTTTTCTGGAGGTGATTCTCGAGATGGATGCACAGAGGGTGGTTGGCCTGATCAATGCAACGGAGCAAAGCCTTGACTTTTCGGGGTGTATACTGGAGGATGTTATGGACTTGAAGAATGGTTTTCGATTGCTCACCTGTGTTTGGTAGACAAGTGAATGTATTAGAGTGGCTCACAAATGTATTACAATGCGCTTCTCCTTTGGCAGTAAATGTATTACAATGCTCCTCTCCTTTGGCAGTTTTTAAATATTGTTGAATGATTTTAGACCTCTCCCACCTAATTATATATTTCGAACCATTCCCTCTTATAAACCAAATCTTACAGTCCCACCATCCCATCTCTTCTTTGCCATCGACTCGAAGAAATGAACTTTGTTATTGCAGCTACTACAAAAATGCTCCAACTACTACTGAAAATTACCCTATTTAATGATGGCCCTGCCAACGCCGAAGCAGTGGCGGCTCAACCACAGCAGCCAGACTTAGATTGGGCAAATATAGTTGTGGAGTTTTGTTTGGCATCGGCGTTTAATATAGCTCTCCTATCCGTCCAACTTAATCACTCCCAGTACTCACACCTCCCAATAATCTATTACTTTCTCGCGCTCGCAATATCATTTGCGTTTACTTGTTTTTTTGTAAGCACGTTTATTCATTCCAACTGCCCAACAGCAGCTCAGGTGCTCCAGCGATTCGGCCTCTTTTTCGGTGTTACTTCTTTCTTCATATCCGTCTCAATACCCTTTCCTGCATGGTTCAAATCTACTATATGCTTCATCTATGTGCTGTCCTGGCTCATAATTCTACTTTGCAATCACTTCTATGCTTGGTAAGGGCAAAAAGGAGAGAGCTTATATTCACCTTATCAACTTCGACATACAAACATTATCAAAATCGGAAATCTTTTAGTCATCTAACTGTAAGACAACAAATAAACAAACCCAATGTTTCCGATGAACAACAAAGTGCTCATGATTCAAACGGTTTTCAGTTGCTGATTTGTTGCAGGGATGATGGATCTCAAAACTAGCGGTTTGGATCATTGAACCACAATGCAGAGTGACCAAAGATTTGTTTAACTAATTGATTTCCGATGAAAGATTTAACCACCCACCCACCCCACCCCACCCCCTCCAATTCACGATCATCGGATCGCATTGAGGGTTGAGCCTGTATGTATCAGCACTCGTACAAATTATTGTTTTCAAAATCCCTCCTTTGTAAGATTTTGTTTGCCAGTCGTATCGTATTTAAGATTCCTCTTTGTTAATGTACTGTTGGAGCTAAGATTCCTTTCTGTTAATGAACTGTTGGAGCAGAAAAATTCACAAACAAACCGGATAGGTCTGGAATGGTACTAAAGATTTGCTTGTGATTAGTAACAAACATGAAATAAATTGTATTTATTATTTGTTAATGAAAAAAGCTTCAAGAAATCAAGAAAGACTTGCATCCACCAAAAGGGGAAGAAGACAACCATGCAGTTTCTTACAGTCTCTTCTCTTCCTTAACCAAGTTAAAAACTTAAAAACCCAGTGCAAGTAAGAGAAAAATTGAGCCATCAAATCGGCCAACACCGTTAACTGACAGGTGCTTCCGTTCACAACTCCCCGAAAGGGTCTCAGCAAAGCCTTCATCTCCTCCACTAGAACCCCATCAACACGATTGTTTTCCTCCCTAGAGAATGAATGTATTGCAGCACCTGTTGTGAATCCACTGCAATCCACCATAGCAGCCATTAACTCCATTAACTGCATTGCCTTTGAATTAAATAATAAATGTGTGAAATGCACCGAGTTTTGAAACAAACAAATGTTCTCAACAATTTTTTGTACTACTTTAGTATAGGCATTAGATTGTAACAAGGTCTGTTACATCATATAAAACCAATCTCCAAAATAAAGCAATGTGAAGTGTAAAAGTCAGCTTATTTGGCTCCATAACACCTTGTAGTCCTGCATCGAATCCTCCAAAGTTCCGGTTTGTATGAACTAATCTTCCCCTTCTTCCCTCTCCCTAGGGACAGCTCCAAAGTGGTTTATCAAGATGTCAACAACCAAGGGCACCAAGTCCTTGCAAGGGACACTCTTCCTATAAACGTCTCCCAAATGTGAGTCACTTCCTATTCTCCCCCCCAAGAAAACATCAGCCCCCTCACAAGGCTTCCCGTTCTCATCCCTTGCCATGCATCCCATGAAACCAATATCCGCCACTTGCACCTGTGCACAGGTATTCGGACACCCTGTCCAATGCATCCTCACTGGTCGAGTCACTGCCACGTGCCTTTCCACCTCCTCAGTCACCTTCAAGGCCCTCGCTTTTGTCTCAATGATTGCTTGCCCACAAAACTGGTTTCCAGTGCAGGCCACCAATCCTCTCATGAGAATTGAAGGTTCGGGGGAATACTTATTTTGCAAAAGAGGCTCTTTGAGTAATGCTTCAATTCTTGAGTTCTCTACATTGGGGAGGATTATGTTTTGCTCCACAGTGAGCCGGAGTTCCCCTGTGCCATACTCATCGGCTAAACGAGCTAGCTCATCCATGTCATCTGCTTGGAGCCGGCCTATGGGAATGTGAAGTCCCACAAAGCTTAGACCTTCTTGTTTCTGCGGATGGACACCCATATAATCTCTCCTTTCCCATTGCTTCTTAACTAGGTCTTCGGAAGAAGCTCTCTCCAGCTCTTCGAAAGGCATTCTTTTCACAACCTCTGACCTGAATCCTTCTATGCCCTGCATTAGTACAATGTTCAAAAACTGTCAGGCAAATACTATAACAAAAGTTCTTGAGTTTGGCAATATACATTTAGCGCAATAGAAGAAAAACAATTCGAACGCATTCAGATTTGTTTCTAAACATTTTAAACAATGCTTCGAAATAAGACTGAAACATAGTACACCAAATTTAGTAACTTGGGAGATCACACTTATTACAGCATATTGAAACTAGAACTACTATAAATGGGACAACGATTACTTACTAGTTCATCAATCAACCACATCATTCTAGTTTTCTGTCGGTTCCCTCTGAAACCAAGGTCTCTATAGGCCTCAAGTATTGCTTTGCAAACTGGGATCACATCATCCGCAGAGACCCAGGCATCAAGAGGAACTGCCTCTGCACAACGCTTGGGACTGAAGAATCCTCCCACGAGCAAATTGAATCCGAATATTCCATCCTTTGTTGCAGGCATGTAAGCAAGATCGTTGATGTGGGGATGCTCGAAAAGGTCATGAGTGCCCACCACAGCCACATTCCACTTTCTTGGCCTGCTCAGATGAAAACAAAACTTCAGAAACCAACTATTTCTGCTCATATAAAAGTATACCTTTAATATATACAAGGTATTTTCTGCATATGAGGGAGCCAAAACACTTACAAGTTTGTGACATTTGGATTGCCAAGTGAATTGCCAGTTATATATTGAGACAACAAGTTTGTGTAAGGTCTTGTATCGACAATCTCAAGCGGGTCAATTCCTGCAAGAGGGTTTCCAACTGGATTTCTCACATTGTCCATGCCACTCTGCAGACTTGTCAAGCCAACTTCGGCAAGACCCTTCAAAATTTCTGGCACATCAGGTAGTACCACTCCGCGGATTTGCCAATTTTGCCTTGTTGTGACATCCGCACAGCCATCCTTGCCATATTTTCTTATTACACTCGCTAGATATCTCGTTTGCGCACTTGTTGTAACCCCATTTGGTAGCTTTAGTCTCATCATAAATCTACCATCTGATCAACAAAATTCGATTAAGAACATATGGAAACAACGATATGATTGATGGATGTAAATTAAAAATGTCAAACAATCCGACGAGCTTCTTGTCAGACATTCAATTTTGCACATTAATTAAGTAAATTCATGTTTTAAAGTGCGATCCTTGTTAATAATATGACAATATAACATAGTAGATATTGACAAAAAGACCATTACCCTTCAC
The DNA here is from genome assembly GCA_018257905.1 of Gillenia trifoliata. NCBI lineage: Eukaryota > Viridiplantae > Streptophyta > Magnoliopsida > Rosales > Rosaceae > Gillenia > Gillenia trifoliata. Next base: position 24,001,984 of record CM031080.1, read on the forward strand.
GAATATTCAAACTAATTTACTAAACTGAGTAAACCAAATCATATGACATTATGAAGATGAACAAAATAATTAAACATACACACTCACACATATATATACATACATACATACATACATACATACATACACACACACATATATATACACACCTATATCAAATTAACTTACAATGTTGCTTTCTCCTGTGGAAAAGGCCAAGCCACTTGAGCCTAACATCAATATCATCCTTAGTATCCTTAGCCTTATCAAGCTCCTCAAAAGAAATCTTGGCAAGTTCTTCAATCCCACCTTCCATGAAAAGCTTCATAGGCTCCCTCTCAATCTTCACCTTCTCCTGAACATTAATCCCTCCTCTATACTTCTCCTTCAAAACCCAGTACCCATCTCTCTCCTCCACTCTAGGCTCCAGCCTCGCTGCCTCCACCTCCGCAGCAACCGGCGCTGCAGGGGTGGTGGCAGCTGCCAGCCTTGTTGTCCTGCAGCAGGGAGCTGCTGAGGACAGGGGAGGGGATACGAATGGAACATAGAGTGATGGTGACATGGTTGATAGTAGTATGCTGCTGCTGGTAAATGTAGCAAAGAGCTAAAGATTTTGATGGAGGTGAAGTGGGAATTGAGAGAGAGAAGAGGAGGATGTTCATTTTTGTAGGTGAGAGGTGTAGGATCATCGGTGGCTGGTGAGGACCTTAGGAGGAGGGAGAGGTTCATTTTTTTTGTTGAGAGTGGACTTTTGGGTGGTGCCAAGGGTCATCTTTGTTTAGAAGGGAGCGGTGACTGTTTATTTATATTCACCAATTTATTTTTGTGCTGTCAAGCATCTGACACGTTTTGGAGATGTGTTTGTCAAACTTTGTTTTCCATGCTCTTCTTCAGTTTAAGTCGGTTAAAGCAGTAGCGGATTGAGAGATTATTCTTTTGAAAGAAAAATATTTATAACATCTTAATCATGTATTCTAAAAAAGTCTTATTTATTGATTTGTTTTTAGTCTTACTTTAGTCTCTAAAACTGAATTTGTCTCTCACTTTGTCTGTCAAAATCAAGTCATTTCACCTCATTTTTGTCCATTATGTCTCATGGAAATAATATGAAAGGACAGTCTGGACATTTCATACCATACTAGTAGAGATGAGCCATTGTTGTTAGAGAGGAATGAAATTTTCAGATTGCCCTAAATCTCTAAAACTGCCAAATCTATGCTAGCATGAACGGAAGTGGAGTGAAGTAGCTCGATTTTGGCAGTTTCAGGAAGTAAAGTGAGACAAATTCAATTTCATGGGGTAAAGTCAAATTAAAAAGGCAATTTCATGGGCAAATTAATAAATAAGACTTCTAAAAAATTAGGTACTGTTGTGGACTATTTTATGAAGGAGGGTGTGGCAAGAAAAGAGAGAGAGAAATAGAGAAGGGCTTGAGGAATTGTGGTGTATTGTAGTACATATTCCTCATGCCAAGTGCCTTTATTTATAGTGAAACAAATACAGTTGTAATAGGAATGTAATCTTTAGGATTTCAGAATATCCCAATCCATATCTACCTAGGATTTACACAATCACATTTAACACATGTTTATATTATCTACAACACTCCCCCTTGAGTGTGCAAATACTCAAGTGGATATCGCATCAGATCTTCAAGATGATGATAGTTGATGAAGTCGTCTTGTAGGCACAATAGAGAACACACTAGTCTCAAGTACGGAACTTGCATATAAAAAGAATAAAAACTCTCACAAAACCTGACTATGGTAAAACCCAAGGAGGGACAAAAACCCATAGTCTAAGGAGAAAAGTGAGTTAATGCAATGTCAATACTTAAACATCTACCGGATGTCAGTAGGATGCACACAAGGGTATAACCAGCCCAAAATGGGTGCCTCATTAAAACCTAGTTAGGCAACAAAAACCCAATGGGAAAAATGATCCTGATCGTAGGGAAAAAGAGTACATTAAGGTCAAGTAAGTATACTTCAGGATACTCCCCCTGAGTTTGACAAAATTCCGAATGAGAAAACTAACAATGTTGTAAATCAGACAATTTACACATACCAATTCCTTGAACAAGCTTCTGAAAAGTAGACTTTGGCAGTGACTTGGTGAAGAGGTCGGCAAGGTTGTCTTGGGAACGGATTTGCTTAACTTCAATGTTCAGATGCTCTTGCTGATGATGTGAGAAGAAGAACTTCGGCGCAATATGCTTGGTATTGTCTCCTTTGATATATCCTTTCTTGATCTGGTCAATACATGCGGCATTATCTTCAAATATCGTTGTTGGGACATCAACGACGGAAGAAAGTCTGCAATTGCTTCGAATATGCTCAACAACAGCTCTCAGCCAAAAACACTCACGAGTAGCTTCGTGATGGGCGAGAATCTCAGCATGGTTCGAAGAGGTGGCAACTAATGTTTGGTTGACCTCTAAGATATTGCGAGAATCTCAGGGGGTGTGATCTATTCTGAAGACCAAGAGGGTGTAATCTATTCTGAGATGCATAGGGATAGAATAAACCCAAATCTGTAGTACTCTTAAGGTAACAAAGGATGTCTTTAACACCATTCTAGTGTATGCGTGTGGGCGCATTGCTATATCTTGCAAGAAGATTAATAAAGAAGGAGATGTCCGGTCTAGTGCACTGAGCTAAGTACAATAAAGCGCCAATTGCACTCAGATATGGAACTTCAGGCTCCAAAACCTCTTCCTCATCGTCTTTAGGACGGAAAGGGTCTCATTTTTCATCTAGCTTCGGACGACCTTAAAAGTACTCGAAGGTTTCGCGTTATCCTCATTAAACGTAACACCTTTTGGGTATAGTTCGATTGGTGGACCAGAATACCATTCGAACAATGCTCAAGCTCCAGGCTGAGGCAATATCGAGTTTTTCCAAGATATTTCATCTCAAATTCCAACTTCAGGTACGATGCAGTTTTCTTAAGCTCTTCGGGAGTCCCAATGAGATTCATGTCATCGACATAAACTGCAACTATTGCAAATCCGAAATGTGACTTCTTAATAAACACGCATGGGCATAATTCTTTATTCACATATCCCTGACTAATCAAATACTCACTCAGACGATTATACCACACTCGTCCGGATTGCTTTAATCCGTAGAGTGAACGCCTCAATCTAATTGAGAGGGTGTTCTGTGGTCTAGAACTATTTGATCCAGTCAATGTAAGTCCTTCGGGAACTTTCATATATATTTCCGTATCAAGATCCTCATAAAGATATGCAGTTACCACGTCCATAAGCTGCATATTCAGTTTTTCGGAAACTACCAAACTGATAAGGTAGCGGAACGTTATAACGTCCATTACGGGGGAATAAGTCTCCTCGTAATCAATCTCAAGGCATTGAGAGAAACCTTGCACCACAAGGCGTGCTTTGTATCGCACTATTTCATTCTTCTCATTACGCTTCCTTACGAAAACCCACTTGTAGGCAACAGGCTTCACATGTGGAGGTGTAGGAACTACAGGCCCAAACACTTTACGTTTCGCAAGTGAATCAAGTTCAACCTGGATTGCTTGTTTCCAATTTGACCAATCGGTTCTACGTCGACATTCATCAACGGAATGTGGTTCAATATCATCGCTCAGCATGATATTAGTAGCTACTGCATATGCAATTGCATCGTCGACTACCATCTCATTCCTATTCCAAAGTACATCCAAGCTAGCATAATGGATCGAAATCTCACGATTCTCGGGAGGCGGATTGGTCTCTTCAAAGACACTACCGTAATCTAGAATAACCTCATGCATTGGAAAGGATAGGTTGGCGATGGCAGGATTCGAACTAGGCTCACTAGTTAGTGTCGTGGGGTTCCTCTTTCGGGGTTGTGAATCCTTTGAACTAACAGGTTTGCCACACTTCAGGGTAGGAGCAGATGATTGGCTAGCCTCCAAGGTACATGGCCGCACAACAAGTGCGGCCACACGTCCTTCAGGGGCGTTTCGTCTTTCAGGGGCGATGGTTCGACGTACGTTTGGTACATCTATCTTTGCAGGCACGTTTGCAGCTGGTATATGTGATCTCGTCACTTTCGCTAGATCAGTAAAAGCATCCGGCATGCTTTGAGCAACGCTCTGTAGATCTAAGATTCTTTGCACCTCAACTTCAGACTGAGCAGTGCGGGGATCTAAATGAGACATAGTGGGGTTAGACCATGACAATTCGTGGCATTCTTCAGGAACAACTATGTTCTTATCTCCCCCTAACGACGAGAAGACTGTCTCATTAAAGTGACAATCTGCAAAGTGAGCGGTAAAGAGATCGCCTGTCAAAGGTTCTAAGTAACGAATGATTGAAGGAGAAGCATAACTGACATAGATTCCCAATATTCACTGAGGACCCATTTTGGTACGTAAGGGCGGCGTAATTGGCACAGAGACCGCATAACCAAAAATGTGCAAATGCTAGATGTCGGGTTCGTATCCAATTACCAACTGAAGCACAGAATAAGGTTGGATCATTACGGGTCTCAGGCGGACCAACATTGCTGCGTGAAGTATTGAATGGCCCCAAGCAGATATCGGAAGTTTGGTTCACATTACCAAAGTCCGACCAATTATTTGAAGACGCTTCATAAATGCTTCTGCTAGGCCGTTTTGGGTGTGAACATGGGGTACAGGATGTTCAAAATCAATCTCAACAGACATGCAATAGTCATTGAAAGTTTTCGATGTAAATTCTCCAACATTATCCAGTCGAATCGACTTAATTGGATAATCAAGGTGGTGAGCCCTTAACTTAATAATTTGAGCTAGAAGTTTAGAGAATGCAGCATTACGAGTGGACAGAAGGCACACGTGTGACCAACGTGTGGAAGCATTAACCAATACCATAAAGTATATAATGGTCCGCAAGATGGTTTAATAGGTCCACAAATGTCCCCCTGAATCCTCTGAAGAAATTTGGGAGGATCCATTTGGATCTTGTGCGTCGATGGGTGAGTGAGTAGCTTACCCCAAGGAGCACGCTTGGCATGAAATAGTGTGAAGAATGAAGTCCTTACTTCGGGTAAGGGGATGCCCGTGAGAAGTACTGAGGATACGGCGCATCATAATTCGTTCAGGGTGTCCCAAACGGTCATGCCAAAGCAAATTTTCCATTGCAAGGCCACTACTAGGGCTGGCCACATGGTGGGTTTCAGCGAAGCGGATGGTTGTAATATACAAGCCATTTGGAAGACGCTCCATCTTCTCATGAATACGCTTATGGCCATATTCATAGGAAGTGATGCAAAGGAATTCAACTCCATTTTCTTCAGAAGTTTTAGCGTGGTAATTATTATCTCGAATATCTTTAAAACTCAACAACGTTCTTCCGAAACGAGGAGAATAAAGTGCCTCTTCAATGGTTAATTTCGTACCATTGGACAACATTAGGTGGGCAGTGCCATACCCCTCAATCAGGTTGGATGAGCCTGAAAGGGTTGTCAGAGGTGATATTTTAGGTATGAAGTTAGTGAAATAGATGCATTCACACAAAATGGTATGCGTAGTTGCACTATCTGCCAGACAACTAACTTCCCCACAAGACATACCTAGAAATAATTTAATTGAATTGGTCACTTGTATAAGGGAATAAAAAGATCATTCATTCAATTATTCGAGAAATAATTTCCATAAAATAATATCCAAACTTAAAACAAATACCAAACAATCGTCCAAACAAAAAGGAAAAATTGTTCAAAACTTAAACCAAAAGAGAGGGGGTTCGGCCACTTAGTGGTTTTTGGCCACTAGTGGTGAATTTCAGCCAACATATAGCCTATGTCTAAAAATCTAATTTTCCATCGAGGCGGATGCTTCTTGAAAATCAGAAATCTCCAGCGTAGTATCTTCGGAATTCTCCACATGAGCAAGATTAGTCTCTATGGCTTTACGACTTGAATGGTACTCAGCAACAGTGTTAGCTGAAGCTCGGCAAGTACGGGACCAATGGTCTTGAGAACCACATCGGTAACACAAGTTCACCGTTTTGCTCTTAGTCTTGAAGTTTGAGGCTTTTGGAGCTAAATTAGTGCGCTTTGGGGCGTTATTTCCTCCCTTGGATGGGCCTACACTCTGTCGACCTTGGGCTTGTGGCTTAGGGTTGGAACATTTGCCTTTCCCACCACGCTTCGGGCGACTGTTTTGGCCTTGATTCACACTAGAGTGTGCTTCAGGCACAGCGGTCGAGCCATTAGGTATAGCTTGATGATTTTTCATCAACATCTGGTTTTGCTTTTCAGCAAGTAGTAAGACAGAGATCAAATCCGAGAATTTGGTAAATTTCTGTGCCCTATATTGTTGCTGCAGGACAGTATTGGTGGCATGGAAAGTTGAATAGGTCTTCTCCAGGAGATCCTGTTCAGTCAAGTCTTCTTTGCAAAACTTGAGAAGTGATCGGATTCGACAAACTTCAGAGTTGTACTCATTCACAGACTTAAAGTCTTGGAAGCATAAATGCTACCAGTTGTGTCTTGGTTCAGGCAAGAAAATATCTCTTTGATGATCAAAGCACTCTTCCAGAGCAAGCCATAAAGCTCGTGGATCCTCTTCAGCGAGGTATTCGGTATGTAGTGCGTCGTGCATAAGTCTTCGGATGAAGATCATGGCGGTTGCTTTGTCAGCTTCGCCAACCAGGTTATCCGTCTCTGCATCAATGGTAGCCCTAAGGCTCTTTGCAGTGAGGTGGAGCTTCACATCTTGTACCCACTTGAGGTAGTTCCTTCCACATACCTCTAGAGCGGTAAAGTCGAGTTTGTTCAAGTTCGACATGTCGCTGTAACGAGGGGAACAAGATTGTGATCAGTACTATGAAAAACTTGTTCATAAACTTGGAGTAGAACATTCAGATTCTATTAGACATGTTTTGGTTTAAATTTTCATGAAAACTATGGCTTTCATGGGTATTTAATTTTTAAGGAAACTTCGGGTTTCATGGCACTTATTCGAAACTTCGGGTTCGAATTTATGAACTTCAAGTTCATGTATACCTGCAAGCAAACGCAATATATATAGAACAAAAAAAATAAAATTTAACATATATATCGTGAACGGGTAGTTGAACGTAGGTCTACAGGGCCTACGGGGTGTGAAAATATGGCCCAATTAATTTTGGTGGGTCGGGATTGGAGCTGCAGGCCCAACCAGCAAAGGGCTGGACTGCAGGGCAGCGAGATGTGGGCTGCAAGCCCAAATCCCAGCAGAAGCTGGGGTGTGAAAACGGGTTGCAAGCCCTGAGCCCATCAAGGCTGGGAGAAGGAGTGGGCTAGAAGCCCTATGCCCAACAGTGGGCCGGGGCTGGCTCAACTGGAGCCAAATGGGTCGGCTCGGCACGGCTAGGGTTTTTTTTTTCTTTATTTTAAAAAAAATGAAAAAAAATTTTAAGTAAAATAATTTTTGTTTTTTTTTCAGAAAAAAACGAATTTTTGTGTTTTTTGTAGAAAAGCGAAAAAAAAAACAGAAAAAACCCTCATTTTTCCTTTGTTCACACGATCATCAATTCACTTAATATATGACAGATATATTAAATGTAGATGCGAACACAATATTTGCAGAAGATTAATAATTCGTTAAACGCAATGCATCAGGTCAGAAAAAAATATCGACAATCGATATCGTGTTTTAGAAGTACCTGGATTGCTGATGATGATGGTTGAACAATTTGTTTGCAAAAATCTTTCAAATTCCTTAGCACAGCGTCAGGAGCATGCTGATAACGTGTTGTGGACTATTTTATGAAGGAGGGTGAGGTAAGAAAAGAGAGAGAGAAATAGAAAAGGGCTTGAGGAATTGTGGTGTATTGTAGTACATATTCCTCATGCCAAATGCCTTTATTTATAGTGAAACAAGTACAGTTGTAATGGGAATGTAATTTTTAGGATTTCAGAATATCCCAATCCATATCTACCTAGGATTTACACAATCACATTTAACACATGTTTATATTATCTACAACAGGTACAACATTATTGCAAGTGATAGATTGCCCTAGTAGTTAGGGCCTTTCTCTTCAACCCACTATGTCTCAGATTTAAACATTTATTTATTTAATGGAGAATATCATTTGTACTAAGAAATAATTTATTTAATGGAGAATATCATTTGTACTAAGAAATAGTACGACATTACCAATATTATTCTATTTTCCTAATAAGTTACATTTTTTTCCTTTGGGTGAAAGACAACTCATGATTTAATTGTTAAATTGTGTAATTCTCTTATATAGCTTCATGCAGCAAGACTCCAAACATAGTTACAAAGGTATTGCTTTAGTATTACATAGCGTTTAAGTTCTGAGCGATTGAAATTGCGAATTGAGATTCTCACTTATCTTAACTTGCAAGCTCAGCCCTCCAGAACTCGTAGTGTTCTTCGGAGTTACAACTCAAACAAGAAACAACCTATACTATAGCTCATACTTGAAGCCCAAATCCTGAAATGTCAGCTCGCCCTGCCTCAGCCTTCTCTGTGAGGTATTTTATCAGACACTTGCCCCATTACCAATAAAAAACTTTAGAGCAACCATTAGAGCACCTCCACCCATTGCCAAAAGGCAAGGGCAAGGGCTCCTAACTTGCCCTTGGAACCCAAAACATGTCTCCACCCATCCTAAATGGAGATGGCAACATGTGGGCCAGCCGAAGCCCAACCAGAAGCCCAAGCGAGTTGCGCCCAACCTCACGTATAATCAAGATAATATCTTCACAATTTGTGTGACAAAAGCATATCAAATAATAGAAAGATTCATACCAAAAAACCCAATTTAAGAAAAAAACATAATTCAACAAGATTGTTATCAACAAATGTTTAATGAAAAATACTTTATGAAATTTTATTCATGAAAATTACTTAATTGTTTGTTTTTTTATTAAAAAAAATAGCATAATTTGTGTCACCATTTCTCGAAATAGTGTCACCGTTTTTCGAAATAATGTTAACGTTTGTAGAAATAGTGTTACCGTTTCTAGAAACGATGATACTTAATTCAACAATTAAGTATTTTTCATGAATAAAATTTCAACAAGTATTTTTCATTAAAAACTTGTTGATAACAATTTTGTTGAGTTAAGTGTTACCGTTTCGAGAAACGGTGATACTTAATTCAACAATTAAGTATTTTTCATGAATAAAATTTCAACAAGTATTTTTCATTAAGAACTTGTTGATAACAATTTTGTTGAGTTAAGTGTTTTTTTTTAATTTTATGTAGTATTTTTGCACAAAATGTCAGATCAAACTTCAATGGTACGTACTGTTGAATGGTTTAAGATTTATTTGGGGCCCACAGCAAATCAATCTTGACCATTCAATGGCCGTACCACTGAATGGTACGTACCACTGAATGGTACGTACCACTGAAGATTTTTCCCAAAAGGTTTATAAAAGTCTTAAGTTTCTTCCTCCCTAAAAACCCTAAAAACAAAAAAACAAAAAATCAGTAATTTTCATGGATTTGGTTTGGTAGAATTACAATTGGAAATTATCAAAAAACACATGAAAAAAAAAAAGTAATATATTATATATGGGGTGAGAGGAGAGAGGAGAGAGAAAGAGAGTTGATGAGGATGAAGAAATATGAGAGAGAGTTGATGGAATAGGTGAAAGAGGAGAGAGATTGACAAAAAAACACAAAAAAAGGACAAAAAACACGTGTGAGATAGAGAAAGAGAGGGAGAGGCGAGGGGCGGGGGTGACAAAATATTTTGGGTTTTTTTTATATCAAATTTTTGTCATTTTCATTGAATTTAAATTATTTTTATTAAAAAAAATTATTAAGATACTTTCAGTTAAAATTTAAAGCTTTTATATCATTTCTATTAGTTTTCATTAATAAATAAGAAGTCGTTTAATAACCATTTCGTTTTCAATTTTTTATTTTTTCTAAAAACTAAAACAAAATAGTTTAATAATTCAAATCTCAACTTCCAAAAAAAAATCATATAACATTAAATACATTAGCAATCCTCCAAATTATACAAAAATAACTATGCTTCCATGCGTTTCTATGATATTGTTTGACAATTTCAATTCATCGAGAACCCTTTTTTTTTTTTGTTAGTAAACGAAAATTTTATAATTTGGCAAATCCTTAAATAGAAAATGCTATGACCATTTAATAAATTCCAAAATGAAATTCCAATTTCAGTATTCGCAACCGAACGCTGTTTTCCTTCCAAGACTGTTAACGGGCTGAAAGCGAAAAAGAACGCTTCGCTTACTTCGATCAACTTCACCTGAAGAGAAGGCAGAATCTCACAACTAAATTAGGACTAGATCTGAATTAAAACTCATTTCTTCTTGCTTGACCTTGTGAGAAGGATCCATAAATAGCTGCATCAATGGGCTTACCATCAATAATCTATATGTCATTGCCGGCTTCTTCCCGAAACATATTGCAGTTCACTCCTGCAAAAATCAGTGTGTACAAAGAGGGCATAACAAATTGCCCGAACGAGACCACCTCGATATTTCTTGACCAATATATCAGTAGTGACTGCTAAAATCAGCATATCCATGATTAAAGTTGACAGAATGCATATTTCAGTCTAAACTAATATGACTTCAAACTTTGCACAGGGGTTGCTTTCAACATGTCTTCTAAAATCAGCATCCCCATTAAATCTGAAGGTATATAAAGCTTGCCTCTGTGTCATGCCAACAGGATATATTCTATATATTTTAAATTCGTCTCCTCCTCTTATGCTTTCAGGTCTTTCCGGTTTCCAAATGGGCACATGTTTCTGAGACTTGAATTTTGTGAGCACCAGAGACTCGAACGCTCCAAGAGTCAAATTGCCAGACCTGCTTAAGGAAATCAGAAATAAGAATTTCTCCAAATTTGAGAACAGAAACAAAAAGATTAGGGGACATAACTCTGCGTGAAGACAAAAATACTTATTTAATTTCTAACCGTGCAATGACACAAGATTTTTCACATTCTTTCCCTCTTCTAGAAATACAAAACTTAGACGGAAATTTTTCAGCATGATGAAAAGTGGTGAGGTTCTAAATGATGTGCAAAGACAGATCCCATTCCCAGCAGTCTTGGCTGCTAGTGTGGTAATTGGTGTTAGGGAAATGCAGTTACCTTAAGAAAATAGATTCCATCTCAAACCTCCCTCTTTCTCTTACATATAAGTGATAGACGACTCCTGAGCCTCTGGTGCACTTGCACGGTCGTTTTTTGAACCCTTGGTTCATTTCTTCTTTCTCGCGAATCACCGTTGCCAGGTGAATGCAAAGACGGCAAGATGAATGTACTGCTGCCATGTCCACGAGGGCCTTGAAAGAATCGGATGGACCCTCATACTTCCACCTAATCATTAAACATCTCTTACAAACTTCATAAAGAAACAAAACTGAAAAAAAAAAAAAAAAAAAAAAAACTTTGAAATGCAACGAAAGAGAAGAAAATGAGAAGAAACAAACAACTAATGATTTACCTCAATGACTGATTATATGCTTCAGGATTATCTGCAAGGTATTTCATTCTTTTGGCAACTGATTCAACATCGGTTAGCTCCTTGATATGTAAAATTGAACCAGGAGCAGGAGCATATTCTTCAATATTTGGAGCACCAACAACCACAGGTATAGATCCTGCAATAATAAGATATTAACATCCATCTCAGCATCTTTCTCAAACTTGAGTACGTAGATGAGAACTTAGCATTTGGAATCTGAAATGCAATTTTTTTCCTTATGTTGAATGTGCAACGTAACCAATTAAATCTTATAGATGTTTAGAGGCAATACACTGCAAATTCAAAGATGAAAGCACACACTAATAGTCTTCTATCCATACTGAAATCTCTTAAATTTGTTTCTGAATTATTACCAACATTTTTTTCAAACAACAGAGAGAGAGAGAGAGTGTATTTTCATACCAGCAACAAGAGATTGAAAGTATTTCTCGGTAACATAATCCTCCTCGTTGGAATTCTCAAAGGCCAAACTGAATTTATAGCGCTTCAGAGTTTCAACTTTGTCAACTGCTAGATTCATTTAAAACAGAAGCAGATTATTTAACAGTAACAGGATATGTATATCTTATATCTATAGAATTCAAGCCATAATATATCAGTTCATCACCCAAGAGATACCAATTCTACACATGTTATATGCACACACACATGCAAATATATTATAATCCTACATACAAGTATATCCCCTTTGGACTGTGTCGTTGTCACGCACAAAACAAGAAAAAAGACTCTTTCTCTCCTAGAGGCAACCACATTCATATATCGCATTGAACAAACTTTAAACTCTTCTTATACCCAAAAAATTTAACTTTTTTGTTGTGAATATCCAGTGACCAAAAAATTGAATTACCTACAAGACATTATGGAACTAATGCAGAATATTTTCAACCACAAACGAAATAAAGGCCCCAACAATTGAACCTCAGTTTGTTGCAAACCTCATACGACACGCCAAGAAAGCATGACATACTTATGAAAGCATGCAAGAGAGTCACAACTCCATGTTGTAATGATTTAACACCAGAAAACTAGCAAAATCTCATTATTATTACTTTACAAAGCATCTCTGAAATGTCACACCTTTTCCATCACGGTTTCTGTGGCAACCGCCATAAGAGTCTATCTTGATGTTAGCACTTTCAAGTGCTTCAAGAGCTTGCAAGCGGAAGTTGCGGGCACCACAGTTGGAAATAAATGCAGCTGCAAGGGCAGTCTCAGTCTTTGGCTGGACAGGCGCCATGATGTTGTACTCAGCCCAAGAAAAATATCCAACAGGAACATCCGATGAGAGACTAGTTGTCATAACAATATTATATCCCCTCCTAGTACAAAGGAAGAAGTTTAAACTATTAGTTATACAAACAAGTTTTAGCACAAATGAAGTTCTCAAATGAAGTTTTATCACGTAGGTTATGTTCGTAATCTTATGACCTAAGACAGTAGCAACACCAAGGACAAAAGCACTAAGGAAATGAGAAACATGTTAAATGTATTCCCTGCTGCTTCCTTTCTATCCTAAACGCTCGTTTTTAATCAGGAAAAGAAGATGTGGAATTTAAAATATATTCTAAAACTAAAGAAATTATTTGGAGAAATCATGGAAATCATGAACGCCTTGTTTGTTTCAGGATGATTGGACCTTTAGAAAATGGACATATGGATAACATAATTTGTTTCCAGCTCTTCAAATTTGTCGCCTTTTGCCAAAAAATAGGCCTTAAAAAATCTTAAAATACTTACGAGATTGCAATTCCTATGAAAAAGGGATAACATGTCTAAAAACAATATAAAATCAAAAGGAGAAAATCTTTTAAAACTGGAATAAGGCCATATTTGTTTGTGCTTACCCACCGTCGTGCATGAGCAAGATTGTTCTCTGCATAGTATTGAGCTGATTCCATGGATAGGAGAATACTGGCTGTCCCAGATTGGTGAGCTAAACCAAAAGCAGCATCAGGTTTTTTTGCGAGATTGTATCCAAACTGGCATCCCACAGAACAAGATTTCCATTCCTATGTAGAAGACATGACAAAAGTAATTAAGAACATATGCAAGACATGACAAAAGTATATTGTATCAGTAATATCATAAAATTTAGGTAAGAAATGGGACTCTCCCAGTTCAAGTCACTCCCAATTACAAATCGTTCTTGTTCATTTAACTCGACAAGATTTAGAAGATGGAACTTACGGGTCCACCATCGCTAGACTACATTCTACCAAGACACGAACTAGGCAAGACTAACATAATGCAGTCAAAAAATGACCAATAAAAAAACATAATGCAGCCAAAAGCATCAAACTGCGTATCCATCATCAAATGTCAAGGATCAATTGCTCAAGTAGTGTACAAGAACTAGGCATGACTAACACAATGCAGTCAAAAAGCGAATATCAAATTTCACGTCCTGCTTTCAAGGACAAGGATCAACAGCTTAAGCAGTGTAAACATCTCACAAAAATTCAAACTTGCACTATTTTCTCACTCATGTCATGAAATTATTGTAATGTAAAATCACAATCCAATTTTAAACTAAAATCCAATAAAACAAAAACCACACTGAATTAAAAAAAAAAACCACTTAATCAAAAATTTCAAAGAAATAAGAACACAATTAAAATTAAATAAAAGCTGCAAATTACCTTCTCATCACCAGAAACCAAAATGGGTTCTTTGTCAAAATCCCTGGAGTACTCCAGAGCATCCTCTCTCTCCAACCACTGCTCGCAACTCAGCAACCCCAAATCAACACTCTCCGCCGCCGGCACCGCCACTTCATGAGTCAACGGCGTCCGGGCGAACAAGTCGGCCCACGAATCGACTAAACCTGTGTTATTTCCGATGTCGAGCTTACCCAGAAACGCGATCTCTGCTATCACCACAAGGGCCACGAAAAAAAGCGTCAGATTGGACCATTTTCTCTTGGGCACCGCCGCTGAAGCCGCCCCAAGAGAGACCGGTAAGCCGCCTTCGTGGGTCGCCGCTGGTCTCGAGCCTCTCTGAGTGGAAATCACGCCCATCAAACAAACGGAATTGGTCGCTCTGTTTTTTTCTGGGAAAATTCTGACTTTCCCGAGAAAGTGATAGAAAAGTCGAGACTTGTAATGGGGTTTTCAGCGGAGGAAGATGATGGAGTTTTGTGCGGTGTTCGATGGGAAAGAGGAAATGGGTTTAAATCATGACGGACTCATGGAGTGGTTTGATTTTTCTTTAATTGCAAGTCAAACACCCACAAAGGTTGAAGAGTCCGATGACGTATCAAGAATATTCAATTGTTGTTTTTGTTGTTTGGAGAAGCAAAGGAAAAGCATTGTTTTGTTGTGTGTTCGACAAAGATGGAAACACTGTAAGGCCATCTCCAGTAGGGCTAACGATATGTTTAAGCGGTTATAAAGAATACTTATAACTATTTTATACTTATGTGAATCTGATTATTAATTTTTAAACGAATTTAACTATTAATGGTTAGATTTGTGCAAGTATAAAATGCTTGTAAACATTCTAATCTAATCCTAAAAGGTAATATTTTAAAGATTATTTTATGATTAAATTGTTTCATCTCCAATTATACAAGACTATATTTTATTTTCTTTCATATTTTATTATTTTTTGGGGCCAAATTTAGCTTGCTACATGTTGTTTGGAGCCAAACTTAACATGATTCTTTTAACCCGATTACTTTTAATCTTTTGGTTGAACACTGATTTTATCAATTTTAGAGCAAAAGGTGGCTTATAACCCTTAGCTAGAGATGGCCTAGAGTGGGCTTAGATATGGGTGGACAAAACCAGCCGAATTGTCCAAACCAGCCAAACCGAACTGTAATTAGTATGGTTTGGTTCGATTTGGTTGGCCTATTTTAGGACCGACTAGATCGAACAAAGCTGTTTATATTTTATTTTTTTTAATACTATAAAATTAATCTAAAGTGAGGGGGAGTGTTTGAATTTAGAATGCACTGGGTTGAAGATGAAGGCTCTAACCACCCAAGTAATCAATCACTTCATTTATATTTTGTTTTTAATATAACGACAAATTTACACCTAGGGGCAAGGGATTTGCACCAAGTCACGTAGTCGGCCAACTATAACAACGAAAGTCAAACCTAAGATTTCACACTTATAAGTGGAAAAGACTACTACTACACTGCAACGCTAAGTAGAAAATATTATTATTATTTATTTACAGTATGAATGCTATACAAAAATTTAATGGAAGGACTTCAAAATTTGCTAGATGCAATACATTTGAGAGAACTTTAAAATGATATCTTTTGAGATGTCATTTTGAAAGTACTCTACTTAGTTTTTGTAATACCTTTGTAGTGTTTTAGTAGTAGTTTTGTAGTGCTTAAGTAGTTCATTGTTAGTGTCCTTGTAATGTATTTTCAACAATTGAATATAAAGTTCCTTGAAACTTTGGAAGTCCTTCATCCACATAAAATAAGTTTTACTTTAGTTATGCTAGTAGCTTTGCTAGCTATGTCCTAAATCGAACCATTGTCACACATTATTAGTTGTGTTGTTTGAGTACTAAATCAAACCAAACCAAACTAGATCATAGTCACCCTTAGGTTTACTGCCCTTATTCTTTTTCGTCAATTGACAAGACGTTCATCATTTCTAAAGAATAGACACATAGAGAAAATCTCACCTTAAATTTTTCAATTTTGATCCTATCCATTTTAGGGTATAAAAGCGCTACTTAAAGCTTAAAGATAGAGAGAAAAGTATGAGAAAAATGACAGATGGAAATAGAGAAATGATGGTTGAATGAATGTGAAAGAAATGTATAGAACAATACAAAAATGCATCCAACTATTATTTAATATTGATTTTACTATCAAATTTTTGTTTCATACATTTTCCTTAATTTCTCGATCGTCCATCCAAAATTTTCAAAAAGATGCAAAATGCTTCTTGAAAAAGCACTTGAAGTACTTCATAAAAAAAACACTTGAAGTGCTTTTTAAAAGAAGTACATAACAAGTGTTTTTTTTAAAGCACTTCAAATTCTTTTTTGAATAAATAAGCACTTTAAACTTTTTCTGTCAAACATGATCAGAAGCGCTTTTCGTAATCTAAAAGCGTTTTAGTTATTTTAAAAGCACTTCCAAAGAATAACTTTTAATTTTTCTGCCAAACATAGTCAAAAGCACTTTTTATGATCTAAAAGCGTTTTTACTTATTTTAAAGACACTTGCAAATAAGCCCTACTTTTCATTGACTCGGTCATAACCTCATAGAGGTAAGGGCATGTTTAATGCACTGATTTGGATTGGTATTGAACTGGATTGGTTTGAATTGACTTGGAAATTCATGTCTAAGAGTGTATTTGAACCACCACACACACACACACAACACCTGCCACCACCTTTGGATATAAATTTGAAGCTAGTCTTAATGGAAAGGACAAATTACTATTCATTTTTAATCTTAAGGACAAATTTGGTGCAAAATGTCCATAATGGGTCAAACTCTTTTCTTTATTTACTCTTATGCCATTATACCATTCATCATTGCGAGTCCTACAATGATGTTTACATTTTTGTTTTATGCCTAAATTATTGTATATGGTTTTGTATTATGCTACTTTGAAATATTTTCTTCTGCATTATTGTTCATCTTTTACTTATCTGCTACCATGTGTTCTAAGCTTCCATCATGTTGTCTATATTATGCAGCTCTTCTTTTGTCATATTATTTCAGAAAACTTCGTCTCCTTGTTCTAATTCTTCTTGCTTGTCATGATCATTTTTTATTCTGAAATATGTTATTTCAGCTTCTCTTATTGGATATTGTGGTTTCCAATGAGGTTGATGGCGAATTTTTACTCTAATGTAAATATACATCTCATTGTCTTCTGCTACTAATAACATATCATAATTAAAATCTTCAAATTCTTCTAATGTCAGTATCTGACTTCCTTGGTATCTTTGAATATGTTGTTTTGTAAGAGTCCATTTGTAGTGTGATATAGGGTATAATCTGAAGGATTCCTCGTTAATCATGGCTATATGCCTTGCCTCTTCCTTATGCATATGCTTGTACCATTCTTGAAGAGTACTGATGAAATTTATGCAATTTTTTTTCCATAAATTTAAATAATCTTCTGCTACTTTCTTAAGCTTATCTGGAAAAGTCTCTAGCTATGAACTATGGTTAATATAAACTTTTTCAAGATAACCAAACTTTAATAATAGAGATGGTGTAACTTCTGCTATATTCTGCTAACCCTTATGCTTATAACTAAAATGCCAACTTTGAAAATCTATCATATTAATCCTAGCTAATGTTATGCTCACTTCTGGCTCACAATTACAAATTTATGTGCTACTGCAAACACATGATGAATATATTTTTATATTAATGTCCAACCCTGACTTTGGATCAAAGATAGAGTTATACAAAGCAACTTGCAATTGTAGTTGCAGTTCTTGTATAGATTGTGAACTTCTGACTAAAATCTCATAATGCATATCTAGAGGTAACACTCTTAATTTTGCTCTCAAGATTTCTTCTAACAACATCTCATCAATTATTATTTCTAGTGGTATAGTACTAATAAATGCTCAAACGTTTCTTCTACTGAAATATCTCGATGTTGTGTTATGTTATTTTCTACTTTTTCAGTTTGCTACTGCTCCATATTAGTATCTTCTATGAGCTCAATAGTAATTTCTCTATTTTTTATGGGCTCATCAGCCTCTTGTTCAATAACCTCTTTGTTGATGGGTTTAATAACCTCTTTTTCTTTATTTTTACGCAGATCAAATTTCATGCCAATTTTAAGTTCTTGCTTTAAAGTATCACTGGCCTTTTGCTGCATTCTATGAGTCTGTAGTTCTTGGTATACCTTAGTAAATTGTGTTGCTAATGCATCATGATCTCTTGAAATTGCTTCTAAGTTGTTTTGTTGTGAATGGATGTGATGCTGGCTTTAGTTGAAATTAAAATTAAATGCATCAAATTCTTGTTCTAAAGCCCTAATTATTTTTTCATGTCCTAACCTTATGTTTGGTTGTTTTATTTGGATATTCTACAAATTATCTAGAAGTGCTTGTTGCCTATCAGTGAGTCCTGGTACTTTTGATCTTTATCTCAGAGTATGGTTTTTGACTCTTTCTTCTATAGTACCATTAAAGTTGAAAGTGGGTACTGATGGTGATGCTGGTCTATTCATGCTATTTTGGAATCTATTGAATGGTGGAGGTCCATGGTGCATCATTGTGCTATTGAAATGTGTTATGATGCTTTGTGGTCTTTTGCTATTTGAGGATGATACTCTATGATATTCCATTATGTTCAATGAGTCCTGATAAGATCAGCTAATGTATTATCACTACCTTTAATATGTTCAAAAATTGGTTTAAAATCGTTTTCTGTAATTGAATCAACAAAATTAACCCATCTTCAACTGCTTGCTTATTAGTATGAATTTTATTGTAATGAGAAACTATATTTTGACACTCAGTCCTAATTGTAAATACTTCATTATGTAAAAATAAAGAGAATACTTCAAGTGAGTTAATTATTCCTAAAATCTCTAAATCTGTTGCTGATAATCTAGACTGTATATCACTAAATTTTTCTTATGCATATCTACAAACTTGTTCATCAAACTTTGGTGATTCCTTTATGTTTTTTTCTGGTATAATATTCGTGCCCATCCTAATGATGATGCATTTGTTTCAACTATTTTATAACTATTATCTAATGGCAAAGTTAATGGTTTAAGCTTTATAATTTCTTGCTTAATATTTTGAACTAATTTTATATCTTCACTATTAAAATATTTTTGTCTTGTTTTGGTATGTTATACTGTTATTTTTCTTCCTAAATCAGGAATAAAATTCCTTGCATAATTTAATAATCCTAAAAATGCTTGTAACTATTTTTTATCTTCTAATTTATCTGGAAATTCTAAAACTTTCTTAGCTATATGATCTTGTAATTGTATTGTTCTTGATTTTATATACATTCCTAGAAGTTCTATATCTTGTTTTTCTAATGCTATTTTATTTTTGCTAATCACAATACCATTATCAATAAACATTTGTAAGACTATCTCTAAATGTTTTCTATGTTCATTTCTATGTTTACTATGTACTAAAATATCATCTACACATACACTACAAAAACTATCATATTTCTTAAAAATTTGATCCATCTTTCTTTGAAAGATCGATGGAGCGTTATTCAATCCAAATGGCATGACAAGCCATTCAAAATGTCCTTTTGGACAAGTGAATGTTTTCCACTCAATTGATTCTTCTGCAAATCGAATTTGCCAAAATCTTGATTTACAATCAAACTTACTAAAATATTTACTCTCTTGAATTTTGTTTATAAGTTCATCTTTATTTGGTAATTTATAACTATCTTCATATGTATTATCATTTAATCTTTTATAATTATATACTATCCTAGCTTTTCCTCTCTTTAATTCTGAATGTTTTCTCACTATGAAGGTTGTTGATCTATGTCTAGACTTTGAAGGTCTAATTACTTTTAAATTTAAAAGCTCTTTTATTTGTCGCTTAAACTCTTGCTTATCAAGTAAACTACAAGGCATGTCTGCCGTCTTAATTGTTAAGTCTAGATTAATTATATCTAATTTGATAACATTTTATTTTTACTCCAATGTAATTAAGGGTCTTCTCCTATAATTTTAGTTTGTTCTTCTAATTGTAACAACTCTTCTAAACTCTTTTGTAACATCCCGTAAAAAGTTTGTTATAAAATAATTTCTGGGGAATATTTTCTACACGTGCGGGTTTATTTCGTACACGTGAGCGTGTAAGTTTATTGTTTTGGTGGGTGCAAAATACCCCCAAAACCCCACTTTTCCTTTTCTTTCCTTCCCCTTCCTTCTCCCCGTCACTTTCTAATTATTTTCTCAATTTTTGACTTTTCTCCCTTTTTCTCTCCATGCGTGCACAGTGCACACCGACGAAAACCCGTCGAATCAAGGCGAACTAAAATCACCACCTTCTTCGTCTCGACTCCGTGGACTCAACGGTGCAAACCGTTTGTCTAAACTCCCAACCGTTTGACGGGAAACGCAACCGGAAGAACCGGACCTTTCCGACCATTTTCCGGCCAATCTAGACCGAGGTGAGGTTTTTAACTACCACCATTGTATTCCTCTCGTTGAGTAGATGAATTTTCATGGGTCGTTTGTCTGATTTGGTTGAGTTTTGACGTAGATCGACAAAGCTACAGTGAACCGCAACTTTCGAGGCAATTACAGGCCATTTTCCGAGTTTGTACAACCAATCCAAAGGTACATCGTGATTCTACTCTTCTCCAGCTTCATTTTGATATATGGCACGTAAAATTTGGCCAAGAAATGAAGAAGATATGGAGCTTTAAAAATTTTTCCAGAAACCGACAACTATTCCGGCGACCGGAAAAAGACTAGAGGTGACCGGCGCTGGCGTCAGCGATGACGTCAGTAAACCGGTCCAGACGGGGCCGGGTGACGTCGGCGATGACGTTAGCAAACCGATTCAGACCGGCGCTGACGTCAGCGATGACATCAGCAACCGGCTCAGCTGACTCGCGCGTGAGCCGCGCGTGGAGCCGCGGCTTCCGGCGTTTGAGCCGCGCGTGGGGGCACGTGGAGCATCCTTTTTTGATCCCGTCTTCTCGAGGCGACTCGTGACGATGCGTACTACCTAAGGGCAGTACGTATGATATTTTTCGAGGTGTTTTGGACCTCCTGGTTGAGCAAACAAAGGATAGGTGTAATTAATTAGTTATTTAATAACCTTGATGAGTTTAATCATTATTACAGTGATATCTCATATAGGTGAGACTTATCCAGAGGATTACCGAGGCTACCCAGGACAAGGGGGCTACGACCCGGCTACTTACAGGTGAGTGAGTGGGTCTTTGTTTTGATAAATGTATATGTACGTATGGTTTTTCAATGCTTTCTTCAAACTGTTAGCATAATTCATATCATATACGTTTGTTGGAGGTAGAACATTTGTATTATATTGCCATACATGTTTTATACTGTTGCTCATCAGTAGATGTATAACACCCCAGGTATTAGTACTCAGTCTTGTGGCCAAGACTAGCCTTGACGTTTGGAGTAGTCACTACCAGTACCGCTACGCAGCTTTGGATCCATTGTAGGTACTAGCCTGTTCTAGGTTGCACTAGGCAACTCGAACTTGTGTGACGCACTTTGTGCACAGCGCTTAGCGTTAGACTCGCGTCATTGTAGTACTCAGCGTATTACTTATATACCTAGCATGTTCCTTATGGTTTAGCCACTTGGACTTGTGTGTTTACATATGGGTGAGCATGTCAGTAAATCATTATCGGGGAGTACCCGTATATTTTTATTATAGTATTTTGAGGTTCATGCGTGAGGGTATGACATGTTTTCAAACTATACTTGTTTTCCAGCGAAGGGTTAGTATACTCTTAAAAACAAAGGTTTTATCAAACTTTGCTTTTTGACCCACTCACCGTTTTATGTTTTGCGCCCCTCCAGGACCTAGAGGCGGGTTTTCTTATCAGTGACACGAGGACTTCTTTGGCGGTGGTCGACGGTTCTGACATTGCTTCAGTTTATGTAGGATTCACTCCTACTTGTAGTTAACTTTTATTTATCCATCCTCACGGGGATGTGAATAATTTATATTCCTGCACTATTTACTTTGCTCTGACTGTTATGCATCCTGTATTATGGGTTTTTAACCCTCACCACACTTCTACTTCCGCACTCAACTCTTCTTATTCTTACTCTTTCACTTATTCATGCATAATTGGCTTCCGTCACCTAACACGTGTCGGCCAGCACTTCCCGACACCTGGCGTGTCCGGGATTGAGATGTGTCATCTTTGGTCTATCTAGTTGTAATATTTCTAGTAGGGTTATTTCTTCTATGACTGGATATTCATGCTCAAATATTTCCTTATCAAAATCTTGTATATTATTATGCTCTTCATTTTTATTTGAATTTTCTAAATAATAATGATCTTGACCATTAGATTCTTCTATACTTATACTTTTATATGACTCTAAAATATTACTTTGGTTAGTTATAATTATACCTTTCTTAAAAAATGTTATTGCTGAATTCATAAACAAAAAATTTTGTATACTTTTCAAAAAGTTTAAACCTATAATAAATGGGTATGATCCAACTGGTGAAATAAATGTTAATGGTAAATTAAATTATTGTTTTTATATTTAAATAGACTCATTATTTATGCAATGTGTTAAATAAACAGGTCTCTCATCAAACTTTGTTATTCTCACTGGTTTTGCTAATTTTTGTCTATACTTTTCTGGTATTAATTCTTCTCTTATGACACTCTTTGTGCTTCCTATATCTATCATTGCTATTATTTGTATTTTATAATCCTTTGCTAATTCTATTTCACAATTTATAGTGATCAAAAAACTATTTTTTGGCTTTTCTATACTATGAACACTATTTCCTAATATTTCAATATTTTCTAGTAATTTTGCTGAATTAATCTCTAACCTATTATTATAACAAGATTTACAAAATATGGAATATGTATTATAATACTTTTAGGCTATTATCTTACTACACTTAAGATATTTTTCTGGCCAACCTAAACTAGCATATTTGAATTCTTCTTCATGTTCTTCTATAAATGCACATATGTATTTATCTATATCACTATCTGAATTGCTAGAGTAATTTGAATTTATCATATTAATACTTTCTACACTATAAATACTCTCATTATCATTTAATTAAATCATCTAAGCTGTAAACTGATTGTATATCTTAATCTTCTTCTAATTTAAATAATTCTATTAAATATACTTTCTCTCTTGGTTGTTTACCTAATTTTCTAATGTGTCACATCTCTCCACATAAATAACACTTACAATTACTCTTATCTTTGGGTGCGTTATATCTTCTAATCCAAGGTCTATTATTTCTTTTCTTAAATTGTTTGGGAATATATTTACGTTTTTTAAATGTTCTACAAGGTCTTATGCTAAAATTTTTATTTTGCTTATAGGGTTTATATGACTTATATTTATTCTTATAAATTTTCGTATGCTTATTTTTCTTATAACAACCATACTATTGTGATAAATCTATATTTTTACAACTCATGTAAAATTATTTCCTAATCTGTCTTTTTGCTTTTATTTGACTACACTATTGTCTAAGTATATCATATACATGTTGAATTCTAGGTCCTATTGCAATATTGTTTTTCTTTGGATATTTTTGCCATTCATTCTAAAATTTTTCACCTATTGATCGTTTTATTTTTGTCATATATGTATCTAGTAAATTAATATCACTAATTTTACATGTTCTTCCTAAATATTTAAAGAAATCTGATGTATAGTCTGCTATATACTGTAAATCACAAATTTGTAATTGTTCTAAATTTCTAATAGCTCTTATTTACTCTTGCTCATTTCTTCCATCTAATCTATTATGATCTAAAAATTTTTGTTTAATTAAATTAATAAAACCATCTATGTTAAAGCTTGTTTTTTGCTAACTGATATTGTTCTGGATCTAGTACTTCCCATGATTGAAAATAATCAAAAACTAAGCCATCTAAGGTATGCTTAAACTAATCTAACATGTTTTCTGAATTACTAAAATCTAACATTAATGCTGCATGCACACAACTTTTCTCCCATCTCTCTATTGTTTTTTTCTAATCTTGTGGATCTATATTATCTAAATTTAATATATTTCTTACAATATTAATATGCTCAAGTCCTTTCATGTATGGTACTCTATTTTTCTTGGGTGGTCTAAACATATTTTCATTGATATAATCTACTTCTCTCTGTTCATTATATTGCTCACATGTTTGTCTCAAAAATTGTTGATCTATTCTAACTGTGTATCCTAGACCAATATCTACTCTTGATGCTGATGCTCCACTCCCTTCTGTTAGGTTACATTCAATTTTTAATTCTAATAAATTATTATATTCTTCTGCTCCTAAAATATGTTCTATGCCTATATCCAAAATTAGTTTTTTCATTTCTTCATCTGAAATCTTATGCAACTCTAAATCATATGTTTTATATTTTTCTAAATATTGTTCCTCATCTAAATTATCAATATCTTCTATGAAACGTCTACAATATGATCAAAATTTTGCTCAACTAAATTAATATCTAAATCATCAAAAACCATATGAGCACTCTCACGAATGCTCTCAATTTCACTCTCATCGTCTTCTAAATTATCTAATTGCTTATAATTACTAAATTTAATTGTTGCTTCTCCTGCATTAGTTTCATAAATTTGTGCATGATCTGGTTGTCTATTTTTTGTTACTTGTAAATTTGGTATTGTCCATTGGGTTCCTTCTAAAAAGCTATTGTCTATGAGTTTTGCTTCTATCATATTAACATGCTTACTTCCAAATATTTGAACTAAATATTGAAAATCTAAATTAAACTTATGATTATATTTATCAGACACTTTTCCTATATACATTAAGCTAATACACAAATTTTTATATTTTCCTTTCATATTATAATTTTTTGTTCTTATGCTAACTTTAATATATTTACTAAATTCTTTAATATTCATAACATAATTTGGAATACAACCTATGACTGCTAAACTTGAAATTAAATATACTTCAGTTGTTGATATTGATGCTTGTTGGTGATTATCCTATCTATCATCATATATGTACACTAAAGTTTTTGTACCTACTTGTGCTCTAGTTAAACCTGATATGCCAATCATAATTGTGCCTATGCGAATTTGACTAAAATGTGATTTTCTTTATCAATATAGCTAACTTCATGTTGACTGATGCTACTTACAATTTTATTTCTGTTTTCAAATAATCATAATTGATACAAACTACATTTATTTTTCTAGGTTCTCTCAAATCCTTTTCTAATGAATTCTTGTGCTTCTTCCTCAGTAGGATAAATATCTTCTGCTCTAACTATTTATTTTCCTTTTCTCCTGAAGAGTTCCATTTTCTATTATCAAAATGATTAGTCTTAGGTCTTCTGGTATGATTATTTGTGGTCAAAGTTAATTTTTCCAATTTTTGTAATAATAATGGTGGAAGTGATGAAGATGTATTATGTACGACTTTATTAATTTCTACTATTTGTTCTTCAATTTGATCTAACTTTTTAGCTAAATTTAAAACCAATTGAATTATTGAATTATTTTGTCGAATTGGAATATTACTACTAAGTTGTGATATCCCACATCAACCAACGGAGAAGGGTTTATGTGTCTTATATGTACATGCCCACCTCCATTTAGCACGAGGTCTTTTGGGAGCTCACTGGCTTTGGATTCCATCGGAACTTCATTAAGTGAGTTTGGGCTAGAGCAATTGTTACAACCCGTCCCAAAATTTATGTGAAATTACCAAAATACCCCTAGGGTCAATGTTGACTTTTGTTGACTTTTCGTGACGACATGTGAAAATTTATTTCCTTACATATTCTTGTTGTACTCGTCGACACGAGCGCGTGGGCGCAAGCGGAACTCAATTCGGAGTTCAAACGAACAATTTACGGGACTTTAAAGTGTAGGGGCATTTTGGTAATTTGCCACTCCGTGTATGGGAATTAGGGTTTTTGGCTGGCTTCTGCACGTATCAACCTCTCTCCCTCTCTTTCTCTCCCATTTTCTCTATCGGCCAAAAAACCGTCCGAAGAACCCTAATCTTGGTTGAATCACAAAACCACCAAACCGTCGCCCAAAATTCATACCAACGTGATCCTCTCGTCATTTTGGACGGGACTGTGATCTTGGAATCTCCAAACTCGAGCCGAGCGTTCAAACCGAAGTCGGAACGGTTTCGGAAACTGTCCGTCTATTTTCTGTGCAAACCAGACCAAGGTAAGCCTCGAGACCATCACCATTGTTTTTATTGGATTGAGTAGGTTCAAATTGATATAAAGAAAGTCCAATTTGGTGCAGTATTGAAGGAGAACGGAATTAGGGTTTCCCGAAGCTTTCCGGCCAATTTCAGGCCATCTCCGGCCACTTTTCCGGCCTCAAATTGGTATGAAAATATTCTACTCCTCAATACCTTCAATTTGATATATGGCACGTCAAATTTGGACAAAGAATGAAGAAGTTATGAATGTTTGAAGTTTTGGGACATAATCGGTATTAAATTTCCCAGATTCTGGCGAACCAGGCTGTGGAGGACGGCTGGCGCCCGGCGAGAGGAAGGGGACGACTGAATATTCCGTTAACGGCAACGGAATATTCCTGACGGCATCAGCATATTCCGTCCAAAAAGGTATATTCCGTTAACTTTAACGGCGCTGACGTCAGCAGGCGCGTGGCTGACGTCAGCCGCGCGTGGGACGGCGCGTGCAAGCGCGTAGGGCGCGTGGGTGACACGTGCCGCGCGTGGCCGGCGCGTGGCGGCACGTCCGACCGTTTCCCGGCGCGTGGCGGCGCGTGCGGCGGCGCAAGGCGGCGCCGGTGGCGGTGGACGGCGGCTGTAGGGTTTTCGGGCTCCGAAAATCGTTTTTCGAGCCCGTTTTCGCTAAAATAGTATTATTCTTGGGGTATTTCTCTTTAAGGCCTATTTTTAAGTTATTTTAGGGAAGTTCTAATTTGTTCCCTAATATTAAATAGGTAATTCTTCGACTCCGCACACCGAGGAGGGCAACATCGAGGGAGATTTCACTCCCGATCACCTGTGAGTGGACTTTTGCTTTATTAAATGGTTTTTCTGATTGAAAATAAATATGAACTTGGTTTCTTTGTGGTTTTAAATGGTTTTTGAAGTATGATTATTTATATATATTTAATTATAAATATATATACATGTTGATAATTGTTTATGCAACCATATTTAATTTATTTATGGTTACAAATTGGGAAATGGATTTAAATGGTGATTGTGGTTTTATACCAAAGTATGTTTATACATTTTGAAATGGGTTATACTTCGATATCACTTTTGCGTAAATATTAAATGATATTTTATTATATGGTTTTGAGGGAAATATTATTTATGCAATACTTGATATTTGGGAATTATGAATGGGATTTTGGCTCCTATATCTATACACATGAGTATGTATGTATGTTTTCAAACACACTTGGTATGCTTTCACTACGTTGTAGTACCGTTCTCATGGCCATAGGACAATTCTCACATGTTTGGGTCACACGCACTGTACTCCAGGGGTATTGTCCGGTAAATACCTTAGTGCAAGCTTGTCTTACGTTTATTGTTGTTTATGGGGAAAAGGCCCCACTACGTAAGGACTCGGGTGTGACGCGCTGCGGCGCCAGGACTTACATGTGTGTGGTACTAGGAGTACAAATTATTGGATAACGTATTGAGCTTGTACGGTGATTGAGAGGCTGTTCCTCAACCCGTACATGGGTGATCGCACATATACCCTGTGTTGGTTTTTCCATATTATATATTATTGGAATTATGAAATTGTGATTTATGGATATTATACCTTTTGATATGTTTCAGTATACTATTAAAGTATCTTTTGAACTATACTATGATAGTATATTTCTACAGCTATATTGGTTTTCAAACAGGGGGTTAGTATGTTGAAAAGAGAAAGGTTTGCGAAAACTTTTATTTTTGTCCACTCACACTTTTGCTTTTGCGCCCCCTTCAGGACATAGTGATAGTGCATCCGGCGCAGTCGAGGATTTTGCGTGGCAGCTCTGATCATCCATCCCGACCATGTAGGGATCTACCTTTTCTTTCAGTTTCTATAATAATATCCATCCCTGTTATGGATAGAGATTCTAGAAACTCAGTTTATCATTTGTTTTCCGCTGTTTCAAAATTAGTACGCTCTGAACCATATGCATATTGACATTGAATTCCGCAACTTAATAGTATTTTAATTTTGTTTCCACTAAGTGTTGTCATGCATTTAATGGCTTCGTCACTTACGAGTGTCGGCCAGCACGCTCGCACTCGGTATCCACGTGGGTATCGAGGGTGGGGTGTGTCAGTTTAATGATTGTGATATCCCACATCGACCAACGGAGAGGGGGTGATGTGCCTTATTTGTACATGCCCATCTCCAATTAGCACGAGGCCTTTTGGGAGCTCACTGGCTTCGGATTCCATCGGAACTCTGAAGTTAAGCGAGTTTGGGTTGGAGCAATCCCAAGATGGGTGACCCACTGGGAAGTTGCTCGTGAGTTCCCAGAAACAAAACCGTGAGGGCGTGGCCCAAAGCGGACAATATCGTGCTACGGCGGAGCCGGTCTGGGATGTGACAGTCAAAGCCACTCGCCATTCGGTACGGAGCAAGCGGCGAGACGCCGAGTTCCCCTTAAGTGGGGTGGATTATGATATCCCACATCGACCAATCCAGAGAGGGGATGATGCCTATTTGTACATGCCCACCTCCAATTAGTACGAGGCCTTTGGGAGCCACTGCTTCGGAGCCCACCTAACCCGGTTAAGCGAGTTTGGCTGAGCAATCCCAAGATGGGTGACCCACCGGGAAGTTGCTCGTGAGTTCCCGTAAAACAAAACCGTGAGGGCGTGGCCCAAAGCAAGCGGACAATATCGTGCTACGGCGGAGCCGGTCTGGGATGTGACAGCAATCCCATGATGGGTGACCCACCGGAAAGTTGCTCGTGAGTTCCCACAAACAAAACCGCGAGGGCGTGGCCCAAAGCGGACAATATTGTGCTACGGCGGAGTCGGTCTGGGATGTGACATAAGTACTTGTGGTGAAAAATCTGTTAAACCAACTGGTTCTTTATCTAACTTACTAATTTCTTGTAAAGCTTGAATATATTTTTTATTAGTTAGAGAATCGGTCATCAAAATAATAATCTATCTATTTTATTATGCAACTTATCAATTTGCTCAATTAATTCTTTTTGTACTAATTGAATTTTTTGAACTTCTAGTTATAATTGCTCAACTATCTCTAATGATTTAATTTCTACTTGCTTAGGCTTACTTTCTATTAGCTCAATGAGTTCTTTTATCTCTCTTTTGCTTGGAAATTTCTCAATATTTCTATTATTATCTTCTAATTGAGATGTAATATAATATGAATTTTGCCTAATAGTTTTTATTGAATTTTTCTAAAAATAATCTAATATGCGACATCCCACATCGACCAATG
The DNA here is from genome assembly GCA_018257905.1 of Gillenia trifoliata. NCBI lineage: Eukaryota > Viridiplantae > Streptophyta > Magnoliopsida > Rosales > Rosaceae > Gillenia > Gillenia trifoliata. The sequence continues at coordinate 24,031,572 of CM031080.1, forward strand.
GAGAGGGGGTGATGTGCCTTATATATACATGTCCACCTCCATTTAGCACGAGACCTTTTGGGAGCTCACTAGTTTCGGATTCCATCAGAACTTCGAAGTTAAGTGAGTTTGGGTTAGAGCAATCCCAAGATGGGTGACCCATTGGAAAGTTGCTCGTGAGTTCCCATAAACAAAACTGTGAGGGTGTGGCCCAAAGTGGACAATATCGTGCTACGGCAGAGCCGGTCCGGGATGTGGCAGAATGGTATCAAAGCCACTCTGCCTTTCGGTACGGATGTGCCGGCGAGGACGTCGAGTTCTCCTTAAGTGGGGTGGATTGTGACATCCCACATCGACCAACGGAGAGGGGGTGATGTGCCTTATATGTACATGCCCACCTCCATTTAGCACGAGGCCTTTTGGGAGCTCACTGGCTTTGGATTCCATCGGAACTCCGAAGTTAAGCGAGTTTGGGCTACAGCAATCCCAGGATGGGTGACCTACTGGGAAATTGCTCGTGAGTTCCCAGAAACAAAACCGTGAGGGCGTGGCCCAAAGAGAACAATATCGTGGTACTGCATAGCCGGTCCGTGATGTGACATAATAACTAGTTTAATAAATTATTATGCTTATTATTTTCTAATTTTATATGTTTTGCTTGACTAATAGTAAGATCTACAATACTATTTGCTTGTGGATTTTCTTCACTATGTAAAATATGATTATGTTTTCTTAAATAACAAATTAAACTATTTTGATCTAAAGTGATTTTTCTTTTTTGTTGTTCACTAATCTCTAAATTAAGATAGTCTATCATAAACTAAAATCTTCCTTTCTCTAAATTTATTGCTAATTGATTTCTTAAATACTCTCTTTCTTCTCTCAAACTTTCTAAAGTATTATTAGTTGCTTTACTTGTTGCTAATATATTATGTTGAACTTCTTTATCTTTATTGGTAAAACTGGGATGTTCAATAAAACTAAGATAAAAATTTTGTTTCTTAAGGGTCTTTCTAATTTTCTTATAAATATATGCTAATCGTCTCTTTGTGCTAGTTATAATAGGATGTCTAGGACAATAAATTACAGGTAGTTGTGGTTGACAAGGTCTACAAGGACAGTAATATACAATATTCATGCAAAATAAGTGTTTGTGTGATATCAGTTGTGTTGATGACTTCCGTCCTCAAGGTACTTTACTATTATAATTATACTATTAAAATGCCAAACTTGGCTCTGATACCAAATTCGAAACGGTCCAGTTAAATAGGCGGATGATTATTATAACAACTTAGACATATAACCTTGCACATGGAACTCGACATGTTTCAGCATGAAGGCCACTCACAATGCAAGTATAAGGCCAGAAGGGCTAAACTCAGAGGTACCTTGGTTAATGTCCAGTTATTTGTATGGCAAGCATTCAACTATAACGGAGTGCTCAAACAAAGTATGATCGTCAGTTTAGCAAGATAATAATATAACTACAATAGTGTTTCCCTGTTTTGGACTGGAAGTCTAATTAAACAAACACACTAAAGGAAAGAAAGAAAACTGACTTAAGATTGTAGAATTGCTTGAATATATACACTTGCTCTTTTATTGATGTTCAAAAGTTTACAAAGGATGTTTACAAATATGGAAGAAAGCTTCGGAGGTTTTGGTTGCAATGAAGTAAGGTATGCTTTGTGTGTTTTAGTGTGAGTTCGTGTGTGTGTAAATGAAGGGAAAGCCTTCATATATATACAAGTGAGTCTGCTAATATACAAAATAACTTTTCAAATGAGAGTCATTATTTACAAAATTCTCCCACTTTTTCTTCATGGATGCCACTGTCTGAAAATGGCTGTCACTGTTTCTGAAAGTGTTTGGACTATTTTGGGTCACTTGTGTCTGATGCTTCTTTGAGTCCCACATTTGATGCGGTTGCAGTTCTCCATGCCTATTTTGAGAATTATTGAAATATCTTGTCCTGATAATTATGATAGCCCAAAAATGTGGGTATTTCGTTAGTTTTTCCAAATTTGAAATCAATATCCGATTATATCCAATTTAATTGGACTTATCATATCTAATCTGCTCCAGCAAACACAACCTAAATGTATTTTTTTTGTTAATTGCCGTATTTAGTCCATGATTAGGCTAGATTAGGTTCCTATCTGATAAATGAGTAGTTGAAATTTGGTAATCTGGTAATTTATAAATGAGCATGGCCTCATTTGGTGGGCCAGACATGATGAGATATTGTCTTTCGAATAAATTAGGCTAAGATTGAAATATTGTCTATTATTTGGTGCAGACTGAATTTTCAGGTTAGAATATGATAAGATCCACATCAAACAGTGGATACATCCTATCATGTGTGGCCCACCAAAGAGGGCCTAAGTTAGTCCATGCATGCCAATCTGGTAATTACGAGTGCGCTTACACGAATATTAAGCAACCCTCTATCAGAAAAAGGAAAAAGAAAAACTACTACTAGTCGTAAAATTCCCTGAAGAAGTTTCTAAATGCTATAAACAAAATTCAACTTTTCTGAAATTTGTCCACAAACTAAATTACTAATATCATAAGTTAACAATGGAATTCCATAATTATGGAAAAAATAATCATAAACTGCTCTACACTGGAGAAACCTATCTGGATCGCTACCAACGTGTATTTATCAAACAATATCCACTGCAAAGATCCTATCTACCAATCCTTTAAGATCAAGGACTGTATCGCAGAACAGATATGGTCTCTTCCATGTAAACTTTTGCTCCAAGTCTTAGCTTAACGGTAGCATTACTCCCGACAACAAACCTCCATGTAAGCGATTGCATTTGGCATCTTCCAACAGCTGAAAATGGAAAGTATATCCTTTCGACGATGAGTCTGTAACGCTTACCTGTCAAACTTCAATGCGAAGTTGCAGCTCAGCTTCCTCCTAAGGAATTGTGAAGATCGGAGACTTCGGACAGATGAAGCTCTCGGGGTGCTCTAACAGCAATTTGTTGTGCCCTCTTCTCTTTCAGAGGGAACATTATGGACCATTGAAACCTCTTTAGTACCAAATTTTCCCGATGGCACAAGCTGAGAAAACACATTAGGGAGTTAACAAAAATGACTACCTCGACAATTAAGACGGAACAATAATGGGATCTTATGTGTTCTAAGCATGGCAAGAATGCAGAACTTATTCCAAATTTTATTTTTTGCCTTTCTTATGTTAACCGTAGACATTACTTGATCATTGCTGGAACCATCAGCTGCAGCTCTTTTATGCCTTTTTGGTACGGATTCATTTCTTAGCTTCCCTCCATCGTCTTCGTCCACAAAGTTCTGACCAGCTACTTCTGATAGAAGACAAAGATCAAAAATTAAAATGAAAAAACTGAAACACATTGTTAAAAGCATACGATGGAATTCTCAACACCCAGTGCATGCAAATTAAGCAATAATATGGTGTCGCCTAGCAGCACTGCAATGAAAGGATGACATATGTTCATAGCTGTCAAAAGTGAAAGCGTTTATTTTACTCAAAATACCAAATTTTGGGAAGGAAAAAAAAACTTTGTTATGTGTATTGATGTATATGTATATGTATATGTAGGCATAAGTTGACCAGAATGTATTTACCAAAAGGGATAATCCAGGGAAAGTGGAAAGATCAATTAAATTTTGAGTAGGCATCATAAATTCTGACCGCTGCCAATACATATGTAGCAATTACCAAGGTCCTGGGGAACAAAATATTGTTCTTTCCAATTTTGTATCCCACATAAATGCAAATCGCGCGTATGTGCATGGGGGAGAGAGAGCGAGGTAGTGTGCATGTACATGAAAGTAACGTACGAAATAGGGAACGAAATTTGGGAGAAGTTATCTGAAAGAATTTATCATAAGGAGATCGAAGGAGAAAATTTGCACAAATAGGCAAGTTAGTCATAGTTACCTCTAGTACTGCCAAATGAATTTTGATGACATGTAATGTTCTGGCCCGAACTTCTTGATGAGGCATAGATGTTTTTCGAAGTCAGCTTCTCTCTTAGGTGGATCCCCATATTACAAGACAAGACATGCTCTCGAAGATTAGGAGATGACTCATTGCAGCCTTTTCCTGCAGACGGAACATGACTTATCCATGGACTCTTCATAGTAACATGAGAATCAGCTGTGCTGTCCATCAAAGTTTCATTCCTTTGAAGGTTGATCTTCTGCAAACCACCATCTTGTGATGAATGAGTTCCTCGAAAGTTCTTTTGTTTATTCCACTCCCGCAAACGCATGGAACTGTATAACTTGTTAACAAATGATGTTTCTAAAGAATTAATATACTGTTTGTGCTTCTCATTTGTCCACTCCGTGGATGCATCCTGCAATAGAATATCATTATGAAGGTTAAACATTACCAAACAAAAACAATGGAGCTCATCATTAGATTAATTGTGAAGTTACAACAGTAAAAGACAAAACATATTAACTTCAAAGAGCATAATAAGAAAAGGAAATTACTTTTTAACTTACAATAATCAAATTCTTGAAATTTGTTAGTTTAGAACATGAACGCCCTAAGGATCTAGTTGAATGGATAACAAATAAAGTTCTCAGTCCTCCTTTTCTTTTCACAATTATCATCCCAAAAATCAAAGTTGGCCACCTTGTTTCCCATTTAACCATATTTCTCGAAACTGCATAATGGTAGGAGTTGTGATGTTCGCTTAGGCACAGTGCTGCACTAGTTACAACATCCTTGCCCCAGATTCTTCATTTCAGCTAGCCACCTTTTGCATGAATCACAATTCTCTCCCAACTAGTTCGACTCTGTGTTAATCTAAAGGAAAACCTTCTTTCAAATATTAAAAGAAATTGATTCCAAAACCTCTAACCACCATGAACAGAAACACATATTCAAAATGTATCATTCCATTTTTATGAAAAGAAAGGTCTAAATCCAGCATTTTCATAAATAAAGGCACTAGTATACATTAAGGCCCCGTTTGATAGGGAGGCTTGGCTTGGATAGGACTATTCACTATATTGAAAGCATTTTGAAGGAAGAAGTGGATGACAACTTCCTTATTTTCTCCAAATTGAAGGTTAGTCATGAAGAAAATATATCCCTACTAATCCCCTTAAAAATGGTAGGATTAAAAGGGACAACTTTTCTTCATGAGTAACCTTCAATCTGGACAAAATAAGGAAGTTGTCATCCATTTCTTCCTTCAAACCGCCTTCAATATAGTGAATAGTCCTATCCAAGTAAATTCTCCCTATCAAACGAGGCCTAAGTGATTTAAAATACAAAAAACATCGGTATACATCTCACTCCCTCTCCTCTAACTTAAATGTGATTTAAATTTGATACATCAACCATTAGATTAAAATACTAATTAATCATAATCAAAACTCTACTACACCGAACAAATGGGAACGAATGAGCATATAACCTAAGTATCTAGGAAAAGAGATAAAATAAGAAAAATGCTTCGACGCCCTCGACTTCTCCCAAATAGACAGTTGATTGCCACTATTAAAGGAAGCATTGATGAGCTCCATCCAAGACTCATACTCCTACATTATAATCAACTCTCCACTCAAACGTCCTTGCAGAGATTGAAACCATGACAAAAGAGTTGAATACAAATTATCGTCTTTGCTAAATCCACAGAGAGCTCAAAATAATTCTAAACACTGCCACCGGAAATGTTACACATCAAAAGAGCATCAAAACTGACAAAAAAAAAAGACATATCACAAACAATTTCCAAAAGTATCAAAACTACACAAAAATGGCACTTATTTCTCAATTCAAATTCCAAAAATTTTAGAAATGAGATCTCCTTCTTCTGTATAATAGATTTCTTCTAAACATTGTCCATTGTAAATATAAAAACATTAAATTTTCAAAAATAAAAAATAAATAGATTTGATTCTGAAAAAATGACATGCAAATATCAGTGGATCCAAAACCCAAAAAAAACTGCACATAAAATGAAGCTAAATATTTTCCAAAAAATTCATAAGTACACAAAATCTCAACCAAATACAGAATGACAATAATTCTTCTATAAATATTAATACAAATTATTGAATAAAAAAAAAAGAACAGATACATGTACGGAATAATAAGTAAGAGTAAGAAAAACATAGCTGGATAAAATCAAATTTTACCAAAGCTGCATGCGAGCAGCGAAGCGGGAGCTCCTTGGAAGCGTCGAGAGTAATGGCGGAGGGGGACGGCGAGTTGGAGACGATCCAAGTCAACTCGGGATCCGAATCCGGAGGAGGAGTATTCTCCCGGAGATTCTCTCCCATCGCCGGAGTACTCAGCAGGCTGATCGAACAGAGTTCGAAACGGTGCGTTTCGAAAGCTCTCGCAGAAGGAAACGAAGGAGCAAAAAAATGTGCTTCTAAAATTCAGCAGAAAAACCCTCGTCGTTCTGTTCCCGGGAGGACCGTGAATAATGTGAGAGAGAAGGTGGGGGGCTTTTTGTTGTTAGGGCCAATTAAAGCTCCAGATGGCGTGCTCTTTCCACGTGTTGGTTGAATCAAATGGGTGCCACGTCAGCCGGAAGAAATATCTACAGATATTTTTCTTTTCTCCGTCTAAGGGGCGAGTCCTCGCGTCGTACTCGCAACGTTGGCATATTCCGGGCGGGGCGACTATGGCTCACGCGCTGGGGTTTAGCGGACCATGTGGGGCTCCTTTGGGGGAGTTAACAGAGTTATTGTCGGTGTTAAATCAGAAGACATGTGTCGAAATAAGAAGCTTGTCACAGAATTTTTTCGGCACAGCAGATCGAAACTCGTAGGGAATATATTCGCGATTAAGAGGCCTCTCGAGTGTTGTCCTCTGATTAAATTGCTTAAGTGGCATCCAGCATTACACTCGCGTTATAACATGTGAATTAAAATAAAGGTACGTCCAATGTTTTAGATGGCCTTGTGCAAATTTTAAATGAGGGTCCTCATCTAAAGTATAACCTTGCATTTAACAAAAAAATATTATTGGTTAGAGTAATGTGTCCACCTCATTACATTCGATCGTACGCTAAAATAGAGTAACTTAGAGTAGAATAACTTGTCATTTTAACCCCACTTCTCATTCATATTTAACGTAACATTATTTCACCTTATAATATTATAATTGAAATCATTTATGCATTCTATCATCATCTAAAGTTCATCTAAAAAAAATTGTTTGATTTAGAGGCCATATAGCCATCTATATGTGCCAAACAAATCATTGATTATGATAATGATGTCACATAAGGAGGGCTTTTAAAGATTATATCCTTAGACTTTTAAGGATTTTGTATTATGATATTCTTAATTATAGATTTATTAACAAAAGTTATCTTTTATAATGAAAGAAATTAAACTAAAGGAAAAATAAATAGTCTAGCTCAATGGTTAATCCTCTAAAAGGGACAAAATGATTTAAACACCGCACATGCCCAATAAATAGTCTAGCATAGCGGTAGCACAACTGAAAAAAAAAATAACAAAGATGAGCATGCAAGGGTTCGAACCTTATTAAGAGGAAGAACAACGCTTGACCACTCTGCTAGATACTTCTTCGTGTATTATTTTCGTTTCTTTTTATATGTACTATATTTACGAAGGTTATTAAAATTTAGGGGCCCTGTGCAGTCGCACACTTTCAGGGCAGGTCCTGATTAAAATATTTTGATGATATTAAAGTCACAACAAAATATATCTCGTGTCTATGACGGTCGGAAGATTTAAATAAAATTTAATTCAAATTCAAATGCTTTATGAAAAAAAAAACATTTGGAAGTGCATTATAAAAAAGCTCTTACACCTGAAACTAATTTTAAAATTCATATACAGTTTGAACCATTTATTTGGAACATTGTCGTAAGAGCTTTTAGTTATTTCAAAACGCTTTTGGTCATTTAAAAAACATTTTCAAGCATGTTTCTAACATGTATTATCCGTTTAAATAAAATATTCTCAATTGTAAATTAGCAGTTAAAACGCACATGTTATATTTCAACTGAGAATGGGACCTAATGGCATTATAATGGTTCTATTCGACCAAAAGAATAGAACACGTGAATTTTTTGACAAACGATAGATAATCTACATTAATTGATATAACTATGGGGAGAAAGAGGGTTAGAACTAGGATATATTGGTTGAAAACCTTATCCATTAAAGCAGTTCACCACTTAAAAATAAGACACTGTTGTGGATAAAATACACATGTGTTAAATGTGATTGTGTAAATCCTAGGTAGATATGGATTAGGATATTCCATTATGTATGGGATTAGTTTCCTAATGTAATTGTACTTCTTTCACTATAAATAAAGGCACCTGGCATGAGGAATTAATATCACAATACAGAATAATTCCTCAAGCCTTCTCTATTTTCTCTCTTCCCTTTGCTTGCCGCACCCCCTCAGAAATATTGGCCACAACACGTTATCAGCACGCTCCTGACGCTGCGCTAAGGAATCTGAAGGGCTTTCTGCAAACAAATTGTTCAACCATCATCATCAGCAATCCAGGTACTTCTAAAACACGGTCTCGATTGTCGATATTTTGTCAGACCTGATTGCATGAACCTTCACCATGATGCATAACCCAATTTTCTGCGTTTAAAGAATTATTGATCTTCTGCAAATATTGTGTTAGCATCGACATTTAATATATCTGAAATATATTAAGTGAATTGATGATCGTGTGAACGAAGGAAAAATTAAGGGTTTTTTCTTGTTTTTTTTTCGCTTTTCTACAAAAAACATCAAATTTCGTTTTTCTGAAAAAAACTAGAAATTCTTTACCGAAAAAAAATTTTTCGTTTTTTTGAAAAATAAAGAAAAAAAAAAAAAAAAAAAAACCCTAATCGGAGCCGAGCCGGCCTGAAGCCGCGCCGCGCCGCGCCGAGCCGAGCCGAGCCGAGCCGGCCAGAAGCCGAGCCGAGCCGACATCGGCCTGCAGCCGAGCCGACCCAACTGGCTCCAGCCGAGCCAGCCCAGCTCCAGCCGAGCCAGCCCAGCTCCAGCCGAGCTACCCCAGCCCAGCTCCAGCCGAGCCACGCTACCCAGGCCCTTTGGCCTGCCTCTCGGCCCGCTCCATCTCCAGCCCAACTTGGGCCCGTTCCTTCCCCAGCCCGCAGCTGGACCCAGGCTTCCAGGCCATTCGGCCCGCGCCTTCTCCTTTGGCCCCTGATGGGCCAGCTGCATCCCAGGGCCTGTAGCCCAATGCACCAGCAGCCCTGCTGCTTTGTTTTTCTTCACACAGCCCGTGTGGGCTTTTGGACCCCAGCCACTGTTGGGCTCCCTCCTGTCCAAATTTTTTATTTTATTTTCTTGCTGCCAGCAGCCCAAGAAAATAAAAGTTGGGCCTGCAGCTCCAACTACGACCCACCAAAAATTATTTGGGTCATATTTGCAAACCCCAAAGGTCCCGTAGACCTATATATTTCACTACCCATTCACGATATATGTTAAAATTTATTATTTGTATTATTTTTGTTCTATATATATTGCGTTTGATTGCAGGTATATATGAACTTGAAGTTCATAAAATTCGAACCTGAAGCTTCGAATAAGTGTCAATGAAACCTGAAGTTTTCTTAAAAAAATTAAATACCCATGAAACCCGTAGTTTTCATGAAAATTTAAACCAAACAATGTCTAATAGAACCTGAATGTTCTACTCCAAGTCTATGAACAGTCTTTCATAGTACTGACCACTATCTTGTTCCCTTCTTTGTAGCGACATGTCGAACTTGAACAAACTCGACTTTACCGCTCTGGAAGTCTCTGGAAGGAACTACCTCAAGTGGGTACAAGATGTGAAGCTCCACCTCACTGCTAAGAGCCTCAGGGCCACCATTGAAGCAGAGACGGATAACCCGGTTGGCGAAGCTGACAAAGCAACCGCCATGATCTTCATCCGAAGACATATGCATGATGCACTGCAGACCGAATACCTCGCTGAAGAGGATCCAAGAGCTTTATGGCTTGCTCTAGAAGAGCGCTTTGATCATCAAAGAGATATTTTCTTGCCTGAAGCAAGACACGACTGGCAGCACTTACGCTTCCAAGACTTTAAGTCTGTGAATGAGTACAACTCTGAAGTTTGTCGAATCCGATCACTTCTCAAGTTTTGCAAAGAAGACTTGACTGAACAGGATCTCCTGGAGAAGACCTATTCAACTTTCCATGCTACCAATATTGTCCTGCAGCAACAATATAGGGCGCAAAAATTCACCAAATTTTCGGATTTGATCTCTGTCTTACTACTTGCTGAAAAGCAAAACCAGCTGTTGATGAAAAATCATCAAGCTAGACCTAATGGCTCGACCGCTGTGCCTGAAGCACACTCTAGCGAGAATCGAGGCCAAAACCAACGCCGGAAGCGTGGTGGTGGGAAAGGCAAGGGTTCTAAACCTAAGCCACAAGCCCAAGGTCGACAGAGCGTAGGCCCATCCAAGGGAGGAAATAATGCCCCGAAGCGCACTAATTTTGCTCCCAAAGCCTCAAACTTCAAGACTAAGAGCAAAGCGGTGAACCTGTGTTACCGATGTGGTTCTCAAGACCATTGGTCCCGCACTTGCCGAGCTTCAGCTAACGCTGTTGCTGAGTACCATTCAAGTCGTAAAGCCATAGAGACTAATCTCGCTCATGTGGAGAATCCCGAAGATACTACTCTGGAGATTTCTGATTTTCAAGAAGCAAACGCTCCGATGGAAAATTAGATTTTTAGACATAAGGCCTATATGTTGGCCGAATTTTCCCCACTAGTGGCCTAGAACCACTATGTGGCCGAATTCCCCTAGCTTTGGTTTAAGTTTTTGAACAATTTTTCCTTTTTGTTTGGACGATTGTTTGGTATTTAGTTTTAATTTTGGATATTATTTTATGGAAATTATTTCTCGAATTAATTGAATGAATGATTTTTATTTATTCAAGTGACCAATTCAATTAAATTATTTCTAGGTATGTCTTGTGGGGAAGTTAGTTGTCTGGCAGATAGTGCAACTACGCACACCATATTGCGTGAACGCATCTATTTCACTAACTTCATACCTAAAATATCACCTCTGACAACCCTTTCAGGCTCATCCAACCTGATTGAGGGGCATGGCACTGCCCAATTAATGTTGTCCAATGGTACAAAGTTAGCCATTAAAGAGGCACTTTATTCTCCGCGTTCCGGAAGAACGTTGTTGAGTTTTAAAGATATTCGAGATAATAATTACCACGCTGAAACTTCTGAAGAAAATGGGATTGAATTCCTGTGCATAACTTCTTATGAATATGGCCAGAAGCGTATTCATGAGAAGATGGAGCGCCTTCCAAATGGCTTGTACATAACAACCATTCGCTCCCTGGAAAGCCACCATGTGGCCGGCCCTAGCAGTGGCCTTGCACTGGAAAATTTGCTTTGGCATGACCGTTTGGGACACCCTGGACGAATTATGATGCGCCGTATCCTCAGTACTTCACACGGGCATCCCCTTACCCGAAGTAAGGATTTCGTTCTTCGCACTATCTCATGCCAAGCGTGCTCTTTGGGTAAGCTAAACACTCACCCATCGACACACAAGATCCAAACGGATCCTCCCAAATTTCTTCAGAGGATTCAGGGGGACATTTGTGGACCTATTCAACCATCTTGCGGACCATTTAGATACTTTATGGTATTGGTTGATGCTTCCACACGTTGGTCGCACGTGTGCCTCCTGTCCACTCGAAATGCTGCATTCTCCAAGCTTCTAGCTCAGATTATCAAGCTGAGGGCTCACCACCCTGATTATCCGATTAAGTCGATTCGACTGGATAATGCTGGAGAATTTACATCGAAAACTTTCGATGACTATTGCATGTCAGTTGGGATTGAAGTTGAACATCCTGTCGCCCATGTTCACACCCAAAACGGCCTAGCAGAAGCGTTTATTAAGCGCCTTCAAGTAATCGCTCGGACTTTGGTAATGCGAACCAAACTTCCGATATCTGCATGGGGCCATGCAATACTGCACGCAGCAATGTTGGTCCGCCTGAGACCCGTACTGACCCAACCTTACTCTGCGCTCCAGTTGGTAACTGGATACGAGCCCGACATCTCGCATTTGCGCATATTTGGTTGTGCGGTCTATGTGCCAATTGCGCCGCCCTTACGTACTAAAATGGGTCCTCAGCGAAGATTGAGAATCTATGTCGGTTATGACTCCCCTTCGATCATTCGTTACTTAGAACCTTTGACAGGCGATCTCTTTACCGCTAGATTTGCGGATAGTCACTTTAATGAGACAGTCTTCCCGTCGTTAGGGGGAGATAAGAACATAGTTGTTCCTGAAGAACGCCGCGAATTATCGTGGTCTAACCCCACTATGTCTCATTTAGATCCCCGCACTGCTCAGTCTGAAACTGAGGTGCAAAGAATCCTAGATCTACAGAGCGTTGCTCAAAGCATGCCGGATGCTTTTACTGATCTAGCGAGAGTGACGAGATCACATATACCAGCTGCGAATGTGCCTGCAAAGATAGATGTACCAAACGTACGTCGAACCATCGCCCCTGAAGGACGTTTGGCCGTACCTGATGTGCGGCCCAGTACCCTGGCGGCTAGCCAATCATCTGCTCCTACCCTGAAGCGTGGCAGACCTGTTGGTTCAAAGGATTCACAACCCCGGAAGAGGAACCCCACGGCACTAACTAGTGAAACTAGTTCGAATCCTGCCATCGCCAACTCATCCTTTCCAACGCATGAGGTTATTCTAGATTATGGTAGTGTCCTTGAAGAGACCAATCCGCCTCCCGAAAATCGTGAGATTTCGGTCCATTATGCTAGCTTGGATGCACTTTGGAATAGGAATGAGATGATAGTCGACGATGCATTTGCATATGCAGTAGCTACTGATATCATGCTGAGCGATGATATTGAACCACGTTCCGTTGATGAATGTCGACGTAGAACCGATTGGTCAAACTGGAAACAAGCAATCCAGGTCGAACTTGATTCGCTTGCGAAACGTAAGGTGTTTGGGCCTGTAGTTCCTACACCACCACATGTGAAGCCCGTTGGCTACAAGTGGGTTTTCGTAAGGAAGCGTAATGAGAAGAATGAAATAGTGCGATACAAAGCACGCCTTGTGGCGCAAGGTTTCTCTCAACGCCCTGGGATTGATTACGAGGAGACTTATTCTCCCGTAATGGACGTCATAACGTTCCGCTACCTTATCAGTTTGGTAGTTTCCGAAAAACTGAATATGCAGCTTATGGATGTGGTAACCGCGTATCTCTACGGGGATCTTGATACGGAAATCTATATGAAAGTTCCTGAAGGACTTACATTGACTGGATCAAATAGTTCTAGACCACGGAACACCCTCTCAATTAGATTGAGGCGTTCACTCTACGGATTAAAGCAATCCGGACGGATGTGGTATAACCGTCTGAGTGAGTATTTGATTAGTCAGGGATATGTGAATAATGAATTATGCCCATGCGTGTTTATTAAGAAGTCACATTCCGGATTTGCGATAATTGCAGTTTATGTCGATGACATGAATCTCATTGGGACTCCCGAAGAGCTTGAGAAAACTGCGTCGCACCTGAAGTCGGAATTTGAGATGAAAGATCTTGGGAAAACTCGATATTGCCTAGGCCTGGAGCTTGAGCATAGTTCGGCTGGGATACTGGTCCACCAATCGAACTACACCCAGAAGGTGTTACGTCGTTTTAATGAGGATAAAGCGAAACCTTCGAGTACTCCTATGGTCGTCCGATCGCTAGATGCAAAACGAGACCCCTTCCGTCCTAAAGACGATGAGGAAGAGGTTTTGGAGCCTGAAGTTCCATATCTGAGTGCAATTGGCGCTTTATTGTACTTAGCTCAGTGCACTAGACCGGACATCTCCTTCTCTGTTAATCTTCTTGCAAGATATAGCAATGCGCCCACACGCAGACACTGGAATGGTGTTAAAGACATCCTTCGTTACCTTAAGGGTACTACGGATTTGGGTTTATTCTATCCCTATGCATCTCAGAATAGATCACACCCCCTTGGTCTTCGGAATGATGCTTGCCTTGTTGGTTATGCTGACGCAGGTTACTTGTCTGACCCGCACAAGGCACGTTCTCAAACGGGTTATGTCTTTACCGTTGGAGACACCGCAATATCTTGGAGGTCAACCAAACAGACCTTAGTTGCTACCTCTTCGAATCATGCTGAGATTCTCGCCCTTCACGAAGCTACTCGTGAGTGTTTTTGGCTGAGAGCTGTTGTTGAGCATATTCGAAGCAATTGCGGGCTTTCTTCAGTCGTTGATGTCCCTACAACGATCTTTGAGGATAATGCCGCATGTATTGACCAGATCAAGAAAGGATATATCAAGGGAGACAACACCAAGCATATTGCGCCGAAGTTCTTCTTCTCACATCAGCAACAAGAGCATCAGAACATTGAAGTCAAGCAAATCCGTTCCCAGGACAACTTAGCCGACCTCTTCACCAAGTCACTGCCGAAGTCTACTTTTCAGAAGCTTGCTCAAGGAATTGGTATGCGTAAATTGTCTGATTTGCAACATTGTTAGTTTCTCATTCGGAATATTGTCAAACTCAGGGGGAGTATCCTGAAGTATACTCGCTTAACCTTAATGTACTCTTTTTCCCTACGATCAGGATCATTTTTCCCATTGGGTTTTTGTTACCTGACTAGGTTTTAATGAGGCACCCATTCTGGGCTGGTTATACCCTTGTGTACATCCTACTGACATCCGGTAGATGTTTAGTATTGACATTGCATTAACTCACTTTTCTCCTAGACTATGGGTTTTTGTCCCATCTTGGGTTTTACCATAGCCAGGTTTTGTGAGAGTTTTTATTCTTTTTATATGCAAGTTCCGTGATTGAGACTAGCATGTTTCTCTATTGTGCCTACGAGACGACTTCATCAACTTTCATCCTGAAGATCTGATGCGATATCTACTTGAGTATTTGCACACTCAAGGGGGAGTGTTGTGGATAAAATACACATGTGTTAAATGTGATTGTGTAAATCCTAGGTAGATATGGATTAGGATATTCCATTATGTATGGGATTAGTTTCCTAATGTAATTGTACTTCTTTCACTATAAATAAAGGCACCTGGCATGAGGAATTAATATCACAATACAGAATAATTCCTCAAGCCTTCTCTATTTTCTCTCTTCCCTTTGCTTGCCGCACCCCCTCAGAAATATTGGCCACAACAGACACGTGATTTAATAGGATATATTTCATTGCTCCTTAAATGCTTTCATATGGCGACACGTGTAGTTTGATGTTTTCCAATGTGTCCTAGCCTCCTAGGATTCCATAGGAAAAAAGATCGTCAACGCTTCTAACGTCCGGAGGAACTAAGTAGGAGGGCCGGAACGGAACTAAGTAGGAGGGCCGGAACGGAACTAGAGGACTCTGTGAGACCCCATTCATTTCCTGTCTACCCGTCTGAATCCTGAGTTTTGTAGAGACTCGCGCTTTAGCCGCTTCATGTGAAGTGAAGGAGGGCTTAATCGGGGACCTATACGACTTGCTCAAATCCTAAAGTACAATATTCATGTCCCTTACCTTTTTGTTCAGGAGTCCAAAGTTTGGGAAGGAATTACCTATACATGTTTGCATTGTCAAAGTGATGTCTTGTAATAACAGCTTGATGTCATATGTTTGAACATTTTCAAAGGGTATCGTCTTATTGGTTAGGAAAACTACGGATGATATCTTAAAAGTGCATGTATTTAGTGTTATTTTTTTCCGCTTGTAAGTAAGAGATTTTAAATTGTACTCACATGCATGACGAGTTTAATACTTAATTATTAATTATGATAATTTATTGTGTGATTTAGCCTACTAATATTGACATTTTACTTGAATATGATGACATGGTAAAAACCATGATCGATAGCGATGAAGGATCAAGTCAAGTGGGTTGAGAGGTTAAACTAAACACGATAGACTTAATTTGAGTTTAGACAAGAATTCCACTTTTTTTTACAAGTGATATTTCTATACTAAAGGAATAGAGAAATTGTTAAGATATGTGTGGGTGAGGGTTTTATAAGTTCCAAGGTATTAAGGTCAAGTTAGTAAAAAATTGATCACAAAGGTTAGATAGAGAAGATTAGAAATGTCATTTATGATCATTGCAAATGCATGTGAGGGAGATTTGTAAATTTTTACTTCCATGTAGTGATTGCAAATCCCTCTTGCATGTCTTTGTAGTGCTCATAGATAGCTTTTCTAATCCCTTTAATTTAATATTTTGAAGTCTCATTGTTACTAATTAACTTATCCTCAATCCCTTGAGAATTGAAAATACTAGGGGTGGGCAAAACAACTGAAGAACCGAGAAACCGCACCAAACCGAGGCCCAAAAAACCGAAGAAAACCAAGTTGACCAAAACCGAAGAAAACCAAACTGAAAACCGAAGGAAACCGGCATGTCGGTTTCAGTTTTCATGCCCCAGGAAACCGAACCGAGAATTATATATATTATTTATTTATTTATTTTAATTACGTGTCATGTTTTAATTGGTTAAAATGTAAGTTCTAATTTGCTAGAGTAGAACTTGGTGCACCGAATCAGCCCCAAGCCTTTAGGGTGAATTAGCCAATTCGGTCACTGTCTTTCCAGTTTTTCTCTCCGCCTCTATCTTCTCTAGTTCTCGTTCTCCTCTCACTCTCAGAGGAGTCCTTTATAACTTTGTTTCCAACTTTCCCGACGCGGCTAGCGACTCCGTCCCGTTCCAATTCCGAATTAGCAGCAAGCACCTTCTTCGTTCAATCACCTTCGAATCAACAGCAATTAGGTCAGTTTTCTGAAAAATGGGGTGAGGTCTCTCTCTCTCTCTCTCACTATCTGTTTATTTGTACAAACACATTTATGATATTGCTTAGTTAATTTACAAATTGAGTTGATGGGTTTTGCTTGGATTTGGATAAATGGGGCGAGGGAAAGAGAAAGGGAAGCTTTTTATACTGCCTGAGAGTTTTTGTGCATATTCTCTGTACTTATCATTAACTAACAAACAATAGAATGGTAGGGTTTGATGATTGAGAAATGATTTCCATTTGGATTTCCTTATTGATTGTGTGTGTTGGGTTTGATGCTGACTGCAGTATATTGTGAGAGGAGGAAGGGATATGTTCCATTTGCTGTCCGATGCTTTCAAGGGCATTAAGCAGATTGGTGTTATCGGTTGGGGTTCTCAGGTGAATGAACTTCTCTCATATCATTTATCTATTTATTTAATGGTTGAGTTATTGAATATCATGATTAATATTTGGGGTCTGCATTGGTTCTTAGATTTTCTCTCCGTTTCTGTATCCATATGGTTGTTCTCTAAGCCAATATAGATTGCTTATGCTAATCCAGTATGAATACAGAGGGGTGGCTACATATCATAATTCTTTTCCTTGCTTTTTTCATTGTTATAAGTTGCAAACGTATATTACTTTTCTGTCTCAATCACTATATGATTTTTGGTTAACAGTATAAGAGAAAATTGTCTTTGAAGAGGTTGAAGGAACTAGATCGATTGTCAAAGTGGTTAATTTTTATTCAAGGTATTCCTCTTTCTCTCAATTTCTACATTAAGAATGATTGACTATCATTGTTTTTTTCTTCATGTTATTTATTCATGCTTAAACTTTTTATCATAGAATTTTATCATAGAATGTATGTGTATGTGTGTATGTGCCTATGTTAAATATGTTTTATTTTCTATTGGGTAGATGGAAAATGAATCACAAGAGGTCCCTATTAATGCATCTTCTTGTTGTGGATCGACATCATCGCCCCCGCCCTCGCCCTCACCCTCACCCTCACCCTCACCCTTACCACAAGTCCCCATTAAGGCCCCTACCCTCACAACCACAAGTAGTCGTCCACCATTAGTTTCGAGTAAAGGTCGTCCACCTTTGCCTTCAGGTGATGGTCAGACACCTTTGGCTCTGGGTCAATGGGTTTTAACAAAGGAGAAATCAATTGTGTGGAGCCATTTTGAAAAATATTTGCAAGATGAAGAGGTGGTGGACAAAGATGGGAACAAGTTTGTAGTCCAAAAAAAAAGAGGTAGGTGCATTCATTGTGGCCAAATGGTTGAGCCTGTTGACAACCCGACTTTTTGAGGAAGGGTAGGTTTTTAAGTCAAATGGTTGGGATAGTTTATGATTAGTGAGAAGAGAGGGAAATAGAGCTGCCCCTTGAGGAGAAGAAATGAGGAAAACACGTCTGACTGTGATAGGGACCTATCAACTGGCAAGCATAAAGCTCAGGCGAATACCTTATCTTGCATTGCAAAAGCTTTCCGGTTGACAGTTTCATTCTTCACTGTGCCACTGCTTATACTACTTGGACCTCCAAACTGGAATGTTGTTTTTGGTAATACCACTTGTTGGATTTGATATGTGCAGGACTAGAATGGTAGTTTCTACTGCTGCTTGCTGCTCACTCACTAATTTATTTTTTATTTTTTTTATTTTGGGTATGTAGGAAGATAATTAATTTGGTGATTGTTGCTTAAATTTATTTGGACTTATTTGAACTTATAACTAGATTTATTTGAATTTATACTATAGTATTTTTTTTATGCATTATAAGGCCAAAATCATAAGGCCCAGAACATAATTTGATTTTTTTTTTTTAAATTTACATTAATTGGGCCCAAAATTGCAAGGCCCAAAACAGGCCCAAATCGAACCGAAGTGCACCGAAACCGAACCGATCAATTTTCACAAAAAAAATTCGGTTTTCAAACCGAACCAAACCGACACTGTTCATTCGGTCTGGTCCACAGTTTCAAGCCCAATTCGCACCGAACCGGACCGAGCCCACCCCTAGAAAATACTCACTTGAAGATAGCCTAACAGTTGTTAGGTATCAAGGTTACGAGAGCACAATGAGAGAGATAAATATATGGTTGTGTATAACTAACGGGAAGGAAAATTTTGTAATAAGTTACACCATTTTAATGGCCGTTTTGATAGTCAAATCATTTTCAGTTTTTATTTTCACCTTTTGAAAACTGAGAACTAAAAGCTTGTTACCTAACTATTTTCAGATTTCAATTTTGAAAACCAAAAGCTGAAAACAATTGCTAATAACAATTTCAGTTTTCAAAAAAATGATAACTAAACACTTAAAAAAAAACAAAACTAAAGAGTCGTTTTATAACCATTTCATTTTCAATTTTTATTTTTTGTTCACTTTTTTTTTTTATGCTGAAAACTGGTTTGATAAATATTGAAAATTGAAGGCCAAATTTTAAAATTCAAAAGGTAGTTCTTAGTTTTCAATTTTTATTCTTTTAAAAATTGAAAACGAAATGGTTATCAAATTGCTATATAAAATTAACAATTGTTACAATTAATATTGGCATAGTGTGATTGTATAATTGTTACAAGTTAGGAATCCTTCGGGATCTAGAAGATCTTTTCTTGTGCAACTTGTATTACTTGGAGAGCAAGTTTCACTCTCTCTTATTACTATAAATAAAAGCATTAGGCATGAGGAATAGGTACCACAATTCCTCAAGCCCTTCTCTCTTTCTCTCTTCCCTCTTGCCACACTCTTCTTCTCTTTCTAAATTTAGGTCACAACACGTTATCAATACGCTCTTTACGCTGTGCTAAAGAGAATTATACTAGAGTTTTGACCATCTTCAATCATGGGGAGTATTATTTTCAATCATTCTTTTTATGATTTACTTTTTCTTTTTATTTTATTGAATTAATATACTTGCTATTGATTCAATTTTCTCCTCATTATTTTATGTTGAACGAGATTCAACGCATTAAAGATGGAAATCCAGAGTTAAAGACAATTCTACTACAAATCAATACACCATCATCATCTGCAATCCAAGTACTTCTAACACACAGCTTCAATTTCGATTTTTTTTTTTTAGCCTTGATTGCATGAACCTTCACCATGATGCTTTTAAAAGAATTATATATTATTTTGTGAATTGATGGTTGTGTGAAAGAAAGAAAAATTAGGTTTTTTTTTAATTTGTGAAAAAAAAAACCCTGCTTGAGCTGGCCTAAAGCCGCCCCAAGCCGAGCCGACTAGTTCCAGACCCCAGCTGCCCCAATTAGGCCACCCCTGTTCTCGGGTCGCACCTCCAACCGACCCCAGTTAGGCATGTTCATCCTTTTCTTTCTAACAGCCCACCAGTGGGCTTAGCCCACTGCCAAAATTTGCAGCCTTTTAGGCCTCCTGCTCGAGCCCTTCTAGCTGGCCAACATCCCAGCCACTTCAATTTTTGGGCCCGCAACTTCAAACCTAGTCCACCAAAAATTATTGGGCCATGACATTCACACCAAGTGGGCCCCGTAGACCTACATTCATCTAGCTGCTTGTGTTATATATATGTTGTTGTTTTATACATTGCATTTGCTTGCAGGTACCCATGAACCCATAGTTTATAAAATTCGAACCCGTAGTTTCAAAAAAGTTCTATAGAAATATTTTTTATGTTTCCTAAAACTCACCTCTCATGTGGAGACTCGTAGTTCTCCATGATTAATCCACCAAACCAAACCATGTCTTAGAACTCGAATGTTCTAACTTTGATGCTTGTGGAGAATTTATTTTCCATAAGCACCATCCACAATCTTGTACCCTCTATCTAGTGGATTGTCGAACCGTAACAAGTTCGATTTTACTGACATGGAAGTTTCTAGAAGAAACTACTTTATGTGGGCACGAGTTGTGAAGCTCCACTTGACTACCGAGAAGCTGAGAAATATTGAAGCCAACAATGGCGTGGATAGAGCTAAATAAGTCTCCACCGTGATCTTCATTTGAAGACTTATGCCTGAAGCATTGTAAATGGAACTACCTCGATGAAGAGGATTCCATAGCTCTTTAACTCGCTCTACGGACTGTTCTAATCATGAAAAGATGATCTTGCTCGAAGCAAGACATATCTTGCCAGACGCAAGACATGACTGAAACTCATCCATGAATAGGTACAATTATGAAGTTTATAGAATCCGATCGAATTTTGACTAGAGAAGATTTTTCTTGTCCTTTCATGCTTCTTAACATGCTCTTAAAGAAGCATTGTACCCCACTGCTTCAGCAAGGATGTACCAAATGACATGCTCTGCTTTAGCAGAGGTATACCAAACAAAATTTGGTCATCCATCTTTGGTTGGAGAGTACCGAATAGTGGCATAATCATGGTCTACCAAGGGGGTGGCATCACGACCAAATGTGCGATCTTTTGGCACCTAAGACCCAAAATTTCAAGAATAAGGGACAGTATTCCCGAACCTCAACCGTGCATAATCTACTTCCATTTTGATGGAAGAGATCATTGGTTATGCACTTGTCTGTGCTCCTACCAACATTGTTGAGGAGTACCATTCTAGTAGTCAATCTGTGAAACTAATTTTGCTCAACCTAGCACAAATGGAAAAGCAGAATTTTAGCATGGAAGGCCATGTTGGCCGAACCCTTCTATCCAAATTTGGTTTACTTTGTGAACAATTTTCTATGTTCTCGGTTTCAAGTTTGGTGTTTGTTTTAGTTATGGATATTGTCCTCGAATATGAGTTAATTGAATCATGTTTCTTGTCTACATGTGACCAACCTCAATTAACACGTGATTAGGTATAAATGTGGGGAAGTTAGTTGTCTAGATGAATGTGCTATTATGCACACTAACTTCATACCTAAATCACCCTCTAGCAACGAATTCAGATATATTCAACCTGATTAAAGGCTTTGGCACCGCTCCTCATTGTCTTAATGGCACTAAATTAATATTAAGGGGCCTTATATTCTCTCCATTCCTAAAGAACGTCATTGAATTTTAAGGATATTCGAGAGAACAATGATCATAAAACCACTGTAGAAAATATAGTGAAGTATTTTTGCATCACCTCAAAAATATGAAGCCTGAAGCCATGTTTTGGGGTCAATGGGTTGCCTCTCAACTGGAACGTGCCACATATAGACCGGTCTGGAGCGGGGTGATTTGAGCAGTTTACTTGCTATAGCACTACCGTTTGGGACATTCAGGTCGAAACACAATGCAACATCTTACACAATGCATCACCTTACGTGAAGTAAGAATTTTGTGCCTACAAGCACACTTTGCCAAGTTTGCTCGTTGGGGAAATTGGATTTCTATATCTGTCACATCCCGAACCGGCTTCATACCAACGGAGAGGGGGTGATGTGCATGCCCACCTCCATTTAGCACGAGGCCTTTTGGGAGCTCACTGGCTTCAAATTCCATTGGAACTCCGAAGTTAAGCGAGTTTGAGGTAGAGCAATCCCATGATGGGTGACTCACTGGGAAGTTGTTCGTGAGTTCCCTAAAACAAAACCGTGAGGGTGTGGCCTAAAGCGGACAATATCGTGCTACAGTGAAGCCGGTCCAGGATTTGACAATATCATCCCTAGCAAAGATACTACATTCCAGTTTTTACACAGTGGATTAAAAGAAATAATGTGGACTCATCCTACCAAAAATGCGGACCATGTACATATGGTTTTGGTTGATATATCGACATAATAGTCACATGTTTGTCCACACACAACGCTACTAAACTCATGGCCGATTTTAACCTAAGGGCTCACTATCCTGATTATCCCATAAAGTTTAAAAGACTGGATAATGTTGGAGAGTTTATATCGAAAATTTTTCGATACGTATTGCATGTATTTTGGGTTTTTTGAAGATCGCATTCCCTATGTTCACCCTTAAAAACCTCGCAGAAGCGATCCTAAAACGCACTATCAATTGATCGCTCAGACCTTGGTGAACGCACCAAGCTTTTTGGTTTCTGCCTAGGGCTATGCAATCTTGTATGCAGCTATGTTGGTCCACCTGAGACCCATTGCCGCCCAATACTATTTTGGCGTTACAATTGGTAACTGAGTACGAACTTGACATTTCGTACTTACTCATTTTGGGTGTGCACCTTATGTATCATATTGCGCCGTTGCAATGTACCAATATGGTCCTCAAAGAAGGATGTGAATCTTTGTCGACTATGATTCTCCTTCGAATTAGCTTTTTAGAGCCCTTGCACACGATCTCTTTACTGCTAGTTTGCAGATTGTCACTTCGATGAAACAGTCTTCCCGCTGTTAGGGGGAGATAAGAATGTCAACGTTCTTGAAGAATGGCGCGAATTATAGTGGAATTCCCCACTATGTCTCATCTCGATTCCCGTATTCTAGATTATAGAGTGTTGCTCCAGACACTTTCTCTGATCTAGCAAAATTGACGAGATCAAAGATACCAGCTGTAAACATGCCTACAAGGATAGGCATACGTAACAGATGTCAAGTTAACATCCTTGAAGGGTGTGCTACCCTTGAAAGATGGTTGGCCACCCTTGTTGGATGGCCCCGCCTTGGCGGCTAGCCAATCAATATGTTCTCTGCTTAAAGTGCGACAGATCACTTGGTTCGAAGGATTCACCTCCTTAGAAGTGGAGAAACAAGGCACAAAATGAATCCCTTCCTCATTCATTATCTCAACCATTCCACTTCATGAAATTAATCTGGATTATCCCAAGACTTGAAGTTCTTGGTCCATTATGCATGCATGGATGAGTTATGGAACTGGAATGAGATTATCATCGATGATATTCACGTATATGGTAGCTACCTAAAATAGTAAAAAGCAAAAATATCGAACCGCATTATGTTGATGAATGTCGACGTAGAACTGATTGGTTAACTAGAAACAATCCATGTCGAATTAGATTCCTTGATGAAGCAGAAAATGTTTGGGCCAGTATTTCTTAGACCATCCAACGCCAAAGGAAGTGTAATGAGATGAATGAAATAATGCGATATAACGCTACCTCATGGTGCTAGACTTCTCTTATACTCCTTGGATTGATGGTAGCTTATAAATGTGGTTGTAACGTATCTAGAGATCATGATACATAAATCTACATGGAAGTTTACGAAGGACTTTCATGGACTGATTCAAATAGTTCTAGACCACAAAACACTCTCTATTAAATTAAGGCGTTCACTTTATGGATTAAAATAATCCGGGCAGATGTGGTATACCCGTCTAAGTGAATATTTGATCAGTTAGGAATATGTGAATAAACTATATCCATGCATGTACAAAATCGAATTTGCTAGAGTTGCAATCTATGTCGATGACATGAATCTCACTTAGACTCTGGAAGAGCTTGAAAAAATTGCCTCACTCCTAAAGTCGGAATTTGAGATAAGAGATCTTAAGAAAACTCATTTCCATCTCGACCTAAAGTTTTGAGCATAGTTTAAATGATATTCTGGTCCACGTGTCGAACTACACCCAGAAGGTGTTGCTTTCGAGTACACCTATGATCATCCATACGCTAGATGCAAATAAGACCTTTAAAAAGGTTATAGAACCTGAAGTTCCATATATAAGTTCAATTAGCGCTTTATTGTATTTAGTCGATTACATTAGGCATGACATCTCTATCGCTGTTGATCTTTTGGAAAGATACAACACTGTGCCTACACGCTACCACCAAATTGGTATTAAAGACGTTTTTCCGTTACTATGAATTTAGGCTTATTCTATCCTTATGCATCTTGGAATGAACCACAACCCCTTGGTTCTCGGAAAGATGCCTACCTTGTGGTTAAGTCATATAAATATTTGCTTCCAAATTCAACGAATGGAACTGCTACAATTTCTATGGCATGCTCGGATGAAATTGGCCAAAAAATAATTAAATTTATAATTTACACTTTAGATTGAAAAAAATATTTTTGATATTAGATGGAAGAAGATGATGATTGCCGAACCGAGCAAGCGACCAACTGGGCCCACTGCCGCAACCTCGTCTTCACCTCCTCCGCATCGCCACCGTCTGAAACATAATATCAAAAACAAACAATCAAAATCCGGCAGATCAAAAAAGTCCAAGATCAATTCAATCCAACGGTGCACATCAACCAACCTGTTAACAAGCTCTTACTGCACTGCTTATTTACAGCGTGGTAAAACTCCAAAGCGGGTAAAGTATCGGATAGTTTCGGGTCGACATTGGGAGAATCGAACCCGAATCCGAGCTCAATACAGCCCTTCAGCTCCTCCAAGTCGTCGTCCGAAACGCTTTTGCTGCGGACATGGCGGCGCGTGTCAGAAATGCTCTTCCTACGCTGCCACGTCTCTTCCCGAAGCGTGTCGGGCGACCACGAGTTCTGCTTGTAGAGAGGTCGAGGCGGTGGCGCGTGGGGGTTTTTCATGGTGTCGCCACGGACTTGTGCGCGGCGTCGTCGTTGCCGTCAACCGGAGAGAATGAGGGTTGGGGTTTTATATAAGTAAATTGTAAATGGGGTTGGACGGCGGCGGGAAGGCGTTTTATAGATAGGTGTTGATTTGTTGCCACTTCAGAGTCGAATTAAGAATGAGGTCGTAGTGGGCCCTTGGTTGGTGGGTCTCTACAAAGATGACAGTCAGAAGGTAGTGGGCCACAGTTGGTGGAGCTTTTATTTTAATTTTTAATTTTTTTATATGTAGGACTTAACTTATAGTTATGGGTAACCAACTAGTACGCTAAAAAAATTTGTAATTGACAATGAATAATGATGATATATAATATTTTATCGAGTTTGAAACTTAGTTATAATTAGAGCATTGTACACTGATTTAGCCTAATAAACCAAAAGAAGAGTCTGAGAAATAATGTGTACACGAAAATAATTATAATATTAGTAAGTTAATTCTTGGCCTAATACAAACAAATCCAAATGTGTGTTCTTTGTTTTGATCTTCCACATTTGTTGTACTTCTAATCGAGTAAAAGAAAAAAGAGGGAAAATGTAGGAGGATTAGTATGTTCTCAAACATCTCTTTGCCAACTATATCTATATGTGTGGTTCAATACATTTGACGACACCCTTTATTCTTATTTGTCTATTTTTGTTTAAATATGGAATTTCCAATAGCAAATGTTCAGACCACATGGTTGTCCCATCATACACACAAATCACTAATCCCTTTAAGGCCGGTGCCCTATACATGCGTCCAGATATAAAAATCTCTCGCCGAGAAGGCCAAAAAATTGATAAAACAGCAAGAAAATAAAATGGAGCCCACAAAACCTCCCAATATCTTTTTTATTATTTCTTTTTCAGTCCATGATGTCAAAGTGAAGCAAGGTGACTGGACACAAGCTGGCAAACTGGAATGAGTCATAACTGACGTGGAATCAACAGAAAAATAGGTAGATATTCTTATCCTTCTAATGCTGCCTTCACATCCAAGCATCAGTTAGCCAAAGTTGGCGCCTCTCGTACAAGAGATTTTCTCATGCAACCAAATTTACTACGTAACAGTCGTCTATTGGACGAGTAATGCTCTTTTTAAATATGGGGCAAACAAATATTAGATAGTGATGTCACTGGGACTAAAAATTGCTTATGGCTTTTTTTCTAATAATCTCGCACCAAGTTGGCAAACATCATTGCAAGATTCAAAAGATTATGAATCTCCCATCATGACATTAATTCATATCCGCTGTCACCAATAATCCCCACAAGAGCAAGTTCCATCTTTAAAATGATGAAAACGGTTAGAATCCCTCACAATGATCTCCCTCTCCGTAATTACCGATATCAACTTCGTTGCGTTATGGCAATCGCCGCAAACCCGCAAGTTCTTGAAGATCCGAATGGGGGTCTTTGGGGGTGTGCTGATGATTCCGAACGCAATTGCCAGTCTCTCGCTGTGACTGTTGAGGATGTGTTCCTTTTCATCGTCCTCAACATCCTGCAACACAAAGCTGAAGTCAGGAACGTAACCCAGGCTCTTCATTCTGGCTGTGAGATCCCTCAACTTCTCGTATATTTCTTCGCATTTTGGATGCGATTGGTTTGCAGTGTAAAAGACATCAACATTATTGTTCACTTCTATTGAGCTCCATCCTGGAGTCTTCGTCAGTCCCCGATTTCTGGCCAGTGATCTCACTTTCTCCACACCTTCCCATTTCCCGAAATTTGCGTATATGTTTGACAACAAAACATAGTAACCCACGTTCTCTGAATCAACTTCAAACAAGCGTTCAGAAGCAATCTTGCCCAGTTCAACATTTCCATGTATTCTACAAGCACCGAGTAGAGCACCCCACACAGAAGCATCAGGCCGTATAGACATATTCTCTATAAAACTATATGCCTTGTTTAAATGCCCAGCTCTACCAAGCAAATCAACCATGCAGCCGTAGTGCTTCAAACTAGGCTTGATTCCGTATTGTTCCTGCATCATATGAAAGTACAATTGACCTTCATTGACCAAACCTGAATGGCTACACGCTGCCATTAAAGATACAAAGGTTACATGATCTGGCTGTACCCCCTCGTCTAGCATATCATTGAATAGCTCCAGAGCTTTCTCACCATGCCCGTGAACTCCATGACAGGAAATTAAGGCATTCCAAGGGACCGAACTCTTCCTGGGAACTTGGGAGAACAACAACAATGCATCATCTAGTCTTCCACATTTTCCATACATGTCAATCAAGCAGGTTCCCACAAATACATCCGAATAGAGACGGTTCTTAATCACCCGTCCATGAACTTTCATCCCTTGTTGCAAGGCTCCGACGTGGGTGTATGCTGGTAGAATGCTAACCCAAGTTCCATGGTTTGGAATTATTTCTTTGCACTCTTGCATCATGCGATACACTTCAATTGCTTCACTTGCGAGACCATTTTGGGCATAACCTGTGATCAAGGTATTCCATGAAACGGAATCCTTGACAGGAAGTCCTTCAAAAACAGTACGCGCGGAATCTATAGCACCCAATTTTGCATACATATCCACAACTGCATTTCCAATAACAACATCTTCCACAAACCAATCTCTCCTTACGATGAATCCATGAACAGACCTACTCTTTTCAGAATCACTTAATTGAGCTAAAATTGAAGCCAAACTCACTAGTGTTAAAAAATCGGCCTGAATTCCGAGTAGTTGCATTACATTAAATAATTCAAGTGCAGTGATCGTGTCATTATTCTGCTCATATGCGGCAATTATTGAGTTCCATGAAACTAAATCTCTTACCTCCATTTGATCAAAAACCCTTCGTGCATGCCCCAAGCTACCAAATTTGGAATACATGTTAATCAAAGCATTGCATACAAACAGATCGGAGTCTAGCCCATGTTTTATGACATACAAATGAATCAGCATCCCACTTGAGAAGTCATTTGATTGTGCACAAGCAGTCAACAGACTAGCAACAGTTACACGATCCATCTTTATCCCCTCCATTCTCATTTCAACTAAGACATCCAATGCGTCTGCTGCATTTGCATTCTGACAAAACCCAGAAATCATTGCATTCCAAGACCCTGTATCTCGAAATGGCATATCTTCGAACAATTTACGAGCAACGTAAATAAAACCAAAACGGGAATACATATGGATCAAAGAAGCAGCCACAAAGACATCCCATTCAAACCCCAGCTTTAGAACCTGACAGTGTATCTTCTTCCCATCAACCAGATTCTCGCAAGCTTTCAAGACAGGAGGAAAGGTGTAGAAATCAGGATGAAGATCAGTAGTGAACAAAAAATGAGAGAAACAATCTAAAGCTTCACGGAACCGCCCACTGCGAACATAAACAGATACCATGGAATTCCAGGTATAGACATCTTTCCGTGGTATCGAATCAAATGTGCGGCGAGAGAATGACACGTCGCCAAGGTAGGCATAACGATTGACAAGCTTGGCAGCAAGAAAGATATTCTGAGCTTTTCCCAACACCACAAGATAAGCATGGAGTTGCTTAGCATGGTGAACATTTGTGCAGGATTGGAATAGAAAATCAATACCATCGTTTCTGTTCTCATTTACAAAGCCATCTGATGGCTGCTGCAAAATATTTGTAGCTGACGAGAACAATTGACAACAAAGTCGAAGTGAGGGCAAAGATGTGGAAACATGCCTACCTTTGCAGGTGGGCACCAACCTGGAAACAGATATATAGAACATCAGCTGGGCAGTGAATAAAGCTTTGAATTACACAAATGAACTATGCCAATTCCATATTCCCTTTGGGACTACACTTCTATTTTTCGGTTAGTAGAATAAATAACAACCACAGAAGACAAATGCATTAATATCACTAGAGTAAGTATTATATAACAAGACTAGTTAGAAGTGGGGAGAAAAACTAATAGATCGAGGGAGATATCAACAACGCTAGCCCCAGAACCTGAACTAATTTGAAAGAAAATGCAGAACAAAAATTTCAAGAATAAAGAAAAAGGTCTCAGCTCTTTGGGCTTTCCGTTTTGGCAGTGATCTCTGAAATCCTTACAATCCTACATTAGGCATAACACGATAAAAGGGGGTGACACAGGAATACGTTCGTCGTTGAGCTAGAGTTATAGGTCTATGAACATTTCTCTTACAGTCATTGGCACTGGATAACATGAATTAATATAATTCCTCACACTAAACTACAGTCATTGGCACTGGAAGATCAAGAAATATTTCGCTATCAATGAGCAAATTATTAAGGAAGCAAATAATCTTCAAGGCCAGAAAAAGAAGCTTTACTTAACAATATATGCATCAATCATTGATAGCATAAATAACATTCCCACATTCATGACAAGCATCAAAGCAGAAATATGGAAAAATATTCTCAACCCTCCAAAGCAGCAGTGAATTAAATGCTACATTTCGCTTCTGGGAGCATACCAATCAGGAATCTAAAGTTTAAATTATGAATTAAAATTACACCGAAATATCAAAACTTTATGGGATTTCGAAGAAGGGTTTCATCCATTTTTCAATAATTTCTCAGAAACCGAACAAAATGTAGGTAAGAGAGGGAAAGGAGGTTTCTACCTGAACATACACGAAGGTTCCAGAGACAATCCCAACCGTCAATGAACTTGCTTGCCAGCAGATGAATCCAATAATTGGAGGGGGCCGGGGGGTTAGGGTTTAGGATGGAAAGCAAAGAACCCTCCTCTAATGCCGAGGAGAATTCAGAATCCCCTTTGGGGTTTTTGATTTGATTTGCTACCCACCTGAAATCCCTTTTCGGGTTTAGGGTTTTAGATTAGAGATAAAACTCAGAGAGATGATTTCGATTCAACCAAAAAAAGAAAGACTCAGACAAATGACTTGGAGTATGGGCCGGGTATAATGGGAAATTGATCCAAGTCTTCATTGGCCCAAAATACTATCATCTATTTCAAACAAAAAAATAATTTATTTAATTATTAATAATATTGTATACTAAAGAGAGGGAAAGAGAGTTTCAATTCGAAATGCAATGGGTTTAAAGAGAAATAATGACAATCCACCACTTGGTTAAAAGTGCTTTGATAACTAAATTTTTTTCTAACAATAATGTTTGGTAAAAAAAAATTAAACATCTTTCTAAGAATAATGAATGGTTTTTATAAGAGCATTTCAAACAGACGTCACATCATTGTAATTGCACAAGTGATTATGCATTGTTTAAGATGTTTTCTCAAATTGTGAGATAAGTGTGAGATGCCCAAATCATTTAAATACTTTGTTTGTATAAGTTTTATACAAAAACAAGAGCTCTTTTCTTATGTATACAAAAATATATTTACACTAAAAGGGTGAGAGAATAAATTAGTTGTGAACTCGTCATTCATGAGATTCGAACTTAAAACCTCTTATTTACAAGTGAAGAGTAATATCACTAAACTCAATTAGAGAAACAAAAATCCTTCATCTATCTACATGTCGTCTTACAATAATTTCTAGTTGTCATATTCCTTTGGTGCCTTCTCCCATCACAAAGTCAATTACTTTTAAATATATATATATATATATATATATTGACACATCCCGACCCGGATGTACACGTGGACACCCAAAAGTCGAGTGTGCTGGCCGACACCACGTAGGGTGACGAAAGCCAATTTGAAAGAAATAAGAATATTTGAATAATTTAAGATCAATGTGTACACAAATGTACGGGCGGAAGAATTTATACAACAGTAATCGTACAAAGTACGGGGTACAGAGTATAATTACAATACCAAGGAATTTAAAGCTTCGTCATACCACCGCCTCGAATGTAGACAGCTCCAGCCGCTAAACCTGGAGGGGCGCAAAAACAGAAGGGTGAGTGGGCCAATAATAGTCATTTTTGTAAAAACCTTTGTTTTCTGAAAATAGTAACCCCTCGCCGTCAAAATCAAGTAATTGGTTGGAAAACCGTTTCAGAAAACGTACTATAATAGTAGGTAGAAAACGAGGTAAGTACGGAAATATACTTACCGTCCGAAACGGGCAGAAAGCTACCGTTCGGCACACAGCACTTTATCAAAAAGTTCATAAAATAAGGATCTACGGAAAACCCGTAAACCAAATAAATGCCCCCGTGGCATCAGTGAAAATCGGTGCTAACACCACAATATAAAACTATATGATAAACGCTCATATACACAATCACGTGAAGCTGGCGCATCTGCGCATCACAACAAGTTCGAGTCGCCCATACGACCTAGAACAGGCTGACACCTACTATGGATTCATAGTGAGCGTTGGTGCGTGTGAACAATCACATAAAAGTGGTCCTGGCCTCACAATCCAAGACTACAAGATAGATGCTCGTTTAGGTATTGCAAACACACAAGTTCATACAGATATTTTCTGTCATGAACAGGCTGGGTGTATAAGTAACAGTACGCTCGTGTACACAATCACGTGAAGCTGGCGCATATGCGCATCACAACGAGTTCGAGTCGCCCAAGCGACCTAGAACAGGCTGGCACCTGCTATGGGTCCATAGCGAGCGTATAGGTGCGTGTGAACAATCACGTGAAGCTGGTCCTGGCCCCGGACGGTACACTAAACACCGTGTAAGCAACCTAGTTGAGCGTATGAAAACATACTACAGAAATACTCTACATAAAACAATGTGAGGTAATTTCTCGATAAGGGATGCCCTCAAACTAATCCATATATATTTAGTATTCTCGGGGCCGTACCCGAAATACCAAACATATAGCTATAATACGTGAAATACCCAGAATACGCCACATGGGTACCAAGGTATAGAAATACCAACTTAATGGCAAGCTAGGTGAACCCAAAATACGGTAGGAATTTACCATATCCAAGGTTCACCCAAATACGGCTCAAAGCCGTCATATAGGTATAAAACCCGAAATCACAAATAGGTACTAGTAGGGAATTAAAATACTTAATTCCCTAAATTCCCTAAAATAGTGCCGGTTCGATACTAGCAATACGCGTATAGAATCAATACGGAGTTTCACCAAAAATATGGTGAAATTCCCAAATGGAATTAGAGGCCCAAAGCCCACAAATTTCCAAAGCCCAACAGATTACCGAGCTAAGCTAATAAACCAATTAAATACCACTAAGTACAAGGTCTATCAATATTACGATATAGGTATCCATTTAAAACCACAATATTCTGTAGGCATAAAACAAATATAATTTCCCAAACATAAAATACGTTTAAATAATAGGGAAAGGGCCCACTCACAAATACCGAAGCCGGGAAGTCCAACGTACGTCCTCCGAGCGCCAAGGGTCGCCAAACCTAATTTGGAACACCCAAGATTAATAAAGTAATTGAAAATACGAAGAAAACGGCGTTCGGAAACCCGAAAACGGAGTTTCGGGGTCGGAAACCCCAAAACCGCCGCCGTGGGCCGCCGTGTGCCGTAGCACACGTCGCCACACGCTGCCATTTGGTCTCACCTATATGAGATATCACCGGTACAATGATTAAACTCATAAAGGTAACGAATTAACTAATTAATTAAACCTATCCCTTGCTTTTCTCAATTTGGAGGTCCAAAACACCTCAAAAATTAACATGCATACTACCCCGAGGTAGTACACGTCGTCACGAGTCGACCCGTGAAAACAGAACTCAATTTGGACCCTCCACGCGCCCTCACGCGCGGCTTGAAGGTCGGAGCCGACGGCTCCACGCGCAGCTCCACGCGCGGCTCACGCGCGAGCTGGTCAGCTGAGCCGGTGAGCCGGTCAACGCGGCTCGGCTCGAGCCGGTCAACACGGCTCGGCTCAAGCCGTCAACACGGCTCGGCTCAAGCCGGTTCGGTCAATGCTGACGTCAGCAAGTCCGGTCTGAACCGGTTTGCTGACGTCAGCAAGGCCGGTCCAACCCGGTCCGATGACGTCAGCGCCGGTCGACACTGGTCTTTTTCCGGTCGCCGTCGCCGCCGCCGGCCGCCGTCGCCGTCGCCGGAAACTGGGAATTTTGGCCGGAATTCTGGGAAATTTTCAAAGCTTCATAACTTCCTCGTTTTAAGTCCAAATTGGACGATTCAAGTACCAAAATGAAGCTAGGAGTGAGGAGATTCAGAATTTACCATTTTGGGGGCCGGTCACTGGCCGGAGGTGGCCGGAATTTGGCTCCATAGTTTCGGCCAAAATTGAAACTCGTTGATCTCGACGTCTCCTTCACACACAAGCCCTGGGTTGTGATCCCAGGGTTCCTAGAAGTCCATTGGTGTAGTTTTGGAGGTGATTCAAGGTTGAAATCACCGAGAAAAGGCCGAGGGAAATTCTCGGGTGCCTTGATCAAATTCCCAGTTTTCTGGGTTTGTTGTTCTGCACTCACAGTGGCTGACATTTGGGTTTGGTTTGTGATAGTTTGGCCATGAAGATGGCCTGGTGAAAGCTCGGGAAGAGGGAGAGGAAAGAGCTTGGGTGTGCATAGCCAATTTTGGAGCTTTTGCTCCTTGTTGTTTTGTGTTGCAGAGAAGACACGGGAGAGAGTGAGGGACAGAGAGCCAAAAAGGCAGGGGACAAGGCCACATGGGCCAACAGGGATTTGGGCCCCAGCCCAACCACCAAACTGTCCAAATTTGAAAATACGGGAAACGTCGAAAATCAACGCCCGTAAAATATTCGTTCGGAATCCGAACGACGTACGGCTCGCGTCTACGCGTTCGTATCGACGAGCACGTCAAGAAAATACAAGTGAATGCGTCGTACAAGTTACGACGCAAAAAGTCAACCGAAAGGTCAACCAAGGGCAAAATCGTCATTTCGCACCTTCGGGAATAAAATAATATTATTCCCGGAACGGGATGTAACATATATATAGTTTGGAGTGTTTTTTGTTTATTGTAATGTGATAAAAAAAACTTACATGTGAATAACCCATAAAAGTACATAAAAATATGTTTAAGATATATAGTCTCTTACGCTTATGTAGATCAATAATGAATGTCTACGGAAAAAAAAGAAGGTGAGAGTACTGTTATCCTTTCCAAATTTCTATGTCAAAATTCTTTTCGATTACAACATCAAAATTCATTTTTCCACTTGATATGGCAGTGTTTATTCATTTAACTTTAGTTTAGATTTGCTTTGAACCTCGTTTACATCTAGCAAGTAATATATTAGCAAGTTCGCTGGTACAATGTTGTCCAGTAGCATATTTCATAACTTTAACATTATTGAAATTGTGTAACGAGTTTATATCTAAAGCAGATTATTGGTGGCATACGTACACAACGATTTCAAAGAAAGGCCAAAAATCCTTTTCGACGGCCTTCGTGACCAAAAAGAGAGTAAGACCGTTAAAATCATTTTGATCCGTATCCAAAAATTGACATGCTACTAGGTTTAGTCCAATTTTCAATTTTTGTAGATATAGGTCCAATAGCTTTCTCATATATACTCATTTTACCCTTAAAATGGAAAACAAATTAAACTACCTTAATTCACTTATCTTTTGCGCCTATTTTAAATTTTAAATTTCAAATGTTTGAACATCCCTATCCTACCAATATTTACTAAAATGATTCAAAAATAATTTTCCTTAACCTTTAAACATCTGATGAAAAAAATATAGCTCAAATATCTAACTAATAGGTACATAAGCATGTCAGATATATAAGAACATCTTCAATTATGCTCTCTATTTTATAGCAAAGTTTTAGCTAAAATTATCAAAAAATTATTTTAGAAGCTCTCTAAAAAAAGTTGTACTCAACCATACTCCCTACTTTAGAGAGTCATAATGATTATAAGTCATTAATTAGCCAATAGGAATTATTTATTTATTTAAAATAATATTAAAACAATTAGCATTGATTATAGAGAGCCACTAGGAGCTCCTTTTTTCCTCTGTATATTTAAGAACTCCTAGATGAATCCCTATCTTAAGAGGTGGATAGGGAGCATGATTGGAGTTTTTTTTTTAAATCCTCCATAAAGTCTAGTTAGGAGCTCATTTAAGGAGCTCATTTAAGATGCTCTAACATAATACGCACATATATAACATAATACAAGTACATAAAAATGGTGAAAATAAAGTATGAACTCTATCTAGCTAATACGTATATCAAACTACTTGCAAAATGAATAATAACCTAGTTGAAAGGTACAAATACATAAACATACATATAATCAATGGTAAATTACATTTTACCCCTTCAACTTTTCGTCCAATTTCAACTTTATACAACATCTTCCAATTTTTTCAATGCCATACAACGACTCCCTATTCCATACCAATTTCATACAACCTTTAGAAAATTTGTTAAGATAGGCACTATTAAAAATGGATTATGGCATGGTGACATCTAGGGAAGAGAAGGAGAAGAAGGTGTAGCCAAGAAGAAAAATCAATAGAATACTTAAGAGGAGATGTAAATCACATTAGCAATTGAAGGACTTTGAGAGGAGATGTAACGATGTTGGGGGAAATTGAAGATTTTGGATTTGAGAAGGTTTAAGTTTTGCATAAATAATGACGAAGCTTTCTGTATATATCGGTGACACATCCCAATCCCGGACGAGCCAGGTGTCGGAAGTGCTGGCCGACACGCGTTAGTGTGACGAAAGCCAAAAAGAAAAATTTAAGAATAAAGAAGGAAAATTGAATTAAACAGTAGTCAGAGTGCACGGAGTGTGCGGGCGGAAGAAATAATAGAATACACAGTAAGAGTAGGGTAAGGGATACAAAGATATACAAACGTATAAAAATCCCTACATTGTCATACCACCGCGCCATCGACGTCGCAAGCTCCCAGCCAACTAACCTGGAGGGGCGCAAAACATAAAACGGTGAGTGGGTCAAAAAGTAAAGTTTGATAAAACCGTTGTTTTCAAAAGTCTAGTAACCCCTCGTTTGAAAACAAGTATAATTTGAGAAAATACGTCATACCCGTAGGCATGAACCTCAAAATACTGTCGTGAAAACATGCGGGTACTCCCCGCTAATACTTTACTGACATTTGCTCACCCATATGTAAACACACATGCCCAAGGGGCTAAATCCCACAATGAACAAGCTAGGTATAAAAGTAATACGCTGAGTACTACAATGACGCGAGTCTAGCGCTAAGCGCTGGTGCACAAAGTGCGTCACACAAGTCCGAGTTGCCTAGTGCAACCTAAGACAGGCTAGTACCTACAATGGATCCAAAGCTGCGTAACAGTACTGATAGTAACTACTCCAAACGTCAAGGCTAGTCCTGGCCACAAGACTGAGTACTAATACCTGGGGTGTATACATCTACTGATGAGCAACAGTATGAAAACATGCATGGCAATATAATACGAATGTTCTACCTCCAACAAACGTAATGATATGCAACTACGCTAACAGTTTAAAGAAAGCGTTGAAAAACCATACGTATATATATACATTTATCAAACAAAGACCCACTCACTCACCTGTAGGTAGCCGGGTCGATGTACCCCGTCCTGGGTAGCCCCGGTAGTCCTCTGGATAGGCCCCACCTATATGAGAAATCACCGGTACAATGATTAACTCAAAAAGGTAACGAATTAACGAATTAATTACACCTATCCCTTGCTTTCTCAATTTGGAGGTCCAAAACACCTCAAAAATTAACATGCATACTACCCCGAGGTAGTACACGTCGTCACGAGTCGACACGTGAAAACAGATTCGAAAAAGGACCTCCCACGCGCCCTCACGCGCGGCTTGAAGGTCGGAGCCTATGGCTCCACGCGCAGCTCTACGCGCGGCTCACGCGCGAGCTGGTCAAATGAGCCGTCAAGCCGGTCAACTCGGCTCGGCTCAAGCTGGTCAACACGGCTCGGCTCAAGCCGTCAACGCGGCTCGGCTCAAGCCGGTTCGGTCAATGCTGACGTCAGCAAGTCCGGTCTGAACCGGTCTGCTGACGTCAGCAAGGCCGGTCCAACCCGGTCCGATGACGTCAGCACCGGTCATCCCTGCCAGGATTTCGGTCGCCGGCGCCGTCGCCGGCCGCCGTCGCCGTCGCCGTCGCCGGAATCTGGGAAATTTTGCCAGATTTTCTGGGAAAACTTCAGAGCTTCATAACTTCTTCGTTTTAAGTCCAAATTGGACGATTCAAGTACCAAAATGAAGCTAGAGATGAGGAGAACAAGATTGTACCATTTTGGGGACCAAAAACTGGCCAGAAGTGGCCTGAAAATGAGGAGGAAGATTCGGCCAAAACTTGACTTCTCCGTTCACGGTGCCATCTCGACTTCCAGGCCTTGGGTTGGGTTCCCAAGGGCTCTAAAGATCATTTGGTGATGAGTTTGGGCTCCCTTGAGCTCCAAAAAGCCGAGAAGAAAGAGGAAGAATGCCACGGGGTGGCTTGAGGAATTTCACCCATTTCTGGGTTCTGGGTTTGTCCAGAATCTGGACACCCACGAAGCTGCAGGCTGATGATGCACAAGGTTTTGGGTTCATTTTTGGTGCTCAGTGAAGAAGCCAACATGGCCACGGTTTGTCCAAGAAGTTTGCAGGAAGAAGAGGAAGAAGGAGAAGGGAAGGGCTCGGCACAAGGAGCCAAAACCCAACCAGACAAATTCTAGGAAATCTGGGATTGGCCACAGGCCTGCTGCCAAATGGGCCCCAGCCCAAACAAGACAAAATTGCCCAAGTTTGAATTACGAAAAACGTCGAAATTCAACGCCCGTAAAATATTCGTTCGGAGTCCGAACGACGTACGGCTCGCGTCTACGCGATTGTAGCGACGAGCACGTCAAGAAAATACAAGTGGATGCGTCGTACGAGTTATGACGCAAAAGTCAACCAAAAAGTCAACCCAGGGGCAAAAACGTCATTTCCCACTTTCGGGAATAAAATAATTTAAATTTTGAACGGGATGTTACAATCGGGAGAAAAAAAATAGGAGATATGATATATCAAAAATTGAAGAAAAGGCAAATTCTTTTTTTTTTGTTGGAAAACGTGTTTAAAAACATCAAAAGAGAGTACATATGATAGCGAAAAAAGCTATCCAGAACCCAAACGTGACTATCAAGAATAAAAGATGCGTCTTAAAAAGACACGATGCCTGAATAAGGCATCACGGGGCAAAACAAAACAAAACTCACAAGGAAAAAGTTGAAAACCAACTTGGCAAACTTATCTGTTATAATGGCTCTTAATAGCCACAGGAGAGTAGTATTGTAAAATGAACCTAGCAAACCTCTAATGAAGCAGAACCATCATCAAATCCCATTCAAAATTCCTGCAACAGGTAATCGTCATGCTAACCGTCATCGTGACAACTAACAAAACAGGTGTCACTAAGCAGAAAAATCAAATAGACAAAATAAATTCAAAAACCAACATAAGGAAAAAAAATAAATTATCTCAAAGTACAAAGTATCAAAAGAAAATTTGAAACTGCAAAAAGTATAAAAAAAAAAACTTATCTCTAATCAAGTGCAGATGTCGTCCTCCTATTTTCATGCAATTTGTGCAAAAAGACCGATCGAGAAAAAGAAACCAAAACTCTTGTTGACTATAAACTGTATGTACCCCAAAACTTGGAGAAAGACTAAGGAAAAACATACATAAAGGTAAAAGGGAGGAGGGAGGGAAAAAAGGGGAGGGGGTGGGTAGGGGGAATAGAAGGGGAAGGTATGAGATGAAGAAAGGAAACTAGAAAAACAGTTTTAAAATGAATCAGAAGACGGTAAATTATACAGTAGAAAATAAATAGCCACAAAATATAATTGTAGAGTGCATTAAAACCAAATAAAATTACATCACAAACTAAATAGCCGTGTTCAATCAAAATAACCAGTAGTAAGAGTAAGGTTACGAAGCTCGATATCAATTGAATACAATAAAGAAAACCAGAAACCGAATCAAATACATAAAATAAAATAAAATAAAACAAAACAAATACATGAATTAAATTGTCACCGTGTACAGCAAGAAAAAATTGAAAGACCAGAGAAATAACTATTACATAAGAAAACAAATTCATTCACTAGAATTGATATATCGCAAGGAGGAATGAGAGAGCATCTATTGATATTTAATTAGGCCTGCAGACAGGCAGAGCATCTATTTATCCAAAACTTATGCAGTATAAGACCCACAAAAGTACCTAGGAATCCAACATATCTGCATGGAGAGCATCGTCCATTCAAAGAGGACCTTCTTCTATCCAAACAGGGAAGAGCATTTTTAGCTGAAAGATGTGCCACGTTATTACAAACACCATCAATGCACCATCGGCTTCCATACAATCACCTTCAGCCTGTAGACTCCGTATAGCCTCTTGAGCATCCATTTCCAAAATGAGACACTTATAACCCATATCCTTGGCTATTTGGAAGCCCAGACAAGCCGCCATAAGCTCTGTAGTCTTTGGAGTTAATTTACCTTGTATACCTTTTGAGTCTGCAACCATTAACTCCCCATTACAATTGCGAACCACCACACCAAATCCTCTAATTCCCATAAGTTGATTAACAGCCCCATCCACTTTCAATTTCAAAAAAGGATCACAAGGTTTCAACCAATGATGAACATTTGCCAGATACTCCAACAAAGATAAGAAAGAAACACCAACTCATCATGGGATAATATATTGAAAGCAAATTGAAAATGATCAGAGAAATCATTGGCAGTGAATTCGCCCGCCAAAGATGAAAACGGAGAAAGTAACCAAATCGCTTTAGCAGACGAACAACTCCATAAAGCATGCACTCTGGTTTCGGGCTTTCTACTACAATGAAAACAGATAGGAGTTGGAACTATTTTTCGAGTAAACAAATTCGTCATAGTTGGTAAAATGTCATGTAAACAACGCCATTAAAAAAACTTTAATCTTATTAGGAATAGATAATTACCACACTGAAATCCAAAGATGATCAGACACTGCATGAGAAGTTCCTTCATTGCCAGCCATTCGTAGAGCAACTGCTTGAGCAACCCTATAACCACTTTTAACAGTATACACATCTTTACTTTGATAGTGCCATATCAATTTATCAGGAAATGACAGACTCGATAATGGTATTGACAGAATAGAAGCAGCTTCAGATTCCTAAAAAACCTGTTTTATTAGGTCAAAATTCCAACAACCTTCATCCATTATTAGATCATTAACACAAGCCTCCACCGGTAAAATACGAGGAGAAAACACACGAAAAGTTGAAGATAATGGTAACCATGGATCAGAGTAAATTCTAATAGATTGACCATCACCAACCCTCCAACGAAGTCCTTGAAGAAGTAATTCTCGACCCCATCAAAGTGACCGCCAAACAAGAGACGAAGAGCGACCAACTGATGCAGTAAAAAACGTTCGATGTGGATAATATCTATCAAAATATACCTGACTCACCAATAGATGAGGATTGCAGAAAATTCCCCAACATTGTAATGCTTGGTTAAAATCAGTAAAATCGCGAAAATCCAGACCACCATCCGCTTTAGGTTGACAAAGAGCACTCCACTTGACCCAATGAATTCCTTTTCGACTTTTCTTTTTACCCCACCAGAACTTTGAACACAGCGAAGTTAGTTCTTTACATATACCTTTAGGCAACCGAAAGACACTCATAGTATAAGACGGAATAGCTTGAACGACCGCCTTAAGTAATATTTCCTTCCCAGCCATAGAAAGGGATTTTTCAGTCCAACCATTAACCTTTTTCCAAACACGATCTCGTATAGAATTAAACAACTCTGTTCGATTCCTACCTGCCAAAGTAGGCAAACCCAAATACTTTTCATGACATTCAACCACCGGAATTTGGAGCAAAGTAGAAGCATAAGCCATAATTTCAGCAGAAGCTTTGGGACTAAAAGACAGCTGATTTAGCAAAATTAATTTGCTGACCCGAAATGATACATCTCGTCCCTAACTATATTGTATTTTATTCTCCCGATGTTGTAAATTTGAGAAAATACCCCTAGTGGGCTAAATAAGTCCTACGTGGACATTTGTTTTTCTTGTCGTAGTTGCGTACTTTCCTTGTGCATGTTGTCTAGTACTCTTCACTACAAACCCGTGGGCACAAACAGGACGTCATTCAGACTTGTAACGGACAAGTTATGAGCAAGGGCAAAATGGTAATTTTCATTTTGCAGTATTGTTGTTGTTTCTGTGGGTTGTTCTCGTGGTTTCTCACAAACCAGGGTGCCCTGCACCCTCTGAAATTTCAGCCTACAAAGCTTGCATGCTTCTGAACACTACATGCAATTGTTTACAGTTTTTCTTACTCCTTAAATTGTTGGATTCCCGTTGTGGGATTTCACCAACCCTTCACAGCAACTCAAAACAGTTTGTCCCTCTCTGTTCTTTGTCATTCCTGTGCCCCGTGCTCTGCAAACTTGAACACACACACATCCAAATTTGCCGAGGCCACCACCATCACCATTTTCTGAAATTCTTCGAGCA
This sequence comes from Gillenia trifoliata, assembly GCA_018257905.1. Classification (NCBI taxonomy): domain Eukaryota; kingdom Viridiplantae; phylum Streptophyta; class Magnoliopsida; order Rosales; family Rosaceae; genus Gillenia; species Gillenia trifoliata. The sequence continues at coordinate 24,073,209 of CM031080.1, forward strand.
ACCATAACAAATCCCTTAGCTCACCACCAACACACCCAAAACCAAACTCAGTAGCTCCAACTCAAACCCAGAAAAATTCCGGCAAGCTTCGAAAGTTTTCCGACAAAGTTTCATCAGATTTGGACCTCGATCGACCCTACCTTCACCGAAAAACAACTCCTCGTGAGCCCTGGACCACATCACAGGCCTTGCATGCAAGGAATCACCTCGGATTCGATGAGAACAACGATGTTCAAATTTGGCCGAGGCTTTCGAGGCATTTTCTGGCCATCTTCGGCCACCTTTTGAGGCTTCTCTAGGTAAATTCGAGTCCCTCATCTTCCTAGCTTCATTTTGACTACTTGTGCGTGAAAAATGGTTGAGATTTGAAGAAGTTATGTGTTTTTGAATTTTCCGGCGAAATTTACAGAATCCGGCGAAACTCCGGCTGGCGGCGTCGAGTGGCGGCTAGGAATTTCAGAGGTGACCAACAAGCTGACGTCAGCAAACCCGATTCTGACGTCAGTCAACCCGGTCCTTACGTCAGCAGACCCGGTAGGGAATATTCAGTAACAGCGACGGAATATTCCGTAACGCCCTTAGAATATTCCGTTAAAGTTAACGGCGCGTGTTACTGACTTCCAGCCCGCGCATGACGGCGCGTGAGGCTCCGTGCAACCCTGTGGCAGCGCATGCGAGCGCGTGGACCACTTTTTTGATAGTTTTAAGTCCCGAAATGAGCGAATAAAGAGGATTTCAAGTCTTTTCCTTAGTAGAATTTGGATTTGACTTGTATAATGATTAGTATAGTAATTTCTCATATAGGTGAGACCTATCCCGAGGAGTATCGAGGCCAGGCTAGGTACGGCGGCTACGATCCGACAACTTACCAGTGAGTGGGCCTGTTTATTTTAAATTATATTATAGTATGTGTTCTAAATTGTGTTTTTGAATTATCGTATAGTATGCCATGTTTTATGAAATTAGAAATGATTTTAGCAAATATGTTTACTTGATTTGTAGAATTAAATTGTTGGCATGACTATACATTTATGACTGCTACTTATCATGCATACTTGCACGGTGTTAGTACTGTCCGGGCCAGGACGAGCTTCACATGTATGTTCACATTGCACCGACACACTCACTTTGGATCCATCGTAGGTATCAGCTTGTTCTAGTTGCCTTGGCATCTAGAACTGGTTGTGATGTGCTTAGCGCCAGCTTCACATGTATGTTGTACTAAAGCGTAATTATAACACCCAGCCTGTTCATGTGGCTACTTTCTGCATGAACTCGTGTGCTTGTATTTATCTGATAAGTAAACATATTTTTACACTGCTGTTGATTATTTGAATACCCGTATCCTTTTTGGAGCGCTGTTCCCAACACTTGGTTTATATATTTTATTATTGTTGTTACAGAAGTATTTTGGAAATTACTACTGGTTTTACAGCGAGGGGTTACTATTTTCCGAAACTTAGAAATTTTTTTTATTAAACTTTACTTTTGGCCCACTCACTCTTCTTGTGTTTTTCGCCCCTCCAAGACTTAGAGACTAAGCTTGGCAGACGAACTTGTGGCATCTACTGACTCTTTCTTTCGTACTCTGATACCTTTCAGTTTGGTAAATGTATGGAAGAGTTATTCTGTGTTTTTAATATCCATCCTTTGGGATGAGAATATTATTTCCTTTACTGCACTTTCCATGCTCTGACACTTAGTCTTGTAATAAGGGTTCAACCCCACTCTACGCACTCTTTGAATTCTTATTTAGCTTTTAAATTGTTAATTTTCAACTTTTACTCAAATTCTTAATTCTTTTCCACGTCATGACTTCGTCACTCCTCCAGAGTGATGGTCAGCATGCCTTGATATCCGGTGTCCACTTGGATATCGGGTTAGGGTGTGTCAGTTTGGTATCAGAGCATAGGGTTAGGCAGTTCGATTTCCTTCACATCTATGTGATGTGAAATACTAATAATTCTTGACTCTTTCATGTCTGCATCATGCCACCTCGTCGAGCGCCATTGGCGCCAGCCTTCGACTTTAGTCAAATGGGCAACACAATCGCCCAAGCCCCTTTTCTTGACTTTTAAAAGAGAAAATACTTACCCAATTGCATACCTTGCTCAACTTACTTGAAATTTCTAAGCTCATGAATACGTATGTTTTTTAAAACTTATTAAAAATTATTTATTTGAATCTAATTTGCATAGTACAAAAACAAATTCTTGTTGCAAGTCTGCCAATGAGTCTGATTTTAATTTTCTTTCCGAAACCAAAACAATATTAATTTTCAACTATATGATAAATGACTTGTAGAATAAAATATCACTTTAATCAATTTTATATTGAGAGAGATGTTTTGCTTGTATTCATAATGAAATTATAATCCAACGTTATTAAAATACAAAAAATTATTGTGGAAAATTGTTGATTGTAATGTTGTTTCTCACATGAATCATGTATAGTAACATTATCATTCAATTTTAAAGGTATTTTTTTGTTTGAAAAAGTTGACGAACTTTTACACTTTGACTCCTCAATGAAAAATTCCTAAATCCGCCTCCTCTAATCTCCCCGTCCGCAGTGATAATTACTAAGGCTTAATGCAGATGCTCGCTTTCACACTCAACGTAGTGTTTTTTATTTTTTATACCATTTTAGTATATGTCTTACTTGATATGAATTGTCAAATACCAAGTGAAAACAAAAACAAATGGTTGAATAACTTCGACAAAAGAACGTCGCCAAAATTCAGTATTGTATGATAAAGAGTTGAAATTCGTAAAGCTAAGGAGTTTAGAGCTAAAATTGCTAAGACCAAGACTTATCTTTACTAAAAAAAGAAAGACTCATTTAACATTCTTGTAATTACTCGACTACTATTCAGATAAGATCATATTCTAATTTGTGATAACAACCGATAATATAATTGACAGATACGCCGCCTTAGGCAACCAAATTTGACGTTTTGCGCCATTTTGAGCGTCTTAATTTGTCGATTTTGCCGCCATGGGCATTTGGACTCGGTGGCTCCGCCGCCCTGAACTTCAGTATTGGTGGCTCCACTGCCTCCCCTAACTCATGCAGTGATGGACTCCACTTGAACGGAGAGGTTGTAGGTAACCATGGCCCGAGTGCCCAGGCATTCGATAGAGCCAACCGGAGGATTTTGTTTCTCAAATTAGTATAGGTTTGTTGGTACCGCATCTAGCGGGTAATGTCTTGCCTAGCAAGTGATGTGGCCTCGCTTGTGAGCAATGGTTTGATGTGACCCCTCTTGCGAGCAATGATTTTGATGTGGCCTCACTTGTTAGCAATGATTTAATGTGGTCTCGCTTGTGTGGCGGTGACATTAAGTGTGTCTCGATATAGGTCTGTTGTGTTTGTCATCTTTGTAGCAGATTTGTATCCGCGATGCTTGTGCTAGTGTGTGTGCGCTTGTGTTAGCCAATTAAGGGTTTATTATTACTGAAAATATGACTTTAGCCCCTGATATTTAATTTTTTCTATATAAAATCCGACCTAAGTTTTTTACTCGAATGTAACCCATTGACTAGACTCTATATAAGCAAATTCATTAATTATGTTTGACTTTACACATTTTAAATTTTTTGGATGCCTAAAATACCCATATTTGAATGTTTGATGTACACAATTAATTTCATATGAATTGTAAGGGAGAATTAATGATTTTACAAAAAGAAAAAAAATATTAATGTTATAAATTCATTGCCTTATTTATAATAACAATAAAACATGCCTAATATATGTAATAATACATGCTTAATTAATGTCACGAAAATTATATTTTACATATAAATATAGGTAAACTATTTTACACACATATATAATTTAAAAAAAAACAAGCCTAATACATGTGAAAATTCATGCAAAATAATTTAGCTACAAAATAAAGAAATGTTATGTGATTGAAAATTAATTTACCTATATTTTACATAAAAATATAGGTAAGTTATTTGCATATAAAATAATAATACATGCAAAATAATTTACCTACAAAAATAAATAACATGCTAATCATAAATAAATTTATATACAGGTAAATTAATTAGTACAAAAAAAGAGATGTCACATCCCGGACCGACTTCGCCGTAGCACGATATTGTCCGCTTTGGGCCACACCCTTATGGTTTTGTTTCTGGGAACTCGCGAACAACTTCCCAGTGGGTCATCCATCTTGGGATTGCTCTAAGCCCAAACTCGCTTAACTTCAGAGTTCCGATGGAATCCGAAGCCAGTGAACTCCCAAAAGGCCTCGCGCTAATTAGAGGTGGGCATGTACACATAAGGCACATTACCCCCTCTCCGTTGGTCGATGTGGGATATCACAATCCACCCTACTTAAGGGGAACCCGGTGTCCTTGCCGGCACATCCGTACCGAACGGCAGAGTGGCTCTTATACCATTCTGTCACATCCCGGACCGGCTCCGCCGTAGCACGATATTGTCCGCTTTGGGCCACGCCCTCACAGTTTTGTTTCTGGGAACTCACAAGCAACTTCCCAGTGGGTCACCCATCTTAGGATTGCTCCAGCCTAAACTCGCTTAACTTCGGAGTTCCGATGGAATCTGAAGCCAGTGAGCTCCCAAGAGGTCTCCCGCCAATTAGAGGCGGGCATGTACACATAAGGCACATCACCCCCTCTCTGTTGGTCGATATGGGATATCACAATCCACCCCACTTAAGGAGAACCCGGCGTCCTCGCCGGCACATCCGTACCGAACGGCAGAGTGGCTCTGATACTATTATGTCACCAACTGAATAGACTCGGTCGGTCAAGTGACGGGATGCATACGCGATTACCCTACCACGCTGCACTGGAACACAGGTGACAGGATGCATAACCAGGTGTCGGGAAGTGTTGGCCGACACGAGTCTATTCAGTTGGTGACATAATAGTATCAGAGCCACTCCGCTGTTTGCTACGGATTGTGATATCCCACATCGACCAACATAGAGGGGGTGATGTGCTTTATATGTACATGCCCACCTCCATTTAGCACAAGGCCTTTTGGGAGCTCACTGACTTTGGATTTCATCGGAACTTCGAAGTTAAGCGAGTTTGGGCTACAACAATCCCAGGATGGGTGACCCACTGGGAAGTTGCTCGTGAATTCCCAGAAACAAAACCGTGAGGGCGTGGCCCAAAGCGGACAATATCGTGCTACGGCGGAGCCGGTCCGGGATGTGACAGAATGGTATCAGAGCCACTCTACCGTTCGGTACGGATGTGTCGGCAAGGACGCTGGGTTCCCCTTAAGTAGGGTGGATTGTGATATCCCACATCGACCAACGGAGAGGGGGTGATGTGCCTTATATGTACATGCCCACCTTCATTTAGCACGAGGCTTTTTAGGAGCTCATTGGCTTCGGATTCCATCGGAACTCCGAAGTTAAGCGAGTTTGGGCTAGAGCAATCCCACGATGGGTCACCCACTGGGAAGTTGCTCGTGAGTTCCCAGAAACAAAATCGTGAAGGCGTAGCCCAAAGCAGACAATATCATGCTACGGCGGAACCGGTCCGGGATGTGACAAGAGACATGTTATTTGATTAAAAATTAATTTAACTGTATTTTAGATAAAAAAACAAATATAGGTAAATTATTCGCATACCATGAATTTATAATTGTGAAGTCAACTCTTGAAAGAATACAGTTTTTCATTCCCACAAATAATGCACCTACTATTTAAATTTTAAAATGTTAAATTGCTTCGTTAACATAATTAGGGTATTGTAGCTAAAGTTGTAAATAATTTGTAATAATAGGTTACTTAATTTCCCATATGTCAAAAAGTTTGAATTTTGGGTTTATTTGCATGTTTAAAGATATATGAGTTTAAGTTTAGAAAACAAGAGTTATAAGGGCCTATATTGTTTGTTTGTGCAAATTACCTCCAAATCAAATATTTGGTCACTAGAGATTGTACCCATGTAGCAACCTTGTAACTGTTATGGTTTAGTAAGGCTATCTCCAATTCAAGGGTTCCAAATCCTAAAATTTAATACCGTATTTTGAACTATTCATCTATATGTATGAGGTTTGTTAGTTTTTTTCTCCAACCTAAAGGGACTTATAATTCCCACTCCCAATTTTATAATTTGTTAAACTTTTGTATTTCTTTGATATATATTTTTTTGAAACAATTTTTGACACACCCCGACCCGGATGTACAGGTGGACACCCAAAAGCCGAGGGTGCTGGCCGACACCTCGTGAGGTGACGAAAGCCATTTAGAAGATAAAAGAGTAATTAAAAGGGATTTGAAATAAAATAATAACAGAGTGCACGGAAGTGAACGAATTGAAAAGAAATTAATAAAAGGATAATTGTTTGGTAGAATTGAATACTACAGTAATTACAATTACTAGTAAAGAAATTCCTACACTGAGGAAGAAGTATGCCACCACGAGTCGACGTCCAAAGCTCCAAGCCTACTAGACCTGGAGGGGCGCAAAACAGAAAGGTGAGTGGGTCATAAACAATAGTTTTTCTAAAACTTTTTTTTCTGAAAATACTAACCCCTCGCTGTAAAACCCGTAATAGTTCTGAAAATCATACTACAATATAAGTATGAAAAACCGTTGAGGACGGAAAAGTAATTATTTTCCAAAACGGGTAAAAAGCCACAAAATCAAGATATAAAGTCTTTCGCAGAAATCAACACATGAAAGACAATACGAGAAATCCAATAATAACATAAGCCTTCGTGGCATCAGTGAAATCGGGTATAACAAATCACAATATGAAATCGGGGTACGCTCAGTAGGCAGTACAAACACACGAGTTCATGCAGAGATATTCTGCTATGAACAGGCTGGGTGTAATAATCTACGCTCGAGTACTACATACACGTGAAGCTGGCGCTAAGTGCGTCACAACGAGTTCTAGATGCCAAGGCAACTAGAACAGGCTGGCACCTACGATGGATCCAAAGTGAGCGTGTCGGTGCGTGTGAACATAAACGTGTAGCTAGTCCTAACCCCGGACAGTACTAAAGACACTGTGTAAGCATTCCTAGTTGAGCTTGTATGAAAACATACCACGAATAATTTCTAATATAAAAAGTGGGGTACTTCATTTCTAAAGTAGATCTCGTAATAAAACCTTCTAAAATAGGTATTCCCGGATGCCGTATCCGAAATACCGATAATATGCTAAAAATTCTTGAAATACTAAAAATCAAGTAACGTAGTAAGTAAACCAAATATAAGGTAGTAATTAAATCCAAGGTTCACTTCAAACATAATTGTAAATCTCATTTCAAAGCATAAGCATAAATATCATTTCACAAACACATATAATATATAATTTTATAAAGAAAGGACCCACTCACAGTGACCGTAGCCGTAAATTGCTTGTTTGTACGCTCTCCGTACTCCATGGGTTGTCAAACCTAAGTTAGAACACCCACAATTAATAATTTAGTTGAAAACTACGAAGAAAACAGAGTACGGAACTCAAATTTGGAGTTCCGGGGTCGGAAAACCCTAGAACGCCGCCGTGGGCAGCCGTGCGCCGCTGCACACGCCGCCAAATGGTCTCACGAGCCGCCAAATGGTCTTACGAGCCGCCAAGCGCCGCTGTGAGGTCCCACACGCCCCCACGCGCCCTCACGCACACTGTTGCACGCGCCCTCATATGCACTGTTACACGCGCCGTTAAAGTTAACAGAATATTCTAACGGCGTTATAATATTCCGTTAACGCCATTAGTTAACGAAACGGAATATACCTTTGGAATATTCCCCGGTCCAACCTGGTTTGGACCAAGTTTGATGAAGTCACGACCGGTTGGCTGACGTCAGCTCGCCGGTGACTGCTGCAACTTCTGGCCTCCGGTGGCCGCCGCCGGCCACCGTCTACTGCCGGAGTTTCACCAGAATTTGGGGATTTTGTCGGAAATCTTCAATCCAACACAACTCAGTCAAATCACCACCAAATTTCACGATTCAAGTACCAAAATGAAGCTAGGAAAGTAAGGAATCATAATTTACCACTTTGAGGGCCAAAAAGTTTCCGGAGTTGGCCGAAATTTGAAGGAGAAGTCTCGGCCCTAAAAACAACAGTTTCCAGTTCAACGATTTCGAGGTGAATTCCTCCATGCAAGGCTTGAATAAGGTTCTAGGGATCTCAAGAAGATGAATGGTGGTAATTTCAAGGTCGATCGTGGCTGTTTTCACCGAGAAACTCGACGGAGAAGGCTTGAGGCCTCGCCAAAGTTTCTGGGAATTCAGGTATGAGGTTTGAGCTGGGTTGCAGGACTCGTTCTGAGTGGCTGGGTTTGTCCTGGTGAAATGGATATGGTCCAGGGGCTCGATTTGTCTGGGAAAAGTGACAAGGTCGTTAAGTTTGGTTCGGGGAGGTTAACTGAATTGCAGAGAGTGAGGGAGAATTGACAGGGAGTGATTGAGAGTGACAGAGAAAGAGACAGAGAGGTAGCTAGGCTTAATGAGTCCACTGGGCCCAAAGCCCAACTTCAAAATACAGATTCAGATAAAAGAATTACGGGGACGCCAATGAAATTACGTTTCGTAGAACCTTAGTTCGAACTCCGAATTTCGTCCCGTTTGCGTCCACGCGTTCGTAACGACGAGTACAACAAGAAAACACTAAGGAATGGATCGTACGTGTCACGACACGGAAGTCAACCATTGCCCAACCAGGGGCATTTAGATGTTGTAGGCCATCTTTGTCTATCATCGAAACAAAAGCTTACATGCGTCTTTCGACAGCTTGCATACGGTCTCCCAGCTGATTCCATCGATGAATATACTAGGTGTGGAGAATCCACAACTATTGAGGCTCTCATGAAGTTCTATAGGGCCATTGTAGAGATCTATGGACGATGGTATCTCTGATGCCCAAATCAAGCCGACATTCAAAGGCTACTAAGCAAGGGAGAGCGTCAGAGATTTCCAGGCATGCTTGAGAGTCTTGATTGCATGCATTGGGAGTGGAGGAATTTCCCTTCCATTTGGGGTGGGCAATTTACTGGGCACCATGGTAGTCCAACAGTGGTTCTTGAGGTTGTGGCATCTTATGATACTTGGATATGACATGCGTTTTTTGGATCACCTAGATCACTCAACGACATGAAAGTGTTGGCTAGATCTCCTTTATGTGATGAGGTTGTTAATGGTGTTGCACCACATGTAAACTATATGGTTAATGGTACAACTTACAATTTGGGTTATTACTTGGCAGATGGTATATACCTAAGGTGGGCTACACTTGTGAAATCTATTCCTTCACCTGATACATGCATGAAAAATTTTTTTGCCAAAAAACAAGAATCGTATAGGAAAGACGTAGAGAGAGCCTTCGGGATACTACAAGCTCGATGGGCAATTGTTACAGGGCCTTGCCACCTGTGGGCACCAGCCGACCTACAATCAATCATGATGACGTGCATAATATTGCACAATATGATTGTTGAGAATGAGTATGAGGAAGCAGAAGATGAGCGTGAGTATGTGTATGATCAGGTGTCTGAAGTTGAGTACGGTTATGGACACGATAAGCATACATTGGTGGATTATATGAATCGGCATAATAGGATTCGAAACACAGATGCTCACCACACTTTTCAAAATGATTTGATTAAACACCTTTGGAATTATAGAGCAGATGTTGAATCGAATGGTGAAGCGGATGATAATGAGTAAAACCAAGTGCTTTTATTAATGTAAGGTGTGTTTTTATTTACTTGTTGGTTTGTTTATTTTTTAAATAATGTAAGGTGTGCTTTTATCTACTTGTTTGTTTGTTTTTTTTTTAAATAATGTAATGTGTGCTTTTATTTACTTGTTTTTTTTTAAATAATGTAATGGTGTGCTTCAAAAATAATGTGATGGTGAACACAAATAAAATTGACATTACATAAAATTACTAACGTTACATGAATAACAAAAGGATTACACAAAAATATTTAAACAACATGAGTAAAATAAAGGATTACAAGCTAGACATAATATTGACGTTACATGAATAAAATTACTAAAAACGACAATCAAAGAATTGCATTAGAAGCTAGGATGATAGGATTCGGTGTCCGAATCCGGGTCCGGATTTCGTGCAAGAATTGCATCTTGTTTAGCTTGCCAATACCTCCTTTTTCTTGGAGTATATTCTTGTGGATTCTTCTCTATAATTTTCTCCTCTTTTTCTTCCTTAAGCAATTGCATTTTTGCTCTCCTGTCCTCCCTCATTTCTTCTCTTTGTTGAAGTAATTGACACAAATATTCACTAGATTGTTCAATAGAAGAAGACTCATCAATTTTACCTTTCCTCTTTGCTTCCTTCTGTTTATCGCATCCATCTGGACATGAGAGTGGCATTATAGGTGTTTCGTCGTCTTTCCCCAAATTCTCATAATTTGTGGAACTATGAGAAGACCTTCCGCTCGGTGTTGCGTACTGTTCGACCCACTTTGGAGAATTTTTAACAATCTCCCAAGCATGTTGCAACTTGAATCTTGCGTGGTTGCATGCAATATTTCTGGATTCAAATATTCGGTGTGCTTTCCACTCCTACGCATATAGTAAAGGAAAATTAAATATAAGAAAAATATTAATACAACTAAAATTGTAACATTTAAAGATGTGAACTTACCATAGCTTCTACATTGGTACCACTTGATGGATTACGATATGTGGCACATGAAGATGAACTCCATAGTTGACATTGTTGGTTGATATGCTTGAAGCGAGACTTAACTCCTCCAATTAGTCGAGTTTTCCCCCTGCAGTGCCCTGATGGTTGACGAGAAACTTTTTGTAAATACGCACCCACATCGTATCCAGAGATTGAAAGTGAGCAACAGAACCATCTTCAGAGATTGACACCCAAGCTGAGCATAAGGCGACATCTTCGCTAGGAAGCCAATTAGCATTTATTTGTCTGCCATTTGAGCCAAACTTGGAAAGAGAATGGAATGATTGAACAAATTTTGGTAGTGAAATATGAGAATTAAATTTTTTATGGATTAGTTAACAAATGGGTGGGTATGTATAGAGTTTTGGATATTTTTGGAGTTGGATCTAATTTGAATTATTAAATAATATTATTTTGACCGTTGGATTTAAATTTCAGCCGTTGGATCTTTTTTATTACCATTAATATTGATTAAACAGATATGGGCCATTGGATTTAAAATGTATACGTTGAAAAAAAAATATTCAAAACTGACCGTTGGATTGCAACAGTTACTAAATCTGGGCCACAAAATTTGTTACCGTTGGAAAAGTGAAAGTGTGGGCATGCCACACTGGATTATAACACACAAGCGCGCGACATCCACTGGATCTCAACAGACAACTCATCTCTGCCGTTGAAGATAGGCTTACCGTGGACCTACCCGCACTGAATCAATTTGCATGTGTTTTATGCTGAGCTGGGGCCTAGCTTTTTGCCTTCCCACATGTAGCTGTCGGCTCCTCTTTTTCTACCCAATCTTATCCCTCCGGTTTCAAACAAATCCCAAATACCCACCCCTTAAAAATACTTCCCTTGGAGATGATTTGGACCCAAAACCTGGTTTCCCCCCCTCCCGTTGGAGAAAGCCTAATAGAAAATCGCTATCCTTTCTTTAAAAAAAAAAAAAACCCCCAAAAGTTAGGGCATGTCCAAAAACATCCAAGTAGGTTTCTTCAACACACAAAAAAGGCATTGGACCTTCCATATATATGTATTGACTAAATCAAACTTTGATCTATAATTAGTGACCACACCATACATTATCCAATTCAAATTTATCACCATGTTTTGCAACTTAAGGACAAACTAAAGAGCAAAAGAGTCAAAGTTTTCTTCCTAAGCAAGTCATAAAATCATTAAACCTAAAACACACACAACATTACCTTTATTATTTGCTTATCTTGTTGATAAGCATGACGTCCTTTTCCTAAAAGTGCTCTTGGATTTGACTTATTACGGGTAGTTAACAAAATCAAACGACAAAAACAAGAAAATGAAAGTCCCATTCATATCACATGATCCAAGCAACCCCCCACACCAAAAATTAAAAAAAAATATCCCCATACTGTGCTACTATTCCCAACCAATAAAACCACCAAAAGATCTCTTACTCCAATCAACCTGTCGGAAAGCCCCATCAACGGCCGAGACCACTCCACGTTTCGCTGCCACAATGGCCAGACATCAAATCACGATCTCAGGTCCTGATTGGTCCACGTTTCGAGATCTGGATGGCTCAACCAACCACTTTAATATTAAAAAAATATGAAAAATTCCGAAATCTCTAGCCTCCGACCCGACCTTAAATATCGACTGGTGTCGAGGCGGCACAAGACACTTGTCGCCTCCACGCATCGCAGACAAGCCGAAACTCAGAGAAACAGTCTCTCTCTCTCTCTCACCAGCAAGCAGTCACTCCCTCAATTTTCCACAAAAAAGGAAAAAAAAATTTAAAAGGAAAAATTAAGGTAATAAAGTCCTTCTCTTTGAGTGTTTTTCTTTCTGTCTTTTAGTTTATTTTTCATTTCAGCTGATTTTTTCTGTTTATTCGGTTTTGTCTTTATCTGATTTAGTACATTTTACTCATTAGCTTCTGAATTTTTCTGTGATTTTTGTTTTTCTTTTAGATTTAATTGTTTTTGTTAGGCGAGGAAGCAAATTTATGCATTTTGATTACATGGGTTGTTGTTTTAGCTTTTTGGTGGTGAAATTTTGAAGTAAAAATATGATTAGGGTTTTGATTTGTTTGTTAGTTTCTAATGGAAAGATTCAAACTTTTTCTAATTTGTTGGGGTAAATAAAATTTGGAGAAATGGGTTATTTTTTTGTCACAGTCATGAGTTAATGGAGCTGGAAAATTTGGAAGTTCTTGTATGTTTGTTTTGGTGTAAATTTGTGGATCTGAAGCAAAGCATATGCTTTAAAAAGAAGCAAAGAATATGCAATGGAAAAGTATTGGTAATTTGCAGTTTTGATCTGAATCTAGTGGACAGGTGTCCGGTGTGGAGGATAATTTGTTAGCCAATTAACTGGAATGATCACTTTTTTGACATTTGCTTGCAGAAATGATCGGTGTTTATTATATCGTCATTATATCATCGTTCATGATTGTTATGTCATCGTTAAGTCATCAACGATTAATATGTCGTCATTACTAAAAACTGATCATTTTTGCAACCAAATCTCAAAAACTGATCATTCCTGCTAATTGCCCAAATTGGTTTTGCTTCTGATAATTTTTCACATTCTGTCCTTCTTCTTCATAATTGCAAATTCTTGGCAATGGAATCTTGTGTGGGTTCTTGGCAATGGAATCTTGGGCGGGGGGATATTGGACTTTTATGATCTAGTGTTGTCAAGCTGCAGTTGGTGGATTGAATAAAGCCACTTTTGCCTTTGTTTTCATTGATTTGTCTGTTTCTGAAACTTAGTGCGTGTGTGGGAATTTGTTCTCCCATGTTTCGTTTGTGTAGTCAGGTTAGTGTTGTTGTTGTGCGCATACGAAGATTTAACCCTGCGTCACTTCGATTCGTTTTTAAGAAATGGTCATTGAAATGCGTAGTCGTAGTAAATTTTCTGTTTCATTAACCTATCATTTTCCTGATTTTTGTCTGAACATAGCTAACTGAGTGAGTTCTATACTTGTTATACTTCAATTGGATGGAAATATAGGGTTGCTTTCAAGTGTAGAAGATGGGGTCTAGTTTCAACTTCAAGAGCTTTGGTGAAGCACCACCTGAGGAAGGCAATGGTGGGAGGGCAGGAGGGAATTTTGGATTAGTGCGGCAGTCTTCGGTGTACTCCTTGACGTTTGATGAATTCCAGAACACGATGGGTGGACTTGGGAAGGATTTTGGATCGATGAACATGGATGAACTGTTGAAAAATATATGGACTGCTGAGGAGACTCAAGGCATGACATGTACTTCTGGGGTTGGAGGAGAAGGAAATGCCCCGGGGGGTAATTTGCAGAGACAAGGTTCGTTGACTTTGCCACGAACGCTTAGTCAGAAAACGGTTGATGAGGTTTGGAAAGATTTGATTAGAGAGACTACTGATGCTAAGTACAATAGTGTTGCTGCCGGTTCGAATTTGCCTCAGAGACAACAAACTTTGGGAGAGATGACTTTGGAGGACTTTTTGGTGAGGGCAGGGGTTGTGAGGGAAGATGTCCAACCAGTTGCAAGGCCGAACAATGGTGGGTTCTATGGTGAATTATACCGTCCTAATAACAACGTTGGTTTAGCTTCCGGCTTTCAACAACCGAATCAAAACAACGGTATTTTGGGTAATCGAGTTGCAGACAACAATAATTTGGTTCCTAATCAGTCTCCTAATTTGGCACTTAATGTTGGTGGAGTGAGAACTTCTCAGCAACAAACGCAACAGCTCCCCCCACAACAGCAGCCACTCTTCCCCAAGCCTACAACTGTGGCGTTTGCGCCTTCTATACATATGGTAAACAATGGTCAGCTAACTAGCCCAAGAACTAGGGGACCAATGACCGGGGTTGTGGAACCTTCTATGAACACCGCTTTCTCGCAAGCTGGAGGGTTTCCGGGTGCAGGAATTGGCATGGTTGGTTTAGGCCCTGGGGGCGGTGCAGTTGCAACAAGATCTCCTGCAAATCAGTTATCACCAGATGTGATTGCTAAGAGCAGTGGGGATACATCTTCATTGTCGCCGGTTCCTTACATGTTTAACCGGGGAAGGAAGTGCAATGGAGCTGTGGAGAAAGTAGTCGAGAGAAGGCAAAGGAGAATGATAAAAAACAGAGAATCTGCTGCAAGGTCTCGCGCTCGTAAACAGGTGACTACATTGGTTCTGCTATCATCATACTTTATCTATAAGTTAAATACAATCTCAATGTGTTGCTCATTGTTTTTGGAATTGGACTTTACTTTTTGTGTTTGCCAATCAAGTGGTCTTGTGGTTTAGTTGTAGTTTTACACTTTTTGATGTCTAGGATGGCACTCTGTGCATCAAAATGCATTTGAGCTGAACCGTACAAATGTACAGTTTTCCGGTGAGATGAGAACCTTACAAATGCATACTTTCGGATAACTGCATTCACATGTAGAATTCTTACCGATCCCTTTTCGTGACCAAGGACTTGATCTCCCGCCTAAATCTTTCATGATTCTTAGTTGGAAGCTGAAATACCTACAAACCTTAATCTTTTGTTAGTTTTCTGGTTTTACCATAAAAGTCTCTGCGAGGAACACACAAGTAAGAGAACAGTTGCTTCATAAGTAGGAATGACCGACTGCGGCCTGCACTTAAAGGTGTGTTGGCATTTCATCTCTGCAAATGGTGCTTCATATGTTCCTCAAAATTTATAGAGCAACTACTGATATTTGATGAAACCCGGTGAGGAGGTTTTGTGGTTTTGTTATGATGATATGAATGCGTAAAGCAGCCTTCTGCACTGCCAATGTGTTACATCATGTACAAAGTTCAATCATGAATCTTTTCCTTCGTACTCTGACACAATCTCTGGAAGGCTAAAATCTTCGCGAATTTTGAACTTGCTATGTTTTCTGAATCCTGGTCCTAGAATCAGCTGTGTGAATTAATGGTGCTCTGCGATGATCGATAATTGTTTTAACCTTTTATTTTTGGATTCTTGCAGGCCTATACCTTGGAACTAGAGGCGGAGGTTGCAAAACTTAAAGAAATGAACGAAGAATTACAGAAGAAACAGGTTATCGTAGTTATTGGCTTATTGGCTTAAAGAAATGAACGAAGAATTACAGAAAAAACTTATTGGCTTATCATCTGGTTATCGTAGTTTGGCTAACCCTACCTCCTCGACTTCACTTTGGTTTTGTGCAGGAAGAAATTATGGAACTGCAGAAAGACCAGGTACATACATCATTGTTCATAGTCTCTCACTATGTAATTCATGATCCCAGATTAATATAACCAATGAAGCAAAACAAGTACATTGCCTTTGGATTTTCTTGTAGATTACGAGTGTCGCTTGCATCTTGATGTATTTAACTGCAAAGTAAGCTGACAGATCCCGTTCTTGAATGTTTTGGCAGATGGTGGAGACGATGAAGCGGCAATGGGGAGGTAAAAGGCAATGCTTGAGACGAACATTGACGGGCCCTTGGTAACTCGGGTGAATTGGACCGCGAACATGAGATGAGTTCTCGAGTTTACAAACATTATAGGTAGTATGGTACAAAGATTGGAGCTTGTGTCTGTTATCTGAATCCAAATCTTATACTAGAAACAGTAGGTAGCAGCTGTATGTATAGGGGCGGAGTGTTGATTTGTAAATTACAAAACTAATTAAGGTTAATTAGTCTCATCTTGTAGGTTAAACTTCTTGTTTTTGAGTTCTCTCTCTATGCTTCTCATCTAAACTGATTTCACTTGCAAGGGGTTTATAGCTAAGTTGGCTAAGAGCGTTTACCATGTACCTGAGGTCCTTCGTTCGAATCCCCCTTCCCCACTATTGCTTGTCACATTAAAAAAAAGAAAAAAAAGAAAACTGAATTCACTTGGATTTGGTATGTAAGTACAAGTGTTTTCTCAGCTCTAGTAATTTTACAGTGATACAAAGTTGATATATATAATAAGGGTAAATTTTGAATCAAGGATACTTTAGAAAAACAAAAATTGAAATCCCCATGCATTTTCAAGGGGGAAAGAAATTTGAATATTCTCATACAAATGTTTGGATGGCTAATTTGTGGTGGATGCTCTTTGCTTGTATGAGAGTTTTTCTCCGATAATTTGTCTTGGTGGAGAACTCTTCCTTCTAAGGCGAGATCGGCTAGGCTTTGGGATTTTTGTACTTTTGCTTGCCCTCGGGGCTTCTCTTTGATGTTTGGTTAGTAAAGCCCATTTTCTCGTTCATATCACATCTCCTATTTGTGCAACGTTAAGAATCATAATACACAATTGAGAACAATGGAGGAGGAAATCGAACACGCGACGTTTCGCGCTCTTAGCTATAAGTCTCTTGTAAAGCTTGATGATGAAAGGCATGAGTTTTCATATAACCGAGGTGGTAGTAAAATATTTCAAGGTGGATAGTATTTATTTTGAGAAGTGATTTTCACACACCCTTGTTAAATCATGACCTTTGATTTTGTGTGATTTATTCAATGTGATGACCATAAATAAAGAAAAGTGTATGAGAAGCTAAAAAGGGTATGAAAATCACTTTCCTTTATTTTTCTCTATGTCTCGACAGTGTACCCAATCCAATTGGCTTTGAAGACCAATAAGCCATTACATGTTACGCATTTAATTAAACTTAGAGATCTTCAGAACAACAATCCGTTGTAGTCTAGTTGGTCAGGATACTCGGCTCTCACCCGAGAGACCCGGGTTCAAGTCCCGGCAACGGAACTTTCTTTTTTTTGTTTCTACCATTTTTTCTCTTTGCACGTGTTGTTACAGAGTCTTCAAATTCCTCAACAACTTTTCATTCCAAAAGACGAAAATATTCTACAAAATTTACAGGCCTTTCCATCTCAATCACATTATTTTTTACATCAATTGCTGAAGCTGAAAGCCTGGACCGGTGAATCAGCAGTGCCGGGTAACGCAATGATGACGTATCTCTTTTGTGAACGGGCACTTTGGTAACGGATGGACAAACTCAACACTGTAAAAAATCCATCCAAAACTGCCTGGTACCTAGATTCTCTTTCCGTTGGCCAATGTGAGTTGGGAAGACTCTGCTCTTCATGGCTAAGGGCTGAAGGAAGAATCGCCTTCCATCCGCAAGGACTTCACTCTAAGAGTCTAGATCATCCTAATTCCTCGGGTAATCATAAACGAGCCCTTCTGCAACACTTCTTGCCCTTGCATGACCATATAATTTGCTCACAATTGCCAACGAAAAGTCTGTGACAGTAGAAAGTCCTCTGCTTGTAATCAGTTTACCATCGATGACTACTTTGGTGCCATTTATCACTTCGTTTGTGAGCTTGCTTACAATGGAAGGATGAGCAGTGGTTTTCTTACCCTATATTTTGCAAAGGAAGCATAAGGAATCATATAAACCAAACGACAAGCAAGAGAAAGAACGAAAAGATAAATTTATGCTACCTTCAGTAAGCCTTGTCTATGTAGGATTGCTGGCGAGGAACAGACTGCTCCATATACTCTTCCAGCTAGTTCTTGTTCTTTGAGAAGGTTCTTTAGAATCCTAGATTTGCTTAGCCGCTCAGCCCCAGCATTTCCTCCCTATCAGGATGAACCAGAACCGTTGAAAGGTCTATTTTGTAACAGGGAAATATCAATTTTTTCCGGTCATGAAGTTACCAACAAAACTAATGTGTATATACAACACTTGTAGTCTATCTAACTAATACTGAATAAGTATACATCTCTTTCTAACCCACTTAAGACATATAATTAATTCTGCAGTTTTGGTTTTTCATTTTGATTCTGCACCACACAATGATTAAGATAAATACCATCACCAACGTCAGAATTCAATATTTACGCTTCACAACAGAAACTCAGATCCTGATAGTTTGTTTAAGGCACATAAGGAAAGTTAACTGTATCAATAACTATTTGATTTGTCTCACCGGAAGAATGATTAAATCATATGTTGACTTTGCAGCAACACCAATCAACTTGTCAGCAGTGATTTTAGTGCCTTGAGATGCCAAAATCTGCACAGATTTTTCAACTGAAGCAACTATAACATCCACATGAGCTCGTCTCAGAATATCTACAATAGTTACCACTTCAATCTCTTCGGACCCATTTGCAACTGGAATCAGAACCTGCATGACAATGGAATGATAAAAAGCTTTTTATGCCAAAAAGAGGGAAACACAGAGAAATAAAGAATATCCACATTGACAGGCAGAAGATACTATGTAATAAATAAATCTAGGCAGTTCACGACCAAAATAAATAAATAAATAAATGTAGGCAGTCATGTATAAGTGCAATCAGAAAGGTGAACCGGGTTAAGAGTCAAAGGAAAAGGGCGTAGAGGTGAATTGTTATCCGAACACCTTTTCTTGTGAATCAAAAAGAGCATTTTAAACTTTTTTTAGATGGCAAAGAAATTTGAAGTTCAAATACGTTCTTTATAGTGGAGGTATTCTTTTTCTTATTCTATATTTGGCTTTCTTTTGGCGATAGTTTCTACCTAAGAATTGTAGTTTATAGTTGGTCAACAGAAAATCGAATTGCATATCTATAGATTGAAGTGAGAAAAGATTAGTTATGAAGCAGAAATACAAGAAACTTACGCGAGGGATGTGATCAAACAACCATTCAACTTTGTTAAACTCCTCCTTTTGAGATTTGTCATCATCAGGACAGATCAACTAATACAAGAGAGGCAGAGTATTGGCTCAAAGCTATCACGAAAAGGTATTACGAAAATAAAAATGAAAAGGAAACACTATAAGAATATAAAGAATCTGAAAAAGGAACATATTTGTTGGATGCAGACATTATAGTTTAGGCTGTCTTTTCCTAGAGACAAAATCTGACAAAGGATGGAGTTTGTTGGATAAAAGAACTAGAAGGTTTATACAATGACTTCAGACATGAATGCTCACTCCTACGCTTATATAATGAACAAAAAACTGAGATAGAATTTTACTCCTACATCTATATCAAGAATCGAACTAAAGCATGAGTCGTGTCACACTAAATAAAACGAACATTACACTATTACAGTGGTAGGGCTCACCACTCACCAGCGATTCTCCAATTTCCTTGGCAACAGATTCCCCAAATAGCTGTTCTACCAGGCATAGGGCAAACCTGTAAGAAGTTCCAGGGCCACGGCTTGTTGTGAGTCCTCCTGAAACTTGAATGTTTGATTTGACCGCCCAGAACGTCGGAAGCTTGTGCATGAATGCAGGGTGGCAAGTAGTCTAGCGTGACACACTAGACAACCATTAGCCAGAAAATCACACTGAATTTGACAAAATTTTGAAAATTTATTAATTTAACCAACACTCTGCCCAAGTTACCCACCTGCCTTCTCTTTAGAAGACCCCATGGCAGAAGTGTTACTGCCGGAGCAGCACATATGGCTCCATATAACCTACTTTCCTCAGCCTGCTTTCTTGTAATTTCCTGGAGTGCTGCACAGTCTCTTAACCTCACCGACCCCGGCATTCCTCCCTTAAGGTCATACACATAAAAGTCATCAGTGGATGCTATAAGTTGTTGAACTTAAACACAAACCCGTCACTAAACTTTCTAATATATTGATCAAGTCAATTGAAAGACAAACGTTAAGGCGTGCAATTGAATCACAACAATTCCAAAATGAACACCTCCAAAATGTAGAATACCTAAAAACTTTCTGTGGCTCTCATTATAATTTTAAAAACTTTGGTTGCTTTAGTAATAAGTATCATCATAACCAGTAACTACCAATGTTAAACAATCTCAATGACCAATGCTACATGATGCAACGCAAATTCGTGAATCGTGCTTGCTCATTTCTTAGTAATACAAGAAATTCATGAAACATAACATAAATTGGTTAACAACAACTAACCGGCAAAGCTACAAGATCGAAAATTTGATCGGAACACGAGGAAATGGAGGTGTCAGCAACCAGTTTAGTACCGCAAGAAGCTTCAATATGGAGCTGCGGCTCCACGGAGGCCACGGTGACATCAGCACCAGCTCGGCGCAGAACATCAACTATAATGACAGCTTCCATTTCTTCAGTTCCATACCCAATTGGAACCAGAACCTGTGCATAATACACACACAATAAAAAATTCAAAAATTCAGCTCACTCTCTCACTTAAAGCTCCGTTTGGTAGCCGAAAAAGTAAACATCACAAACCCAATAGCCCTTTTTTTTCATAGTTTTCATTTTTCTCATCCATTTTCTCAGCAACCAAACAACATTGATGAAAAAGCTAATGTGGGTTTTTGTTTTTCAACGAAATAGGCAAAAGGTTATTGCAAAAAGACCTTCTTTGGAGACACCGAAACGGCAGCGCTTGTGCTCGTTGGACTAGAAATTGGGTTTGTTGTTGCTGTTGCAGAGTGGGTTGAAGTAGGTGTTCTTCTCTGTGCAGAGGCCATGGAGGTGAATGAGAAAGAAGGAAGAGTGGCTGCAGAGGCAGCCATTGAAGCGAGCTTTGGGTAACAGAACTTCACAGCGGTTGGTGAGAGAACCGACGACAGAGACTCCATTGAGGCAATTCGGAGTTTCGGTTTGAAGAAAAATAAAATGGACCTTATCTGTGTTCCGTCTGTTTCTATTTCCTGGTCCGAAACTTGAGCCAGCGCACTATACGGCGTCGTGCCGTGCAGTAGCAAAAACGGTTTATTACCATAATCAAATTAGAGCATCTTTAAACGTGACTTTTCAAATGCAAATTTGTTGACTCACGTGACGGTTTGAAGATTAAAATTGGTTGATTCACAATTTTGCTCCAACAAACTACATAAATCTTTTAAAAAAAATTTATTACTTTGTATCATGTGAATTTTGTTTTAGTATTTCATTTTGAGAGGAGCTTGGCTTCTTAAGATTGAGGAGGAGTTCCTCCTCAATGTACTTCGTGTTAAATTCACAGAACTTTGTATTTATAATTAGAACCGTTTATATTATAAATACTTTGTCAAGATCATCTCTATAAAAACGTTTAACAAAAACAACTTTTAATAATGTAAAGATGATCTTTTATATTATAAATACTTTGTACAAATCGTCTCTACAAAAACGTTTTTTTTTTATAAAGACAACTTTTAATAATAAAAAAAAAAAAACGTTTGAAGAGTTGATAGAGACTCTCTAAATTTAGAGAATGTGCAACATCTTTTAAATTTGAACACTCATATGACAACTTTATTAGACCACAAAAAAATCCTACGTGACACTTCAAATTGTCAACACTAGCACTAAGTAGTTTTCCTCTATGTTTGTACGATGGAGGTATTAAGTTCAACTCTTATGAATGAGGATTTCAATACTAAATTATGGCAAACTCATTGTATGATCTTGTTAAATTCTTAATCACGTTTAATGATTGAACGTGCACACTTTCAAATGAATTTAACACATTGATGTGTAGTAGAGACACCCCAATAGTAGTAGTTCTCTATTTTCATCTTCCTTTTTCTATCTAGTTAACAAAACTGTTTCCTTTAATTTGTGGGTCTACATCAGTGTTTTCAATGCTAGTTTCATTAATTTGATCCAGATCAATGTGCTCGATAAAATGCTTCAAAGAAGCTAAGCTAGACGTTAGGTGTGTACTTGTATTATTTGATTCAGAGAAGAAAATTTCATGAATTCGACACTAATCATGCACATTAAGTTTCAATTACATATCAACTAAATTTTAATTTAGCGATATTTTTCTTCTCAATGTTAGATGGCTAAGCTAAGTGATGGTTACTTTGTGGTTACACGTCAGTCCACTTTCATCCCATTTGGTATTAATTCCATATAGTTTATACAAGTTAGTCATTTGCAAAACCTTGATTCAATCCATCATGTCATTTTTATAAGTGATGAATTGTTTTAGTAATTAACATATACTAACCGGATCAAACCCTCCCCCTCTCTTAATGTAAATTAGCATAGAATATCGTTTTTATTGAAAAAAATTTCATCATCGTCATCTTCAAAACTTGTCACACCCTTATCGCGACCATATTATAAAATTAGATAAAAATTCTGCATACAATAACGGATAAGCATTCCACATAAGCAGTGATAGGCTGCTCACTCACTCAGTATTCTGTAAATACGCGCGTCTCTGTGAGTCGAGGGACACAAACAGAAAAGATCGAAATGCTCGGAGTATTGAGGAGAAGATCAGTAGCGTCGGCTTCGACCTCATGGAAATCACTCGCTGCATTGCAAGTGGCACAGACGAGGAGGAATTACAGCCTCGGAGTCCTTCCCGATGGTGTCGATCGGAACTCCGAGGCCTTCTCTCGCAACTCCAAGGCCATGGACCTCCTAATCTCCGACCTCCAATCCCACATCGAAAAGGTCTTCCTCTCTCTCTCTCTCTCTCTCTCTTCGTTGGATTAATGATTGATTGATGTGCAGGTTCTTGGCGGAGGAGGAACTGCAGCTGTGAAGAGAAACAGGAGCAGAAACAAACTCCTCCCAAGAGAACGCATTGATCGCCTGCTCGATCCGGGCGCTTCTTTCCTCGAGCTTTCTCAGGTTTCCATTTCGTCAAACTCCCTCAATTGTTTGTAGCTTTCCATGAATTGGGTTTTGATTGAAACTCACTAAAAGTAGCAAGTTTGAAATAAAATTGTAAAAAAACCCCCATTAAATCACATATATTATGATTATTATCTTACTCTGATGCAAATGTTTTCATCTTTTTGATAAATTGATCGGACCCATTGATTTCTTTGCCTAAATTGTTGTATATTTTGTTAATTTTAAGCTTGCAGGACATGAATTGTATGAAGAATCATTACCCTCTGCTGGGATCATTACTGGAATAGGCCCAGTCCACGGACGGCTTTGTATGTTTGTGGCTAATGATCCTACTGTGAAGGGTGGGACTTATTATCCGATCACCGTTAAGAAACACCTCAGGGCACAAGAGATTGCCACTCAGTGCAAATTGCCATGTATATACCTTGTCGACAGCGGGGGTGCTTTCCTGCCCAAGCAGGCAGAGGTCTTTCCCGACAGGGAGAATTTTGGTAGGATTTTCTACAATCAAGCTATAATGTCTGCCAAAGGCATTCCTCAGATTGCGCTGGTGTTAGGCTCATGCACTGCTGGCGGTGCCTATATTCCTGCAATGGCGGATGAAAGTGTGATGGTCAAAGGAAATGGTACCATATTTTTAGCAGGACCTCCACTTGTGAAGGTTATTTTCGAGTTTTCTCGTGTATATGCTCTGTATGGTTTCTGCACGAGTCTCATGATTTATCTCTAGTATCTTGCATTTGTTCTTTTTATAAAATGTTATGTATGTGAATATTTTTGAATTGTCTGCATATGAGTATATTCATGTATGTATGTGTATGTATACAATCTAGATTTATAACCATGAAATGTTTAAATAGGCTGCTACTGGAGAAGAAGTATCTGCAGAGGATTTGGGGGGTGCTAGCGTGCATTGCCAGACGTCAGGAGTTTCAGACTATTTTGCTCAAGGTATTACTTTTGCCATTTCATATTTTAAACCTCACATGCAGTTCTATGAAGTAACTATCTGCTTACTTTAGGCTCTCTTTATATGTAATTTGACATTCCACTTAATGGAATGTTTTTCCGTTAGTTATAATCCGAAAAATTTGAAAATACTAACACAACTATAAGAAAGTCCAGTCATTGGAAGTTAAGGATAGTTTGATCATCATTTAGATTACGAGTTTGTATAATATCTTAGTGAAGGTATCATCTTGTGATTTGAGAGAGTTCTCCTGATTTGATTTCCAAGTCCAATGGTTCATTCTTTAGGGATAGACATATTATAGAGTCGGTCTTAATTGCAAATTAAATGGTTGAGGAGTATCGAGTGAGAAATAAGAAAGAAGAGATCTTTAAATTTTATGTCTCCTTAAAATAACACGTTTGTGTTTCTTGAACTATTAGAATTATTTATTCTATGCATGTATGTGGAAGGAGGAGGGAAGTTATCCGTTAGTGATCACGTTTGTAATCTCATGTGTTCTTGTAGATGAACTCCATGGACTTGCTCTTGGGAGAAATATTATTAAGAACTTGCACATGGCTGGGAGAAGCTTGAAAAGTGGGTTGCAGAACATAAACCCTGAATATAAGGAACCATTATATGATGTAAAGGAACTTCGTTCCATCGTGCCCACAGACCATAAACAACAGTTTGATATCCGATCAGTTATTGCTCGCATTGTTGATGGAAGCGAATTTGATGAATTCAAGAAATTGTATGGCACTGTGAGGGCATTTGCACCAATGTCATTTCTAATTGTTTTAATTATTTCCTTTTAATATATGATTTTTGTAATTTCAATCGCATCTGTGCAGACTCTTGTAACAGGTTTTGGTAGAATCATCGGGCAGCCTGTGGGAATTATCGGAAACAATGGAATATTATTTAATGAGTCTGCTCTAAAAGGGGCCCATTTCATTGAATTATGTACTCAACGAAACATTCCTCTGGTCTTCCTTCAGAACATCACTGGATTTATGGTATGTAAAGTTGTAAACTCAACATCCTTTTCTATGACTCTCTTAGTGAAGATGCTATCACACCACTGTGTCAGTGTGCTGTTCTGGAGAGGGTCACTCTTTGAACTTACGTAATAAGTCTCTTATTTTCTTTGCTTAGCGGGTCCATTCTAGAATGAGAAAGCCATGCTTACCAAAAGTTTGCTCATTGAGAATAGGAACGTTATCTAATCATTACATCCTTTTAAAAGGTTGCTTGAGCTTTTCCATATTTGTGAAGGTATTTAAATATCCTTGAACTTGAACATAAAGGTTGATATAACAGGAGAAATGTACTAATAGGATATAAAACAAAGTCAGTCATTCAGGTCTAAGTTAGGCCTTGGCATTTCACCTCATACATTTTATTCTAGTAGTGGCAGTCGCTTCTGCACCACATTTTTAATGCGTTGGCAGTTTTTTGGCTCAACAACATACAATAGAAAGAGTATTTACGGCCCGTTCAAATATCTCAATTTTGAGATGGTTTGGCCTCCTTAAGTGCAGAATTTATGGAGAAAACGCTCTTCTCATTATTACATAGTTGTAATATATTATATTCATTGGTAGGTTGGCTCGAGATCTGAGGCAAATGGTATAGCAAAATCTGGAGCAAAAATGGTGATGGCAGTTTCTTGTGCCAAGGTTTGTTCTCCCTTATTTCTTGTTTGTGTAAATGTTCTTGTGTGATTATGAAGATATTCCTCTTCTCGCCCTTATGTGAATATGCATGTCTTGAGGGTATTACTTTCTTCCTTAAAACTTTACTAGTTCCGCCTGATTTTGCGTTTGTAGCATCAGCCCTTTTTTTCATCGATCTTAATTTTTTTCCTCATGTGTTTAAATACACGTGTAGGAATGGCTTTCTTTTTACTTTGAGATGAGTATAATTTTTCTTTTTATTAAAAACTTTTGCTCACATTGGGTTGTTAATTTGAAGAATGTGTTGTTTTCATTTTTATGACGCAATCAATCATGAATCTCAAATAACAATTAATGTTTACAGGTTCCTAAGGTAACTATCATCATTGGTGGAAGCTTTGGTGCCGGCAATTATGCAATGTGTGGTCGTGCTTATAGTCCAGATTTCATGTACCTTTGGCCGAATGCCAGAATATCTGTGATGGGTGGTGCTCAGGTGACCGTTTTCATACAACATATCTGTTATTTGTTTTCCTGCATATTTCATTTTTTTGCATTATCTTCTCGACTTTGTATATCATGATGGATCTAATTTCCATTCAATTTATAGACAGTATAGATCATGCTTTAGGTGTAGATTGACATCTTTTTTCGTTATTGAAATACTCAGGCTGCTGGTGTCCTTGCTCAAATTGAAAGGGGCAACAAGAAAAAGCAAGGAATTGAGGTAGAAATCGTCTGTCTTAGATAAAAAGCGTATTTTAAATGATAATCGCAGTCTTCTTATTCATGTGAGTCCTGTGCATGTATTGCAGTGGGACAAGGAAGAAGAGGAGAAATTCAAGGCAAAGGTGGTGGAGGCATATGAGAGAGAAGGGAACTCTTACTACTCCACAGCAAGGCTCTGGGATGATGGAATTATCGATCCAGCCGACACAAGAAAAGTCATCGGTCTCTCCATCTCCGCTTCTATGAACCGTGACCCCGAAGCAACCAAGTACGGTGTATTCAGAATGTAATGTAGATGTAGTGATGATACAAATGAATCTCTGTGAATGAAAAACGATAGCAGCCAAAATGCTTGGTGCTTGTTTATTCAAATGTTGTCTAAATGTTGTTGGCCACAATTATTTCACTACATCAATTCAACCACTTTTATTTTCTAAACCATAAGAAACTTGATGCATGTTCCTATGTTCTATCAAGAGCTTTGATATGGGTTGGGTTAGGTTAGGCTAAGGATAGTCCGTCCACACCCTTACACATAAGTTTGAATCCCACCTTGCCTCCTTGCACATAAATTTGAATCCCACCTCACGTAAATTAGAGCAAGTTATAATATAGGGTTTGCCATAAAAACAAATCAAGAGCTTTCATCTTGATGAAATATGAAAATAAAGAAGTTCGTTAACAATTTGAGATAGGATCATGTGGGAATTAGCTACAATACTTATATTTATTTAATACAGAAAAAAAAATATATGATGTCAACTTGTATATATATATATATATGAGAATTTTTAGCATTCTTTTTGCCATACAAACTATTATTTTTTACCCTTAGATTGAATAAAAAATATAGAAATAAACAGAAGTGTTCTTTAGATTGAATAAATGAAAAATAAAAATAAAAAGAAGTGTTTAGAAGGAAAATAAACGTAAAGTTAGAAAGAATTGTAAAGTCGACGGTTCAGTAACAGTTATATAAGGGCAAGTAGGAGATAGTAAACAACAGCGCCCGTGGCCTAATGGATAAGGCATTTGACTTCTAATCAAAGGATTGTGGGTTCGAATCCCACCGGGCGTGCCAAACTTTTTTCCCCTCGTTTCTTTTTTTCTTTTTTGTCTGCACATCAAATCCAAAAATCCGAATCATCAATTATTTGCCAATCAAAATCAACCAGCGGGTCCCACACTTGTCTTGTTCTCCACCAATCGCTGTCACTTGATCATCCTGTCCAATTCCCCCATTCCACTTCCTCACTTCCTCATCACACCAGAAACCAACCAACCAACCACCATTTCCATCTCTCTCTCTCTGCTGCTGAGCTGCCATGGCCGCCTCCATATTCCACTGCTCGACTCCATTACGCTCGCCCGCCATCCAAAACCCAATGCTCTCGCCTCTCCCCTCCCACTCTCCGCCCAATCTCTGGGTTCCTTTCCGGTTGCAGCAGCCCAAAAGGGGACTCCTCATCGACCTTCCAAATGCTCCTCCTCGCAGCCTCAAGATCTTCTCTGTTCGCGAATCCAAAGGTTCTTTCTGATCCTCCTCTTCTGTTAGATCTACTCCATTTGCTTTTGCTTGTCACTCCTGAGTCCTTGTTTGCTCCACCATTGATTGATTGATTGATTGATTGATTGATTGATTTGTGTATTTGAAAGTTAATTTCATGGATGCAAAGTGTTTTGTATTGTGGGAATAATTTGTTTGCTTTGTGCCTCTGAATTTTAGTTTCCTCGAGGCACCTTAGCATTTGGGTATCCAAAACTTCCCTTTGATGCTTAAATTCAGTTTTTGAATGGTAAGATGTGTGTGTATGATTGCATAGATTTGTCAACATAATATTAATGGATTACTGGTTGGTTGGTGGGAACTGATTTGAAGGTAGATCCCACTATATTTTTATTTGTTTGTTTTTTTAATCTTAAGATTTCTTCTTCTTATCTTTATGATTTGAGCAATCGTCTACACTAAATTGATCTATACTACGGGGAGAGAGATTCAAACCTTAGGTGGGGGGAGCGCACTGACTTACCCAACTTGGCTCGGCCGGGTCTGCAATCTTAAGATTTATATGACAGAGATTGGTCTATGTATATTTGGGATGTCCAATCATTGAATCATGATGTTTAGTCTCTCAGAAATCATCAATGGGTGGAATACCGCAGTTGCGTGTCCTGGACTCCGGAGGCAAAATGTGAATTTTGTTTTCCCACCCTTGCTATGTAATGTATAGACTAGTAGATGGCATTCTCGACCATATTATGTTTGTGTATATGCAGCTGCGGCGGTTACAGGAGACTCATGGGACAAATCAGTTATCAACAGCGAAACCCCTGTCCTTGTTGAGTTTTACGCGAGCTGGTGTGGACCGTGTAGGATGGTGCACCGGGTGATTGATGAAATTGCGGCTGAATATGCTGGGAAGCTCAAGTGCTTTGTGCTCAACACAGATGTTGATTTGCAGGTTGCTGAGGACTACGAAATTAAGGCTGTGCCTGTAGTTTTGCTGTTCAAGAACGGGAAGAAATGTGACTCTGTGGTTGGTACCATGCCGAAGGAGTTCTATGTTGCTGCCATTGAGAGGGTTCTGAAGTCCTAACCGTTTCCTGATTTGTGCCAAAGAAGTTAACAGCAATCAACAGCGTAGTTGATGTTTACCGACATGTTATTTGTAAGGATTCCTATCACTTGAGTGCGTGTTCAAATGAGACTATACAGGTTGTACATATATATCTTAGACATATGCATAGTTCATTACCAGCATAGGTCTTAGTTTCCGTGATCTCATCATTTCTTGCACCGCTTCTTTGGCATTGTGATGTTTGATTATTATCCCCCTTTTTTCGGCTGAGGCATTCGTTGAAGCTAGTGAGACATTTATGTAAAAAAAGGTGTCGTTGATTGTTCATCCACGGGTGTATTGTCTTGAACAGTGTTTGATGTTTGTAATGCAGAGTTAGTTAATGATACGATTCATTTGAAACCAAAAAGAAAAAGGTTGATTGTTGATCTTCGAATTGGCGTTTTCATCTTCTGTGTGGCATAGTTGTGTATTTGTTTTGTGCATGTTTGGAGCAAATGCACTTGCAGATTTCATCCGAAATTCACAGTTACATGAAACCATCAGAAAAGCTTGTCTCGATCGAAAGAACACTGGTTTGCTAATTACTGTTACACATTGCTTGGTGGTGCTTGCTGTAGGAAGCAAAGGATATTGAAACCTGGCGAGTTTTTGATTTTGTTGGTGAACTCTTTGAATGCACAAAACCAGAAACTCGCCAACAAAACCTGGCCAATTTGCCGACCTGGCGAGTTTCTGGTTTTGCTCCAGGTGAGAATGAACTCTTGACAACTGCTCCAACCTAGATAGTAGCTTAAATGTTTATGCTTTTTGCGGGGTTAAGTTGGAGGGAATCGAACCCTAAACAATTTTTAATACTTACTCGTTACATCACAACTCGGCTAGCCATAACATTTCAATTCGTTCTCGTCACTCATTGTACTACGGCAAGAGAACATTTTTCATGATTACTTGGGTAAAGAGACTCAAAATTATCTAGTTTGAGTTTGTTTGCTTGGCTGGATGAAATTGATTGTTCTCTTACCATGACGATGACATATTGTCTTTGTAATTTGATGGAATAAATTCACTAATCCGTCCAAAGAAAACATTGTCGATAATAGCATTAATATCATTGTAGTCAACAAAATCTGCCAGAAGAAACCCTTGCACAAATCACACATGATCCAAAGAGATCCACAACGTGTGAGAGGATTGAAATACGAATTGAGAAAACCCTTCTTAATAAAGAAAGAAAAGTAAAATATGGGACAAGTACCATTGTGTTGTAGATAATATAAACATGTGTTAAATGTGATTGTGTAAATTCTAGGTAGATATGTATTGGGATATTCTGAAATCCTAAATATTATATTCCTATTACAACTGTACTTGTTTCACTATAAATAAATACACTTGGCATGAGGAATATGTACTACAATACATCACAATTCCTCAAGCCCTTCTCTATTTTCTGTCTCTTTCCTTGCCACACCCTCCTTCATAAAATAGTCCACAACACGCTATCAGCATGCTCTTTCCACTGTGCCAAAGAAAATTATACCGGAGTTTTGGCCATCTTTAATCATGGGGAGTATTAATTTCAATAATTTTTATTTTGATATTCTTTTTTATTTTATTGAATTAATATACTTGCTATTGATTCAATTCTCTGCTTGTTATTTTATATTGAACGAGATTCAACGCATTGAAGATGGAAATCCGGAGTTGAAGGCAATCTTGCAAACAAATTGTTCAACCATCATCATCAGCAATCCAGGTTCTTCTAAAACACGGTCTCGATTGTCGATATTTTTTCAGACCTGATTGCATGAGCCTTCACCATGATGCATGAACCCAATTTTCTGCGTTTAACAAATTATTGATCTTTTGCTTCACCTAACACATATGGAAAAGCAGAATTTTGACATGGAAGACCATGTTGGCCGAACCCCCTATCTTTTGGTTTAAGTTTTGAACAATTTTTCCTTTTTGTTTGAATGATTTGTTTTAAATTTTTTGGATATTATTATGGATATTATCCTCGAATATGAGTTAATTGAATCATGTTTCTTATACTTGTGACCGAATTCAATTAACATGTGATACGGTATAAATGTGGGGAAGTTAGTTGTCTGGATGAACGTGCTACTATGCACACTAACTTCATACCTAAATCACCCCTCTAGCAACGAATTCAGGTCTACCTAACCTGATTAAGGGCATTGGCACTGCTCCTCGTTGTATTAATGGTATTGAATTACTATTAAGAGGCCTTATATTCACCGTTCCGGAAGAACTTTATTGAGTTATAAGGATATTCAAGAGAACAATGATCATGAAAACCACTGTAGAAAATAGAGTGAAGTATCTTTGCATCATCTCCAAAACATGAAGCCTGAAGCTATGTTTTGGGGCCAATGGGCTACCTCCCAACTGGGACATGCCACATATAGGCTGGCCTGGAGCCAGGTGATTCGAGTTGTTTACTTGCTTTGGCATGATCGTTTGGGACATTCATGTCGAAACACGATGCAATATGTTACACAACGCATCACCTTACCTGAAGTAAGGATTTTGTGCCTAGAAGCACACTTTGCCAAACTTACTCGTTGGGAAAATTAGATTTTTATATCATCCCTAGCAAAGCTACTACATAACCCTCTTTTCACAGTGGATCAAAGGGAATAATGTGAACTCTTCCAACCAAAAATGCGGACCATGTAAATATGGTTTTTGGTTGATATATCGACACAATGGTCACGTGTTTGTCCACATACACATTGCTGCTAAACTCCTGGCGAATTCTTACTTAATGGCTCACCACTCTAATTATCCCATAAAGTCTAGAACACTGGATAATGCCGAAGAGTTTATATCGAAGAGCTTTCGATAAGTATTGCATGACTTTTGGGTTTGAAATTGAACATTGAAATTCGCATGTTCAAACCCCAAACAGCCTCGTAGAAGCGATCAGAAAACGCATTATTAATTGATCGCCCGAACCTTGGTGAACGCACCAAGCTTTCGGTTTCTGCCTAGAGTTATGCAATCTTGTATGCAGCCATGTTGGTCCACCTGAGGCCCATTGCTACCCGATACTTTTTAGCCTTACAGTTGGCTACTGGGTACAAACCTGATGTTTCGTATTTGCACGTTTTGGGTATGCACCTTATGCCATATTGTGTCGCCTCAATGTACCAATATGGGTTCTCAAAGAAGGATGTGAATCTTTGCCGATTGTGATTCTCCTTCGAATTAGCTCTTTAGAGCCTTTGCACGCTATCTCATTACCGCTATTTTGCGGATTGTCACTTCGATGAGACAGTCTTCCCGTCGTTAAGGGGAGATAAGAACGTCAACGTTCCTGAAGAACGGCGCGAATTATCGTGGACGTCCCCACTATGTCTCATCTCGATCCCCATATTCTAGATTCCAGAGTGTTACTCCAGACACTTTCTCTAATCTAGCTAAAGTGACGAGATCACATATACTAGCTGCAAACATGCCTGCAAGGATAGACGTACCTAACAAACGTCGAGTCAACATCCCCGAAGGGTGTGCCGCCCTTGAAGGACGGTTGGCCGCTCCTGTTGGACAGCTTGGTACGCCGGCGGCTAGCCAATCAATCTGTTCTTGGCCTGAAGTGCAACAGATCACTCGGTTCGAAGGACTCACCTCCCTAGAAGTGGAGAAATATGGCATAAAATGAATCCCTTCCTCGTTCGCTATCTCAACCATTCCACCTCATGAAAATAATCCAAATTATCCCGAGACCTGTAGTCTTGGTCCATTATGCATGCATGAATGAGTTAACGGAATTTGGAATGAGATTATCATTCACGATATTCACGTATATGGTAGCTACCCAAAATTGTGAAAAGCGACGATATCGAACAACGTTCCGTTGATGAATGTCGACGTAGAACTGATTGGTCAAACTAGAAACAAGCAATCCAGGTCGAACTTGATTCACTTGCGAAACGTAAAATGTTTGGGCTTGTAGTTCATACACTTCCACATGTGAAGCCCGTTGGCTACAAGTGAGTTTTCATAAGGAAGCATAATGAGAAGAATGAAATAGTGCGATACGAGGCACGCCTTGTGGTGCAAGGTTTCTCTCAAACGCCCTGGGATTGATTACGAGGAGACTTATTTCCCCCGTAATGGACGTCATAACGCTCCGCTACCTTATCAGTTTGGTAGTTTTCCGAAAAACTAAATATGCAGCTTATATACGTGGTTATAATGTATCTATAGGGACTATGATACGGTAATCTACATGGAAGTTTCTGAAGGACTTTCATAGACTGATCCAAATAGTTCTAGACCACAGAACACCCTCTCTATTGAATTGAGGCTTTCACTTTATGGATTGGAACAATCTGAGGGGATGTGCTATACCCGTCTAAGTGAATATTTGATCAGTTAGGAATATGTGAATAAATTATGCCCCTGGGTGTACAAAACCGAATTTGCTAGAGTTACAGTATATGTCGATGACATAAATCTCACTTAGACTCTGGAAGAGCTTGAGAAAACTGCCTCGCACCTAAAGTTGGAATTTGAGATGAAAGATTTTGGGAAAACTCATTTTCATCTCGACCTGAAGTTTCGAGCAAAGTTCAGATGGTATTCTAGTCCACTTGTCGAACTACACCCAGAAAGTGTTGCATTTGAGTACACCCATGACCATTCATACGCTAGATGCAAATGAGACCCTTGGAAAGGTTGTGGAACCAGAAGTTCTATATCTAAGTTCAATTAGCGCTTTATTGTACTTAGCTTATTGCATTAGGCATGACATCTCCTTCGTTGTTGATCTTCTGGTAAGATACAACATTGCGCCTACAGGTTACCACCAAATAGGTGTTAAAGACGTTTTTCTGTTACTACGGATTTAGGCTTATTCTATCCCTACGCATCTCAGAATTAACGACAACCCCTTGGTTATCGGAATGATGCCTACCTTGTAGGATACGCTGACACAGACTATTCGTCTGATCCGCACAAGGCACGTTTCCAAATAGACCTTAGTTGCGACGTCTTCGAGCTTATCGCCATACACGAAGCCACCCGTGTACATGGGAGCATATTCGAAGCACTGGTAATTCTTCATCCTTCATTGAGTTCCAACAACGATCTATGAAGACAACATCGCATGTATCGATTAGACCATAACATGATACATCCAAGAAGTCAACACCAAGCATATTGCGTCTACATCACATCAGCAAGACCATCAGAACATTGAAGTCAAGCAAATCCGTTCCCAAGACAACCTTGCCGACCTCTTCACCAAGTCAATGCCAAAGTCTACTTTTCAGAAGCTTGTTCAAGGAATTAGTGTGCGTAAATTGTCTGATTTGCAACATTGTTAGTTTCTCATTCGAAATTTTGTCAAACTCAGGGGGAGTATCCTGAAGTATACTCGCTTGACCTTAGTGTACTCTTTTTCCCTACGATCATGATCATTTTTCCCATTGAGTTTTTGTTGCCTGACTAGGTTTTAACGAGGCACCAATTCTAGGATGGTCATACCCTTGTGTGTTTTCTTACTGCTTACATCTTGAAAATGTTAAGTATTGACATTGCATTAACTCACTTTTCTCCTAGACTATGGGTTTTGTCCCGCCTTGGGTTTTACCATAACCAGGATTTGTGAGAGTTTTTACTTCTTTTTATATGCAAGTTTCATACTTGAGACTAGTGTGTTCTCTATTGTGCCTACGAGACGACTTCATCAACTATCATCATTTTGAAGATATGATGCGATATCTACTTGAGTATTTTGCACACTCAAGGGGGAGTGTTGTAGATAATATAAACATGTGTTAAATGTGATTGTGTAAATCCTAGGTAGATATGGATTGAGATATTCTGAAATCCTATAGATTACATTTCTATTACAACTGTACTTGTTTCACTATAAATAAAGGCATTTGGCATGAAGAATATGTACTACAATACACTACAATTCCTCAAGCCCTTCTCTATTTTCTCTCTTTCTCTTGCCGCATCCTCCTTCATAAAATAGTCCACAACACATTGGGGATTTTCTAGCATGCTTCGAAATACAAAATATTTTGAAAATTTTAATTGTTACATCATTACATCATTGACTAGATATACAATAATTAAAATTTAATTGCTAAAAATTCGGAAGTAGTATATAAAGGGTACCCGAGGAAAATAAACATTAAATGTTATCGTATTTGCCAATTTGCCATTGATTTGTGGAAAGCAAGGAATAATCTATGCTGTCCATAAAATGCACGCATTTTTCAGATGAGAATTTTCTTGAGTGTTTCGGAGTATTTTTAACCGTTAAATTTTTATTTAAAAATACAAAAATTAAAATCTAACGATTAAAATATTGAGAATTGCTAGCAAGACTCGCTAGCAAAACAAGTCTAGCAAGACTCGCTAGACACCTGTTATTTGCATTCCATTATCAATTTTAGCTGGGACCCATGCTTTAAAAAAAAAATAAATAAATAAAAGACATGTCATTTGCATCTCAACATCAATTTTAATTGGGACCCACACCTTAGAAAAATAAAAAAATAGAAATTGCTCATTGAGAACTCAAACGGCAAAAGACTTTTCCCTCTACTATCTCATAAGACTTTTCTTTCCCATTTTACCCTTCATGTCTAATTTCACTTTTCTTTACCAAAGGAGCCCCTCATCAACTTTTGTAGTATATGTATAATGTATTTAGTATTTTGACGAGTTCCTTTCAAATATTTTTTTTTTCAACGATATCAGAATGGGGATGGGAAACTGGCAGTAGTGGATGTTGATACCAAAGTTACGTTGAGGTAAAACGCCCATTACACAGCAGGAGAGCAACTTACATGAAATGAGTTCACTGCTACATAGCGTCTTGATCCACTAAACCAATCACATGTGTTGAAAAAAAATTACACATGTCATTCTTTTACCGGAACAAGACGTCATGGTGGCAATGAACTCGTTCCATGTAAATTATTTGAACTTAAGTTTATTTTGCTGAGACAAAAACAAAGATATGCATTCTG
Organism: Gillenia trifoliata; assembly: GCA_018257905.1. Taxonomy (NCBI): domain Eukaryota; kingdom Viridiplantae; phylum Streptophyta; class Magnoliopsida; order Rosales; family Rosaceae; genus Gillenia; species Gillenia trifoliata. The sequence goes on from CM031080.1 coordinate 24,109,318, forward strand.
TATGAAATATCCAACAATTTCAAAAGTAAAACATTACATGGGCAAAAGCATCCAATTAGTAATCTCTCCACCATTTCAAAATTAAAAAGTACATGAGCAAAAGCATCTAACAATTCATAATCTCTCCAACATTTCAAAGTTTTAAAAGTACATGATCAAAAAGCATCCATCGGTTAACTATCTCTCTATTTCGTTCTTCCCCTGGATTCTACACCTGAAAATTACAAGAAGAACAATCAATAGACATACTAATTTTTCATAGTATTTATTTATTATACATAATTATACGGTAAAATAAATTAAAAATTCATACATTAAATTGTACCTTTAAAAAATGTGAAATTACTGCAAGATGGTTGTGAGTTGTCAAGCGCATATCCACCTGTAGCTAAGCTCAACAAAGAAAAGAAAAAAGAATTATGTTAATGAAAATTATAACTACATGGAAAATGAATTTAATAAAAACAAGAAAAGAAAACAATAAATTGCTAAATGGTACCATGCTCTTGCTCTGTTGGTGTTGCAGTTTGATCAAAAGGGCCATGTGTTTCTAATGTGAACAGAAAAAAAAAAGCATCATGATATATCAATACCATATATAAATTATCTTGTGTATTTCATTAAAAATGACAAAAATAAATATTGATATAGTACCTTAAAACAAGCAGCCAAATTTGCCCACCACAGTTCACATACGAGATTGACCAAGCTTATGCTTCGCTGCAATTTTTCCTTTTCAGTTCCAGAAAGAGCTGTAATTTAGGTTAAGTGATGAATGAAGATAGGAGCATGACTGTTGGGTATTGAAGTTTAAGGGGATAAAATGGGAAATAAAAGTCTAATGAGACAGTAGAGAGAAAAAATCTTTTGCCGTTTGAGTTCTCAATGAACAATTTCTATTTTTTAAATTTTTTTAAGGCGTGGGTCCCAACTAAAATTGATGATGGATGCAAATGACGGATGCCTTTTATTTATTTTTTATTTTTTTAAAGCATGGGTCCCAGCTAAAATTGATAATGGAATGCAAATAACAAGTGTCTAGCGAGTCTTGCTAGACTTGCTTTGCTAGCAAGTCTTGCTAGCAATTCTCTAAAATATTTAGAACATCACGTATTCCGTAGCATTCAAATTTTTTTTTTTGCTTCGGATGTTAAAATCTGAGCAAAAAGAATCTTTGCACCCTCTCGCACTAATTAGGAAACCGCTGTATGTCGGTTTTAAAATACGCGTGAAATTTTATCGGAAAAAAGAAAAAGCTCTGAGCCCTCAAAACTCTCTCTCTCCTCTCTCTATAATCTTTGCATTCTCTCTCTAGACTTTCAGCGGTAAACTAAACCCCCTAAAAAAAATTCACAATTTTCAGTCTACAGTTTTATTTGCTGGAAATTTAGAAAGTAGGTACGAGTTTTAGTGAGTCCTACTCCTCCTGATCAAACTCTTATAAATTCTGAGTCTCTCCCTCACCGCTTTCCTCATAAAAATCCTAAATTCTCAGTTTTTTAGATTAATCCACAAATACGCCTTAACCAGAAGCCTTTCTTCTTCCCACGTTCACTCTCTATCTATCCAAATTTCTGTTTTTTCGGTTCGAATTTTTGTGGGGTTTTGTTCGATTTCAGATTTCTCTCTAATAATTATCAAATCGCTTCTGTATTTGCTTGGATTTTAGGATCTAAGTTTTTTGCCTTTTGGAGAGCAGCGGCTGGAAAAATATGAGGTACCCTTTTCTTCTCTCTGTTTTTTGTTTGATTTTTTTTCTAATTTAAATATGCATGGTGTTAGATTTCTATGATGATTTGATCGGATTGGGAAATTTTAGGTTGATTTAGGGATTATGATTGTTTCCGTTAAACGGTTATTGCAGTATGGAATTTGGATGATAAGTTTGTCACAAACACAAAATTAGAAAGAAATTTGGGTTCTTGTTCAGTAAACAGAGTGTTCTTATAGGCTGGAACTTGGTTGAATCTGAAAGTTTGCTTATTTGTTATGTTGCTGCACGAACTATGATTAATAGGACAGCTTCAAAGTTAGGTGTATTCGTTCTGGCACTAAAAGTTTACTAATCTCAACCGTTACAATCGCATTGCACAGAAAATAATAATAGAGTACCATGATTAGTTTTGGTCTTTGTTAAAAGAACCGCAAACGAAAGTTTAGAGACTTGGAGATAGAAAATAAGGAAGGGTAGCAAACCGAGCGATTGAAAGTGTCATTACCCGTTGAGCTTGGAGTTGCACACGGGAACAAACTTGAGTTGAGGTCGACAATAGAGACTTAGAGATAGAAAATAATCTGATTGAGGGCTAAGACAGAGTGAGCTTAAAAAATAGATTCTGATTGTTAGAGTGTGTAGAGAGAGATGGGGTCAATGAGTGAGTGAGAGGTGAGAGGGAGGGGAATGAAGGGGAGGTGTTTTGGATGAATGAGAATAATGTGAGAGGTTCCCTCCCTCCCTCCCTCCTCCTTTTTGTTTTCATAAGATCGAGAGACATGGTACAGTTTTAATTGATGGCTAGGTTCCATTTAACATCTTCTGTTTATTTTATTTCTTAACCACCCAAACTAAGGTTTTATTTCTTAATTATTATATTCTACTAACACGGAAGATTCATTAACAAGAACAGGACAGCAATATAAGAATAATGAGAAATGAACAATTTGAGGTACATTCAGTCAAACTTTATTGAGTATTAAGTAGTTCCCTGGGGACAACGTACTCTTCATTCACTTTAAATGGTATAAACCTTTTGGTTTAATTTGCATTTTTCTAAGTGCAAGACTAAGGCCTGCTTGTTTTGGGTTCCAGTTCAGCAAACCAGTATGGTTTAATTTGAAACAGGCCTTCATCCTGTGATTATTCACCTTAGAAATTATGCTTATTAAGACACTGGAGGCCAGTGTTGCCTATATCTAATTGATATGGTATCTAGATTATAAGCAATATTTGTGAAGTAGTTGAAACTTTTAGTTTGAACTTTTAGGCCAATTGTGACTTTGAATATTATAAAATTCCAGCTAAGCAAACTAATTGCATATAACTTCACTCACAACTTTCCAAAAACTAGTAGAAAATTATGCTCAAGTATTAGGATTCTCTACACTTTGGGATACAGGTTTTGCTTTTGTTTCATCTTGTTGTTAATAATTCTTTTGAGGACCATTCTTATTCTTTTTTCTTCTATTTGCATAAGCAGGACCTATGAGTATTGAACTGTGATGGCTTTCTCATATACATCAACATCAATAGTGCCTTCAGAACTATCAGAGCAAAGAGGAGCAAATATATCAGATTCAAACGCAAACATGTTTCAAGCTCCAACAAACCAGCCCAGCCGAAGCTCCTTTGATGGTCCCGTGGCTATCTTTTGGGATATTGAGAACTGCCCTGTCCCTAGTGATGTCCGTCCAGAAGATGTAGCTGGTAATATCAGAATGGCTTTACAGGTGCATCCTGTAATTAAAGGAGCAGTTATGACGTTTTCTGCTTATGGGGACTTTAATGCCTTCCCTAGACGACTCCGCGAGGGATGCCAGAGAACTGGTGTTAGACTAATTGATGTTCCAAATGGAAGAAAGGATGCTGCTGACAAAGCTATCTTGGTTGATATGTTCCTGTTTGCCCTTGACAATCCTCCACCTTCTTCCATCATGCTCATCTCCGGGGATGTTGATTTTGCTCCAGCACTTCATATACTTGGGCAACGTGGATATATTGTTATCCTGGTAATCCCATCTGGAGTTGGTGTTTCATCTGCTCTCAGCAATGCTGGTAAGTTCGTGTGGGACTGGCCTAGTGTGGCTCGTGGAGAAGGCTTTGTGCCTTCTACTAAGGTTTTAATGCATCCTCGTGGGGTTCACACTGATATTTCTGGGTATCTTATGGGTTGCCAGATCAATGATAATGTGGATATCCAAACTGAAGAAGAAGCTATCTTGTATAGGGGAATATCACAAAGCTATTACAACTCGAGAGATTTTTCAATAGTGTCACAGTCACTATCTGAATTCAACAGTAGTTCCGTGATGATGCCTTGCTGTCCTACTGCTTCAAGGTCACAGAGTCTCTCGTCTGGTCTCGATGAAGTTTCTGCTGGACCTACAACTTCTGGTGATCAAAATGAATCTACTTGGCGGGTCCAGCCAGGGGACCTAAATGGTGTGAAGGGACAGCTTGTAAGATTGCTTGAGCTATCGGGAGGTTGCATGCCTCTTATGAGAGTTCCATCCGAGTATCAGAAAGTTTTCGGAAGGCCTCTTTATGTATCAGAGTACGGCGCATTCAAGCTCGTAAATCTGTTCAAGAAGCTGGGTGACACAATGGCTGTGGAGGGAAAAGGGAACAAGAGATTTGTCTACCTCCGGAACTGTAAAACGGGCACAAGTGCACCGCCTTTGGTTTTGTTAAAGAGGGATAATAAGAGAGGGAAGGGGACTAAAGAAGAGTGCATGGATATTACTACCGGCAATGGCTCATCAGACGAGTTCTCAGAGGAGGAAAGAGTAGTTGTAGAAGAACACGATGAGAGGAGCCAAGGAAAGACCAATGCGGGAACAGCAGGTAAATGTGAAGTTGATGGTCCTAGTCTTGAGAATTTCAAATATGAGCTGCAAGAGATTCTTGTCAGCTACTCTTGTCGGATTTTCTTGGGTTGCTTTGAGGAGGTCTACCAGCAGAGGTATAAAAAACCGCTGGACTATCGGAAGTTTGGAGTTAATGAGCTAGAGGAACTGTTTGAGAAGGTGACAGATGTGGTGGTGTTGCTTGAAGAGCCAGTTAGCAAGAGGAAGTTCCTGGCTGCAAGCGGTGGCTAGGAAAATTAAGGTGGTTCGGTTGCTGTTTCTAGTAATTTTCCGATGCTTTCAACTCTTATGTGCTGACCCAACGGGTTTAGGTACGCTCACCGCAGCCCAGCGTCTCTCCCTCTCCTTTTTGAATATTTACGTTTTTTTAACAAATTTCATAAAGGGAAAAAACAAAATGACAGGTTTTTTTGTTGTTGTTCGGTTAAATGTGTCCTGCATGGATTTGAAGGTAATATCGAAATTTCCATGTGCGATTCACGCCTCATTTGTAACTGATGATAGACTGCTAATGGGAGATGTTGATGTAAATTTACTTGTATTTCGGTTTTGTGTCTGATCATAATGAAACAGAAATTAGGTTTACCTACATAATGTGGAAGTATTGTCGGCAAATCGACAAATGTTTGACGTTCAAATCGACCTAAACTCTTATGTTATATGTTGGAATGAATGGACGGACGCATGAGACTTTCGCATTCGGGTGTCCCAAATAAGAGAAGTAGCCATTGATGTTGCCAAAGTAGCATATCAAATTTCATGGAATTGAGAAAGAAGATTGAAAAATTGCTAATCTAAAGCGAGCGAATCGCTCTCTAGAATGATGTTTTGGTATCCCCTTCCCACGAAATGGGATGATTTTTGAGAAATTATTTCCGCACGCCTTTTCTCTTTTCTTTTCCTGCACGCCCTTTTCTTTTCTATTGTTGGGTTAAACAAATCAAAAGAAAAAAAAGTTGTGCTTTTTCTCAAAAACAGGTTGCGAAAATCAAAGTGAGTTCCCAATGTTGTTTTTCGATGAGACTATTAATTAGGTTGATCATTAGCAAAAGTTGTCAATGTTGATTGCTGTATTTTGCAAGTGGCTTCCTAGTCCTTGTTTTGTTTAATCCAAGTCTAAAGGTCACGTTATTTTAAGGTAATCATTCGACCTAATTTTGTTTAAGGTAATCATCAAGGGAGCCAGAGACATGTGAAACAAAGCAACTAATTAAACAAAACGGCTCGCTGGTGAGGAAGCTTCACAATAATTTTAAAGTTGTTGACGTACGAGTATTGGACAACATTTCAAATAACAGGAAATCTTTCACACTGTATCTTTTTCACAACCAAGAGGGTAATTTGACTATTTTGCAAAAAACTTATAAAATTTTGAGATTGTGATTGAATTTTGACCACAAAATTAGTATAAGGAATCAGTAACTATTGCTTTTTTGAGATTTCTTTTTGTTTCGTTTGAAGAATTTTAGTCATTATTGTTCAATCTATAGGAAGTCAGGAAAAACTCATGTCTTGCTTTTGCATGATATGATGAGTTTGATTAGTAATGATTAAGTTTGAATTGCATGCTTAATTCTATGCTATCACTCTATAGGTCTATGTTATTGATAACATGATGCATATGTTGTGACGACCCGTCCCGAATTTTATTGTATTTTATTTCCTGAGCGTGTAATTTTACCAAAATGCCCTTGAACGGGTTAAGTGGAAGTCCTACGTGGACGTTTGAGCACTTTATGAATTTTATATTCTTATTCGTCGTATTCTTGTAGTACTTTCGCGTGAGCACGAACGGGACGAAAATCTGACGTGTAACGGAAACGTTACGTACATTTAAATATTATTTCTTGTTATGAAAATATGGTGGTGCGGGTATCCAATAGCCCAGCTATTTTGGGGAAAAATCCCTTCTTTCTTTCTTTTCCCCTTGATTTCTTTTTCCCTCACTCTTCTCTTTCTGCCATTTTCTTCTCCCCGTAAGAAAGTGCACAGTGACCACACTAAATCCATCGAACCGAGCCAAACCACTACCACCATCTTGTTCGTCGTAACTCACTGAGTTCAACGGTGCAAGCCGATCGCCCAAATTCTTTACCGATTGGCGGGAATCGCACACGAAAGAACCAGACTTTTCCGGCGAGTTTCGCAAAAATACCGACCTAGGTGAGGTTCCTAACCACCACCTTTAGTTTCCTTATGTTGAGTAGATAGATTTTCATACTAAGATCGTGTTATTTGGTTGTGTTTTGAGGTAGATCGGACTTTGTTTGTAAGCCGATGTTTTTCGGCCAATTTCTGAACATTTCCGACCAATTTTTGGACTCCAAATAGGTAAAATCATGTTCTCCTTCTCTTTAGCTTCATTTTGACATGTGGATCGTGTAAAATTGTTGAGAAATGAAGAAGTTAGGAATTTTAGAAATTTTTTTCAGTTTCCGGTGAGTTGGTCGGCGGCCGGAAAAAGTTGCAGCGGCGACCGGTCGAACCGGCCGGTGACGTCAGCAGTGACGTCATCGCTGACGTCAGCACCCGGTCCAGACCAAAGAATATTCCTTTTAACGCCGTTAGGAATATTCCGTTAGATCTAACGGAGATGTTGGAATATTTCGTTAGATCTAACTGTGTCAGTTGACGCCGTCAGTTTGACCGGCTCGAGTTGACTGCGCGTGAGTCGAGGCAGGCCCGCCCGTGAGCTGCGCGTGTGGGCGCATGGGACCAGGTTTTCGACTTCTGTCTACGCGAGGCGACTCGTGACGACACGTACTACCTCTGGGCAGTACATATGGTATTTTTCGGAGTGTTTTGGACCTCTGTGTTGAGCAAACCAAGGATTAGTGTCGTTTATTAAATTAATTAGTAACCTTTATGAGTTTAATCATTACTATAGTGATATCTCATATAGGTGAGACTTACCCGGAGGATTTCAGGGGTCAGGCAAGGCAAGGCAAGGCGGCTACGACCCAACTACATATCAGTGAGTGGGCTTTGTTTTGAGAAATTAATAGTATTTGTATTATTTCTCACTGTGGTTTTTATAATTGATTTTCTCCATCATGCCATGATTTTACTTATGAGTTAAGTATAAATAATTATATTGTGTTGAGATTTGTGAAATTGTGATGGCATGATTATGTATATTTTTATCTGCTCATCATACATGCATTCACCGATGTCTAGTACTTGTCCGAGCCAGGACCAGCCTTCACGTGTATGTTCACACTGCATCGTATGCTCACTTTGGATCCATTGTAGGTGCCAGTCTGTACTAGTATGCATTAGGCAACTAGGACTCGTATGTGATGCGCTTAGCGCCAGCTTCACGTGATTGTAGTACCTAGCATATATATTTATTACACCCATCCTATTACATGTAGCTACTTCTACATGGGCTTGTGTGTCTGCATACGTTGATGAGCATATTATTACGTTGCTGTTGAACATTTTATGCCGAGGAATTTATTGGTATTTACCTATACATTTGGCATTGTTGCCTTTATACTGTTTTGATGAGGATTATTGTTATTATGTTGAGGTAAATGTGTTTAATTGTATTTTTGACAGTTTTCATACTATACGTAGTATGATTTGGGAAAGTATACCAGAATTTTAAAAGAGGGGTTATTATGTTCCGAAAAACAAAGGTTTTAAGAAATATTTATTTTTGCCCACTCACACCTTCTGTTTTGAGCCCCTCCAGGACGTAGTAGCTGGATTAGTGGTGAGCGTGACCACTCTGGTGTTTACGACTTCTGCACCAGATAAATGAAGGACTTCTTCCTCCTACTAGTATGTTTATCCATCCTGTTCAGGATGGGAATAATTCGTACTTTCCTTACTGTATTTTATCTATGCTCTAAACATCTCATGCTTTGTATCAAGGATTCTACTCGTACTTCTACGTACTCTGCTACTTGATTTTAATAATTCCAGACTTTGGTTTTATTTTGTTCAGAAATTCCACTTCTTCTACATGACATGGCTTTTGTCACCCTCCGGGGTGTCGGCTAGCATGCCTCGATTTCGGTACCCTTAGGGATATCCGGGTCGGGGTGTGTTATATGTAGATAAGGTTTCATGAAGTTGAGTAATTCGTTATGAATGTTTGTCATGTTTTTGCTTATTTACATTAATACTATAGAAAATTAAGTAAAAATCAATTTAGGGGAACTATATATTGTAAAAGATGTCAATATTAATCCTGCCATTTTAAAAAAAAGATGTCTTTTGATTTAGACCCAATCAACTATACAAATTATATGAAAAACCCACTTATCCACATCAACAACAGTTAATATAGGTTACAAATATTTTATTTTTTATTTTTTATCTATTTTGCCCCTTAGGCTAATAAGAAGAACAAAATAAATCCCCTAATTTTATGCATCATTTTACTCTTAAATTTGAATTTTGAATCTTATATATTTTATTGTACACTTATTCAAATAAAAAACTAAAAAAATACAATTTACCAAATTAAGAGGTAAAACAAAGATCCACATATTGCTTGCTTTTGTTTTCAAAATTTTTAATTTCATTATCAGAAATTAATGACATTAAATCATGTAACAATTATGGGTTGACAAAAGAAAAAGCTGTATAAGGGTAAAATAAGTAAAAAGAAAGATTGACTAATTGAAATAATAAACATAGACTGACTCATCATCGACTATAATCGACTATAGAAAGTTTGCTGATGTGGAAAAGTAGTCAATGAGTTTAAATTGAAAATTTTAAAAAAATGGGTTAATCATAAAATATGCTTATTGTTTTGGGTTGAAACCAACTTTTCTATAAAGAGAATATAGACTAGCTGCTAATCTTCTTCTTCGTATAAGTAGATAACATTGTGTATAAAGATGTTCTTTGCAATTTACAAAGAGGTTGCAGCTTTTATTTGTGCATGCCTACACATTTATACAATATTTATATACATTCTGATATATACATGTCTACATTTTTGTTCTAAGCACATGTATAGTGGCTTCCAGATTTGTAGCTCAATTAAGATAAATTCGATCCACAGTTTGGTACCTTTTCAGTCCAACAAGAAGATCAAAGTCCGTATGTGCAGAATTTGGAGACTAAAACTTATAGGAAGTGATAATCAATTTGGCGGTCTCCAGTGTATATTAGTTGATGAAATGGTAAGCAAATATTATATTATTTTCATTCAGTTATAATAACTTCACTTTCATTCAGTTATAACATTACCACAATCCTGTTGAGGTTAGTAATAAAAGTTAAACTATAGGTATTTTAGTTCAAATCTGAGAAATTGAAGTCTCAAATAAATATAAAGTTTATTTTTTATGTTCAAATTTTGTCGAGACTTAAAAACATTGAGTATATGTGCGCAATAATGCTGAGGGCAATGTATATTTTAGTAAGAAATTTAGAATTAACAACTCAAGTTTAAGATTAATAATTTGAATTTTATAGAAGTACGTTTTATGGATTTCTTTCATGATTGTTATTTGGATAATACTTGGGTACTCACTAGTGAGTACCCAAGTTAATCACTTTAATAATTTGGCCCAATGATATTTTAACACATATTTTATTGTTTTAAAAAATAAAACATATGCTATTTAATTTTTCTTGAGCTTTTAAAAATAAGGAACACATGTCATCTTTTGATTGGGTCAAATCAAAAAGTGAGTATATAGGGTACTCACTAGTGAGTACCCAAGTATTATCCTTGTTATTTACTTAAGAGTTATTATCAATTAATGAACTATTGTATGGGTTAATTTTTTCTAAATTATACTTCTCAACTATTGTATCAAACTATATTTTTAATTGGGTTTCTCGTTGACTATTAATCAGTGTTAATAATGTGCAAATTGTTAAATTCTCTCCACACACGACTGATAAATTCGTCAAATTTATTACTTAAATTGTTTTCTGATATTTTTTTTTATTAATGAAAAGGATGATAAAGGATGAGTCGAGTCGAGCTACACATACTGCTTGGTCATTGGTCTACCAAAATAGCCTTACTTTTTAAACTGGCACAAGACGGTAAAAAATAACCAAGACCTCATAATTTAGCCATCAACTACAAAGTAGGCTATTTCCTTTCCACTTAGAGCTATTAGGAAGGGCTATCTCTCTGATATAACGACCCCCATATCCCTTATCTCTGAATTTTATTAAATGAAAAAAAAGCGACAAAAAATAAATACAAGCAGGGGGACAAAGCCAAAACCCGCAAAGAAAAGAACAATACATCATTGAAAAAGGAAAACTGGACGAAGAAAGAAAAAATTCCTCGAACCAGAGTCTCAAACTGAGCCAAGCGAAAGTGTTGATAAATCACCTGGATGATCAACTCCATAATTAGCTAAGCAATATGTCATCTGAAAGTTGCGATACACATTAATTTGAGAAGCGAAAGCTAGGCAAGCCAGCAAAGTCTAAAAATAAAGCAGCATGAACTACCGACGGAGGAGAATCATGCCAAACCAAATCAGGAGAAGACATGCCTATGTTAGCAAAGCTATTCGCAACTACATTCCCCTCTCCAACAATGTGAGAACAGCAAAAGTCATCCCGCGAATGCGGGCCAAACAAGTAAACCGTTGCGTGCGAAAAAGCCAAGGAGGATCAAAATCATTTGAATGGAGAACGAAAATAACACTAGAAGAGTCACTTTCCAACCAAAGACAATGCCAACCCCTCTAATAAGCAAATTCTACACCAATAATAATTGCATAAAGTTCTGCAAAGAAAGAATTGTGATGGCCAATACCCTGACAGAAATCACCAAGTAACCGACCACGATAATCCCTGAAAACTCCCTCACAAGTAGCTGGACCAGAATTTCCTTTAGACAAACCATCCGTATTAAATTTAATCCAAGGAAACCAAGGAGGAGACCATAACATAGGAAGAATAGTAGGGGCCTTGCGAGAAATAGGCCGAATCCCTAGAGAAGAAATGATACGAGTATCTAATTCTTGAGAGTATTCAGAAATAAACTTTTTGCCATGAATGAGCCCAAAAATGATAGACATGCAAAGACAATGAAAAGAAATTGAATGACCCTGAAAAATAACCTTGTTTCAAGCTTTTCAAATAACCGAAATAGTAAAAAGACTCAGAGATTGTACAACTGACGAGAAAAGGGCTTACGCACAAACGCATCCTAAAAAGCAACCAAAAAATTTGAAAAAGGCAAAGATGTACCAAATTGACAAGCTAACCACTTCCAAAGTTTCTTAGAAAACTGGCAGCCGAAAAAAAAGATAAGCAATAGATTCCTCAGAAACATGACATAGACAACAAATAGAAGCCAAAGAAATACCATAGCGTTGTAGAGCAACTTCGGTGGGAAGTTTATTATGAAAAAGACGCCAAACCAAAGTAGATAGTCAAGGCGAAATGAAATGCCGCCAGATAACTTTTGCCCAAGCACAATTACTATGTCTCATTCGAATTAGATCATAACCAGAAGGGAAGGAAAGTTTCCTAAAAAGAGATGGCTTCAATTTGTCATCGGTCGTTGTCAAGGGTAAAGGATGATGCAAAATTTTATGTGCCACAAACGGGAATAAATCTATAAAATAATCCGGCAATGACCAACTCTGAGCTTGAATAACATTTGAAACTCTATGAAGAACTGTAGGAGAAATGATCGGAGATAATGAAGAGCTAATAATTGGCTCATCCAACCATTTATCAAACCAAAAAGAAATTTACCTTCCATCTCCAATAATCCAACGACTATTGTTATTTTGAACAAGTCAAGCACATTTACTAATATCTTTATTAATATTGATATTTTGGCTCATATTGATATCAATAGATTGTGACAACTGAAAATGAATTACAGTTTTAAATGTCAATGACGTAGAGTGTGTAGGCCAGTTTTTCGGTCGGATCGGATCGGAAACACATGCTCCCAATTTCAATCCAAAAAAGTTTCGAAAATGAATATATGTTCCAAATTCAGAATTCCATAAACTCATACCAATTCGAAATTATCGGCATTTTGGGAATTTTCGGATATTTTGAAGTCGGATTAATTTTGGTATACGATAAATTAGACAAATCCAAAACTATTAAGACATTCATTTGTAGTGAAGAAATGGACAAATATGGTTCTACAAAGAAACACTAAATTTAATCTAACGGTCATATGGTTTCAGATTTGGGTGATTTTTGGTAGACATGATTTTTGAGGTAAGACATAAAAGATAGACGGTTGGATCGTTGAAATATATTACAGAGTGGGTCCCACAAAAACGTATGTCGAAAGCCCGTGTCCTCGGATCCTAACTCATTATTATAGGTTAAGTATTTGTAAGTGTATCTTTGAGACTTTGAGTATATCTACATAAAAAGAAATTGCACATAATGCAAACATATTATTATACATATATATATATATATATATATATATATTAGTAAGTATATTGCTATAAACTTGGCATATTTTGGCACATTTCGAAAATTTTAGATCGGAATGAGTTCGGCAAGTTTCGGTTTGGAATATTCAGAATTTTCAAATACATTCCAATTCCTATCCAACTTTTTTCGGATTTAGGAATTTTGAGTTTCGGATTCATTTCGGGTGCGCCAAAATTAAAAAATTTTGGTTCAGAGTTGGTTAGAATCGGAAATTCCTATTCAAGTTGCACCCCTAAGAGTGTTCATCTTTCCTATCCAAAGTGTAGAAAGATGCAAAGCCTCTGTGAAAGAAATAGACTACGAATTGGTAACTCCAAAAATAAAATCCAATCATGTTTATGAGATCACACACTTTTCTATCGGTCGTAGTAAACCATCGTACAAGATTGTCCCCCATGCTGCACAGTTGTTCTTCAATATAAAAACAAATTTTGAGGAGTTACCAGATATTCGTCCGCACATTCCACGACATGGGTTCTACTTAGTTGATTATTCCCAATCGCCCTCTCGCATAGATCAAAATGACATTATCACAGGTAACTCAACATATCTTTAAAAATATGTATTTAAGTGTAACCTATGTTTGTCAATATTTTTTTACGCATTTCAAATAATCTAACAACATTAATTTGTCAAATTGCAAGATGTTTTGGGGCACATCAATGCAGTACAACCTTTGGAGGAAAAAATGGTTGGCGACGAGATGAGACAATATGTGAAATTTACATTTAGAATATCAGATAAAAATGTTAACAAAGCATTTACACATTTTTAAATTGTCACACCTCTTATTCAAAAGCTTTATTTTTTTCTTAATATCTGTTCACTCAAAAAAGAAGATGTTAAAAGACCAGAAACCACCAAGTTGTTCAATCAAGCTCCAAAGCTTCTAACCAAACAATGACTGAATTTGAGAAGAAAGATACGACTGGCCAAATTCTTCCATCGACTCCACCACTTTTCGTAAAAGAAGTAAAGCCTGCCTCTCCCACCAGTTCACCCACCACTGTCACAGCAACACCTACTCCAAATTCAGTCCGGAAAGCTCTTTTCAACTATGAAACAAGAAAAAACAGAAAAGGTTAGAATTTCCACAAGAAATAATCCATTCATTCACATCTATATTTTCACATTACCAAACATCTACTAATGCCTTTATCTCTCTCATGTTTTACATGGATTTAAGGGATACTGAAACTACTTAAGAAATTGAGGAACAAAATGTTTCAGACACTGACGATATTCCCATCAAATCTCTAAAAAACAAAACTTTCCCAAGCAACTTTGAAATAGTCTATGCTGCTTCCAAAATTTATTACGTTATATCGATTAGTGATTAGTGCTTATATTTTCAACATTCAAGCTTATCATATTTGTTGCCAACTAACAATGAAATCAAATGTTTCTTATACAAAAATGTACACCCCCATCTACAGAAAAACGAAGGACAAAAAAGAGTGAAGTACTGAGTGGCAATACAGAACAATGCGAAAAGTTTGTGATGAGCCCAAGACTGTGAAGTAAGAAATTAAGTCATGAGAAATAGACCATGTGAATCATTTTTTTTGTACGTAGGCTGTTAATGTAAAGTTAGTAGAATATAGGTGCAAATTGAAAAATTGATGAATGTGGGCAATTTTTGAAATTGTATATAGTTGAGACTTAGAAGTCCATCCTTTTGGTTGTAGAAGTTTGCACTTTTGTTGTACATATGCTCTTAATGTAAAGTCAATAGAATGTAGATGCAAATTGAAAGACTGATCAATATGGGTAATGTTTGAAATTGTATATAGTTGGGAATTAGAAGTCTGCCCTGTACATATTCTTCTCTTACAGTAATGAAAAAAACTATTTTGGATGTTTCTAGTTATTGATTTACTCATCCTAATTTTATTTGTTACTTTTTAACCTGCTAATTAAGCCTTCTAACTTAAACCAACTAAACAATATGTATATATCATCTTAAACGATTTAAAAACCCGTAGCACTGCTCATGCATTTTTGATAGTATTATACTAATTACTACAATGTTAAGTGATATGTTTTTTCTTTTAAATCTCTTTATATATAAAGTCAGCACTTTAAAAAGGTGAAGCTTTCAAATATCTCTAAAATTCCCCTCTCTAATTAGGAGTAGGCTACAATGCTCGCAAGCATTGAATGCTTACACCAATCTCACCATTAAAATGAGGGAGGAGAGAGGAGAGAGGGGGGAAAGGAGGGTGAGATTGGTGTGAGCATTCAATGCTTGTGAGCACTGTAGCCAGTCCCCTCTAATTAAGGGTGTCAAAAAAATTGGCTTACTTTTAGCAATAATCCTTGTACTCTTAACAAATCGCACTTTACTCCCTATACTCTGTTGTGTCTCACTTTACCCCCTATGCTCTTGTTTTGCGTCCCAGTTTAGTCTATTCCATTAAGTCTTTCAAGAAAACCGTTAAGTAGTTGAAGTGGCATGGGCATTATGATAAATATCTCTATTAAAATTATAACTAATTAAAATTGAAAAAATTTCAACCTACCTGTATCTCCATAATTTGGTCCCTTTCCTCTTCCTGTTTCTGCTTCTTTCAGTCATCGTTTCATCTTCATCTCACTTCTTTTCATCTCTTTTCTTTGAATTACAATCCCTAATAACAAATAATACAGTACTGTTGCAGTTATCTTAAGTGCAAAGTTGGTTTTAGAACAAGAATGATTTTGTCATTCCTTCGACGTTTATCTTGTTGCTGAACATTGAACCGTTTTGAATTCTTCTCCTTTAGCATTTTTTGGTGATTTGTCGTAATTTAAAGGGAACAACAAGTTAGAACTCATCTTATACAATCCAACTGACACCAAGATTTAACAAATGAAATCAATGTAGAGTTCCAGCCCTCTCTAATTACTATTAATGAAATTAGTATCTGAGAAGAAGTTCAATCGGTAACTGAAGAAGAAGAAAGAGTTGAGGAAAGGGACAAAGGAAGGACAAACGTGTAGGTTATTATCTTGGGGGTTGTGAAGTTTAACTCTTGAAAAATATTGAACTTTAATAAAAACTTTGTGTTAGATTACATATTGATTATAGTCATTTGATGTGTACTTAAATTAAAATTCATATTCTATTTTTTTAAATATTTAATGTGTATTTTGTTTAATGTCTCCCATTAAAAATTTAAATTTATAATTATACAGATTTTAATTTATTAAATTTGTTTAACTTTCTCCAATTATATCCTTACAAAATGTGCCTAAATAAGAAAACATTAAAAAAAAAATAGTAACACATATGAAAAATATGTAAATATATAAGTGTACCGAAAATATATTAAAATGAATTAATGTATCTAAATTTATGTACCGAAATATATTATAATGAATTAATATACAAAAATGTATGTACAAAAATGTATTATATTGAATTAATGTACCTAAATGTCAGTACCGAAATGTATGTACCAAAATGTATATATATGCATCAAAATGTATTATATATATTGAATTAAGGAAATAACTTGGCTACTGAATTTTCAACAGCCAAGTCTTGTTCTTGAATTAATGTACCTAAATGTCTGTACTGAAATGGACATACCAAAATATATTAAATGAACTAATGTATCTAAATGAAGAGCACAAAGTGTATCAGAATGTATTATATAAAAAAAATAGTTTATCTAAATGTGTACAACAAAATATATTATGATGAATGAAATGAAAATTAGGATTAGATGTAGTTAATACATTAAAATTAGAAAGAAAAAGAGAAAAAACATCAAAATATAACTAATAAATAAGGTGATTAAATGTATCAAGGGACTAAAATTAGATTTTAATCTTATACATGGTTTTAGTCTAAACGTCATATTTTTCAAGGATTAAAATGAAGTTTTGTTTTAAATTTAATTTTAACTTTCTAATTGTATTTAATTTTAATACATAAATTTACCATAATGTCCATGTCACGTCAGCTACTTAACGGTTTTGTTGACACAATTCAATTAACGGAACAGACTAAACTAAAACGGAAAACAAGAGCACACAAGGTAAAATGAGACACAATGGTAAAGTGAGACACAACAGAGTGCATGGGGTAAAGTGTATATCATGTGTAATAATGTTGTGTAATAGTGTGAAAGAAAGTCAATACAGAAAATAAATATTCTCTCTCTAAATTCTCCTCCTCTTTCTATAAGCTCGACTCGATCTATCTGTTATCAAGAGATCAGTCTCAGCTCAGAGATCGAGAGAGAGACATAGAAGATGCCGGATGTAGTTATGAATGCCATGACAGCGCTGTCCAAGTTGCTCATTTCCGAATTAGATTTCTTGTCAAGCGTCAGTGACAAAGTTGTTCTACTGCGAGACGATTTACAGTTCATGCAAGCGTTCGTCAAGGCTGCAGAGGAAAAGCAACAGATCTCCAAAGATGACGAACTTGACCACTGGGTGTCCGTAATAAAAAGTGTGGCCCAGGATGCTGAAGATGCTCTCAAAACTTACATCGCCAAAAAAGAGTCTCATAGTTTGTTGTCTAACTTTGTTGCAAAATCGATCAATCTTTGCAAGTTGGGAAAGAAGATCCAAACAATCCAAGCAAGGCTCAAAAACATTTTAGAGAAAAAAGACCTCTTCGACATGACTAACGCTGGTCGAGAGGAACAGGAAAAACGGATCTCTTCCGCAATAAAAAAGCTGCAGAAGTGGAGGCATCCATCACCCACCAGAAACGAAGAGCATTTGGTTGATATCGAAGGCACCAGAGCACTTGATGAAGCAACTACTGGAGCCGAACAACCGAGTGGTGTCTGCTGTGGGCATGGGGGAATTGGGCAAAACCACTATCGCAAAAAAATTGTACAGCCATAGCGATGTCTACTCCCGATTTGATTGTCAAGCGTTTGCCTACATATCTAAAGAGTGCAATAAAAGGGACACTCTGCAAACGATAATTTTAGATGTGAATCCTGATCAGGACAAAGATGCCTTGAAGGATAAGCAAGACAGCGAGTTGGTGTCGGTGGTTCACGGATTATTTGGAAGAGAAGCGGTATCTTGTGGTTCTTGATGACATGTGGAAATTGGAAGACTGGGATGAAATCACGAATATCACTCCTAGTGGAAACAAGGGAAGTAAGGTGATGATCACCACCCGAATTAAGGATGCTGCCTTATATGCGCATTCAGATGAAACGAGCAAATACCATGAGCTGAGATGTCTAAGAGATCATGAAAGCTTGGAATTGCTCCAAAAGAAAGCATTCCCAAGAATGGATAGCATGCCTCTCGGTTTCAGTAAGTTCGGAGATCAGATGGTGGCCAAATACGGTGGTCTCCCGCTAGCACTAGTGGTGCTTGGAGGACTTCTGCGTGGCAAGACCAAAGAGGAATGGGAGCATGTTCTTGAGAACATAAACTCGTGCCTGATTAAAGTTGATCGCATTTCTTTAATTTTAGGTCTGAGCTACAATTATTTGTCGTCGGAGTTACAACTTACAATCATGTTTTCTCCATTTGGGTCTTTTCCCGGAAGATTACTCCATATCGAAAACAAAACTGATGCACTTGTGGTCATCAGACGAATTCTTACCCCAACAAAAAGGGAAACAAACGGTTGATGTTGCTGATAAGTGCTTAAAGGAGTTGATTGATAGGTGCCTGGTCCAGATTGGAACATTAACCTCACTTGTGAGGGTTAAAACCATCCGCGTCCACGATCTTCTCAGAGACTTGTCCGTCGCCAAGGGAAGGGAGCAATGTTTTGCTGAAATTTGTAGTGGGGGCCAAGTTGAATCTTCAGACGGAATATCGAAGGCTTGCCATCCACGCTTATCATAGTACGTACGATTTTTTAAAATAAGACACCCCGTATTTACGTCCTCAATGTCATTTGGAAGTTGAAGGATTTGAGACATTTGCTCGTTCCATATGGCATGGGAAAGAATAGAAGGTTGGATAACTTGAGCCATTTACAGACCCTAAAAGGTATAGGGGCCAGAAGATGGATAGAAGATAGTGGTTTAAGCAACATGACTAATTTGCGAAGACTGGGTATAACAGTACTACCAGAAGACGAGGTGACGAGTGATTTCCACCATAGGGAAATTCCAATACCTTCAATCATTGTCGTTGAGCGGTTCATTCCTAACATCGTTGGTGGTGCCGCTTTCTCGCTGTAAGTATCTGCAGAAGCTTCATTTGAAAGGTGAATTAGAGAAGCTACCCGATCCACTGCACTTCCCGCCAAACCTTATCTAGCTAAGTCTGCTTTATTCCAATCTCAAGCAAAACTCAATCGCCAAACTGGGGAGGTTTCCAAACCTAAAGAAACTTTTGTTGGGATCGGAATCGTACACAGACAAGAAACTGGTTTGTCCCTCACAAGGGTTCCCTGAACTGGAAGTTCTACATTTGAAAGGTATAAAATTGGCGGAATTGATAGTGGAAGGGCGGGTAATGCCGAAGCTCAAGCACCTGATGATATCTGATTGTCTGCAACTGACAAAGATTCCGAAAGAATTGGAGTTGGTGACTTTGTTCGACAAATAAATTCACATAGCGCTTAGTTGTAAGCCTGGTGATTTATATGAACACTGATTGGGAGATTGCGAGCGTGCCACTACTAGGTACCGCTAGTAGACGGTGTGTTTGGGTGATTTGAGATTGCACTATTTAACTTATAACCAAAAGATTGTGCCTTTAAGTGAGAGGCTCAACTTAGGTTCTTTATTTGCCTTGCCTGTTAAGGACTTTAATTGTTATGTAGATATATATAACAAGGCTTATATGGTTGGAATATAGATTGAATATAAACTGGTTATATTCAATCAGAATGCTTTAGTAGTAAAGACAGTAAGCAGTAAATAAAGAAAATACAGTTTGCATCAAAGTAAATACAAACTGAATTGAAAGTTTACGAATAAGTAAATACAGTAAGTAAATAAAGTTGTAAACATCAACCAAAGTGTGGTTGGATTGCATATAAGGCCATCGGATTGGCTTTTATGCTCATCGGATTGGAGACAAGGTCATCGGATTGGCTTTTCTGCTCATCAGATTGGAGACAAGGCCATCGGATTGGCTTTTCTACCAGTTTGTCTCTTTGAGAAAAAGAGAATATAGCCTAAAGGAGATTCTTTCTCAGGCTTAATCGATACCACAGAGAGAAGTGGCAGAGCTAATTCTAAGATCGGGAGTTTCCTGATCTAAAAGTTTTAACACGAGTTGTTGAAACTTTGTGAGTGGTTGCTAAAGCCTTGTATAGGCTTATGAAAACTTGTTGTTGTGTTGTATTAACTGATGAATGCCACTTCTTGGCTTTCAAGAGAAAGGTTTCCCTCTTTGGTGTTTGAAAGATTGGCTTTCCTTAGAACATGTATGTTTTGAATTTTGGATGGTTGGTTGAGTGTCCCTAGCTCTCTGCATTTGCTTCTAATATATAGAGAACAAAACCAATGTGAAAGCAACCCAACTTGATGCACACACATCAACCTAATTCCACTTGCATAAAGATAGATAACATTAATTAACTATCCACTTGCAAATACACTTCTTGCATACAAGAAAAAGTGTCATCCTTGTTGCCCAAAATATGTCAACTTGTAGATACCCAAAATATCTTGGTGTAAGTTTGGTCTAATTTCACAATAACCCCCACATAATGCCATATTTTGACTTTAGACCCAAATAGGTGCAAACATGACAATTTTGAGTGTAAACATAGCCCCCCAAGTTTCATAAATTTGAGCAAAATTTGTGGAACTTATGGCTCAACAGGTTCTCTATGAGATTCCTGGTACTAAAGCCATGAACTCGGCTTTAATAATGCCTTTACACTCCATCAAATCGAGTGAAACCTATGGAAAATATAGCCTTTGAAAGGCTTTCCAATAAAATTGGTAACATGAAAGCCATGAAGACTATGTATAATGGGAGGAGGCCATCCATGTTTCACTCCAAGCCTTGCTCTTTTCAAGATTTTGGCATGAGTA
Source organism: Gillenia trifoliata (assembly GCA_018257905.1). Lineage (NCBI taxonomy): Eukaryota > Viridiplantae > Streptophyta > Magnoliopsida > Rosales > Rosaceae > Gillenia > Gillenia trifoliata. The sequence goes on from CM031080.1 coordinate 24,130,284, forward strand.
CCATGCTTTTTCAAATTATAGAGTGTAGAAGCACCCTTCTTTTTCATACTTCATGGGAGATGTGAACTTAAGCCCCCGGAGTGTTGTTTGGCTTGTTAAAGCCATGAGTTCTAACTTAGCCATGAGCGGCTTTGACAAGTCGGTTCGATCATCTACAATCAAATCCATTTTCATGGACTTTTCATTGGTTGGAGCCATTTTTAGATCTTCTCCAATATGCAAAACTTGTTCTTTTTTTATTTCCTCTTCCAAAGAAGTTACCTCTTGTCTAACTTGGAGATCAATTTTCTCAACCAAATGTTCTTTAGTTGAGATGAGAGGAGCTTGTTGTAACAAGAAAACTTGAGAAAGTTCTCCAAGTATTCTAAGATTGGCATCTTCTCTTTTAAGAATAGCAATGTAGCTTGCATTCATTTGTCTTCCAGCTTTTTGAATCTCTTCAAGAATTTTTGACAAGTCATCTTCTTGCTTGATTATAACCTCTTTGTAGAGTTTCTTCTCCGAATAGTCATTGATTGGCTTTTCATAAGAAGTTCCACCAAAATTATCATTATTCGAATAATAACTTGGGTCATGACTGATTTGTTCTATATGCTCATTGGAAATACTTTGATAATTCAAGCCATTTATCATAATCATAGTTTCCATGGGTGGTTTTGTTATCAAAATAATAACCTTCATCATAGCCATAAGTAGGCCAATCTTTAAGATTATTATTATCTAGTTGATAACAATTTTGATCATAGCCATAAGTAGGCCAACTATCGTCTTCTTCCTCATACTCTGAGCAAGACTCGAAAGTATGTTGAGATAAATCATGAACATAAGGTTTGCTCATAATCTCTACATAAGAATCCTACCGGGCGTGCCAAAAATATGTTCGACAAATAAATTCACATGGCGCTTAGTTGTAGGCCTGGTGATTTATATGAACACTGATTGGGAGATTGCGAGCGTATCACTACTAGGTACCGCTAGTAGACGGTGTGTTTGGGTGATTTGAGATTGCGCTATTTAACTTATAACCAAAAGATTGTGCCTTTAAGTGAGTGGCTCAACTTAAGTTCTTTATTTGCTTTGCCTGTTAAGGACTTTAATTGTTATGTAGATATATATAACAAGGCTTATATGGTTGGAATATAGATTGAATATAAACTGGTTATATTCAATCAGAATGCTTTAGTAGTAAAGACAGTAAACAGTAAATAAAGAAAATACATTTTGCATCAAAGTAAACATATATAAACTGAATTGAAAGTTTACGAATAAGTAAATACAGTAAGTAAATAAAGCTGTAAACATCAACCAAAGTGTGGTTGGATTGCATATAAGGCCATCGGATTGGCTTTTATGCTCATCGGATTGGAGACAAGGCCATCAGATTGGCTTTTCTACCAGTTTGTCTCTTTGAGAAAAAGAGAATAGCCTAAAGGAGATTCTTTCTCAAGCTTAATCGATACCACAGAGAGAAGTGGCAGAGCTAATTCTAAGATCGGGAGTTTCCTGATCTAAAAGTTTTAACACGAGCTGTTGAAACTTTGTGAGTGGTTGCTAAAGCCTTGTATAGGCTTATGAAAGCTTGTTGCTGGGTTGTTTGAAAGATTGGTTTTCCTTAGAACATGTATGTTCTGAATTTTGGTTGGTTGGTTGAGTGTCCCTAGCTCTCTGCCTTTGCTTCTAATATATAGAGAACAAAACCAATGTGAAAGCAACCCAACTTGATGCACACACATCAACCTAATTCCACTTGCATAAAGATAGATAACATTAATTAACTATCCACTTGCAAATACACTTCTTGCATACAAGAAAAAGTGTCATCCTTGCTGCCCAAAATATGTCAACTTGTAGATACCCAAAATATCTTGGTGTAAGTTTGGTCTAATTTCACAATAACCCCCACATAATGCCATACTTTGACTTTAGACCCAAATAGGTGCAAACATGACAATTTTGAGTGTAAACAGACTTCATACTACTGAAGGGATTGACGTTAGAGATTGACTTTGTTGCTTGTATTGTTGTTATTGTTGTTTGTTCAAACTTGGTCCTTTTTTCCTAATAAATAGTTGTTGTAGTGCTTTTACCCTAACTAGATTAATAAATGGTATCGAACTCGCCATTAACGAGATTTGAACTTAAAATGTCTTATTCACGAAATTTGAACTCGCCATTCACGAGTTTTTTTCTTTGTTTCGACTGTCGTGGAAAAGCTCACAAACTGGACCACTCAAGAAGCACATCTCTTGGAAGGTGTGAGTGGCGGAGTTGAGCAACTGCGACACAATTTGCCGTGGATGCAAAGTTTCCTCAAGGACGCAGATGCAGAGCAAGAGAGAAGTGGTGCAGGATGCTGAAGATGTTATAGAAACTTACATCGTCAAATCAACATCTCATTGTTCATGGCATGTAGCTGCAAAATTGATCAATTTTCGCGAGGCGGGAAAGTTCGATCTAAACAATCCAATCAAGGGTCCAAAACATTTCTAACCAAAAAGAACATTTTGGCATCATTAGCATCGGCCGAGAGGGAGATGAAGGGTGGATTGATTCTGCAAATGAAAAGATGCGATGGTGGAGACGGCCTACCTCCTAACCGAGTCCAATCCTACTCACCACGCATGAACACGAATGAACATACTATATCTAATTACTCTTTATCCGGTTCGGCATCAACAAATAACTTGAATCAATGTCGAACCATATATATACAGAACGGAAAAAAGAAAAAACATTTCTTGTACGCAGGAAAATGGTCCATACCTAATTAATGTTGTTCCAAAATTGTTCAAGTTGTTACCAACAGTACAAGCAAAAGGATATATATATTCATATTTTGCTTCACCAAAACTTTTAACAAGCAAAAGACGTAAGCATGCAACAATACTCCCTCACAATTTGCTTTGGCCTTTTGGCCAAACTGGTAAACACCTTGAAGTCGTTTGATGAGTTTTTCGAAAGGTTGAGCTGAAGAAATACTGAACGTACCTCAAATCGTGGAACGCAGTCTCAAATGAATGAAGTCTTCAAACGGAGAGAATATTCGGAGGGGATTGTGGAGAGCCATTTTCAAGCAAGAAGCTTCTACTACAATAAGACCTGGATGTACTTGAAGAAGAAGCAAGATACCTCCCGTCCCCACTGTGAAAAATCATGTCAGTCCTATGCATCTTACCTTTACTAGTCCTTCCTCTTCCTTCCGTCTCTTCGTACTCTTCATCTTCCACGGCTGCTAGAAATCCACTATGCATTGGGTCTGAACTCTCGTACAAAAGCCTAAGCACCTGTTTGATTGAAGGCCTATCGCGGCCTTCTTTCTGGGTGCACCATCTCACGATGGACACAATCGTCTGAAGCTGATTCAAATCAAATGAATCTCTTATACTGGGATCCACCAGATCAGGTAACCTTAATTCAGATTCCATGTACTTTTGTGACCATTCTACCAAATTCCTGTTGTCTTGTATTGCTCGCCTCGCAGTAACTAGCTCCAACAGTAACACACCGTAGCTGTATACATCACTTTTCTCCGTCAGCTCTTGGGTAACCACGTACTCGGGATCCATATAACCTGAAGCCATCCATTCAACATTTTGTAGGTCTTTAGCAAAAAGAAACTATATCTTCATATTTCAGTCTATCAATATGATTGTCTCTAACCTGGAGTTCCCCGGATATCAGTATTTACCGGTTCAAAGCAAATAGAACCATCTTTTGAAGCCTGTGCAAGGCCAAAATCTGCAACCTGGAAAGAAAAGTAGAGAGATTTATTTCAAAAGAGTTTAAAAGGGTTCTTGGCATGCATTCCCTGCCACGAAAGGAATATCATAAAACTTTAAAAGTAATCTTCCTCCTTGAATGCATTTGATATAAAGAGGAATAAAGAGTTGTCACAAATTAGGGGTTAATGTGTTTCTTCGTTAAGTTGTTTTGAGAATGAAGAGATTCTGTTCAAGAATTAAAAGCTACATCTGCATCCAGCCATATATTCTACCTTGGCAACAAAATTATCGTCCAGTAAGACATTGCTGGACTTGATATCTCTATGGCAAAGAGGAGGATCACAATAGAAATGGAGATACTCCTGCAAGGAAGAACAGCAAATTAGAAGGAAATCAATTTCATGAACACAAGCCAGTAAACAGATGACTATAAGCCTGCAGTTTACCAGAGCGTTAGCCACGTCAATGGCAATTTGGATTCTAGTCCGCCAACTTAAAGGACTTCTATTTGAAGCTGCATAAAGATGAGAAGTAAGATATTCAGAATACATGGCCTTAAAAGAATGTGGCTTCCGAAACAAAATAAGAGAATGACTTTATGCTGTCTTCCTTAACTTTGAAATCCCGAATACCATCCAGAAAGGTAACAATCACCATTCTAAGTGGGATTCCACTAAAATATGAAAACTTGTGTTGTTAAACAGTCATAAATCTGCACGAGCACGCGTGCATGAGAGAGAGAGACAAAAAGATGAAAGAATTGATTTCAAACGCGATGAAAAACACCATAAAGTCATCCCCTTCCATAATCCGGTTTTACAACACTATTCTTGGCAGAAGTGAATTCAAGAGATGGAGTAGCATACAGTGAAGATGATCCTTCAAGCTACCATTTTCCATGTATTCATACATGAGAAACCTGCCATGGAACACGTAAAGCATTTGGGCAGGTACATAAGGTCCACAAACATACAGAAACATACATAAATTAACTACCTCTCATGCTTTTTGCTGCAAAAGCCCCTCAGAGCAACAAGATGACGATGATGCAATCTGGCAAGAAGACTTATTTCTCTGAAGAACTCATGTTCTGCCTGCTCTGACACTTTGTTCATTCGCTTAACTGCTATCACTAAACCATCACTAAAGTGAGCTCTGTACACAGTTCCAAATCCCCCTTGTCCAATGATAGTGTTGAAGTTTTCAGTTGCCTTCTTTATCTCCTTGTAGCTGAATTTCCGAAACATAGATGGAGGACCTGCACTTAAATACCATCCCAGATGGGACCCCCAACAAAATGTTTCATTTATGAATACAAGCCATGGAGAAAACAAATTAAGAGAAAAATAAGAGATACAATTATACCTTCCTGAAATTTCCTCATAGGACGAGGCGAGTGAAAGGATTTTGATGATTTCTGATCTATACTCTCAGAATCCAGTAACTCTTTGTTTTTCTTACGAATGAGAACTATCAAGACTAAAAGCATCATTACAGCGACAGCTGTTACTGCAATGCCAATACCTGGAACCAATGTCAGGTGGTAGGAATGATGTGTTTCATTTTGGGGAAGACCCAACAAGTGTTGGCTTGGGCTAGCAGCCACAAAAGGACTTGGAGAAGCCTTCGGGGTGGAGGATGGCGATGGCTCTGAAACTAGAAACACAATTTCAACATAAAGAAATTTTTTTTTACCTGTTTGGATTAAGAAAATATATGGACCACGAACCCCATTTATATTATTACACAAACATGAACAGTTGAACCCAGATCTTCTGCTTTTAAAATTACTTAATCGTAAAAAAAATAGTATATTGTACATTATACAGGTCTATGTGATTATAAAAACAAATAAGGATCACTTCTCTCAATATGTTTCAAGAAAAATGACATACTGTTTAAATATCCTCATCCCAAGCTCGTCCTCAAAGAATTTCAAAATACATTAAAGCTGTTCCCAACAACCAACCTTTCCACCAAAAAAAGGTAAATAAAACATCAATGACAGAGGCAATAGTTGAAGTACTCATATTATTTGAAGAGGCCTTCTATTATCTCACAAAACCTGAATCCAAAAATTAATTCACTATTTCAGTTTACCAATATACAATGTACCCTTGTTTGTTCATACTAATGGCATAAAATTATTTATAAATTCATTGTTCCACACACAAAGCATGACATAATGATTGCAACAAAAAAAATTAGAACATAAGAATAGTTTCTAAGAAAACATTAAAGACTAAACGAAAAGGTAACACAGATTTTTATAATGCAGTCAAAATCTAGCACATGGTATTTGTCACATTCTGTTTCAATATAAGCCAAAACCTCCTTCCCTGCCAGAACTATCCGTACCTGGTAGGATGTTGAGCCCCTGGACTTGAAAGAAACAGCTTGCCATGTCAATAGCTGAAGCATCATCAACTTGGCTTGCCAGTGCAGCAAAAGTTGCATCACGGCAGGTACTCAACGTTATATTATCTTCTGTTCCTAATAGACGATGAAGATATACGATGCCAGCATTTAAACACTTCTTGCATTTACTTTCCTCTGAAAGTGGTACTTTGCAATTTGCTATGACATCAATGAACTTTGGAGACTGCAGCATTTGTGTGACAGTTGTTCGACCCTTACACTCATAATTTACTGGAATTTTTGTCCCAAACCCACAGAAAGCTGTTGCATTTCGGGGAACTCCATACAGTACTAAGGTTTGTGATATGGAATGGAGGCATATGTCAGATAAATTTGAAGGAACGCCCAAGTTGCTTGTCGCATTTGCATACTGAGCAATTGAAACTGCAATGAAAGCATTTATATAGCGGCAACACTTTCCTCTGTCTTCTTTATTAGAGCACAAAGAGGCTGCCAGAGTAACGTTTGATCCACTCAAATTTAAGGGGCATTCTGCAAAATTATAAATTATGGTCATATTTCTTTTAAAATTCATCACATCAAGGGACATCAGACTGTTTGAACAGAACCGATAAGTATTGATAATCTCTACACTGGATTTAAACTGTCTGTAATGGGGCAAACATTTAACAGCCTTGGAAAGGAGATATAAGATTATAACAGAAACTACAAAAATAACACAGACATTGCATTTGTTGGTAATGTCCAATGTATTAACAGGCAGTATTTTAGACTTCTCCGTGCATGGTTCGGGACTTCTCAGTGTTGGATCTCAAAACGTATGTTGTTTTATGTATCTTAAGCCCGTTATTTTTTTAAGAAAACAGGTAGCTTCCTATTGAGATATGAACTAGGCACATTAGTCACTATCCAAAATGATTATCACTCAGCATTACCCTCTCCTGAATGAAGATGCATTTGCTTGGATTATCCTAATAAGTTCAAGTACTGCTAGTGTGATAAAGAATATAAAGCAAGACAGATTTCAATTGGTAAATGATGCAGCACCAATGCAAGCACATGTGACTCTTCATAAGGTCAAAAACCTTTTTCTATATAGCTTTTATGAAGGACAAGAACATAAGATAATTATTTGAGGCATGCTCCAATATATTCAAATTATACCATCAAAGTTTTTACATTACACTAAAAAAATGGTCTAATTTGAAAGGAGAAGACCAATAAATGAAGAAATCTAAACTGAAACAGTTGGATTCACCAGAACACAGAGATTAATAAAACTACAAAAACCCAGTAGCCAAATTGAGCTCAAAATTGAAAAACATCATGCCAATAACATCTAATTACAAAGAGTAAAATCCCAAAGGCCCCCAGAAGTTGATAGATATTGTAAGTACCCCCATTTAAATCCCAGCAAACAATTTGTTCTCTTTCTTTAAGAAGGGAAATAAAAGGTAAAAAATGGGGCCTTAAAATTGAAAATTTTCAACAAAAAAAAGTTAAAACTTGAAATTTCAAATAGGACCCAGCTCCAGAATTACTACACAAAAACCTACAATGGGGTCGCTGAAAGTGAAAGCCCCCAAAACATGAATTACTATTAGAAGAAAAATATGAAGAAACAATAATAAATAAATAAAACATAAATGCAGGCTCTTCAGTCACACAATACTGAACAAAACAAACCAAAAGCAGAGGTTTATAAGAAAAAAAGAAAACGACCCAGAATTTTTACTGACCTGCCATTATTGCAGGGAGGAGCTGCATTCCCAGAAATGCAAGAAAACCCAGAAGAAATCCAGGTCCGTGCACCGCCATGGTCGAGGCCAAGAGGGAAACTTCCTCTCACCCAGGGAGAGAGAGTGAAGTGGGGGTAGAAGTAGAAATAAGTGGGGTTTGTGTGGAAACAGCGCCTATGTGCTGCTAAGTTGCTAACACATTTGTGTCTCTGAGAATGTGTGTTTGACATGTGAGAGAGAGAGGAGAGAGGGAGAGAGGGAGAGAGAGAGAGAGAGAGGGTTTTGACTGTGGAGTTGACTAGAGTGGACCCACCACTCTCCCATGAGATCAAATTACTTATTTTTTGGTAAATTTTAAGAAAATAACACCTTCATGTAAGAAAATAACATCGTCACGTGATGTCTCATACAAAATAAAATGACATATGTTAACAAAAATTTATACATATTTTTATTAAATTATCAAAAGATATCACTATAACAGTATATTCGTACCATATAAATCATTCTCAAATTTTAAAGCTTTCATTATTATTTCAATGTATTGCGCATTATTAAAAGGGAGCTGTGGTGTAGGGTAGGGCCATGATTTCCCAGTATAGTAGTGTGGGGGGCTCACAGTTCATTGTCTTCTTGGCAACTCCAGAAATCCCAATTGCGTTCTTGTTTTTCTGTGTTGTAGTTCAATTTTTTGGCTATTCCAAGTGGTATCAGTTTTTGTTTAAGGTTGGTACCATAATATGCATGTGCAGATAGAGTCTTATATTATGTTATGGAGTAATGGAGGTGGGTGGTAACTCCAAAAATTGGTTTTATTTTTTCAGCTACAAGGCCGCTAGCTAGAACTACAAACTCTACTTATTTGCTTCACCCATTTGCTGGTCCTAGATACCTATTGGTGCGAGTCAAAGGCCAAATAATATTGTGTCTGAGTTTTGCGAGCGTGCCACTATTAGATATTGTTAATAGACGGATAATGTTGTACATGTGTGTGTCTTGCGCCTTAAATAAATCAACTTATAATCATGCAGTTGTGCGGTAGTGATTGGGGAACTCGCTCAATGTGCGTTTCTTCTTTCTGTCTTTAATTACAAAAGGACTTTAGTATTTTCTAGTGCAAAAGGAAATAGAGAGATTGAAGACAAAGTTTAATTGAAATCAATACAACCTCAACAAGAATGAGGAATTAAATGAACAATTTAATATGGATGGCACATCTATGAATTAAAATGCAACAATGGAAATAAAAACAAGTAAATGGAAATGACAGTAATAAACTTAAGCAACAATTGAACCCCTGTTAGTTGAAAATCGATACTATATTTATAAGAACAAAATGCCGTTAACCGCATTACAAATGGCTAGTTTGGTATTGTTGTAGCTTTATTTATAAATTGCTTCTGATGTGATTTGAAAGATTAATTAAAGGATCTGCTTCGCTTTTTATGTAATCATCTTTCAAAAAATAATTTAGAGAAAAAAATGGTTGTCTGAAGGCTATTACTCTTAAAATAAGTTTACCAAATACTTTTTATTTTTTCTCAACTTTAAAGTGAAGTAGTTGTTTATGAAGAAAAAAGTAATCTCAAAGGGGGTAAATGTCTTCTTATATTTATAATTTGTTTCATTACTCGCACTAGACTTGACAATTTCATGCATTACCCGTTAACCCGACACAAAATGACATGGAAAAATAAGGTTTCGGATTGGGACTTAACGGGTCGGGTTGTTATCGAATAAATCTATTAAGCACCCCTTAAGATAATGAGTTGATCCAAGTCTACCCGCGAGTAACCAGTTTCAACTCGTTAAGAGAAATGTTATATTGGTAATTTAAAATAGTAAATGAAAACCCTATGTAGCTCTCCAATGTTCCAAAACAATTTCTCTTGATGATTGATGAAAATGGAAAGGTTTGCTGTCAAAGAGACAACATGCAAGCTTTGAATATGATCGCAAAGTTTCTTACTTTTGAGAAAGACTCAACAAAGTTTATTTTGTAGTAACATATTAATGTGTTTTCATTAAGTTCTTTTTGGGTATGTAATATTTAAATGACAAATGCATTTTGATGTAATGTATATATTGCATGTAGATGTAGTATTTAACAAAATGCTAATGTTTTATTAATCTAGTATGAACATTTTTCATTTGATTATTTTGAAAAAAAAAATGTTCTTAATGAGTAAAACGGGTCGGGTCGGGTCGGGTTTGAATTTGAGTTTTTAAACTTATTAAGATAACGGGTTTGACTCAATACGATCCGTTAAGATAATGGGTATGACACGAACACGGCAAACATGACCCATTTGTCAAATCTAACTCGCACTTTAAGGAAAATAGATAAAATAATACTGATTGAAAAAGTGTTTCATATTACTGTTTTTTTTTCTTTTGCTGCAAATTCAAGCAAGTATGCGATGCTAAATTATAGAAAATAAAAACAAAGCAAAAATTTTGTGGCTGGTAGAATTAAATAATTCTGGCTTGCAAAAGAGTCGAACATGCAAGATTTGTTTGTATCTTTTATTTTATGTTTTTAAGAAACGAAATGATTGTTATATTAAACTACGAGATAAGGATTTGAATTTGGGTGTAAGAGGTAGAACACACTGTTTTAGCCAATTTGATTAAACTCATATTTACTAAGCATGTAAAAAGTTAAGTGTAAAAGAAATTGTATCGCAAACCTATCCACCACTTCAACACTAGCCCCTTACTTGTGTATGCATGCAACAATACAAGATTCCTCATAGTAAAGATGAATAACTTTGACAGGCAGTGACTGTTTTTTCATTGCGCATATTGCTTTAGGAATCTTTTAGTATTGTTGTACCATATAGTGGCCTCAGTATCTGGGCCTCTCGTCCCTCATTCTCATTTTAGGAGGGGCTCTCATTTTTAGTCTCTATACTCTTTTAAAGGCAACAAGCTTCCATGTATAATATAACTCTCATTTTACATAGTGAAACCGAATCTACACCAACGTGGACGTATCCCAACTCGGGTGAACCGCGATATATCATTGTGTTCCTTGTGCGTTTGTGTGATTTACGGTCGGATCTAAGTTGATCCAAGATCATTCCAAATTTGTGCATCAACAAGTATGCTTTAAGGTTTTCTATGCTTTGGAGTTTTCAAACAAAAATCAAAATTCAATGAATTCTCTGTATTAACGTGACTACTAGCACATAGTTAGTCGATGCTTATTTTTCAAATAATTGCTTCAAGTATAAAATACTTCGAAACATAATAAAAATTTTGAATGCTCCATCCCTTCACATTTCATGGAAATTATCCCGGTGTGGACGTGTTCAATCCTCTCATCCTAAGTGACCTGTCAGCCTGTGAGGGACTTGAACTTCCATTAGGCGAAGGTGTTTATTTGAGACCCACACTTCATGGTTTTTTTTTTAGTTCCTTTCGTTTTAATTTTGTTCTCTTAGATCAGTTTGTTTGTTTAAAAACGAAAAGGTCGCACCCTTCTGACTGTTCATTGTTGGGGCTTGGTGATGAATTATGATGATGTTGTCTGCGTTGTCATGCCACAAAAACATGCAAAATAATGGGAAAAATAATTATGTAAATTGTAATGTTCAGCCAAAATAAAATAAAATAATGATGTCAAAGTAATAGTGTATGCAAAATGTGGAGAATATAAATTAATACATGCTGGAAATATAACTCAGATTTTTTTTAATGTATGCGAGATCCGGATTCCCACTATATCACAGACAACATATTTTTTTACTCTTTGGATGAAACGAAATGCTAAAACAGAGCAAAAAAATTATATATGTAAGAGTTCAAACTTGAGTGAGAAGTTTCAAATCGTTATTCGCTTTTCATTAGTTGAGTTGATCCAAAAATAAAAGTGCAATAGTGTTGGAGTAGACGACCTTGATTTAGGCCCACCTTCATTTGTGTAGTTTTGAAGATCATCTTACAAGAAATGCCCAGCCTACTACTTTTTAACTCAATATTATTGGCCCATGAAATGAGCATAGAGATGGACTGAGTTAGGGCAAAAATCCTGCTTTCATTATACTTTCAAAAGACAAGAAACAAAACCCTATCCAATACATGAAGTCTTACATATTTTGTTAGAACAACTCTAATGGTGGCCTATGGCCAATAACAAATATTGACTTTTGGCCAGAACTGCATTTTCTCTCCAATGGTGTGGCCTAAATTTTAGGTTGAAAAGTTGTTCAATATTGTTTTAGCCTAATATTTTTTTTCCGTTAACTTTAAAAAAAATGTATTTGTTTAGATTAACTTAGCTTAATTTTCTGAACATTTTGACCTAAAAATATTTCAATTCCGATAAAGTACGAAAAAATGCAATTTGACAACTCCACAAACGACACTCCCAAACCACACATCCTACCAACAACACTCTCAACACTTCCACACCACACATCCTACCAACAACACTCTCAACACTTCCACACCACACATCCTACCAATAATAATCTAAACACTTCCACACCACACATCCTACCAACGACAACCAATTCATTTATTCTATTTAAGTAGTTGAAAGTCATTCCAACACACGCCAATTTCTTCAAAATCATCCATCTATCAACACACACCATCATCTTTCATACTTTATTTGCTCAATGGGTTCAAGAAGGCGAAGTTTGGCGATACAGATGCTACAACTTCAATCAAATTATGATCGTGATGAAGAAATAATGAATGAGGCAGCTGCATTAACCATCTCAATGATGGGTGATGTTGACAATGTCGAATCTAGCCATCGCGGTTCAGTCCCCGGACGTAAGTTCCATTTCCGTGATAGAGTAAAAAGGCATGAAGACCTCATGAAGGATTGCTTCTACATAAATTGTTCATTTCCTGTTGAAAAATTTCGGCAGCGTTATCGGATGAGAAGAGAGTTGTTCCTATCCATCTTGAATGAAGTTGTTGCTCACGACGACTACTTCATGAGGAAGAGAGATGCTACAGGCCAACTTGGTTTATCCCCAGAGCAGAAACTGACATCCGCATTCCGAATGTTACCCAATGGATGCTCTGCAGACACAACTGACGAATATTGTCAACTAGCTGAATCCACGGAGTATATGAGACGTCTTAATAGGGTTCATGCTTCGGAAGGCCATGACACCCTTCGTAGGGATTTGGTTGAACATATTTGGCAACGTGAAGGAAATCAAATGGTTGAAGATGCAGAGTGAAGGGTGTGTGTTTGTGTGCTTGTCTTTCTTTCCAATAAAAGTATGCTTGTGTTTGTGTGTTTGTCTTTCTTCATAATAAAGGTTGTGTTCTTGTCTTTCTTTTTTTCAAGTTATTGGACTTTTATATGAAGTACAAAATGAATGCATACAATTGCATAAAATACCATTACTATTAATGCTTAAATTTATAACATAGGTTGATCATACAACATTTAAAATCAAACTTTAATTAAAAACTCCCTAAAAACCAAACAATAATTAAAACTAATATGGTGGAGGACTTGGGTGAAAGCTATAACCAACATCATAAAAAAAAGTGCACCTTGATAAAATTTCATCTTGCTTCTCACGAAAAAACCTCTTCCTCCGTGGAGTAAATTTGTCGAGATCCATCTTCATTATATCCAACTCGTACACATCTTGGTCTAATTTATCTCTTGTGACTTTCCTTGCCATTTCCCGCTCTTCCATTTCCATTTGTCTCTCCATGAGTTTGCGCATTTGCAACTTCTCTTGATTGCTCTCTTCATTACAATGAAGTAGTTTGTCAAGCTTTTCCTCATACTTCTCGCCAGCCGAATCCACTTTCTTCCCTTTTTTCTTTGCTTCCTTTTGCTTATCTCGCCTCGGCGGTCTTGCTATAGATGAAGATGGGCTCTTGTCTACAAAATCACCATCAAGATCAACACTTCCCCCGCCTTCAAAAGGTTGTCTTGGAACCTTACTAGATACATTTTCATTCCACCTAGGACAATCTTTGAGGATGTTCCAAGTATGAAATAACTTGAATTCGTGACCTTTAGGGGTATCAAGTGTCATGAATATAGCCATCGCTTTATTAATCTATGTATGAAATAAATAAAGATTGATTAGTTAAAAAATGTAATTATGCACATTAAAAATATAATTATGCACATCAAAAAAATAATTTATCAAGATAAACTCACCATATCTTCTTGACTACTCTTTCCACTTTCAAGAACATCTTTGGCTTTATTGTAGGCCGACTTCCAACAAGTACATTTTTTGTTGATTCTCTTAAAACGATCATACATACCATCAAGAGTTCGTGGCTTGTCGGGCAACGGTAGGGGAGATGTGCTAATGAACACTTCATAGACCCGAGACCAAAATTCTTGAATATTTTGGTTCGTCCCGATAGCACCATCTTCGCTAATATTGATCCATGCCTTGCACAAAGCTATATCTTCATCTTTAGACCAATTTGGTAATTTTGTACTAATTTTTGGCATCTTGAAATTTTTTGGAAGTGGGTAGAAGAAGAATGAAAATTTGGAAGTGGGTAGAAGAAGATTGCTAATTTAGAAGTGGGTAGGAAATGATTTAGAAGTGGGTAGAAGAAGAATGAAGATTTGGAAGTGGGTAGAAGAAGATTGCTATTTTAGAAGTTGGTAGAAGAAAAAATGAAATTTGGATGGGGAAAGGGAAGGAAATTGATTTTGTGTGGATGTATAACCAAATGAATGGGTATTTATAGGGTTTTATGATGAAATTTCTGAACAAATATTTTTTATTAATTATTTTAGCCGTTGGATGATTTTTTTTTACCGTTAGATTTGATCTCATTTGATCACAGCCGTTGGATTACAAGTAAAAGTAAAAAAAAAAAGTTTGAAATCTAACCGTTGGATGATCCAACGGTCGACTAATCTCAACCGTTGATCTCCAACGGTTAGATTATGGCGGCCGACAAAGCTGGTGCAAGCCTTGCGCCAGCATGACGTCACCCCACTTGCGGTCCTGCGCCAGGCGCGTCCCTCGCGTGCGCGCGTGATGTGCTCTATGCGTGCGTTGCACGCGCCTCTTGCCCACTCACAGGGCGGGTCCCACCTGTTTTGGCCGGGCCAATATCTTGGCCAATTTGTGTCTTTTTTTTTGTTGGGTTGCCTTGGGCCTATTTCTTGGCCATTGTTGGAGAAGCAAATGCAAAGGGCCTAAAATTGTTGGCCTTTGGCCACCATTGGAGATGGCCTTAGAGTTGCCAAATTAGAATTAGAAAAGTGAAAGAGTGAAATTCTATATTTTGTGTTTGAATCCCCTTTCATAACATCGCTTGTATAAAAATAAAAAAATCGCATCCCTCCTGTTTCACCCTCTCCTTCTCCGGCCAGCCATTTCCCCAAACTTAATTCTTACCCTAACCCTAGGAGTGCGGATCTACTGTGTCCACAAAGCCTCTGCCCACCCTCTGCCTTCATCCTTGTTTCGACACCTGTCCTCCCATTTAACAACAAGTTAACTCTATTAACTTGGTATAATTTTTTTTTAAAAAAAACAAATTGAAGAAAAATCAAAAAGCCACAACCCAGAAATCACCGAAGCCTCTACTCAACCCTCCTCTTCCTCGCGGGGTCAAAACCTCTGCAAACGAACAAAGATTATAACGCCAAGAGTTATAACAAGATCATCCATCCCAAATGCACAAATCCCAACAGGGTTTTTTTCCATTTTCTTGTGTTTTAAATTTTAATTCACAAACATTAAGAAATTGCAAAACTTGCAAAGACCACAACATCTAATTCACAAATCACAACAGGGTTACCTTTTCTTTCCCAAAATCCAGATGCTGGAGCAGTTATGTGAGATAGAAAATTAATGGGTGGGAGTGGGTCTTGGTTTGTGGATCTGAATTTGGTGTAGGAGAAAGAGAAATTTTGCCGGTAGCGAGGAGAAGGGTTGCAGTCATTGGCGTAGTGTGGTTGAAGGGATTACGCCGAGGGTCATGCCTGGTTGACGCTGGTGGCGAGAAGGACGAGGGTTGGGCAGAGGTTTCGGTGATGCCTAGGTTGGGGCTTTTCAATTTTTCTCTAAGGTTTTTTAATTTTGTTAACTTGTTAAATGGGAGGACAGGTGTCGAAACAAGGATGCAGGCAGAGGGTGGGCAGAGACTTTATGGGCATAGCAGATCTGCACTCTAACCCTAGAACTACGAAAGGAGAAAAAAGCTGGTATGGAAGTGTTGCCATCATGGGCAAGAAGAAGGTCCTATGATTAGGATTAACCATAACAAAGTGTGTGTAAAAGCATATTAAAGGACATGAGCTAATGTAGCCAACTTTTAATTTTAATTGGAGGTGTAGTTGCAGAAAATAATTAGCTTTATAGTAAAGTAAGAAATCATGATATTTGCAAGGGGTGAATTGCTTTGGTGGTTAGATTCTACCACTTCAACCCACTAATTTCGGCTTCAATCTTCAAATTGTGTCCCCTATGTCTTCTTAACATAGTAATATCGCTTGTAATTAAAACAAAATCATAATATTTCATGTTTGACATAAATGTCACCACTCAACATGAAATTACCAAGTTGTATAATTAATATAGGTATTAATTTTATGATATAGTTTCATTCGTAGCCGATTGTCATGGATATTGTTGCTATGTACGTACGTACACATTTGCATGTGGATCGAGAAGCAACATCGCTTGTGAGAGTAGAAGTCCTCTTAGTTTCTGCTAAGTCTGTCCGAAAAGTTTGTAACTTGCAAGTCTTGTACTTCTATCTAGTCTTGTAGATAAAGCAGTTTCAGTGCGATGGGTCACAGTTCATTTCACGAGAGAAGGAGGCTGCTTCAAGCAAAAAGAAACTAAAGACAGAACGTATCATTTTCTTTGTTGCTGAGAACTTGGATTATCTCTAAGAAAAACAGTAAAAGAAAAGCACACGTATAATGTATTGCATTACATATTTTCTCAGTTCCCCCAGTTGATCTGCATAACCCATATATTTTGGCCGCCTAATTAAGGCACCCATTGCTTGGTCTACTTAAGTCCTTAGCATGAGGATTAAGTTCATATGGATATGGAATAAACTCTTATGTGCGGACAATACTTAGGTATTCACTAGTGAGTATCTTATATACTCACTTTAATGATGTGGTCCAATGATATTTTAATACATGTTTTATTATTTTAAAAAATAAAACATATACTATTTAATTTTTCTTGGGCTTTTAAAAATAAGAAACTCATGTCATCTTTTGATTGATTTGACCAAATCAGAAAGTAAGTATATAAGGTACTTACTAGTGAGTACCCAAGTATTATCCATACTAGAATATATTCCTATGACCTATATTAATTGAATTGAGCATTTGTACAATTAATGCTAAAGAGTTACATTTTGTGACACATCCCGACCCGGATGTACACGTGGACACCCAAAAGTCGAATGTGCTGGCCGACACCACGTAGGGTGACGAAAGCCAATTTGAATAAAATAAGGAATAAATTAAACAATTGAATACAATAACAGTCGTACAAGATACAGAATACTGGAAATTTACAATTACAAGGAGATTCTAACGATCTTCATACCACCGGGTCTCGATGTCGATAACTTCAAGCCGCTAAACCTGGAGGGGCGCAAAACAAAAGGGTGAGTGGGCCATAGCTAGTTATTTTGTGAAAAACCTTTCCTTTTTGAAAATACTAACCCCTCGCCGTAAAACAGGTATTAAGTTTCGTAAAACCTTTCTTGAAAACATAATATAGTAGTAGGTAGAAAATCAAGGTAAGTACGGAAATGTACTTACCGTCCGAAACGGGCAGAAAGTCACCGTTCGGTATAAAGTACTTTATCAAAACGTTCGTGAAATAAAGCTATACGGAAAGCTGTAAATCCAATAGTAGTATCCGTGGCATCAGTGAAAATCCGAGATTATAACACAATCCAACTACGAGATAAATGCTCGGTTAGGCAAGACAGACACACGAGTTCATACAGATAAATTCTGTCATGAACAGGCTGGGTGTATAAATAAAGTTACACTCATGTACTACGATCACATGAAGCTGGCGCTAATCGCTATCACCCGAGTTCGAGTCGCCCATGCGACCTAGAACAGGCTGGCACCTACTATGGGTCCATAGTGAGCGTATCGGTGCATGTGATCCATCACGTGAAGGCTGGTCCTGGCCTCGGACAGTACAATAACACCGTGTAAGCCTCCCAAGTTGAGCGTACAAAACATGCCACGGAGTATTTTTAATTAAAATAAAGTGAGGTAATTTCCCTTTTTGGGATAACCTTCAAACAACCACTAAATAAGGTACTCTCGGGTGCCGTACCCGAAATATCAAGTAACTAACCACGATACGCAAAATACCAAGAATACACCATCCGGGTACCAAGGTATAGAAATACCAACTTAATGGTAGATTAGGTGAACCCAAAAATGATAGGAAATTATCGTTTCCAAAGTTCACCCAAATACGGCCCATGGCCCGTCAACGAATATAAGATCCAAACGCATAAATAGGGAATTAAAATAATTAATTCCCTAAACCCTCGAAAGTAGGGTTGGTACGATAATTATAATACGCATACAAATAAATACGGAAACACCAACTTAATGGTGTAAACCCCAAATGGAAATATAGGCCCTAGGCCCATTGATTTCCATCGCCTAACAAATACCAAGTCTACTTATGTAAACGAAGTAACTACTACTAAATACGAGGCCTACCGGAAATACAAGGCAAATACTAAATTAAAGTCACAAAAATAATGTAGGCATAAATTAAGTTTGCTACCAAAGTATAGCAATAATCAATTATAGCATAGGTAAAACCATTTATATAAATAAAACATATAGAAAATATTTAATTTAAGTGAGGAAGGGGCCCACTCACAAATACCGAAGCCGAAGTGGTCCGAAAATACGCTAACGGGAGTCCACGAGTCGCCAAACCTAAATTTGAAACCCACAAATTAGTAAAGTATACGAAATTACAAGAAAAACGGCGTTCGGATACCCGAAAACGGAGTTTCGGGGTCGGAAACCCCAAAACCGCCGCCGTGGGCCGCCGTGCGCCGTCGCACGCGCCGCCACACGCTGCCGTTTGGCCTCACGCGCCGCCACGCGCGGCTGTGAGGTCACACGCGCCCCCACGCGCCGCCACGCGCCGGTGGAAGTCCACCACGCGCGGCCACGCGCCGGTCACGCGCCTCAGGCGCCGGTCACGCGCGGTGACTGACGCCGTTACTGTTCCGTTAAAGTTAACGAAATATTCTAACGGCGTTAGAATATTCCGTTAACGCCGTTAAGGTTAACGGACGGAATATTCCTTGGAATATTCCCGGTCCGACCGGGTTGAACCGATTTGCTGACATCAGCAAGACCGGTCTGACCGGTTCGCTGACGTCAGCGCCGGTCACCTTCAACCTCAGTCCGGTCGCCGGCGTCGCCGTCGCCGGTCGCCGAAATCTGGAAAAATTTGCAGACTTCGAATTCTTCACCATTTTTCGTGCAATTTACATCAAAATGAAGCTAGGGTTTAGGAGAGTTCAAATTTACCTGAGATTGGCCCAAACTCGGTCGGAGTTGGCCGGAGTCGATCTCGAGGTTCACGGTCAAAGATCGGGTTTCACCGATCTCGCCTGGAATGTTGCATGCAGGACCTGGGTTCGACTCCCAGGGTCCCCAGAAGCCCATTTGTGATGATCTGAGGTTCGATCGAGGCTTGGATGGCCACGGTTGGCCGACCAGAGCTCGCCGGGAAAAATGGCCGAGTTTGGTTCTTCACGGATCGAGCTTTTCTGGGTTCGAGAGCAGTCCAGAATTGAAGAAAAAGACGATGGTGATGTCCAGGGGTTGATTTGAGTTCGAGAGAGGGCCATTGGTTTGATGGCAGAACCCGTGGGTGCCTAGAGAAATTCCTAGGTTTCTGCAATCTGGTATTTTCTGGGTTTGAAGGTAGCTAGTGCATTTGAAGGTTGAAGATGACTGCACACAGAGTCGAGCTTGTTCACACGGAAGGCTGGGGAATGAGGTGATTTGGAGTTGGGTGCCTTAAGTGTTTTTCTGGTCTCTCAATTTGCAGCAAAGCTGCAAGCAAAGCTGTGAGTTGGGTGTGAGTGTGAGACTCGGGTAGGGAAAAATGGTAGAGTGAGGGACTGAGAAACAGAGACGAGGCACGGGAATAAGGAGGACAGAGACCAAAATAGGCTGGGCCTAACCCAAAGTATTGGGCCCAAGGCCCAAGTCACCAAACACAATCAAATTAACGTCCGTAGAACGTTCATTCGAACTCCGAATGACGTCCCGTTCGCGCCTACATGCTCGTAACGACGAGCACGTCGAGGAAATACAAGTGAAAGCGTCGTACGAGTTACGACGCAAAAGTCAACCGAAAAGTCAACCAAGGGCAAAATAGTCATTTTGCACCTCCGGGAATAAAATAATATTATTCTCCGGTACGGGCTGTAACATTTTGCATATTGTACATTTAATGCAAAAGGACAACAAATATTCATATTGTGCGTGTGTTAATTTTATTTAAAACAAACGATATTCTAAATTAAATGGGTTTTTTTATTAGCACTCCACGCATTGTTGAATACACTCTATAAAAAATTTGTCATTAAATGACTTATATATTTTAATATGAAATGACTACTTAGGCTCTATAAAATTTTAAAAAAGAAAATTATATATATTATGAATACACCCCAAATCATGTTCAAACGTGTATTCTATATTTCTCAAACTCTGAAAGCCACTTTCATTCTTCATTGTAGAACAAAACCCTAACAACATTCAAGTGATAGAAACCTAGATGTGCAAAAAGTTGAAGAATTATTTAGGCTACTAAATTACTAATATAAAAATTTTGTAGAAAAATGGGAGGAAATTTTACTTTCGTATATATTCCTTTGCTTCTTGTTACATAGTTTTCTAGTCAATGCTGACCCCAATGGAAAATGCAATAGCCAAATCTGCATTTGATAGCCAACCAATTTGATAAGGTAGGCAGAACTAGTTGAATTGATATGAGTTTGATCCAATGTTCTTACACCACTGTATTGTATTATGACTTTGCTCTAAAGTGACAGTGTCATGTTCATTCATCAATCCTAAAAACCCTAATTGATAGAAATATAAACCCTAAATTGGCATAAAAATTAAAGATGTGGGGTGTGAGGGTAGTATGAAAAAATATGTGAGTGTATTAAGATAAATTTTAACTAAAAAAGTATATGTGGGGTGTATTTAGTATGTGGAGTGTAGTCAACAATATGTGAGATTTGAATAAAACAACCCAATTAAATTTATCTAAACTACGAAAGGAGGATTTTAATCGAAACTAAATTCATTTACACTGTTTTGGTCAATCTGGGTAACCTAGATCTCCAATATACATATTGTATTAAAATCCATATGGTAGCGAAATTCCTTATCGCATAAGTAGCAATCTGCACGAATGGTGTAACGACTACCCAGAAACTTTGGACCAAGCTTCAATTCTGTCGGAATATAATTCCTTGCTCGAAGCGGAATCCCGAGATAAAAATACAAAGAGACTCCAAAAGCAATATCTCTTGGGTTAATCAACTAATTCTATAAATCACATAATTATATAAAAATTACTAAAGAATTAATCTAGATTCGTCCAAAAAAATGGAATTAATCTAGATGATTACTATATATATATATATATGTTGTGGATAATATTAAACATTATACCGGAGTTTTGGCCATATTTAATTATGGAAAGTATTAATTTCAATAATTTTTATTTTGATTTAACTTTTATTTTAGGGAACTTTAATGAAAAAGACAATTTTAAACTTTTTTTTAACCAAAAGCACTCTAATAACTTTCTTTAATGAAAAGAGCAAAAATTTTAATCAAAAGGACAAACTTTACCACAACATGATAAAAAACAAAAAGGCCCACATGCTAGAAGCAAAGCCCAACATGCAAGCTACAATTTTTTTTCCCAATCTACCCCTGACAGAATCCAAACTTTGTTAGCTCAAATATATCACTTTTTAATTACGAAAATGCCATTAAAACTTTCATTATTTACAAATATGTCATTAACTCATTAATGTCCAAAGATCACAAGGAATTTTTTTATTTTATATAATTAGCCTAATGCTCCTTATTATAACTTTTTTTTTAGGAAAACTAATGAAAATGACATAAAAACTTTGTATTTTAACCAAAAACACCTTAATAACTTTTATTAATGGTTAGGACAAGCCCAACATCAAACAGCCTGAATAAGACTGGCCCAACCAAAATAATACAAAGTTTTGTAAATTATTTGCTGCCAGTAAGATACTTCCCAATCCTTGTAGTTTCCAAACTGTACTTATTGGATCAGCTTTGACTTGTTCATCCCAACTTGCAATATCTGCATGTAAGAGTCCATCCAATTAATTGTTTGTTAATTTTTTTTAAAATAATACAATTTCTTTTCTTTTTTTTTAAATTGTGGTCACCATTTGTAAAAATAGTGTCACTATTTCTAGAAATAGTGTCACCATTTCTAGAAATAGTGTCACCATTTCTAGAAATAGTGCAGTTTCTCTAAATAGTGTCACTCTTTCTAGAAAAAGTGTCACCGTTTCTCTAAATAGTGTCACCGTTTTTAGAAATAGTGTCACCGTTTTTAGAAATAGTGTTACTGTTTCTCGAAATAGTATCACAGTTTCTAGAAATAATGTCACTATTTCTCGAAATAATGACACTATTTCTATAAACAGTGACAACTATTTCTATAAACAGTGACACTATTTCTAGAAATGGTACAGTTTCTCAAAATAGTGTCATTCTTTCTAGAAATAGTGTCACTGTTTCTCTAAATAGTGTCACCGTTTTTCTAAATAGTGTCACCATTTTTCTAAATATTGTCACCGTTTTTAGAAATAGTGTCACCGTTTTTAGAAATAGTGTCACTGTTTTTAGAAATAGTGATCTCTAAATAGTGTCACCGTTTTAAGAAATAGTGACACAATTTGTAGAAATAGTGACAGAATTTCTAGAAATAGGATTTTGGTTTTGTTTTGGGTTTGATTCCATACTAAATTCCAAAAATAAAAATAAAAAATTCAACAAATACACAACTATTTATATATATACACCAATACAATTATACAAACATAAAATTATCTTCAAAGTATAAAGCAAGAGACGTCGAGTAGAGGTAATTACATTGTAATGGAAAAAGTAACCATCAGACTTGTTCACTACCACTTTGAAATGGTTGGTCAGAAGAGGGATCCTTTGCCCTTTAGTTCCATTGCCATGGGAACACGTTTTGGAGTTGATGCTTTCTTAAATAGTTCAAGAGACTTTTCCTCTGCTACAATTGGGACAACATTGGGAGGAATAATGGGTGGAGGAGGAGGAAGTTCAGGTCCATCGGGATATAAGGGCTCCATTTCCTAAAACCTACTCAACCACAAGCCAATTCCAACAAAGGACGTCAATACAGAGAATTACTCGAGGATACGAAAACATGTATTCTTTCACATATAATTAATCAACAAATCATGACTTTCTTATTAACAGGATCAGGAACTGAGACAGAAAAGGAACCCAAGAAAGCATTCAAGAAAATACAGAGAACGGAAGAGCTTTTTCTCTATTACTTTTGCTACATAATTCTGTGAAATGATTACAAGCACTTCACTCTGTATATAAAGCAAATCTCATATTCAATTAGAGCCAAACACAATTAATTAGTCGTATTCCCTAACAGCCTAACTAAATATTAGTTAGACCGCCGACATGTAATAAACTGAAGTGGCAATCATGACAGACAAGTAAGATGAGAAGAGAGACTGAGGTTGGAGGAACTACCATTGTGGCTGAGGTGAGCTCGGGAGGCGGCGGAGGCGAGTGGGAGTTGCAGTGAGAAAGCTCTAGGAAGATCAAAGATTTCAAAAATGGAGGAAATGAAAACTGAATTGGAAACAACGAAAATAGAGATTAGACGTAGAGATCGAGAAAGGAAGAGAGATTAAACGGGCCAAGGGTTGCCGTAAGGGTAAAATCGAAAACTAGGTATATCATTTTGGTTGGGCTAGTCTTATTTGGGTTGGTTTGATGTTGGGCTTGCCTTAACCATTAAATAAAAATTATTAAGGTGTTTTTGGTTAAGATTCAAAGTTTTTTTGTCCTTTTCATTGTTTACCTTTTATTTTATTGAATTAATATATTTGCTATTGATTAAATTTTCTCCCTGTTATTTTGTATTGAACGAGATTCAACACATTGAATATGGAAATCCGGAGTTGAAGGCAATTCTGCAAACAAATTGTTCCACCATCATCATCAGCAATCCAAGTACTTTTAAAACATGGTCTCAATGTCAATATTTTTTCAGCTTTGATTGCATGAACCTTCACCATGATGCATGAACCCAATTTTCTGCATTTAACGAATTATTGATTTTCTGCAAATATTGTGTTTGCATTAAATTTAATATATTAAGTGAATTGATGATTGTGTGAACGAAGGAAAAATTAGGGTTTTTTCTGTTTTTTTTTTTTGCTTTTTCTGAAAGAAAAAAATTTTCGCTTTTTTTTTTCTGAAAAAAAAAAACCCTAAGCCAAGCCGAACCCGGCTCCAGCTGAGCCTACCCGAGGCCCACTTGGGTCTCTCAACTCTTTCGGCCTAACCCAGCCCCTGCATGGGCTGCCCGTATTCAGCCCCCCTCCCTCCGGCCCCGGCCTACTTTCAAACCAAGCCCATGTTTGGGCCTGCCTTTCCTTCACCCTTTTTCAGCCCATGTGGGCTTTAGCCCACTACCAACTGGCCTGCAACCCAGTTTTCTCCTTGTTTGGGCCTGCAGCTCCAAACTTAATCCACACAAATTATTTGGGTCGTGATTTTCACACTTCGTAGGCCCTGTAGACCTACGTTCATCTACATGTTCACGATATATATGTTAATTTTTATTTTGCTTGTTCTGTATATTGCGTTTGCTTGCAGGTATCCCTGAACTTGAAGTTCATAAATTCGAACCTAAAGTTTCGAATACGTGCCATGAAACTCGAAGTTTCCTTAAAAAATATTAAATACCCATGAAACTTGTAGTTTTCAGGAAAAGTTAAACCAAACCATGTCTTAGAACCCCGAATGTTCTAACTTTTATGATTATGGAGAATTTATTTCCCATAAGCACCAACCACAATCTTGTTCCCTCCATCTAGTGGATTTTCGAACCGTAACAATTTCGACTTCACTGACATGAAAGTTTCTGGCAGAAACTACTTTATGTGGGCACAAGTTGTAAAGCTCCACTTGACTACCGAGAAGCTGAGAAATATTGAAGCCAACAATGATGTGGATAGAGCTAAATAAGCATCCGCCATGATCTTCATCCGAAGACTTATGCCTAAAGCATTGTCAATGGAAGTACCTCGATGACGAGGATTCCATGACTCTTTGACTCACTCTATGAACCGTTCTAATCATGCAAAGATGATATTGCCCGAAGCAAGGCATACCTTGCTCGAAGCAAGACATATCTTGCCTAACGCAAGACATGAATGAACCACATCTGTGAATAGGTACAATTCTGAAGTTTATAGAATCCGATTGAATTTTGATTGGAGAAGATTTTCTCGTCCTTTCATGCCTCTAAAATGCTCATGAAGAAGCACTATAGAGAGCGGAGGTTCACTAAGTTCTCAGATCTGATTACTACCACATTGCTCACTGAAAAGTATAACAGTGAAAGCGGCACCCCAGTGATTCAGCTGGGAGGTACTGAACGGTATAGACCCAGCTTCGGCTGGAGCCTACCGAACGGTATAGACTCAGCTTCGGCAGGAGTCTACAGAACGGTATAGACCCAGCTTCGGCAGGAGTCTACCGAGTGGTATAAACCTAGCTTCGGCTGGAGTTTACAGAATGGCATGCCTTGTTTCGGAAGGGATGAGGTGTATCGAACATAAGGCTTTGCTTCGGCAGACGCCTACCGAATATACTCATCCTTCTTCGGCTGGAGAATATTGAATAGTGGTAGAATCAGGGCCAACCAAGGGGGTGGCATCATGACCAAACACGTGATCCCTTGGCAACCAAGACCTAAAACTTCAAGAATAAGGGACAGTATTCCCGAACCTTAGCCGTGCAAAATCTACTTCCGTTTTGATGGAATAGATCATTGGTTATGCACTTATTTGTGCCCCTACCAATGTTATTAAGGAGTACCATTCCTGTAGTCAATCTGTGAGACTAATTTTGCTTCACCTAACACATATGGAAAAGCATAATTTTGACATGGAAGGCCATGTTGGCCAAACCCCCTATCTTTTGGTTTAAAGTTTTGAACAATTTTTCCTTTTTGTTTGGATGATTGTTTGGTGTTTGTTTTAGTTAGGGATATTGTCCTCGAATATGAGTTAATTGAATCATGTTTCTTATACATGTGGCCGAATTCAATTAACACATGATAAGGTACAAATGTGGGGAAGTTAGTTGTCTGGATGAATGTGCTACTATGCACACTAACTTCATACCTAAATCACCCCTCTAGCAACGAATTCAGGTCTACCTAACTTGATTAAGGGCATTGGCACTGTTCCTCGTTGTATTAAAGGTACTAAATTACCATTAATGGGCTTTATATTCTCCGTTTCAGAAGAACATTATTGAGTTATAAGGATATTTGAGAGAACAATAATCATGAAAACCACTGTAAAAAATAGAGTAAAGTATCTTTGCATCACCTCCAAAATATGAAGCCTAAAGCTATGTTTTGGGGCCAATGGGCTGCTTCCCAACTGAGACATGCCACATATAAGTGTGCCTAGAGCCGGGTAATTTAAGCAGTTTACTCGCTTTGGCACGATCCTTTGGGACATTCAGGTCGAAACACGATGCAACATGCTACATAACGCATCACCTTATCTGGAGTAAGGATTTTTGTGCCTACAAGCACATTTTGCCAAACCTACCCGTTGGGGACATTGGATTTTTATATCATCCTTAGCAAAGTTACTACATAACTCTCTTTTCACAGTGAATTCAAGGGAATAATGTGGACTAATCCAACCAAAATGCGGATCATGTAAATATGGTTTTTGGTTGATATATCGACACAATGGTCACATGTTTGTCCACACACACATTGCTGCTAAACTCATGGATGTTTCTTACTTAAAAGCTCAGCACCCTAATTATCCCATAAAGTCTAGAAGACTGGATAATGCTGGAGAGTTTATATCGAAAAGTTTTTGATAAGTATTGCATGTCTTTTGGGTTTGAAATTGAACATTGAATTCCCCATGTTCAACCCTTAAACAGCCTCGCAGAAGCGATCATAAAGAGCATTATCAATTGATCGCTCGGACCTTGGTGAACGCACCAAGCTTTCGGTTTCTACCTAGGGCTATGCAATATTGTATGCAGCCATGTTTGTCCGCTTAAGGCTCATTGCTACCCGATACTTTTTAGTGTTACAGTTGGTTACTAAGTACGAACCTGATGTTTCGTATTTGTGCATTTTGGGTATGCACC
The DNA here is from genome assembly GCA_018257905.1 of Gillenia trifoliata. Lineage (NCBI taxonomy): Eukaryota > Viridiplantae > Streptophyta > Magnoliopsida > Rosales > Rosaceae > Gillenia > Gillenia trifoliata. The sequence goes on from CM031080.1 coordinate 24,157,613, forward strand.
ATATTGCGCCACCGCAATGTACCAGTATGAGTCCTCAAAGAAGGATGTGAATCATTCTCGATTTTGATTCTCCTTCGAATTAGCTCTTAAGAGCCCTTGCACGCCATCTCATTACTGCCAGTTTGCGGATTGTCACTTCGATGACAGTCTTTCCGCCATTAGGGGGAGATAAGAATGTCAACGTTCCTGAAGAACGGTGCGAATTATCGTGGACGTCCCCACTATGTCTCATCTCGATCCCCATATTCTAGATTTCAGAGTGTTGCTCTAGACACTTTCTCTGATCTAGCTATAGTGACGAGATCACATATACCAACTGCAAACATGCCTGCAAGGATAGACGTACCTAACGGACGTCGAGTCAACATCCCCAAAGGGTGTGCCACCCCTTTTGGACGGCCTGGTATGCCGGCGGCTAGCCAATCAATCTGTCCTCGGCCTGAAGCACGACAGATCACTCGGTTCGAAGGATTCACCTCCCTAGAAGTGGAGAAACATGGCACAAAATGAATCTCTTCCTCGTTCGCTATCTCAACCATTCCACCTCATGAAATTAATCCGGATTATCCCGAGACTTGAAGTTCTTGATCCATTATACATGCATGGATGAGTTACGGAATTCGAATGAGATTATCATCGATGATATTCACGTATATGGTAGCTACCCGAAATAGTGAAAAGCGACGATATCGAACTGCGTTCCGTTGATGAATGTCGACGTAGAACCGATTGGTCAAACTGGAAACAAGCAATCCAGGTCGAACTTGATTCACTTGCAAAACGTAAAGTGTTTTGGGCCTGCAGTTCCTACACTTCCACATGTGAAGCCCGTTAGCTACAAGTGGATTTTCGTAAGGAAGCGTAATGAGAAGAATGAAATGGTGCGATACAAGGCACGCCTTGTGGCTCAAGGTTTCTCTCAATGCCCTGGGATTTATTATGAGGAGACTTATTCCCCCGTAATGGACGTCATAACGTTCCGCTACTTTATCAGTTTGGTAGTTTTCGAAAAACTGAATATGCAGCTTATGAACGTGGTTGTAACGTATCTATACGGATCATGATACGGAGATCTACATGGAAGTTTATGAAGGACTTTCATAGACTAATTCAAATAGTTCTAGACCACAGAACACCCTCTGTATTGAATTGAGGCGTTCATTTTACGGATTGGAACAATCCGGGCGGATGTGGTATACCCGTCTAAGTGAATATTTGATCAGTTAGGGATGTGTGAATAAACTATGCCCCTGCGTGTACAAAACCGAATTTGCTAGAGTTTTAGTTTATGTCAATGACATAAATCTCACTTAGACTCTGGAAGAGCTTGAGAAAACTGCATCGCACCTAAAGTCGGAATTTGAGATGAAAGATCTTGGGAAAACTCATTTTCGTCTCGACCTGAAGTTTCGAGCATAGTTCAGATGGTATTCTAGTTCACTAGTCGAACTACACCCAGAAGGTGTTGCCTTTTAGTACACCCATGACCATTCGTACGCTAGATGCAAATGAGATCCTTGAAAAGGTTGTGGAACCTAAAGTTCTATATCTAAGTTCAATTAGCTCTTTATTGTACTTAGCTCATTGCATTAGGCAAGACATCTCGTTCGTTGTTGATCTTTTGATAAGATACAACACTGCACCTACAAGCTACCACCAAATAGGTGTTAAAGACGTTTTTCCGTTACTACGGATTTGGGCTTATTCTATCCCTACTCATCTCAGAATTAACCACAATCCCTTGGTTATCGGAATGATGCCTACCTTGTGGGATACACTAACACAGACTATCCGTATGTTCCGCATAAGGCACGCTTCCAAACGGATTATATCTTTACCGTTAGGAACACCGCAATATCTTGAAGGTCAACCAAATAGACCTTAGTTGCAACGTCTTCGAGCTCATCACCATACACGAAGCCACCCGTGTACATGGGAGCATATTCAAAGCACCTGTAATTCTTCATCCTTCGTTGAGTCCCAATGACAATCTATGAAGACAACACCGCATGTATCGACCAGACCATAACATGATACATCCAAGAAGTCAACACCAAGCATATTGCGTCCACATCACATCAGCATGAGCATCAAAAGATTGAAGTCAAGCAGATCCGATCCAAAAACAACCTTGCCGACCTCTTCACGAAGTCACTGCCGAAGAAGTTTGTTCAAGGATTTAGCATGCGCAAATTTTCTCATTTGCAACGCTTGTAGTTCTCAGGGGGAGTTTCGTCGAACTCAAGAAGAGTATCCTTAAGTATACTCACTTGACCTTAATGTACTCTTTTTTCTTAAGATCAGGATCATTTTTCCCATTGGGTTTTTGTTGCCTGACTAGGTTTTAACGAGGCACCCATTCTTGGCTGGTTATACCCTTGTGTGTTTTCTTACTACTTACGTCTTGAAGATGTTAAGTATCGACATTGCATTAACTCACTTTTCTCCTTAGACTATGGGTTTTGTCCCGCCTTGGGTTTTACCATAGCCTTTGTGAGATTTTTTACTTTTTTATATGCAAGTTCCTTATATGAGACTCGCGTGTTCTCTATCGTGCCTACGAGACGACTTCATCAACTATTTCTATATCATCTTGAAGATCTGATATGATATCTACTTGAGTATTTGCACACTCAAGGGGGAGTGTTGTGGATAATATTAAACATGTGATAAATGTGATTGTGTAAATCCTCGGTAGATATGGATTGGGATATTCTGAATCTCCTAAAGTTACATTCCTATTATAATTGTACTTGTTTCACTATAAATAAAGGCACTTGGCATGAGGAATATACACTACAATTTCTCAAACCCTTCTCTCTTTCTCTCTACTTTTCTCTTTGCCGCACCCTTCAATAAAATAGGCTACAACAATATATATATATATATATATATATATAATGAGAATCTTCTTTTTTTTTTTGTCAAAATATATAATGAGAATCTAAAGTTATTGGTTCTTTTCAATAGAGAATTAGAGATGAAATATAAATTGATTGTTCATCAAATTCGGCCTTGAAATTTTAATCCCAACAGTCATACACTCCTGCTTACTCAAAATTATAAGCTCTAGCTCAATTGCGTTGAGGTTAGAGTAGGATCTATTGAAATAAAATGATTAGGAGAATGGTAGAAACTTGGTCCAATAATCCCATAGCGAAAAGGAAACAAGGTTTCACCATGCATGGTGTACAAGAGAGTTCACCAATTAACCCTTCTTAAAATGCTTATTGAGTTTGAAATGCAACCACCCATTTAAATAGGCCTTTATCCGCACAAAAAAAAAAAAAATTGTCGATTTTAGTGAACAAGAATCATACTTACTAACAAATTAGCAATCACCTGGCGGCTCTCAAGACCAAATATATAAACATAAAAACGACACACATTTGATGTTCATCTAAGAGAGAAAGAGGGTTCTTAGCGCAGTTAGTCATGAACATTATTTCTTGCATTCGAGATCTCAAATTCGAGTTCCCTCTATCATTATGAAAGAGAAAAAAAAAAAAAAAGAGAGAGATGTTCTAGGGTGGGACCGCACTTGATCAAGTCATATAATAACTTGTTTTATTGTTATATAACTCAACGAACATTGAGTGATTTATAGAGGGTAAGAGGAGTCCTCAACAATTTGTATTTCTTTCCTTCCCTTTGTTCTTGTAACAGAGGACTCTCCTTTTTTTTTCTTTTTTTCTCATAATTTCCCTGAACCTATAGCTTAAGTGGAATTAAAGCTCCCCACCTAACACCTCAATGGAGCATGTAATTAACTTAACATCTTCTTCTTCTTCTCCATCATCTTCTTCTAGCTAAATACCTTCTCACCCATCTCTTGTTTTTCTTTACTTGCAGAGACTTATTTTTATTGTAGCTCTGTTAGCTACTATTTCACTCGTTGATCTTTCTTCAGCCCGCAAGGTATTAACTTCTTGATTTTTTTTCTCTCATCTCTCTAATCGAAAACTGAAAACCCATTTTATATTTCATAAATTGAATTCTGTACTTTTTTCTCAACTCAAAATCCACACCAAGCCATTTTTCTCTGTTTTTCCTCTGTTTTTTTCTGCAATTTCCAGGAGGGACAGAAATGCATCAAGAACAGCGACTGCGACTCAGGATTGCACTGCGAGACGTGCGTTGCAGACGGAAACGTGGTGCCCAAATGCACCAGAATCAAACCCATCAGCCCCATTTCTCAGGTTCCTATTAATCCAACTTCTTTGATTTTTTTTTTGTTGTTGTTGAAGTTTTGGCCTTTATTTTTGTCTCTAACTGTCTGATGGGGTGGTTGTGCATTTATACATGAACAGGTTAAGACGCTGCCGTTTAACAAGTATTCATGGTTGACGACCCACAATTCGTTTGCGAGGTTTGGTGACAGGTCCGCGACTGGCTCATTGATTATTGCTCCTACTAATCAGCAGGACTCCATTACTGAGCAGCTTAACGTATGTCTTTCTTTATTTCTTTTTATTTCTTTTGTTTATATTATTTTTCTCTTGTTGTTTAATTTCTGGATAATAATAAGGAACTTGTTTGTTTGGTTCTCGGGAAATGTTGAAAGAAAAATGATTGAAGAAGAAACGTGTTTTTGTTTTGGCTGAGGAGAGTAATTAAGGAACAAAACAGAGTTTAGAATTCTACGCGGTTGAGCGGTGTTCACTTATCGGTTATATGGCATTATAGTTAGAAAAAGACTTCGACCAAACAAAAAAAAGTTAGAAAACGACCACACACTGCATAATTAAATGAGGTAGATGAAAGTGTGACTTTCTTTTTCTTTAAAAAATGTCAAAAGGAAGTTGTGGAAAAAGTTTTGAATAATGGTAACACCGGCATGTAACGTAAACATTCAAATATTATAACACAGGTGAACAATACGATTAATGTTTTATAATGTAGTATTAACAAGAGTTATAATTTGAGTAGGAAGGTCACAATTACGTGACATTTTCTCAGAATTTGAGTATTTTACTATAAAATTAAACTCTAACGAATATGAAGTAACTCTACGAATGGAATTATAAATCCCCACCAATGTTTTAATTCAATGTTTAGTTAGACATGTGTATATTTTGACTGAATTATTCTGACACTCAGTTTGTCACATGAGGATAAATAGTAACAAACACTTGGGTTATGTACAAGATGTTCGTGTTCTTCCCAAGTAGAGGATAATGTGCTTGTGCATAATAAATATCATTTGGGTTATGGAAATTAACAACTTAGGCGACTTGGCAACATTTGGATCACCACTTGGATTTAAAATTAAGGTTGGATATAGTTGGACTAGTATTAATATGAAATGATATTTTGTAGTTCATATAAATATATATGGGGCCTAATAAGTAATGATGGAGATTCATGCATGTGGGTTGTCACGCTACTTAATTAAGATTTTGATGTGAGAAGGAAATGGACTATGTTTTTTATAAACAACAATAAGTTAATGTACATTAAATTTATCTAAACTACAAAGACAGAGATTCAAACACAGGACTTCGGGTTTAACATTCAATTAAGGAGGACCAATCCAAAAACGAAATAACCGTATGACTAGTCTTTGGTTGGCTGTGGTGACCTATATGTTGCCATGAAAGTTAAGTAATCTAAGATTACAAAAGCACTTGGGAACGAAGATAAAACCTAAAAAGCTCAAAAAGCACTTGTTAGTTGCAATCCAGGAAAAAAAAAAAGCACTTTTTAGTTAAGAAAGAAGGAAAAATGAGTTATGAGTCTTGGCTTTGGCGGCAAGAATAGCCATCAGAGTTGTGCTTTGTAGAACCGTGGAAGGATGGTTCAAGGGTTAGACTTTCTGCTACCTACTGTATTTGAAGATGAAAGTTGTTATGGATTAGGTGTGTTTTGACTTTAATAATCCCCTCTTGGTTGATTTTCTAATGACCAAAAAAGAAGAAATTAAGCAGACTTTGATGATTAAAAGCTCCAGGAAAATACATATGTATGTATACTAGGATGATGACGACAATTACTTGCAAGATGCACCCATCATATTTGCTTTATAGTATAAGCAAGACTCTGCCAAATAACGATAATAAACCGATAAAACAAATTATATAGCTATATGATAAGTTTTCAATTTTTGTGTCCCTTCTTCTAGGGTGTTTGGTTATACACTTAAATTCGTGAATTAATTACTTTTTCCATGAAAAATTATGAGATATGTTCATAAAATCGTATCATCTTGCAGAATGGTGTTAGAGGGTTAATGCTGGATATGTATGACTTCCAAAACGATATTTGGTTATGTCACTCGTTTGGCGGCAACTGCTACAACTACACATCTTTTGTAAGTATTATATATACGCAAAAGGATGAGTTTAATTATGTTGTGATTTGAATAGCTTCACTTTGCAAGCCACATTGGCATGATGACAGTTAATTGGCTAAACGATTTCCGGTTTAATAGATTTCTACATAGATAACCTGTGAAGGGTAAGATATAGATGGTTCTCAAGTCAAGTCTTCAACTTAAAACCTTTATCAATCACTTCGCTAATTGCGACTTTGCTTAGATTTCTTAAAAACATTTCGTTTAAAAATAGCAGTACTAAATCTGCAATCTGATTCATCAGCAACCTGCCATTAATGTGCTCAAAGAAATTCAAGCCTTTCTTGAAGCAAACCCATCAGAGATTGTGACCATCATCATTGAAGACTATGTTACATCACCGAAGGGCTTGACCAAAGTGTTTGATGCAGCTGGCTTGAGAAAATTCTGGTTCCCAGTGTCAAGAATGCCAAAAAATGGCGGAGATTGGCCGACAGTTGATGATATGATCCAGAAAAATCAGCGTTTGGTGGTTTTCACTTCAAAACGAGCAAAGGAGGCAAGTGAAGGGATTGCCTATGAGTGGAATTACGTGGTCGAAAACCAATGTGAGTCCTATCGTTGACTTCGAATGCTCTATATATTTGTATTTTTTGTGCTGAAATTGTGCTTATGTCTAAAATTACGCCGTTTTAGGATTTTATTTAATCCTATAAACATTAATCTTTGACTTCAAAATGCTTAATTCTAAACTCTAAAACGATTAGCACGAGCATGATACAGAAAACACAAGCAGAAGATCCTATTTCTTTGTAATATATAATTGTGTTTTGATTGAAACTGTAGATGGAAAGGGTGGCATGGTTGCCGGATCATGTCCAAATCGCGCCGAATCATCTCTCATGAACACAACATCAAAATCGTTGGTCTTGGTCAACTATTTTCGAGATGCTCCCGACATAACCCAAGCTTGCAAGGATAATTCAGATGCATTGCTTCGCATGGTGAATACGTGTTATGATGCAGCATCTAAAAGATGGCCTAACTTCATTGCGGTTGATTTTTACAAGGTATGAATTACTTTCGAAAATAGAACTTACTAGCAAAAATTAGGTTGATGCTAATTTTTGTATGTGCATAAAATTTTAAATGTCTTCATTTATTCATTTTTCTGTGACCTACCTAATAGAGGAGTGATGGTGGGGGAGCTCCTAAAGCTACAGATGTAACAAATGGTCATTTAGTTTGCGGGTGTGGAACCATTGCTAACTGCAAGGTGAGTAATATATGATATTCGGTTATAATATCCGGTAATGTGATGCATATGTGGTCTTATGAGACAGTTTAATATGTTATGTTATCAAATTGTCAATTTGAATAAGACATTCAAGCAACAATTAACCTAGTTTCTGGTCATTTCTGTTCATGCTAAATGTAATTACGTATTCTTGTGTACACAGGCCAATGTGAGCTTTGGAGTATGTCCAGAGCCTGAGGCTGAAGTTGTCCCAAGAACTGCGCCATCAACAACAAACTTTGGTTATTCGAATACGGAACCAGTTCAATTGCAGTGGTTGTTTGGGACTCTTCTTGTGACCTTTTTCTTGTTAATGTCGTTGTAGATTTTATAACCTGAAGTATTCTCTTCTAAACTCATAACATAATCAAAAAAGCAAAAAGGAATTCTCGTTTCTAACCAAAATTAATCAAGTTGACTGTCAATTTGGTATTTGAATTAGAGTTTAATGGGATTCATGTGTTCCTTAACAAAGAAATATAAAGAAAAACACCATGGCCTCTTTAGCCGTTCAAGCCTTTTGTAATCCTGGTGGTTGTTTGGGACACTTTTGGAGGCGACCTTTTGTCATTGCGCATATGCAGTTATGGGTTTTATATTTATTTAAGTTTTGATGGTTATTTCTTCTTAATTACTAAATTGTTCTACTTGGGACAATTTTGTTGGTGATCACCATGTGATTAACGAATCATATTTACATATACTCCTGTTGCAGACTCAGAGGTATGTATGTCTACTTTGGTTACAAATATAATGGTTGCCACTAGGTTAGAGGTTATGGGAACACTAATATATTAAAGGAAAATTTCTATAGTGCACAATGCTTTTTATAGATATGTGAGTTGCAAATGGTTTATTTTAAAAGTTGATACACCAATACACATATGTAGAGTAGAAAGTCCATAAAGGCTTGACCTTAGACTTGGAGGCTATTATAATGAATGATTTTTTTTTTCCCTTTCATGAAAAAGTGATATTCTATTCTACTCAAATTTATAAGAAAATAAATTTGGACTTAGGTGTAAAGGAGTAGACACGCTGCCCTAACAACAAGCCTAATTGTTTATGCCATATTCCTAACCCTCAAGAATATGCCCATAGAATTTATAAATTGTGAGTGTGCCACTATCAGTTGACAGAATGACGAACAACTTGCGCGCCAAGAAATAACTTCTAATCAGGATATTGTGAATTGGCCGGGGAACTAGCCCATATTGATTTTTTATATGCCTTTGTCACAATAAGTACTTTATAATTTCACTAGTACAATAAGGGAAAACTTAATATAATGCAATAAAATACGCATCGAAACAAAAAAAAATCACAGTGGAAGGAAAACTGTCTCGATGTGCACTTGACAAAATAACAATTATTTCAATAATAAACACCTCATGCACGCTTTAAAGACTCTAGAAGAAGTCGTTCATGTACAATCCCAGGGACGGTGATCTAAATAAGATGATTTTCAATGTAAATATCAACCACAATAGTGATTCTAGCCTTCTTGCAAAAGAAATCTGGTTTGCTCTCGAGTCTGGTGAAGCTATATTGTGACACTAAGGATGCGATTGACATAGCTCATAATCCACATCAACATGATCGTAGCATACATATTGAGGTGAACATATATATCAATAAGGCGAAGCTGGAAGATCATATTGTTCGATTCCCTTATGTAAAATCAAAAGATCAATGGGCAAATATCCTAACGAAGGCAGTTTCAAGTAAAGCATATTAGTGCAACTCACTCGGCAAGTTGGACATGAGCAATATCTATGAACCAACTTGAGAAAGAATGTTGTCGTGAGTTAATTAGTTTTAGCTATATTTTATTATGTGTTATAGTCCCTACTGTAATTAAGTTTCCTATTGTATTTCTACTCATTCATAAAGCCCTCTTGTAAATTCGTATATAGTCTCTGCTATGGAATGGAATAAAATATTAACAACAAAAAAAACATTATAAAGCCCTCTAGTGATTAATTCATAGGTTAACTATATGGGTTAAGCTATACCCCATCCAAAAAAAAATTTCTAACCCACACACCCATCCATATCCAGCCCACTTTCAAGTTCACTACCAACCCATAATTCCGTACGGCCCACGCCCTAAAATGAACAGTGAAATTTTTTGTAGTATGTGAAATTTAGTTATATATTATATTATGTTATTGTTGTATTACATTTACCAGCCACATTTCTCATAGAGATGAAATTTACTTCGGATTCTAACATAAGTAGGTTTAATATAAGTCGTGGTGAAAAAATGTGAACATGGTATCGGTTATAATGAAATATTTGCACGCATTAAACCCTAGCTTGTGCATGAAACTAATATAAATCGATTATAAATTGCATATGGAGATAACAGAATGAAATCTCTGGATCTTGCTCAAACCGTTGAATCGTTACCAATGATGAACACAACCAAGTCACTAGTTTTCATGAACTTCTTTCCCAGTAATTAATCCCAAATTTTATTCGATGTTACAAGGATAATCAGCTTCCCTTACTTGACATGCTCTGCTGCTGGTAATCGGTGGCCTAATTTCATTGCTGTTGATTTTTACTCGGTAAGTACAACATGCAAACTTCAAAATTGTCATATAATTACTGGCAGTTTAAACATGAAAGTGAATGCAATGATTTGATTGAAAACTAGAGTTGACTATGATTAATTTTTCAGACAAGTGAGGGTGGTGGCGCCCCAGAAGCTGTGGATTTAGCCAACGGTCATTTGGTTTGTGGGTGTAATGATATCACTCTTTGCAAGGTTTGGAATGAAAATTTCAATCACAGAAACTTTTATGTTTTCTTTTAGGAAAATTTTGCGACTTTTCGAAAGGGTGAGAATTGTAAGACTTGTATTGGGCTTACATTTATTTAGGAGCTCTAATTGGTTAAGAATACAAGATAGGAAGTAATATTTGATTATCCTGAATTACTTGACGGTGAAGTAAAATAATAATTAATGAAAATATTTATCCAATTAGGTCATGAATTTGGAAAGTACTAAAAATAACACTAAACCAAAGAAAAATAATAATAATGTTATTTGCACTCTCCAATGACTGCTTCAATATCAGTTTCTTGGGGTGACGGGGACCTGCAAAAATGATGCAATAATGAAAGAGGAACTGTTATTTGCACTCCTCTAATGCTAAGTACACTTTTTGAAAATAGTCAGACCGTACAAAAAAAAAGATACGCACAACGGGAATTGATTATAAATTTTTAATCAAAAATAGAAATGAAAGAGGCAAATTTGTAACTGAATTCATTTGTGCATATTTTTCATCATAAAAAAACCCGGATTTATTTCATGTCACAGTGAGAAAATTAAGAAAATGCTAATAGCACTCCCCTAATACATAAAAAGCAGATCAATGGAAACCATTGAGAAATTTAATTCTAGATCAATTTACAATGATTTTGGTTTTTTGTGCAGGAAAAATGACTTTTGGAAAATGTAAAAAGGTTAATGCTGGTGCTGCCCCTGCACCTAGACAAACCCAGATATTGCACTAGTTGTTTGGGACAAGTTTTTGTGGCCAATTTCTTGTCCTGATCATATATATAGACTAAACATTGAACAGCATTAAGACTTGTATAATTCGTGCATATACGTTCTTTTTTTCTTCTCCACCACACAGCCACACTCCAACTTGTGTTTTACTTTGAAATTGTTACTCCCAAGTCCCAACTGTGACAGCCACTAGCATGAGATATTTTTCTAAATACTCGGTTTTCAAATGATACTTTATATGTTTCTCTACTTGTATTATGATATGTGAAGTACCCGATTGAAAACCGAACATTTTGAAAAATTGCTCCACTGACATGAGCATTGACTGGACCAAAAACGAGATGGGTTCGGGACTCAAGTGGAGTTGAATTCTCCATCTCTATTTGTCTTTGGGTCAACCAATTCTTCATATATCTAAAAATTACAAATGGATAAATGCTGCATATTATTATAGAAATTAGATCTTCATATTAGAATAAATATTTTTTTTGTTAAACTATGTTGGAATTATTATTTATATCCTACGCCTAATAGGTCTTCACAGTTAATAAGAATTGTTTGGCTAGGATTCAGTTTTAATGCTATTGCCTGAATCTTAGGGAATAAGGGCTCCTAATATTATCCTTCCGGGCATGACATGTAAACAAAATGGATAGAAAAAATAAACTGAGTTAGACACGAAGATCAATACTCCACATTTTGCCAAATTTATAGACCAAATCTAATAAATGTTTAGCTCAGAGACTAAGGCTACAATTGGATCATAATTTGCTCCAAATTTCTCAAAATATAGATAAGCAGAAAATCCGAACTTGTATATGCACATATTATGTGAGCACAGCAGTCAGCCGACTCATCAACCCTTAACGCCTTTGGAAAGGAACATCTTTGGTTAGGGGCCAAGTACTGTATATAAAAAAGTATGGTGCTTACTGCTAAGTCTTCTAGCTAGGACTAAACTAAGATGCATGAATCAAGGACACTTTGCATGCGTTTAAATAATTTAATCATATGAAATTGTTTTGTACAGGGCTCAAGAAACCTTAATTCCTTTATGTTAGTGGGTTTTAAGGTTAATAATACATTAACATGCACTAATTAAGCTTTGGCTCAATGTACGTCGACCCTTCAGATCAAGCACTCTGATCGAAACCAATATGTTGGTTTAATTAAGCTAATCAAGCTCTAACAAGTACATGGAAATATATACGATTTGTAGGTCGGTGAGGGGTATGTCATCATATGGCTTGTGATTTTTGGACAGGAAAAATAAAGGAAAGCACATTCTAGAGCATTGAAGTCGATTGCTCGCGAAAAGCTATGCGCAGGCATAATATTTAATGTTTCCATGAGTAATATTCTCTTAAAATATATATACATGAGTAATTAACGTTCAAATTTATAGTCGAACAAAATAATATATTAGAAAATGTTGACCTAATAATAATTTTTCTTTCATATAAATAATACTGAGATAGGAACAATTCGAACCCTAAACTTCAAGTGTGAAAAAAATACTTTTAACGTGTAATACTTTAGGTGTGAAAAGATACATTTAATCAAGTAAGTTACAAATTTCGTGCTATCCTTCTAAACTAAATGAGCAAACTGAATGATCAAGCACTATTTGTCATTTGGATTTTTTGCAAGGTGAAAGATCTTTTTCCTGCGCAAAAGAAAAATGATTCTCATCTACCCAATGACATTCAACACCTATGACAATGGGTTCTCCAATTAGATACATGTTTATAATTACCAGTCATGCTCAAAAAAAGCCTTCTAGAAATCGCACATATTAAAGTAATGTCCAATTAAATCCAAGTCCCTAGTACGTAATATCCCTGTACATATATGAACTCACAGATTTTCCACTCGCCTGTTTATATGCGCAGCAACATTTAATTTATTGAAAGCAACCCAGAATTATACGATTTTGGCACTTAATTATGTATTTATATATACTTATATACAACAAGGCCATTCCTAAGTTTGACTGCTTGCATCATAATCCACATGCTTAATTATATGTGTATATCAAAACATTATCCATAGCCAGCCTTCATTGATCTACTCATTTGGTACAGACACTATGCCCGTGCGTGCATGCGCCATATATGTACGTAGAGCTTAATTAAGGTCATTATCTAGTGGTGTGTTACGTTTTATTTATTTATTGTTGGTTGGTTGGGAGGAGATAGAGCTTAAACTACTCCTCACCCACTTATCCATCCTAATATAATCCAATTATCCAAGTCAAAGGTCCAAGTACAGAGTAACGATATGCCTTAACCAAAACACACAAAACAAAACAAAAATAAAGAAAGAGAATAAAGTAATGTTTTTCAAGAGTTTAACTAGGCCTCTTTTTAGGCTACTAGTATTACAATCGAATTGTATTTTTTTATTTTTGTAAGTAAGAAATTTTCGGTTCAACTTTATAAATGACAAATTCAATACTTAATTATAATTCACTGATTGTGTACTTTAGTTAGAATATCATTCTCCTCATATTGTTGTATACAAAAAAAACTTCTTTCTAAAAAAGAAACAGCTTTCTATTATTATTACTATACAAGCGATAACTAGGAAGGAAGAAATCAAACTCGAGACCTTGAAGGGTTGTATCCCGACCCGGATGTACACGTGGACACCCAAAAGTCGGATGTGCTGGCCAACACCACGTAGGGTGACGAAAGCCAATTTGAATAAAATAAGGAATAAATTGAACAATTGAATACAATAACAGTCGTACAAGGTACAGAATACAGAGTATAAACAATACCAAGGAATTTAAAGCTTCGTCATACCACCGCCTCGAACGTGGACAGCTCCAGCCACTAAACCTGGAGGGGCGCAAAAACAGAAGGGTGAGTGGGCCAATAATAGTCATTTTGTAAAAACCTTTGTTTTCTGAAAATAGTAACCCCTCGCCGTCAAAATCAAGTAATTGGTTTGAAAACCGTTTCAGAAAACGTACTATAATAGTAGGTAGAAAACGAGGTAAGTACGGAAATATACTTACCGTCCGAAACGGGCAGAAAGCTACCGTTCGGCATAAAATACTTTACCCGAAGGTTCGTAAAATAAGGATCTACGGAAAATCCGTAAATCAAATAAATGCCCTCGTGGCATTAGTGAAATTCAGTGGTAACACCATAATATAAAACTATAAGGTAAACGCTCATATACACAATCACGTGAAGCTGGCGCATCTGCGCATCACAACAAGTTCGAGTCGCCCATACGACCTAGAACAGGCTGGCACCTACTATGGATTCATAGTGAGCGTTGGTGCGTGTGAACAATCACGTGAAAGTGGTCCTGGCCTCACAATCCAAGACTACAAGATAGATGCTCGTTTAGGTATTGCAAACACACAAGTTCATACAGATATATTCTGTCATGAACAGGCTGGGTGTATAAGTAACAGTACGCTCGTGTACACAATCACGTGAAGCTGGCGCGTATGCGCATCACAACGAGTTCGAGTCGCCTAGGCGACCTAAAACAGGCTGGCACCTGCTATGGGTCCATAGTGAGCGTATAGGTGCGTGTGAACAATCACGTGAAGCTGGTCCTGGCCCCGGACGGTACACTAAACACCGTGTAAGCAACCTAGTTGAGCGTATGAAAACATACTACAGAAATACTCTACATAAAACCAGATGGGGTAATTTCCCTATACGGGATGCCCTCAAGCTAATCAATATATATATAGTATTCTCGGGGCCGTACCCGAAATACTAAACATATAGTTAATATACGTGAAATACCAAGAATACGCCACATGGGTACCAAGGTATAGTAATACCAACTTATTGTCAACCTAGGTGAACCCAAAATTCGGTAGAAGTTTACCATATCTAAGGTTCGCCTAAATACGGCCCAAGGCCCGTCAAACGAGTATAAAAACCCATAATCGCAAATAGGTACTAGTAGGGAATTAAAATACTTAATTCCCTAAATTCCCTAAAATATGGCCGAATCGATACTAGCAATATGCGTACAAAATAATACGGAAATCACCAATTTAATGGTATAATTCCCAAATGGAAATGTAGGCCCAAAGCCCACTAATTTCCATGGCCTACCGAAACTAGTAAACCGAGTAATAAATTAATATAACAAGGTCTACTAAAAATACGCTATGATTAACCATTTAAAACCACAATAATGATGTAGGCAATAAACCAAAATATAATTTCCCAAAATAAAACACATTTAAATAATAGGGAAAGGGCCCACTCACAGATACCGAAGCCGGGAAGTCCAAACGTACGTCCTCCGAGCGCCAAGGGTCGCCAAACCTATTTTGGAACACCCAAGATTAATAACGTAATTGAAAATACGAAGAAAACGGCGTTCGGAAACCCGAAAACGGAGTTTCGGGGTCGGAAACCCCAAAACCGCCGCCGTGGGCCGTCGTGTGCCGTCACACACGCCGCCACACGTTGCCATTTGGTCTCACCTATATGAGACATCACCGGTACGGTGATTAATCTCATAAAGGTAACGAATTAACTAATTAATTAAACCTATCCTTTGTTTTTCTCAATTTGGAGGTCCAAAACACCTAGAAAATTAACATGCATACTACCCCGAGGTAGTACACGTTGTCACGAGTCGACCCGTGAAAACAGAATCGAAATTGGACCTCCCACGCGCCCTCACGCGCGGCTCAAACGCGCCAAGCCGCGGCTCCACGCGCGGCTCACGCGCGGCTCCAGCGGTTGTCTCACGCGCGCTCACGCGCGGCGCCACGCGCGGCTCACGCGCGGCTCCACGCGCGGCTCAGCCGAGCCGGTCAGCGCCGGTCTGAGCCGGTTCGCTGACGTCAGCAAGGCCAGTTCGACCCGGTTTGCTGACGTCATCGCTGACGTCAGCGCCGGTTCTCTGGTCTTTTTCCGGTCGCCGTCGCCGGAAACTGGAAAAATGGCCGGAAAACTGGGGATTTTTCAAAGCTTCATAACTTCTTCGTTTTAAGTCCAAATTGGACGATTCAAGTACCAAAATGAAGCTAGAAGTGAGGAGATTCAGAATTTACCCTTTTGGGGGCCGGTCACTGGCCGGAGGTGGTCGGAATTTGGCTCCAAAGTTTCGGCCAAATCACAAACTTCACGATCTCGAGGTCTCCTTCACTCGCAAGCCCTGGGTTGTGATCCCAGGGTTCCCAGAAGTCCGTTGGTGTAGTTTTGGAGGTGATTCGAGGTTGAAATCACCGGGAAAAGGTCGAGGGAAATTCTCGGGTTTTTCACCGTCGACATCGAGTATTTGGTTCCTAGGTTTCTAGGGTTGCTGGGTCGAGCACTGGCTCGGATTGGGTGGAGAAGAAGGTCAGTGACCTTCTCTGGCCAAGGGATGGCTCAGAGAGGAAGAGGGAGGGCACGGGGTGCCTTGAGAAATTTGGAGCTTTTGCTCCTTGTTGTTTTGTGTTGCAGAGAACACACGGGAGAGAGTGAAGGACAGAGAGTCAAAAGACAGGGGACAAGGCCACATGGCCTGCAGACTATTGGGCCCCAGCCCAAATAAATCCAAAACTGCCCAATTTGAAAATACGGGAAACGTTGAAAAATCAACGCCCGTAAAATATTCGTTCGGGGTCTGAACGACGTACGGCTCGCGTCTACGCGTTCGTATCGACGAGCACGTCACGAAAATACAAGCGAATGCGTCGTACGAGTTACGACGCAAAAAGTCAACCGAAAGGTCAACCAAGGGCAAAATCGTCATTTTGCACCTCCGGGAATAAAATAATATTATTCCCGGGACGGGATGTAACAGGTTGCATACTCTTTTCTTTCCTAGAAATATCAAGTAATGTATTTGAATAATATGTTACAATAAACATTACATGTATAGAAACATTTAGATTTAGTACAATGTTACACTTACCAACTTTTTATTCCAATTTTTTTCCCACCAATGCATCAGAAGCACTCTATTTTAGGAGTGATATATTCCTATAGTTTCAATTATGCATCACAATTTGAAATCATATACAAGATGCTTGCTATACAAATTAGAGGGAGAGAGATGGGTTTGGGGTATTGGTTCATACAAGTGGTGTTGAAAAACTATTTATGTGTTTGCCAATAACAAAAGAGAAACCCTTTTTCACCTTTTCTTTATGAAAACATATAAAAGAAAAAAGGGGTTATTTTGCATGATAGAACTAGAACCTCTCTAATGACATCAAATCACCTCTTTATTCATTGAGTTGAAATTTGAATCAATACCATGTACACATTTTGGTGTCTTGTAGCTTTGGCGAAAAACAAAAGGGCCACGTTGAGAACCCTATGCACACATACAATCCATATAATGGACCACATCAGCATCCCCATCAAAGTTGACACGCGGTGGCCACCCACGTGGAAAGATGACTGAATTATTTGATACATGGGAGCATTGGACCACAAGGATAAAAACCCTAGGCCTAATCACAATTCACAAGCGACACCAAGTTTTACCTCTATGGATGCCACCAAAATATTTGAAAATTTATAATAGATTAATGGAATCACCTTCAATTTCCCAAAAGTTAATTTTAGAGGCTAAAATCAAGTTGCTGCTTAGTTAATAATTAATGCATGGATTATGGACAACTCATCCACTATCGAGACATGTAAGACCTCACAGATGTATCCCCTTAGAAATTAGTAAACTAATCTTGCTAAAAGGTGGGCTTTCAAGCACTTCATGATTTTTTACCAT
The DNA here is from genome assembly GCA_018257905.1 of Gillenia trifoliata. NCBI lineage: Eukaryota > Viridiplantae > Streptophyta > Magnoliopsida > Rosales > Rosaceae > Gillenia > Gillenia trifoliata. The sequence continues at coordinate 24,175,442 of CM031080.1, forward strand.
ATTTAATTCTGATAAAGAAGATTTGATTAGTTGGTTCATTACTTTATTTGATTAAATTAGTAGGGGAATTGTTGCTCCCATAACATAAACAATATCTGTTGTGCACTAGGTTAATATAGAATCAAAGCAATTGCATGAAAGCAATATGATGGAATAGTTTTTTTATGCTAACGGAAAAAGGCAGATTCGAATTCACACATTTAGTTCTAGCTCCATACAGTAGAAAATGTTATATCATCAAATTATTAATTTGGCTGAACTTTTTAAACAAAAATTCGTCTAATCAGTAATTCAACATCCATGTACAATATAACATAGTTTTCTCTTTAGGGTTTAGCAAACTTATATTTTATGCTGGAATCATTCTTAGTATTAGTAAATTTTGGTAGAAAGGAGACGGGGCTGGGAGTTTTAGGCTGCAATAATTCTTTTCTTTTTGGAAAAAGTAGGTGCCTAGCATACGCAGATTGATGAAGAGCTAATTTCGCTTAATTATTCTCTGATTTTATCAACAACAACAAAAAAGAAGTTGATATTATATATGTAAAAATACTATATAGCTAGGATAATGGTCTTTGTTAGACTTGTAAATTACATATTCAAGCAAAAACTTAGTTGAATGATAGGCCATATTAACATATGATAATATAAACACATTAGAGTATCTCTAGATCTTCTAGAAAACATTTATTATATGAAATATAGCGAATCTTAGATTGTAGAGATTCCATTCAAGTGTGCAAAAGTTTGCCTAAGATTTTGATAGGTTATGTTCGTTTTCTGTTGGAAATTTAGTACTACTGTTTGATTAAATTGATTAGATTGTGAACTTTGCTTTATGACGATTAAGGATACATGATGTCTAATAGACTAGTAGTCCATGTCACTAGGAGGGGCTTTTTGGTAGGAATTATTACTTTCTAGGATATCAAATTAGGAAACGAAAATTTCACTCACAAAAATAAAATTTATTGGTTTAGGTTCTGATGTGACAATGAAGTCAATTAGTATAGTGTGTATATATATATATATATTTATATCAGCTATAGTAAGCTATATATAACAATATGCTTCTTTACGTGATCTTCCACTTAGAGCAAGTCCAGTGGGCACAATTGCTGGGAAGAAGGTGGATTAAACAGGGTCCAATTGTCCGAGGGAGGAGGTCCAGAGGGGGGAAGTTCGAGAGAAGGTGGAGGCCCGAGCAAAGGTCCCGTGAAGAATTGACTGACCGAGCCACCCAGTGGGTGTGACGTCATGGCTGACGTCAGCCTAGCGTCAGCCACGATTTTAAATTTTTTTCTGTCAGGCGCGTGCACCTCATGCTAGCTTGGGGCGCGTCAGCCGACATCTGTTAGCGGGTGGGGCCCGCGAACCAATTTCGGTCAAAGTTACCGTTGGGAAGCCACGTGGCTTCCCATGGACCGTGCGATCTCAAAGGCTCTTTAATTTGGGCCGTTAGATTTGCAACGGTAATAAAAAAAAAATCTGATTTAATATCAACTGTTGGATCTCAGATCAACGGTTGATATTATTCTCCTTTATAAATTAAAAAAAAAAGTTTTAAAATTCAGAAATGTTACTGTTGTGACACGTGGCACAATCTGGAGTGTTGGAATTCAATTTTTTTAAAAATCCAACGGTAGAGATTAATTAGTTGAATAAAAAATTTTAAAAAATTGTAAAAAATATATAAAAATCTGGAAAAAAATTTTAAAAAATTTGTAATTTTTTTTTTACTTTTCTATAAATACCTTGGCATTATCATCTACCTTACACCACAATTCCATATTTTCTCAACAACTTTCAACCACATTCCTATCTTTCTCTCAAAGTTTCAATCCATTTTGTTTCAAACAAAATGACTACTGGTGCAGGTACGAATTGGACGCTTCTTGAAGATGTTGCGTTGGGTGCTAGCTGGGTTCAAATCACTCGTGATTCGGTTTCGGGTAATGAGATGCAGTTGCGAGAAATGTGGAGTCTTATTCATACCTCTTATCTTGAGAAAATGGGTGGGCAAAGAACCAAAGATTCGTTGTCCAGTCGTTAGAAATTACTTAGCCAATCGTTTAGTACGTGGAGAGACGCCTTGACACAAGCTAGTGCTAATCTTCGAAGTGGGGAAAATTTAGCGGATCAGATAACAATATATTATTTATTTCTTTGTATTACAGAGAACAACAATAGGAGGAAGGGTGGAAGCCTGGAAGGGGTTAGTGGGTTACTCTCTTTTGAAGAAAGGAAACAAATAAATAAAGTATATGATTCCTGCTGCTTCTTTTTCCGAATTTTTTTACTAAAGTATATTTTACAAGATTAAATATAGGTTGACTAGCTAAACATTCACAATAACGTAGAAAGAAGGGAAAAGAGGTCCAGCATTTTGTAGGAAAACAAGCATGCACTACTTTTTTTCCACTTTATATTTGGACAATACTTAATTATATATCTCATTAGAGGTCGACTTTTATTAAAGCCTCTTTTGTTGAGGGGTCTCCTCTCCAGTGGCAGTAATGGATATTGGTCTCCCACATTCCCTTTCAAATGCTATTAGTTAAGTGATAAACTCACGATCTAATTACTAGGTGGCTAGGAGCTAGAAGACATAACTTAAACACTAACTAACTCTTGCGGAATACAATCCTTCAAAAAACTCAGCAAGGTCGATACTCATTACTCACTTTTGGTTGAGTCCTAATCAATCGAATTGGTATAAAATATAATAGATAAATAAATAATTTCTAAATAAAATTGGGTGGTGGTCGATACTCAATTTTTTCCTCAAATGCTCCTCTATATAATTTTTGCCAACATGAATGCTCAAGTGCTAACTAGTTAGAAAGTTAATACGATGTTAATTACTCATTTAGGTCTACAACGCAGTTTAATCTCTCAATATGAACTACTCATATTTTCAGAGTCGTTTCAATGTAAACTAAGGTTTAAAACAAAAATGAAATGAGGTCTTTCTAATTTAGTAACTTTATATGATATTTTTACAACAACATAAATTTGAGGTACATCAGATTGGATTAATGAAAATAAGAGATATTTGTCTTCTTCTTTTTAATCAAAAATATTATGAATAATGAAAATTTAAATATATATAATAAGAGTATGAAGAAAATATGAGGCCTAATTTAAAGTGAGGCCCAAGGCATGTGCCTTGGCCGCTTTGCCTCTGGGCCACCTTTGCATTGTTCAAATCTTCATTCAAATATTATTCTTGTAAAATTTAACATCAGTTGGTCATAGTTATGTCCGTAACTAACACTTTTTTGTAGGAGTGAATTTTTGTAATAATCATGTTTCTTTACAAATGTAACAAATGTGGAGAATCTTAATCTGTGTATTCAACTTTTAAGCCATGTTACCCTTTTCCATCTCTTTAACGTTGCGCTGGAATCAATTTTAGCTGAGCTTATTACTTCATCTTTTTTGAAGTAAAATATTAAATTATCCGCATACCAACTTATGTTAGAATTCGCTTGGAAGTGATTTTAAAATAGTTGAAAGCGTTTTTAGTGAACATGTTTTTAAAATCAATTCTTAGTAAAAATGTAAATAACTCTTGAAAAAACATTTCAAGTACTTTTGAAACTTAAAAATATTTTTTCAAAAAGCATTTTGATCAATCATTTTAAAAAAACTTCCCAACAAAATTTTTAATCTCCTCTCCCGTTTCCACACTTCACGTGTTAGGTTTTGTGAAGTCGGAAGCAATCGGACAAAGTTATTACATGGTGGGGGCTCGGAATTCCGTACGTGGGACACTGTTGTCAAAGCATGCGGTCAAAAGGAATAAACGAGACCTAGCTGGAAACACGTGCGGCCCAAGTAAAAGTGCACGTGCAATGTGAGAGAGAGAGCGCACCGAAAATAGTAAAAATTCAGGGGTGACATGGGGCCGAACCGGCAAGCTGGTTAGTGCCCAGTTGACCGGGGACAGGAGGGTCACCACCAACTCACTCACAAAATTTACAATGGGGCATGGCTCGTGGGGCGCACTGTCTCTTAACCCACCCGTGTGCTGGCTAAACGACGCCGTATGTTGCTCTGCCTCTGCTGCTATTGCTGTTCATCTCTGACTCAACTTGGATTTTTATTTCGGATTTATCCGGCAGGTAAAACTGCAACTGAAACAGTACTTTTGTTTTTTGTTTTTTATTTTTTAATTTAATTTTGTTTGTGTTTGTGTTCCCACTGGTTGATGGTTCCCATTTTCCACGAGTTTGCCAAACATATGCTGTACTGGGAATTTTTTATGTCCTAAAAAAAGGAGGAGCTCCTTTGGAAAAGGGGAAAAAAAGACGGTGAAAACTGGAAATTTTGCACAGTGCTACAGTGGATATATTGGTTGAGGAAGGATTGTCATTATCCCATGTGTCACCTTCTTTTCGAATTTATGATATTTAAGAGGACTTGAGATAAATATTCCAATGACACATATCATGTTAAATTCAACTAAAACTAATAGAGAATCAAATTCATAATATCTTGTATTTAATTTTTACCTTTGATTCTATTAGTTTTAGTCATGTTTGGCGAGAGACTAACTTTATGGTTGATGCTTTAGTCAATTATACTCATTATATCCACCTCCCCCTCATGTTACCATGCGTTGTTGTATGGTGATTTATGTACTGGTGGCATCGTGGCTTTGTTCTTTAATTTAGTTCACTTCCTTTAAAAAAAAAAAAACCCATTATAACTTGTAGATAAGTGAGGTTAAATTATGTTTGTAAGTTAGCTCAAGTGATGAAAGTAGGTGGAAAAATGAGTTAGAATTAAACTAAGTACAAAGTTCAATTCATAAATCAACAAAGTTTTTCAAAACTGAATGCACATTATTTTTACTAATTTAATGACAGATCTCTATCACAAATGGATTGATCCCTCCTCCTTATTTTGGTCACTCAATTTCAAAACTGATTAATATTGTTTTTAAACTTTACTATCGCACATCAATGTCGTCTATGTTTTCTATTTCAGTCAAATTAATATTATATTAGTGTGCTGACATGACACAAACATGAAGTCCCAGTCATTCCCTTGTTTTCCAAGGTTTACGTGAGCTTACACCTACTTTACACTATGAGTAACTCGATTACTATCTTTAACTTTAACTTATGTATTTTCTTAACAAATGTATATAATCATTGTTAAATTCTTAAGATTCCAACCTAGGGATAAGAGTGGTTAGGTAATTCTAGCAGTGTTGAGAGTATAAATTCCACATCGGAGAAACAAAGGACCTTACATGTGCTTATAAGTAGTTAGGCTACTCTTCATATTGACAATTGATTTTATGGTGGAACCTCAACTTTCTTCATGCAGGCCATAAAAGTGGGGACTGGCTACAGTGCTCGCAAGCATTGAATGATTACACCCATCTCACCCTCCTTCCCCCCCTCTCTTTTCCCTCCTCCCTCCTTTTAATGGTGAGATCGGTGTGAGCATTCAATACTTGCGAGCATTGTAGCATACTCCATAAAAGTGTGGTTGGGAAGCAACTCATATGATCCCTTACTCATTTGGTTTGTGACCCTTGGTGCCCAGTGCTCACAATTTTTTCGATGAAATACTTAAGAGAATTTCCCAAAGCTTGCTACATGCGAAGTTTTTCGTCTTTAAATCCTTTGTTGGTTTATAGAGATTGTCAGGGAAGATATATATGTAATCAAATAATTCATTCTCTTAAGTTGACCCGTAAATTTCATTGCTTCTTGAATTATTTCTTTCTTTTTTGCAACCCCACATTTAAGAGACGAACTTTGTAGACCGTGACAGATTTAAGATTTGATTTTTGTCATAATCTCACCTTTGAGTAATGAGTATAATATGTATAATTTTCTATGAGATTTGTTTATTTTTGACATTGCTGGCATTAGCGTGCAATTGAGTCGAAGTTCTAGTAGTAGATGATCCAATTCCAATTTCCAGCAATTTGTTTGGTCCACTTGAGGTCCAACTTTCATACAACGTAGTATCAAATACTATGAGTATTGGATGATTTGAATTCACGGGATCCACATGACTCATATCATCCAAAACAATCCACGTCATCCAATGTTCGTAGTATTCCATACTACGTAATATGAAAGAATTTTCAGTCCACTTGATCAAACAAACAAAACATATCGTTTCTTTTTCTCTCTTTCTCTTTCTCTTGTCTTCGAGTCTTGACTGTCGATGTTATCCACACGAACAAGTTTTTGTGGAGTGTGAGAGACACCCTGGACCCGGAAATTTCTCTCTCTCTCAGTAATCTGTTCATCTTTGACCTTTGACTGCCCCACTACCACACTAATATCACAACTATTTTCAAACCTAATTATAGTTTATCCACACTACCTATTGTATACGTGCTTCTACCCTCTTATTTTCCTCATATTTCTATTATTTACTGTATAAATCCATATCATTCCTTCCTTGCTACACTATGAAAGTTTCACTTTCTAAGTGTGAGTGTGCCTTTGCTTATGTTGTGAGCTTCACCAATTAACCTATATTGGTGGGGGGAAAATGATTGCGGCACATGATTTTCTTCTTTTGCATATATCGTTTTTTTCTTTTGCCATAAGTAGTTAATATAGAAAGATTTTATGAGAAATGGGTAATAAATAAATGAAAATCGTTTTTTTCTAACTGAAGGAAATTCTTATCACCCACTCTTCCATAGGGTACAAAGTTGTAAAGTGCGAACTTACAAGTAGAATACAAAACATATTATATGTTTTCGAGAGAAGTATAAACGTGTATGGATGCCATCCTTATTTTGCATCTTGATCAATTGGATTGGTACTTTGTATATTTCGATGTGTCATATTATTTGGATTAGTGTTGTACTAGAATAAATCCAAGTCTCAATCTTCATTTGAGAGTTCGCCTATTACATACAACTTTAATTGCACTAATTCAATTATGGCATCTACACTTTGTTCCTTGATAGGATTAATGGTTGCATCTAATTTTCAATTTCATACTAGTTTAGTTAAATTGGTTGTTGTATTACAAAGGTGCGAAGCTGTTACATCCCGTCCTTAATTTTATTGTATTTTATTTCCTGAAATTGTAAATTTACCAAAATGCCCTTGTTGGGCCAAGCGGAATCCTACTTGGACTTTTGAATTCTCTTTGTAATTTTGTACTTTTATTGTGACCTTTGTCTAGTACTCTTCGTTACGAACGTGTGAGCGCAAACGAGACGTCATTCAAATTTGTAACGAACTAGTTATGTGCAAGGGCAAAAAGGTAATTTGTCATTTCCTGTATTGGTTTTCTGTAGGCTGTTTTCTGTGTGCTTGCATGAAAACTAGAGTGTTTTGCACACTCTGAATGTCTGAATGCATGCGTGCTTTTGGACAAAACTACGTGCAAATTTTTCTATAATTTTGCCTTCTTTTTGAGATATTGTTTCCGGTTGTGGGATTTCAGCCACTCAAACTCTGCATCTCTCTCTTGTCACTCTGTCACTCTAACTCTCTCTTTATGTGTCTCCCTCCCATGTTCTGTAGACACACACACATACACACCCAAAAATTTTGTCGAGAGCTACCACCACTACCACCACCATCAAACCTCACTCGAAAACCACCACTACAAACCTCCTTCACTCACCACCATTTCCCTAGAGCCGAGCCCTGCAACCCAAACTCTGAGCCTCGACTGCACAAAAACTCCGGCCAAGTTTCAAAGTTTTTCCGACAAGTTCTCATCGATTTGGGACTCGATCGACCTTGTTCTTTCCACCAAACGACTCCTCGTGAGTCTTAGACTACCATTCAAGCTTTGCATGCAAGAAATTGCCTCGGGTTCAATCAAAACGATACCCTCCACTTTCGGCTGGGAGCTTTCGTTGGATTTTCCAGCCACATCTGGCCACTTTTTGGAATTATTTAGGTAAATTCGAGTTCCTCGTCTCTCTAGCTTTATTTTGACATATTATGCGTGAAAAATGGTTGAGATTTGACCCTGTTTTGATCTTGTGAAAAAATTTCGACAAAAAACCCAGATTCCGGTGAACCTCTGGCCGGTGGTGGCGAGCAGCGGTCAGAAGTTGCAGCAACGACCGGAAAGCTGGCGTCAGGAAACCTGGTTCTGACGTCAGCCAACCCCATCCAAATTCAGTTGGACTGGAAATATTCTAAAGGTATATTCCTTTCCTAATCGACGGTTGTAACATAATATTTCCTAACGGGGACAAAATATTTCGTAACGCCGTTAGCACATTCCGTTAAAAACCTAGAATTTTTCGTTAAAGTTAATGGTGTGCCGTTAACTTTAACGGTGCGTGTAACCAACCTTTGGCTGGCGCGTGACGCTCCGTACAGTCCTGTGGCAGCTCGCGGCGGCGTGTGAGAGTGTGCGTCACTTTTTCGATATTTTTAACTCCCGAAACGAGCAAACAAAGGGGATTTCAAGTCTTTTCCTTAGTAAAATTCGGATTTGACTTGTTTAATGAGTAGTTTAGTAATTTCTCATATAGGTGAGACCTACTCCGAGGAGTAATGAGGCTAGGCTAGACACAGCGGCTACAACCCAGCAATTTACTAGTGAGTGGGCTTGTTTGTTTTAAATTATATATTGTAGTATGTGTTTATGAAAGATGTTTTGTGATTATCGAATATCATGCCATATTTCTTAGAAATTATAAATGATTTTACTAAATATCCTTACTTCATTTTACATGAGTTTTAGAAAGTACTGTTGGCATGATTGTACATTTATTATTGTTACTTATCATATATACTTGCACGGTGTTAGTACTGTCCGGGCCAGGACCAGCTTCATGTATATGTTCACATTGCACCGACACGCTCACTTTGAATCCATTGTAGGTACTAGCATGTTCTAGTTGTTTTTGCATCTAGAACTCGTTGTGATGCGCTTAGCGCCGCTTCACGTGCATGTAGTACTAGAGTGTAATCATAACACCCAGCCTATTCATGTGGCTACTTTTTGTATGAACTTGTGTGCCTGTATTTATCTGATAAGCAAAACTTGATTTACTTATGCTATTTAACTATTTGAGTACCTGTATCCTTTAGAGGGTTGTTTCCAACGCCCAGTGATTACTTTATTAATTTATTACAATTGTGTTTTGGAAATTACTACGGTTTTACAGCGAGGGGTTACTATTTTGAAAAGCAGAAAAGGTTTTAGAAAAACTTTACTTTTTTGGCCCACTCACCTTTTACGTTTTTGCGCCCCTCCAGGACTTAGGAACTGAGCTTGGCAGACAATGATTGTTGGCACCAGCTGACTTGTACTTCCGAGGATGTAGGAAGAGTTTCCTTACTTTGTTTTGGTATCCATTCCTCGGGATGGGAATATTACTTTTCTTATTGCACTTTTCTATGCTCTGACACTACATGTTTGTAATAAAGGGTTCAACCCCACTCTGTACACTCTTCTTTTTCTATTTTGTAAATTTAGACTTCAGTTTTAACTTTTTCATTCAATTCTTACATCTTTTCCATGTCATGACTTCGTCACTCATTCAGAGTGATGGTCAACATGCCTCGAATCCAGTGTCCATGTATATTCGGGTCGGGGTGTGTCAGAAGCTTTTTTGTTGTATTCGTTGTGCTAATTGTTAATTATGTTCAAATTTCTTCAAGTTGATCAATCTGTTATCAAGCTGGATAGCCGTGTGCCACTATTGGTTAAGTCGGCATCATCCAAAGCCTCTGAGCTAAAGCATGACAGGTTGTAGATACTACCTCGAGCTGTGCTAAATTTGTTCGTCTATCGTATATATATTTAGAATTTTCTACATGTTTTATATGGTTTTAAAACCCACACTCTCGTATGGGCACTTTTACTAGTCAAAACTAAATATTACTATATCGTTTATGTTTTGTTGTTGAAAATTATTTATCCGTATTTGGTGCCACGCTTGAGTCTTGTAATAATTTCTTTTCAATAATATCAAATCATTTATTCTAAGAAAAAAATCTAAAAAACATGAGTGTTGAGCTCATGATAGCTAGTTTGAACATAATATGTTTGAACATAATATGTATGAACTTAAGCTTGTTTTTTGTCAACCCTTTAACTATTGGGCTACATATGTGCTTTACCGTAGTTTCTTCCAAAAAACGTGACACTAGTTATATTTCATGGCATTATCTCACCGATTACATGTTAACTGAAAACTATTTGATCTATTCTTTACCGATGACATCTCTTATGACCTCGTTTGGAAGTGCTTTTAAAATGATTGAAAGCGCTTTTGGTGAAATTGTTTTTGGGTTCCAAAAGCACTGTAAGTGTCTTCTGCCAGAAGCACTAGTTAAGTGTTTTTACAGTATTCACTTGCATTTTTACTAAGAATTAGTTCCAAAAGCATTTTCATCAAAATCCCTTTCAGGCATTTTAAAAGCACTTCTAAACGAGCCTTATATATGCAAAGTTTGTCTGTTTAAGTAAATTCTATTACAATCGCTGATTACATTTTATCTCTTAATATCTTTTTTTACAATTTATCTTAATCATTTTGAATCTAAAAATCATGTGTTTTTTTTTCTTCTTAAAATCACTTGTTTACTTGAACTTTGGTTGAGAGGGAAAATTTTTTAAATGTCATATGAACTCATACACATTGTTTAATTTGTCATATGAACTAAAATTTTAAGCAATTTGTCATATGAATTTTCTGAAATCATTAATTTGTCATTTGACTCTTAACTACTTTAAGTTTTTCATCCAAATTAATTCATGTGCCTTGCACATGACTTATTTTCAAGGTTATTTCGGAAATTTCAACTTCCCACTCGATCCCCTTCAAGATCATTTTGGACATTTCAAGGTTATTTCAGGCATTTCAACTCTTTTTTTTTTTCAAAGGACATGATTGACCACGTTGAATTCTCAAATCTTGTAGTTTGTTAAACTCCATGTTAGTGAGCCTAATATACTTTTTTAGTAGTTCACCATAAGTTTTTCAAACAAATGTGAAGTTTTTTTTACTAGCTAAAATTTATGAGTTCCTACCAAAGAGAAGTAGAGAACTTCTGAAAATGAGGTCAAAAGTTCAAAACCAATTTATTCTCCTCACCCTAGACCTGACAATTTCATGCACGACCCATTAACTTGGCACAAAATGACACGAAAAAAAAAAGATTTCTAGTCGGAGCTTAATGAATCGGGTTGTTATCGGGTAAGCCCGTCAAGCACCCATTAAGATAACTGGTTGGTCCAAGTCTACCCGCAGGTAACTTATTTTAACCCGTTAAGAGAAATATTATATTGGTAATTTAAAATAGTAAAAGAAAATCGTAGGTAGCTCTCAAATGTTCCAATACAATTTTCCTTGATAATTGATGAAAATGGAAAGGTTTGTTGTCAAACCAACAACATGCAAGCTTTGAATATGATCGCAAAATTCTTACTTTTGAGAAAGACTCCAGAAAGTTTATTTGTAGTAACATATTAATGTGTTTTCACTAAGTTCTTTTTGGGTATGTAATATTTGAATGAAAAATATATTTTGATGTAATAAATATATTGCATGTAGATGTAGTACTTAACAAAATACTAATGTTTTTATTAATTTAGTGACACATCCCGACCCGGATGTACACGTGGACACCCAAAGATCGGGTGTGCTGGCCGACACCACGTAGGGTGACGAAAGCCAATTTGAAAGAAATAAGAATTAATTTGAATAATTGAATGAATTTAAGGTCAGTGTACACAAATGTACGGACGGAAAAATTAGAATAAGTAACTGTTGTACAAAGCACCAAATACTAAGTACAGAATACTGAGTGTTTACAATTACCAAGAATTTAAACACTTGTCATACCACCGCGCCGCGACGTCGACAGCTCCAGCCACTAAACCTGGAGGGGCGCAAAAACAGAAGGGTGAGTGGGCCAATAATAGTCATTTTTGTAAAAACCTTTGTTTTCTGAAAGTAGTAACCCCTCGCCGTCAAAATCAAGTAGTTGGTTGGAAAACAGTTTCAGAAAACGTACTAATATAGTAGGTAGAAAAACGAGGTAAGTACGGAAATATACTTACCGTCCGAAACGGGCAGAAAGCCACCGTTCGGCATAAAAAGCTTTACTCGTAAGTTTGTAAAATAAGGATATACGGGAAACCCGTAAATCAGATAAATGCCTCCGTGGCATCAGTGAAGACCAATGGTACAATCACAATACTAAATTATAAGATAAACCGCTCGTTTAGGTATAGCAAACACACAAGTTCATACAGATAATTTCCGTCATGAACAGGCTAGGTGTATAAATAACAGTACGCTCGTGTACACAATCACGTGAAGCTGGCGCATATGCGCATCACAACGAGTTCGAGTCGCCCAGGCAACCTAGAACAGGCTGGCACCTGCTATGGATCCATAGCGAGCGTATAGGTGCGTGTGAACAATCACGTGAAGCTGGTCCTGGCCCCGGACGGTACACCTAACACCGTGTAAGCAACCTAGTTGAGCGTATGAAAACATACTACAGAATATTCTACATAAACAAGGTGGGGTAATTTCCCTATAAGGGATGCCCTCAAACTAAACAATATATAACTAAATGGAAATGTAGGCCAAAGCCCACTAATTTCCATGGCCTAACGAAATACCGAGTCGATCTAGTAGACCAAGTAAATACTACGAAGTACGAGGTCTACCAAAAATACGAGAGCCAAGCTAGTAAACCGAGTAATAAAATAATATAACAAGGTCTACCAAAAATACGATATAAATATCCATTTAAAACCACAATATAATGTAGGCATAAACCAAATATAATTTCCCAAACTTAAAACACATTTAAATAATATAGGGAAAGGGCCCACTCACAAATACCAAAGCCGGGAAGTCCAAATGTACGTCCTCCGAACGCCACGGGTCGCCAAAACCTATTTTAGAACACCCAAGATTAATAAAGTATTCGAAAATACGAAGAAAACGGCGTTCGGAAACCCGAAAACGGAGTTTCAGGGTCGGAAACCCCAAAACCGCCGCCGTGCGCTGTCGCACGCGCCGCCACACGCTGCCATTTGGCCTCACGCGCCGCCACGCGCGGCTGTGAGGTCACACGCGCCTCCACGCGCCGCCACGCGCCGGTGGAAGTCCACCACGCGCGGTCACGCGCCGGCTGGTCGCCGGTGACACGCGCCGTTACTGTTCCGTTAACGGCGTTAAAACTAACGGACGGAATATTCCTCGGAATATTCCGGTCCGACCGGGTTGAACTGGTTTGCTGACGTCAGCAGGACCGGTCTGACCCGGTTTGCTGATGTCAGCGCCGGTCATCCTGACCTTTTTCCGGTCGCCGGCGCATGTCACCGGTCGCCGTCGCCGAAAACTGGAAATTTTGGCCGGAATTCTGGTGATTTTTCAAAGCTTCATAACTTCCTCGTTTTAAGTCCAAATTGGACGATTCAAGTACCAAAATGAAGCTAGAATTGAGGAGATTCAGAATTTACCATTTTGGGGGCCGGTCACTGGCCGGAGGTGGCCGAAATTGGGCTCGAAAGTTTCGGCCAAAACTGAAACTTGTCGATCTCGAGGTCTCCTTCACACGCAAGCCCTGGGTTGTGATCCCAGGGTTCCCAGAAGTATAAAGGTGAAGTTTTGGGGTTAAATCGAGGTTGTTTGTCGACGAGTGTCTCGCCGGAAAAATCCCACGAATTGGGTTCTCTGGTTTCTGGGTTTGCAGAGGTCTAGGCTGGGTAAAGTGAGGCCAAAGAAGACGATGGTGAGGTTGGTGATCTCACCAGGCCAAAGGTTGGCTCAGTGAGAGGGAGGAAAGGCACGGGGTGCCTAGAGAAATTTGGAGCTTTTTGCTCCTTTGTTTTGCAGAGAACCAAGGAAGAAGAAGAAGGGGACACGGTCAATGGCCCAGACAAAAATCCCAGATTTTCAGGGATAGGCCACATGGCCTGCAGACAATTGGGCCCCAGTCCAAACTGCCCAAAATTGTCCAAAAATAAATTACGGGAAACGTCGAAAATCAACGCCCGTAAAATATTCGTTCGGAATCCGAACGACGTCCCGCTCGCGTCTACGCGTTCGTAGCGACGAGCACGACAAGAAAATACAAGTGGAAGCGTCGTACAAGTTACGACGCAAAAGTCAACCGAAAGGTCAACCAAGGGCAAAATCGTCATTTTGCACCTCCGGGAATAAAATACTATTATTTCCGGAACGGGATGTAACATTTAGTATAAGATTTTTTCATTTGATTATTTTGAAAAAATATATTGTTCTTAGTGGGTGAAGCTGGTTAGGTCGGGTAACCTGTTAATTTTAACGGGTCGAGTTTGGATTTGAGTTTTTAAACCGATTAAGATAACGAGTTTGGCACGACACGATATGTTAAGATAGCAGGTATGACACGAAAAATGACACAAACATGGCAAACACGACCTATTTGCCAAGTCTACCTCACACCTAGTGTACATATATCTTTGTATAAAAAGAATAAATAAATAAATAAACATGTGAAAATTGAGGTCAAAAGTCCAAAATAACCTTATTTTGGACAAAAAACTTAAAGAAGCTAGAGTGAGATGATAAATGAATGACTTCAGAAAATTCATATAACAAATTGCTTAAAATTTTAGTTCATATAATAAATTAAAAATGTGTATAAATTCACATGTCATTTCAAAAATTCATATGATACATGTCATTTGCAAGGCGAATGAAAATGAAACATTTGAGTCACAAATTCTATTTCAAACTTACTTTATATGTTTATTTTTGTTTGGACTATGATTGGCTGAGCAACCAACTTAGTTGAAGCAATTACGTGTCGCACATCGATAATCTGTCATAATCAATGCACAAAATCGAAAAAGAACAAGATGGGAGGACTCTCCCTCACTTATAAAAGGAGACAATTCGCCCACTTAGAAGAGGGATGTGGCTTCAATGCTACGAGTGTTTTAGTCGTTACATTTGATTTTCACAATTGGTTAAATATTATAGTTTCAATCTCAACCATTCATTTTTCATATCATTCAATGTTACATAGTATATTGTAGAAAAATCCCTTAGATTAGAACTCTAAATAATTGATCTTTTGCTTAAGTCAATTTCTTGTATAATGTGTTCATACCCGTAGGGTTAAACTCAACTTTAGAAATCAAATTAGATGAGTTTGTATGTAAAAAAAAAAAAATGAACAAAGGTTGTACCCCACATTTGTTAAAGTTAACCTAAATTATTTTGTATATGTAATCCTTAAGAAAATCCTTTACAATTAGTTTACTTAATTTTCTTGAGACACATAAGATTATCTTCATGTACATAATTTATAAGTAATTATCCATATCTAAATTTTATCAAATCACGCAGACCTTGAGCGTATTCACATTGACTAAAGAGATGTGCTTTAGCCTTTCGTCATATATTTTCTGACACATCCCGATCCCGGAACGAGCCAGGTGTCGGAAGTGCTGGCCGACACGCGTTAGCGTGACGAAAGCCAAAAAGAAAGTTGAAGGATGAAATAAAGAATAATGAATATTTAATTGAATAAGATCAGAGTGCGGAAAACAAATTTAATACAGTCGTAGAGGAAATCCCTACATTGTCATACCACCGCGCCATCGACGTCGCAAGCTCCCAGCCAACTAACCTGGAGGGGCGCAAAACATAAAACGGTGAGTGGGTCAAAAAGCAAAGTTTGATAAAACCGTTGTTTTCAAAAGTTTAGTAACCCCTCGTTTGAAAACAAGTATAATTTGAGAAAATACGTCATGCCCGTAGGCATGAACCTCAAAATACTGTCGTGAAAACATGCGGGTACTCCCCGCTAATACTTTACTGACATTTGCTCACCCATATGTAAACACACATGCCCAAGGGGCTAAATTCCACAATGAACAAGCTAGGTATACAAGTAATACGCTGAGTACTACAATGACGCGAGTCTAGCGCTAAGCGCTGGTGCACAAAGTGCAGTCACACAAGCTCGAGTTGCCTAATGCAACCTAGAACAGGCTAGTACCTACAATGGATCCAAAGCTGCGTAACGGTACTGGTAGTGACTACTCCAAATGTCAAGGCTAGTCCTGGCCACAAGACTGAGTACTAATACCTGGGGTGTATACATCTAATGATGAGCAACAGTATGAAAACATGCATGGCAATATAATACGAATGTTCTACCTCCAACAAACGTATATGATATGCAACTACGCTAACAGTTAAAGAAAGCGTTGAAAAACCATACGTATATATATACATTTATCAAACAAGGACCCACTCACTCACCTGTAGGCAGCCGGGTCGAAGTACCCCGTCCTAGGTAGCCCCGGTAGTCCTCTGGATAGGCCCCACCTATATGAGAAATCACCGGTACAATGATTAACTCAAAAAGGTAACGAATTAACGAATTAATTACACCTATCCCTTGCTTTAGTAATTTGGAGGTCCAAAACACCTTAAAAATTAAAATGCATACTACCCCGAGGTAGTACACGTCGTCACGAGTCGACCCGTGAAAACAGAACTCGATTTGGACCTCTCACGCGCCCTCACGCGCGGCTTGAAGATCGGAGCCTATGGCTCCACGCGCAGCTCCACGCGCGGCTCACGCGCGAGCTGGTCAACTGAGCCTGTGAGCCGGTCAACTCGGCTCGGCTCAAGCCGGTCAACACGGCTCGGCTCAAGCCGTCAACGCGGCTCGGCTCAAGCCGGTTCGGTCAATGCTGACGTCAGCAAGTCCGGTCTGAACCGGTCTGCTGACGTCAGCAAGGCCGGTCCAACCCGGTCCGATGACGTCAGCGCCGGTCATCCCTGCCAGGATTCCGGTTGCCGGCGCCGCCGCCGGCCGCCGCCAGCGCTGCCATCGCCGTCGCCGGAATCGGGAAAAAGTGGCCGGATTCTGGGAATTTTCAAAGCTTCATAACTTCTTCGTTTTAAGTCCAAATTGGACGATTCAAGTACCAAAATGAAGCTAGAGATGAGGGGAACAAGATTGTACCATTTTGGGGACCAAAAACTGGCCAGAAGTGGCCTGAAATTGAGGAAGAAGCCACGGTGCAAAAAGGCCGATCTGGTTTCTTCAATTCTTGGCCAAACGTGATCATCCAAAGCTTGAACAAGGTACTTGGGACATCCAGGAGTCCAATGGTGATCAGTTTGATGAGTTTTGGGCTCGGTAAAGGTTAGGGGAAGGCCACGGGGTGGCTTGATCAAAATGGTGAAGCTTTTGTTGTTTTTGTTTGTTGTGCAGACAGAGAGCACGGGAGAGAGTGAGGGACTGAGGGTCAACAGACAGAGGACAAGGCCACATGGGCCAACAGGGGTGTTGGGCCCCAGCCCAACCACCAAACTGTCCAGAAATATATAATACGGGTAACGTCGGTAATCCAACGCCCGTAAAATATTCGTTCTGAGTCCGAACGACGTACGGCTCGCGTCTACGCGTTCGCATCGACGAGCACGTCAAGAAAATACAAGTGGATGCGTCGTACGAGTTACGACGCAAAAGTCAACCGAAAAGTCAACCCAGGGGTAAAAACGTCATTTCCCACTTCCGGGAATAAAATAATTTAAATTTTGAACGGGCTTTTACATTTTCGAGTTTAAATCTCTTCCACTGTAATTTGGATTAGTTTAAAAGGATGTACTTTAGCCTTTCGTCATATGTTTTCGAGTTTAAATCTCTGCCACTGTAATTTGGATTAGTTTAAAATAAAATACAATTTGTATGAGAAAAATTTGTAGAGAATCAAGTATTTGATGAAAGGGAGGATGATGAAATTTTGCACAAGAAGAAGAGCACGAATGCAAAAGACCACCACCCACCCATAATGAATGAATGATGCTCCTTGCCCAATCAATCTCCTAAAACAGTGACAGGCACACGTTAAAACAAATCCATGATGTAAACAGGAGTAAGATTTTAGAAATGCGTCTATGAGAAATTGATATACAGGGAGGTCCCACCCCAGTGGTCCAGTCCACACCATTCCATTTGACCAAACCTTAACCTAACCAGGGTCACACTGTGTCACGTTTCCCCAACGGCTAAAGCCTCCTAGTCTCGTGTCAATAAAATAAAGACAAATATAAATTTTTATACATAATTTATTGTTTTATTGACACGAAACGCCACATAGTGATGTACACGTACAAGTAAGTTGTTCTGCCACCAAACACAACACACGTGTGGCCAAAGTTGGAGTCGGATGTATGCAGAAAGAGAAAGAGGTAGAGCCTTCTAGCCCCTGTTGGGTATGTCTCTCTGTCCACTTGGTCTAATATAAAAGCAACCATATACCCAGCAAAGCGTAACTTAGCCGAACCCAAATCAGAATTTGCAGAGAACCTCTCAGATTTAGCAACCAACACAGAGAGAGAGAGACAAATGCCTGGGAGTTTAGAGCCGTTGGATTTGGGGGTACAGATACCATATCATTTCAGGTGTCCCATATCCTTAGAGCTCATGCGCGACCCCGTCACGGTCAGCACCGGCCAGACCTACGACCGTCCCAGCATCGAGTCATGGGTCGCCACCGGCAACACCACCTGCCCCGTCACCCGGGCCCTGCTCTCTGACTTCACTCTCATTCCCAACCACACCCTCCGCCGCCTCATCCAGGAATGGTGCGTCGCCAACCGTTCTTTCGGCGTCGAGCGCATCCCCACTCCCAAGCAGCCCGCCGACCCGACCCACATCCGCCACCTTCTTGCTCAATCCGCATCGAATTCCAACCCGTACTCGACTCGAGTGTCCGCCCTCCGCCGCCTGCGCGGCCTGGCCCGCGATCTCGACAAGAATCGCTCCACCATCTCCTCCCAAAACTCCCGCGAAATTCTCGTTCAGCTCGTGTTCTCCGATACCGTTTCTGAATCGTCCGAGTTGACTCACGAGGCGCTTGCGCTTCTCGTTCTGTTCCCGCTCCCGGAGACCGACTGCGCGGCGGTGGCGTCGGACCCAGACCGGGTCGCCTACCTGGCTCACCTTGTGCAGCACCCGTCCATGGAGGTCCGAGTCAACTCGGCTGCGTTGATCGAGAACGTCCTCGCCGGGTCGCGGACCGCGGAGCTCCGAGCTCAGCTTAGCAATGTGGACGAAATCCACCACGGCGTCGTTTCGATTCTCCGGAATCCGATCGCCTACCCGCGCGCCCTCAAAATCGGCGTGAAGGCGCTCTTCGCTCTGTGCCTAGTGAAGCAGACCCGAAACAAGGCCGTATCGGCCGGCGCGCCCGAAACGTTAATCAACGTATTGGCCGATTTCGAGAAATGCGACTCGGAGCGTGCACTCGCAACGATCGAGCTGCTCTGCAGAGTCCCCGACGGGTGCGCGGCGTTTGCGGCGCACGCGCTGACGGTGCCGCTGCTGGTGAAGACGATTCTGAAGATCTCGGACCGCGCGACGGAGTACGCGGCCGGAGCGCTGCTGTCGCTGTGCTCGGCGTCGGAGCAGAGCCAAAACGACGCCGTGGCAGCGGGGGTTCTGACGCAGCTGTTGCTGCTGGTGCAGAGTGAATGTACGGAGCGGGCCAAGCGGAAGGCCCAGCTGCTGCTGAAGCTGCTTCGGGATTCGTGGCCCGAGGATTCTGTTGGAAATTCAGATGATTTCGTTTGCAGTGAGCTCGTAGTGCCGTTTTGAAATTTCGTTTCTTTTTAATTTTTTTCATTAATTTTCTTAATCTTGTTGTGGCCAATATTTCTGAGGGGGTGCGGCAAGCAAAGGGAAGAGAGAAAATAGAGAAGGCTTGAGGAATTATTCTGTATTGTGATGATTAATTCCTCATGCCAGGTGCCTTTATTTATAGTGAAAGAAGTACAATTACATTAGGATACTAATCCCATTCAGAACGGAATAGCCTAATCCATATCTACCTAGGATTTACACAATCACATTTAACACATGTGTATTTTATCCACAACACTCCCCCTTGAGTGTGCAAATACTCAAGTAGATATCGCATCAGATCTTCAGGATGAAAGTTGATGAAGTCGTCTCGTAGGCACAATAGAGAAACATGCTAGTCTCAATCACGGAACTTGCATATAAAAAGAAATAAAAACTCTCACAAAACCTGGCTATGGTAAAACCCAAAATGGGACAAAAACCCATAGTCTAGGAGAAAAGTGAGTTAATGCAATGTCAATACTAAACATCTACCGGATGTCAGTAGGATGTACACAAGGGTATAACCAGCCCAGAATGGGTGCCTCATTAAAACCTAGTCAGGTAACAAAAACCCAATGGGAAAAATGATCCTGATCGTAGGGAAAAAGAGTACATTAAGGTCAAGTGAGTATACTTCAGGATACTCCCCCTGAGTTTGACAATATTCCGAATGAGAAACTAACAATGTTGCAAATCAGACAATTTACGCATACCAATTCCTTGAACAAGCTTCTGAAAAGTAGACTTCGGCAGTGACTTGGTGAAGAGGTCGGCTAAGTTGTCCTGGGAACGGATTTGCTTGACTTCAATGTTCTGATACTCTTGTTGCTGATGTGAGAAGAAGAACTTCGGCGCAATATGCTTGGTGTTGTCTCCCTTGATGTATCCTTTCTTGATCTGGTCAATACATGCGGCATTATCCTCAAAGATCGTTGTAGGGACATCAACGACTGAAGAAAGCCCGCAATTGCTTCGAATGTGCTCAACAACAGCTCTCAGCCAAAAACACTCACGAGTAGCTTCGTGAAGGGCGAGAATCTCAGCATGATTCGAAGAGGTGGCAACTAAGGTCTGTTTGGTTGACCTCCAAGATATTGCGGTGTCTCCAACGGTAAAGACATAACCCGTTTGAGAACGTGCCTTGTGCGGGTCAGATAAATAACCTGCGTCAGCATAACCAACAAGGCAAGCATCATTCCGAAGACCAAGGGGGTGTGATCTATTCTGAGATGCATAGGGATAGAATAAACCCAAATCCGTAGTACCCTTAAGGTAACGAAGGATGTCTTTAACACCATTCCAGTGTCTGCGTGTGGGCGCATTGCTATATCTTGCAAGAAGATTAACAGAGAAGGAGATGTCCGGTCTAGTGCACTGAGCTAAGTACAATAAAGCGCCAATTGCACTTAGATATGGAACTTCAGGCTCCAAAACCTCTTCCTCATCGTCTTTAGGACGGAAGGGGTCTCGTTTTGCATCTAGCGATCGGACGACCATAGGAGTACTCGAAGGTTTCGCTTTATCCTCATTAAAACGACGTAACACCTTCTGGGTGTAGTTCGATTGGTGGACCAGTATCCCAGCCGAACTATGCTCAAGCTCCAGGCCTAGGCAATATCGAGTTTTCCCAAGATCTTTCATCTCAAATTCCGACTTCAGGTGCGACGCAGTTTTCTCAAGCTCTTCGGGAGTCCCAATGAGATTCATGTCATCGACATAAACTGCAATTATCGCAAATCCGGAATGTGACTTCTTAATAAACACGCATGGGCATAATTCATTATTCACATATTCCTGACTAATCAAATACTCACTCAGACGGTTATACCACATCCGTCCGGATTGCTTTAATCCGTAGAGTGAACGCCTCAATCTAATTGAGAGGGTGTTCCGTGGTTTAGAACTATTTGATCCAGTCAATGTAAGTCCTTCAGGAACTTTCATATAGATTTCCGTATCAAGATCCCCATATAGATACGCAGTTACCACATCCATAAGCTGCATATTCAGTTTTTCGGAAACTACCAAACTGATAAGGTAGCGGAACGTTATGACGTCCATTACGGGAGAATAAGTCTCCTCGTAATCAATCCCAGGGCGTTGAGAGAAGCCTTGCGCCACAAGGCGTGCTTTGTATCGCACTATTTCATTCTTCTCATTACGCTTCCTTACGAAAACCCACTTGTAGCCAACGGGCTTCACATGTGGTGGTGTAGGAACTACAGGCCCAAACACCTTACGTTTCGCAAGCGAATCAAGTTCGACCTGGATTGCTTGTTTCCAGTTTGACCAATCGGTTCTACGTCGACATTCATCAACGGAACGTGGTTCAATATCATCGCTCAGCATGATATCAGTAGCTACTGCATATGCAAATGCATCGTCGACTATCATCTCATTCCTATTCCAAAGTGCATCCAAGCTAGCATAATGGACCGAAATCTCACGATTTTCGGGAGGCGGATTGGTCTCTTCAAGGACACTACCATAATCTAGAATAACCTCATGCGTTGGAAAGGATGAGTTGGCGATGGCAGGATTCGAACTAGTTTCACTAGTTAGTGCCGTGGGGTTCCTCTTCCGGGGTTGTGAATCCTTTGAACCAACAGGTCTGCCACGCTTCAGGGTAGGAGCAGATGATTGGCTAGCCGCCAGGGTACTGGGCCGCACATCAGGTACGGCCAAACGTCCTTCAGGGGCGTTTCGTCCTTCAGGGGCGATGGTTCGACGTACGTTTGGTACATCTATCTTTGCAGGCACATTCGCAGCTGGTATATGTGATCTCGTCACTCTCGCTAGATCAGTAAAAGCATCCGGCATGCTTTGAGCAACGCTCTGTAGATCTAGGATTCTTTGCACCTCAGTTTCAGACTGAGCAGTGCGGGGATCTAAATGAGACATAGTGGGGTTAGACCACGACAATTCGCGGCGTTCTTCAGGAACAACTATGTTCTTATCTCCCCCTAACGACGGGAAGACTGTCTCATTAAAGTGACTATCCGCAAATCTAGCGGTAAAGAGATCGCCTGTCAAAGGTTCTAAGTAACGAATGATCGAAGGGGAGTCATAACCGACATAGATTCCCAATCTTCGCTGAGGACCCATTTTAGTACGTAAGGGCGGCGCAATTGGCACATAGACCGCACAACCAAATATGCGCAAATGCGAGATGTCGGGCTCGTATCCAGTTACCAACTGGAGCGCAGAATATGGTTGGGTCAATACGGGTCTCAGGCGGACCAACATTGCTGCGTGCAATATTGCATGGCCCCATGCAGATATCGGAAGTTTGGTTCGCATTACCAAAGTCCGAGCGATTATTTGAAGGCGCTTAATAAACGCTTCTGCTAGGCCGTTTTGGGTGTGAACATGGGCGACAGGATGTTCAACTTCAATCCCAACTGACATGCAATAGTCATCGAAAGTTTTCGATGTAAATTCTCCAGCATTATCCAGTCGAATCGACTTAATCGGATAATCAGGGTGGTGAGCCCTCAGCTTAATAATCTGAGCTAGAAGCTTGGAGAATGCAGCATTTCGAGTGGACAGGAGGCACACGTGCGACCAACGTGTGGAAGCATCAACCAATACCATAAAGTATCTAAATGGTCCGCAAGATGGTTGAATAGGTCCACAAATGTCCCCCTGAATCCTCTGAAGAAATTTGGGAGGATCCGTTTGGATCTTGTGTGTCGATGGGTGAGTGTTTAGCTTACCCAAAGAGCACGCTTGGCATGAGATAGTGCGAAGAACGAAATCCTTACTTCGGGTAAGGGGATGCCCGTGTGAAGTACTGAGGATACGGCGCATCATAATTCGTCCAGGGTGTCCCAAACGGTCATGCCAAAGCAAATTTTCCAGTGCAAGGCCACTGCTAGGGCCGGCCACATGGTGGCTTTCCAGGGAGCGAATGGTTGTTATGTACAAGCCATTTGGAAGGCGCTCCATCTTCTCATGAATACGCTTCTGGCCATATTCATAAGAAGTTATGCACAGGAATTCAGTCCCATTTTCTTCAGAAGTTTCAGCGTGGTAATTATTATCTCGAATATCTTTAAAACTCAACAACGTTCTTCCGGAACGCGGAGAATAAAGTGCCTCTTTAATGGTTAACTTTGTACCATTGGACAACATTAATTGGGCAGTGCCATGCCCCTCAATCAGGTTGGATGAGCCTGAAAGGGTTGTCAGAGGTGATATTTTAGGTATGAAGTTAGTGAAATAGATGCGTTCACGCAATATGGTGTGCGTAGTTGCACTATCTGCCAGACAACTAACTTCCCCACAAGACATACCTAGAAATAATTTAATTGAATTGGTCACTTGAATAAATAAAAATCATTCATTCAATTAATTCGAGAAATAATTTCCATAAAATAATATCCAAAATTTAAAACTAAATACCAAACAATCGTCCAAACAAAAAGGAAAAATTGTTCAAAAACTTAAACCAAAGCTAGGGGAATTCGGCCACATAGTGGTTCTAGGCCACTAGTGGGGAAAATTCGGCCAACATATAGGCCTTATGTGTAAAAAATCTAATTTTCCATCGGAGCGTTCGCTTCTTGAAAATCAGAAATCTCCAGAGTAGTATCTTCGGGATTCTCCACATGAGCGAGATTAGTCTCTATGGCTTTACGACTTGAATGGTACTCAGCAACAGCGTTAGCTGAAGCTCGGCAAGTGCGGGACCAATGGTCTTGAGAACCACATCGGTAACACAGGTTCGCCGCTTTGCTCTTAGTCTTGAAGTTTGAGGCTTTGGGAGCAAAATTAGTGCGCTTCGGGGCGTTATTTCCTCCCTTGGATGGGCCTACGCTCTGTCGACCTTGGGCTTGTGGCTTAGGTTTAGAACCCTTGCCTTTCCCACCACTACGCTTCCGGCGTTGGTTTTGGCCTCGATTCTCGCTAGAGTGTGCTTCAGGCACAGCGGTCGAGCCATTAGGTCTAGCTTGATGATTTTTCATCAACAGCTGGTTTTGCTTTTCAGCAAGTAGTAAGACAGAGATCAAATCCGAAAATTTGGTGAATTTTTGCGCCCTATATTGTTGCTGCAGGACAATATTGGTAGCATGGAAAGTTGAATAGGTCTTCTCCAGGAGATCCTGTTCAGTCAAGTCTTCTTTGCAAAACTTGAGAAGTGATCGGATTCGACAAACTTCAGAGTTGTACTCATTCACAGACTTAAAGTCTTGGAAGCGTAAGTGCTGCCAGTCGTGTCTTGCTTCAGGCAAGAAAATATCTCTTTGATGATCAAAGCGCTCTTCTAGAGCAAGCCATAAAGCTCTTGGATCCTCTTCAGCGAGGTATTCGGTCTGCAGTGCGTCATGCATATGTCTTCGGATGAAGATCATGGCGGTTGCTTTGTCAGCTTCGCCAACCGGGTTATCCGTCTCTGCTTCAATGGTAGCCCTGAGGCTCTTAGCAGTGAGGTGGAGCTTCACATCTTGTACCCACTTGAGGTAGTTCCTTCCAGAGACTTCCAGAGCGGTAAAGTCGAGTTTGTTCAAGTTCGACATGTCGCTACAAAGAAGGGAACAAGATAGTGGTCAGTACTATGAAAAACTGTTCATAGACTTGGAGTAGAACATTCAGGTTCTATTAGACATTGTTTGGTTTAAATTTTCATGAAAACTACGGGTTTCATGGGTATTTAATTTTTAAGAAAACTTCAGGTTTCATTGACACTTATTCGAAGCTTCAGGTTCGAATTATATGAACTTCAGGTTCATATATACCTGCAATCAAACGCAATATATATAGAACAAAAATAATACAAATAATAAAATTGTTTAACATATATCGTGAATGGGTAGTGAAATATAGGTCTACGGGACCTTTGGGGTTTGCAAATAGGACCCAAATAATTTTTGGTGGGTCGTAGTTGGAGCTGCAGGCCCAACTTTTATTTTCTTGGGCTGCTGGCAGCAAGAAAATAAAAAAAATTTGGACAAGAGGGAGCCCAACAGGGGCTGGGGGTCCAAAAGCCCACACGGGCTGTGTGAAGACAAACAAAGCAGCAGGGCTGCTGGTGCTGGGCTACAGGCCCTGGGATGCAGCTGGCCCATCAGGGGCCAAGGGAGAAGGCGCGGGCCGAGAAGAAAAAGAAGGAAAGAGGCCCAAGAGCCTCGGTCCAGCTACGGGCTGGGGAAGGCACAAGCCCAAGTTGGGCTGGAGATGGAGCGGGCCGAGGGCAGGCCAAAGGGCCTGGGTTGCGTGGCTCGGCTGGAGCTGGGCTGGGGTAGCTCGGCTGGAGCTGGGCTGGCTCGGCTGGAGCCAGTTGGGTCGGCTCGGCTCGGCTTCTGGCCGGCTCGGCTCGGCTCGGCTCGGCGCGGCTTCAGGCCGGCTCGGCTCCGATTAGGGTTTTTTTTTTTTTTTTTTTTTCTTTATTTTTCAAAAAAACGAAAAATTTTTTTTCGGTAAAGAATTTCTAGTTTTTTTCAGAAAAACGAAATTTGATGTTTTTTGTAGAAAAGCGAAAAAAAACAAAAAAAAAAAAACCCTTAATTTTTCCTTCGTTCACACGATCATCAATTCACTTAATATATTTCAGATATATTAAATGTCGATGCTAACACAATATTTGCAGAAGATCAATAATTCTTTAAACGCAGAAAATTGGGTTATGCATCATGGTGAAGGTTCATGCAATCAGGTCTGACAAAATATCGACAATCGAGACCGTGTTTTAGAAGTACCTGGATTGCTGATGATGATGGTTGAACAATTTGTTTGCAGAAAACCCTTCAGATTCCTTAGCGCAGCGTCAGGAGCGTGCTGATAACGTGTTGTGGCCAATATTTCTGAGGGGGTGCGGCAAGCAAAGGGAAGAGAGAAAATAGAGAAGGCTTGAGGAATTATTCTGTATTGTGATGATTAATTCCTCATGCCAGGTGCCTTTATTTATAGTGAAAGAAGTACAATTACATTAGGATACTAATCCCATTCAGAACGGAATAGCCTAATCCATATCTACCTAGGATTTACACAATCACATTTAACACATGTGTATTTTATCCACAACAAATCTCAAATTTTCAGACTGTTAGGAGAAAAAAGAAAGAAAAGGAAAGTGAAAATTGAGGTTGTAGATTATTGGTATATAAAAAATTGTAATTTTTGTATGTAAGAATTTTTGTTTAGATGATTAAAAAAAGTTGCAAATTAAAATCAGAGGAAAAAGTTTGGATGTGTTATTGTCTTGAATATTTTATTTTAATTTTTCAGAAAAAAAGCGAATGTTTTATCGGTTAGTTAATGGGAAAATTAAACTGGTGATTAATTATAATTAGAAGACTGGCTGACATTGGAATGTCCAAGAGTGCAACGGGACACTTGTGAGTGAGACACTTTTTGGTATTGCATGACTCTCGTTCATAGTTAGAAGAATCTTTCTCATTGGCATAAGCTCATAAAATGCAAAAATTTTACAGTACTTTTCAGTCGCTTGAAATCTTTAAATCTAATCTAACGACTCTCAACCAAAATTGAGCAACCATGAAATTAGGTCTAAGGACTCTAAGTGATAAAATATTTAATACTCCAGAGTATTGTATCCACCAGTCCCTAAAACGATAGCTTCGCATAATTGCATTTCTACAAGAGGTGGGTCTCATGTTTTTCATTACAAATTTACTAAGTTTTAACTTTGTAATAAATTTTATTGATGACTATATTGTTATATTTAGGCTTTCATTTTCCTGTAACAAAAAATAAATAAATAGAACTCTCAACCTATTATAATCTTAACCCACAAGAACAAGCGCGTTGCACTCTTATAGCTTTCGAAACTCATTTTAAAATAAAAGAAATGGGATTCTCAAAATCTCCAAATGTATATGAAATATAATAAAATTATGTTATAAAAAATAATAAACATAGAATAGTAAAAAATAATTTTACCAGCTAATTAAGCTAATTAATATATTTATTGTTGATAAATATATATTTGAGAAATAGATCAAAATTTAATATCGCTATATTATTGCACTTTAAGTTAAAAAAAAAAAGGATTGAATCTATAATATTAATAAGTGAGACAGAAAATCCATTGAAGATTATGAAATAGTGGATGTCAATGGTCACCCTAATTTCCATTGACTCGTTTGAAGGATTTGGTGACACATCTAATCATTTATAATTCTTGTTTTTGACAAGCTTTGACTGGGCTTTTTTGTTTGTGGAATTTTAAATAGTTGAAATTCAATAACATCATAACTTAAGCCCATAGAAGCCCAATTAATACAAACCAAAATGGAGGTTAGATTAGGCTAGGTCAGGTTTCTATTTGGTTTGACTCTAGATTTCCAAAGATGGCTAATGGCTAATGGCTAAGGTGTACATTAAAATCACAGCAAGTTCACAATGTCGGATCCTAATAACCTACTTCCACAAATTTGAAATGAGGTATGTATAATGCCAAAAATAAAAATGTTATTTTTTCAGACTGTCAACAATAAATCTGTATAATATATCAATTTGATTTTTTTCAAGATGCGACATAAATTTACAGTCTTACAAAATAAACATTTATCTGTCAAGATAAACATTCCTAATATAATGTGGCTTGAAAGTATAGAAGATGATGGTCACATGTTTGCGGAATAAAAGCATTGGAATCACATGGCTTTGTTCATATTCTTTGTGTTGTGATGGCTACTAGTGCTCACATGCCAACCCAACTTTGTTTGCTACTCTTTTAGTCACAACAACATGGGAATTCAATTTCTCCACCAACATTATGATATATTACAACATTTGGGTCCCAACCCTATAATGTCTCTCTTCTAACTTTGTCAATATATAGGGGCTTTGTCCCCCATTCTTTAATGCTCTCCACCTTTCTGTAAACCATTCTTCTTCGATTCAGTGTCGACATTCTTTAAGCTGTTGAATCAAATTTACAGTTAATTTGCAACTAATTTTAAACTGTTAGGTCAAATTTAATTATTAATTATGCAACGGCATTCAGTGTTTATAGGTCTCAAAGAAAAACTGTTTTTTTTTTTAAGGGTAAATTTAGTTAAGAGTTCTTGAGGTAAAAATCCAAGGTATCTTGGGTGGTCGCCAGTGAGGACATAATACTTGACTCAATGAGACAATGATTGCTTAGTTAAACGTACGGTATATTTTTATAGATAATTTCTTACTTCCTTTTACTCGGTATGCGATTTGGACTAACACTAGTCAAAGCAAACACACACACATATATATATATGTATGTATGTATACAACTCTTCTTTTCACTCGTGAGGCTACTACTAGAGTAGAGTGAGCACACACTCTATAGTAAGTTCATGCACTATGTAATGTAATTCATAACTTGTGTAGAATAATCATACCACATTATTATTCGAAAGATTCAACCAATAAAATATGGAGAGGAGAAAGTAAGAATGAAATAGCTAGGTTTGTTTACAACTTAGTAATAAAAAATTACTTACTTTAGTTTCACATAATTTATAATTGTTAATGGTTGGGTTTTGTTGCATGAATTTAAATTTACCCCGATTCTATTGGGGCAAATCGGTCTTATAATTAGACCATTATGTTCTCTAGGTAGGAAATTGATGGGTTTCAATCGATGTTTTCTTAATTAGTGTACTTCATAACAACTGATAATGTTAGTGAAAAACACTTAAAATCACATTACAGATTAAAAAACCTTTCACCTATAGTATTATAATAGTTGGGTCCAAAGATTTTCGTTAAAAACAAGGTTTTAAGTAGTTTTGACTATGAAATGGAGTTTTAATGAATTTACTTTTGATGAAACCTAAATTTTTATTTAACTTGTTCTTTTTCGTTTTGAAAGAGATGATGATTCATTTAACTAAACAACAATGCTTTCATAAAATAGGTCTCAAATGAAATCTAGAAGCTCATTATCTCATGTTTTAAGTTGTCAGGAAGTGGATCAACTATATATTGTTCATCAGTGCTGTGAAAAAATAATGGAACGAGATCATAGCAGCAAACAGAGCAATATGTTCAATTGGAAATATACCAACCATTTTGTTGTAATCATGACTCAGCGTGGTGTTGTTTTTTCTGAATTTACCTGAATGCGGAATATTTGAAAAGCCCGGACACATGAGTTTATGAGAATCTAGCCCATTTGGTTGATTGGGCTTAGGTTTGGAAAGCTGGGCTCTGTAGAGATTTTACTTTTATTTACCATGTCATTTGAATTGAACTAAAACTCTTGAACAAACTCAATAGTTATTTGTTGATCTACACTCTAACCCCATTTCGATATATATTAAGTAAAATTAAAATAACTATTGAGTTTGTCCAAGAGTTTTGGAGTGATAACTCATGGAATCAAGATATATAGAAAGCAAGGGTCAATAATTTTTCATTTTCAGGGGATTAAAAATGGATCAGACATGAAGTAGACTTGTCACTTTTAATTCTACAATTTTAGAGGGATTGGAATGGATTAGTTTAACTTTTACCTTCAAATTAGACACAAATTTTCATTTCTTCCTTCAATATAATGGGTTATCCATTTCAATCCAATTCTAGATGCCTAAATGTTTAAGCCATTTGGTTCCTTCACTTACTAGCTTGAGCTTTTATGATGGATATTCAATAATGATATTAGGGTATATGCTCACTTAGGGAATAAGAATGAATGGGTATGAGAAAGGAATGAGTATGAGATAAACGACCCCTTGATTATCTCATACCTTCATTTTTCATGTATATATGTCATGCTAAAAAGTAATATAACCCACCTGCTTATCCTTTATTCTTTAGTAAATACAAGAATATGAATATTGTAAATCCATTTGTTTATGTGTATAATACTCGATATAAGAGGAAGTGTTGAGCACTTAGTACTGATCATTAGTTATCTCCACTATTACTTAATAGGATGGATATATATTCTCTTCTAAGTACACTCCATTCCTTTATCTACAACCTCTTTCTCCCTTTCCTCTAGTTAAGAGCCCTAAGCAACCCGATTTGAAGCAGCCAGCTTCCATGTCATCAGTTCCGACCTCCGATTAGGTGGTCTCGTCTGGCTGACAAGTCAAATTAATAGTAAAGTTAATTCAAGGTAGAACAAAATATATAATTCACTGCCCCAACCAAACTTGATCTGTTAGAAAGAAATAGTGAGAAAATTTTCCCAATGAACACCATGCATTCATACAAGCAGAAAAAAAAAAGGGCAAATGAAAACCGACAGTCGACCAAAAAAAAAAAAAACGACAGACAAGTACATGTACATTGCTATAGCAAGCTACGTACGACGCTGTACTAGTCTTAGAGAAAACTTAAAACTACCAACGATTTGAGATGCAACTTTTGGGGAGTTGAGTTTCCAGCAGCAGGTTGATCAACAACCTTCGACCACTAGCATTATCTCTGCAACTGCTTGCCTGAAAATTTCTATTGCAGGAAACGCGTCAAAAAACTGATCTGGACCTCCCCTTGCCTGCGAAGCAACAAAGTAATTTAGTACTGCAGACATTTAATGTTTGCAATGCAACTATGTATGAGCATTACAAATATTAAAAATGATGCAACTATGTATGAGCATTACAAATATGAAATGAAATTCAATCAGAGAAAAACTTTTGTGGGGTGGACGCAAACAGGTGCGGCCGTGTGCTAGACTTTCTACAAGAATAGCACATGACCTGTAAATGAATAATTTGTCTGTCTCACCTAAGTTTTTTCTCAATTCAATTAATAATGATATTTGTAAGCATTCATGTTATCAAAATTGCTATACAGGGTCCAATGAGGCTCTCTAGCTGGGAGAGCTAGGCTAGCTAATAGACATAATTAAGTTTGCAATGAAACTAAATGCAGTAATAAGCTTCACAAATTTAACTTTTTTTAGCAAAATCAACAATTCATATATGGAATGAAGTTAAAGGATAGACTTCTATGGGCGTGCACTCGGCTTTCCACAATAATATCATGGGACTCATAACATTATGTAAATTAGAAATCTACTTATGTGAGAGGGGGATGAATTGTGCGATGCATCCGCCCCATAGTTTTTTTCTCAATTCAGTTAATGATATTTGTGTCTAATGCATTCATGTAATGAAAAATGCTGTATTACCTATATTACATTCAATAAGAAAGTAATAAATTCAATGATATTTCCACCTGAGACCTGAGTAAAACAACACAAAACAACTTTGCTTCAACAATTTTCTCAACTCTCTCTAATAGCATGGTGTCTCTAATAGGTCACTATACTATATATGGTGTTTCTATAGTTCTAGGTATATGTACGCCTTTCTTTCCTATTAACTAATATAATTTAGTATTTTCTTTATTTGTTACAATTTAATAATAGGCTTAAAACCTAAGAAGTGAGGAGGGTAAGAGTCGAACTCGTTGTGAGTGGGTAAATGCTCTACCAACAGAGCTACGAAACCTCATGGTGAAAATGTAATAATTTCATTATGGTTTCCAGGTACATAATCCAGCTTCCGCCACTGATTTCGGTGGTATTACATTTGTTTCTTTCGTGACGAGAGAGGCGACTCAATCGGTGTATACCATGGGTTCAGTCAAGTTTTTTTCTTGTTCCTAATTTTACTTCGGTACTATGTATGGTGATTCATTAAAAGCACTTGGCTATAACAAACTCATGCAAAAAATTTCAGCTAGCACTTTAATTAAATTTCTGTAAATGTAGATATTCTGCATATATATTGACTAGCATTCTAGAGTAGGACAAATCATAATGAAATAGAATTTAACAAAGAACTTATACTTACGTGAGTATGAATCATGTACATACTACGGTTGCAGTCTGAGGTAATATGAGTTGATATCACACCAATTTTATACTTCTCCAAAAGGAAGCATATAGTGGAAAAGAGACAGGGCTTCTTTGGAGCGCACACACTAATCTGTGCTTCTTCGCCGCAGATGTTGGCTACGACATTGGGTGAAGTCCATGTTTGAAAGCTTATAGGAACAAAATGCGAGGCTGAGAGTAAATTGGACGGTTTGTTTGTTGGAGTAGTAGCAGCAGTGGCCAAATTACTGGCAGACCCATGATTAGCAAGGAATGCCTCTCTTGAATTGAATGTGACATCTTGTGGGTTAAGTTTTGATGGGTCTAGATCTAGATTGATGGTTGTGGCACCTTGGAGCCTCTCTAGCTTTTGTTTTTGTAGCTTTTGAAGAGTCTGCTGTAGGATTTTGATGTAGCTCACTGCTTCATCTACGATTGTGGATTTGTCAGCCTGTAACAACATATATGTAATCAAAGATCTATAGTATAAAAACAAAAAAAGAAAACGAAAAGAAGAAAGTAGATCTATATTTGTTCTTACTCTTCAGATCTACAGTTTTTTCAAATCATATAAAAATAGATGCCCTAAAAAAAACCATATGAAATTAGGGAATTGGTGTATCTAAAGAACTCACAATGTCTGAGTTTAATTAGTCCCTGTCCAAACATTTAATCTGAATTGCATGTTTAAGAATTCAGCTAGATGGTTTGTATATATCCAGACTCCATCTTTGTTAGATATTAATTTGATATATCTAAAATTTTTTGTCATGGCTGACAAACCCTTACCTTTCTAGAGAAACCCTTTTCTTTTTCTTTTGACATGAAAGTTATATCAAACAGATAGTTCTATAAAATCAGTAATTAAAACATGTACAATTCTCCTCAAAAGCTATGAAAAAAAGGAGAGAAAGGGAGAAACACAGAAGGAAAAAAAAAAGAAAAGAAGGAAAGCTTTTCTCATTAACTGCCCATTATATGGAAAAAGGCTTAACCAAAGCTTTGATTCACCTAAAGAGATACGCAAGTAGAAAGGCTACTCTCTTTTTAAGAGAGAGAGAGAGACATGCAAATGAACAAGGCTCAGTGGTAACCCTTAATCAACTTTAAATGCTTAATTGTATTACCTTAGATGGAAGCTGAGGAAGCAAAGCATGAAGGTTAGCAAACATGTTCCTCATCTTCTTCCTCCTTTCTCTCTCTGTCCATATATGCATCTCATGGTCATCTGACTCACCACCTGCAACACCCTTTCCTTTATCACCAGTACTACTAGTACTCCCCTTCCCCTTCACCTTCCCATTCTTGCCCACACCTCCTCCTCCTCCTTTCCGCTTCTTCCCCCCTGAAGGCGGCGGCGGCACTGCCTGCTCCTGATCTGCACTAATTTCCAGCACAGCTGTCTCCTGCTCCTTCCCCAATTTTTTCTCTTCATCACCATCACCACCTGAGTTGTCAGAATTAAAAGACAAATTAGCCCATGACTGGTTTTCCCACAACAGACCCTCAGTGAACTCTCCTGCTTCACCTTCAGACATCATAGCTAGAGAGAAAGAGAGAGAGTCTGAGAGCGGGACAGAGAAGGAGAGGGGGTATGAACTATGAAAGATGGAGATGGGGTGAGGAAGCGTTTAAAAAGGTGGCAAAGGAATTAGGGGGTGGGGGGGGGGGTGTGTGAGTGTGTAAGAGTGAGATGTTTTGGTTGGCAAAGTAAGAATCCAAAATACAATCATTTTGCCATGCCGTTACTATGCTACAAAACAAGAACGGATAGCCTAGTATGTGTATTCAAGGGACCCACAAGGCCACTCACCGACCCCATCTGCCCTAATAACACCTGATACCCGAAGCTAAATATTACCCTCTCCACTCTCCATTTTCTCATTTTTCTTTTAGGATTCTTCAACAATTTTGAGTAGGTATTGGTATAGGAACTATGCATTAACAATTCTTAGTTGGTATTGGTATAGGGTCTATGAATCAGGATACGATTTTGCTCGTACTACCTTAAAAGAATTCGTCGTTATAGTTCTACACTGGATATAATATTTTTAAAATCATTGAACATACTTACCTTAAAAGAAAGAATGAGAGTAATGGTTTCAATATACCATAAATGCGATATACGTAAGTACCGTTAAGGGTAATTACGTGTTGTTTTATTTTTGACGAAATACATGACATTGTATCAAGCACCTATCTGATACTCACAACTACGTGTCGTTTTGTTATTGTAGCCTCCAAAACATACTACTAGTGACCACTTGTACTCCTTGGATTAGCATATATGGAACCACCACTTGGGTATGAGCTAATGAAGTAGTTATAAAGTTGAAGACTGTAAAATGTACAAACGAAATTGTGATTTTTGCAACTCAACCATTGTACTGCTTCCATCAAATTTTTCTCTTTTCCTTTGTCAGAAAGCGCGTACTTCACCTAATTTATAGGTCGGTGCTCAAGGTAGAAGCGCACATAGAAATGCACTTTGTTTAATGCGTCTCTATTTAACTCAAACGATTATCTCTATAATTAATTGGAAAAGATGCGAACGTTACAAAAGTATGTAATGATTGTGTTCGACTTATTAAAAATATGGTAAGAGTATTAGTTTCTGTAAATAATTTGTCCACAGACTGTTAAAATAAGGGGTTTTAGGCAGCTTCATTATACATAAATCTAACCAAACAAGGTAACTAAATCTAGGCGAATTTAAGACAATCCAATCTGGTCATGGTTCAAGATGTGTTTTTTTTTTCTCTTAATTTTGGGTTTAGATTTTAGAAAAAGATGTAATTATATAATTATATTAAAGAGTAGAGGAATAAATTGGTATTGAACCCTCTATTCATAAAATTTAAATTTAAGACCAATCGCTTACAAGTGAAGAAAACTATCACTAGACTGTATTACTGAGCAACATTAAATGTACAATTTTGAAAAAACCTAAACCCAATGTATATTATATACAAGTTAAGAAACCCGGCCTAAACCCTAATGTAATGTACAACTCAAGAACCCTAGGAACCAAAATATGAAGAATTTATCATATTCTCATGGTGTGCAGAGCATTGATTTCAGTGACAACGACTAACTAAGATAAAAAGAAACCTGTTTCTATTTTTTATTTTTGAAAGGAAAGCAGGAAACAGAGTTTCATTGCTTAGGAAACCACGAAGAGATTGTCGTGTAGTGCTTTTGGAATTTATAGGGATCAAAGCTCTGAAACTGAAAGACAAGAGGCAGCTAGGACGTCTTAGTCACGCAACACGCAAAAAGCTACAGTTGCATGCAGCAAAAACCAACGCATATGGATGGATGGTAGCTTCTTCTTCCATCTTGACAATGGTGGTGGTGATAAAGTTAAGGAAAAAAGTAGAAACTGTAGAATTGGGTTACTCTGCCTCACTGGCTCGGCCATCCCCATATGATATGTGCGTTTTTAAGTAATCACATATAATAGTTAGTACTTACTTTACTCTTCAGTCTTCACGAACAATATACAGCTTAATTTTATGATTTTTCTTGTTAATTATTAGAAGTAATTAAGCCAAAAGCATTTGTTTCAGTTCCATTTGTGTTTTATCAGAGATAACCTTACAGGTTTGTCTTGTTTTCGTAGTCAATCATCTTGCATGGTTTATACCCCCAAAACCTTGAGTATAATTATGGGGTATAGCAATATTGAATGCGTACAAACATGGTTTGTTATGCTAAAGGACAAGTAATTTGATGCTTTCGGTGTATTTGTAACTTGGTGCAAATGGAAAAGTTATATTGAATTAAGAGTTTATTAATAAGGTTATATTAGACTTTTCAAAATTAATCACAACAATCAACTACTTTTTGGCCACGGGTCTGCTTTCCCCGATTCCATGTCTCATTCGTGTCTCCTTTCTAATTTTTTGACACTTGTCCTTCAACTTAACACTGAATCTAACTAGGGGTGGGCACGGTTTGGTTCGGTGCGGTTTTGAGGTAAAATCGAAACCAAAATCGAAATTTATTTCGGTTTCTGTTTGGTGCTGTTTGATAGTGGAACCGAAATGGAACCAAACCATTCGGTTTTGGTTCGTTTTGGTCACAAACGGTTTTGGTTTCGGTTTCAAACGGTTTCAAACCCAATTGAAACAAAGTTCAACATTTTTTTTAGATCATCAAATTCATGGAAGTATGAGGTGCAATATCGCTTGCACAAATAAAATTGCAAACTTCTCATACTAGTTAATAATTATTGGCACTTGTATCAATATTTTATTGTATTTTGATTCACAAAATTATATACAAAAACACATTTGACTCTGCATTTTTCAAAATGGGCGGATGACTTGATGGAGAGGAGCGAGTTGATCGAAGATTGATCGGGATTGGAAACAATTTGAAGTTTGAGAGAATGGAAGAGAGTACTGGGAGGTGCGAGCCCAGGACATGAGAGAGCTCAGAGAGGAGGCGATGTCTGTGAGTCTCGGTGTGTGTCGAATGATATCAAGTTGGGTTTAGGTTTGGGCGTGTTACAATGTGATTGAGTCTATACTAAATATATGAACTCTATCAATTAACCAATTACATCCCAACACCTAATATGCTAATTAAATTAAATATATTTCTTTATATTTTGCGGTTTTGCGGTTCGGTTCTGTTTCGATTTGATTTCAGAGATTAGGAACTGCAACCAAACCGTTACTTTAGCTTGCGGTTCGGTTTCAAACGGTTTTAGTTTCAAAACTGCAAAAACCAAACTGTTCGGTGCGGTCTGGTTTGATTCGTGTTTTGGTTTCGGTTTTCGGTTCCAAGTGCCCACCCCTAAATCTAACACTGTTAATTTTTTATATAATTAATTAGAAAAAAAAAAACCGAAAATTTAACCAAAAAAAAAAAAAAACCCAGCAGCAACCAACCCAAATCTTCCCCACCATGCAAGTCGGCTGCAATTGCTCACCACCAACGAAGCATCTTTTCTCTCTTATTATCGTTGTCTTCCTCTCTCTCGTCAGTGAAGCGGTATTCGATTTTCCAGTTCTCTCTTTGCATCGTTTCAGATGTTGACGTTCATCATCGCCGTATCGTTTCAAATATGAGACTTGTTTGTCGTGGTGTTTCAGATTTCACCTATATCGATCGATTAGATATTCAACTTGCATCTCAAATTTCAAACTTGACAGAATATTTGCTCTTTGGCGTGTCTAGTGCTGGATTTAAAGAGAGAGAGGGCGAGGAGAGAGATAGAGAAAGGAAGCTTCGCCGGCAGTAGGAGGAGCGACGGCGGCGATGGGGTGGTGTGGTGGTCGGGAGTTTTATTTCCCTGTTGTTTTTTGTAAATATTTAATGTTTAGTATTTTTAATTAATTTTATGAAAAATTAACAGCGTTAATTTTGAAGTTAGGTTGAGGGACACGTGTAAAAATATTAAAAATGAGACACAAACGAGACATGAAATTGGGGACAGCAAACTCGTGGCCCTAGTTTTTGGTATAAAATCGAAAGAGGTTAAGTACCATTAAAGGACACATATTTGATGCTATTTGTGTATTTGGAATTTGGTGTATATGAAAGTTAGTCAGTGATGCTTTTTGTGTATTTGGAATTTGATGCTTTCAAAAATTACTATCACAACTGAATCATTAAAATTTACATAATAACGTAATAATTGACACAAAAGATCTTTTTTTATTATACTTTGTGTTACTTGGAAACTAAGTTTTTCTCTCTCTTATCTCTATATATAAAGGGAGCAGCCACATTTGGTAAAACATTCAATATTCCTATAATACCCCTGATTTAAGAGATAAACAATGCAGAACTAACTGAATGAAATAGGAGCTAAAATCGTAAAAATACCCGTGGAGTTGCTCCCCTACGCTTCCATGTTTGTGTGGATTTTTAAAATAACCGTTTTCATCCGTAAGATGAAACATACTCACACTTGATACTCATCATAAACAATGTGGTCCCTTCAAACACTCATCTAATGTGTACTGCATTGCAGCTAATTTCCACACAAAAGAAAAGTAATATATAAAAAAAAAAAAAAAACCCAAAACCCAGGAAAACAGTCCCGATCTGCAAACACGAGCAGCGGTTGCAAAAGTTGAACGATGGAAACCGCCATTTACCACACGTTCTGGAGAGGACAACGGACTCAATCCCCACAGTTCATACAAAAGGGGAAACAAACTCATCCACCCTCAACCTTCCCTCATCGTCTTTTCTCGGAGCTTCTTCTCCATCCACCCTCATCCTTCCCTGGGAACTACGGTTATAATCTATACGATTTACAATCAATTTTTTAATCATATTAATTTAATTTGTTTCTTACCAAATATCTCGGTCCATTGCAAAATCCTTTTGATTTTTTTGTTTTTCAGACCCTTTAAAGTCGAACCCACGGTGCCACAGCACAGAAGAACCGAAGATTTGAGGTGATTTTGTTATTTTTATTCTGTTAGTTTTCTTGATTAATCTTCACCCTCCGTGTCTCGGTGGCCAAACTGATCATTCTGTCTCTCTGTTTGCATTTTTTTATTTTGCTCATTCAACAATAATCCTACCAAAACTCGTATCCAGACACACAATTTTAAAAAAAAAATCACACAACAATTAAAAAAAGAAAGAGAATCACGTAGATAAACTAATTTCTTTTCCTCCTTTGCACGGTTAAAGAGAAGAAAACCCACTGTCGCACTCTGTAATTGAAAAGAAAAGCAAAGCAATTAAGAAATAAATGGAAGAAAAAGAGGAGATAGTAGACCTGTAGGGAACATTGTTGTGTAAAGGTATATATGCATATACTTTAATCAATACCACATGTAGGTATATACGCATATACTTTAATCACTTTGGAGTTTTGATATTAATTTGGTATATGCCTTCAAGAATTTTGTTGCAGATTTATGAATTTAAGTCAGGCAAGTCCTAACAGGTGATGTAGTCTTTATCACAATAGAAATATCTCTTCAAAATTACAATGAAAATATATCAACGCAAGACACTTTTAGGGGCGCGTAGCGCCCGTGATGAAAAAATGCCTCTCGCACACGCGTGAGCGCGTGCAGAGAGGCTAGTTATAAATAAAGGCACTAGGCATAAGAAATATCATAGACAAAATTCTTCAAGCCTTTCTCACTTTCTCTCTTCTCTCTAG
This sequence comes from Gillenia trifoliata, assembly GCA_018257905.1. Lineage (NCBI taxonomy): Eukaryota > Viridiplantae > Streptophyta > Magnoliopsida > Rosales > Rosaceae > Gillenia > Gillenia trifoliata. The sequence continues at coordinate 24,214,986 of CM031080.1, forward strand.
CGCACCCTCTCTTCTTCTCTCTTTAAATTTTAGGTCACAACAGTACATTAATTGTTCACATTAAATAATTTACAAACAATTAATTTACAAACAAATAGTTCTTCTGTTTTAGGTTTAATTAGGTTATTATTACCTTGTGGATGGTGGGTACACGAATGGTGAAGGCTTTCTTGCACCTTATAGAGGAATAAGGTATCACCTTTCGGAGTGGGAAGGAAATACACCAGTAAACCATCTAGAATATTTTAATATGAAGCATTCAAAAGCAAGAAACGTAATAGAGCGTTGCTTTGGGCTGCTGAAAGCAAGGTGGGGAATATTAAGAAGTTCGTCCTACTATCCAATAAAGACACAATGTCGGATTATCACGGCTTGTTGTCTTTTACATAATCTGATTAGGAAGGAGATGTCTAGGGATCCAATGGAGAATCAACGAATAGAAATTGAAGAGGATGATGATAATGATGATGATGATGATGATATGATTGGTAATGTTGGAGCATCTGAACAATGGACTGCCTGGAGGAATAATATGGCATTGGAAATGTATAATGAGTGGAGAGGAAATGAGAATAACTAGTCAAGTCTTGGTATTTGTATTTGAGTATTGGATGCTAATTTGTATTTGAGTACGATGGATGTTATTTTTGTTTAAGTACGATGGATGTTATTTATATTTGCGATGGATGTTATTTGTGTTTAAGTATGATGAATGTTATTTGTGTTACATGCATATAATTACAAAGATCATTTGTACTTTAGCTATTTTTGGTGTAGTTTTTATTTCTTACATACTTTGATGTTTTAAAGATGGTTGGTCGTGATACCAATCAAAACACTGAAAAAGGGAAGTCCAAATCTAGAAGGACATGGTCTAAATTTGAAGAAGATGCATTATTGACTGTGCTTGAAAACTTTGTGGCTAAGGGGCATCGTTGTGAGACAGGTAGCTTTAATTCTGGTACTCTGATTCAAATTGAAAAGACTTTAGCTGTTGTATGTCCTGAATCTGAGCTAAAGGCGACTCCTCACATTGAATCGAAGTTGAAGAAATGGAAAAAGGATTATAGTAGAGTGTATGACATGATCAACACAAGTAGATTTGCATGGAATGATGTGAAAAAATGTGTCGAAGTTGATAGTAATGATGCTTGGCAGAATTATGTCCAGGTACACAAAACAATTCCCATTGTTGATTACTGACATACAACCTTTATGCAAATGTGTTTTCTTTTTTCAACTTGTCACAAATTAGCTAATACAGGGTTTCCTTATTTTATCATAGACCCATAAGGAAGCAGCTGAGTGGAGGAGCAAACAATTCCCATTGTTTGACAGGCTTTGTAATATTTTTGGAAAAGATCGTGCTACTGGAAAAGGAGCTGAACTCCCTTCTGACATGGTAGAAGAGCATGATGAAGTTGATCATGCTAATATTGGTGTAGGCACTGCATCTCCTCTGTCAATAAACAAAGAATCCAGTGAATCAGTGGGCAGCAAGAGGAAACGAGTTGCACCTAGTGATGAAGACAAGATTGTGAGTTCTTTGGAGAAACTGATTGAATTATCTGGAAAAAGGATGCAGATGGTCACTGAGGCTATAGTCAAAGGTAATGAAAATCGATCTGATATTGCCAAAGAACTGAAGGAAATGGGGTTTTCGCCTCTGCAACAAATTGCAGCGCTGAAAATCATATTGGAAAAGCCACAAAATATTTCCATCTTCATATCTTTGGATGCTGACACCAAGAAAGTGTATGTTGAACAGTTACTTATTGATAGTGCTTGAGGACATGGCATAAGTGTGGATGAAATTGATGCATCACTTTTTTTGTAAGCACCACAAATGTTATATCATAGAACCTTTCATTGTGGTAGCTTTACCAATATGTATTTTTTGTAAACTAGTGATGCTAATCAATCTTTTACATTGTGATGACTATTGCATATATATAAAACTTATGACTTTTGCATCCATAGTAGCATTTCAATTTCTTTCCATCTTGCATTTCTTCTGAAATCAAGATCCACAATATAAAATTTACATAACAACAAAAATGGGCATGGAGTTTATTAAATTGTTGGTTATGGCTCATAAGTAATTCTAATTTACTCCACTGTTATTTTTAATAAAAATTATAAAAATTTTAAATTACATGCTCTAATAATTACAATGTTGAATAAAATTTAATGATGTAATAATAATTACACTTTATAATATAAATAATAAAATAATTATTTTTTAGTCCGATGCAGCACCAAACATAGGTCATCACTATTTTTGACAGTTCAGCTTCTTAGTCCAATGCAGCACCAAACATAGGTCAGTACTTAATCCAGCTTAAGCCAGTCCAAGCCAGTCCAGTCTAGTCCGAAAATATAGTCAAGTCCAGTCCAGTCCGACCTGCCAAACGACCCCATAGAGTCCAGAAGACTGGATAATGCCGAAGAGTTTACATCGACGAATTCGAAGATTATTGCATATCTCCTGGGTATTAAAGTTCAACAATTTTTATTCCCTATGTTCACACCCAAATAGTCTTACAGAAAGCATTCGTTAAACACCTTTAAACGAATGCACGAGCTTTGGTGATATGCACCAAGCTTCCGGTTTTCTGCGTAAGGCTATGCAATCTTGCATGCATCTATGTTGGTCCATCTAAGGCCCATTGCCACCTGACCCCTTCTTGCCATTACAATTGGTAACTAGGTACAAACTTGATGTTTTGTACTTACGCATATTTGGGTGTGCACCTTATGTGCCATATTGCGCTGCCGCAATATACCAATATGGGTCCTAACAAAAGGATTCAAATCTTTTTCGATCATGAATCTCTTTCAAGCTCTCTTAAAGCGATCTCTGTACCGTCAGTTTGCGAATTGTCACTTTGATGAGACAGTCTTCCCGCCGTTAGGGGGAGATAAGAACATCAACTTTCCTAACATTGACACATACTATTTGTCTGATCCGCACAAGGCACGTTTTTAAATGAATTATGTCTTTACCGTTAGGAACACCGCAATATCTTGAAGGTCAACCAAATAAACCTTTATTGCGACGTCTTCGAGCTCATCTTCTTGCTTGAAGCCATACGTGTACAAGGGAGCATATTCGAAGCACATGAAGCTTTTCATCCATCGTTGAGTCCCAACGACGATCCATGAAGACAACACTGCATGTATCAACCAGATCATAACAAGATACATCCAAGAAGTCAACACCAATAATATTGCGCCTACATTACATCAACATGAGCATCAGAAGATTGAAGTCAAGTAGATCCAATCCCAAGACAACCTTGCAGACCTCTTCACGAAGTCATTGCCGAAGTCAACTTTCCATAAGCTTGTTCGAGGAATTGGTATGTGCATACTATCTCATTTGCAACGTTTGTAGTTCTCAGGGGAAATTTTGTTGAACTCAGAGGGAGTATCCTGAAGTATACTCCTACATGCAATTCCCTAAGTGAGACTCGCATGTTCTCCATCAGTGCCTACGAGACAACTTCATCAACTACTTCAACTTTCAGCTTGAAAATTTTGATGCGACTACTACTTGAGTATTTACACACTCAATGGGGAGTGTTACAATTAATATTGGCATAGTATGATTGTGTAAATCCTAAGTAGAGTGAAGTTAGGAATCCTTCGGGATCTAGAAGGTCTATCCTATTGTACTTTGTATTACTTGTAGAGCAAGTTTCTCTCTCCCTCTTATAACTATAAATAAAGGCACTGGTCATGAAAAATATCATAGACATAATTCCTTAAACCCTTCTCACTTTCTACTCTCTCTATTGCACCCTCTCTTATTCTCTCTCTAAATTTTAGGTCACAACAGTACATTAATTTTTCACATTAAATAATCCACAAACAACTAGTTTTAGGTTTAATGATACTTCTCTTCCGGTTTAATTGTTCTTCTCTTCGAAAGAGAAGTACCGGACAAGTAACTTGATGCTTTTTGTGTATTTAGAGTTTTGTACATGTACATATGTCAGTTAACGAAAGAAAAGACAATAAGCTTGAAGGGGAGAAAAGTTGGAATTTCAATCACAACTTTAGTTTGTAATAAATCATTATTTTTTTTTTGGGTGAAACGAGAGCAGTTTTATTAGCATCTTAAGAAAAAGTACAAACTTTAAAGAAGGCGTCCTGGATTAAATCCTAATGACTCTCAAACAAAAGGGATTCAAAAACAAAAAACAAGGGCAACTTGGCCAATTTAGTAGGCACCATATTGGCAGATCATTTGGTGTGACAAGCACGAGAACACAAATAACACTCCAAAGCCAAACAAACTTCAATCCTGGTAACTAAAAATTCAATCACTTTATAATCCGCTTCATGGGAGACTCTGCACACAAAATTGCCAATAAAATCAGTAAGAGAACACTTTTTGCATACAAGCAGCGCTGACTCTAAAGAGGAACTGCAAAAGAAACAATAGTGTCCGCTACAATATGGAATATGCACACAAAACAACCAACGAAGCTACCTGTTGCATCAGGATAAATTGCACCAATGCAACCATAAGATTTGAACAATAAACAGGAGCTCAAAATGACAAATTCAACATGAACAAAAGCCGCACTATAATCTAGAAAAGCCACATCACAAAAATTTAGCCCCATGTTTTGCCAAACCCACATTACCCAAAAAAGCCTAAGAGGGAGGATTTTGGGAGAAGGTTTGGATTGAAAAAGGACACAAAATAAGTGATAGAGAACTCAAATCTAAGCAAACTTAGACAAAGACTTCGTTACGATTGTTGCCAAAATTAGATTAACCGAAACTAACCCAATTAAGTCCAAATTTAAATGCTCGCAAGTGTACGGATCGTAGTATAATATAGTCGACAAGCACAAGATCGTTCCAACTGGGATTGATAAAATTCTAATTATCTAACCTAATTTAAATTGCACTTGAATTGAAATTGAATAATGTTTTACAAGTTGAGATTCTAAACAGAAAGTAAATAAGATTAATAAATGATTGAGAAAGACGAATAACAAGAAAACAAAATTATAAATCAGTTGGGAGAATCACTAGGGCATCCGATTCACCATAACCAATCCAACCTAATTCCGGCAGTTAATTATTTATGTATTATCATCCAAATTGACGGTCGAGTTCCTCTAATTCATATAATATCCATGGCATCTGGACTACTACATATATTCTTATGTGCAAGCAATGTATGGCATCTAGATTACTAAACAAATAAGAATTCATTAACGTTTTGGGAACTAACTAAGAGACCGCATGAGACTTAGTGCATGGCATCTACATCAAAGATTTCATGGCATCATTTGCAAAAAGCTAGAACCCGAATTAACAACATGGCATCTGTGATAATTCGCATCAAATACACTCAATCCAAATCTAAGCGGTGGCCAATCACCAAGATTAAAATCAAGCTCATATGCACAACAAAATGATACTCAAAATGAATGAAAATTCATAAATAACTAAACTGAGGTTTTAAGAATTCATGGTTAAGCTACATCATAGCCCTAGCGGAAAGAAATTAGTGCCAAAACATAATCGAAAATAACATTGAATCCATAATCAAATTAAGAAAAAAGCTCAGTGTAGAAAAAGCCTGAATCTTTCTTGCTCTCCCGCACCTCTGTTAGTCGAATTCGTCGTCTTTGATGATTGGTTGTCCCTTCTTTTTCTTTTCCCTCTTGTGTTTCTTCTTCTTTTCCGTAACCGATGAAACTTTAACGCCCATTTATTGATAAAAAATAGAAGACAAGAAACGGAAAAGCTTTTGAGCTCCTTGCTGGCCACTTTGTACATTATTTCACCTTCATTGATTCCTCCATTTGACGCCTTGTTTTCCTTATGCCTTGGGTCCTTTGTTGCAGTCATAAATTATACTGCTTTCTTCAACTTCCCCTTAATTTGAACTGAAACTACATCTGCAAACTACATCCACCACTGCTGAAAGTGCCCAAATCTCCACTGCAATCAAACGGGTTGTGCAACCAAATATCCCAAATTTGTGCTCTTGGTGAAGACCCATGAGCTAAAAACTGATTTAAATCAGTGATTCATCATCTTTCTCTTTCCAACTACTTGATTAAAATCCCCTCTAATTTCTTGAAAAAGTATGTCGGCTGCTTCCTAGATAATGGGAGAGAAGCCTTCCACTCCGTTCCTTTTGGATCATATAAGAATAAGGGCCGGTGCCTTTGTAAGTAATGAAACAGTCACGTGGAAGGCACATGTTCCACAAATTTGTTGACCAGTTAAGTTCAAAACTCCTTCCTAGCTTGCAAAGCAATAGGAAAGCTACTCCCTTATCTCAATGGAAAACCTGCATAAAATTTTAAATGAGAAAATGAATTTATAATATTTATAATATTGGAGCCTAACAAAATGTCACATAGTCCCCTCTTTGTGCAAGCCAATTGTATCATGAGTTACTCACTTAAACAAAATATAAAAGACAACCTTGCACTCAAAATAAGAATGGCAACAGATCCATTTGACCCAACGAAACCATACAAATATAATGTAATTCAACCATCTCCCTTGCCTAACCATAAAGGTACAAAAACATGTAATTCCTTTCATTTAAATCCAACATGTCACAAGAAAAATGTAATTTTTTGAACAAAATAAATAATAAATTATACGCTCAACAACGACCCGTCCCTAGTTTTATTGAATTTTATTCTCCAAAGTTATAAAATTACAAAAATGCCCTTAGACGGGCTAAGTGGATTTTCTATGTAGACATTTGAGCTCATTTCGAATTTTATCTCCTTTCTTGCCATATTTGAGTAGTAATTGTCGTTACAAACGCGTGAGCGTAAACGGGACATAAATCAGACGTTTAACAAACTAGTTACGCGTGTATTAACGCCAAAGGCATTTTAGTCATTCTATCACTTTTTGCTTACTCTTCTTTTATTTCATTTTTTTTGTTGATTTGCGTGCCACTGGGACTCACTCTCTCTCTTTTCCCACAAACTTTCCTACACTATCCTCTCTTTCGGACTCACTCTCACTCTCTATTATTCATTGCTACTAAGAGAACAACCCAACGCCGTTCTCCGTTGAATCAAGCCTCTAAACCACCATCATCTTCAACCTCTCGCCACCGGGAACTCAATTATGAGTTCTTTGTCGAGAAAATCCAAGCACATAGGCCTGTTCATCGAGCTCTGATGCTAGCTTGAATTTTCTAGTGAGTTCGCTGTTCCCGATGACGGCTGGTCATGATCTTGCCACCAATCGTTCCCCCATCAACTCAGGTAGCTTCTTAACTTATTATTTGTAAGATCTGCTTCATAACCATGTGATTTGAAGCTAATTACCATTATGGATCCATGTTTTGGCTACTTTTTCAGAACTCCGACGAGCTTTCCGGCTTGATCTTGTCAAGTTAGATGATGTCATCACCACCAATCGACCTTTCACCATCGTTAGGCCAAGATTCGGGCATTAGGTGCTAGGATCTACACAGATTCGAAGAGATTCAAAATCTCAATCTCGAGTCGAGGTTCCCTGGCCATTTTCAGGCCATCTCCAGCCACTTTTCTATCTTGAGTTGGGTAAAATCGTGTTTCTCACCTCTCTAGCTTCATTTTGAAATAAATATCATAAAAAAAATAGTTGATTTTTGACTCTGCTATGTCTCTGTGAAGAAGTTCGACCAAAAATCCAAATTTTGGCCTACAGTGGTTGACGGCAACTCCAACGACCGACAAGAGGGAGAAGACGAGGGATATTCTCTAGCATATTAGGTTAAGTTCAGGTATCTTCCGTCAAATCTAACGGAACGCATTGGCGCATGTAACACAGTTAACGGCGAGTACACCGCCATTCATATCCCTTCTTCGGCGGCTTCAGCGGCGACTGCACTGCCGGTTATGGCGCATGCAGCGTTGCTTGGCCGTCGACAATGGCAATCACAACGGTGCTTCGTAGCCGACATGTAAACCCAGTTTTTAACATTTTTAATCCTCGTTTTGAGCAAACAAAGGGAATTTCAAGTCTTTTCCTTAATATTTACTAGTTTTGAGTAGTGTAATGATTAGTATAGTGGTTTCACATATAGGAGAGACTTATCCCGAGGATTACAGGTTAGGCAAGGCAAGGCAGCTACGATCCGATGAAGTATCACTGAGTGGGCTTTGTTTTCAAACCTATACTATATTTATATAGTTTCCATAACTGCTTCGATGCAGAGTTTTTACATCGTGCCATGCTTTTACTTTTAAGTATAAGTATTATATGTTGTTGAGATTTATGAAACTATGATGGTATGATCATACCTATTTTATTTGCTCATCATGCATGCTTACATCAGTGTCTATAGTACTCGTCCGGGCTAGGACTAGCTTCACGTGTATGCTCACATCGCACCGTTACACTCACCTTGGATCCATTGTAAGTGCCAGCCTATACTAGTTGCTTTTACATCTAGGAATCGTTTGTGACGCGCTTAGCGCCGGTTTCACATGTATGTAGTACTTAAGCGTAGATTATTACACCCAGCCTGTTCATGTAGCTATTTTCGGCATGACTTGTGTGTCTGCATTTTTATGAGCATATTGTGTTACAGTTGTTGAGATATTTGTGATTTACCAGTATCCTTAACATAATTGCTTTATATGATTATTGTGGGTTTCATACTATACGTAGTATGATTTTGGAAACTATATAGGTTTTACAGTGAGGGGTTATTATGTCATGAAAAGCAAAGGTTTTAGAAATCTTTATTTATGCCTTCACACTTTCTGTTTTGCGCCTCTCTAGAACTTAGTAGCTGGATTCTGTGGAGGGCGAGGGATCATTGGTGGATTCTGACATCCACTTCTGACAACATAGAAAATTTATTTTCTTTTAGTTGTGTAATATCCATCATACCCAGGATGAGAGTATTCTTACATTTACTACACCTTTAACTCTGCTCTGACACTGCATGCATTTGTAATAAGGATTCTTTCCATACTTTTGCGCACTCTTACGCTTAGTTTAAATTTGGTTTAGACTTCTGTTTTAATTTACTCGCACTTTTTACACGTCATTTGCATATTATGACTTTTGTCACTCTCCATGAGTCGGCCAACATGCCTTGATTTCGGTGTCTTTTTGGTTATTCGAGTCGGGATGTGTCAGACTTAGTTACCACAAACGGGACTATTATTCAACACAATAGATTAGAAAAATGAAAAGACGGAGCGGAGTGGAGCCAAGGGGAGGAGGAAAAGCAGAATTGCTTTTTCTTCCTCCCCTTACGGTGATTTTCGCTAACGAGAGAATGACGTTGAGTGCACAACAAGACATGTTCTATACAACTTACTATTCTTAGTCCAATATTGAAGATTACAGAGAGATTTATGAAGAGGAGAGAATCTTGCTAACACTGACACACCCCACCCTCGATACCCACGTGGATACTGAGTTTGGGCGTGCTGGCCGACACTCGTAAGTGACGAAGCCATTAAATGCATGACAACACTTAGTTTGAAACAAATTAAAATACTATTAAGTTTGCGGAAATCAATGTCAATATGCATATGGTTCAGAGCGTACTAATTTTGAAACAGCGGAAACCAAATAATAAAATAAGTTCCTAGAATCTCTATACATAACAGGGATGGATATTATTATAGAAACTGAAAAGAAAAGATAAATCCCTACATGGTCGGGATGAATGATCAGAGCTGCCACGCAGATGCCTCGACTTCGCCGGATGCACTATCACTATGTCCTGAAGGGGGCGCAAAAACAAAGGTGTGAGTGGACGAAAATAAAAGTTTTCGCAAAACCTTTCTCTTTTCAATATAATAACCCCCTGTTTTGAAATCCAGTATAATCGTAGAAACATACTATCATAATATAGTTCAAAAGGTACTTCATGAGTATAACTGAAACACTTAAAAGTATAATATTCGTAAATCACAATTCGTAATTCCAATAAAATATATAAGGGAAAACCAACACAGGGTATATGCGCGATCACCCATGTACGGGTTGAGGAACAGCCTCTCAATCACCGTACAAGCACTTTACGTTATCCATTAATTTGTACTCCTAGTACCACACACATGTAAGCACTTGCGCCGCAGCGCGTCACACCCGAGTCCTTACGTAGTGGGGCCTTTTCCCCATAAACAAAAATAAACGTAAGACAAGCTTGCATTAAGGTATTTACCGGACAATACCCCTGTAGTACAGTGCGTGTGGCCCAAACATGTGAGACTTGTCCTACGGCCGTGAGACGGTACTACAACGTAGTGAAAGCATACCAAGTGTGTTTGAAAACATACATACATACTCATGTGTTTAGATATAGGATACAAGATTCCTTTCATAATTCCCAAATATTTAATATTGCATAAAAATATCTTTTCTCAAAATCACATATCAAATACCATTTCATATTTATGCAACAGTAAGATCATAGTGTAAACCATTTCATAAGGTATATCCATACTTTGGTATAATACCACAATCACCATTTAAATCCATTTCCCAATTTGTAACCATAAATAAATTAAATATGGTTGCATAAACAATTATCAACATGTATATATATTTATAAATAAATATATATCTATAAGCATGCTTCGAAAACCATTTAAAACCATATAGAAATCAAATTCATATTTATTTTCAATCATAAAAACCATTTAATAAAGCAAAGGTCCACTCACCTTGAAACCATCTGGGCGTTGATCATAGTCGACATGCTGCCCAATCGGATCTCGCCACCTGGTGGCTAATCCAAGGTCAACAAGAAAAATAGCACGAAAAGGTCCAAGCATATCCATGACCATGATATAGTAGTCAGCTTGCCAACCCTGAAAATGAACTCGTGGCACCCCATGGCTACCGCAAGTGCGTTGTAATTCGGTGCATTGTGAATTCACCATTCGTAAGGTGTGTCATAATTACATCCCTTGCTATTTCCATGCTCCAAAATTCAAAGCAACATCATCAACTCCAGGGCTTCAGGACTACAGCATGACATTGATGGCAAAAAGAGGACAAGTATCACCGAACATATCGACACCAAATGAGAAACCAACCAGAATGATTTATCCCACCAAAAGAAGGACTTCAAGCTCAAGATAGTGTCACCCACGGCTTAATAACCTTAACTAATAGCTATCTCATCTAGATTACGCAGAGATCAGTGTGGAAATCTTCAGGTAATCGATATCTTGCCACTTCTCATAGCACCCATCAGGAGCAACGTTGAAATAATAACTTTGAAATAAACAAATTGCACTGGTTTGGTTTGACGTAACTGATTATCTAATATTAACCATGTAGAGATCTTCAGTCACAGATTGCCAGAATTTAACCCCCTAAAGAAGCTTTCCCAGAACTTTCGAGTGGATGTTGTATCAGCAGTGCACTATGCACTAAAGATCCAACACCTGACTCAGAAGTAACTAGCATCACGTCTCCCGTATTGATCATTTAAGAGAAACTGACCACCAAGTGCAATTAACAAAAGGAACCAGAAGAAAATCTCCAAGGACAAGAAATTAATAAAAAAAAATACCATTCCACTAGGAGAATCTTTGATAGCCGTTTTATTTGACTTGAAAAGTCCTCATGTGTCAGCTTGTTACATCCCTTGTTCCTCATCATCCTTAATGAAGATGCCATCATCGTGGTCAGCAACCCCAATCAAAGACCTTGGTGTAGGTGGTGTCACAAAAAAAAAAGGGGAATTGGAATTCAGAGGGACTGGAACTCGACCCCGAACTCATTGAATTTTGAAGAGAAAAATGGAAAAGCTCAAAAGAAAGAAAAGCCAGCCCAGCAGCTGTGCAGCAGATGGAGCCAAGAGGAGGACGACCTAGGTCGGTGGTAGTGGTGGGGCGGATAGGCTGGCTAGCTGGAGACTCGATAGAAGGAGAGAGATAGGTCGGGTTGGAAATATAATTTGGGGGAATTAGCTGCACAGCAGCCAATTCCTAAACCCAAAACCCTAACTTTAACTTACGGAGTTGAAATTACTAAAATGCCCCTACACTTTAAAGCTTCGTAAAAAGTTCGTTTCAACTCCAAATTGAGTTCTTCTTGCGCCCACGCGCTCGTGTCGACGAGTACATCAAGAATATGTAAAGTAATAAATTTTTACAAGTCGTCACGAAAAGTCAACAAAAGTCAACATTGACCACTAGGGGTATTTTGGTAATTTCACATAAATTTTGGGACGGGTTGTAACAAACACCCCCACAAACTGGACAGCCTTGGTTGGACAAAATTGGAGCAAAGCAAGTTGTCGGGGCAGCTTGTGTAGCAGCTTAGCGAGCATGTCAGCTAGCTGGTCGACAAAGGGAATGAAGCAAACGTGATGACTTCTCAACACCACTTTTTCACTTACTAAAGTGTAGTCAAACATAATGTGTCGAGTACGAGCATAGAAAAACAGGATTGGAAACCATGTACGTGGCACTAAGGTTGTTGCAATAAAGGAATACAGAAAAATGGAGGTAGACACCAAACTCATAAAAGAGATAAAAACAAACTTGTAGTTTCAACACAAGAGTGAGCCAATGAGCGGTATTTGAACTCAGCACTAAAGCGATCAACATTGGGATTCTTTTTAGAGCACCAAGAGATGAGATTCAAGCCCAAGTAAATAAGATAACTGTTGGTGGAGTGACGAGTATCCGAACAACCAGCCCAATCAGCATCCGGATAGGCACAAAGACAAGCAGTGCGAGGTTGGGTTCAAAAATACAGGACCATGCATGATCAAGGGTCCCTTACATATTGGAGGATGCCCTTGACAACAACAAGATGGGAAGCCCTATGTGCATTCATGAGCTGAGCAATCGTGTTCACCACATAGGCAATGTCATGATAGGTTAAGCTAAGATATTGTAGACAACCATTAAGCTCTTAAAGTTGTGTTGAAGAGGCAAGCAGAAACCAGTTGCATGGGAGAGAACCACCATGGCAGCAAGCGGCTTAGATGCCAATTTACAAGAAAATACTTTTGTACAAGAATAATTTAGCTTTTAATTTAGTGGTACATATTTTCTTAAAGTTGGAAATGCTTCACTTAATAGAAATAGACTTTTAATGTTTAGCAAAAATCTTCCATAAAATCACATTATTACTGAATCAAACTATAAGGGTGCTGCTATTGACACCCAACTTTTAAATGAATTCATCGAACCATCATATTAACTATTAAGTTATTTTTTATATTATAGTAAATTGTGTTGGATTTGTGCCCTAAAAGCTAATTTTGTAATATTCGTAAATTGGTACCAGGTGGAATATCCTCCAATTAAAAAAATTAACTTTGCACAGTAGACTAGTCAAATGAGCTGGTCAACTAGTTACAAGTTTGTGAGTGACAGAAAGCACAATTGAAATAAACTTAATTGAGTAGTACGACCTACTAGTCAAAGTCTACCCAGATATATAAAACAGCATGGACAACACAACCTATACTCTAACATATATCACACTCGGGCATATACATCAAACACAACTTATACCAGCGATATCAACATAAGAAGACAAATTAAAGGAGCATGCACACAAGTTTTGTGCTATGGGTTAAAAAACCGAGAGACTCCAGAAAGTCCGATCCACTAGTGAAAATAAGGTTCATACAAGGATAACACAACAAGCTCAATTCCTATAACTAATCTATGAAGCAGCTTGTACCTTTATGCAACCCTATGTTGCACTAGATGGAAAAGTCTTTAGTCTTCACAATGAGGTAGCTAATCTTCTTCAACTCATCTCCTTGTGGCACTGAAACGAAGCATGTACCATGCAAATGATATGAAGGATGATATGCATCTATAGATTCAAAAATGACAAGTTAGTTTCTCCAATCAAACAGTTGAAAAGAAGAAAATGACTGGGAATGCAAACCAAGGTCTATATGAATATTTCAAAGAAGCTTTAGACCAAAAACAATGCAAACCTTTTACTCAAATGATGTGGGTGAGTTAGAACAAGATTTAATCAAGAGAAAAAGGTTTGCAGATTAAGATTTTCAAAGAAGAACTAGAGAGGAGATAGAAAAACCATAAAACACTCTCAATGGATAATATTTTCAACAAAAAAAAGAGAGCTTAGATTAAAGATTTAAGTAAGCATTTTCATGGATAATTTTATATATTTTCAATGAAGAACTTTATCCATGAAAGTGCTTGTAGCTTTTAGGGTTCCTAAGTTGGAGAGGAAAGAAAAGACAATCTCTCTTGAAAATGATATCTGAACACCCAAAAAAAAAAAAAATCATAACCCTTTAACAAAGATATGTTTGTTTGTAGCAGCCAAAGTACACCACAAGACATGTGTCAAATGCTAAAACCATTAGAAAAGATCAAGGGTGAGAAACTCACTCATGAGTGAAGGAATCAAACAAAGCCCATGTGGGTTTTCTTAAAATTTGTGCCATACCCACGTGCATAATAGATGCATTTTCTGACTAGACAAATGTACTAGTCATAATGCATAAGAAATTCATCCGTGAAATGCATGTGCATGTACAAACCTGACTTGAGTTTAATCACACCCAATTACACTTTGTTCTTCAATGATTCAGACTTCAATACCAAATATCCTAAAGTCTAATCTAATGTAAATTGATTTAAAGAGCTTTTGTGATAAAATGTTACAAGTTTGATAATGAAAGCCAAAAACTATTAAGTCTAGACTTCACAATATTGGATATTATATAACAACTCTATATTATCTAATTAATAAAAAGACAAGTTTTATTCATTCATGAGTTTGACTTTATATTATGGTGGTAATATACTATGAATGAGTCTATAGGATTTAAGGTATGTAAACAATGTCCTAAATGAGGTTAAGGCAAGAAGACTTGTATTTCATAGTCATTAGTCCTTAAATAAAGTTCCTAGCCGTTTGGAAAGTCAACTGGACATTGACTATCTAGAAAGGCCGGTGTGTATCGCATTAAGGTTAGCATGGTCTCGTGCTACGCGTGTTGGACATGTGCTGGATATACATGTGATTGTCTGTTGAACAAGTTCACTGAACACTGACCACCTAAGGAGCTTAAATGTATGGATGCTTATCACATGTCAAACGTTACAGAGCTTCAGGTTGTAGTATGCAAATAGATCTTAGACTTGAGGCATCATCAGATATATTGTGCTTATATATGAACTTTGACTTCACCTCAAAAACCTCGATGAAGATATATGAATGCGCAATAAGGAATATATCACCATTTGGTAATTGTTCAATAAAATGAGATATCCCTCGAAGCCACTTGAAGATCCATCTAGGAAATCTCTACGCACATTACTTGTTGATCAAGCTATGTTTGTAAGAACTGCTTCAACATGAGATGCATCATGGTGATCATAGATGACAACATGTAATTTGACATAAATCCATATCACATTAATCTTGATAGGGATATAGATGATAGAAGAATCAAATTGTATTTTAACTACAATCAAGGTTCGAAAGAGTGTCATAATTATATCATGAATACTTCGAATCTATCTAATCCAAGCAACCATGACATGCTACTAGGTGTCACTCATGACTTGTAGAATTAAATTAATTTATTAATTAATTTCACTATCGGCTTTAGTTAGAGGTCACACACCTATGATAGTACTAATTATAATGATGTTACATGGATGATAATAAGATATAATTAATTGTTAATTATATTAATAAAAATTTGGGTCCATTGGATTGGTTTTAATTAAATTAAGCGTTGGGCTTTAGTTAGTTAAACAGAGAATCCAAATCACAAGCCCAAAGTGAGCAAGTGAGTGGGCTTGACGCAAGTCACAAGGCCTAGGTGTCAAACCCTATAATGTGTTCTCTCATATCTTACCTTATGCTAAGATTTGTCCTTCAAAGAAAAGAGAGAAAACCCTAACTGAAAATCCTCCTAGTGTGCCGCCCAAAAATATTGTTACAAGTGAGTTATCTTGCTAGCACAATCGAATCCCTCACTCCATCATCCATCGTTGGTGTATTAGTGTGGATACTCCTACAGACTCAACAGTGCTTTATTGTGGTTCATCACGAAGAGGAAGAACACAAGCACAAGGATTATCCTACAAAGTGGTGCACACATGGCTAAGGATTCATGTAAGTAATTTTTTCACCATATTTCTTTATCGCATTATTAATTACAGCCAACCGAATATAATTTAGATAACATATTGTATGTTATTTATTATTTTTTGCTGTGTATTTAATTATTCAAATTAAATTTATTCCGAACAAAATGACAATAAAAAACACATATAACTCCCACATGCACAACTCTCTCCATCACTCCGAATTCTTCTCCCAAAACCCACCTCCCCTCCCCCACCCAAACAGCCAGCACCCTTCCTTCATTTTCACTTTTCACCACTCCACAGCCTACACTTCTTGGAATCATCCAACATCAGCCACTCAAGTTGTATGAATTGAATGATTCATAGACATTACATGGTGCGTTTAGTAACACGCGCGCCACCTTTAATACAAATTCAGCAAAGGCTTCATGATGTCAGAAACATTATTCGAATACAATCATTTTTGTGATGGTGATATATCTTTTTGGCTAGCTCATAGTTTAATCTTTTTGGCTATGAGGGATTTTCAAGTACCAAGGGATTAAGTCAACTAAGGAAGAAATACAATACCATCTTTAGATACAAATAATTAGAAATGTAATACGTGATCATTTATAAAAGTATGTAAAAGGGATTTGCAAATGACACATTTCAAAAGTAGAGATTTATAAATCCCTCACACATACTTTTGTAATGCACATGCAATACATTTTTAAGCCGTACTATCTACATTTTGTAATATATTCCTTACTAACTTGACCTCAATTCCTTGGAACTTGAAGTCCCTCGTCTAAACATAGTCTTTTGTGACCCATGCAGTGATTCTTCTTCTTCTTCTTCTTTTTTCAGTCACGGCTGCTCTTTCTTCTTTTTATAAAACCATACAAAAAGTTAGTTTCAGACAAGAAGGGAGGACTAGATTCTTCCCCCAACTTTCGAGTTTAATGATACAGTAGCAAGAAAATCAAATTTCAGGCTTGGAAATCAAAGTGATTTTTCCTTTCAAGTAAAGCAAGCTTGTAGTTTTACAAATAGGGCACAGATTCTTCTGCATCAGCCACCGTTTGATGCAACTCGTGTGGAAGTCTTGCCCACAATCTAGTGTCTCATCCTCATCAGCATAAACCACCTGCCATGATAAGGATTCAAACAAGGTAACAAGATAAATAGATCAGCTGCATGAAGTAAGCGAAAGCAACTAGCTGTGTCTTGTGCGAACAGAGATAGTCACATAGCTCATACCTGACAGACACAACACAGTTCAATCTCTGCTGGGGATCCTTCTGAAATAGAGAGAAACTTTTGCTGTTTCATGCATTTCATTTCATAATAGGATGGACATGCATATATGCCCCGTTTAGTATAGAGGATTAGATTGTAATGAGGTAGAACACTATTCAAGGTTCATCGAAGGAAGAAATGAAAATATTGTGACCAACTTGGAAGTAGGAGATGGATTTACTCAAGAAGAAAACTTATCAATTCCAATGCTCACCAAAATGGGAGGATTAGAAGGGAGAAGTTTCACTTGTGTCTAATCTCCTAAACTCTAAACACTATATTCAAGGTTCATTAAAGGAAGAAATGAAAGTATTGTGACCAATGTGGAGGTAGGAGATGAATTTACTCAAGAAGAGAACTTATCAATTCCAATACTCTCCAAAATGGTAGGATTTGAAGAGAGAAGATTCACTTGTTTCTAATCCCCTTGTAATCTTCTCAAAATGAAAAATCATCATCCTCTACCTTCAATATACCTTGAGTTTAGAGAGTTATCCATTCCAATTACACCCTCTATACCAAACGAGGCCATATTCACTTGTAAATATCAAGGTTCTATAAAGTGCTAGGCGCTAGTCGGGCGGCTGGCAGGGACCTAGCACCTAGGCGTCTAGGCTGGGACCTAGGCGGTTTTTTAAATTCTAATTAAATTTATTATATAACATATAAATAAATGTCTACTTATAAAACAAAACATAATTGTATTGGGATATATAAATTGCAAAATACAATGACATATAAATTAGGCTTTTTAGCTAAAATGATCTTTGAAATTGGCATAAATCCTTAGTTTGGTCCCGAAAATTGCCCCCCGAACTATCAGAGCTAAGGAAGCAACTCAAGGAGCTGATCGATGCTGCATCTTCTGGTCTTGGTTCCTTTTGGACGTGCGGGTGGATCCTATTTTCTTCCTTCTTTTGTTCTGATTCCTATGAAAATTGATAAATTTGGTCCATGACTTTGACCATGGCACATTAATGTGGTCCTTCCGTTCAATTTCCGTCAATTATTTAGTTAGTGTACTGATGTGGGACATGTGGGTCCTATAAATTCACTCATACAGCTCCACCTAGATTAACCATAATTGTTTTTAAGATTTAAAACCTAAATAGCTTTTTCATACTTATCCACATGGCACTATATATGATTAGATTTATGAGACTCAAACGATACCACATCAGCACACTAACAAAACAATTGAAGAAATTTAAACGAAAGGACCACATTGATGTGCAGTGGTTAAAGTCAAGGACCATATTTATTGATTTTCATTGTCAGGGACCAAACTGAGGAGTTATGCCAATTTCAGGGACCATTTTGGCTAAAAGCCTATAAGTTACAAAGTACTAGAACATATTGAAAACTTGGGGACCAAGCATATAATGAGTGTTCATCCAAGTATCCAACAAGTCTCATACAATTTATTGAAAAAATAAAATGCAAAATGAAAGTTATCTATTTTCTGTCTAAGTGAGAGTTGCGACCTAGGAGGTCTAGGTGGGTTTAGGAGGCGCCCTTTCTTATTTTTTAAACACCTAGAGATTAATAGTAGCGGTGGCCAACCGCCTAACGTCTAGGAGGGGCCTAGGCGGCCCTAGGCAGGACTTTTTAGAACACTGGTAAATACACTAGATCAATTTCCGGTTTATTTATATTATGATAACTTGAGCACCATGTATATGACAGCAAATCCCTTGTTTCATGCTCGCACTCGTCACGTAGAACTCGATTACCATGCATTTTGTTCGTGAACGTGTTGCCATGGGAAGTCAAGATGATTACCACCTCTGCAAACATTAATTTTATCCTACCTCCACTAGTAGAAAAAATGGCTTGGGCGACAAAATTTTGGGCGACGAAGAGAAATTCGTGGCCCAAAAGAACTTTGGGCGACGAAAAAACCATATCGTCGCCTTTATTTTGTTTAGGCGACCAAACATTAGGCCACGAATTTTTTTGTCGCCTAAAGGACCTTAAGGCGACAAAACTTAAGGCGACGAATTTTTTTCGTCGCCCCAAAAAGTTTAGGCGACGAATAGTTCCTTTCGTCGCCCAAAAGATGGAAAACTGGCGCCAAATAACATTTTTGGCGCTAAATTTTTGGGCGACGAATAAAATTCGTCGCCTTAAACACTTTGAGCGACGAATATTTTGTGGCCCAAACGTTAGACTATAGGCGACGAATTTTGTTATTTAGGCGACGAATAATTTCGTCGCCCAAAACCTACTAGAATCATTTTCTACCCGAGAGGCAGTTTTTGCAGAAAAAATCTGCAAACTCTTTTTCTACCCGAGACCAGTTTTCCAAATTTCTCTCCCTATCTCACTCATCTCTCTCTTTCTCTCCCTATCTCACTCATCTCCCTCACCACCTCACTCTCTCCCCAAGCTAGGATTTTGCTCCTCCTCCTCCTCCTCCTCCACCACCACCATTTACTATCCTCATCCTCCTCATCCTCCTTCTCCTCCTCCTCCTCCTCCTCCTTTTCCTCCACCAGCACCGGAAATCGTTAACGGTAATTTTTAGTTTTGAAAATTTTATTATTATTTATGAATTGTAATTAACATAAATTAATTAATTTTGTATAGGTTTGTTGCATAGGAGTTTTGGAGGAGCACCAATTTGAAGGTATTTTCTTAATTATTTTATGTTGTTGAAATACGAATTTATTTTATATGGTTGTCTATGCAAATGATTTGTATGTGTTGAATAATTTTATGTTGTATTGTAAGTACAAAGTTAATTAATGGTAATTAACTTTGTATGAATTTATTTTGTGTTGTACGTACGAAGTTAATAGTAATTAACTTCGTATCTATTTTTTTAACAAAACCTTAGTTTCCCGTTTGAGAATTAATTGGATTCGTGCATGGATGCGAAAGCGTGACTGCGATCCAATTGATTCTTGAATTGTCCCATTTTTGGACAGTTTGGGAGTGCACATTTGTGTGTCGTAGTTTGCGGTTCACGGATTAGGTTTCGATTGTGGGTTTTTGGTAACATCTTCTTACGTTCTTCAAGTGCATAGTAGATATTTTATATCTACGTCGTGCACTTGGAGAACTGTAGGGAGATGCTGCCAAAATTTGCCCATGTCGAAATCTAATCTTGGTGGATCCGTAAACTACGGCACACAAATGTGCACTTCTGAATGGGATAGGGCCTTTACCGGAGTCATAAGGTGACGAGACATAGTTGAAGTTATTCTAATGCTCTCTATCTCTCTCTCTCTCTTTGTAATGTGGTAACAGGAAAAATGGACAGGCAGTGGATATATAATCCGAACAGATGTGATGCTGAATATTTGGAAGGAGTAGATAATTTTATTGAATTTGCAACGAGACACAACCGGGGACATTCTCATATCAAGTGTCCGTGCAGATCATGTAATAATCATATGTGGGAGACCCCTAACCATGTTCGCCATCATTTGGTAAGAAATGGGATGACGCATACCTATACCATATGGAATCATCACGGGGAACCATTACAGCAAGCTTCGTCTTCGTACCAGTCAGGAGCGGAGAGTGGTGAAAGAAATTTATCTGGTAATGACCAAGTCATGGGTATTATAAATGACTGTTATCCGTACGCCTCGATCAATGACGATGAGGAAGTGGGGAATGATGTGCCTCCCGCGATGGACAAGGAAGCATTTGATAAGTATGAAAGGTTATTGAAAAATGCCAAGCAAGAAGTATACCCGGGTTGCGAAGAATATTCGGTTCTTACGGCGATTGTGGAGTTTATGCAAGGCAAGATGAAGTTCCGTATGTCAAACCGGTGTTATGACTACTTTATTGGTATTTTTGCCAGGATGCTTCCAAAACATAATTGTTTGCCTAAAGATTATAAAAGTGCTCAGAAGGTGCTGAATGGTCTCGGCTTAGGGTATGAAAAAATCCATGCATGTGTAAATAATTGTATATTGTTCTATAAGGAAAATAAAGATTTGGATAAATGCCCTATTTGTGACGAGCCGAGATATAAAATCACACCTAAAAAAAGAAAGACGAAGATTCCAAAAAAAGTGTTGCGTTATCTTCCATTAACTCCTAGGTTGCAACGCTTGTACATGTCGATGCACACTGCAACCGACATGAGATGGCATAAGGAAGAAAGGGTTAATGATGATGTTATGAGGCATCCTGCAGATGGCCAGGCATGGAAAGACTTTGATCGGATGTACCCTGAATTTGCAGCAGACCCACGTAATGTCAGACTGGGGCTTGCCACCGACGGATTTAATCCGTTCGGAGTTCTAAACCAAACCCACAGCACTTGGCCGATCGTCGTAGTTCCTTATAATTTGCCGCCTTGGAAATGCATGAAAAAGGAATTTACGATGATGAGTCTGTTAATCACAGAAGATCCAGGAAAGTCCATAAACGTCTATTTGCGCCCGTTGGTTGATGAGTTAAAGAATTTATGGGAAAACGGTGTGCGTACATTTGATAAGTCCACCGGAAAGATGTTCACGTTGCGAGCAGCAGTGATGTGGACGATACATGATTTTCCTGCTTATGCAATGATTTCCGGTTGGAGTACGAAAGGTTATATGGCATGCCCAGTTTGCAAGGAAGACGTCACCTCCGATTGGCACGCCGGAAAGGTTTGTTATATGGGTCATCGTAAATGGTTGTCGTGGGATCACGAGTGGCGTATGAACGATACATCTTTCGACGGCAAAACAGAGACCCGCCTCAGACCCAGAGAATCTTCGGGAGATGATATTCTGGCTAAGTTGAACAGTTTAGAATTCGGTCCATCTGGCAAAAGTGTTACTGGGCCCAGACCATCTTCGCATCATAACTGGACGCATAAGAGTATTTTGTTTGAACTCCCATACTGGTCCAAGTTAAAGCTGAGACACAATTTGGACGTGATGCATATTGAGAAAAATGTCTGTGATACATTGGTGGGGACAATTCTAGACATTGAGGGTAAATCAAAGGACACGATAAAAGCTCGTCTGGATTTGGAACGAATGGGCATAAGGCGCCCCTTGTGGATGAAGAAAGTTGGCAGTGTACTCAGAAAGCCTCATCCGTTTTTCACTGTGAAACCTGAGGGGAAGAAACAATTTTTCAAGTTTCTTTCTTCCGTACAATTTCCAGATGGGTATGCTTCAAATATCTCGCGGTGCGTGAACGTGGAGACAAATCGATTTTCGGGATTAAAGAGCCATGATTGTCATGTGCTAATCCAGCGCCTTCTCCCAGTTGGTATTCGAAGTCTGTTGCCTTCCGATGTGGTTAACCCGATAGTGAAGTTGTCCAGATTTTTCGCCCAGTTGACTGCAAGGTCATTGCGTGTGTCAGATGTAAAAAAGTGCGGAGATGAAATTGTACACATCCTTTGCAAGTTCGAGCAGATTTTTCCGCCAGCTTTTTTTACTAGTATGATTCACGTGATGATACATTTGGCGGATGAGGCGTTGCTTGGTGGACCAGTCAACTATCGGTGGATGTATCCAATAGAAAGGTAACGTCGACCCATGGCCTTTGTATGATTCTTCATCATTTTATACTTGTTTATTAATTTCAAAAGCCGGTTTTCGATTTTGCAGGCTTCTTGGGGAGTTTAAAAAATTTGTGCGCAACAGGGCCAAGCCGGAAGGATCGATTGTGGAGGCATGGATCGCATATGAGTCTCTCACTTTTTGCGCAATGTATCTAACTGATGTTGAGACGACTTTCAATCGGCCCCAACGCAATAACGACGGTGGTGTTAGGAAAGAAAAACTTTCGGTGTTTGCACAAACTGCACGTCCGTTTGGCTCGTCACCAAGAGGCGAATCATTTTCTAAAAAGGACATGGAGGTAGCGCATTGGTTCGTACTCAACAATTGTGACGAGATTGGCCCGCTTCTGGATGAGCATGAACATTTGATAAGCAGTTCATATCCTTCAAATTTACATGCCGAGAAACACCGTGCATTGTTTCCTCGTTGGTTGCGCGAACATGTAAGTTTTGTACTTTTTGGTTTCTTCACATTTAAGGTTTTTCGTCATTGTCTTCATATGATCTTGAACTAACAAGATTAGAATTTTTTGTACTCTTTGAACTAGGTGTTGAAACTGAAGGAAGAGAATTCGCCGTCATACACCGAAGAATTATATAACTTGGCGGTCGGACCGTTTCGCGCTGAATTGTACTCAGGGTGTCATGTGAACGGCGTTAAGTTTGTGGATGGTCAGCGTGATGACAAGTTGTTAACTCAAAATAGTGGGGTCTTCGTCCCGGGAGGTGGCGACAGTGCCGATATTGAGTTTTATGGCAAACTAACAAGTGTTGTACAAGTGCTTTACAAAGACCGATGCCAAGTGATTTTGTTTAAGTGTCATTGGTTTGATACAAATCCTAACACGAACGAGAGTGTTAAGCGAGATGAAGGGTTAGTATCAGTGAACACTAACACACGTTGGTACGATGAAGACCCTTACATTTTAGCAACTATGGCGAAACAAGTCTTCTATCTTGATGACCCGAAGGCGGGGGATGGTTGGAAAGTTGTGCAAAAAATTCATCACAGAAACATATATGATATTCCTGACGGAGATAATAATGAAGACGAAAGCAGACCTGACCAACAACTTTCATCGGAGATAGATTGTGTTTTGGCAACACCGGTGGATAGAAATGTAATCCAAGAACCGCTTGAGGTAGCTGGAATGCCTGAAATCGAAATACCGATTGATTCCATTACAATTGACCTCGGTGATCTGAGACGCTACAATCCCTCTGACCCCGCACGGACCGAGGACAGTGATGGTGAGGAATCATATGCAAGCAGCGAATCTGAACTACCAAGCGAAAATGATGAAAGTGACGACGATGATGTGTATTGTATTTCTGATTCAGACTAGCAAGGTTCGGATGTGCTGAAATTATAATTTGTAATTTGTAACGGATGTGATGAAACATACAGTGAACTTGTAATTTGTAACGTTGTCAAATTATTAAGAATAGACAATGAAACATAAATTATACGTTGTCAAATTATTAAGAATAGACATTGAAACATAAATTATACCTTCATTTACCAAGGAAAAAAAAATATTGCCAATGCATTAGGCGACAAATATATTTCGTGGCCCAAAGTAGCTTTGGGCGACGAATGCTTATTCGTGGCCCAAAGTATCTTTGGGCGACGTATAACCGTTCGTGGCCCAAAGTATCTTTGGGCGACGAATAACCGTTCGTGGCCCAAAAGTTTCTTTGGGCGACCAACACTTATTCGTCGCCCATTGATACTTTGGGCCACGAACTGTTAGTCGTCGCCCAAAGATACTTTGGGCCACGAATTAGCCTTCGTCGCCCCAAATGCAAAAATATTTACATCATTTCTATAATAATCAAAACATTTTATGAAATATATCTTAGGCGACGAATAATACTTCGTCGCCCAAATTGTCTTAAGGCGACGAATAATACTTCGTCGCCCAATTATTCGTCGCCCAAAGTCAAGTATTCGTCGCCCAAAGTAAAGTATTCGTCGCCCAAAAGGTATACCTTCATTTTTTAAACCTGTCTATTTTTAAGGTTTGGGCGACGAATGAGTGTTTGTCGCCTTAACCTATTTTTTAATTTACACTAAAAAATCTCTTAATAAAGTAAATGATAAGGGGGAAAATTTTGTAAAAAATATACAAACGCTCGTACCGAGAAGGCCTACAACTTTCGTTTACGTGTCATCTCCAAAATCGAACACTAGAAACGATGAAGCCTATATTGCAAATTTAACCGTCGATTAACGTTTACGTTTACGCTCGGTTATTATATATGTGCATTGTTTTTTCATGCCGGTTCTTTTTATGAAAACTTGATCTTTTACTAAATCTAATAAGATGAACGGTTCAGATTTTTTATATTATGTCCCCATCTTTATATTGTAGTCAAATTTGTATAAGACGTTATATAATTTATGGAAACTATATAACATCATCACACTTTTCGATCAAATGTTAATACGGGGCCATTCTATGAACGATCGGAACCGTTCATCTTACTACATTCAGTAGAAGATCATGTTTTCAAAAAAGAATCGGGATGAAAAAAACTCTATGGACATAAAAACGGAGTGTAAACGTAAACGTTGATCGACGGCTACAAAAGAATATAGCCTTCATGGTTTTTATTGGTCATCTTTTGGAGATGACACCTTAACGGAAGTTGTACACATTTTCGTTACGAGCGTTTTTGTATTTTTTACAGATTTTTCCCATTTCTGAATTACTTATTATGATTTTTCCCACTTTCTGATCTTTAGGCGACCAAAAACATATTCGTCGCCTCAATTGGTTTTGGGCGACGAATTATTCGTCGCCTAAACCTTGAAATCTCACCGCCAAATTTTTTGGCTGATTTTGAAAATTTTAAAGGTTTTGGGCGACGAATTTTTGGGATTGGGGCGACGAAAAGGGTTCGTCGCCCAAAGTTGGCTGATTTTGAAAATTTTTAATGAACTTTTGGGCGACGAATTTGTGGGTTGGGGCGACGAACCCATTTCGTCGCCCAAAGTCCTGTGGTTTAATTGCACCCCGTGCTCTTTCTTTTTCTTTCTTCTGCACTGTCTTCCTCCCTCAGCCCAGACGGCGAATCTGAACGCTCGTACTCTCAGCCCAGACGCCGACGACCCCGTGCTCCGGGACGGATTCCATCTCTCTCTCTCTCTCTCGAGGTAGGATTCAAAGTTTGAATTTTTGTTCTTGAATTTTGGATATTGAATTTTTGTTCTTGGTTTCAAAGTTAGGAATTTCAGTTAGGATTTGGAATTGAAATTGAAATTGAAATTGAAATAGAAATAGAAATTGAAATTTGATTTGGGATTTGGAATTGAAATTGATTTGGGTTTATGGACAGTGAGCAATTTCAGTGTGTGATGTGCGTGTGCAGTCAGTAATTTGTTCGAATTTTCAGTGTGTGCTGTGTTGTGTGTGTGTGTGCATTCAGTGCTCAGGTGGCTGTAGGATGTGAGTAGGAGTAGGCTAAATTCTTGGTTCAAACCCTCTGAAGTAACAAAAAAAAAATTAGTACCTCAATTTCTTTGTGTTATTAAACCAGAAAAAAGAGGGTGCAGAGATGAAGGCAAACAATTAAACGGGTTTAGCTTATAGTTTTAGCAGAAGATCTTAGGAAGTGATCACAGTTTTGGCTCCACGACTACGTGCTGTTGATTATGTATTATTGCACATGCACCCACATATATAAACACCACAGGATCTCCTAGATTTCTTGTATATAATTAACCACAAACAGCTAGCAAATATGATTCCCCTTTATATATAAATTAATTTCTGGACCCCAAAACCAGCTGGGGAAACAGGAAGAAGATATTAAAAGAAAGAAGTTAAAAAATTACAAGCACACACCCATCGATGAGGGAATTAATTACTGCTAGCGGTTTCAAATGTATAAAATATAAGCCAAGCTAAAATAGACTACTTTTCTTCTAATCATCCACATGATGAAGACAAGGAGATTCCTAATATGGAATCCTGTGACGAACACCAGTTTAATATACATATCATAGCAGGAAAAGTACACTTAGTTACATTTCCAACATATTATTTCTGCCTTGGGGACTGACCTTGTATTCCTTTAATCACCGTTGATCTCCTACTTTTGAGGTTGTGCATATACTTGTATAATGGCTGAATCCATACTTTCAACAGATTGATTTTTTCAGAGAAATCGTTAGTTTAGCATTACCTTTTGTGCTTAAGGCAACAAGTTTACAGATATAGTCTGACCATATGTTTTTTTTTGCACCACTTTAAAAGAAAGCTTCTTTCATGGGATGTTTGAGACCATTGGTGTGGAAACCTGGTAATTACTACTTAATTGGTTTAGGAATGCAATAAAACTATAGTTTAACTTTAAATTCAAAAGAGTTCATCACCTTTAAGGCACCTGGCTACTGAGTTTGAAAGCTTCTATTACTTAATGTGCTTGCAGTGTCCTTTTTTGTCAATGACATGCATGAGCAGATTCTTTTGGAATTTTCAAATAACATATAACGAGGCTGCCTTAGATAGACATGCAGTCTCTACGATGGAATGAAATTGGCATGTGCTATTTATTCTCGTTAACAGCTAGAGCTGTTGAAGCTTTAGACCAAACAGTTTGTGTTGGCACCAGATTTGGTTTTTATAAAAGATCATCTATTCGTTAAATGCATTATGTATGGATAAATGGTGAATGTCCGTGTGTGCGTGTATGTATGTAGTATTTGTAAATTCTTCTTGAATATATGATGTAAGGCCGAATTTGGCCGTACGTGCTCCACATCCCCCATGGGATCAAGAGGGTTTGGCCTCATTGGAACACCTTTTCTAATTTCTATCTGAAGGTATCCTCTTGGAAACTGTTAATATAGATCAAATAGGATACATTTGATCTACATAATTCATGCTATTCAAACATTTCAAATGTCGGGTTTGATGACATAAATTAGTGCAAAGAAATTTGTGCAAAGAAAGAAACATTGATGACATAAATATTATTATTAGCATGACTTTAATCACCATTCATGTTCATTTTATTTAACAATTTGTAACTGGCTCAATTTACAGATGTCGGGTTTGATTTCTACACGCCGCCGCTCTAGTCCTAGTGCAGCTACTTCACAGTCGGCCGCTCAGGATGTCTCCGAGGCGCCTGCCTCGTCCACTGACTCGGTGACGTTTCCTATAGTGAGTGCACGTCGGGCTCACCGGCGACAACGTCCCGAGGACCTTCAGGCACCCGAGACTTCCACAATCGACGGCGAGGGCTCGCGGACAGGTAATATACCCTTACCTCTAATCTTTTTCATTTTTGTTCGCTTGTTTAATACAGTCTAGATCAATTTTTCAATGGATGTTCAAACATTTGGTACGATTGTCAATTTTGTTGCAATATGTTTAAGGATATGTTGGAATATGTTAGAATTTAAGAATATTTTGGAATATGCTAGAATTGTTGGATATGTTGGAATTGTTGGATATGTTGGAATTGTGTGGATGTGGATATGTTGGAATTGTGTTGGATATGTTGAAATTGTGTTTGATATGTTGGAATTGTTGGATATGTTGAATATGCTAGAATTGTCGAATATGCTAGAATTGTCAAATATGTTGGAATATGTTGGAATATGTTGGATATGTTGGATATGTTGGATATGTTGGATATGTTGGAATTGTGTGGATGTGGATATGTTAGATTTATTGTTTGCAAGTTATGGGAAATGTTAGACTTTTAGGGGAGGTTCTGTCGAATTTTCTGTGGAGTTTTAAGATGCCGTTTTAACCTTGACTTTCTTATTTGTTTTGTCAGGGAAGAAAAATACCCGGGGCCCTTGCAGACAATTGAAGTCTACGGAGATCACACGGGCGAGTAACGAAAAGATCACCGTCACCTTTACTGAGGAAAAGAATGGTTCGGACACATCTGACCAGCACAGCCTCCTGGTTAAGGAGATAGGGGCGATATTGCGTGCCCATTGCCCTATGCAATGGAAATCATGGCAATTTGTCCCAGATGAAACGAAGGCGGCGATGTGGCACGAGCTGTCGGTGAGTGTATTCCATACTTTGTACTACTTTGTTTAATTAAGTCCAATATTTTGTATATTTTAATAATATTGTTCTATATTTGCAGGTCAACTTTAACACTACGAACCTTGATGCCAAACGAGTGAACTACATAGACGGCCTCTTCAAAGAGCGGTACAAAGAGTGGAAGGCCGACCTCCACAAAGTTTTCAAGTTGTATTCGGACCCACAGGTTGCTTTAGCCCGAGGATGCCCTGCGGAGTTGACGGAGCGGCCTGAAGATTGGGAGTGGTTATGTAACCACTTTCAAGACCCTGCTTTTTTGGTAAGTTTACACATATTTTATTATTTAACTCAACAATTAATATATGCACTAACAAATATATATTATTTAACTCAACTTTTTTGGTTCAACAGATCCGTTCTCGAGCCAATGGGATAAATAGGTCGAAAAAGGTACTTCATCACCACTCTGGTTCGATGCCCTTTGCCTATAGACTGGCTGAACACCGACAGGTAAAACTTTACATGTTTTTATTTTTAATATAAATTAATATTTCTGAATTTTAAATTTTAACTTTTTTTTTTATTTTTTAGCAAGGTGCGAAGTTTCCGGAGATTGACATGTTCCAGGAAGTTTATGTCCGCCCCGGTGATGAGACGGCTCAGCAGCTCTATGTAAGTTTCTTTAATTACTTGTTAATTTTCTTTTATAATTATTATAAACAATAATATATAATTTCTTATTACAGGCCACTATGGTGGAGAAGAGCAATGCTCATCTCGAAGAAGTGGCATCGCAGCTTCCCCCCGACATCCCTATGGAGGATGTCACTCCAACTGAGGATGCTGGTCTTCGTATACTAACGGAGACGCTAGACCAGACCCTTGGTCCTAGGCGAGGTAGGGTTTACCGGGGGATGGGGAAAGCGCGACTCCGAGAGAAGGAGAAGGGTGCCTCATCTTCTAACAACAATTCAGAAGAGGTCACCACATTGAAGGCAAAAGTCTCAGACCTGGAGCAGAAGCTAGAGGCTCAGGCAACCCAAATGCAAACTCAGGCAACCCAATTCGCGTCTCAGATGAGCCAAGTCTTAAACGCCCTCCAATTGTCCGGCATTCCACTCAATACGCCATCATCTGATTCGCAGCCCCCTCAGTAGCTAGTTATTTCGTTTTAAGATTTTAATTTGTTTTTATTATTAAATATTGTGTACGTACATTTCTTTATATAATCAACTTTGTTTTTTACATTGTTCATTATATTGTATTGTCTTTTAAATACCAATTAATGAAACACAAATCAAAAAATTAAAAAAAAAAATATTAATCAATAAAATAAATAAATAAATAAATAAAAAACATAAAATAAAATAAAATAAATAAATATTTTGGGCTACGAATAGCCGTCGTCGCCCAAAGCTACTTTGGGCCACAAATCTCCGTCGTCGCCCAAAGCTACTTTGGGCCACGAATCCCCCATCGTCGCCCAAAAATACTTTGGCCCACGAATCACCGTCGTCGCCCAAAGCTACTTTGGGCCACGAATCACCGCCCAAAGCTACTTTAGGCCACGAACCACGGGCCAAGCCGCCCAAAGCTACTTTGGGCCACGAATCACCGTCCGTCGCCCAAAGCTACTTTGGGCCACGAATCACCGTCGTCGCCCAAAAGCTACTTTGGGCGACGAAAGTATATCCTTCGTCGCCCAAATGTTTGGTCGACGGACTTTGAGCGACGAATAGTGGGCGACGAATTATTGGTCGCCCAAAAGTTTAGGCGACGAAATATGACTTTGGGCGACGAAATTGTTTTTGTCGCCCAAGTGCCTTTTTGTACTAGTGCTCACTCTCTTTTCTACACTTTCTCTACAACCCCTCTCCCTTTCCTCTTATTAAGAGCCATAATAAACCCGATTTGAAGCAACTATAGCTAGCTTCCATGTCATCAGCTCGGACCTCCAATTAGGTGGTCTGTTCTGGCTGGCAAGTCAATTCACTACCCCAACCAAACTTAATCTGTTAGAAAGAAATGGTTAGAAAAATTTCCCACTGAACTAGCACTGAACACCATGCATGACAATAAAGACTTGAAATCCCATAATTTGTTCAAAAAGATCCTTACCATGCATTCATACAAGCAGAAAAAAAGGGGCAAATACGAAAACCAACTGACATTTACATGTTCATTGCTATGCAAAGCGATGTACTAGTCTTGGAGAAAACTTCAAGCAACCAATTAACGATTTGAGATGCAAGTTTCCAGCAGCAG
Organism: Gillenia trifoliata; assembly: GCA_018257905.1. Taxonomy (NCBI): domain Eukaryota; kingdom Viridiplantae; phylum Streptophyta; class Magnoliopsida; order Rosales; family Rosaceae; genus Gillenia; species Gillenia trifoliata. The sequence goes on from CM031080.1 coordinate 24,246,149, forward strand.
GTTGATCAACAAGCTTCGACCACCAGCATTATCTCTGCTAAGGCTTGCTTGAATATTTCTATTGCAGGGAACGCCTCCAAAAACTGATCAGGAGCTCCCCTTGCCTGCTACGTTACACAGTACTTAAGTATAACTGTAAACATTTAAAGTCGGCAATGCAACTATATATGAGCAGTATATATATAAGCATTACAAATCGACTTGTTTAGAAACTATTTTCTTTAACAGCCTCCACAATTAAAATCTGAAATAAAATTGAATTGAGAAAAACTTATGTGGGGATGACGTGTACAGGTTTGGGCGTGTGCTAGGTTTCCTACAAGCTAATAGCACATGACCAACAAATGGACAATTTGCTCGTCTCACCTAAGTTTTTCTCAATTCAATTAATAATTATTTTTGTAACCATTAATGTCCGAAAATTGCTATACAGTGGTCCAATGAGGCTCTCAAGATATATAGACACAAGTTTGCAGTAAGCATCGCATATCTGACTTTGCAAACTCAACAATTCATATATGGAATGAAATTTGAAGGACAGACTTCTATGGGTGGTCACAGCTGTCGGCGTGCACTAGACTTTACACAATAATAACATGGGACTCATAACATTATATATGTAAATCCGAAATCTACTTATGTGAGAGGGGGATGAATTGTGCGATGCACTCGCCCTATAAAATTTTCCTCAATTTGTTAATGATATTTGCGTATATATTCATGTATGAAAAATGCTAATTATATTACACAATATATATATATATATAGCAATCAAGTATATATTCCATGGCTAATTTATTCAAATATGGAATGAATTCAATGATATTTCCATGGTTCCACCTGAGTAAAACTACACAAAACAACTTTTCTTCAATATTTTCAACTCTCTCTAGTAGCATGGTGTCTCTAGTTGTTTTTTTGCTATGTATTTCGTATCATGTAATGAACTTTTCAAACTGAGTTTCGAACTAGCTAGGGGTGCTGCCAATTTACCTAGTAGGTTTAGACTGTAGGTCACTATGGTATATGGTGTCTGTAATATTCTTTGAGTCGTGATATACCCACCCACCATTTCTATTTTTCCACCCACTTTTTAATAAAATTTTTAATAGTAAGTTTACCTCTTTGTAAAATGACATAAAGACCTAAACAAAAATGAATAATAAATCTTTTTTATTCCGAAGTCCCAAATATTGAAGGCAGCACCACCAAGAGAAGTAGCACACCGCTGACGATTATCTGGCGAATACTTTGTCTCTTTGAGAGGAGAAAAAAGAGGAGCCGATACGGAACATAAACAAAAAGAAGAGAGAGAAATGGGCATATGCGGAGATAATTTTTGTAAAAAAAAAAAAAGAATTTGGAGAGATTTGGGGAAAATTGAAAAAGCATGTGATGTAAGGTTTTTGACTTGATTCTTCCTCTTGAAGTCGCATAAAAAATATGTTTTGAATTTGTGTTGGATCCGCAGCGTTGTGATGGAGCATTAACCCGATGCCCATTTGAATTTAGTACAAAATTACAAATAGAGATAGATAGCTATCTAATTAACTTTTCTTTGTAAGATTAATTAGATGCTCTTTGAGGGAAAGGGGATGCACGTACGGTAAGAGGACTAGTGAATTAAAGGATTGAGTGGTGGTGGTTGCCGAAGGAAGGGTGATAATAGTGGGTGAGAAAATAGTTTTTTTATTTTTTTAAATTTTTTATGAGGGGTGGGAATGGGTGCAAAGATAGGGTTGAGGGTGGGCATAATTAATATCACTTTATTCTTTTTGCATATGTACGTATTCTTTCATATTAATTAATGAAATTTAGTTTTTTTATTTGTTACAAATTAATATACGGAGGCTTAAAACCTAAGGAGTGATCGAGGAGGGTAAGAGTCGAGTTGGCTGTCGCTGTGAGTGTGTTGGTAAATTCTTAGAGCTACAAACCTCACGGTAAAAGTTTTATGATTTCTAGGTGTATATAATTAGCAAGAGATCGAGCCCTAATTTATGAGGAAAACTTGCAAACTCCGGCCATGGGTGGAACCAACTGGTTTTTGGCCAGACTGTAGCCCATCCCAATTTCTGTAATTTCCTCCTTTTTTTTAAGGTAATTAATCCAACACTAGCTGTCATCCTAGCCAATCCCAAGCTTAAAACCTAGTTCCGCCACTGATTTCAGTGGTGCAGTTGCTTCTCACGTGAGGAGAGATGAATCTCAGCCGGTGTATACCATGGGACCGTTCAATACTTCAATCAGGTTTTTCTCCTAATTTACTCTGGGACTATGTACGGTAATTCATTAAACGCACTTAGCTGAAACAAAGTCATGCAACATTTTTCAGTTAGCATTTTAATTAAATTTCTACAAATTTTAGATATTATGCATATTGCCTAGCATTCTAGTGCAGCACAAATAATTAATAATGAAACAGAATTAACAAAAAAACATATACTTACATGAGTATGAATCATGTACATGCTGCGGTTGCAGTCTGAGGTAATATGAGCTGATATCACACCAATTTTATACTTCTCCAAAAGGAAGCATATGGCGGAAAAGAGACCAGGCTTCTTTGGAGTGCACATACTAATATGTGCTTCTTCACCACAGATGTTGGCGACGACATTGGGTGAAGTCCATGTTTGAAAACTTACAGGAGCAAAATGCGAGGCAAATGTCAGTGAATTGGAAGGGTTGCTAATTGGGGTAGTAGCAGCAGTGGCCAGGTTACTTGCAGATCCATGATTAGCCAAAAATGCCTCTCTCGAGTCAAAGGCGACATCTTGTGGGGTAAGTACTGACGATGGGTCTAGATCTAGATTTATTGTTATGGCACCTTGGAGCCTCTCAACCTTTTGTTTTTGTAGCTTTTGGAGAGTCTGTTGTAGGGTTTTGATATAGCTCACAGCCTCATCAACGATTGTGGATTTGTCAGCCTGTAACCATGCACATATATATGTAACTAGAGATCTTTAGTTGTCTATTTAAAAAAATTCAAAGAAGAAAGTCACCGAGGTCAGCCTAGTGATGAGAGTGGTAGGATGATGAGTAAGAGTAGGTAAGAGATCCACGGTTTGAAACCCTTCTTTGTAGCAGGAAAAAGAAAACCAAAAAGAAGAAAATAGATCTAGTTCTCTTGCTCTTTAGATATATATATAGTTGTTCAAATCATATGAAATTGGGGAATTGAATCATATGAAATTAGGGAATCACATTGTTGGATTTTGATTAGTGCATGTCCAAACATTTAATTAACTAATTTGAATTGCAAGTTTAATAATTCAGTTAGAGAAACCCATTTTTTGTGTTGACACGAAAGTTCCAAACAGATAGTTCCATAAAACCAGTAATTAAAACATGTACAATTATTCCTCAAAAGCTATGAAATAAAGGAAAAAAAGGGAGAAACAAAGAAGAAAAAGAAAAAGAAAGATGAAAGCTTTTCTCATTAACTGCCCATTATATGCAAAAAGGCTAACGATAGCTTTGATTCACCTAAAGGGAAACGCAAATAGAAAGGCTAGTCTCTTTTTCATAAAAATCAAACGTTCTACAGAGAGAGAGATGCAAATAAACACGAAAAGCCTTCAACAGTAAATGGTTAATTATATTACCTTAGCAGGGAGCTGAGGAAGCAAAGCATGAAGGTTAGCAAACATGTTCCTCATCTTCCTCCTCCTTTCTCTCTCTGTCCATATATGCATCTCATCATGGTCAGCACCTGCAACTCCTTTTCCTTTATCACCAGTATTTGTACTCCCCTTTTTCATCCCATTCTTGCCCACACCACCTCCTCCTCCTTTCCGCTTCTTCCCTGGTGCAGGCGTAGGCGGCACTGCCGCCTGCTTCTGATTATGACCTCCCGCACTAATTTCTATCACAGATGTCACCTCCTTCCCCAATTTTTTCTCTTCACCATAACCTAAGTTATCAGAATTAAAAGTAAAATTAGCCCATGATGACTGGGTTTGCCACAAGAGACCCTCAGAGAATTCTCCTCCTACTTCCCCTTCATACATCATAGAGAGAGAGAGAGAGAAGGAGAGAGGAAGAAGGGGTATGAACTATGAGTCTATGAAAGATGGAGATGGGGTGAGGAAGCGTTTAAAAAGGTGGCAAAGGAATAGGGGATGTGGGTGTGTGTAAATGTTTTGGCTGGCAAAGGAATAATCCAAAATACAATCATTTTGCCATGCCGTTACTATATATGCTTCAAAACAAAAACGGATAGCTTAGGTATGTGTATTCGAGGGACCCACAAGCGCACTCACCGACCCAACCTGCCCGAGAACAATTTACATGAAACGTATTTACAGCTAGTTGATGTCCTAATTCAATAAGACGATGTCATGTATTGAAAACCTTACACATGTCATTGTTTTATTGAAACGGGACGCCACAATGACAGTGAACACGTTCAATATAACTTCTCCACCTGCCCTAATACCATCTGATTCTAAAACCAAATTACCCTTCACTCTCAAATCACCACAATGCTATTGCATCTTTTGGAAAAAGAAATCTCTATCCTCTCCATCAGACCTTTTTTCTCATTTTCTTTTAGGACTGTTCTTCAATTATGAGGTTGAATTGGTATAGGGTCTATGAATCTAGTTAAGATTTTTCTCATATAGAGAGTGTTATGAATTAGCGGTTACAATTCAACGCGCTGGATAAAAATTAAGTTTCTGAAACCACTATACCTACTTACTTTAAAAAAAAGGATAAGATTAACAGTTTCACTACATCATTAATACGATATACGTGTTGAGAATGAATCCCCAATTGATGGGAGAATGGACCTTACATGGACTTATAAGTAAGTTGGGCTACTCCCCATATTGCCAATTGGTTTTATGGTGGAACCTCAACTTTCTTCATGGTATCAGAGCAGGTTGTCCCACGTATAAAGCCCAACGGCCACACACACTCAATGTCACCCTGTTTGTGTTGTCCACGTGCTAGATTTGAAAATTCGCCACACGTAAGGGGGCGTGTTGAGAATGAATCCCACATTGATAGGAGGAGGGACCTTGCATGGACTTATAAGTAAGTTGAGCTACTCCTCATGTTGCCAATTGATTTTATGGTGGAATCTGAACTTTCTTCACCAAACTACGTGTCGTTTTATTATTAACGTAATACAAACCGTTGTATCCGACATAACTACGTGTCGTTTCATTAGATAGCTCCGAAACAACACTTGTGTACTCCTTGGCTTAGTATATATGGAATCACCACTTGGTTATGAGCTAATGATCATGATTAAGTTTTTTTTTTTTTTTTGGAAAGAATGAAGTGCTTGAGTACTAGTTGAAGACTCTAAAATGTCTAATTAAAATTTTGATTTCGTAAGCCAAATTAAGCAACTGAACCACGTACCGTACCACTTGCATCAAATTTTCTGTTTTCCTTTGTCAGAAAGCTCGTACTTCACCTAATTTAAAAGTCGGTGCTCAAGGTAGAAACGCACATACAAATGTACTTTGTTTAATGCGTCTCCATTTTGCTCAAACAATTATCTCTATAATCAATTGGAAAAGATGCGAGCTTTACAAAAGTATGTTATAATTGACTGCCCCATACCCTTCTAATACCATTGAAATAAGAAATTGCATGTGTTCGACTTCTTAAAAACATGGTAAGAGTTACTTTCTGTTAATATTTTTTTTAGGCAGCTTCATTAAATATAAATCTAACCAAACAAGGTAAGTATATCCGAGCTGATTTAAGAGGCTGAGTTAATACAATATCCAATCTGGTCGTGGTCCAATATGTGTGTTTTTCTCGTAATTTTAGGATTGATTTAAGAAACCCTAAACCCTAATGTAATGTAAACAAGTTAAGAAACCTAGTTAACGAGCCAAAATATGAAGGAATAACTCTCAGTTCTCATGGTGTGCAGAGCATTGATTTCAGTGACAACGACTAACATAGATTAAAAAAAAAACCTGTTTCTATTTTTTGTTTTTGAAATGGAAAGAAGAAAACAGGGTTTAGTTACTTCAGAAACCACGAAGAGAATGTCGTGTAGTGCTTTTGGAATTTATAGGGCTCAAAACTTTAAAACTGAAAGACAAGAGGCACTCACGCAACACGTAAAAAAACTACAGTTGCATGCAGCAAAAACCGACGAATAATAATGGTAATGTTGATAAAGTTAGAGAAAAAAGTGGAAGTGTAATCATAATAAACCACAGTAGAAAACCGTAGAATTAGGTTACTAACTTTCCTTATGCCTTTGCATTTGGATTTTCAATGGTGACCAATATTTTAGTCTGTGTAAAAAAAAAAAAGAAGCAAAAGGCAAGATATAGGCCAAAGAATTGTCCTGGCCAAAACGCATGGGACCCACATTTGCCCTGCACGTGGGAATCAGCGAGGAGAGCACACGCAGCCAGCCAGACTCACAAACGCGTCGAATGCAGACGGATCTGTCTGCCACTTCCAAAGGCTAGTTGGAAAGTGCGGCTAATATCAAATGACCGTTGGTTGATCCAACGGTCCTATTTCAAATTTTTTTCTTTTTTAATTACTTTTACTTATAACCCAACGGCTGTGAGAGATCACATCTAATGGTAAAAAAAAATATCCAACGACCCAAATTAAAATTCAATGGCTAAAATAATTTTTTTTTAAATATTTAACTCAAATTTCACCCCAAAACTCTATACATCCACACAAAATCAATTTTCTTCCCTTCCTCATCTAAATTTCATTCTTCCTTGTACCTACTTCCAAATTCATTCTTTCGTATGTGTCTACTGTGTGATGTTTCATACTTAATTGGAATTTAAATATTTTTAGATAAAAATGTTCGCAAAATTGAGCTAAGTTAATCTAAACAAATATTAATTCTAAAAAAAATTAATGGGAAAAAAATTTAGGCTAAAACGATATTTAACAACTTTTTGGCCTAAAATTTAGGCCCCACCATTGGAGAGAAAAAACAGTTTTTGGCCAAAGGCTAAAAGCCAAGATCTGTTATTGACTATAGGCCACCATTGGAGTTGGTCTTACTGACTTGGTCATCCCAATATGATATGGGCATTTTAAACGTATGTTTGGTTTTCTTGTTGAATCTAATTATTTTGTTTTTGAAATCAATGAATATTAAGGGGCCGTTTGATGATTATTTCGTTTTCAGTTTTTGAAAACTGAAAACTATTTTCTTGAGTTTTTACTTTTTGATTTTCAGTCATTAGTTCTTTCCTCCGCCTGATAGTTTATTTTTCTTTTTTTTTAAAAACTAAAAGTAGTTACCAAAGAAGATTTCAGTTTTTAAACAAGTGAAAAACTGAAAATCAAAAACCAAAAACTAAAAACTGAAAATGAAATGGTTATCAATTCATTTTGAAAACTATACATTATCATGAATACCAAACAGAAAGCAGTGTTTTCCAAAATAACTTTCACAACTTCAGATTTTTAATATAACAAGGTACATTAGACTCTTTCACATAAAAATCAACTAGTATTTGGTATAAAATCGACAGAGAAGTACCAGTGAAAGACAAATATTTAATTTTTTTCGGTGTATTTGGAATTTGGTGCATACGAAAGTTACTCAGTGAAGAGATAAGGGCACAAAAGAGAAACTAGAGTTTTCGAAAATTACTATCGCAACCTCATGCTTTTAATGATCATTAAAATTGTATTATAATATGGTACATTAATTAATTTTTCACATCGAATGATTCACAACCAACTAGTTTTAGGTTTATTGGTTCTTCTCTTCAGAAGAGAAGTACTAACTTGATGGTTTTTGTGTATTTGGACCCTTCTGTAATATGGAAGTTAATAAATATAAATAAGGCTTTTATTTGTCCATGTCGAAAGGGTGGATGAGAGGGTTCTGAGGGTCGATACAAGTATTATCCGTATTTCGATATATACGGTTTTGAAGTGAAAGCCATAGATTTAACTACTTAATTAAGTTATTTGTATTGAAATGAATTACATATGAATTAAAGTGGCATGATTTGGAGGGTTGGTAATAGTTGTTTTTGGAAGGATTGGATCGGAAACAACATTTCAAATTTTCTTTCTAAAATTTTATAATCGGATTGGATCAGATTCGCAATTTTCAAATTTAAAATTTTTGGCATATTCGAAAATTTCGGAACATAATTCAGAAATTTGAAAGAAAATTTGAAAATTCTCTAACTTTTTCGTACATGCAATTTATTATTCTTTCTTAATATTTGGCAAATGCTTATGTATAAATTTATAAATGTATGTTAGTATGCTCATCATTTTTAATATATAAATATATGTTTAATATATAAAAAATAAACAAATATATCCAAAAATAACAATAAAATACAAAAGTTGATTACAACATATATAATTTGAGTAGATAACTATAAAAAATCGAAATATTTCGGAACTTTTTTATCAGAATAAGTTCGGAATACCTTGGAAAATTTCGGATCGAAAGTTCAGAACTTTCGGAATCTCTAAATGCATTCCAATTTTCATTCCAATTTTTGGAAAATAATCGAATTCAAAATTTTCCAATTCAGATTTGAAAGTTTTACTATCGGAATCGAAAACACCATTCCAACTTGTTGTTGCTGAATGGCTTGAAGCAAATATTCCCCAGAGCAAACTCTGTTAAAGATCAAGGTTTCTTTTGGGCCAGCTTAGGGGTGCAACTTGGATAGGAGATTCCGATTCAGACCAACTCCAAACCGAAAATTTTCAATTTTGGCGCACCTGAAATGAATCTGAAATCCAAAGAATTCAAAAAAAAAAAATGGATAGGAATTGGAATGTATTTGAAAATTCTGAACATTTCGAACTGAAACTTGCCGAACTCATTCCTGTCTAAAAATTTCGAAGTGTTCGAAATATGCCGAATTTATAGCAATATACTTATATAATAATAATAATAATAATATGTTTGCATTATCTGCAACTCCCTTTTATGTAGATATACTTAAAGTCTCAAAAATACACTTAGAAATACTTAACCTATAATAATGAGTTAGGATTTGGGGACACAGACTTTTGACACATGTTTTTGTGGGACTCACTCCGTAATGTATTTCAACGATCCAACCGTCTATCTTTTATGTCTTACCTCAAAGTTCATGTTTACAAAAAATCACCCAAATCCGAAACCATATGACCGTTGAATTAAATTTAGTGTTTCTTTGTAAAACCATATTCGTCCAGTTCTTCACTACAAATGAATGTCTCAATGGTTTTGGATTTGTCTAATTTTTTGTAAGGATGATCTATGAATGATATACTAAAATATAGATGGTTCGGATCATTAAAGTACATTACGAAGGAGGCCCTACAACTGGGTGTCAAAGCGTGTGTCAAAAGCGTGTGTCCCCGGATCCTAACTCATAATAATATGGGCTTTCTTGTTCATCAACCATACACTTTTATTGTTATAGTAGAATGGAATCGAACCCTAAACCTATTTGTGCATCATCTAGCCATTATGATTGGATTAGAATGGATAACCCATTATATTTATTTAATCACAATGTATAGGCCTTGTCTAGTCACTAGGATTGGATGAGAATGGATAATTCACTATACTCAAGGTATATTGACGGGAGAAGCAAAAATAAAGTAGAAAATGGACAACTCATCAATAAAACTTATTCATTTTTGTCCTCGTCAAAATTGTAGGATTAGAAGGGATAAGCTTCATTCATATCAAATCCTCTTCCAATACCCTTAAAAATAAAAAAAGCATTCACCTCTACTTTAATATAATTTCATTATAAATACTAATCACCCAAAGCTAATCATAAAGACTAACCGAAAGGGAGATGAATGGGAAGAGAGAAGAGCTAGATGATTGTACCTTTATACTAATCAATTAAGGGAGATAATACTTCCCCCCAAGTAATACAAATATAAACAAGAAAGATCTTATAGATCCTTTAGGATTCCTAGCTACATGATTTAAACAGTCATATAACATATTGTTACTTGTCTGGTCACTAATCAGCTACTAATATTCAATTAATTTTTTTTGTTAAATGATATTTTGTTTGAAATATACATATAAATGTGTGTTCATGTAGTAGTTAAAAATTAGAAATAGATAACTGAAAAAAAAAATTAGAAATAGATAATGAAATTATGTGCATATGATAATACTTAAGAGTAAGACTTAATGTTGGTACTTGCTACTAAGAGTTTGACTTTGATTTATGATAAATTAATACTTAATGTTGATAATATAGTAAGAAAAGTTTTAAGATAAAACATTTAAAACCAAAATAGAAAAACTAAGGGGCACTGAATGATCAATGTGGAGCTACTAGGCTCAGAAGAAAAATATAAGTAATTAAGCTCACTAAATAAACTAATAATTCATTTGGCAAGTGAAGAGTCTAAAACGAAGAGGAAAGATCAAGAACTAAAAAGTAGCTTTCATAATCAAAACCTAAATCAAGAATAAAGAACCCCTTTAGCAGCCACCGATGTAATCTCACTCTCTATGCAATCTCTTTCACCTCTAATATCTTTGGATCTTGAAAGCTTTTAGTAGACTTGGAGTACTGTTGGATACTATAGGTAATGAGAACCTCTTTGTTTTCTCTTTATTATTTGTACACAATATTTTTGAATTTTTCAGATGATGATATTTGGTCATTTTTTTTCTAGTCTCTGGTTCTTATTGTTGATCATTGACTCGTTTATTTCTCCTAAAATTCTAACATTTTCATTAGTTTATTGCAGATAAATATGTCAGCCATGGATATAGCCACCGCGGGAACTATGACTCAAATTCAGAAAATGAAGAAACTGAAAACTGGTAAGAAATCTGGTTTAGCTAGAAATCATGGAAAGTCTGAGGTATGAGATTTCTTTGAAAAACATTTAAGTGAGGAAGATGGAAAATATACAGGAATTTCTGTTTGTAACTTTTATCAGACTAAAATCGTTGCACCTTCATGAAGGGAAATTTGTGGATTAACCAAGTTCATTAAGCAACATCATTAGCATGCAATTAACAATTAATTGGCGGATCATGCTTGTATGCACTTAAATCAAAACTTTACCCAAGAAATTCTAAAGCCTAGTAGATTATGGTGAACCATTAACAAAACTCAAGCACAATTTGAGTTGTGAATTTTTATACCTTTGTAGATTCCTCTTTGCCTAAGCAAAGGCTAATCACCCATGGAGAGGGCCTTCATTCCAAGCTTCTTTGCTCCAAGAACATTTTCGAAGGATGATCAAAGAATTGGTTTCTCCAAGTTCCCAAAGGAGGGAACCTCTAAGTCTCTTCACCAAGGAGAGTCTTGATGAGAAGATGAGTGTCCTAGAGGAAATAGATTGCTAGCTAAATTCCTCTAGGGAGCAAGCCTCTTTGAGAGAAGAGAGCATTTTCATGCTCAACCATTCTCCCAAAAGAAAACCCTTTATCTTGAAAATTCTATAAAGTTTCCTTTATAGCTTTTTCCACAATGTAGTGGCAAACTTGCAATTAAAGCAAGTTTGCTATACATTCCCTTATAGCCGGCCACATTGGGTTCTTTGAGCTATTGGGCCCTAATCTATTATTAGCCATTAAGTTGTCATACAACTTAAGTCAATGGGCTTGACGTTCGAAGCCCATTGGGCCTTGAAGCCCAAAACCAACCCGAGGTCTTTAACGAACTTATTCGTCTGATTAATTAACATATTAACTAATCCTTGCCATAAATAATTAAACCATTTAATTATTCTTACTCATCTCCATTCTTTGCATCAAACTCTACCTTACACGGTGTGCGATCCATTAGGTTCCTTTTAGCGAGGCAGTGGAGGATTAGAACTCTTTCAAATCATTTCCGAATTGAAACATATTTTCAATTCTTCCCTTAAGTGATTATACACTTATAGGGCATCCACAAACCATGAGTGACACCTAGCAGTATGTCATGGCTACCCAAGCTAATCAGAAGAGGTGGAGAAACCTATTCAGTTAGGATTGCAATGCAATACGGTCTTTCTCTAATACAATACTCTCGGCCACATTGTTTGGTTTGATAGTTTATTCATGTCTACTATCCAATGTGATTCCATTACTTATATGATTACATTGAATATGATTTGGAACGACTTCCAAAACCTTATTCATACTCTGGCCAGAGATTCTTAATCATATCTTAGAGTATTCTCCCTCAAACGGTTTGAAGGTTAGAGATCCCTTGTTGCGCATTCACTTGCCTCCATGGCTAAGTAGCTTAACCCCAACTATGCCGTGGACACCCTCGGATGGGGTGCCTTTGACATAATCAAAGATTAAGGACCTCACCACAAGACAACTGTGATGCCTCAGGTCAAAGGACTAATTTGCATTATCCCAACTATGAGTTCTCATGTGACATGATCATGAAAACTCATCATTGATCGCGTTCAGTGAACTCATTCCTATTGAGCACCTACATGCTTATCTTGATGTCACTTACACCAATGACTCGAGACTAGCCACTCTTCCTGAGAGAAGATATAACATGTACTGATCTTAACGGACTGTCAATGCCCAATTGACAATCCTATGATCAGGAACGTTTAGGATATGTCAATGAATGAGAATGGTCTCATGAACCTAACTTGTTTAGATTACATTCTCATAAGCACATATTCCTTGGACTTATTGTTTAAGCATATAACATTTATATGAGACTACTTTAAACAATAATCATTGCCCTTTATATCAAACTAAATTAGTTTAACATTTGAAATGTCCGTAAAGTATCATCATATGATTGGATTTAGGGCACATTTCCAACACTTCAGTGAATGGAACTAACAAATTATGGACACACATTAAGAAGAGTAAAAAATTTCCTCATGAGGAAGGTAATGCACAAGCACTCTTTTCTACAATGGGTGGTCAAGCTACTAATTGAAAGTTTGACCAAGCGAAATGTAGGAAGTTTCTTGCAGAAATGGTTATTCTTTGTGAGATCCCTTTTAGTATTGTAGAGAAGTAAGGTTTAGGAGGTTTTGTGGAGAATTGCAACCCAGATTTCATGTGGTTTCTAGAACCACAGTGACTAAGGATTGCTTACAAATATTTCATGAAGAAAAAGGAAAGTTGCTAAAATACTTGAAGATTATGTCAACTAGGGTGTGTATTAGTTGACTGATATGTGAACTTCAATCCAAAATCTTGGTTACATAGTGTTGACAGCTCACTTCTTGATACTGATTGAAGCCTTAAGAAGAAAATTATCAATTTTCGAGTGCTTTCACATCCACACAAAGGTGAGGCAATTGCAAAGGCAATAGAGAGTTGTCTTTTAGAGTGGGGCATAGACAAAGTCATAACAATCACCCTTGACAATGCAAAGAATAACAATACATGCATTGCAGATTTGAAAAAGAAGATTAAACAAAAGGAATATGTTATTGTTAGGTGGTGAGTTCTTTCATGTAAAGATGTTTTGCACATGTTATAAACCTTGTTGTGAGGGATGGAATAGACGAAATAAAAGAAACAATCATACATCTCCGTAGAAGTGTTAAGTATGTAAGAAGTGGTTCATCACGTATGCAATTGTTTACAAATGTGCTTTGGAGGAGGGTATGACTATCAAAAGGGTTGTGTCCTTAGATGTCGAAACAAGATGGAATTCAACTTATAAAACTGAGTGTTTGATAGGCAATTGTTTACAAAGTGTTTGATAGGCTTTCGGAGCAAGATGTTAATTATAAAACTGAGTGTGTGGCGTGGGGGGGTACAACGTATGATCTTGATTGGAAAAAAAATGAATAGTTTTCATATGTTTTTGGAAGATTTCTATGATCTAACAAAACGTATTTCTGGTTCTCATTTATCACTTCCAACACCTACTTTGATGAAGTAACACAAGTTAAGGATTTTCTCATGCTCCATTTGGATGGCCAGGATATTTTTCTTAGTGATATGGCTAAGAAAATGAATGCAAAGTTTGAAAAGTATTGCAATATAGATTCCCTTAACCCTATATTGATTACTACCATTGTGTTGGATCCTCAATATAAAATGGATTATGTAACATTTTGGTATAAAGGATATTTGGATAATGACATTCTTCTTAGCGAGGAATCAAAAAAGAAGAAAGTTGATGTGTTGGTTGACAAAATCATAACTTTGATGGCACGTGTTTATCAACATTACAAGTTTGAACTAAACGACGAGCCATCTTCATCTAAGTTGGATAGTGGTATACCCAATCCCATTGGAAAAGTGATTAAACGATTAAAGAAAGATGAATTTATGATTAGTTTGAAAAGGAAGAAGCATGTTGATTCTCTCAATGACTTGGAGAGGTACTTGGGTGATGAGATCGAGGATGATACTTCTGTTTTTGATGTCCTACCTTGGTGGAAAGAGAAGCAAGTAACTTATCGTGTACTCTCAATCATGGCATATATGCCATGTGTTCTCCATTCCAATGACATCTGTTGCTTCTAAATCTGCCTTTAGTCGTGCTGGTCGGGTACTTCATCCATTCCAAAGTTCTTTAACTCCAACAATTGTGGAGTCATTGGTATGTTCTCAAGATTGGCTAAAAGGTCCCAATTTACCTGGAAGTGTTGATACAGTTGAAGAACAACTTAAGGTTCTTGAAGAAATTGAAAATGGTATGTTACATTTAACTTATATTATATTCTGTTTTTTATGTTTATTGTGTAATATGGTATTGTTTTTCCCATGTAATTATAGTTGTTACCCAAGAGTTAGCAGCCTTATCATTTGGATGAATTATTTTTTGGAGATTAATCAAAGTGTTGGTATGTGCTGAAATTTAGTTTTTTTTTTCTCCAATTAACTTGAGTTTAGGTTGTCTTCTTCTCATTTTCAAATTAATTTATATGATTATTTATCGTTGCAGTTTGGTGCTGAGTTTTTGAGTGACTAGACTTAGTGTTTTGAAGCTTTTGGTGTATATAAGTTGCTTGTGATGCTGGGTTGGATCGTCTAGCTGCTAAATCTTATGCTCATATTGTCATGTATTTTTAATTTAGGTTGTGGAATGCTGCTGAGCAGTTGGACTATAATTAGATATGGTCATCTAATCAGGCTGTTTTGATATGTTGTCGATTCAACTAACTTTGATGTATATGACCTGATACTAGTAGGCATATAGTGCTAATGGAAAGTTTTGACAATTGTATTTTGTAATTACTAATTGATGCTACATTAGAACTGTCTTTGATGTATGAATCTAAAAAAGTTGGTTAATGTTGTATGATCATTATTTTTGAGTTTGTAATGTATCGTGTACCAAAATTAATCCGATTCTGAAATATCCGAAAATTCTGAAAATGCCGATAATTCTGAATTGGCATAAGTTTATGGAATTCCGAAATTCCAATTTCAAATTTGGAACGTATATTCATTTCTGAAACTTTTTTGAATTGAAATTGGATACATGTGTTTCCGATCCGATCAAACTGAAAAACAGGCCCACCTGCTGGAAACCTCCTCCTCCTCCTACTGATTGGAAAAAGTTTGATGCGCTCCAGCAGCAGCATTTGTGCCAGTGGGAGGGGTTCTCATGGATTGTAATGCATTAGGCAAGAGTCTAAGCTAACTTGAGGCAGGCCAGGTTCCTAATGAGAAATGTTTTAGTGTGACTGTCATACAGTTACTTGGTATTAAAATTCACATGTTACAATATAAATGAATTACATATAGGATAACATAGTGGAATAGTAGTACAACATGGCGGTATAACAATCACACTGAAAAACTTAGGGAGTGTAGTCAACCTAAGATTTAAGGGGATTTTAAAAGACTTACAATTAGATTTTGGTAGACTTGAACAAACTCTCCATAGATTTTCAAAGATTTTGGAAGATTTATGTAGATTTCTATTACAGATTTTGGAGGATTTATGTGTACGTATTCTTTTTATTAAAAATAAGAAAAAAAGTTCTAACGAGCGAAGTTCCCCAAGTCACCAACAGCAAGCTCTCTCTTCGCCGCCGGCAAATCTCCTTCTCTCCAAGCCATATTCTTTTTCAATGTTCATATCAAATCTATAGAAAAAATAATTACACAAGAGTTTTTCTGGATATTTTTGTCGTCTTTTCACTTTTCAATTATACTGAAACAAACCCAGATCTCAATCTCACCATGAATAATTCTGCACCATCAGATCTCATCGATTTCAACTATCCAAATTTTCCAATCAAAACAAAGGAAACATCAGTGCACATCAGTTAAATAGTTAGCACTCCTTCACTCCTTTTCTGATTGCTTCCAATTTTTTTTATCCCAATAAAATAGTTGGCACTCAAAATTAGGGGTGGGTTCAGTACGGTTATCGTACCAATTATCTTACTAAAATTTTGGAATGACGAAATCTATTGCCATTATCGTGCCAAACTATTGGTATACTAAATTTTGGTATGTCAAATAATTCGATTGATATGGTATGGTAATGGTATTGACACTTTGTCATTCGACAATTTTTTTGAGCCAAAATTTTTTTTTTTTTTAAGTCCAATTCAAGTCTCAAAAAGTTTTTGTTTTTTTTGTTTTTCAATTTTTATGCCTTTAGCTCATATTTTGTAGGGGTGCAACTCGGGCGGGTTGGATGGTCAACCAAACCCTAACCCAATCTTCACAATTCGGGTTTGGGTTGGGTTCGGGTTCTTATGGGTTTAATTGGGTTTGGGCTTATTCGGGTTGAGTTCGGATTTGCCCAACTTTATCGAGTTCAATCTTATAACACCTTATTTTGCATGATTTTTCAAATTTTAAACCAAACAACGTCAATATTAGTTAAAATTTCATTTACACACAAAAGTTAAAGCAAACAACTTGAAGACTATTTTCTAATGTTTCAACCATGCAAAGTTAGAATTAAATTACAAGACGTATATCAAAGCTTCAACAAAAAGAAATGTAAAGGTAACACTATCATTCATTATCAATATGAAAGCGGATAATAAACTTCAAGTATAGTCATTCCAAAACCTATACATAACTTATATAATATGAAGTGAGATGAGTAATATATGCATAGGCGAATTCAGATTCCAAATAGGGTTGGGTTTGGATTGACATGGGTGGGCAAGACATCAACCCAACCCAACCCAACCCAATAAATGATCGGGTTGAGGTCGGGTTTGGGCGGGTTTTTTTTTTCACTCTAACCCGCCCAATTGGGTTTGAAATCAAGTTGGGCATGGGCGGATTCGGGTTGACCCAACCCAAGTTGCACCCCTAATATTTTGTAGCCCTAAAAGTGTCATGGTATCAATATTCATCATTCATTTTTATGAAATTTATTTTTCTATACAAAAGTTAATTAATAGTAATTACAATATATATAAATTATAAATATACATAATATTAGTTCGAATACCGGCGTTAATGGTTTTGGATATCATTACCATATTGAAAATGTATGGTACGATACAAATACCGTACCATTACCAATTGGTACAAAATTTTGATACAAATTTTAGTATGATACGGTTGCTACGGTAATTTGGTAAAAAAATTCACCCCTACAAAAAAACCCCAAAATCTCACCCACCCCTGTGACCATCGTTATCTACGACACCTGAAAATTTGGGGTTTCATATCCCAAAGCCAGGCACAGCAGTACTTGTAGTGCAGGAGAAAGAATGAGAAAGAGAGGGAGAGAAGAAATTTCTGGCGGAGAAGAGAGAGTTGTCGCTAGCGGGATAGTAGACGGGGTTCGGCGTGGGTGGCTGAGAGAGAAGGATAGAAAAACATGAGCTTGAAATGAAATCCTATGGGTGAGGTTGATCTTTTTTATCTGAGTACATATATTTCTGCTCTCAATTTAACAAAATCCACAACTTAATGAAATCCTACCAAATTTTTAATTTTTTTAATACACCTAGATTTAAGCACTCTAAAAATGTTTATTAAATTGGGAGTTTTTAGTTTAAATACCAAATTCAAAATAACTTTAAGTTAAAATACCATAGTTTTAGTTTAGGTACTAGTTGAAAAGTCAAACTAATTTGCTAGGTAAAATGACAATAATGTCCAACCCTACCATCACAAAGTTATAGCCATTAATTTTCTTAATGAATTGTAACTAACAAGCATGAGTATGAATTTTTTTAGAAGAAATTTTTTTTTATTACGTTAATCGCTTAGGGCGTAGGGTCTAGTTCCCGGATTTTG
The DNA here is from genome assembly GCA_018257905.1 of Gillenia trifoliata. Lineage (NCBI taxonomy): Eukaryota > Viridiplantae > Streptophyta > Magnoliopsida > Rosales > Rosaceae > Gillenia > Gillenia trifoliata. The sequence goes on from CM031080.1 coordinate 24,264,270, forward strand.
GGCTTCGCCCAAAACCCGAGACCTACACCCTAAGCCCTAAGCTCCTCCCAAGGACATTCTAAAACCCTAAACCCAAAATGATCAACCCCAAACCTTGACCCACCATTTAAAACCCTAAACCTTCAAAGTTAACCCCGAGCTCTAAAGGCCTTATAAAATTATGAAAGAAATAAACTTGAGGACAATATGGTAATCTCTCATATCTTTTATTTAGTCATAGGATCACTTGCAATAAAGTTTGTGGCTTATCATAAAATATTTAATTAGACTTGGTATTTTTCCTTAAATATGGTATTTTTTCTTAAAACCTATACCCAACTTAGTATCTAATATGAATTTACCTTATTAAAATCTCAATTAATTACACCAGGATTTTTCTAAAAATGTTTATTAAAATCTTAATTGATTACACCAGGATTTTAAAGCGTTTTAAAATCCTATCAAATCCTAATTTGACTATACTCCTTAATGTGGTTAAGGTTGAAATGTCATAAAAGAGAAATTCCACACAACTATTTTCTTTTTATGCACAACCCTTTTTATTTTTCCCCTTAATTCTCCTTTAATTTATACAATTCAAAAATAAAAAAATTATCCTTGCCCTATGCATGAGGAAAAAATGGCATGCGAAAATCACTTCCGTGTAAGAAACTAGGGGTGCAACTTGGGTGGGTTGGGCGGGTTTGGATAACCCAACCCTAACCCAACATTCACAATTCCAGTTTAGGTTGGATTCGAGTTAGTGCAGGTTTATTCGGGTTCGGGCTTACTTCGGTTGGGTTCGGGTTTGCCCAACTTTATCAAGTGCAATCCTATAACACCTTATTTTGTAAGATGTTTTAAATTTTGAACCAAACAACATCAATACTAGTTAAAGTTTAATTTTACACATCATCCACACAAAAGTAAACCAAATAGTGTAGAGATCAAATCTAATGCTTCGACCATGCGAAGTTGAAATAAAATTACAAAGGAATGCGAAAGTTTCAACTAAAAGAAACGTAAAAGCAACATCATCATTCAAATAAAAAACAACAAAAAAACCTTATTTGTAGTCATCTAAAAACTTGTACCTAGCTTATATAATACGATGTGGGATGAGTAGTATGTGTGTGAGAGAATTCGGGTTAGAAATCGGGTTGAGTTTGGATTAACATGGGTGAACAAGACATCAACCTAACTCAACCCAATAAATGATCGGGTTGAAGTAAGGCTAGGTTTGGGAGGGTTTTTACTTCATTCTTACCCGCCCAATGAGATTTGAAATCGGGTTAGGCATAGGCGGATTCGTATTGACCTAACCCAAGTTGCACCCATATAACAAAGTATATTCTTGATGTTATTTCTAGTTCCAAACTCAAGCCTTCCCACCTTCCCAAAACGGACCATAATTCATCCAAAGATGCTTCCTTGCTCTTCACACAACCATAGTTCCAAAGTAGCACCATATTTCCAAACTCAATGAATCACAGAGAGAGAGAGAGAGAGATAAAACCCATCTCTGTAACTCAAATTCAACAAATCAGCTGATCGAGTCGACAATTTGATGAAACATAAAAGAGAACAAATATGAGATCGCGACGACGATCTAATACGATCCTGCTTTGAACTCCACTAAAATCAATGCATATGACAGGTAAGTAACAATGAATATGAAACAGTCAATCTTCCAATTCAGCAAAGGCTTCATAAATCCAGAAACATTATTCAAATACATCCATCATTGTCATGGGGACAAAAAAGAAAAAACAGTATCCTTTGCTAGCTGATATATAAATCCTTTCATGACGCACGCAGCAAAGTTTCATCTTTTTATTTTTTTTTTCCAGTGACGGCTGCCCTTTCCGCTTTTACGAAACCATGCAGTTCATGCACAAATAAAGTTAGTTTCAGACATGAAGGGAGGACTAGATTCTCCCCCAACTTTCGGGTTTAATGATACAGCAGCAAGAAATTCAAATATCAGGCTTGGACATCAATGGTTTTCCCTTTCACGTAAGCAGGGCTGTCGTTTTACAAATCGGGCACAGGTTCTTCTGCATTAGCCATTGTTTGATGCAACTGGTGTGGAAGTCGTGCCCACAATCTAGTGTGCCGATATCATCCTCATCAGCATAAACCTCCTGCCGTGATAAGGTTTTAAACAAAATAACAAAGCATTAAGTAAATTAGCTGCATTAAGTAATTGAAAGCAATTTCTTGTGCGGATAGCGATAGTTGCATAGCTCATACCTGACAGACACAGCACGGTTCCATATCTGCTGGGCATTTTTCTGAAATAGCGAGAAATTTTCGCTGTTTCATGCACTTCATAATAGTTTCCTCACTCAGTCCAGTGCTAACATCTCCTATACGTTCCCCCAGTGCCAGCAGTTCCTATAGGCCAAAAGCACAGTTATTAGAACTGCTCTGAAACAAAAGAACCTATGGAAAAATACTTGCTCCCGTTTTACCTCGTAAGACATGTTATCAACATCAAGGCGCATGTCTCTGTGCCTGTCATGCATCTCAGCCATGCCATGATATATGAATGGGTCAAAAAGCATATAATCCTGACATCACCACATGAAGATTGATAGTCAAACACATGTAATCTGCTGTATTTAGCAATAAGTAGCTCCTTTCCCTTTGTTCAACAAAAGCATTTTACCGTAGATACTAACAGAAAAGAACAATCAAGCCTGTACCTGCTCATAAACATACCCAGATGGTTGCAACTTAATTATGCTGCCATTACAATCGTTAGTTTCATCTTTCTCCCCAACCCTATAATTTCTTTTCCCACATACCATTTAATCCACCCCATCAAATTATAGTCCACATCATGGAGATTGCAGATGATTGATTATCCAGACATTTTATATTCTTACTTGAGAAAAAATCCTAAATAATGCCGATGCACAAAGAACAATGTCCAATGTGGAGCACCAAAAAAAATGGTGGCACTAAACAGTAGAATAACCGGTATTCCATGCTACTTTCTTCTATAGGACATAGTTCTGCTATGTTTACATGTTAACCTAGTAAAGCAGACAGATCTATTGCAAACAGGCAAATATGATAAACTGACCACCTTCACAACATATCAGAAGGTTGTTTGGGTAGAAATTGTTGTGTACTAAATTCATTTCTCACGGGCTTTTTTCATGTCACAGCTAGTGTACCCATTACTCAAGCTGGTATGTATACACGGTGGCAGCTAAACTGTTGCCAGATTTGGCCACAGAAATGGCACAAATAGCCTTTGCAGTTGCAATAAAACATATAAATTCAAAGTTAAACCAAACAAAAATTAATGTAGAGGTCAATAGCAAACCTCGACGCGTAAGTTCTCACCCCTACGCATAGCATTCAAAACTTGACGAATCTGGTACACGAGAAAATTATAATTGTTAGTTCCAGAGGGAGTGATTCTTTTGCAAAATTTAGTGGATATAGAAGAATAAAACTTGAAACACTAATGCCATCGTATCACCAGTCAGAGGCAAGAACTATTCAGTGGTATGCAAAATAATTCCAATCAACCCCACATCCAACCATAAAACAGATCCTTAACGTGTAAATATGTATTGAACATGAATATAACAAATATCAAAACAGTAAAGAATTAGCTCCCTAAACACACAAAATGTTATTTTATCATTAACGCCACCATTTAGTACCCACTCAACGCAGTACATATTCACTCTGGGAGTTTCACCTTACTTTAAAGATGTACTCATAAGAAAAAGAGTGGCACCATTGTCACCCCTACTTTTATCTACCCAGCCACCTGTTTTGACACCCCCACAATATTTTGTATCTATTTTTTTTACTAAATTACCCATTATTCCCACAATATCTCTAACTTAACAACTCAACCACCACCATATCAGATGACAGTGCTGGCCTTTAGCAAAAGAAACAAGGCCAGTGTGTGCTGGCCTCTTCTTGTAAATGGTCTCCTTTAAAGTAATTTTTTGAAATGCTAAATTTGTAATAAAAAGTTACAGGGTGGGTGAAGTAGATTGGTAGGTTGAAATAGAGCCCCTCAAGAAAAGGGACCACTTTCACGGCAGAAGTATCTTATTTAGGAAACACAAATTGAAAAGTGGAAACTTAATACCTTTATTGTTCATTAACAACTGTGAAGAATATATACAATATTATCTTGAGAAATTTTTACGTGAATACTCTCATTCAAGTGAAGCATGCAAAAACTTTGTGAAAGATTTCAGTAACTAAGAGACATTTCAAAAAGGTGATATTCAGACTCTGAAATCTGAACATCAAAATGATGACAGAAGCTGAGAAAAGCCATTGCAAAATTAATTCTAAAACTGTAAAATCCATGATATACACACGTAAGATGAGAGTGTAATTGAAAAGTAGGAAAAAGAAATAACAACACAAACCTCAGATATAAGTCGGCGCCTCCCTTCGATATCAGCTGCTAATGCCTGCAGTGACTGGGGCATATTAAGAGCATCATCACCTTGTCTTTCCACCAAGAATGCTGGCCTAGGATGTGGTAGATGACGACCCTGGTTATTAGACCCAGAAGAACTACCTGAATCCTGTGAAGAAGCAGGTCCTGAAGGTACTGGGTTATAATGACTATGACCTCCGGGTTGAGAATCAATAGAAGGAAACAAAGACCAATCTATTGTTCTTTGATGATTTTCGGTTGGAGGGTTATTGGCACGGATCAATGCAGGAGTAGGTAAAAAACGAATGCCAGAACTGGAGCCAATTCTTGAAGAGGAAGGAGCACCTACAGAAGTGCTTAATTCTCCAGGGGCCAGACTCCAAATCGTGGGATCCTGTGCTGAACTTCTCATATCAGTAGCAGTTGCAAATGTTGAATGCTCCACATTGTTTCTGGGAATGCTTCTTAAGTTTGCTTCTTCTCTTAACTCAGCACGTCTATATCCAGTCATAAGAGAACTTGATAAGCTGCCCACTCTTGAACTGGAAGCACCAGTCCAAGGAAAAGGAAGCATGTTTCCTGACGAACCACTCATATGCATAGCAGGAAACTGGCTTTGTGGACCACCCGAATTTGTTGCAGCTGCAGTTGTTGATCTCCCTTGTGATGATAAGTTGGACGGAGCAGATTCTTGCTGAGGCCCAGGACAAACCCCCCTACAAAAAAAATCCCGCAGTGAGCTTGCTCCATTTCCTGTTGCACCTAATGAAGGAAAGGTATCAGATGCCCCAAGTCTCAAACCAACCCTGGTTCTTGAGTTTTGCTCTGAAGGATCACCACTAGGAGAACTACGCAAGGGTGTAGATAAACTTAAATTACTAGAAGGACTATAACGAGCAGGACCAGTATTCCATGCACTAGTTTCAGCTTGTGGTAGGGAGCTAGAACTTCCACCAGAATAAGCCTGGCCTGAAGTACCCTCAAGGGCCTTTCGCTTGCATGATAAACCCCAAGTTCCAAAAGAAGAACCTGGGTTACCATCATTTTCCTCAACCAGAAAATCAGTGCTTCTGGATGAAGTCCCAACAATATCAGGTGAAGCACTGCCAGAAGATGCCTGTTCTGTTTCTAATCCACCTGACATATCAGTTTCCATGCCAGGCGCACTATTACCACTATTTCCCACATATCCAGAATTTATATTTGCATTTTGAGAGCCCTGAGAAAAAGAAGGCCCGCCTTGAATCTGATTGCCACTGAGTCCAATAAGAGCTCTCCCAGGAAAAAGGATATTTTGTTCAACTCGTCTTTCTTCTGAACTTTGACCAATCACAGGACAAGCACTATACGGAGATGACCAACCTTGTTCCATTTTCATCCCATCATCATCTACTGGGTTTTGCAGATTCAATCTAGAGCTAGGTTCACCTGAACCACTCAAGTTCTGGGTGTCATTACTAGAGGCATTTGAACATGGAATCTCACCAGATGTCACCATATAACTTGACAACCGGTTTTCAACAGGATTTAGCATATTATTCAAAGAAGTCTGCTGACTCATACTAGTGCTGTTGGAGAGAGATCCAAGCCCAACATCTGTGATTTCAAGGAAAGTATCAATACCACTCCCTTGACCTTGCATTAGGGTCAACAAATCCCACCAAATACACCGGGCTCAGACAACACTATATGGTATCCACAGATGGTTCAGATAAAACACTTCTGTGAAAGATCTGGAATATCAACTCAATGCTGGTTCCCTGAATGTAACAAAACAAAATTGCAAACATTAGTTCAAATTCATATATAAATAATATAGCAAGAGAAAAAACAGGTTTCAGATTTACTAATGGAGATAAGATGATATAAAATCAATTTCTTGCATTATGTGCATGCCTTCAACTGAAAACCCAGACCCAGGAAACTGATAAAATAATAATAAAAAATCAGTATGGTGGCAAAAATAAGAAGGTGCATGAAACAATGGTTCTGAGACTAGTGACGTGCAGATTTGTCATTCAGGAAGATGTAAGCTCACGACTAGCTGAGCAATTACAGCAAAATACACCTCAAATGAAACAGTATGAGGAGTTTAACAAGGGAGGGGAACGATAAAAAAATGTAGGACAAAGTAAGAATAGAAAGAAAATTAGAACACAGAGAACATTCTGCTTATTCTCAAGGAATAATCTTATTTAATTTCATATGCCAGAAATCTAAACCCTCTTACAAAATAGCATCTTAAATATCAAAAATATCCTAAACCCTAATATAACTTAGTAGTAGTACTATAAGATTACAAGTGAAGCCAGTTGACCATCAATTCTAATCCACATTAGTAATTTCATAGAAACTAAACAAGCAGCTTCAAACTTGGAACAATCAAGGCATGCACATAAACTATAAGTTTTATGTCTAAGAACTCTCAGCCTAGCTTACCTCCAATATGTGAACTAATCTTATGATTCTTACACAATCAAGTGTGAATTTTTTAGTAAACTGTATTAATGTGCTCAAGTCAATTAGTTTTGCACCAAAATAAAGTTGAACTGGGTCTGGTTGACCAAGAATCAAGTGTACCCCACCTTTTCTCAAGCTTACTCAGGCAGACTTAATTACTGGAAAGAATTGGTCGGAACAGGTTAGAATTTGGTTGAACTCAATAAGACTAAGTCAGCTTCAATTTGTAATCTGGTCATACTCTAGCAAAACTGATCACTCAATTGCAGCTCAGCGGGAATCAGGTGAGCTGAATTAACCCCCTCTATATGATCAAAAAGACTAAATCAAATGAACTTAACTTAATTTCTAAACACTCTTGCTTATGCCTAACGAGTAATGAAAATCTTATTCCATTATCATTAGACGCACTCAGACCATTAAATGATCTAAGATTACCAATGCCTCTCCAAACCCATATCTACCAAAGGTTCTAATTACTTTATCCAACTTCTGTTGTAGTTAAGATACTTGCATGCTAGATTGACCTCCTGTTTTTCATTGCTCAACACAGGGAGAGCAAGATGATAGAAAGACTTCTTATATAGGAGAGTTTCAGAACACCGAGCGCTACTTTCGCACTCTTAATTTCATCCCTACACTCCAATAGTATCTCTATTCGACTACACTCAACTATTTATATCAAATTATGCAATGAAAGTGGTGCACTCAAATTGCATTTCTGTTCAAGGGGGTTTTTCGTATACCCATCGGAATGTTATCACAACAGCCTAAAGAAACAACAGAGAGGCAATTTGCTAGCCGAAATGAGATACAGAATCATAAAACAAATAGCACAAAAAAAGATATCGAAATCCACCACAGGATCAAAAACATATAAGCCTTGATATCAAAATCCAAGAACTGATATTGTAGCTCTCAATCAAATGTTTAAAGGAACAATGCAAACAGGATTAAACATCTGCAATAGTAATGCTGCTAATGCAAAGTAATTGATCAGCCCATAAAACCCAATAACAAAGATGCAAATTAGAAACTTGGGAAAAAAATCGCCCAACCCATTCCTTGAACCGGGTTCAAATTTTGAACATACCCAACTCAGGATCTTTGCAGTTCTTGCCAAAAAACAGACCAAATTGATTTCTTTTCAAATGATTCGACCCAAACCCGGAAAACAAACCAAACCCAGAACGCATAATCAAAAACTAAACTTCATGGTCAATTGGGTCGGTTCCGATCCTCCTAATTCTCTCCAATTCGGAAGAAATGAAAACCACAAAAACAAATAAAAATTGAAAAAAAGAAGAAGATGATAATCCAAGAAATTAATGGTGGGGAACGAATGAGGAAGAAGAAGTACCGGAGGGGAGACTGGGGAGATGAGAGATCACAGACGGAAGCGGCAGGATCAAATGGTATGGTGAGAAAACGTCTCCCACACACTCTCTCTCTTTTCTGTGTGTGTTCTGAGTCTCTGATTTTTCTTCTTCCTTCAGTTACTGGTTTATATTATTAAATTAATTTACTGCGAAAGAGATACGACAAACAAAGCCTGACTGAGAGCAATGGATGAGAGAGACAGAGATAAAAATTAAGGAGAGAGAAAGAGAGAGCAATGTAATGAAAACGCAGAAGAGAGAGAGAGAATGCTGATGTTAGAGATTTTTGCTGAGGTGGGTCATGAATGGGATGGGTGGGGCCCCCCTCTCTCTCACTTTCCTGAATTTGGGTCCACATAGCTTGCATACACTCGTTTGTGGGTCCCACTACGGTTAATTAAATAATAATTAGTAGTATTTAATTTTCCTAATAATAATTATTTATTGATTTATTTTGAAATTATTTTGTTTATTAGTTTTAAGAAATACTTTTAATTACCACTCTCAATTCTCAAATGCTAACCATCTTATTTATTTTCGTTGGATGCATTTTTATTTTGAAAATGAAACTTATCCAATAATAATAAATAGGGTTTAAATAAGATAGTAAACATTACTACCACTGGAAGGCAGTGGGCAAAATTACGCCCTTAATTTATTGTGCAGTAGGAGGTGGCGTGCTCCTGTGTGGCAAGAGTGGTCAGCTCTCTCGTGATACGGTGTGTCTTCTTCCCTCCTGTCACTTTAATTCTGAAATTAATCAGATGATGCTGCCGTTTGCTGTTTCTGTGCATGGATATTTGCAATATACCCCAAGCATATTGCAATATTGGGCCTAGGTAAATTGAGTTAACAGTTTGTGACCCACAGTTCTGATGGGCTTTTAACCTGACCCAAGATTGTTAGTGGGCTGGTTTAACTGAAGATGGGCCGAAGCCCAAACCAGGTACAAAGTCCGTTCAAGTATACGCCTAAATTCTTTATGGCCTCGTTAGTATCTACCTTCAATTCACGGTTAATATAGTAGATTATTCATTCTAATCCAATTCTAAATACCAGACCACACTATGATTTAGGTTTAGGGCGTCCGACTCATCACATGTAACCAACACAATGCAATGGCTGCCCTATGAATTAGTACAATAAGAGCTCATGGCTAATGGCCTAGTGTAGCGTCATGGATTGTATGTTCTACCAATGGGTCACCCCAACTCATATGTTTTTTCTTTTGATAATTGAAAATGAATAACTTCGTGTCCGGACATGCGAATGTGCAAACGTTCACGCTTGAAATTCTATAACGAACAAGTACAATCACAATTTGTTACATCCCGTCCCGGGAATAATATTATTTTATTCCCGGAGGTGCAAAATGACGATTTTGCCCTTGGTTGACCTTACGGTTGAATTCTTGCGTCGTAACTCGTACGACGCATTCACTTGTATTTTCTTGACGTGCTCGTCGATACGAACGCGTAGACGCGAGCCGTACGTCGTTCGGACTCCGAACGAATATTTTACGGGCGTTGATTTTCGACGTTTCCCGTAATTTAATTTTGGGCTGTTTTGAATTATTGGGCTGGGACCCATTTGGCAGCAGGCCACATGGCCTATCCCTGAAATTGGGGGATTTGGTCTGGGTCTTTGACCCGTGGCTTCCTCCCCCTCTCCTTCGTCTTCCTTTCCTTCTTCTTTGCAGAAAACAAAAACAAACCCACACCCAATTACTTTGGGCACCCCGAGCTACCACCACCCTCGATCCCACCTCAGCTCGACCTCACTGGTGGACTTCATCACCATCTTCATCCTCACCAAACCTGGGTCATGGTGAGCCCAGAAAACCCGAGCAAACCTCGAAGAACCCAAAACTCGAAAACACTCCGGCGAGGTTTGCCTCGGCCGACCGCCTCGATCCAGGCCTCGAGCAGCCTCGTGGTGGTCACCAACCTCCTCCTCGAGGTCCCAATGATCCTAGTCTGGACCTGCAAACATGAAATCGATCGAGGATCGAAGACCTGGGAATCGGAATTTTTGGAGCCGTGAGCTTTTCTCCAAATTCCGGCCAACTCCGACCGAGTTTGGGCCCCAAAATGGTATAACCTTCTTCCTCTCAACTCCAGCTTCATTTTGACATAAATTTCATTGAATTTGGTTGAGAAATGAGTGAGATACAAACATTTGAAGTTTTCCGGCCAAATTCCCAGTTTCCGGCGACGGCTCCGACCTTCAAGCCGCGCGTGAGGGCGCGTGGAGGGTCCAAATTGAGTTCTGTTTTCACGGGTCGACTCGTGACGACGTGTACTACCTCGGGGTAGTATGCATGTTAATTTTCTAGGTGTTTTGGACCTCCAAATTGAGAAAGCAAGGGATAGGTTTAATTAATTAGTTAATTCGTTACCTTTATGAGATTAATCATTGTACCGGTGATATCTCATATAGGTTAGGCCAAATGGCAGCGTGTGGCGACGTGTGCTACGGCACACGGCGGCCCACGGCGGCGGTTTTGGGGTTTCCGACCCCGAAACTCCGTTTTCGGGTTTCCGAACGCCGTTTTCTTCGTATTTTCAATTACTTTATTAATCTTGGGTGTTCCAAAATAGGTTTGGCGACCCTTGGCGCTCGGAGGACGTACGTTTGGACTTCCCGGCTTCGGTATTTGTGAGTGGGCCCTTTCCCTATTATTTAAATGTGTTTTATATTTGGGAAATTATATATTTGACTATGCCTACATATTATTGTGATTTTAAATTGATATTTGACTCGTATTTTGTAGACCTCGTATTATTGTGGTATTTACTTGGTTTACTAGCTTAGCTCGGTATATTAGTAGGCCATGGAAATTAGTGGGCTTGGGCCCACATTTCCATTTGGGAATCATACCATTAAATTGGTGATTTCCGTATCTTTTTGTACGCGTATTATTGGTATCGAAACGGACCTATTTTAGGGAATTTAGGGAATTAAGTATTTTAATTCCCTACTAGTACCTATTTGTGATTATGGGTTTTTATACCCGTTTGACGGGCCTTGGGCCGTATTTAGGCGAACCTTGGATATGGTAAACTTCTACCGTATTTTGGGTTCACCTAGTTTGCCATTAAGTTGGTATTACTATACCTTGGTACCCATGTGGCGTATTCTTGGTATTTCACGTATTTTAGCTATATGTTTGGTATTTCGGGTACGGCCCCGAGATTACTAAATATATATGGATTAGTTTGAGGGCATCCCTTATCGGGAAATTACCTCACATTGTTTTATGTAGAGTATTTCAGTAGTATGTTTTCATACGCTCAACTAGGTTGCTTACACGGTGTTTAGTGTACCGTCCGGGGCCAGGACCAGCTTCACGTGATTGTTCACACGCACCTATACGCTCGCTATGGACCCATAGCAGGTGCCAGCCTGTTCTAGGTCGCCTGGGCGACTCGAACTCGTTGTGATGCGCATACGCGCCAGCTTCACGTGATTGTGTACACGAGCGTACTGTTACTTATACACCCAGCCTGTTCATGACAGAATATATCTGTATGAACTTGTGTGTTTGCAATACCTAAACGAGCATCTATCTTGTAGTCTTGGATTGTGGGGCCAGGACCACTTTCACGTGATTGTTCACACGCACCAACGCTCACTATGAATCCATAGTAGGTGCCAGCCTGTTCTAGGTCGTATGGGCGACTCGAACTTGTTGTGATGCGCAGATGCGCCAGCTTCACGTGATTGTGTATATGAGCGTTTATTTTATAGTTTTATATTGTGGTGTTTTCACCGATGCCACGGGGGCATTTATTTGATTTACGGGTTTTCCGTAGATCCTTATTTTACGAACCTTCGGGTAAAGTATTTTAATGCCGAACGGTGACTTTCTGCCCGTTTCGGATGGTAAGTATATTTCCGTACTTACCTCGTTTTCTACCTACTATTATAGTACGTTTTCTGAAACGATTTTCCAACCAACTACTTGATTTTGACGGCGAGGGGTTACTATTTTCAGAAAACAAAGGTTTTTACAAAAATGACTATTATTGGCCCACTCACCTTTTGTTTTTGCGCCCCTCCAGGTTTAGTGGCTGGTGCTGTCTACGTTCGAGGCGGTGGTATGACGAAGCTTTAAATTCTTGGTATTGTAATACTCCGTACTCCGTACTTTGTACGACTTGTATTGTATTAATTCTTCCGCCCGTACATTTGTGTACACTCTGGTATTCTTTTATTCAATTAATTCTTATTTCATTCAAATTGGCTTTCGTCACCCTACGTGGTGTCGGCCAGCACACTCGACTTTTGGGTGTCCACGTGTACATCCGGGTCGGGATGTGTCACAATTTGTAACCTTAAATCTCACATAAAAGGTGGAATATACCATATGAAATAAAAAAAGAGTTGGAATGTACTATTTTTAATGGTAATCCAAGTACTAATTGATTATGAAAACGAATATAATTTTTTTCCATATTCATCCTATCCTTTTAGCATATGAAACAACTAACAAGAAATGATCCATACAACATAGATGTCCATTGGTTTAGTTCAAAGCTTGAAGCCGCAGTCTCTTCCTTTAACTTTTCCTTTCTCTGTTTGGGAGAAGGGAAAAGGCAAGAAAACAAAAGAAAAACTGAAAAACAAGCTAGTAAATTTGTAATCATCTAAATTTGGAGTCTCTTCAAGCCCTAAATCTGGCACATTAAGTTATTAACATGTATTCTAACATTTCCAAATAAAGAATTCTCTCACGTCACTTCTAAGCTGACTTACTTGAAACATGAACATCAAAGTAGCAGTGTTCCAACTAATCATGTAACGCCGTGTGGAAAATTTAAAACATTTGATGCAGTGTTATTGGTCTAGGATGACATGGTGACGTCTTGAAGAGTTATGCAAGTCATCCTCCTCTTCAAAGCACCAAATCTTACAAAATAGGAAACCCCCCAAAATTTCCAAATAAAGAATTCTCACTTGCCACTAAGAAGACTTACATGAAACGATGACATCCGAATAGTGGTATTCTAAACCAATCAAATGACGCCGTATGAGTAATTTTAAACATATAACGTCATATTATTGGTCTGAAATATCATGGTTGCGTCCAAAAAATTTTAAGTGTTTTGACCCTTTCAACTCCCAAATCTTCTCACTCACAAATTAACATGTTACCCCAAAATTTTCCAATAAAAAAACTCTCTCGCGTGCCCCAAAAGAACCTTCCAAAATAGCAAAATACTAGAAGTGTACAAAAAAGAACCAAGAGCCAGGTGTGCTTATGTATTTCGTCTCTCAGATATTCAATCCCACGAATCCCAAGAAAAGAAAATCACAATCAAAACCCCATGAGAAAATGGAATCCGCCACTCTCGTAGCCCTACTCTCTTCCATCTCCCAACTCATCGTCCTCCTCCTCCTCTCCCCCAACTCCGCCGATTCCAATTCCTGCGCCAATGTCTTCCCAATCGTCAACAACTTCCTCTCCTCCCACGAAACGGCCGCCGCCCTTTCCCTCCTCACCCTTTCCCGGAAACGGAAGCGAACCCATTTCTCAGATCGGGATTCTGAGCCCGACGACCATGACAGCGACTCAGTCCGACTCGGTCTGACTCGGAGCCCCGACTCGTGCAGAAACTGCTTCAGAATGACCTCCTCCACCTTCGAATGGCTCTGTGGGTTGCTCGAGCCGTTACTCGAGTGTCGTGACCCAGTTGGGTCGCCTCTCAATCTCTCCGCCGAGCTCCGTCTCGGTATCGGCCTGTTTCGGCTGTCCACCGGCTCCAGCTACCCCGAAATTTCGAAGCAGTTCGGGGTTTCGGAGTCCGTGGCGAGGTTCTGCGCCAAACAATTGTGCCGAGTTCTTTGCACCAACTACCGGTTCTGGATTGAATTTCCCAACCCAAATGAGCTTGATTCTGTATCGGCGACTTTCGAAACCCAAACCGGATTGCCCAATTGTTGCGGTGTGATTGATTGCACAAGGTTTAAGATTGTTAGAAATGATGGGGTGCAAGAAGAAGGCATTGCTGCCCAAATCACGGTGGATTCTTCGTCACGAATCCTCAGCATTGTCGCCGGTTTTCGTGGCAATAAGGGCGATTCGAGAGTACTAAAGTCGTCGACTTTGTACAAGGATATCGAGGCCGGAAGGTTGTTGAATTCTCCTCCGGTTTCTTTCAATGGGGTGGCTGTGAATCAGTACTTGATTGGAGATGGAGGGTACCCTTTGCTTCCGTGGCTTATGGTCCCTTTTGTTGATGCTGTGAAGGGCTCAAATGAAGAGCATTTCAATGCAGCACACAATGTGATGCTCCTTTCGGCGCTTAGGACGATTGTGAGTCTGAAGAATTGGGGTGTTTTGAGCAAGCCAATACAAGAGGAGATGAAGATGGCAGTTGCTTATATCGGCGCTTGTTCGATATTGCACAATGGTTTGTTGAGGAGGGAGGACTTTTCTGCAATGTGTGATGGGATGGATGATTACTCCCTGTACGATCAGAGCTCTCAGTATTATAGAGATACTAGTTTGGAGGAGAATTCGATTGAGAGGAAGGCATCTGTGATTCGAAGCGCATTGGCTACAAAAGCGAACGAGTTTCAAGACACAAAATTTTGAAACAATTTTTGTTCTTTGGTTCAATTGGAATCCACCCAGGAGACTGGTTCAGAAGAGGGAGTAGCTATAGAACAAATTTGTTTTAGCAGGTAAATTCAGATACTTTTTCGATCGGGATTACAGTTATGCTTCCATAGATTAAATACTGTTGCTGCAATTTGCTCTGGTGTTTATTTCCCATTCTTTTAATTTATTTCTGAATAAATATTGCTTTTGCAATCAAATTTTTGACAACTTATGTTTGAAGATGTACTGTCAGCATACAATAATCCGTTTATTGATAAAGGCTTAACCTTTCTAAAAATAGTTTTGCCGTGCTCTATTGGAAGCCGGCACAGAAAATGTGTGTACTCTGTATCAATATCCGACCAAGAACTGCGAAGCGTGTGGACTATAGAACAGTTTGTAACTTGTTAACTTTGATTTCTGCAGAATGCAGAGCACAATGTGGAGTATTTTCCCCATTAAAAAGGAAGAATCGAGTTCAAGAAAAATTCGTCTATCTTCCAGAACAGAATCTAATCAAGTAACAAACTAACTTCCCTTAACTACTCCTATCCAAGCTGATTGAGCTGGATCGACACAAACACCGAAAACACCATAGCTGAAACTGCACATTGTAGCATCTACAGTAAGCCAATTTCATCAGAGCAATTTAGTTCACTACTCATCAACTCAGTCGATTGCTCTTCGGTTTCTTCTACAGCTTAGTATTTGAATAATTCACCAGCCACTCTTGTTGCACCATTCGATAACAGCTTTAACCTTCCTTGCTCTTCACAAAAGCTATTTTCTTCAGCTAATTGGTAGCTGGGGTATTACAAGTTACCCCTTCCACACAATCCTAAGACCGCCTAACTGCTGGTTAACCATTTTATATAAGATTACCTACTGGCTCCACAAACGTTTGACCTTCCTTCTACCAGTATTAGTTTGGGTAATCGTTTTACAGACCTCCCAATATGCTTCTTAAACTGGGATTATCGAACATCTGGGCCGTGTCTCAGTCCCAGTGTGGCTGATCATCCTCTCGGACCAGCTACTGATCATCACCTTGGTAAGCTATTGCCTCACCAACTAGCTAATCAGATGCGAGCCCCTCCTCGGGCGGATTCCTGAAGGTGAATTTTTGAACCACGAGGCAATTTCAATTTATAAGCCACCGAGCCAACTTTGGATTGTTTCTAAAGTTAATAGAGTTCGGTCAATAAGGTTGGAGTGATAGATTCACTAGATCTCGTACTGGTATGATCCTTACACTTTTATATTTGATGCAAATTCTCACTGCTGCAACTTGCGGCTGTCTTTTTAATTTCACTGGGGTTGCAGCTTGAGCACAGTGGCAAATTAACAACCAGAGACATGAAATGGTGTCGTTCGAGGTCGGTTCGCGAATGATAGGCTGTGCTCATATGCAAATGCAACTCAGTTTGGAAATGCTGGTCAGTCTCTGGACCAACATTGTGTCTTGCAGTTCCACTTTTAAGCCTCTCTGAAACCACAGTGGAAATAATGCTCACCATACTCCATTCCCAGACGCTTGTTTTTGAGGCTTTGATGATCAGTTCTGATGATGTATCGGCTTCGGTGACAATGAGTAAGGGTTCATTTCGTACGTAGACAGTCATGTATTCGGTATTCCTTGACCGTAGCAATACAAATAAACTGACTGTCTACGTACTAAAAGCAAGCTTTGCAAAGAAAGGCAAATTGGATTGCCTCCTCCCTCCATTAAGCAAAGGTTGGGAATCCTCATTCAGAACAGACACTACATTATTTGTATACAGTATGGACTTATTGTACATTCGAGCAATGCTTGAGTCAGTCGTCCACGCGCAAAAGTCATTGTACATGCATATTAACGACTGTCGCTAGCGAAATCCTTGTGCATACATATTAGCCAATGGGCGACTGTCGCTAGCGAAATCCTTGTGCATACATATTAACGACTATACATATAATTAAGCAATGAGAGATGTCCTGTAACTGTAACGAAAAGGCAGCCCAGCCAGTGGGGTTGGTGAGGACCGACTCCACAGGGACAGGATAGGGACAGAAAAAGCGTTGTCTATTTTCCACGTGTCCCAGAAGCAAAAACATAACAAAATCAAAGCAAGAAACAGCCTCCCTCACATAACAACTCAACTTTTATGATTAAATTAGCTCTGGGTTCGACCACGGAGTTATCCTATAAAAAGATCTACTTGTCGTATAACTATTGGATTCATAGTTATATCTGATGGAGAGGAAGAAATAGCTAAAACTAAAAGCTATATTATTCTAAAACTTAGGTCTTCAAGTTTGGGGTCATATGTAGAGGTGTAAATTGGATTGAAATTTAAGATTCTGTCATTAAAATTTTTGTTTCAAATTCGAACATTTTAAAAAATATTGAATGAAAATTGAAAATTTTGAATTTCTGATTTGAAATTTTCCTAAATGTTTTAAACTTATTCCATATAAAAATTATCTGAAATATTTCAGATTTTAAAAGTTATTTTCTAAACTAGGAATTTTGTAATCAACTTTTGTATTTTATAATGTTCGTTATTAATTTTGGATAGGCCTGTAAAAAGGCCCCGTTCGGAGTATATTAATTTTTTTTTATCGCGATGATAATGGTTCATGTCTTGGAAATTTAGGACCATATAATGGTGATTACTTTACTTTAGTTAATTTGGAATATGTTATATTTCTTTTGTTTTGTGGACTTGAAATATTAGAAATTATTTTTCTTTTTTGAAACGAAAGTAAAAGGTTACAAAGAAAAAGGCCTAGGGCAACTAGAATTAGCAAAATCTCAAAATCTCAAAATCACGCCGCTTTAGCTTCACTAGGAAAGGTATTAAGCCAAATTGAACGGTTTGAAGATGAGAGCCCCACTGTTGCCAACGCACATGAGAAAAAATTTGCTTCCTAAAAAATATGGTGAAAGGATATGCACTGAAATCTGCAAACCAATCTCTGGATATCATGGATTATAGTGAGGAGATGTCAAGGAGAAGATCCACTATTAAAAAGCCCTTTTTAATGTTCGGATTTATTATTATGATTATTTTGATAAATATTAATTTTTTTAAATACTCTATATTTTTAGTTTGAATTTTACTTTTTAATCTTTTGTAAAGGGGCATGGCGGGGAACTTGGGAATCATTGATTTAAAATTATGAGTATGAAGGCGGGGATGGGAATGATAATGACATACCCATCACTGCTTCCACCCACTTTCATTCCAAGTCTCATTGGCTTACAAGAACTAATGACTCTCCAAGTACCCCCTTATTTTTTGGGTAAAGATACCTTGACTTTTATGCCTTTATTCAGTTTTAAGAAAATTATATGGCTTCTTCTTTTAGAAGTAGATATTTCTGCATTTTTGTCAATTATTGTTTAATATATAAATATAAATTCTTGTTTTTATGTTTATATAAGTTATTTTGATACATGTGTCGAACTGTAATTTACAAGTATGAAATATATTAGGGGTGGACTTTTTAGTGGGTCTACCGACCAACCCGACCAACCCACCCAATATGGGATGGGTTGGATTGGGTTCTAAACATTAAAACTTTATTTTTGGGTAAAAACCTGACCACGGGTTCAATAGGTGGGTTGGATTAAGTTGAAGTATTATTAACTCGATTGAAACCGACCCACTAGAATAACAATAATTTTTATACTTACATGTATATTAAATAGATTTATACATGAAATTTAGTAACTTTTAAATGCACTTGTTCATTAATGCTTAATTTGAATAGTTAAATTCAGGTATTAGTAACATGTAGTGATATAACAACATCAAATTCACATGATTTAGGTCTAGTTTGATGTAAACATTGATTATTTGTTTTTCATACTCACATTAGGAATAAGAATGAAACCAATCAAACCCAACCCATGGAACCCACCCAACCCAACCTGCATAAGAATGGTTTAGGTGGGTTGGGTTGCCATTTTTCTTGGGTGACAATGCATTTAAACAATTCCAACCCGAGCCTACTGTGTTGGCCAATGGGTTGAAGTCTAACCCAACCAATCCACCCGACGCCCACCTTTAAAATATACCATCAGCCTAATAGAGTTCTACTTTTTAATGGAACATTATTGGTCTTTGAGTGAACAACCGATTTAGTCCCGGAATTATCACCTGAGTGAACTTACGTCCTTAAATTAGTTTTTTCTGAAAAATAAGTCCTTAAACTAATTAAATTTGCCAATTACATCCCTAATATTAGATTTGAAACTGTTCAATTCAATTTTTCGTCAATTAAGTCATGTGACTTGCATGTGATACACTTTGGAGGGTAGATTGGTAGTTTTTCATGAGTTTAAGGACTTATTTTTTTCGAAGAAATAATGTATGGAGTTAATTTTAGAGGGTAAATTAGACAATAGATTCGCAACCTATATGTAACATTAAGGGCTAATAGGCAAGAAAATGACGGTATTACCCTCTAAAATGTGTCACGTGGCTTAAGTTGACAAAAAATTGGATAAAATAGCTTTGAATATAGTAGTAGGGATGAAATTAACAAATTTTAATGAATTTAGGGACTTATTTTACCGAAAAAATAACTTAAAGACCTAATTTTTACTAAGGTGATAATTTAGAGACTAAATTGGCAATTATCTTTTATTTATGTAATCTAAGGTGTTATCTTCTTTTTGAAAAAAATAATGAAAGACAAAAGGAGGCACAAACGTGGAAGAAAGGAGGAGGTGGTCACCTACTGCCACGCCTAAATGCCAAGTTCACCCCACTCTCACCAACCAAGTTCTTCCCACTCTCACCAACTTAATTTCCCAATTGGAATGAAAGTGGACCCCACCTAGCCAAAATTCTTTTGTTTTTAATGGAGTAATCAAGTAAGCATTTTGAAATTTATTAACTAACAAAGCCCATGAGCAGCAACGGCAGCCAATTATAGTCCAAAACATGAGTGTCAACCCATATAAGAGAATACATACCGTGTCATACACCAAGGTCTCGTTTGGCAGCTCGGACTGGACTGATTATTTCAGTCGGATAGGATAATTTGTCATCGGACAGTACTGACTAAGTTAGTCGGGCGTTTGGTGCAGTATCGGACTAATATTGACTGTTTATACTATGTTGGCGGGGCCTAGGTGTGTGTGAAGAACACAATTTGTTCTTCATACAAACTCATTCAAATCCTCATCAAATGCAAGAACTACGACAAGTTTAATCTTTGTAGGAGACGAAGTACGTAAGTAACCTTCAATTTGATGCAAGGTGCAACCATAACTCCTCCAAGCAAAGGTGTTCATCCAAGATGAGATTGAAGACCCTCTTGGGTATTTAGCATTTGCTTATACAAAAAAGATTCTACAAAGGTATAGGATGCTACAACTTTACTAATGTGATTTTGAGTTGTGTTTTGGTTCACAACATTTAGGCTTCAAAAGTCATGAGCAAAGTTTTATTTTTGAGTACTAATATGCTAGCTAAGAGCCTTTAATTTGTTAATAGCATGCTTAAGTGTTGGTCAAATGAACTTGTAATTCCAATATTTTCCTTCAAGCTAGACCAAGAGAGTGAGAAGGACGGACCCAACTAATTATACGGAGGTTTTTGGGCGTATAATTAGTCGGGTGAGAGGGGTACTAAATGGTGGGCCCGGTTTAAATAGTCGGGCGACTATTTTAGTACGAAGCGCACCAAACACCCGAGACCGGATTATTAGTACTATCCGGTGCACTATATGGCGTACCAAACGAGGCCCAAGGGAATTGATCATCCATTCCAAATTTTTCACAAGCATGATGTCATAATGCATGAATTCTGTTTGACTCTTTACACGTAAGAAGTCATTTTTTTTTACTTATAAATTATCGTTTGAGACACGTAAAAAATATTGTTAAAATTACAACAAAAAAAAGTTTATAATCACACTTCGATTAAAATTTGTCTAAAATGAAAAATGACTCTTTATATGTGAAAAAAAAAACACATAATATCATACTATAGACTCCACAATGTGCAGTTTCTCTCTTACGTTTTTGTGAAGAAAGAGTGTAGAATGACTTATCTTGAGTGGCCAATATTAATTCCCTAAATTTGCTAAGGAAAGCGAATTGTGCAAAGGCTTCTAATTCTGCAAATTGTGCCAATTCCAATTTTGAAAAGTACCGTTCGGCTCCTGTCAAGGGGAGCCTCACTCTCTTTCAGGGGATTTTTTCATTCAAAATATCTTTCTTGACATAGAAATCTAAAAAAAAATATGTATACATATGTAAATAAATTGCGTCCAATAGGATTTGAACCTATACCAAAGGTTAGTTTATATAAAGATATTATAATTATAATAAAAATTTTTGAATTCCATTAAATTTTCTAGAGAAATCTTGGTGAGTGTATTATTTCTATTTGATTAGCAAATTGTAGCTGAAATTCCACCAATAAAAGGGAAAATAATGATGACGTGATAAGTACAAAAGATGCTGTCACCAAAACCCAACCACAACACCACAAGTCCTACAACCGATGATGGTACCATTCACCATATCATGGGCCCCAATCGCATGAGACTTAGGCCCGCTTAATATTGTTTTTTTTATTTATTAAAAATTAAAGTTTAGCAAATAAAAAATGTTTGATAAAAATAAAATATACTGTTTATTTTAAAAGTTATGACATTAAAACATTAACTTTAAACGCAATATGAAAGTTGCTTTTAAAAGCTATTTTTATAAGCAATTTTTTTTTAAAGCACAGCAATCCCAAACTAGCGTTTAGTCCTTGAATGTCCAAATTAACTCGCAAAAATCCTGAGAGCTCAGCTCAGCCAGCCACTCACCAACCCCGGACCGGTTTCTGGTGGCAGGTCCAACCAACCATCCGGTTCGAACCGGAGACTTCATTCCATATATACCTCGTTCTTTCCTCTTTCACAATTCGGGTTCATCTTCCTGTGTGCAACCTTTTAGTCATATAAGAGAAGAAAATCTGGTGCAATCCAAAGCAAAGTAAAAGAAGAGAAGAAAAAGAAAAAACACAGAGCAGCAATGGCAGCCAATGGAGAGGAGCAGCAAACTCAGGCAGGAAGGCACCAAGAGGTTGGCCACAAGAGCCTTCTCCAAAGTGACGCTCTTTACCAGGTATATATTTTTCGTAATCTCGAAGGCAATCTTTTGATTCGGGCGATATTCTAATCTAATATGAATTACATTGATAAGGCTTCGTTTCTGCAAAAGCTGGAAGGTGACGAAGCTCATGTTTTGGTTTTTGGGTTTTGATTTTTGTGCAGTACATATTGGAGACAAGTGTGTACCCAAGGGAGCCCGAATCCATGAAGGAGCTCAGAGAAGTGACTGCAAAGCACCCATGGTTTGTGAATTTTTATTTAATTTTCATCAATTAAATTCATTACTTTTCAGATATTATTTTCTTAATTTGTTGTTTATAATTTGATTTTTTTTTATGGAAAATAAATAGGAACATCATGACCACATCAGCTGATGAAGGGCAATTCTTGAACATGCTTCTCAAGCTCATCAATGCCAAGAACACCATGGAGATTGGAGTCTACACTGGTTACTCCCTCCTTGCCACCGCCCTTGCCATTCCTGATGATGGAAAGGTCAATTTTCATTTCCTCACCTTCAATAAAAAAAGGGAAAAAAATGCCCAAAATTTTTTAAGAATAAATCAAATAAAATTTGAAACTAATAGTTTTGTATATTGATTGATTTGTGTTTGTCACAGATTTTGGCCATGGACATAAACAAAGAAAACTATGAATTGGGTCTTCCGATCATCGAAAAGGCCGGTGTTGCCCACAAGATCGACTTCAGAGAAGGCCCTGCCCTCCCAATGCTCGACTTATTGGTTGAAGATGTACGTACCTAATTCTCAAAAACCGTTCGTCAACAATCTGATATGTTATGCTGTTTTTTGACATAGCATTTATGTTGTTAGAATTTAAATTTAACCTCAATTAGAGATTTTTTTTTTTCATTAAAGGTGTAATCCAAATTCAAGAATTTTCTAACTATGCTTCAAGGTATTGCATACGTTCTTCAACTGAACGGCTAGATTTAAATAGTTTAAATGAAACAGTCATATCCGACGAGACAATGTACCATCATCGTACATATACTCATTCTTTGGAACTCACAATTAATGTTCCTATTGCAGAAGAAGAATCATGGGTCGTACGATTTCATCTTCGTGGATGCAGACAAAGACAACTACATCAACTACCACAAGAGGCTGATTGATTTGGTCAAGGTTGGGGGCCTGATCGGCTACGACAACACCCTATGGAATGGCTCTGTGGTCGCACCTCCTGATGCCCCCCTCCGCAAGTACGTCAGGTACTACAGGGACTTCGTCCTCGAGCTCAACAAGGCACTCGCTGCTGACCCTAGGATCGAGATATGCATGCTACCCGTTGGTGATGGTATCACTCTCTGCCGTCGGATTAAATGATCGACGAACCCTAATTGGTCTGCCAATCGTGTATGATGAAGAAAAATTGGGCTTCTTTTTTTAATTTACTTTGTATTTGTATTTGGATGGATCGTGAATGTTCATGTCGGAGAATTATTATAAGGCAAAATCCCATGCTAAAATTTGCTGCCATAAAAATTATATATCTTACACCAAATGGTTTCGTTTTATTTTTTGTTGTTTTCTACTTTCTAGTTGCTTTTACTTTCTGGGTTAAATTGTGTTTGAAGTAAAACAACACAAAAGATGGAAAGATGGTTGGTGAAGTATGACCAAAAGCAAGCAAATTAAGTTCTCTGGACACCTATAAATCACAAATTTTATTATTATTCACATCAAGACTTCAACTTAGGACCTAATGTTTTACTATCTTCCTGACACAAAAATTGACATTTGAGCTCAAATTTATAAGTATCTAAGCTACGTCTAAAACTAATGATCATTTGATCTGGTAGCACCTAGCTAGTCTTTATTTTATTGAAGAAAATTTTAAATTCAAATTTCACAGACATCAATTAAATATTATTGAAAATATTAATTGAAAGGTCATGAGAGTCCATTTTCATGCAGATCTTATTTCTACATACTTTGACAAAAAAGAAATAAAAATGAAGGGATAACTACATGATAGAAGGCTATAGGTGCAATGTTGTACTTTAGTATTGGTAAGAAAATGACATTTTTTGTTTTTGTCATCTATTTTTTATTTTTGTCCATTCTATTTGGTGCTATTTTGACTGAGTGTTGAAAATTGGAGGAACGGTAAATTAAATAAAATGAATTGAAAAATGACAAAGCCACTCGACCCGTCTTAGTAAGTCTTTTAGTTTAAGAATATTAGAATGTAAGAATCCCTAAAATTTAATAGAAATTTTCCATTGGGGTGGTGATCAACTGATCATGCATAATCATGACAATGATTTTTAATCAATTAATTTGATGTTAACAAAGTGGTCACTACAATGGTGGGGAATTTATGGTGGGGCCTCCATCCACCAAGTCGCCAACTCTTTTTGTTGGCAACCTTTCTTGTTTGTTCATATATTCGACTTTTATGTTCTCTATAATTCTTTTAGGTTGAGACTTGGTGAACCACTTTAATCTCATATGTTGAGAAAACAAAAATATTAGAGGCAGCAATATTTTTCATCAAGTTTATTCACCCAAAAGTCCCAGATTAATGTTGTTGTACACATGTTTAGAGGCTTATTTGTTAGAAATAATTGAGATTCAAAATAGGTTCAGATTTCAATAAATATAAATGACAAACTAGCATATTATATAATTTGTGAACGAAAATTTAGTGAAAAAACTTGGTGTCTATATATAGCATTGCTCTAATTAGATATGTTAATAGTGTTACCGAATACGCTTGTGAGAGCATCTTCAAATGTTGGTTGCTCGAAAAACATTTGGATGGAAGGATGTAAAATATCCATTTTGGTCAAAAAATATAAATTTACATCTTTTTTAGAACATCTCTAATGGGAGATGTAAAATGCCTTAAAATGAACATTTTACATCTACCATGAATGTAAAATAAAATATAAATATAACTTTCACATTTCAAATTTGCATTTTTACATTAAAGTTGCTTTAAGAGATATAACATTTGGCAACGTGCTTACATACATGAGAATCAAGCTTTCATATATTTACAAGTCTTTAATTCACAAGCCAAAAGGAGCACCGACTGCGAACTAAAAAAAAGACGGCACTTAAGGCCAAGTCTCCTTAATCTTTGTTGGAGGAGTACGCAATGGCATAACCTACACTGCATGTGCCAAGTTGAAATATATGAAATAGAGAGCTGACATTTTCTCTACTGAACTTCTCATTAATAAAAATTCAAGTATTATTACTTCTTAATTCACAAGCCAGCAGAGAACTGGCAGACAGCTAAAACTCATTTTATAATTTATACTCCACCCAAAATTGATGTAATATATATTTATATATTAGTTTTGTATTGCATTTCAGTTAAGAAAACGTGATGTAAATCAAATATTATAGGTTGAGTTCATGCTATTTTCGTGCAAGTCCATCATACATTATATAGGTTGCGTTTAGTTTCGTTTAGTTTCTTATAATATACTGGGTTTAAAATCTTCATTGGAAGGTTTAAAATCTTCATTGGAAGGTTTCAAATCTTGGACCGATTCTACTTGTACTCATCACCCTCTTCAGGTCAACTTTTAATTAATGACTAACTTGTAAAATCTGTAGTTGATCCATTCCAGCACATGGTCGAACTGAGCAGGTTAATTAGATCGGAATAAGGTGTTTGAGTCTACCCTAGCTGCATCAAGTGACAAATACTCTACTTGAAAATCTAGTAGATATTTCTTGCTGAGCTTTCTACTTGTTGATTCTCTTTGAGTCAGAACCAACGAACACTTGATTTAGTGATATATCTTACAACTCTAATAAGATGTCTCCAGTTTGAGTTCCCCTTCTTTTATTGAAAAAAGAAGGAATTATATCAGAAGATGAAGTTTGAAAAGATGACTGAAAAAAAGGATGAATACAAGATGTATAGACTATAAGGCATGCTAGTAGCTCACCTCATCCTACTTTACATTCTAAACAGGGCGACTTCTAATTATCTAAGCATGCACAAATTGAACTGCGAATTTGGGACAGCTGAGCTATCTGTTTACACCGAAAAATATCTACTGGGCTAGAATGGAGTTATGGGCAAATGGGCTAAGCATGAGAGGCAAGGCCCAGCCCAGTCCAGTAAATGATGGGGGATAAAGGCTACGTCTACCGCCACTAGAGCATTAAATGCAAAGATCTCTACAGTATGGGGAAAGCAAATCAAATCTTCAGAGAACGGCTAAAGTCTCCAAGTGACGGCTGGTGAAGCGAAGTGACAGCAATCACGTGGTGCACCCATTGGTCTATATGAGCTTTGGGCCTAAAAAGGGGAAAGGCCCAACCCAGGCCAATAGACGAAAAGGGAGTAAGTCTGAATAGTCCTCCACTGACTACATTTAATGCAAAGCACTGGGCAATTTGGAGGGAATCAGACTATGAATAAAGAACCTTTTCTCAGTGGGAGTAGGCTAATCAGAGGTGTTACCTGTGCTTTCCGGATTAAGCCTTTCCTCACTAAGTCTTCAAAGGCAGAGAGAAGTGACGGCTATAACATGGGCTCCCTGCTGGTCTATATAAACAAGGAGAGGATTCGAAGAAAAGACACTCAACCAAATAAAAAATAGAACTCACACGTTCAGAAAGAAACCTCTGAGGAAATCCCTCAAAGCCTTTCTCAGATACAGACCTCGTCTCTATCTGCTGCTTTCTCATTCGCACTACTTGTGTAGCCAGCGACTTCAAGAAGCCAAAGACCAGCAACCTAGGATCATATATCCTAACTCCCCAGAGGAGTAGTGAATTTAGCTCTGCTATCCAGCCAAACCAGCGATAATATCGATTGAGAATCTTAGGCCAGAAAGTCTTTGATTACTTCCCTTAAGGAAACAGCCTTAAAGCTATCCCGATGGAACAAAAACCAACCCGATGGACATTTGTTCAGTCTGTGAAGAACTTAAAATGTAATAACATTGATCTTTTTACTTAAAGTCTTTTGTTATCAGCTCTTACTTACTGTTCTTTACTTACAAGTGTTTATTTTCAAGCACTTCAATTACAGTCTTTACATTCCGTCTTTAATTACTGTCTTTACTTTTGTGTATGCGCGAGCGTGGGGTATTTTGGCTATAACCAGTTTATAACAAAATCCTATCTCAAGCGATCTCTGGTATAAACATCGAGAGAGAATAAAGTCCTTAACAAGCAAGGCAATAAAAAGAGCCTAACTGCACTTATCTAACTAAGTCGCCCAATCCGATGAACGGAAGTTATATTACTTGTGGCGCAAGTACTTAATATATATTACATCTTTCGATTGGCAGAAGTCAATAGTGGCACGCCTGACAACAACTATACAACAGAAGGCCTCACAAGCATCCCTCCGAAGGAATAGGAGTGAAGCCTGTTGGAGCAAACGCCAATAGAAAGGCTCGAACCAGCGGACGGGCCGACCCGTGTGCTCCTGGCCTGCTCCCTGCGAAAGGCCCGCGAACACTATCTAGGTGAAAGGGGATGTCAGAAAAATAGAAGTGATGTTTTCATAATTTCGGTTTTTTAATGTATATTTTCCTTAGATTTTTTGTATTTGAGTGGGTTATATATCTTTAGGCATTCGGTGTTGGAGATACATGGAAAATGATAACAAAATGAGATAAAAGCTTCACTAGTCTAATTTATGTTTTCATAATTTCGTTTTTTTAATGTATATTGTTTATCAATAGTGATTTCTATGGAGCAAAAGCTTCACTAGTCTATCATGTAGTTATCTATTGAGAACATGCAATGCCTATTAATCAGCGCGCTAAGCGATGAGCAATTCCGTTGGCTTGACGACATACATGGGTAAGAAAAGCTCCAGTGATCCCGTTGATTTGTACGCAAACACTAAAATTTGACAAAAAACAAAGTTGGTGGATGATGCTTAGATCATTAACACGATGCCTGCTACTTTGATCATAAACAAAATATAGGTTGATGCGTGTAAGTCGTTGAGAGTATATTTTGCTCATCGGAGAAGTATCTCGATGTATATAGCAGGTTATGACGCTTTACTATCCATAATACAATCTTTGATTCTTGTAAACGTTCACTTACCAAATTTCAAGTGGAATGAACAATTTGAATCTTTTTCTTGATAAAAGAAAATAAATTGAAAGAGTACCCTCAAACAATATTGAAAATATTTTGAACACTCACAAAATACTCAAGAAAATTTCCAAAACACTATAAAACTGATCAACTAGAAATTAAGGACAATATGATTCTATGTTGAATGGCTTGCGTGAAAATTATTTTCTGCTTATTTTGGCAAACTGTTGGGTTCGATTCTTAGTGCTGGTGAATCACATAATGGTGGCCAAAGGGAAACTAAAATGCCTCTGTAAGTCTTTTCGGTCTCCAAAAAGTTAGACTGTCGTGACTTGACTACCAGCTGATCCCCTTTTTTAAAAAGAAAAAAAAATGCAATTCAATTGATGATAGATAATTTGAAATTAAGACAAGCACTATACAATCAAAACTGAATCAAATGCTCTTTAGAAAAAGAAAACTGAAAGCCATATCCATGCAAACGGTCCAGTGAAATTAAAGTGGATATAAGAGAATTAATATCCATTGCAATTACAAAGACCGAGTATGAGAAAACCAATCTATCTAAGAGACATTCATGTTGTCGATCATGATTGAAATAAAATGCACACGAAGACAGTGGCAAAGACAGTGGCCGAGCTAGAATTTTCAAATAATGGGGTCATAATTTTGACAAAAAAAAAATTCATTGGACCATTTCGACGAGCACTTGGTAGAACCTGTCGATTCTCGCCAACATCTACCGAAGGCTTATGCCAACATGTGTCAACAACTAATATATATAATTTGTAAAGGCTTGTCGAGGGTGACTATAGAAAATTGTGGAGTAATGTTGAAGACTACCACGAATTGTCAACTGAGACATTTCATCGAGCATTTAGTGCTCACAATAGAATCACACACAAAAAGAGAGAAAATGAAGACATGGATGATAGAAAAAAAATTGAAGAAGTAGGAGGATGAGGTTGTAATTGATGAGTAAGTCAATAGTTGAAGGACCAAACTGATGAGTTTAAAACATTAAAGATCAAACTGATGACTTCACAATACATACGGGACTATTTGTGATAAAAACCCTTCAGTTTGCCCTATTTGTTTATAGAGTCAAATACAATACACATCCAAATGTGTACAGGGTTTTTGAAGTTGTTAGGGTCATGGACAACCAATGACCCCATGCTGGCTCTGCCATTGCACGAAGATTTCTCCTACTGGTCTGATTCTCAAAACAATTATGAATTAATTTAGAAAAAAATTCAAATAACTATATCTTCTTCATATTTCGTTATAATGTTAATAGGACTTATTACTATGTTTTTTTTTTGTTGTAATTGTTTATCATATGATTCAAAATTCTTTAAAGCTTTTAATCTCACGATCACACCACTCTCAAATCAAATAAACAAAAGCAAATTATGTTAGCTGCAGGATTTGATCAAATCAAAAATTAATTTTGGTCCAAATACTTTTAGGAACTACATTAAGAAAAAAATTTTGCTTTAATTTCAATCGATCAAGTCTCAATTCACTAGTAGAAAAAGGTGGTTGGGCGACAAAAAAAATTTCGTCGCCCAAGGTACAATTTCGTCGCCTAAACATTTAGGCGACCATTAATTCGTCGCCCAAAATTCGTCGCTCAAAGCCCGTCGACCAAGACTTTGGGCGACAAAATTTTTACTTCGTCGCCCAAGTTCACCTTTAGGCGACGAAATATTTTCGTCGCCCAAATTCACCTTTAGGCGATGAAATATTTGTCATTTTCTTCCCCATTTCCCTTGTTGTATCTGCTCATTGCTTTGGTAAAATTCTCCCTCTCTCTCAATGTTGCTTACATCTAACGATACATATTTACTTACCTCTGCATACAAATTGTGGAGCCAGAAATAATTCAGAAAATTGTGGAGCTGACACGTGGCTAAATATTCTTTATTGGTGAGACTACCCTTATTAAATGGTGAATTCCACACGCGCTGCTCACTCATGATTCTCTGGACTGCTGACTATGATTTCTCCAAGCTCTGCTGCCTGTTGGCAAGGAGATAATTATGAAGAAATTAGGAGGAATTAATTATTAATTTTCCCCCATTTGAAGATGAATTCATGTATTCAAGGAATCGACATCCTATTTAATTAGGATTCTCAAGGATAATTCCAAGATATTATTTTATTAAATATATCTTTGGCAATTATGACATTCATTGGCCAACAGGAAGCCAACATGTGGCGAGATCCCACTCCCCATGGCCGGCCGAACTCCACCCTATAAAGACCTCAATCTCCATCACATTTTAGTAAGTTTGCTACGTAATCAAGACCTAAACTCTCTCTCTTTTTAGAGAAACTAACTTAGGCGTCGGAGATCCATTGGCCAAACCACCCCCCCTCCCCGGCCCGCACCTGTGGTGCGCGTGATCTTGACCTTGATCAAAGGTGCTTTATTATTCTGCAGGTGTAGATTCGTCAAGTCATCAAGCGGCGAAAGTTTGCATCCACAAATTGGTGCTTTCATTGAGGGCTTGAGACCAATCTCAACGAAGCACTCACAATTTTTTGGATTTCCCATTTTCTATTTTTCGCACACTCCCAATCATTGAAATTTTAAAAAGTTCTGTGATTCGTCCTTGGAAAAAATAGAACCTGGTAGGAAATTTAGAAACCACGACAAACGGCTTTCAATCCACAAAATCGCCCTCTTATGTAGTTCAGATCAGCAAACTTCCTTCACGAAAGTTGTTTGTTTGCCCGACATCTACAACATATCCAAATTTCAAAAAGATCCAACAGTGCGATCATTCCAGATGTTCGAAATTCTAGACCAGTTTTCAATTCCGCTGAAATACATAAAGTCGTGTTGGGGTGAGATAACCCTATTTTCTGCAGCTCAGATCGAAATAGTTTCTTCATGAAAGTTGTTCGTTTGATCAAGAACTGTAAGATATCCAAATTTCAGCTCCATTCGAGCACTGCAGCCATTGTTACGATTCCAGAACACGGCTCAGGGTGTGCAAGCCCACATGGCTGCAACAAACTCGACTCCAACCCTAGAGCAGGAGGCCCACGGCGAGCGCCCCAGCGTTCTAGACCGACCTCTGCAGGCTCAGTAAGTGTGAGCCTAGTGCAGTCCAGCTTAGTTTTCACGTGCGGCCCACCTGCCTGCTTTAGAAACCCAGCCAGCAACCTAGCCCTGTGGCTCTAGATCGGGCCCACGTCCTTAGATCGGATCCGGTTCTTACTGGACCGACTAGCATGACAGGTGAACCGGTGGTTGAATCGGGGGTAATTTCGTCTCGTTTTTCGATGAATTCAACCCAGCTCAGCTCAAACTTTGCTCTAGTCGTCCTCTACACCTCCATTACCTGTGGTGGCATCAACTATCCAGGTCCCTCTGCAACCAATGGCGATCTAATTATGGCCCAGTAGATCGCAAACTTGACTAGTGCACTCGTGCATCAGACCATTTTTGTAAGTCACCTCTTCGAACTCATTAAGACGCAGTAAGTAGCCGACAACTTGTCTCGAAGTAGGACAAGGGCTGACGACGAGGTTTCTTTCTAACGCCCCGACAAGGAGTTGCTCAACTAGTCTCGAACCGAGCGTTCAGCAACGCACACTCACAGTTGGATCCGCTCTCTGAAGGACACTTGGAGTTTGATTCCAGATACGGGGTCCATGCACGACTTGGCTCACGGAAAATGCCTCCTAATCTTCAGCAAAAGACTTTTAGGCCGACTCAAGATTAAGCTCATTTGGCACTCCGCGTAGAGCGAATTGCGAATCATTCGCTCGCTTGCCAGAAACAAGCAGCCTGTCACACATCTGAGGCGCGAACATGCAGATCGTCATCGGAGGCAGTGGAGACCTGCAACCCACCATCAGGAGCAGCCGAAGGCACCGCAGCCCCAACAAAGGCAGATTGATGAGCAATTAGAGAGGCTTTTTACGGTGCGACTGCGAGATTTCTAGCGCATCGAGGCGAAGATCATCGGCTGCGACGACATAACTGCCAAGGCCGCATTCCAATGGGGGCTCTCTGCTGAGCAACTGCTGTGCGGTAAACTGATCATGAGTAAGGAAATGACATTGACTCACTTCTACACTTTGGCAGAAAAGCATGCGCTCTGAGATGACGAGAAGTGAACCAAAAAAAAGTCAGAACAACCACAGAATAATTCAGAAGTAGTTCAGAAGTGGGCGAACGAGAAGCAGTCCATCAAGAACAAGTTAGGGAATAAGCAGCAAAGACATTCCCCATCGAAGGAAGGCTCAATGCCTAAGGCATTCTCTAATTGACGACTGGAAGTAGAGGACTTATTCATCCACTCCGACAAAGGCAGCGGCTTAGCCCGATGGCGCCCTAGGGGCAAGCAAGCCCAAGAGAACACACCAACCTAACCTGCAGGAGATTTTAGGCATTTGCATGCCAATCCTCCAACTTCCATGAAGCGGAGGCAAGTCTCGTTTCCAAACATATTCATACCGAAGCAGTCCATTCACTGGAAGCAAATCGATGAACAATACCTCACTAGCTGAGGATTATTCAACCTGTCTCACGAAGTTCTCTCAACTGCACATTCAACATTCAATTCCATGCTCTCCAGTGCGAAAGGGTAAACTAATTCCCTTACACCCTTGTGGGTATGCTCTTCAATGCGAGAGGGTAAACTAATTCCTTGACACCCTTGTGGGTATGCTCTCCAATGCGAGAGGGTAAACTAATTCCCCCACACCTTTGTGGGTAGCTCTTCAGTGCGAGAGGGTAAACTAATTCCCCGTCACCCTTGTGGGTAGCACTCCAGTGCGAGAAGGTAAACTAATTCCTCAACACCCTTGTGAGTATGCTCTCCAGTGCAAGAAGGTAAACTAATTCGATGACACCCATGGTAAACTAATTCCCTAACACCCTTGTAGGCATGCTTTCCAACGCGAGAGGATAAACTAATTCTTCGACATCTTATAAGGTAAGCTCAATCTACACTGCCCATGGAACCTAGCCTTAGGTTCTTATGTCATACGACCTTCGCTCAAGCAATGAAGTTGACGACCAACATGTTGCGCACCAGTTGCACAATGGCAAATACCAGCAACACATGGTGGCTAGTAGCAGATGGTTAAGATATAACGGCACGACCAACATGTGGCGTACCATATGCACATGGCAAACGCCAGCAGCACATGGTGGCCAAAAACAAATGGTTTGGGGGCAACAGCATACGACAAGCTCGACAGCTTAACGCCCCACGAAGCAGAAACTCCAGCCCACTTATTCCAAGCTACCCAGTGGCAGCAATGCGAAAAATCCAGAAAATTGTTTCGAAGGAAACAAAAAATATATGCATGTGTGTATGAGGACACGACACAAGGCCAGCCCCCCTACATATGCCAGGCCGCAGCCTAGCTTAGAACGCAGTGCACCAGACTTGGCCTGCAGGCTCGAGCCTGCTCTTTCTCCTCTGCGGCTCTAGCCATGCCAGTTGCCCCTGTAACACAGCTTCGTGGCTCCCAGCTGCGTTATCTAAACCTTGGCTCCCCTGAGCCAAGCCTCCTCGCCACATGGACCCTTGTCCACTTAATCTAGTTGCCCACAGTAGCAGCAACAGAAAAAAAGAGGGAAGAAAAAGTTTTCAAATTTTTTCTTACCTTTGGTGCGATGAGGACGAAGACAAAGACGACGATTGACTTTCCAAAAGGGGAAGCAAAGAAGAAAATTGAGAGAGGACTTACAAAATATCCTTTGATTTTCTCTCTTTCTTGTTTGGAAAACAAAGTACTTCTAGGTTTATTTAACCCTCTATTTATAGAGAAAAATAAAATCTTAGCTACCTTTGGATTCCATCGCCCTCCAGACTTTTGCTTCAAGTCAAAGCTCAGAGTCTAAGTAGACATGGAAAGTATTTTTTGGTAGTCTCACTCAACTGAGGTTTCCTACACTTGCAACACTCCCTATAGCAGCACAACAGGTGTGGGGACATTTGTGGAGCCAAAAATAATTCGAAAAATTGTGGAGCTGACACATGGACAAATATTCTTTATTGGCGAGACTACCCTTATTAAATGGCGAATTCCACATTCGGTTTTGTACACGCAAGGGCATAATTTATTCACATATTCCTAACTGATCAAATAATCACTTAGACGGGTGTACCACATCCACCTAGATTGTTCCAATCCATAAAGTGAACAACTCAATTTAATAAAGAGGGTGTTTTGTGGTCTAGAACTATTTGAATCAGTCCATGAAAGTCTTTTGGAAACTTCCATGTAGATTTTCGTATCATGATCCCTATAGATACGTTATAACCACGTTCATAAGCTGTAATCAATCTAAGGTTTTATGAGACGTTCTTAGCACTATCTCATTACGCTTTCTTTTGTGTTGAATGGTGTTGGAACTACTAGTCCAAACACTTTCCGCTTCATCAAGGAATCTAATCCGACATGGATTGTTTCTAGTTGACCAATCAGTTATACGTCAACATTCATCAACAGAACCCGGTTCGATATTGTCACTTTTCACTATCTCGGGTAGCTACCATATGTGAATATCATTGATGATAATCTCATTCCAATTCCTTAACTTATCCATGCATGCATAATGGACCAAGAACTTCAAGCCTTGGGATAATCCGGATTCATTTCATGAGGTGGAATGGTTGAGATAGCGAACGAGGAAGGGATTCATTTTGTGCCATTTTTCTCCACTTATAGAGAGGTGAATCTTTCAAACCGAGTGATCTGTCGCGATTCAGGCCGAGAACAGATTTATTGGTTAGCCGTCGGCGTACTCGACTGTCCAACAGAGGCAGCCAATCGTCCTTCAAGGCAGCACACCTTTCGAGAATGTTAACTTGATGTCCGTTATGTACGTCTAGCCTTGTAGGCATGTTTATATTTGATATGTGTGATCGTATCACTTTAGCTAGATCAGAGAATACGTTTGGAGCAACACTATGAAATCTAGAATATGGGGATCGAGATGAGACATAGTAGGGACGTCCAGATAATTCGCGATGTTTTTCTGGAATGTTGACGTTCTTATGTCCCTCTAACGGCGGGAAGACTGTCTCATTGAAGTGACAATCCGCAAACGGGCGGTAGAGAGATCACGTGCAAATGCTCTAAAGAGCTAATTCGAATGAGAATCATAATTGACAAAAATTCATATCTTTCTTTGAGGACCCATATTTGTATAATGCGGCGCCACAATATGGCATAAGGTGCATACCCAAAATGCGCAGGTATGAAACATTAGTTTCGAACCCTGTAACCAACTATAACGTTAAAAAGTGTGGGGTAGCAATGGGCCTCAGGCGAGCCAACATTGCTGCATACAAGATTGCACATCCTTAGGCAGAAACCGAAAGCTTGGTGCGTTCACCAAGGTTCGGGCGATCAATTGATAATGTGTTTTATGACCATTTCTACGAGGCTGTGTTGGGGTTGAACATGGAGAATTCGATGTTCAAAAACCCAAAATACATGCAATACATATAAAAAAATCTTCGATATAAACTCTCCAGCATTATCCAATCTTCTAGACTTTATGGGATAATCAGGGTGGTGAGCCCTTAGGTTAAAAAATGGCCAAGATTTTAGCAAAATGTGTGTGGACAAACATATGACCATTGTGTCGATATATTAACCAAAACCATATTTACATGGTTCGCATTTTGGTCGGATTAGCCCACAACTATTCCCTTGAATCCATTGTGAAGATAGGGTCATGTAGTATCTTTGCTAAGGATGATATAGAAATCCAATTCCCCAACAAGCAGGCTTGGCAAAGTGTGCTTATAGGCACAAAATCCTTACTCCATGTAAGGTGATGCATTGTGTAAGGCGTTGCATTGTATTTCGACCTGAATGTCCCAACTGATTGTGCCAAAGCAAGTAAATTGCTCAAATCATCCAGCTCCAGGCCAACCTATATGCGGCACGTCCCAGCTGGGAAGAAGCTCATTAGCCCCAAAACATAGCTTCAGGCTTCATATTTTAGAGGTGATGCAAAGATACTTCACTTTATTTTCTATAGTGGTTACATGATCATTGTTCTCTCGAATATCCTTAAAACTCAATGACGTTCTTCCGAAACGAAGAGAATATAAGACCTCTTAATGGTAATTCAGTACCATTTATACAACAAGGAGCGGTGCCAATGCCCTTAATCAGGTTAGATAAACATGAATTCGTTGCTAGAGGGGTGATTTAGGTATGAAGTTAGTGTGCGTAGTAGCACATTAATTCAAACAACTCACTTCCCCACATTTATACCTCATCACATGTTTATTGAATTCAGTCACATGTGTAAGGAACATGATTCAATTAATTTATATTCGTGGACAATATCCATAATTAAAACAAACACCAAACTTGAATCCTGGAGCATAAAAAAATTTTCACAAAGTAAACCAAATTTGGATAGGGGGTTTGACCAATATGGCCTTCCATGTCAAAATTATGCTTTCTCATATGTGTTAGTGGAGCAAAATTAGTCTCACAGATTGCTACGGGAATGGTACTCCTCAACAACATTGGTAGGAGCAAAGATAACTGCATAACCAATGATTTCTATTAAAACGGAAGTACGTAGATTTTGCACGGTTAAGGTTCGGGAATACTATCCCTTATTCTTGAAGTTTTTGGTCATGATGCCACCCCCTTGGTAGACCTTGATTCTGCCACTATTCAGTACTCTCCAGCAGAATATGGATAACCATATTCTGTAGGTGTTTGTCGAAGCAGAGTCTTTTGTTCGATACACCTCTGCCGAAGCAGAGTGTGACCTTCGGTACATCTCTGCCAAAGCAGGGCATGCCATTTGGTAAGATTCAACCGAGATTGTAGTCCATCTTTGATACATCTCTGCTAAATCAGAGCTTGTACTTCGGTAGACTCTAGTCGAAGCTGGGTCACACATTTCGATAGACTCTAGCTGAAGCTAGGTCTATACTGTTTGGTAAGAAGCATGGAAGGACGAGAAAAATCGTCTCTAGTCAAAATTCAATTGGATTCTATAAACTTCATAATTGCACCTATCCGAAAATGGGTTTGAATCATATCTTGCGTCAGGCAAGATATGTCTTACTCGGGCAAGATCATCTTTTCATGATTGAAACGATCTGTAGAGTGAGTCAAAGAGCCATGGAATCCTCGTCATCGAGGTACTTCCATTTATATTGAAGCATAAGTCTTCGCAATATAAAACTACGGGTTCATGGGTACCTTCAAGCAAACGCAATATATAGAACAACAACATATATAGAACACAAACATGTAGATGAATGTAGGTCTACGGGGCCCACATGGTGTGAATGTCACGGCCTAAATAATTTGGGTAAACTAGGTTTGGAGCTGCGGGCCCAAATTTTGGGGTTGTTGGGCTGCAGGCCAACATGTGGCACGGGCAGGAAGCCTAATGCCCATGTGAGGCTGTGCTAATATGATAGTGGGTTAGGCCCACTGATGGGCTGAAAGAAAAAGTGAAAACTAGGCCTAACTAGGGCTGGTTTGGGGAGCGGGCTGAGACGCCTTGGGCTGCCTAATTAGGGCCGGGTTTTGAGTATGGGCCAAGCCTAGGAGAAGGCCCAACAAACTTCGGATGGACTGGTGCAAGCCCAGGGTGGCTGGGTGTGTAGGTATTAACGGGGAGACTAACAAGGTCGCTTCAGGGGTAGTCTAAGTCAGCACGGACGCGCACAGGCGCCGACGGTGGTCTGAGGCACGGGGTGAGAGCTGGGGTTCACGGTAGTAGTCCAAAAAACCAGTGAGATTCAATTAAAATCTCACATGTCGATCATCGGAGATGACATGGTGTCACCGGAGGACGACTGTAGGACGTCGTGGGTGGCGAAATCCGTCCACTAAGGGATGACTGCATGTCATCCTTGGATCTGAATCTCGCCAGAAAATGGTGAGATGCAGTTGCATCGATTGCAAATAAGGCGAGGCAGTTGGTGTTCAAAACAAGGAAAAAGACCACTCAAAACGTCGTCGTTGTTTGGTTATGAGTTTAGTGTTTTGGACAATGGCTCAAACGGCTCGACGAGAGCTAGGTTTTTTTTTCTTTCAAAGAATTAAAAAGAAATCCTAATTTTTCTTTCATTCACGCGATCATCAATTCACAAAATAATATATAATAGATATATATAAAATTAAATGCGAACACAATATTTAGCAGAAGATTATAATTCTTTTAAAAGCGTAAAAATTGGGTTCATACATCATGGTGAAGGTTCATGCAATCAAGGCTGAAAAAATATCGAAATTGATGCCATGTTTTAGAAGTACTTGGATTGCATCAATAGCAAATATGTTAATCTAATAAAAATATAAAATATAAAATATAAAGAATGATTGAAAATAATACTCTCCATGATTGAAGATGACCAAAACTCCGGTATAATTCTCTTTAGCACAGCAAAAAGAGCGTGCTAATAACGTGTTGTGACCTAAATTTAGAGAGATAAGAAGAGGGGTGCGGCAAAGAGAGAAGTGCTTGAGGAATTGTGGTGCATATTCCTCATGCCTAGTGCCTTTATTTATAGTAATAAGAGAGAGAGAAACTTGCTCTTCAAGTAATACAAGTTGTACAAGGAAAGATCCTCTACATCCCGAAAGGTTTCCTAATTTTTCTCTACTTATGATTTACACAATTACACTATGTCAATATTAATTGTACCAAAATTTAACATATAGTCTAAACAACATGGTTTCCATTAACAAAAAATAAAAAAACAACATGGTTTCTAACTTTTAACTACAAGCGCAATATCCATATTAAAAATATAAACAGAAGATCTAAAATCATATGTTGTCCGGTTCAATTTCCTTTTTTTTCTTTTTCTTTTCTGGTCGACGTTTTCTTGTTGTCCGGTTCAATTGGTGCAAATAACAATAATAACAAAATCGAGAAAAATTGGGCAAATAGCACCTAATTTTGTGACAATTTGGAAACATTGTCTACTTACGTCTACATTTATGTCAAACAATAATCTGAGTCATGAGTTGGATCCTACCTCTAACATTAAGCAAAACTCATAAACACTCAGAATGCACCAATTTAAGTGAAGGTTGATAGAATAAATGGTGCTATTTGCCATGTGGTAACTACGGCCAACAGGTTCATGCGGTTTTTGTGTAAATTCCTTGATAATGATAGTCACCCTTATTAGAGGGGTTTTTTAAAAAATATATATAAATATTTATATATTATTAAGAGAAAGGAGAGGGTTCGAAACAATTACAATCATTTATAAAAAGTAAGAGTTTCGAATCTGGAACACATGGTTGAAAACTCAACATCTTATCTGCTTGAATATCAAACCACATGCAAACCCTTATTAGAGAAGTGGTGCAATGTTGTCTAATTAAATGTGACCGTCCCTTAACGATTATCCTTCTATTAAAAGGTCAAATGAGATCAATAAGCTTCTTCCATTTTTTGGAATTAAAATGTCAACAGAAAAGTAAAATGATAAGCTTATTTTTTTATGCCATATGATATGAAAGAGAAAAAAGACATCAAACACATCTCAAATTGGGATTGAACCAAGAAAAATTAACGAAAATAATGTTCACACATTCATTTTAATTTTTTTACACTCCTTTTTATTTATGGTCATCTGTTGAATAAATCAAATGGAATCAACAACCAGGATTAAACATGGGTGTGTAAGAGACTACAGAAGGTGTGTGAAAATCACTTGCCAAAATTAAAAATTGGTTCAAACCGAACAATTTCCTTTTGAAAGTTTTCTTTTTTGTTTTGTTTTATCCAAACGATACTGGAAAAAGAATATCAAACACAGAATATGCATGCTAGATAAATGCTCTTAATCAAACAAGTTGCAAAACATTAGCTCTTTTGGAAATTGTGTAGAGCTTTAAGAAATTTTAATTCAACTCAACATTTATCAATGCTAACCACCATGGAGTGGCCCAGTGGTTGAGGCGATTTCCAAGTCCGTATTCCACATGGTTGGTCCTGGATTCGATTCTTGGCGTTGGTGAATCACACGATGGTAGCCATGGAGAGGCTAAAATGCCTCTGTAAGTCTTCCCGGCCCTCGAAAAAGTGGAATGTCATGATTTGGCCATTAGTCGGTCCTCTTTTAAAAAAAAAAAAAACATTTATCAATGCTGAAATTTAGTTGGACCGAATGAACATAAAATCACTATGCTCAAGTTTTTTTTGTTTCATTTTTTCAAGCTAAGCTAGGCTAAGTTTGCTTCTTATACGAGCCAAATTTGATACCGAATTCTAGTTGATTCGAGCTGCTACTATATACTATAATGAGTTAGTGAAATCTTGTAACAAATTTACAACTTGACGGCATGCTTTAATAGTATAATATATAAACCACGGCATGCTTTGAGACGATCACACAAACCTCTTTTTCCTTTTTGATGATTAGAACTTATTAGAAGAATAAGTCGGAGTAGGCTACAGTGCTCGCAAGCATTAAATGCTCACACCGATCTCACCATTAAAAGGAGGGAGGAGGGAGGAGAGAGGGGGGAAAGGAGGGTGAAAGGACTGTAGCCAGTCCCGACTAAGTCATCACGCATGTAGTTTATAAATAAAAGAAGACGCGTAATATCATTCTTCATCTTAGAACAATAAAATATATCACATCGCACACGTGTAACACATAACTGCAAGATAAACAATACAGTAAGCCATATAAATGCTTCGTGACAAAAAAAAAAAAAGAAAAAGGAAAGCCATATCAATGCAAATGGTCCAATGAATTTAGCTAAAAATGGATTATATACAACCAATCTGTATAACTATTATTTACAAAGAACCCATCAATAAAAACAGAACTTGAGAATATCATTTCTTACGCTCATTGTAAAATTGTTGAAAGTATTATTGTCACCATTTTAAGAAACTAATCCATCTTAGCTAGGAGTTTAAGGCTCCGTTTGTTTCATTTTTTTTGTTAAGATTTGACTAGTTTTAGAGACTAAACTGAATTGGCTTAACTTAGACTAAACAGTATAAGAATTGTGAAACGTTTGGTACAACGCCGGATTAAAGCACAGACAGAAATATTTTTAAATCACTTTTGCTTAAAAAAAACAAATTAACCTCAAAAGTCACCAGACTCACCACCGTCTCTCTCACCTACCCTCAGTTCTTCCTCCTCAGTCACCTTTGTCACCCCTGAATCCACCACAACCTATACAAAATCCAACAAACTAATCCTGCCAAATCTTAGAGCAATCGTAAACACCCAAACACCGTAAATCCTCGTCGGACTTGACCGAAATCAAGATCTCCAAAAGTCTCCGTTCGGCAATGGACACCTCAATTCAAGGGAGTAGCCACATAACTCCGCAAGATTCACCATTAGCTACTGAAATCGAGTTGAAATTTCAAGAAATTAAACAAGAATCGAAAGGAAAACAATAACACAGGACGAGAATGGCTAGTGGGGAAGGTCACTTGGGGTTAGAGGTTCACGCGAAGGCAGCTCCGCTTGAAGAACCGCAGACGTCGAATGGTAATCCTCCCCTTCCACGTCAGTCTAAATTCGACGAGTTAAGGAGGCCCATAGTCCCATCTAATCTCATTTAAGTTAGTGTTTGATGACACCAAAGGTGGGATTAAAATCCCAGCTAATCCATTCCCACTTAAGAAGGTGAAATAAACGACACCTAAAGCTTTTAATTTCACGATCACACCACTCCCTAATCAAAATAAAGCAAATTACGCAGGTTAGCTGCATGATTATTTGAATCTGGTCAAAAATTGTTAACCAAAGAAGGAATCAAACCAAAAATTAATTTTTTGTCCAAATAACTTTAGCAACTACATAAGGAAACTATTGTGCTTTAATTTCAATCGATCAATCGATCAATCGATCACACTATATAAGCACACAAACCTCTTCATAGATTTTATCATTCACAAGACAATGGCATCACCCAAGTTTCAATTCCTTGTTATTTTCCTCCTGGTTTCTCTTGTTCTATCTGCTCATTGCGCTGGTAAAATTCTCTCTCTCTCTCTCTAACTTTTTCTTTTTTGACATTGGACGATCTATTTTTCCTTACCTACAAATTGCATACAGATATATATCCAACCCAGTAAAAACTCACAAATTTTTATTTTTATATTAGTCGAATTGTGATTTGCATGTTAGAAACAATTTTCTCCTTTTTTTTTTTTTAGGGTTTTCAAATCTCTTTATGCATTATTAAACTTTTGATGTAGGAACCGATGGGAAGTATACTGATTGCGATTGGGCTGGTCCATGCAAGGATTACGAAGACTGTAATGGCCGATGTACGGGCCGCAAATATATTCAAGTTGTATGTATTTATAATGATCAGAACCCACCAGATTTAGCATGTTGTTGTCGAAAGTCTTAAACGAGGGCAAGTCCTCCTGCCTAGGGGTACCAATCTATATGTATATGTCCTTTCGAAATATGCATATATATCAATAAGATCCTTTGGCAGAGTTTCCAATCTTATAATATCATCATATATATTTGCTTATATTTCATGTTATGATTTGAGTTAAGGACGATGTTTCAAATGAGAATTCTTGCAAGAGAATAGTGAAATAAAAAGTGGGCGCTCTCTAAAAAAAACCTTGCCAGCGCTTTGAATCCGGTTGAAGAAAAAAGGAGCACCTCACAATAAGAGTAAGCTTGCTAGCTAATCCTCAACGTTGAGTGTATACAATAAATAATTCAATATTGTTGAAGAATGCAATCCCACATCAGAACAGAATATATTACAATTTATAAATGAATGCTTGCACTACTAATAACATCGAGGTTATTGTGATAAAACTCAACACCTAACGGGTTCGGTGTTGAGTTGGGACAATATCGGTGTGATTAATTAGTAGTGGACAGCTAGCCCGACTCTAAAATCTTAACAAACATATAATCTAAAAAAAATTGGTTTTAACTACAAACAAAGTATCCATAAGAATAAGAATATAAGAAGATGATTTCATATTTCAAACTATCTATTGTCAACCTTTACTTTTTTTGAAAACTAATGAAAAACTCATATCCAAACAAAATATTAATCATAAATACTCAATAACAATTTATTAATAATAAGGACAACAAATAAACAAAAAAGAAAAAAGAAAAAGAAAAAAGAGATGGTGGTATTTTCGTAAATAAGTTGAACTTTAGTGGCACTGACTGTTTATACACAATTCTATCAACTGTTTATACACAGTCACCTGTGTATAAACAGTTGACCTAATTGTGCAAAAACAGTCGATGCCA
The DNA here is from genome assembly GCA_018257905.1 of Gillenia trifoliata. Taxonomy (NCBI): domain Eukaryota; kingdom Viridiplantae; phylum Streptophyta; class Magnoliopsida; order Rosales; family Rosaceae; genus Gillenia; species Gillenia trifoliata. Next base: position 24,307,538 of record CM031080.1, read on the forward strand.
CCAAAATTTAACTTATTTACCAAAATGCAGGTCATGGACGAAGCTCATTATTACATGAAATGTGGTAGCTATAGAATCAAGGGATTTAAGTTTTATAATAAAATACATGCATTTTGGAGCTATAATAGATGTATCCAACCTTAAATTTGGTACTTATGAGATTTCTAGCTTAATAACATTATCTGAAATCTTTTAGTTTTCTAGGAGTTATATTGTAAGTTTTTAATTCAGTTGCCTTTTCATATTTCTTACTTTAAGTAAGCTTATAAATACATGTATTTGTAAGGCAGAAAAGGGGTAGAATTTGTTTGAATTATAATATTGAAATTTGAGTTGTAAACTCGTTTTATGTGCTTTTCTCTTGTTTAAGAGTCTGTCACTTGGTTCTTCTAGTTGTCTACGTTGTAGGCTGGTACTAGAACCAAAGTTTATAGGGTTTTTCAGGTCTCTCCATGCACTTGGACATAGTGGACCCTACCTATCTATCATATCTATTTATCTATCCTTCAATTTCAGTTTTCATTTCTCTTTATTTCACATGTTTTCACTTTTGCCTTGCATCGATTGGTTATCAGAGCTTCAGACGGTCTTAGACTCTTAGGTTTGGCACATTCTCACTGTTCATCGTCAGAATTGACTCAGTTCTTGTGACTTCTATCTAGAGTATTATACATCACTGGAAAGCTACGACAGTTTAGTTTTCAACACAACAGACCATACAACAAAAGAAATTTTGTGTGTGCAGATATCGGCAAAACATCATGAAGCGTCAGTGCTGTCGCAAAACAGAATCAGTTCTAGTGTGGGAAAAATATCGAGTTCATTAAGAATTACTCAACATTCAAGCCATATATCATTTGAAAGCCTTTCCAGTCTTGTTTCTAAATCTGCAAGCGGATCTTCATTCTGTTATTTCTATAGAATGATATCCTCAATTTACTAAAACATGTCGTTGTTATCAGTAATTGAGGCAGGGTATGTTCTACGAATGGAAGTTAAAGAAACGATTGCTTCAAATTTGTCAAGTGACAAACTCCTAAATCTTGATCTTCCTCCAAAGTTTGATCGTTGTCTAGATGGTTCTTGCAAAATTTGTTGTGATATATGTCATTATATTTGTCTATGAACGAGCCAACAACTAATGTCATTATAATTTGTTGTGATACATGTCATTATAATTTTGTAAATAAGTTGAACTTTGGTGGCACTAACTGTTTATACACAATTTCGTCAACTTTTTATACATATTTGACCTATGTATAAACAGCTGACCTAATCGTGCATAAACAGTCAGTGCCATCAAAGTTCAACTTATTTACAAAAATGCAGGTCTTGGACCAAGCTCATTATTACATGAAATGCGGTAGCTATGGAATCAAGGGATTTAAGTTTTATAATAAAATGCATGCATTTTGGAGCTATAATGGATGTATCCAACCTTAAATTTGGTACTTATGAGATTTCTAGCTTAATAACATTATCTAAAATCTTTTAGTTTTCTAGGAGTTATATTGTAAGTTTTTAATTCATTTGTTTTTTCATATTGCTTACTTTAAGTTGTAAGCTTATAAATACACGTATTTGTAAGGTAGAAAAGGGGTAGAATTTGTTTGAATTATAGTATTGGAATTTGAGTTGTAAACTCGTTTTTATGTGTCTTTCTCTTGTTTAAGAGTCTGCCACTTTGTTCTACTAGTTGTCTACATTGTAGGCTGGAACTAGAACTAAAATTTATAGAATTTTCAGGTATCTCCACGCACTTAGAGATAGTAGACCTTACCTATCTTTTCTATCCTTTCATTTCCTGCCACGTTGTTCCCTGCATCACACCTCCTCCTAAACTTCAAATTGTTTACAAAAATGTCATTGCCTCTTTTTTTTGAACTTCAACTTAATTACGATACCGCCACTAAACTTCAACTTATTTATGAAAATGCCATCGTCTTTTTTTTTTTGTCCTTATTATTAAGAAATTGTTATTGAGTGTTTATGATTATTTTTTATTAATCTCAAGAATTTTTCATTAAACCTACCTTACATTTTTCAATTTAGGTCCACAGTTTCTTGTTTTTTGGTTAACTAGTGAAAATAAATCAAATCCAGCGAAATTGGGCAAATACTACATGGACGTGTGACAATTTTAAACCGATGTCTACTTCCGTCCATATGTTAACAATGAGAACTTTGACAAGCGTTTTTCAAGATGTCTCACATAAAAGCAAGGATATTCATAGTCTGAGGTCACATTAAAGAAAAAAACTTAAAAACACTCTAGTTCCACCTAATTGCGTCAAGCTCGGGTGGTTAATTGGTATAAAATTTTATATGGTATTTGTGCAAATTTTTCAATAAAATCCTAGCCGTTCCTATTAGAAAGGTGGTGTAATAGTGTCAAACCACATTTAGTCTCTTCAGGATTTTCCCTCAATATAAAAAGTCAAATTATATTCAATTAAAATGGCTATGAGTTATGTCCATTGTTTGTTGTGTCAAAATGTAATTTGGACTACAGAAGACAGAATAAGTTATGAATCTCTCTCTCTCTCTCTCTCATGCAAGTCGCAAGCAGCATTTTGGCTGGGTCATCACAAGCATCGTCATGTGCGGGTCTGTAAAAGCGTCGTAACAGACAATTTTCTAGTGTGATTTAGATAAGAGGTACATATAGTGATTCCGGGTTCGATTTGACTGAATTGAATAATTTTAGACAATGGAACACCCTCTCCATTAGATTGAGGCGTTCATTGTTCAATTGATACAATCTGGACGGATGTGGTATAACCATCTGAGTGAGTATTTGATCAGTCAGGGATATGTGAATAATGAAACATGTCCATGCGTGTTTATCAAGAAGTCACATTCCTGATTTGTGATAGTCGCAGTTTATGTTGACGACATGAATCTTATTGGGACTCCTGAAGAGCTTGAGAAAATTGTCTTGTACCTGAAATCAAAATTTGAGATGAAATAAAGCAAATTACGTACGTTAGCTGCATGATTAAAGTTTTTAATTCTGCGATCACACCACTCCCTAATCAAAATAAAGCAAATTATGTACGTTAGCTGCATGATTATTTGAATATCAGGTCAAAAATTCTTAACCAAAGAAAAAATCAAACCAAAAATTAATTTTTAGTCGAAATAATTTTAGCAACTACATTAAGGAATCGATGGCATCACCCAAGTTTCAATTCCTTGTCATTTTCCTCTTGGTTTCTCCTGTTGTATCTGCTCATTGCAGTGGTAAATTCTCTACCTCTCTCTCACTATCTAACTTTTTGTTTTTTGACATTGGACGATCCATATTTCCCTACCTACAAACCGCATACACATATATATGAGACAGTAAAAATTCACAAATTTTTATTTTTATATTAGTCAAATTGTGATTTGCATGTAAGAATGAATTTTCTTCTTTTGGACAAGGGCTCAAGTTTTTTTATTTTTTTAGAGTTTTCAAATCTCTTTGTGCATTATTAAGCTTTTCCTTTTAAAATATGCAAATATATATCAATAAGATCCTTCGGCAGAGTTTCCAATCTTACAATATCATCATATATATTTTCTTATATTTCATGTTATGAGTTGAGTAAGGGACGATGTTTCAAACGAGAATTCGTGCAAGAGGATAGTGAAATAAAAAGTGGGGGCTCTTTAAAAAAAAACCTTGCTGGTGCTTTGAATCCGGTTGAAAGAAAAAAGTTGCACCTCACGATAAGAGTAAACATGTTAGCTAATCCTCAACAAGTAAATCGAAGATTATATGGGTAATAGATAGAGTTTTTATTTCCATAAATACTGTCAGATTTGATACGGACCCACATCGAAACAAAATATATTACCACTTATAAATGAAGAGTGTTGATAAAGCCATTCCAGTGTCTGATTTTCTCATCCACATTTTAATGAAAATTTTAATGACATATTTAACTTTTTGCAAAATGACTTTTAAACCCTAATAAAAAGCATAAAAAGTCATAAGAACAAAATGAAAAAAAAAAGAACAAAAAATAAAAGGAAGAGCCAAGAACGGCAGAACCTCTAATTCTCTTCCTTCTCCATTTCTCTCTCTTTCAACCTCCTTCCCTCTTTTCCTTTCCTTCTAAATCAGCTCTATCTCTATGACTTATAGCTGGAGAAGATTTGTAATGGAGATAGTGAGGAGCTTCAATTCTTGACAAGAATCTTCAAAAGCTTGAAATGTCATAGTTCTTAATATTTGTGGTCTATATATTTGGATCTGGTATGGGGAGAGAGGAAGACAAAAGATGAGAAAGGGAGGAAAATTTTGGCCGGCAGCGAGGAGAACGAGAGTTGCTGCCAACGGATGCGGTGATGAGTTTGGTTGTTGTCGACTAATGAGTTCCAACGCTACAGCTGTTGAATTTGTGTTTTTTTTTCTCCATCTTCAATTTTTGTTTTAAATTTTAAAAACTAACACAATTAGGGATATTTTAGAAATAATAGTGGGTGGGAAGAGACGATTAGATTTTTTTTCACTTTTTATGGTGGGTGATGATATAAGTTGGGTGGAAAAATAAGACACTAAGATGGGTATAGCAGCACTCTAAATGAATGCTTCCACTGCTGATAACATCGATACTTTTGTGATAAAACTCAATAGATAACAGGTTGTGCATGTGGTTAAGTTGGAATAATATCGGTGTAATTAAGAGTGAACCACTAGCCCGATCCTAAAATCTTAACAAATTTATATTCTAAAACAAATTGGTTTTTTAACTACAAACACAATATCCATAAGAAAAGAATATAAGAACATGATTTCATATTTTAAATCATCTATTGTCGGGTTCATTTCCCTTTACTTTTTTCCATTTAGGTCAACGGTTTCTTGTTTTCTTGTTAACTAGTGCAAATAAATCAAATCCAGCAAAACTGGACAAATACTACATGGACGTATGACAATTTTAAACCGTTGTCCACTTTCTTCCATATGTTAAACAATGAGAACTTTGACGAGCGTTTTTCAAGATGTCCTACTTAAAGGCAAGGATATTCATAGTCTGAAGTCAAATTAAAGAAAAAACTTACAAACACTCTAGTTCCACCTAATTGCGTCAAGGTCGGGTGGTTAATTGGTAGAAAGTTTATATGGTATTTGTGCAAATTCTCCAATAAAATCCTAGTTGTTCCTATTAGGAAGTTGGTGTAATACTGTCAAACCACATTTAGTCTCTTCAGGATTTTCCCCCAATATAAGAGGTCAAATAAGATCCACAAGCTTCTTGCATTATCAGAATTAAATTGTGGAAAGTAGAGGAGGGTACATATAGCGACTCCAAGTTCGACGTGAACAACAATTGAGTCAGTTGGTCTCAAATCGTGACGGTGTTAGGTGGGTCACGGGTTGTGACGGTGTCCTGAGTTGCAAGTCATGACAGAGTCAAGTGGGGATCGTGGGTTGTTGGTGAGTCGGTGGGTTACACCAAACAATAAAAGAAAAGCCCAACCTATGCAGTCCAATCTTAACCCACCAGTCCGAAATATGAAATCTTATCTACTTCGAAAGAAAAAAAGACATCAAACGCATCTCAATTGGGATTGAACACAAGAAAATTAAGAATTGGTCCAAGTGGGAAAGTTTCTTTTTGAAAGTTTTTCTTTTATGTTTTATAAGGACCTCGAATGGCAAAATAAATACTCTTAATCAACCAAACTACAAAAAACTTGCTCTTTTGAGAGGTGAGTTGCTTTGAGAGATTTATTCAAACTCAACATTGTTCTTTACATCCAACATTCTCTCTATAACTATATCTATTTTTGTGAGATTAATATTCATCTCTATACCCAACATCTATGTCTGAAATACCATCACACCTGACCAACTTTAAGTTAAAAAGAAAAAAATTATAACTAAAAAATGTTTGCCCGTCGGCTGTACCGAAGTAAAGCCATCAAAGATAACCCTAAATTGTTGGCAGCAGAAAAAATGTATATGAAGTTGTCAATGTTGAATTTCAGTTGGACCAGATGAACATAAAATATTTACCAAAGTATACTACTTGGGTACGACTGTAAACGAGTTGAGCTGAATCAAAAACCATTATGCTCAAGTTTAGTGTTTGATTTTTTTTTTTTAAAGCCGAGCTAGGCTAGGCTTGCTTCTCATATGAGTTGAGCTCGATACCAAGCTCAGTTGCAAAGTAGAAATCCCTACAATGCTTATGAAGTTGTCAGCGTTGGATTTCAGTTGTGCCCAATGAACACAAAAGATTGTACAAATAATACAGTTTGTGAGTAGAAATCAATCCCTACGTGTAGACCTGTCAAACGGATCATGTTTGTCGTGTTCATGTCAAACCCGTCATCTTAACTAATAACCATGATATCTTAACAGATTGACCCGATAACTACCATATTAACTCGACACCTGTAATTTTTGCGTGGTTGTGTCAGGTTTACCGGTCATGTAAGAAACTGCCAGGCCTACCTACTTCCCTGTCAATTACAATTTAACATTTGAGCCACGACTTTCCCTTGTGCTTTTGATGAGTTATCCCTACACACATGACCATAGGCAAACAATGTCGTCCACCAAACAAGTTTTGTCATTCATTCTTCGATTCCTTAGTAAACACTGATGAGAATTATCATGTATCCAAATCGCACACATCTGCGTAACGAATAACCAGAAAAACAAAATTCCACCTCAAGGACCAAATCACAAGATGCATGCAGTCTCAAAGTAGATGAGCACACAGACAACGATCATACAGCACAACAATGATTTCTATCAAATACAGCTGAATGTTTTCAGCATGTCATTTCCTTTCTTTTCGAAAACTATTGTGTACTTTGTAGGGGGCACTGAGTTGAAAAACCAAGTTGCTAAAGTAAAATTTCTGATTCCTGATCATCAGAGTTTGGCACAAACACAGAAATAACAAAAAAGGCAAAATTTCTGCACATGTTAAACTCTAATCCAACTTCTAAGTTGCAGGTTAATGACTTAATTTTAAAACTTAATGACTCATCCTACGAGACCTTCAGCATACGAATACTAGCCCGCTTCCAACAATGATTGGTACAAGCATTAATTCATAACAAAGACATACTAGCATATACACAGTAAAACAGTGAACGAAATCAATTCACACTATCAGACAAGTTCAATTGTCAAAAGCTATGTTGCACGGACACGGACACGGGACACGGGACAGGACACGACACGACACGGGGACACGAAAATTTTCTAAAAACTAGGACACGGACACGGGGAATTAAAATAATAATAAATATTAAAAAAAAATTTAAATACTAATAATAGGCTAAAAAGACATCATACACAATCAAAACACAAAAGATTGATATGATCATTGTTTAACTATCATCATCAGTTCACACCAACCAATCAAAATAAAATACAAAATAACATCAAACATATTCAAATAAGATAGTACATAACTACATATCACAAGTTCAAACAACTTCACTTATCAATGATACTCATTCATCATTGGTGAATAATATAGCCTCCAATTCTGGTTCATCAAGAGATAGATTCGCAATCTCTAGAATTCCGGCATTCTCCACATCCATGGGGTCAAATCCCTCAATCCCAACAGTGGTAGAAGTACTCATCTTATAATGTTAGCCAATTCTTCTCCTAATACAAGAAACAAGTGACCATTTTTACTTAAGTGATAATGGGGCATATTATATTTGATAAATTGAACGGCATATGACAAGTTTGAGGTAGATAAGCACGGAGGTAGATAGCGGTAGACATCAACATAAACTGACCCAAAAGTTGCAGCACATTATCCAATCTATCACTACTCAAATTCAAACAAGACCAAGTAATGTGAATAACAAATATGCAAATGCTACATAACAAACCACTCAAAGTGAATAACGAATATGCAAATTCTGGTTGTCACCTACCCAGTTAATAATGCAGTTGGTGATGTAGGAAATGAGAATGGTTATCCTAATTGCTGCATCTATGTAAATAGTTATCCTAATTTGCACTTGAATGTTCCAATCAGGCAACGTGGCCACCAGAGAGCCTCTTTCTCCAAACAATCCCAACGAATATCCAAAACATAAATCTACTGCTCCGAAGTCCATTCTAATACCTTGATCCATCCAATCAAATTGCAGATATCAAATCAAAAGCAAATGCAAACTATTAATCAGCGGCTATAGTTTAAAGATTTCGACATTCAACATTGAAACCAGCATTTTTATGCCATTAACGATTATTTTAATGAATCAGCCACAATGTTCGGCATTTCGACATTCAACATTGAAACCAGCATTTCGACATTCTTCTTCATTTCGACATGCTGCTAACGATTATTTTTATGCCATTCAAGGTATAAGAGAGCTCTATTTCAAGGTTGTCAATGGCGTCTTCTAGTTTTTATTCAAAAACCCAGAAAATATCACAGTCGAACACAGCAAGAGAAAGGATTGGACTTACTTGCAGCGATGCAGCGGCGGTGCAGCGATGCAGCGGAAGGATGAGATGAGGGGTGCAGGCTTGCAGCAGTAGCAACCAGAGCTCGGGTCGGGAGGGATTTCAGAATCCCTAATTTTATTTTAGTATTAGGAATTTAGGACCTAGGTTTCACATTATTTCAAAACTAACCCTGAAATAAATTTTTATATTTCAATTTTGTCCCTCAAAGTTTATTAAAATTTCAAAAATACCCTCCCCGTGTCCTTGACCGTGTCCTTGACCGTGTCCCGCCGTGTCCCCGCCGTGTCCCAGCCGTGTCCCCCCGGTCAAAGTCAACGACACGCCACGTGGCGTGTCGGACACGGTGTCCTGGAGTGTCCGGGAGTGTCGTGTCCGTTTAAGTGTCCGACACGAACACGTTAGTGTTTTGAAGTGTCCGTGCAACATAGGTCAAAAGGCTTATCAATGGGATTAAGATTATCGAAGTAAAACCTTTTTGTTCCCAAAATAGACCAAATTTAAGCAAACAATGAACAGCAGGGACCCAAAGAAATCTGGTAATACACGATCATTCCTCTCCTATCAACGTCTTAAAAAAGAACCAACAAAACAATATGATTTCCGCCAAGTAACGCAATTAGACAGATTATATACCACACTATTTACGGTGAGTCTAATTAATCATAGGAAACCCGAGGACAACAATTGCCTACGACCAAGACATTGTATAAATATTAGCCCATACACAAACACAAAATCCTAAAGATAAAGCCTTTCAACGAAACCAAATGCCGCTCGATAGATTTCCAAAACACAGTAATTAATCGAAACATGTCATACTTAATATAGTAGCATTTCAAATCTCAACATACTTAAAACAACTAGCAAGTCTCCATGATCAAAATTCTGAGAAATTACGAAATACCCATTAACATCCGATTCTTTAATATAAAAACCATAAACAAAAACCGAAACGACGATGCAAAACCTGCCCAAATTCTGTTTTCCGACTTCCCCAAATCAACGGTAAGACTTCTGGAACCTAGCACGAGCACCGCGACCACCGAACTTCTTGGGCTCGCAGCGCCTCGGATCAGCAACAAGGAGGGTCCTATCGTACCTGACCAGAATGTCCTTAATCTCCTTCTTGCTCTGCTCATCCACATACTTCTGGTAAAAAGCAACGAGAGCCTTGGCGATGCTCTGGCGGATGGCGTAGATCTGTGAGGTGTGACCGCCGCCCTTGACGCGGATGCGCATGTCGACTCCGGCGAAACGCTGTCGTCCGAGGAGGAGGATGGGCTCGTAGGCCTTGAAGCGGAGGATCTCGGGCTCGACGAGCTCGATTGGGCAGCCGTTGATCTTGATGAGGCCACGGCCGCGCTTGCAATAGGTCACGGCGACGGCGGTCTTCTTGCGGCCAAAGCACTGCACTGACTCGATTGCGGGAGTCGCCATTGCTAGGGTTTGGGTTGTGCTCTCTGAATTGGCGAAATGAAAAACCCTAGACCTAGAGGAAGTGGTGTGTGCGGGTAAGTGAGGGTATTTATATGATGGTCTTAGGGGTTTTCTGTGTCGACCTAATTACAAGCGGGCCAACATTTTGGGCTCTATGGGCCTGATGGGCTAAGTTCAAGCCTAATATTTTGAGATCCACACCCACAAAAAAAGTTGGGCTAACTATATTTTACACGCTCAAAGTTTGAGATGATTTTTAAATTGAGTAAGGAGGTTTCAATTTTCTTACATTGACCTCTAAGTTTTTGAAATTTTATAAATTTACACTTTTTTTATATTTGAATGTCTAATTATCTATTAACTTGATAAGTTTTTTAAGCTATATGGTACAAATGTGGCATAAATATCAACCCAGTTACGGATTTCATGCTCACTATGTCATCAATTTAGCGAAAATTTAAATAATTTATTAGACAAAAGGTTTAAATTGATACAATTTCAAAATCTTACGGGGCAATGTAAGAAAATTGAAATCTCATGACCCATTTTAAAAATCAGCTCAAACTTTAAAGGTGTAAAATGTAGTTAACACAAAAAAGTTTGATTGAGTGACCAATGTGAAATAACCAGGCACCATATGTAAGTAAGGTGATAATGAGTTAAATATGTAGGAAATTAATTAAAGACATTAATTAACCAAGAATTAAAATTGGATTTTTCTCAAAGATGTGTGTGTGGACAGGGCCTATATCAAAATGCCCTGTTAAAAACCTGTGTAAAGAACACTGTTTCTGCATTCACCTTTTAAAAATATTTCATATATCTTATATATCTTCCAGTTTTTAATTTGAAATTTGGGTACTTAATTGTTAATGAACGCCAAAATAAAATACATAGGTATGTAGAGAAAATTGTTGGGAGTAAGTTTTGTAACTAGGCCGACCATTAAATTTGGGAAGAAACAACGGAAAATTAGCAGTCATGAGGACTTTTAAGGAATAAATAGAATTTAAAAAATATGATAATGGGAGTAAATTATAAATAAAAGAAGTTGTTTCTGAATAGGAGGTGGAAAGAAAAAACTTTATTTTCTAAGGGGTATACATAATAGAAAATATGACACATCCCGATTCGGTGGTAGTCCAGGTAGATCATCAGAAAATACATTAGGAAACTGGTTCACGACAATCACGTCCTCGACTTGTGCCGGATTCTCGTCATTCACCACAACATGAGCAATGTAACCCTAACAACCTTTCCTCAACATTCATTTCGCCCTCATGGCGAAGATGAGTCCATGTCTTAGACCGCTGTGTTCGCCAGTGAAAATCACAACAGGCCGTCTCTGAAAAATGACAACCCTGCGACGACAATCCACCATGGCATGATTCTGATGTAACCAATCCATTCCTAAGATAATATCAAAATCTTTGATGTCCAAAGGAATCAGATTAGCTGGCATATCCACTCCGCTAACAAGGACAGGACATCCTTCATACTCACATTGAACATAACAGACTTTACCTCTAGGCATAGCGATACACAAATCATACTCGAGAGGAGTAGAGTATAGTTGAGTGGTTTGAGCAAACTGAAGGGATATAACTGAATAAGAAGCACCTAGATCAATTAAAACTCTAGCAAAGTGACCAAGAATGTTCAACGTACCCATGACAAGATCAGGATTAGTCTGAGCGTCTTGGGCAGTGATGTTAGTGACTCGGCCTTATGTCTGCTGTCTAGTTTGGCCTCTGGATCCCTGGTTACTCCTACCATGTCCGCCATGTCCCTGGTTTCCTCTCGTTGAGTAGATGAATTTTCATATGTCGTTTGCTTGATTTGGTTGAGTTTTGACGTAGATCGGAAAAACCCACTGTAGCCGCCGCCTTTCGAGGCAATTTCCGGCCACTTCCCGAGCTTTTATGACCAAACCAAAAGTACACCGTGATTTTACTCCTCTCTAGCTTCATTTTGGTATAAAGAACGTGGAATTTGGCCAAGAAATGAAGAAGTTATGGAGATTTGAAAATTTCTCCAGAAACCGGCCAAAATTCCGGCGACGGCGGCGCCAGCGACCGGAGCAGTTGCAACTGCGACTGGCGCTAACGTCAACAACAGGTCCAGACCGGCTGGGTGACGTCAGCAATGGTTTAGATCGAGTGACGTCAGCAGTGACGTCAACAACGATCTAGACCAGCCGTGATGTTAGCAACCGGTCCAGACCGGCGTGACGTCAACAACGGTCTAGACCGGCCGTGACGTCAGCAACTGGTCTAGACTGGTGTGACGTCATTGATGACATCAGCATTGACCGGCGCGTTGACCCAGCGCGTGAGCCGCGTGTGAGGGCGCGTGGGAGACTATTTTTCAATTTCGTCAATTCGAGGCGACTCGTGACGACACGTACTACCTAGGGGCAGTACGTATGGTATTTTTCAGAGTGTTTCGGACCTCCGTGTTGAGCAAACAAGGGATATGTTTAATTAATTAGTTAATTAGTAACCTTTATGAGTTTAATCATTAGTACAGTGATATCTCATATAGGTGAGACTTATCCAGAGGACTACCGCGGCTACCTAAGACAGGGGGGCTACGACCCGGCTACTTACAGGTGAGTGAGTGGGTCTTTGTTTTGATAAAATATATTATTATGTATGGTTTTCAATGCTTTCTTTAATATGTTAGCATGATTTATATCATATGCGAATGTTGGAGGTAGAACATTCGTATTTTATTGCCATACATGTTTTTATACTGTTACTCATTAGTAGATGTATAACACCCCGGGTATTAGTACTCAGTCCTATGGCCAGGACTAGCCTTGACGTTTGGAGTTGTCACTATCAGTACCGCTACGCAACTTTGGAGTTGCACTAGGCAACTTGAACTTGCGTGATGCACTTTGTGCACAGCGATTAGCGTTAGACTCGCGTCATTGTAGTACTCAGCGTATTTCTTAAATACCTAGCATGTTCCTCGTAGCTTATCTACTTGGGCTTGTGTGTTTACATATAGATGAGCAGTCAATTTGATTTTCGGAGAATACCGGTATTATTATTATAGTATTTTGAGGATCATACCGGGGAGTATGACGTATTTTCAAAAACTATACATGTTTTCTAGCAAGGGGATAGTATGCTTTTGAAAACAAAGGTTTTATCAAACTTTGCTTTTGACCCACTCACCTTTTTATATTTTTCGCCCCTCCAGGACTTAGAGGCGGATTCGATTACCAGTGACACGAGGGCTTACTTCGGCTGTGGTTGGCAGTTCTGATACTCCCTTTAGATTATGTAGGATTTGCTGCTACTTTTAGTAAACTTTTACTTATCCATCCTCACGAGGATGTGAATGTTTTTAATTCAAGGCACTTTTTACTATGCTCTAACTGTTATGTACCTGTAATAATGGGTTTTACTCTTCACGCAACTCTTACTTCCGCTTTCAACTCTAAATCTACTCACTTTTTCACATTTACATGCATAATTGGCTTTCTTCACTTAACAAGTGTTAGCCAGCACTTCTCGACACCTGACGTGTCAGGATCGGGATGTGTCAAAATATGAAACTAAGTGTAAACTATAACTACCGCTTAAATACAGTGAACTATTATTATCACTCTAAAATTTTAAAAATTTTAAAAATATGAAACTAAGTGTAAAGTATAACTACTGCCTATTGCTTAAATATAGTGAACTATTATTGTCACTCTAAAAATCTAAAAATTTAATTGCGTACTCCTTATAAGAGTATTTTTTTTTTAAATATAGAAAATTTGAAGTGCACAATTAGATTTTTGAGAGTGTCAATAATTTATGCTTCTATTCTTATCGTATGAAGTTCATCTTATTGTTTCAACTCTGTACCAATTTCAAGAACTAATTTCACTTGCTACTAATCTTGTCTTAGAACACAGTCAAGTGGAGGCATCCTAGTCAACATGGCTAAAACCAAAAACCTTGCCAAAACCCACCTCAACCTCATTTTTAGGTCGCCACGGTTCATCAGCCAAGGCTGCTTCCTTGTCAATTTTGAATCCAAACCCAAAATTTTGGCGCTGATATCAGTGGGTCCTTTTAATTTATTTTGCGCCAAGCGCGGATGCCACATGTGCCCAGCTCGGCGAGTGGTGCAATAGTTTCTAAAGCCTAGAGCTCGCCACCAAGGTTCGATAGCTTTCCACGGCTACTTACCACGTGGCCCAATCTCAGACGTCCATTTCAAATTCTTGCTTCAATCCAACAATTATTATTATTTTTTGTAATAATCTTTTTGAAAAAAAATCTAAAAACTAACGAAAAAATTTAGAAAAAAAATAAAAATATTCCAATGGACATGTGGGATAATCATAGTCAGCTATTCTAAATTAATCAGATCCGTTTAATAATAATTAAATTATACATTAAAAATAAAATAAATATTTATAAATAGTAACTGACACTATTGACAATGGGTGGAGAATGAATAGTATCTATCATGGCAGTTTACTATTGTCATGAATAATAACTGCCATAAACCTGATCCTAAATACAAATCCACCCAAACGGGTGGAAATGCTCTGATAAAAATTATTTTAGATTACCTTTGTAATTAGAGATACGCAAGGAAACCTTTAGCTGGTGCAAGGTATCCTGGTCCCAACCACAATCCACAATTCCCAATTGCTGAAGCTATGGTACTGAATGATGCTTTGGAACTTCCTCATCTGCATAGAGGGGGACTCTAAATTAGTCATTGATGCTAGTTTTGGACAGTAAAGCCAGTGGAGGATCAAGGATTATAACTTCGAGGGGAGGGTAGGGGTCCTATTGTAAAAGAAGCAAGTTTTTCCGAAAACAGCACCCACAATTTTTTTCAGTGGGACATTTGATCGAGCACTTTGTGTGCTTGTCGAGGGATGTCGACATTTGCCTAGTGCTGTTGAAAATCCCTGATGAGTTTTATCGAGTACAATTGCTATATAATGTTGAGACCCCGCTTAGTGGTGTTGACGCATCTTGTTGAGGAATGTCGATGTATCATGTCAAGAAATGTTGAATATGTTGTAGATAAAATATAACATGTGTTAAATGTGATTGTGTAAATCCTAGGTAGATATGGATTAGGCTATTCCATTATGTATGGGATTAGTTTCCTAATGTACTTGTACTTCTATTACTATAAATAAAGGCACCTGGTATGTGGAATAGATGAATTACATATTCCACATACACTACAGTTTTATCAAATTCTCTCTATTCTTCTCTTGCCGCACCCTTCACTAAAAACTGTCCACAACACGTTATCAGCACGCTCTTTCCGCTGTGCTCAAGAGAATTATACCGGATTTTTGGCCATCTTCAATCATGGGGAGTATTAATTTCAATAGTTTTTACTTTGATTTATTTATTTTTATTGAATTAATATACTTGCTATTGATTCAATTTTTTCCCTGTTATTTTGAACGAGATTCAACGCATTGACGATAGAAATTCGGAGTTGAAGGCAATCCTGCAAACAAATTGTTCAACCATCATCATCAGCAATCCAGGTTCTTCTAAAACACGGTCTCGATTGTCGATATTTTGTCAGACCTGATTGCATGAACCTTCACCATGATGCATAACCCAATTTTCTGCGTTTAAAGAATTATTGATCTTCTGCAAATATTGTGTTAGCATCGACATTTAATATATCTGAAATATATTAAGTGAATTGATGATCGTGTGAACGAAGGAAAAATTAAGGGTTTTTTTCTTATTTTTTTTCGCTTTTCTACAAAAAACATCAAATTTCGTTTTTCTGAAAAAAACTAGAAATTCTTTACTGAAAATTTTTTTTTCGTTTTTTTGAAAAATAAAGAAAAAAAAAGAAAAAAAAAAAACCCTAGCCGAGCCGAGCCGGCCTGTAGCCGAGCTGAGCTGGCGCTGAGCCAAGCCGAGCCGAGTCGACATCGGCCTGCAGCCGAGCCGACCCTGCGCCCAGCTCCAGCCGAGCCAGAGGAAGCCCAGATTTTTCCTTGGGCCTGTTTTCTTCCCCTCGGCCCGCGCCCCTTTGCTGGTACCTGTAGTCCAGCCCGCGCCAAAAGCCCAGATTTTCTCGGCCCGTGTCTATTTGCTTGGCCCCTGATGGGCCAGCCTCACTTCCAGGGCCTTTGCAGCCCAAATGCACAGCAGGCCTGCAGCTTGCTGCTGCCTTCCTTCCTTCACCCAGCCCGTGTGGGCTTTGGACCCCAGCCCCTGTTTTGGGCTCACTTTGGTCCAAAATGCTTCATTTTTTTGCTGGCCAGCAGTCCAGCCTCTGTTGGTTGGGCCTGCAGCTCCAACCACGACCCACCAAAAATTATTTGGGTCCTATTTGCAAACCCCGAAGGTCCCGTAGACCTATATTTAATTACCTATCCCCAATATATGTTAAAAATTTATTCTTTGTATTATTTTTGTTCTATATATATTGCGTTTGATTGCAGGTATATATGAACTTAAAGTTCATAAATTCGAACCCGAAGTTTCGAATAAGTGCCATGAAACCTGAAGTTTCCTTAAAAATTAAATACCCATGAAACCCGTCGTTTTCATGAAAATTTAAACCAAACCATGTCTTAGAACCCGAATGTTCTAACTTTTATGATTATGGAGAATTTATTTCCCATAACCACCAACCACAATCTTGTTCCCTCCATTCAGTGGACTTTCGAACAGTAACAAATTCGACTTCACTAAACATGGGAGTTTCTGGAAGAAACTAATTTATGTGGGCACAAAATTGTGAAGCTCCACTTGACTACTGAGAAGTTGAGAAACATTGAAGCCAACAATGACGTGGATAGAGCTAAATAAGCCTCCGTCATGATCTTCATCCGAAGACTTATGCCTGAAGCATTGTAAATGGAAGCACCTCAATGACGAGGATTCCATGGCTCTTTGACTCACTCTACGGATCGTTCTAATCATGCAAAGATGATCTTGCCCGAAGCAGGACACACCTTGCCCGAAGCAAGACACACTTTGTCAAAAGCAAGACACACCTTGCCCGAAGCAAGACATATCTTGCCCTGACACAAGGCATGATTGAACTCCATCCGTGAATAGGTACAAATTCTGAAGTTTATAGAATCCGATTGAATTTTGACTGGAGAATATTTTTCTCGTCCTTCCATACCTCTAAAATGCTCCTGAAGAAGCACCCTAGAGAGTGGAGGTTCACTAAATTCTCGGATCTGATTACTACCACTTTGCTCACTGAAAAGCACAACAGTGAAAGCGGCACCCCAGTGATTCGGCTGGGATGTACCGAAGGTCTTGCTCTGTTTCGGCAGAGATGTACCGAACTTAAGGCTCTGCTTCAGCAGAGGCCTACCGAATCTACTCTTCATTCTTTGGCTGGAGAGTACTGAATAGTGGTAGAATCAGGGTCAACCAAGGGGGTGGCATCACGACCAAACTCGTGATCCCTTGGAAACTAAGACCCAAAACTTCAAGAATAAGGGACAGTATTCCCGAACCTCAACCGTGCAAAATCTACCTCCATTTTGATGGAATAGATCATTGGCTATGCACTTATTTGTGCCCCTACCAATGTTGTTGAGGAGTACCATTCCTGTAATCAATTTGTGAGACTAATTTTGCTTCACCTAACACATACGGAAAAGCAAAATTTTGACATGGAAGGCCCTGTTGGCCGAAACCCCCTATCTTTTGGTTTAAGTTTTGAACAATTTTTCCTTTTTGTTTGGATGATTGTTTTGGTATTTGCTTTAAATTTGTTGGATATTATTATGGATATTGTCCTCGAATATGAGTTAATTGAATCATGTTTCTTATACATGTGACCGAATTCAATTAACATGTGATAAGGTATAAATGTGGGGAAGTTAGTTGTCTGGATGAACGTGCGACTATGCACACTAACTTCATACCTAAATCACCCCTCTAGCAACGAATTCAGGTCTACCTAACCTGATTAAGGGCAATGGCACTGCACCTCGTTGTATTAATGGTACCGAATTACTATTAAGGGGCCTTATATTCTCCGTTCCAGAAGAACGTCATTGAGTTATAAGGATATTCGAGAGAACAATGATCATAAAAACCACTGTAGAAAATAGAGTGACGTATCTTTGCATCACCTTCCAAAATATGAAGCCTGAAGCTATGTTTTGGGGCCAATGGGCTACCTCCCAACTGGGACATGCCACATATAGGCTGGCTTGAAGCCGGGTGATTCGAGCAGTTTACTTGCTTTGGCACGACCGTTTGGGACATTCAGGTCAAAACACGATGCAATATGTTACACAATGCATCACCTTACCTGAAGTAAGGATTTTGTGCCTACAAGCACACTTTGCCAAGCCTGCTCGTTGGGGAAATTGGATTTTTACATCATCCCTAGCAAAGTTACTACATAACCCTCTTTTCACAGTGGATTAAAGGGAATAATGTGGACTCTTCCAACCAAAAATGCGGACCATGAAAATATGGTTTTTGGTTGATATATCGACACAATGGTCACATGTCTGTCCACATACACATTGCTGCTAAACTCCTGGCCAATTCTTACTTAAGGGCTCACCACCCTAATTATCCCATAAAGTCTAGAAGACTGGATAATGCCGAAGAGTTTATATCGAACAGTATTCGATAAGTATTGCATGTTTTTTTGGGCTTGAAATTGAACATTGAATTCCCCATGTTCAACCCCCAAAACAGCCTCACAGAAGCGATCATAAAGCGCATTATCAATTGATCGCCCGGACCTTGGTGAACGCACCAAGCTTTTCGGTTTCTGCCTAGGGCTATGCAATCTTGTATGCAGCCATGTTGGTCCGCCTGAGGCCCATTGCTACCCGATACTTTATAGCGTTACAATTGGTTACTAGGTACGAACCTGATGTTTCGTATTTACGCATTTTTGGGTATGCACCTTCTGCCATATTGCGCCGCCGCAATGTACCAATATGGGTCCTCAAAGAAGGATGTGAATCTTTGTCGATTGTGATTCTCCTTCGAATTAGCTCTTTAGAGCCCTTGCACGCGATCTCTTTACCGCCATTTTGCGGATTGTCACTTCGATGAGACAGTCTTCCCGTCGTTAGGGGGAGATAAGAACGTCAACGTTCCTGAAGAACGGCGCGAATTATCGTGGACGTCCCCACTATGTCTCATCTCGATCCCCATATTCTAGATTCCAGAGTATTGCCCCAGACGCTCTCTCTTATCTAGATAAAGTGACGAGATCACATATACCAGCTGCAAACATGCCTGCAAGGATAGACGTACCTAGCGGACGTCGAGTCAACATCCCCGAAGGGTGTGCCGCCCCTGAAGGACGGTTTGGCCGCCCCTGTTGGACGGCCTGGTACGCCGACGGCTAGCCAATCAATCTGTTCTCGGCCTGAAGCGCGACAGATCATTCAGTTCGAAGGATTCACCTCCCTAGAAGTGGAGAAACATGGCACAAAACGAATCCCTTCCTCGTTCGCTATCTCAACCATTCCACCTCATGAAATTAATCCGGATTATCCCGAGACCTGTAGTCTTGGTCCATTATGCATGCATGGATGAGTTAATGGAATTGGAATGAGATTATCATCGATGATATTCACGTATATGGTAGCTACCCGAAATACTGAAAAGCGACGATATCGAACTGTGTTCCGTTGATGAATGTCGACGTAGAACTGATTGGTCAAACTGGAAACTAGCAATCCAGGTCGAACTTGATTCACTTGCGAAACGTAAAGTGTTTGGGCCTGTAGTTCCTACACTTCCACATGTGAAGCCCGTTGGCTACAAGTGGGTTTTCGTAAGGAAGCGTAATGAGAAGAATGAAATAGTGCAATACGAAGCACGCCTTGTGGCGCAAGGTTTCTCTCAAACGCCCTGAGATTGATTACGAGGTGACTTATTTCCCCGTAATGGACGTTATAACGTTCCACTACCTTATCAGTTTGGTAGTTTCCGAAAAACTGAATATGCAGCTTATGTACGTGGTTGTAACGTATCTATAGGGATCTTGATACGGAAATATATGTGAAAGTTCCCGAAGAACTTATTGACTGATTCAAATAGTTCTATACCACAGAACACCCTCTCTATTGAATTGAGGCATTTCACTTTACGAATTGGAACAATCCGAGCGGATGTGGTATACCCGCCTAAGTGAATATTTGATCAGTTAGGGATATGTGAATAAACTATGCCCCTGCGTGTACAAAACCGAATTTGCAAGAGTTGCAGTCTATGTCGATGACATAAATCTCACTTAGACTCTGGAAGAGCTTGAGAAAACTGCCTCGCACCTGAAGTCGGAATTTGAGATGAAAGATCTTGGGAAAACTCGTTTATGTCTCGACCCGAAGTTTCGAGCAAAGTTCAGATGGTATTCTGGTCCACCAATCGAACTACACCCAGAAGGTGTTGCTTTTGAGTACACCCATGACCATTCATGCGCTAGATGCAAATGAGATCCTTGAAAAGGTTGTGGAACTTGAAGTTCTATATCTAAGTTCAATTAGCGCTTTATTGTACTTAGCTCATTGCATTATGCATGACATCTCATTCGTTGTTGATCTTTTGGTAAGATACAACACTGCGCCTACACGCTACCACCAAATAGGTGTTAAAGACGTTTTTCCGTTACTACGGATTTGGGCTTATTCTATCCCTACGCATCTCAGAATTAACCACAACCCCTTGGTTATCAGAATGATGCTTACCTTGTGGGATACGCTGACACAGACTATCCGTCTGTTCCGCACAAGGCACGTTTCCAAACGGATTATGTCTTTACCGTTAGGAACACCGCAATATCTTGGAGGTCAACCAAATAGACCTTAGTTGCGACGTCTTCGAGCTCATCGCCATACACGAAGCCACCCGTGTACATGGGAGCATATTCGAAGCACTTGTAATTCTTCATCCTTCGTTGAGTTCCAACAACGATCTATGAAGACAACGCCGTATGTATCGACCAGACCATAACATGATACATCCAAGAAGTCAACACCAAGCATATTGCGTCTACATTACATCAGCATGAGCATCAGAAGATTGAAGTCAAGCATATCTGATCCGAAGACAACCTTGCCGACCTCTTCACGAAGTCATTGCCGGAGAAGCTTGTTCGAGGATTTGGTATGTGCAAATTTTCTCATTTGCTACGCTTGTAGTTCTCAGGGGGAGTTTCGTCGAACTCAGGGGGAGTATCCTGAAGTATACTCACTTGACCTTAATGTACTCTTTTTCCCTACGATCAGGATCATTTTTCCCATTGGGTTTTTGTTGCCTGACTAGGTTTTAACGAGGCACCCATTCTGGGCTGGTCATACCCTTGTGTGTTTTCTTACTACTTACGTCTTGAAGATGTTAAGTATCGACATTGCATTAACTCACTTTTCTCCTAGACTATGGGTTTTGTCCCGTCTTGGGTTTTACCATAGCCAGGTTTTGTGAGAGTTTTTTTTCTTTTTATATGCAAGTTCCCTATATGAGACTCGAGTGCTCTCTACTGTGCCTACGAGACGACTTCATCAACTATCATCCTGAAGATCTGATGCGATATCTACTTGAGTATTTGCACACTCAAGGGGGAGTGTTGTAGATAAAATATAACATGTGTTAAATGTGATTGTGTAAATCCTAGGTAGATATGGATTAGGCTATTCCATTATGTATGGGATTAGTTTCCTAATGTACTTGTACTTCTATTACTATAAATAAAGGCACCTGGTATGTGGAATAGATGAATTACATATTCCACATACACTACAGTTTTATCAAATTCTCTCTATTCTTCTCTTGCCGCACCCTTCACTAAAAACTGTCCACAACAGAATAAGCATTTTATCGAACACTTGGTGGTCACAAAAGAATTATGTACCAAACTTCCAACTTCCGATGCGTCCCGAGACCATCCTGATCCCTACGTAAAGCTGAAAGTAACCAATCTATAAAGTAACCAATTTATAATCTTATTGTATAAATAAAAGGTTAATATCAATGTTTTGGATGAAACATGATGGTATTGTTTAAAAAGAAATATGCTATAATGTTTACAAGTATCCATTTAAGAGATTCTTGCCCAGGTCAAATTGAAGTCAGACCAAACAGTTCAGTTTGGTAAAACATTACACTTTGTTAAATATCAAAACCAAACCAAATTGGTCGAATTATTCAGTTCAAATGATTTGTCTTTCTTTTTTAACACCACAAAGCAAATTTACAACTGCCGACAGAAATAAACAAACAAGATTACAACTCATTTCTTCTTTGCTTCTGTAAAATAATAATAATTTTGCCCACCTTCATACCAAAAAACAAAAAACAAAATAATTTTGCTCATCCCTAACCTTACCGTATAACAATTTAGCTCATTTTCTGCTTGTCAAAACCCACTAGTACAAAGAAGGCTGATACCTCCAAAACAGAAATTCATTTTCTCCTAAGCAAATAAAAAAAATCAGAAATTTTGAATCCATTTTGATAGTCATTTTATTTTTAGTTTTCAATTTTGTTACAAATCCCACCATCTTTTCTTCATTCCTAGTTCACCCCACATATTTTCTTACATCACAAGTACAAAATTTAAAAACAAAATTATTACCAAACCTGCATTTTGTTTCTGGCACTAAAAAGTTCAAATTTTCTTTAATAATGCGTAAAACTAAATAGTACAAGACATAAATAGTTGAGATTAAAAATAAAAAATTTAAAAAATTATAAAAATCAAATTAAACGGTTATAAAACTTGTATCACTAAATGGTACTTAACACTCAAACCACACATAAAAGTCAAAAAAGTTTCATGTAATACTAACGAAATATTTCGATGTGCTTCAGCCTAACATTACATGATAATTGATAAGACGGATGATGTTCAGATTTTTGAAGTAGGCTACAATGCTCGCAAGCATTGAATGCTTACACCGATCTCACCATTAAAATGAGGGAGGAGAGAGGAGAGAGGGGGGAAAGGAGGGTGAGATTTGTGTGAGCATTCAATGCTTGCGAGCACTGTAGCCAGTCCCCATATTTTTATCATAGAATTTGAGTGAATTCCCAACACTACATTATGGGCGCTCAAATTTGGGCCCCGCTTTTATACACAGACACAGACCACAAAAACATAAGCTGCTCATCCTCTCTCTCTCCTCTGCTTCTCTCACATGGCTTCGTCGGCAGCCGGTGACCCCTCCGCCGACGAGCCAGTAACCCCGGCAGGCCGCCTCTTCCTCCAGCCCGAAATGAACCAAATAATCAACTGCGCTTTCGGATTCCAAAACCCCATAAACATCGACTCTATCAAATCCACCCTCCAAAACTCTCCCCTCCTCTCCAACCCCAGATTCTCCAGCCTCCTCGTTCGCGACTCCGACGGCCGCGAGCACTGGCGGAAGACTCCCAGCGTCGACATCGATCGCCACTTCGTCGTCCTCCACGAACCCCTCACCACATCACCCGTTGACCACGAGATAGCTGTCAACGACTACTTGGCCGAGCTCTGCATCGGCTCCGGCCTCCCCACCGACAAACCCCTGTGGGAATTCCACCTCCTCATGGCCCACAACTGCGGCGTTTTCCGAATCCACCACGCCCTGGGCGATGGCGTGTCGCTCACGGCCTTACTGCTGGCTTCTTGCAGAAGAGCAGAGGACGAAGAAAAACTCCCGACTGTAGGTCCTGGGAAGAGAAACAGAGCGAGTAAGGAAAAGGGTTGGTGGGTTTTGGCGATTGGGTTTTTGGGTATGTTGTGGTTTAGCTTGATTTTTATTGTGGAGTTTGTGATGAGGAGCTTGTGGGTTTGCGACGGCAAGACGGAGATTAGCGGCGGCGATGGGGTTGAGCTCTGGCCGAGGAAGCTGGCAACTGCTCGGTTCCGGCTTCAGGACATGAAGCTAATCAAGAACTCTGTTCCGAATGCGGTAATTGATTTATATATGCTTCTGGATTATTGTTTTGTTATTATTAATTAGATTAGAATGTCGCCTGAGTAAAAACAAAATTTCTAAATTGGGTAAACAAAACTTAGGTGCTTTTTTTTGCCAAAAATATACTTTGACAAAAAAAGGAACAAAAAAAATAGGCCGTGACTATGAATTTTATGCCAAAATGCAGACCATCAACGATGTTCTTTTAGGGGTGCTGTCGTCGGGGCTATCAAGATATCTAAATCACCGGAATCCAAACGGTAATTAAAATTTGAATCTAGTGCGAGTGGCAATAAAGACGTTGGATTACCACAATTGTTTTTTCGTCAGATTTGCGTGACGGGATTCGAATGACAGGGCTGGGCATGGTCAGTTTAAGAAAGGAAGCTGGACTGCAGGTTTGTTTCTTCGTTGTAACTTTTAGCCTTGTATATGTTTACTTACGAAATTATTGAAATTTCGACTCGAACGAATCTGATTAGGAACTATCCGATTTGATGAAAAAAAAATCGGGGTCGAGTTGGGGTAACAAATTCGGCATGATTCTCCTACCGATTTACTATCACAAAAGCAGTGGTGACCCTTTAGCTTATTTGAAGAGAGCCAAGGCGATGCTGGACAGGAAGAAACAATCTCTGGAGGCTCATTTCTCATACGCAATCGGGCTTTTTGTAATGACCTACTTCGGAGCAAAGGTTAGGTTCAAAATGCAGTTTCGAAAGTAGGAAGATAAAAAGAAAATTGACATTCCAATTTGTATATTCAAAAAGTTTCTCTCCATTTTTCGCAGGTTGCTAGCTGGCTTAATTACCGGATTATTTGCCATACCAGCTTCACTATCTCAAATGTACTTGGCCCCCCAGAAGAAATCACATTAGGAGGCAACCCAGTAACTTACCTAAGAGTGAATAATTCCAGCCTGCCGCATGTAACAGCTCTCCGAAATCACATAAATTTCTTCTAGGCATACTGAATTGTCGAACAGAGCAGATAAGCGATTATACGTGTAACTAGAAGTTTTTTTGCTGGTTGGTAATGCAGGCACTCACAATGCACATGGTGAGCTATGCTGGTAGAGCAGATATGCAAATTGTGGTGGCCAAAGATATCATCCCTGACCCGGCGTTTCTCGCGAGGTGCTTTGAGGAGGCCTTGATTGATATGAAGGATGCAGCTGCAGCTGTTAATGGAATGTGATAAAATTGTATTGGGTTTAATATGAAATTCAGGGAGATTAGTGATAGATTTCATTGAAATGAATGATTACAAAACTGGGTAGGGAAACGTACACGCCTACTAGTCTAGTCTAGGTAGCATTTGCGCAAATAACAATTTTACATGTTTTTTCTTTTGGTATACCTAAATAGAACAAGTAGAATAAAAAATTGAAAAGATACTAAACAGACAATAGAGTACTAAATTCTTGTTTTATAAGATTGGTTTGTATGTTTAGTGCTCTTATAATTCTCGGCTGTGTGTTGGATGAAAGATTTTAAAGTTTCATGAACTTTTAAGAGGATAAATCTTTAGGATTGCAAAAATTAGAGTCACTTTGAGGGAACTTTTAAGAGGTTTCACTTTGAAAGTCCTAATGTATCTGTCAATGGATCGGATTGATATAATTGATTGGATAGGATTGTGACTTCTAATCTGATTATCCGAATAAGATTCAAATTTGATAATCCGATTATAGATAGATCTGGATATGGATCGAAGCTAATCTGATTCAATAATAATATGATCTGACTTAATATAATATATTATTTGATTTTTATATTATTTATACTTTTGTGTAATGGTAGTTTAAGTTTCTTATGCAATAAAAATACACTTATATCTTATTTTTTTATTATTCAACATGAAACTTTTAATTAAAAATAGAAAAATATAATAAAAGAATGAGGTTACGAATTGTGAAGAATAAGTTTTCAATATATTGATACATGCAATATTACACTTATATATACAACAAAGTGTTGCTGTTACAAATCAACCATTAAATTCTAATAACAGCTGTGATCTAAATTGATACAGTAGAATAAAAAACAGTCTATGTAGTTAATCAGGAAGAATCAGATGGCTGAAGTTTAGGAGGAGATGTAGTTGTTCTAACACCCCTCTTCAAACTTGGCGGTTCTGGACGCACAAGTTTGGTGCAGAGAGCATGATGACGAAGCTTGTGCAAAGGTTTCGTGAGAAGGTCAGTTGGTTGATCAACTGAAGGAATATAGCTGACACTATGACTACCAAGTGCGACCTTTTCTCGAACAAAGTGATAATCTAACTCAATGTGTTTTGTACGAGCGTGGAAAACCGGGTTAGATGCCATGTAGGTTGCACTTAGGTTATCACAGTAAAGTAAGACATGGAACTGAATTGGGGCACCAAGTTCATGTAGCAAGAAGGCTAACCATGTGGTTTCTGCACTTGCATGAGCAAGGGACCTATATTCAGATTCTGCGCTTGAGCGAGCAATCGTGGGTTGTTTCTTGGAGCACCAGGAGACTAAGTTGCTACCAAGATAGATGAGGTAGCCAGATGTTGAGCGACGAGAGTCAGGACAACCGGCCCAATTGACATCCGAATAGGCCGAGAGATGAACAGGTTGGCGCTGAGGGCTGAAAGACAAACCATGGCCTAATGTGCCTTTAACGTAACGTAGGATACGTTTTGCAGCCACCAGATGAGGGACCCGAGGTTTGCTCATAAATTGAGAGACCGAATTGACAGCAAAGGCGATATCAGGGCGGGTGATGGCGAGGTACTGCAAGGACCCAACTATTTCACGGAACATAGTGGGGTTATCAAGTAAAGCCCCATCATCAGCACTGAGGATAGATTTTGCAGTCATTGGTGTGCTCACAGGTTGGCTTAGTAATAGGTCATGCTTTGTGAGGATATCATGGGCATACTTAACTTGATTGAGGTGAATTCCATTGGAATGAGAAGTAACCTGTAAACCAAGAAAGTAACGGAGTGGACCTAGGTCCTTGATATCAAATCCACGACCCAAAGCATCAATGAAACTCTGTAAAAGCTGATCATGACTACCCGTAACCACAATATCGTCAACATATAATAAGAAATATATAGTGTGAGGGCCACTGTGGAAAATGAATAGAGAAGAATCTGCCTTACTGATGCAAAAGCCAACTGATAAAAGGAACGAGCTCATGCGGTGAAACCAAGCACGCGGAGCTTGTTTTAAACCATACAATGCCTTATGAAGTTTACAGACATAGGAGGGCCGATAATGGTCAATGAAGCCAGGTGGTTGAGACATGTATACATCCTCTTGGAGATAGCCATGAAGAAAGGCGTTTTTGACATCGAGTTGATGAATAGTCCAGCCTCTGGAAACAGCAAGACACAAGACAGTCCGGATTGTGGCTGGTTTGATAACGGGACTGTAAGTTTCTCCATAATCAATGCCATGCTGTTGGTGGAAGCCTTTGGCAACAAGCCTTGCTTTGTATCGTTCCACGGTGCCATCGGAGTTGCGTTTGATGCGAAAAACCCATTTGCAGCCAATAACCCATTTGCAGCCAACAACATGATTTGAAGGAGATGAGGGAACAAGAGACCAGGTTCTATTTCTCAACAAGGCATCGATCTCTTCAGTCATGGCAGCTCGCCATTTTTCATCTTTGAAAGCCTGTGTGTAACAAGTAGGTTCCAAGTCATCAATAACAAAAAGAAGAGCTTTGGGAATTGGGTACTTTACGGTGCCGTCCGTTCGGACGCGCGGCTAAACAATCCCATTGCGGAGCCGCGTCTTCATAGCCGGAGCTGGAGCTGGGAGAGCTAGATGTGAAGGGACCGGAGCATGAGGCGGTGCAGAGGGATCTGTGGAAGCTGGTTTGGATGGGCGACGGCTGTATGTCAAAATGGCAGGTGGTGGAGGCGGAATGGATGCATCGCTGGTTGAAGGAGGAGGAAGAGGAACATCGACAGTGATCTGAGGCGGTGGTTGAGGGATGCACGGAGTTGAATGGAGTGAACTGTCCGTCGAAGTAAAGTGAGGCAGAGAGGAAGATGCAATCAGTGTTGGGCTTAGGCCTGTTTGTGATGGGCTCGGCAGGATGGCCTGTGGAGGTGCCGTAGAATTGCAAAGTGTGAGTTCAAATGTCTCCAAAGGAGAAGGTTGTGGTACCTGCAATCTTGAGTAAGGAAAATCATTCTCGTTAAAGATAACATGACGCGAGACATAGAGACGACATGTTTTTGGGTCAAAACAACGATAACCTTTGTGGTGGGGACTGTAACCAATGAAGACACACTCGATACTACGACTTGACAATTTATTAGAAATAGTGTTACCAAGGTAAGGAAAACACGAGGACCCAAAGACACGAAGGGAAGAGTAAGAGGGAGAATAACCATAGAGGCGTTGGTGAGGAGTGTCCCAATTGAGAGTAGGAGTAGGAAGGAGGTTGATAAGATATACGGAGGTGAGAACAGCTTCAACCCAAAGATTTTGTGGAATACCCGCGGTGAGAAGTAGAGTACGGGTCATAGTTGCAATGTGGCGATGTTTTCTCTCAGCTAAGCCATTTTGTTGTGGTGTGTATGGACAAGAAAAATGTTGTTGAATGCCCAAAGAATCACAAAATTGGGAAAAAGCTTTATTAACGTATTCTGTACCATTGTCACTTTGGAGGTATTGAATAGAGCTGTGGAAGATATTACGAATCATTGCAACTAATTTTTGGAAATGGGTGAGAACCTCATTTTTCTTGCGCATTGGGTAGAGCCAAGTATAGCGAGAGTATTCATCTGTGAAAAGCACATAATACTTGAAACCTGAGATTGATAAAGTGGGGGACATCCATACATCACTATTAATTATAGAAAATAAAGAAGTAGCAGAAATATGGTTAGATGGGAAAGGTAATTGTTGAGATTTGCTTTGTGCGCAATTATTACAAAATGAACTAAGAGAATGTTTGGAACCAATAGTGGACCCTAAACGAGCTAATACTGTAGAAGACGGATGATCCAAGCGATTATGCCAGAGAGAGGAATGAACGGATGAGAGTGCATGAGGAATGGTAGACTTGGAAGACTCGGAAGATAGGCGGAGCGGATAGAGGCCATCCTTACATGGGCCCTGAAACAACAAATGTCCAGTACGTAAGCAATATATTTGATAGTAATCATGGGCGAACAAAAAGAAGACAAGATTATCCTTTGTAAAACGAGCAACAGAAATAAGATTTTTGCGGATTGACAGAAAACGAAAGACATTGCGCAAGGAAAAATTACAGTCTCCCAAGTTTAAGGGAAGGTTACCAGTATGGGAGATAGGCATAGTGCTACCATCACCCATAAAGACATTATGTGGGCCACCATAGGGTTGTGAATTATGTAGGGGCATGGCTGTCATATGATGTGTGGCACCAGTGTCAGGGTACCAGTTCAGATCACTGGAATAATGTGCACCAGTGAAAGGAGGAGCAGAATTGGGCCCGCTGAACCTGTGAGGACATTGAGTCGACCCATGTTGATTAGTGTGACAATTTTGGCACCATTGAGGGGATGGGCCTAGCAGACCCTGAGCCCATGGAGTTCTTGCAGCCGACGAAGATGCATGAAATTGTGTTTGATGATGCGGCATGTGAGGACGTTGATAATTGCGTTTGTTGCGGCTCCCTTGAGATTGGCGATGGCCGGCGTAGGTTCGGCTTGCCGGGGTGGACCGTTGTGGCTGATCACGTCGAGAGGAGACTGAGTTCTGATGAAATAAAGCAGCAGCAGAGGAGTCATAAGATGGGTTTTGCTGTGCATCAAAGGCAAGGATGCGTGCTCGCAGTTCGGTGAAGTCTGGGAGGGAGGAACCTTGAGTCAACGCCGTTCGAAGCATCAAATAGTCTAGGCCAAGACCATGAAGCGTTGCAAGCACCAAATCTTCATCCGGAACAGGTTTGTTGATGGCAGTTAGAGAATCAGCAATGGATTTTGCATGGCGAAGGTAATCGTCAACAGATCGGGAACCTTTTTGAAGCTCAAGAAGCTGCAACTTGAGACTGGAAGCGCTGGCAGTAGAACGCTGCGAGAAATGGCGAGCAAGGCAATCCCAAATTCCTTGGGAGGTGTCATAGCCGATGGTTAGCTGAGCAATACCCTTAGTCAGAGAAGTGGTGAGAAGGCTGACAATTTGTTGATCAATGGTGAACCATTGTTCATGGTCGGAATTGACAGTGGTTTTGGCTGGGGCAGTTTCGGTGGCAGGAGTGGTGGTGGTGGGGGCGAGTTTAGGGATAGACCCATCAACATAGCCCCAAAGTTTTTGGCCATGAAGGTAAGGTTTGATTTGGCGAAGCCAAGTTAAGTAGTTGGTGTCGGTTAATTTGGTGAATTGGGCAGTATTTTGTGCAGGAGGAATTGAGGAGCTGGCCATGGATGCGAGGAAAAAGGAGAAGAAGACACAAAAGAGAAAGAAGAGAATGACAGGGAAGGATCCTAATCCTAGGTTGATACCATGTGAAGAATAAGTTTTCAATATATTGATACATGCAATATTACACTTATATATATAGCAAAGTGTTGCTGTTACAAATCAACCATTAAATTCTAATAACAGCTGTGATCTAAATTGATACAGTAGAATCAAAAACAGTCTATGTAGTTAATCAGGAAGAATCAGATGGCTGAAGTTTAGGAGGAGATGTAGTTGCAGATGGCTGAAGTTTAGGAGGAGATGTAGTTGTTCTAACACGAATGATATTTTAACTATTCTAGGTCTTAAATAAAATCCGATAAAGATCCGATCCAATTTGAATTCAATGCTAATCGGATCTGGATCGACAAGTTAGATCCGATGAACCAAATAGGTACCAAATTCATTAATCTGATTATAAATGGATCCGGATGTGGACCAAGGTTGATTCGATCTGAATCCGACCTATTTACAGGTCTATTTAGTAGTGCTTTACTAGTGTAGTGTTTTACTAGTTCATTAATTAGTAGTGTCTATGTTGTGTATTTTTAACAATTGAGTATAAAGTTCTTTGAGGTTATGTTTAGGTGAGCGGCTTTCAAATTTCGAGACATTGAGTCCAAATTAGTAAAGAATGGATCAAAATTTTTTTATAAAAGTATAGAAATGCATTCCATGATAATTACAAAAGTATGCGGAAGGAATTAGTAATTATTTCCAAATCCCTCATAAATATCTTTGTAATTATCATGGAATACATTTATAATATTTTGTAATATATTTTCTTTCTCGCTTAGCCTAAATCCCTTAGAACTTGAAAGTCCCTTGCCCAGACATAGCATACGACTTTGAAATTTACTCATCTATGCCTAACTTAATAATTAAAATCAGTTCTATTTACATCCCTCGCCCAGACCATAGCATACGACTTTGAAATTTACTCATCCATGCCTAACTTAATAATTAAAATCAGTTTTATTTACACATAATTTTCTATTGGCTTCAAGATTTTGTCTCGAATGTTGTGCGATGACTCCAATTTCATGAGAGCCACAAGTGATACAGATGAACTTGTGTCTTCAGTATTTTTCAGTTGAGGTGAGGATTGTGTGACTTATGTCTTACAATTTTTTCTTTTTATTTTGTTCATAAACCAACGACCATACGAGTTACAACACCACAAGGCGCCAGCTTCATCTCTCTCTCTCTGTCATGGGTTCGTCGGCGGCAGCGGATGACTACTCCGACGAACCCTTGACCCCAGTAGGTCGGCTACTCCTGCAGCGCGAAATGAACCAAATAATCCACTGCGCCATGGGATTCAAAAACTCCGTAGACATAGACGCAGTAAAATCTCACCTCAAAACCTCCCTCCTCCTCTCCCACCCAAGATTCTCAAGCCTCATGCTCCGCGACTCCCGCGGCCTCCAGCACTGGCACAACACCCCCCACGTCGACCTCGACCGCCACATCATTGTCATCCAGAACCCCGTCACCACATCTCCCGTTGACCACGAGACCGCGGTCAACGAATACTTGGCCGACCTCTCCACAAGCTCTACTGGACTGAGCGCGGACAAACCCCTCTGGGAACTTCACCTCCTAATGGCCCACAACTGCGGCGTCTTCCGCATCCACCACGCTTTGGGAGACGGGGTTTCGCTCATGTCCCTGTTCTTGGAGAGTTTCCGGTCGAGATGTTGCGAAGAAGAGGAAGAAAAGATCCAAAGTTCGGCGGGTTGTGGGAGGAGAAAGAGAGTGAATCGCGAAAAGGGTTGGTGGGGTTTGTTGATTGGGTTTGTTGGGATGTTGTGGTTTAGCTTGGTGTTTGTGGTGGAGCATGCGATGCGGAGCTTGTGGCTTTGTGACCGCAAAACAGTAATAAGTGGCGGCGATGGAGTTGAGCTCTGGCCTAGGAAGCTTGCCACTGCTAGGTTTCGGCTTCAGGACATGAAGCTCGTCAAGAAAGCTGTTCCGAATGCGGTAAGTGATTCTTCTGTTTTATCAGTTTGTTTGGAAAAATCTTGAGTGGTACGTACCATTCAATGGTACGACTATTGAATGGTTCAGATTAATTTACAGTGGGCCCCAAATGAATCTTAGCCATTTAACAGTACGTACCATTCAATGGTACGTACCACTGAAGTTGGACCCTGTTTGTTTCACAAAACTAGAAAAATGTTACGGTTGAATTGATAATAATATTATAAACACTTGACAAGAGAGATGGCTCGACAAGCATTTCAAATAGGATCGAGTTGTTTGAGACCTTAATGTCAACTAGGCAAAGAGTTTGAATACAATTTAAACCAAGACTCTAAAAAATACTAGGCGCTAGTCGGGCGGCGGACATAGACTTGATGCCTAGGGGCCTAGATAGACTAGACGAATTTAAATATATTTATTATATATTATGTAAATGAGGGAAAAATCTTGAGTGGTACGTATCATTCAATGATACGACTATTGAATTGTTCAGATTAATTTGCAGTGGGCCCCAAACGAATCTTAACTATTTAATAGTACGTACCACTGAAGTTTGACCCGTAAATAAGTACCTATTTACAACAAAATATATTAAAATTTAATGTAAACCCGTTAAACAACATTGATAAAAAGTTATAAAAAGAAAAAGTCCATTAAGTAACAAGTTTCATTTACAGATTCACTAGGTTTGTTTGGATTTTTATGGTTGCATGGATAAGCCCATTAAATTTTAAACAAGTCCATTTATTTTTAAATAGTAAATTGAAAGATGTTTTATGCCTTTATGGCATCTTTACTTAAAAACACAAGCATACGTTCGTTTAGTCTAGGTTGGGCTGCAATCCGCCCAGCGCCGCCTGGCTCGCCTAGCGCGTCTAGCCCGCCTAGAATTCCGCATAGGCCGACGAATGAGTTTTCCAATTTGTCCAACGATTAGGCCATAATTGCAGTGGCGCTCTGCCGCTTAGCGCCTAGGCGGCCGCTTAATCTGATTTTTATAACACTGATTTAAACTATGGAGTTAGTTAACTTCGAAGTTTTTTAGACCTCTAAAATTGGACATTTTTCTAAATTTCCTTTTATATTAGGAAGAAAAGAAACACGAGGTTTGAGCTTTATTTTAAGCTTGTGGCTTTGGGTGGATCCCGTTGACGCTTAAAAGGGAAAAAAATATTACATGATAGTAAGGGTGAAAGTTGGAATGGTTTTTATGATTCCGACAGTTAAATTTATGAATCTGACTTCGAAAATTTTGAATCCAAATATTTTTCAAAAAATCAGAATGAAAATTGGAATGCATTTTCGATCCGAATTTTCCAAAGTCTTTCGAACTTATTCCAATAAAAAAAAACTTCTAATTTTTTATAGTTATTTACTCAAATTATATATTTTGTAATTTATTGTTAGTTTTGGATTCATTTTGTTCATTGTTTTTATATTAAACATACAATTATATATTTAAAGGGATAAGCATACTAGTATACCACAAAATTAATTGAATTTATACATAACCATATGTCAAATATTAAGAAAGGTAAATATGTATAGGAATTTTACGAGATCTAAAAGATCTTTCCTTATACAACTTGTATTACTTAGAGATCAAGTTTCTCTCCCTCTTATTACTATATAAATAAAGACACTAGGCATAATTTGATTTTTTTTTTAATTTACATTAATTGGGCCCAAAATTGCAAGGCCCAAAACAGCCCCAAACCGAAACGAACCGATAGACAACCGAAACTGAACCGATCGGTTTTCACAAAAAAAATTCGGTTTTCAAACCGAATCGAACCGACACTATTCATTCGGTCCGGTCCACAGTTTCAAGCTCAATTCACACTGAACCGGATCGAGCCCACCCCTAGTTCCCCCGACTCCTCCATGCGCATGTGCTTACTTGCACCTTTGTTTTCCCCAACAAAATCAAACCCAGCTCTGCTGAGACCTGATCTCAGACCAGTTGTAGCCCTTTAGTCTTGCAGCAGACCGGTCTACATGAGGATCCAAGCCCATATGGGTTTTGATTCCCTTGCTGCTCTATTTTT
Source organism: Gillenia trifoliata (assembly GCA_018257905.1). Lineage (NCBI taxonomy): Eukaryota > Viridiplantae > Streptophyta > Magnoliopsida > Rosales > Rosaceae > Gillenia > Gillenia trifoliata. Next base: position 24,341,800 of record CM031080.1, read on the forward strand.
TCTTCTGGGCCTTATTTTATTTTAGCCCGTATGAAAAACCAAACCCATTTAGTGCGCTTTGATTCTTTCACTTTTTTCCTTAGCCTAAATTAATTGGGCCTGGATTCTGTTGGCCTACTATTTTCCTCACTGGCCCTTAGCCTAGCAACAACTAGTTGGGCCTACAGCCCTTGCCAGCCCCATATTTTTTGGGCCGTGACTTACTTTTTCACGCATAGGTCCCAAAGCTACCCATATTCACTATATCTGTTTTTAATTGTTATATATATTGTTTTGAATATTGCGTTTGAATGCAGGTACCATGAACTTGGATTTCATGTTTAATCTTAAACTTGAAGTTTCGAAAAAAAAGTGTCATGAAACCTGAAGTTTCTTACAACAATACACCCATGAAAACCAAAAGTTTTTCATGCTTTAATTAAACCAAACATATCTATAGAACCCGATTGTTCTAACTAGGATCTAATGGATGTTTCCTTTTTGATAAGCACTATCCACGACCTTGCTCCATCCAATCAGTGAATTGTCGAATCGTAACAAGTTCAACTTTATTGTTTTGGCAATTTCTGACCGAAACTACTTTGGGTACAAGATGTGAAGCTCCACTTGATTGCAAAGAGCTTAAGAGTTACCATAGAAGCTGCAATTCCGGCTGGCGAACTGCACCAGGAATACCTCGCTGAGGATGACCCCCGCGCTGTTTTGATTTTACAAAGAACAAACAACTCTTGATAACAAATCATCAAGCTCACCCCACTTACTCAAACGCCATGCCATTGCTTAAAGTCAATGTAAATGCATTTCAAGGCTCAAACCGCCGCCATGTTAGGCGTGGGTGACGTGGTAGGGGCTCCAACCCTAAGCCTGAGCCCCAGGAGAGACAAAAGAGAGGCCCACCTTAGAGACGCAATCATGCCCGAAACATGACTCTCTAGCTCCCACGGCTTCCAACTTCATGAATTAGGGCAAACCCCACATAAATTAAGATCTTGTAGACCTTGAGATGTGCTTCCGATGTTGTACAACTGGCCAATGGTCCCGCTTTTGTCTTGCGCCATTAAAGAGTGTTTAGACCTATTGTTCCTACACCGCCCAATGTAACCGTCTAGCGTTACAAGTGGGAAATGAAGCATAATGAGATGAATGAAATAGTACAAAGCACGTCTTATAGCGCAAGGCTTCTCTCAAATGCACTGCGATTGATTACAAGGTGATGTATTCCCCCGTATGAACGTCATAATGTTCAACTACCTTGTCAGTTTTGGTAGTTTTTGAAGAGCTGACTAAGTAGCTTGTGAAAGTGGTTACCGCGTATCTCTATAAGGATTATGATACGAAATCTACATGTAAGTTCCCGAAGAATTACATGGATTGGTTCAAATAGTTTTAGACTATAGAACACCCTCTCGATTCATTGAGGAGTTCACTTTACGGATTGAAACAATCTAGGCGAATTTGGTATACCTGTCTAAGTGATTATTTGATTAGTCAGGAATATATGAATAACTTATGCCTTTGCGTGTTCAAGTTATATTCCAAATTTGCTAGAGTTACAGTCTATATCAATGACATGAATCTCAATTGCATTCTTGAAGAGTTTGAGAAACTGCCTTGCACCTGAAGACGAAATTTGAAATGAAAGATCTTGGAAAAACTCGTTTCTGTCTTGGCTTGAAATTCAAGTAAAGTTCTGGCAGTATTCTATTCCACCAGTCGAACTACACCTAGAAGGTGTTGCCTTTGAGTAAACCCATGATCGATCGTATGCTAGATGCAAATGAGACCCCTGAAAAGGTTATGGAGCCCGAAATTCCATATCTAAGTGCAATTGGCTTTTATTGTACTTAGCTCAGTGCACTAGATCAGACATCTCCTTCGATGTTATCTTTTTGGCAAGATACAACACTGCGCCTACACACCATCACTATATTGGTTATAAAGACGTTTTCTGTTACTAACAAATTTGAGATTATTCTATCCCGACACATCTCAGCATAGACCACACCTCTAGGTCTTCAGAATGATGCTTGCCTTGTTAGTTTGCTGATGCTAGTTACTTGTCTAACCCACACAAGGCATGTTCCCAAATGTTTTATATTTTTACCGTTAGGAACACCGCAATATCTTTGATGTCCCACCAAATAGACCATAGTTGAGATGTCTTCAATTCATGCTGAGCTCATCGCCCTGCATGAAACCACACGTGCCCATGAGAGCCGATATTGGGCACATTCGAAGCACTTGTGAATCTTCATCCTTTGTTAAGTCCCAACTACGATTCATGAAGACAATGCCACTTATACCGACCAGACGATCCACAAAGTCAACACCAAACTTATTACGTTTACCTCACATTAGCAAAACATCAGAAGTTTGAAGTCAAACAGATCCAATCCTAAGACAACCTTGCCGACCTCTTCACAAAGTCACATTCGATGTCAACCTTCAAGAAGTTTGTTCAAGGAATTGGTACATGCAAACTATCTCATTTGCAACGCTTGTCGTTCTCAGGGGGAGTTTTGTCGAACTCAAGGGGAGTATTCTGAAGTATACTCACTTAACCTTAATGTACTCATTTTCCCTACGATCAGGATCATTTTGTCCCATTGGGTTTTTGTTGCCTGACGAGGTTTTGAGAAGGCACCTATCCTGGATTGGTCATACCCTTGTGTGAGTTTGACTACTTACGTCCTGAAGATGTTAAGTATCGACATGTTGCATTAACTCACATTTTCTCCTTAGACTGTGGATTTTGTCCCTTTGGGTTTTACCATAGCCAGGTCTTGGTGAGACTTACTCCTATGTGCAATTCGTATATGAGACTCGTGTTTGCTACTTGTGCCGACTAGACGAGATGACTTCATCAACTACTTCAACATTTTTTTGAAGATCTGATACCACTACTACTTGAATATTTACACACTCAAGGGAGAGTGTTGCGGATATTATTTAATATTATGTGATTGTGTAAATCCGTAGTAGATTATGTATAGAAATCCTATGAGATCTAAAAAATCTTTCCTTGTACAACTTGTATTACTTGGAGAGTAAGTTTCTCTCCCTCTTATTACTATAAATAAAGGCACTAGGCATGAGAAATATGAACTACAATTCCTCACGCCCTTTCTCCCACTCTTTGCCCGAAAAAGTTAAAGAATATTTAAAAACTTATAAAATATATGAACTTCAGATTTATATTATGAAATTTCGAGATTACTCCAATTTTGAAATTTTCGAATTTGCCGAAAATTCTGAATTTGAAAATTGTTATCCGATCCAATTTTGAAATTTTGGAACGAAAACTGGAAACATTTTTTCCAATCCGATCCTTCCGAAACACACCCCTAAATGGTAATTTAATATTGCCTTGTGGTATAATCAGTTCATTTAATTGGTCGAAATAAAGTTCCATTTTTCTACTAAAATGATTCTTAAAGGGTTTTTCTATAAATTTTATGGGCTATTTAAGTTATGGTGTTTTAGTCCCCGTAATTGTGGCAAAATTGCATTTTGGTTTCTAATTTCAATTGTTGCAACTTAACCAGGGTCCAACTTCAGTGGTACGTACCATTAAATGGTACGTACTGTTAAATGGCTAAGATTCATTTGGGGCCCACTGCAAATTAATCTGAACCATTCAATAGTCGTACCAATGAATGGTACGTACCACTCAAGATTTTTCCACTTAACCATGTACTTGACTAATTGTTACAATTATGACAATTAAATGATTTACGTACACATTCCACAATTGCCATCCTGTACACTTTTTGCTTGTTTATGTCTTTTAATTCATCGTCGATTTATTCAATCTTGTCGCTAGAAACAAGAGAGATAGTACAAGAGGATAAAGGGGAGTATGGAAATCATTTCCCTAACTTAATTCTGTTAGGTTTTCATCATAAATATGTTATGCCACTCGCGAGAAAATTATGTAAAAAAAAATAGACAAAATTAAATTGTCTATGAATTACAACAATTAATAAATTGTTTAGGTTAAATCGAGACAATTGAAACTACAAATACAAATGGAACTTCACTCAACTAGTATACTAAAATCATGATTTGGCTACCATGCAGACCATAAATGATGTTCTTGTTGGGGTGGTTTCATCAGGGCTATCAAGATACCTAGATCACCGAACACCAAATGGTATGGCATTCTTCAGTTGGGGTTCTGTACTAGTGCTTGTTCTTCCTATTTGAAACAGATCAATTATCAATCGCAATCACCATAACCAAGTTAGCTAAACTCAACTGTCCAGCTCTGCGTGATGGGCTTCGAATTACAGGCCTAGCTATGGTAAATTTAAGAGAGCAACCTGGATTGCAGGTTTGTCGTAACTTATAAACTCCTTTTTTCTAAATAATTTTTATAGAGCTCTTGCTGTATTTTGTAGATGAATTCTAACATACTGATGTATAACTGAGTATTGTTTTATAGTTTCAAGAGGTTTACTCACAATTTTCCCAAAACTAATAACAAATTGATAAGCATACAAAACACAAGAAAATTAATTGGTAAATATTTACCACCTAAACTAACCACCCAGACTTAAAACAGTTTGATAATGTGACACTTTCGTCGAGTTTTCATTCACAATTTCATCAAATATGTTAACGTAACTTGCATGAGGGTCCCTTTTCTTTAGTTCACCAGTTCAACTAGAACATTCTACACACACACATATCATTAGTTTAGGGTTACGGCATTCTCAGCCATACAACAGTGCTTTCCATCTAAGCCTTACATCTGTTTTACCTAATACAAAATATCTCACTAGTCGTTACATTTGAATTAGAAACTAGATGTTACTTGGTTGTTAAAGAAAGCTTCAAAACTTGAAAGCACAATCAAATCTCCTTTATGGGTTTCCTTGGGTATATGTCCTTCTTATTGTAAGATTTTGATAGTAGCAGTGAACAACTTAAAATAGTTTTTAGTTTTCATTTTGTGTCTTTTCTTATACCTTTGTTATGCGTATCTCCCACCATCATTCGTCCACTCTTTTATATCTATCATTTCTCCTATGAACTTCCCCTTTTACCTTTAGCACAAAAAATGAAAACTAAACACTAAAAACTAAAAACGAAATGGTTATCAATATCAAACTGCGATTAGTTTCTCATGTTTTTTATCCCTACCCGAAAACCTAGATAAGCACCCTAATCATCCCACGGATTAAGTAATCATGCACAACCCTAAGGTAGATAATGGAATTGCAACTGGCAGTTGGTTGGAGGAAATGACTGTACAAATATGATCAGGTATCCAATTTGATGGAAAGCAACTCTGAGTCAAGCTGGGGTAACAAGTTCGGCATGTTTCTCCTACCTATTTATTACCATAAAAGCAGTGGTCTTGATCCTCTAGTGTATCTGAAGAGAGCTAAGCTGGTTCTTGACAGGAAGAAACAATCTCTAGAAGCTGTTTTTTCATACAAAATTGGATGTCTCATAATCACCTACTTTGGAGCAAAGGTAATCAACATGCATTTTGAAGAAAAAATTGTTATGCTTCTAACATAAACTCTTTGAGAAAAAATGGTTATGAATATATGTAAGTGGTTCCTACATAATCATTCCTAAACGCGCCCCAAATATTCAAAATTGTATATAAAAAGAAAACAGTTTCATTCTACTGCAGGTTGCTAGCTGGCTTCTTTACAAGATGGTCTGCAATACTAGCTTTACCATCTCAAATATACTTGGCCCGCAAGAAGAAATTACAATTGGAGGCAATCCTCTAACTTACCTAAGAGTGAATACATGCAGCCTACCCCAGGTATATATATGACGCTAATCAATTAGGAGGGGTGATCGATCTTTGACTGATGAAATAAGAAATGAGCGGTTCGGATCATAGAATGACATTGTGAAGTGGGGCGCTATGTCACATTCTAGAAAATGCCAGATGTAGCAAATCAGAAATATATGTAATATAACATGAATACTTTTGCTGGTTGGTAACGCAGGCACTTACAATGCACATGGTGAGCTATGCTGAAAGAGCTGACATGCAAATTTTGGTGGCCAAAAATATCATTCCGGACCCAACATTTCTCGCAAAATGCTTTGAAGAGGCATTGCTTGATATGAAGGAAGCAGCATCCAGCCATGAGTAGAACCTAGGATGACCTCCCTACATTTAATGGAATGCTATGTAAGAATGTCATCAGTAGGAACCTACGAAGGAAAGCACGTATATTTCATACACCCAAACAATTGAGGATTGTAATGTAACAGTACCAAATCTAGGGTAAACTGCCGTTTGACCCCCTGAACTATTTTTTTGGTAAATTAACCCCTTAAACTTTCCTAAATTAGTAGATTTACCTGCTACCGCTAGATTCCATCCAATTTGCTATTAATTTGTTAGAATGTCAGCTAGATCTACAATTTAAAATACGACATGTGTTAGTATTTGACAGCAAAGTGGATGAAATTTCGTTGAATCTGACGGTGAGGGGTTAATTGGCTGATTTCAAATAGTTCAGGGGGTCAATTTACCAAAAAAATAGTTCAGGGGGTCAATTTCAACTGAAGTAATAGTTCAGAGGGTCAAACGACAGTTTACCCCCAAATCTAATTGGTACAGTACAATATGAGTGGGCAAATATCCATTCTATATTTTTGAACAATAGACCATCTCTTTAATACCCTTGGAAAATTTATTCAAAATGAGTTAAATTATTTTAATACTTTGTTGCGTTGTTATATATGATTCATGAATAAGGTTGTGGAGAAATTGTGCAACATTTGTATTTGAACATATGCAATTGTTAACTCTTCAAGGAAAGACAACTATTATGAAGAGTGACATCCACATCTATATAAAGATATCATTTTATTAAATGAGTTATGATTCATCTTAATTCAGTCATACAAGCTCATGTACAAGGCCGGTCTTGAGATTTTAGAGGCTCGGTGCGAGAAAAAGAAATGAGGCGTCTTGCATATGAATAATATAAATAAAAAATCTCATGAATTGATATCATTTAAAAAAGAAATTTATTGAAACTCATTCGCAAGGCATATTATGAGTGGCTTACATTTATTTTCGGATGTTGTATCAAGTTAATTGATTTTATTTTGGGATGTTGTATCACAAAAAAATGATATATAAATGCTGAAAAAGTTTTAAATATATAACTATGTTGTAAATAATATTGACACGTGATAAGTGTGATTGTGTAAATCCTAGGTAGATATGGATTGGAATATTCTCATCATCCTAAAGTCATTGTTCTATTATGATTGTACTTATTTCACTATATATAAAGGCACTAGACATGAGGAATATGTACTACAATTCCTCAAGCCCTTCTCTCTTTTTCTCTTCTCTCTTTGCCGCACCCCTCTACTTTTTCTCTCTAATTTTAGGTCACAACACGTTATTAGCACGCTCTTTTCGCTGTGTTAAAGAGAATTATACCGGAGTTTTGCCCATCTTCAATCATAGGGAGTATTATTTTCAATAATTCTTACTTTGATTTACTTTTTATTTTATTGAAGTAATATACTTTTTATTGATTAAATTTTCTCCTTGTTATTTTATGTTGAACGAGATTCAAAGCATTGAAGATGGAAACTAGCCAAGTCCCCAACCAAATTTTCCACCGTTTTTCGGTGAAAACGACTATCTCTGACACATGAAGTTGTCCCAACTTCATCCCCCGCCGTCCCTGATGGTGATCTTGGAGTTTTTCGATGAAATCTTGACCGAAATCTTTGATTTCCCTCGATTTCCTATCCCCGACGTCAAGAACCTCGAGTTCTCCGTCGGACTTTGGTTCACCGCCGCGAACCACGGCCTGCCGCATCTTCGTCCAGAAGCCTTTGCCCGCCTGCAGTGGTGCCTCTGCTTATTTCCAGTAATCCAGCACACCCAGCTCTGGCTAGGATACCTGCGGCCACCCAGGCCATTTGGGCCTTGCCCCTGGCCTCGGCCCACATCATGCACAGGCCCAATTGGGCCTTCTCCCACCTGCAACTGTAGGCCTTAAATTTTTTTCTCTTTCCTTTGGCTTCTTTTTGGTCTGCCTGAAAATTTAAGTCAATGGATCAGATGTTTAATTTTCACTTTGTTTTCTCTTAGCCTAAATTATTGGGCTTGGGTTATGTTAACCCTACTTCTCCATTATTGGGCTTGGGTTATGTTAACCTGGCTAGGATACCTGCAACCCATCTTCTTTTATTTGGGCTTGCAGCTCCAAACTCGATCCACCCAAATTTTTTGGACTGTGACTTTCACACCCCATGGGCCCTGTAGACCCATGTTCATCTACCTGTTTTTTACTATATATATATATGTGTGTGTATTTGTACTTGTATATTGCGTTTGCTTGCAAGTACCCATGAACTTTAAGTTCATGTTTTTAATTCGAACCCGTAGTTTCGAAAAAGTGCCATAGAAACATTTTTTTTTTATGTTTTCTAAAACTCACCACTCATGTAGAGACCCGAAGCTCTCCATGATTAATCCACTAAACCAAACCATGTCTTAGAACCTGAATGTTCTAACTTTGATGCTTATGGAGAATTTGTTTCCCACAAGCACCAACCACAATCTTGTTCCCTTCATCCAGTGGATTTTCGAACCGTAACAAATTCGAATTTGCTGACATGGAAGTTTTTGGCAGAAACTACTTTATGTGAGCACGAGTTGTGAAGCTCTAGTTGATTACTGAGAAACTGAGACACATTGAAGCCAACAATGACGTGGATAGAGCTAAGTAAGCCTCTGCTGTGATCTTCATTGGAAGACTTATGCCTGAAGGATTGAAAATGGAAGTACCTCGATGACGAGGATTCCATGGCTCTTTGACTCGCTCTACGGACCGTTCCAATCATGAAAAGATGATCTTGCCCGAAGCAAGATATATCTTGCCTGACGCAAGACATGATTAAACCCCATCCGTGAATAGGTACAATTATGAAGTTTATAGAATCCGATTGAATTTTGACTGGAGAAGATTTTCTCGTCCTTTCATGTTTTTTAATATGCTCCAGAAGTAGCACTTTAGAGAGGGAAAGTTCACTAAATTCTTGAATCTGATTACTACCACATTGCTCACTAAAAAGTACAACAGTGAAAGAGGTACCCCAGTGATTTGGCTGAGAGGTACCAAATGGTATAGACCCATCTTCAGCTGGAGCTTACCGAATGGTGTGACCCAACTTCGGCTGGAGTCTACTAAATGGTATAGGCCCAGCTTTGGCTGGAGCCTACCCAATGGTGTGACCCAGCTTTGATTGGAGTCTACCTAATAACATGCCCTACTTCGGCAGAGATGTACTGAAGGTCACATTCTGCTTCAGCAGAGGTGTACCGAACACAAGGCTCTGCTTTGACAGATGCCTACCAAATCTGCTCATCCATTTTCAGCTGGAGAGTACCGCATAGTGGTAGAATCAGAGTCTACCAAGGAGGTGGCATCACGACCAAACACGTGATCCCTTGGCAACTAAGACCTAAAACTTCAAGAATAAGGGACAATATTCCTGAACCTCAACCGTGCCAAATCTACTTCCGTTTTGATGGAATAGATCATTGGTTATGCACTTATTTGTGCCCTTACCAATGTTGTTGAGGAGTACCATTCCTGTAGTCAATTTGTGAGACTAATTTTACTTAACCTAACACATATGGAAAAGCAAAATTTTGACATGGAAGGCCACGTTGGTCGAACCGCCTATCCAAATTTGGTTTACTTTGTGAACAATTTCCTATGTTCTCGGATTCAAGTTTGGTGTATGTTTTAGTTATGGATATCGAGTATGAGTTAATTGAATCATGTTTCTTATACATGTGACCAAATTCAATTAACATGTGATAAGGTATAAATGTGGGGAAGTAAGTTGTTTGGATGAATGTGCTACTATGCACACTAACTTCATACCTAAATCACCCATCTAGCAACGAATTCTGGCCTATCTAACTTGATTAAGGGCATTGGCACCGCTCCTTATTGTATTAATGATACTGAATTACCATTAAGGGACCTTATATTCTCTGTTCCGAAAGAACGTCATTGAGTTTTAAGGATATTCAAGAGAACAATGATCATGTAACCACTGTAGAAAATAGAGTGAAGTATCTTTGCATCACCTCCAAAATATGAAGCATGAAGCTATGTTTTGGGGCCAATGGGCTACCTTCTAATTGGGACGTGCCACATATAGGCCAGCCTGGAGCAAGGTGATTTAAGCAGTTTACTTTCTTTGGCACGATCGTTTGAGACATTCAGGTTGAAACACGTTGCAACGTATTACACAACACATCACCTTACCTGGAGTAAGGATTTTTATGCCTACAAGCACACTTTGCCAAGCCTGCTCATTGGGGAAATTGGATTTTTATATCATCCCTAGGAAAGCTACTACATAATCCTCTTTTCACAGCGGATAAAAAGGAATAATGTGGACTAATCCAACTAAAATGCGGATCATGTAAATATGGTTTTTGGTTTATATATCGACACAATGGTCACATGTTTCTCCACACACATTGCTCCTAAACTCCTGGCCAATTCTTACCTAAAGGCTCACCACCCTAATTATCACATAAAGTCTGGAAGACTGGATAATGCCGGAGAGTTTATATCGAAGGTTTTTTCAATAAGTATTGCGTGTATTTTGGGCTTTTGAACATTGAATTCCCCATGTTCAACTTCCAAATAGCCTTGCAGAAGCGATCATAAAGCGCATTATCAATTGATCGCCTGGATCTTGGTAAACGCACCAAGCTTGTATGTAGCCATGTTGGTCCACCTGAGGCCCATTGCTACCCGATACTTTTTAGCGTTATAGTTGGTTATTGGGTACGAACATGATGTTTCGTATTTGCGCGTTTTTGGGTATGCACCACATGCCATATTGCACTACATGCCATATTGCACCGCCGCAACGTACAAATATGGGTCATCAAGGAAGGATGTGAATATTTGTCGATTATGGTTATCCTTCAAATTAGCTCTTTAAAGCCCTTGCACGCGATCTCTTTACTGCCAGTTTGCAGATTGTCACTTCGATGAGACAGTCTTCCCGTCGTTAGGGGGAGATAAGAACGTTAACGTTCCGGAAGAATGGCGCTAAATTGTCATGGGCGTCCCCACTATATCTCATCCCGATCCTCGTATTCTAGATTCCAAAGCGTTTCTCCAGATGCTTTCTCTGATCTAGCTAAAGTGACGAGATCATACATACCAGTTGCAAACATGCCAACAAGGATTGACGTACATTACGGACTTCGAGTTAACATCCCCGAAGGGTGTGCTGCCCCTGAATGACGGTTGGCCACCCCTGTTGGACGTCCCAGTAAGCCGGCGGCTAGCCAATCAATCTGTTCTCGGCCAAAAGCGTGACAGATCACTCGGTTTGAAGGATTTACCTCCCTAGAAGTGGAGAAACATGGCATAAAATGAATCCCTTCCTTGATCCTTATCTCAACCATTCCACCTCATGAAATTAATCCGGATTATCCCAAGACCTGTAGTCTTGGTCCATTATGCATGCATGGATGAGTTATGGAACTTGAATGAGATTATCATCGATGATATTCACGTATATGGTAGCTACCCAAAATAGTAAAACGTGACGATATCAACTGTGTTCTGTTGATGAATGTCGACATAGAATCGATTGGTCAAACTGGAAACAAGCAATCTAGGTCAAACTTGATTCACTTGCGAAACGTAAAGTGTTTGGGCCTGTAGTTCCTACACCTCCACATGTGAAGCCCGTTGGCTACAAGTGGGCTTTCATAAGGAAGCGTAATGAGAAGAATGAGATAGTGCGATACAAGGCACACCTTATGACACAAGGCTTCTCTCAACGCCATGGGATTGATTACGAGGAGACATCCCCCATAACAGACGTCATAACGTTCCACTACCTTATCAGTTTGGTAGTTTCTAAAAAACTGAATATGCATTTTATGAACGTGGTTGTAAGGTATTTATAGGGATCATGATACGTAAATCCACATGGAAGTTTCCGAAGGACTTTCATAGACTAATTCAAATAGTTTTAGACCATAGAGCACCCTCTTTATTAGATTGAGGCTTTCACTTTACAGATTGGAATAATCCAAGCGGATGTGGTATACCTGTCTAAGTGAATATTTCATCAGTTAGGGATATGTGAATAAACAATGCCCCTGCGTGTACAAAACCGAATTTGCTAAAGTTGCAGTCTATGTCGATGACATAAATCTCACTTAGACTCTAGAAGAGCTTGAGAAAACTGCCTCGCACCTAAAGTTGGAATTTGAGATGAAAGATCTTGGAAAAACTCGTTTCAGTCTCAATTTGAAGTTTCGAGGAAAGTTTAGATGGTATTCTGGTCCACCAGTCAAACTACACCTAGAAGGTGTTGCCTTAAAGTACACCCATGACCGTCTATACACTAGATGCAAATGAGACCCTTGAAAAGGTTGTGGAACCTGAAGTTCCATATCTAAGTTCAAGTAGCGCTTCATTGTACTTAACTCATTGCATTAGGCATGACATCTCTTTCATTGTTGATCTTCTGGCAAGATACAACACTGCGCCTATACGCTACCATCAAATTGGTGTTAAAGACGTTTTTCGTTACTACGGATATGGGCTTATTCTATCCCTATGCATCTCCGAATTAACCGCAACCCCTTGGTTATCAGAATGTTGCCTACCTTGTGGGATACGCTGACACAGACTATCTGTTTGATCCGCACAAGGCACATTTCTAAACGGATTATGTCTTTACAGTTAGGAACACATCAATATCTTAGAGGTCAACCAAATAGACTTTAGTTGCGACGTCTTCAAGCTCATCGCCATACCCGAAGCCACATGTGTAAGTGGGAGCATATTTGATGCACCCGTAATTCTTTATCCTTCGTTGAGTCCCAACTACGATCTATGAAGACAATGCCGCATGTATTGACTATACCATAATATGATACATCCAAGAAGTCAACACCAAGCATATTGCGTCTACATCACATCAACATAAGCATCAGAAGATTGAAGTCAAGCAGATCCAATCCAAAGACAACCTTGCCGACCTCTTCATGAAGTCACTGCCGAAGAAGCTTTTTCGAGGATTTGGTATGCACAAATTTTCTCATTTGCAATGCTTGCAGTTCTTAGAGGGAGTTTTGTTGAACTCAGGGAGAGTATCATGAAGTATACTCACTTGACCTTAATGTAATCTTTTTCCCATTGGGTTTATGTTGCCTGACAAGATTTTGATGAGGCACCCACATCGCGATGGTCCTACTCTTGTGTGTTTTCTTACTACTTACGTCTTGAAGATGTTAAGTATCGACATTGCATTAACTCACATTTTTCTCCTTAGACTATGGGTTTTGTCCCACCTTGGGTTTTACCATAGCCAGGTTTTGGTGAGACTTACTCTTATGTGCAAATCTCTATATGAGACTCGCGTGTTCTCTATTGTGCCTACGAGACGACTTCATCAACTATCTCTACATCATCTTGAAAATCTGATGTGATATCTACTTGAGTATTTACACACTCAAGGGGAAGTGTTGTAAATAATATTAACATGTGATAAATGTGATTGTGTAAATCCTAGGTAGATATGGATTGAGATATTCTCATCATCCTAGAGTCATTATTCTATTATGATTGTACTTATTTCACAATAAATAAAGGCACTAGGCATGAGGAATATGTACTACAATTCCTCAAACCCTTTTATCTTTCTCTCTTCTCTCTTTGCCGCACCCGTCTACTTTTTTCTCTCTAATTTTAGGTCACAACAAACTAAAAGTTTTGTTTGTCCCAAAAAAAATATATAACTAAAGGCCCTTTTCAGAAAAAGAAAATGAGAAAAAAGGACAACAATATAAACATGCAAGAGTTTCAAACCCAACACCAAACAACAAATCTAACTGCGCCACAACCAACAGGCCAAACTCAAATGTTATGTCATTTTTTTGCGTCATAAATATTTAATAGAAATATAAAAACTTCTGACACACCCTGCCCTCGATACCCACGTGAATACTGAGTTCGGAACGTGCTGGCCGACACTCAGAAGTGACGAAGCCATTTTATGCATGCCAACACTTAAATTATACAATTTAAACTGTCAAATAGTTTGCAGAATTTATTACAAATATGCACAAGGTTCATAGCGTAACTATTGTAAAGCAACAGAAATAATAATAGAGCCAAGCTCCTAAAATTTCTATCTATAACAGGGATGGATATTATTAAAGAAACTGAATAAAAAAGAAACTCCCTACATTATCGGGAGGAAACCAGAGTCGCCACGCTATGCCTCAACGTCACTGAAACGAACTACTACTAGGTCCTGAAGGGGGCGCAAAAACATAAAGGTGTGAGTGGACGAAAAAAAAAGTTTTTCTAAAACTCTTTTCTCTCTTCTAATATAATAAGAAATACGTTTCTCAAACTCCAGGTTTGCACGGGTAAGTGTTGATTCTGCTAGACGTAGTGTGGATTCTTTTAGGACAGCTAACCCGTCTTTGTCAAGATCTATTTTGTCTAGAACCATTGACCCCTTTGACACATAACATGATCAAGCTCTCTTAGCAGGTTTGAGAAGAACTCAGGAACAAATTCAAATCCCCTGCTACCGTGAAGAGCCAATGGAGCAACCGGCCAAGAGAAACCATGTTCAACCGAAACCTGTTTGGAATGACGTTGATTCTACCATAAACGTTATTTCCAGTTTTGAAATTGATTACAAATTTCATGTCAAAGAATATAAGCATGTTGATAACGTAGAGAAATGAAAATGGCTTGAGGAGACTTATAGTCTTGAAACTGTCAAACACTTTCACAAGAAGCACCATAAGTCTCAAAGTAGTTGAATATGCAGGTTGAGAATTATGAATTAGCTGTTACAAGCAAGATTTGATTGAATAGACTTACATAGAGAGCCATCGCAAATAAACTAGTTTGATGATGGATACGTAGAAATACGTTTCTCAAACTCCAGGTCTGCACGGGTAAGTGTTGATTCTACTAGATGTAGTGTGGATTCTTTTAGGATGGCTACCCGTCTTTGTCAAGATCTATTTCGTCTAGAATCACTGACCCTATTGACGCAGAACACGATCAAGCTCTCTGAGTAGGTTTGAGAAGAACTCAGGAACAAATTCAAATCCCCTGCTACCGTAAAAATTCAATGGGTAGAAAACGCAAGTCTAAAATATTTCCTTGTACAAGCTTCCCTTTCACAAAGGGCACGCTTTGTTGATAATCTTTCACCGCTCGTAAATGTCATTTGCCTCCATTTGGTTGGTGTTGGAGTTGGAATGGAACTTGTCAAGGATTTTACTCTACAATACCATTTTTTTTTGTGCCAACAACACCATCTTCGCTAATTGACACCCATGCCAAACACAAAGCAACATCTTCATCATTTGACCAATTAGGTGCCCTAACATGAGAAGTTGCCATCTTGAAAATTTTGGAAATGGGAAGAAATTATTTTGGAAGTGGGTAGAAAGAAAATTTTGAAGCATTGTATGAGGAAAGTGAATTTTGTGTGGATGTTTGAACAAATACATAGGTATTTATAGAGTTTTTGGGTGAATTTTGATTTAAATAATTTTTTAAAATTGTTTTAGCTCTTGGATTTAATTTTGAGCCTTTAGAATTTTTATTACTGTTAGATTTAATCATATTCAATCTCAGCAGTTGAATTTAATGTATTTATAAATTAAATTTTTTTTTTAAATTACATATTGATCTAACGGTCCAATGATCTTGGTCGTTGATGGAAAATAGTCGTTCAACTTGGTTGGATGTGTGGCTGACAGGGCTGTCAGTCGTGGGTCCCCCCATGCTACAGTCATGTTACGTGCAAAACGTGAGGCGCATTAGCGCCTTGCTATTCCGATTTGGTTAGCGTGTGGGAATTTTAGGGGGAATTTGCCCCAACTTTAAAATTTATCCCAAACTGTTGTGGCCTATTTTACTGAAGGGTGCGGCAAAAAGAAAAAGAGAGAAGGGCTTGAGGAATTGTAGTACATATTCCTCATGCCTAGTGCCTTTATTTATAGTGAAATAAGTACAATCATAATAGAACAATGACTTTAGGATGATGAGAATATCCCAAATTCATATCTACCTAGGATTTACACAATCAAATTTATCACATGTCAATATTATTCACAACACTCCCCCTTAAGTGTGTAAATACTCAAGTAGATATCGCATCAGATCTTTAAGATGATGTAGAGATAGTTGATGAAGTCGTCTCCTAGGCACGATAGAGAACACGCGAGTCTCTGGCTATGGTAAAACCCAAGGTGGGACAAAACCCATAGTCTATGGAGAAAAAGATGAGTTAATGCAATGTCGATACTTAACATCTTCCAGACATAAGTAGTAAGAAAACACACAAGGGTATGACAAACCCGATGTGGGTGCCTCATCAAAATCTCGTCAGGCAACAAAAACCCAATGGAAAAAATGATCCTGATCGTAGGGAAAAAAGTACATTAAGGTCAAGTAAGTATACTTCAGGATACTGCCCCTGAGTTCGACAGAACTCCCTCTAAGAACTACAAGCATTGCAAATGAGAAAATTTGCGCATACCAAATCCTTGAACAAACTTCTTCAGCAATAACTTCATGAAGAAGTCGGCAAGGTTGTCTTCGGATCGGATCTGCTTGACTTTAATCTTTTGATGCTCATGCTGATGTTATGTCGACGCAATATGTTTGGTGTTGACTTCTTAGATGTATCATGTTATGCATGGTCGATACATGCGGCGTTGTCTTCATAGATTGTCTTTGGGACTCAACGAAGGATGAAGAATTACAGGTGCTTAGAATATGCTCCTATGTTCACGTGTGGCTTCATGTATGGCGATGAGCTCGAAGACATCGCAACTAAGGTCTATTTGGTTGACCTCCAAGATATTACGGTGTTCCTAACGGTAAAGACATAATCCGTTTCGAAACGTGCCTTATGCGGATTAGATAGATAGTTTGTGTCAGCGTATCCCACAAGGTAGACATCATTCCGATAACCAATGGGTTGTGGTTAATTCTGAGATGCATAGGGATATAATAAGCCTAAATCCGTAGTAATGGAAAAACATCTTTAACACCAATTTGGTGGTAGGGTGTAGGTGCAGTGTTGTATCTTACCAAAATATCAACAACGAAGGAGATGCCATACCTAATGCAATGAGCTAAGTACAATAAATCGCTAATTGAACTTAGATATAGAACTTCAGGTTCCACAACTTTTTCAAGGGTCTCATTTGCAACTAGTGTACGAATAGTCATGGGTGTACAAAGGCAACACCTTCTGGGTGTAGTTCGACTAGTGGACCAAAATATCATCTAAACTTTGCTCGAAACTTCAGGTCGAGACGGAAACGAGTTTTCCCAAGATCTTTCATCTTAAATTCCGACTTCAAGTGCGAGACAATTTTGTCAAGCTCTTCCAGAGTCTAAGTGAGATTTTTGTCATTGACATAGACTGCAACTCTAGCAAATTCAGTTTTGTACACGCAGGGGCATAGTTTATTTCACATATCCCTAACTGATCAAATATTCACTTAGACGAGTATACCACATCTGCCTGGATTGTTCCAATCTGTAAAGTGAAAGCCTCAATTCAATAGAGAAGGTGTTATGTGGTCTAGAACTATTTGAATCAATCTATGAAAGTCCTTCAAAAACTTCCGTGTAGATTTACGTATCATGATCCCTATAGATACGTTACAACCACGTCCATAAGCTGCATATTCAGTTTTTCGAAAACTACCAAACTGATAAGGTAGTGGAACGATATGATGTCCATTAAGGGGGAATAAGTCTCCTCGTAATCAATCTCAGGACGTTGAGAGAAACCTTGCACCACAAGGCATGCCTTATCTCGCACTAGGGCTAGTTTCGGTTCGGGAACTAAACTGAAACAAGGGATCCAATTATCGAGCCGATTTTTTCAGTTTGAGAATTTTGTATACCGATACCAAGCCAATTGGTTCAAGATACCGATTTTTGGTACTACCGAAAATAATTTTTTGGTTCGGGGTCACTTTGGTATTGGACCAAACCCATTTTTATAGCTACAACCTGTAAACGAAACAAACATTACAACATGGACAATAAGAGAACTCACAAAACGAAACAAACATTACAGCATTGTTGGAAATGTGCCCTAAATCCAATCATATGATGATATTTTACGGACATTTCAAATGTTAAACTAATTTAGTTTGATATAAAGGGCAATGATTATTGTTTAAAGTAGTCTCATATAAATGTTATATGCTTAAACAATAAGTCCAAGGAATATGTGCTTATGAGAATGTAATCTAAACAAGTTAGGTTCATGAGACCATTCTCATTCATTGACATATCCTAAACGTTCCTGATCATAGGATTGTCAATTGGGCATTGACAGTCCGTTAAGATCAGTACATGTTATATCTTCTCTCAGGGAGAGTGGCTAGTCTCGAGTCATTGGTGTAAGTGACATCAAGATAAGCATGTAGGTGCTCAATAGGAATGAGTTCACTGAACGCGATCAATGATGAGTTTTCATGATCATGTCACATGAGAACTCATAGTTGGGATAATGCAAATTAGTCCTTTGACCTGAGGCATCACAGTTGTCTTGTGGTGAGGTCCTTAATCTTTGATTATGTCAAAGGCACCCCATCCGAGGGTGTCCACGGCATAGTTGGGGTTAAGCTACTTAGCCATGGAGGCAAGTGAATGCGCAACAAGGGATCTCTAACCTTCAAACCGTTTGAGGGAGAATACTCTAAGATATGATTAAGAATCTCTGGCCAGAGTATGAATAAGGTTTTGGAAGTCGTTCGAAATCATATTCAATGTAATCATATAAGTAATGGAATCACATTGGATAGTAGACATGAATAAACTATCAAACCAAACAATGTGGCCGAGAGTATTGTATTAGAGAAAGACCGTATTGCATTGCAATCCTAACTGAATAGGTTTCTCCACCTCTTCTGATTAGCTTGGGTAGCCATGACATACTGCTAGGTGTCACTCATGGTTTGTGGATGCCCTATAAGTGTATAATCACTTAAGGGAAGAATTGAAAATATGTTTCAATTCGGAAATGATTTGAAAGAGTTCTAATCCTCCACTGCCTCGCTAAAAGGAACCTAATGGATCGCACACCGTGTAAGGTAGAGTTTGATGCAAAGAATGGAGATGACTAAGAATAATTAAATGGTTTAATTATTTATGGCAAGGATTAGTTAATATGTTAATTAATCAGACGAATAAGTTCGTTAAAGACCTCGGGTTGGTTTTGGGCTTCAAGGCCCAATGGGCTTCGAACGTCAAGCCCATTGACTTAAGTTGTATGACAACTTAATGGCTAATAATAGATTAGGGCCCAATAGCTCAAAGAACCCAATGTGGCCGGCTATAAGGGAATGTATAGCAAACTTGCTTTAATTGCAAGTTTGCCACTACATTGTGGAAAAAGCTATAAAGGAAACTTTATAGAATTTTCAAGATTAAGGGTTTTCTTTTGGGAGAATGGTTGAGCATGAAAATGCTCTCTTCTCTCAAAGAGGCTTGCTCCCTAGAGGAATTTAGCTAGCAATCTATTTCCTCTAGGACACTCATCTTCTCATCAAGACTCTCCTTGGTGAAGAGACTTAGAGGTTCCCTCCTTTGGGAACTTGGAGAAACCAATTCTTTGATCATCCTTCGAAAATGTTCTTGGAGCAAAGAAGCTTGGAATGAAGGCCCTCTCCATGGGTGATTAGCCTTTGCTTAGGCAAAGAGGAATCTACAAAGGTATAAAAATTCACAACTCAAATTGTGCTTGAGTTTTGTTAATGGTTCACCATAATCTACTAGGCTTTAGAATTTCTTGGGTAAAGTTTTGATTTAAGTGCATACAAGCATGATCCGCCAATTAATTGTTAATTGCATGCTAATGATGTTGCTTAATGAACTTGGTTAATCCACAAATTTCCCTACAAGTGGTATCAGAGCCTAGGTCTAGTAGATTGGTGAATCCTTTTGGGTTTTGTGATTTCAAAGTTTGTGATTTAAATGTTGTAATTGTTACAAGATTTATTCTTGCTTGTTTGAATGTAAATTTTGTTGGAAAATTTGCCATCTCAAATGTTGTAGATGTAGTTCATATGAGCATGAATTTTGGAACTAAAATTTGGTGCCATGAATTTTGGGAAATTCGGCCAAATCAAAAGGTTGGATTTTTGGGTTCTTGTTTGACTTGTTAAAATGGTTTTAAAGTAACTTTTGGAACCCCTAAGTGCCCTATTATGGTAATATGTTATTTCCCCAAAGTTTGACTTATTTTGGAAGTGTTTTTGGATGAAAAATGTTCATGGAACTCTTGTGGGTTTTCATGAATGTTCTTCATTGTTCTTGAAATGTTCTTGGCAAGAACAAAAAGGTTTGGTGTTTGATTCAAATTGTTTGTTGTTTTTCAAAAAGTTTTGGTTTGTTATTTGATTGTTGTTGGCTGATTTTGTGTGATTGAAAAAGAATTTTCAACCCATACCAATCACCCAAATCCCATACCAATCAAACTTACAAACCTTACCTCACACTATTCACACCATACCTTGTCTTCCACTAACAATCCCACTTCAACTCTTTTTCACTCCATAACCGGCCATCCCTATGAGTGGGGTACTTTTGGGGCTTTTATGCAATTACATAAAGTTTTGATACTTTTGTGTATTTGCACTTTGACCCGAAAGTTTACGTTTTTACGTATAGGCCCAAAATCACTAAAGGGCAAATTGTTTTGTTCCTTTAATGAAGTTTTTGTAAATGTTGAAATTTTTGGGTTCTAGTTGTAATAACATGAAGTAATGTACTTTTATGTTTTTACAAAGTGACCCCAAAAGTTTATGTTTTTGCAATATGGCCCAATAGTTGAGGTTATTGCATTTTGGCCCAAATTGGTTGAGAACAAAATTGTTTTGTCTCTTGAAATGAGAATTGGATTTTCATTTCATTTAGCTCCATTTAAATCAATTCTATGGATACAAAAACCAAATGAAAATGTTGCATTCATGTTTAATTAGTTAAAGTGTTAATTAATTAAAGGGTGATTATGAACCTAAGCCTACGATAATTGAGCTATGTGAAAGGCCGTTTCAAAATTGTTTGAACCATGGGAATGTGTAGATTAGATTTTGGTTGTAATTTGATTTGATCAAATGTTGTAAAAGAGCATAAGCTCTTCTTTAATTTAATTGTACTCCTTTCTTGCTTTATTTGATATGCATGAAATTGGAGTAGTTGGGGTCCAACGCCCAATAAGACAACACACGTTAATGTGATTAAACGTATAACTAAAATCAATCACCGTCCCTAGTCCGTGATCCAACACTAGGCTCGTGTTGGATCAAATCAAAGGTTCATAGTCATCCTAAGGCCCTAAGGCAACTATATAGTCCTTAAACGAATGCAAACCTTATGTTAGTAGTACCATATACTCTTGCTTTAAAAACCGTTTTAAAAGCTTAGTGGGAGTATCATATACTACTAAATCAATCAATGGACCAATAGTTGCAATAGGACCAAATTGTTTTAATTAGATTAAAATGATAATTATATGTGATGAGACCTAAAAACCCTCAACTAAAATATTAAGTTGATAAGCGTGGGAGTGCTTTGAACACTCTTTCGTAGGCCTTCCACCATGGTGGACTCCGAGCGTTTGTAACTCATACACGGCTTCACCCTATCATGGGGGAGTTCTAAGTATGTGCTTGCCTAAAGGAGGAGTCCATTTGAACATACATGATGTTGTAAGGTAGGGCAACTCGCACATGGCCAATATCATATCATTGTGAGGCTATTCTTGAAACCCTACACGAACTAGCATGGTGGGAATGACTTAACTAAGTGCAATGATGCCAATATCATATCATTGTGAGGCAATCATTCTCTAGAGGCCAAATAAGATGGGTACTTACATTGGATGTAAATGAGTAAGTGTACTCTCTCATTATTATTGTTGCTAGCCAAGATCATATCATTGTGCGGTGGGCTTGGTAATAGTGAGCCTTCCCATACCCTACTAAGAGTTTCCTCCAAAACTCTCGAATTCCGATGAGGGATATGGAATTTGCTAAAATAGTGGGTGATGCTATTTGATTCAAAGACCCGGATCAAATGGCTTAAAATCAATCAATTTATATTTGTTATGTATTTATTTACCGATATATTTGCAAACGCTATCCAATACTTGACAAACAAAAGCCGAAGGTCTTAGTTTCCGTACTTGGTACCACAATCCCATAGATTGTCTTGAATGGATTGTATATGTACCTAAGTAGTCTCATTCTCACAATCTTCCTATTGATAACGTATCATTGGAAGAACTTGTTAGATAGTTGGAAATTATGTTTGGAACATAATGGTTGTTTGACAAAAATAGTCCATAAAGATGGACTTATGATGATTTTGAATCATTAAATGTTAAAGTGATTAACCAATTAAGGAGACGGAAACAAGGCAAGGACTTCACCTTTGAGTCCCTATCCAAATGGTTCACTAAGTTTATTGTAAACTATGTAGTGAACAATAACTACACTCTCTCCAAAATCGTTTGATGTGTATAACACAATTGAAATAAGTTTCAAGAGAGATAGTGGGAGTTTAGGGACCATGACTATTGTAGTCAATGGAGAAGTCATATGAAGAAGGCAATATTAACTCCAAGGGAACAAACTTTCTTTATGAAAGGATGGACATTGGAAGGGGTATTTGCAAGTAATGACTTGCAAGTGTCAAGAACACATCTTTCGAAGGTGTTGTAAATGCTCTTGAATAATTCAAGACAGTTAGTTCCTCTACTTGAATGCTTGATTCTGTATTTGTGACTATGTTTTACAATCGTTGTAAAAGTGTGGCAAATAAGAAGTAGAAGATTAATGAGAGAAGAGAAAGTACTTCACATTCGGAACGTGAATCAAATGTAGATCTCTGCGAAAGCAGATAGTACTTACTTCCTCATATGAACTACCAAATTAAAGTAAAGATTGTCTTTACCTATTAATAATGAGATGAATGAATGCTTTGTTTGACAAAACATTGTTCTTTATTAATGAATGATTGGATTAATGTAATCTAATAGATTGTCTCTATAGTAGAGATGATTTGGTGGTGTTAACTGTTTAGAATGGAACGATGCTTAAAACCCAAAAGGTTACAAATTAGTGACTAATCCCAACTGAATTGTGACACCTCTAAAACATAAATTACGAGTTGGTCATAGATGGATGCTTTGGATCGTTAGATCCGGATCCAATGCCTTCTTGTTAAAATTGTATAGAGGCGAAATGTTCGAATCTTTATTCTTTTGGAAAGAATAAAGAATCACAACGTTGTTGAGGTTAATTCACTTAGATGTTAGTGGTTTGACCACAACATAATACTACTCATGTCACATGACATTCACCGAAGATCGCTCTCGGTTGGACTATCGTGTATTTTGAATAAACACAAGTCCGAATACTTTGCAAAAGGTTTCAAAGAATTCAAGAATGTAAGTTGATGAGTAAGATGTCTAAAGTATGTACTTCCTTAGATTTGATCAAAGGAAATATAACACTTTAGAAAAGTTTTTTCTTGAAAGATATCAAGGAAAATTAGCATCATAAGATAATAGTTTTCTCCATTAGGAGAAGAACGAACTCGAATAAGATTTGGTTCGTTGGATGATTATCAAATATCAATATATAGGATATATATATACTTCTAAGACAATACGATTGTCAATTAGAAAACCTTCCAAAGTTTTCATGACTCCATAGGATGTAGTTTGAAAGAAAGACAAGTCTTAAGAATGTTAAGATTTGGGGTTGTGTGCTAACAAGCAATATTGTTTGAGAATAATCTTGTGGGATATCCTTAAATTAGTTTTTGGATATCACTTCTATTGACCAACTAACAAATGTTGTTTGTTGGGTAGCTCATTATAATCCTACACTAGGATTAGCCTAAGGTTGGGCATATGAACGAGAAATAGAATTCAAAGAATAGGTTCTTTGAGAGACAAGATGATAATCAACAAATATAACAACCTAGTTCCATACCAATAGCTCATGAAATAATGAAACCTACATAGCTAATTGATAGCTTAAGGTGACTACAATCAAAATGAATGGTTGACTTGGAAGAAACCATCTTTGATGTAGTCTTGGTTTCTATTAATTCAAAGATTGTTAGCTACAACTTAAACGATGATTTAATGTTTGGACATAATATGGGTTTCCGAAACCATTATCAAGATTGTCTTGATAATATATGTCTAAAACTAGAAATCACTATACATGTAAGTTGTAGAGATTCATCCATCATGAATCTTGGCAAGCTAGTGGGAGCTATAAGCATTTTTATGAGAAAAAGATCAAATCGTTTGATTTCTCATAAAGATGTAAATGAATCTTTTGTCTACTAGGTTTACAAAAGATTAGTGGGAGTTAATCATATTTCTAAATTTGAACATATATATGATATATATTAATTTTTGGAAATGAAAGAAATTCTTCTTCGTTAAAGTTATGACTTTAAACAAAATTATATGGGAGACATAGTCTATAAACATGGGATGGAAATCTATAATGATAGATTTCAGGATATAATTGGATTATATCAATCCCTAATAATAGACGAAAGATGCTAGGAAGTTTCTCATATGATGATAAGCTTCAAACGGAAGGACAACTCTAGTAAGACTAGGAGATTGCTCTTCTCAAAGGGAACATACCCTTTGACTCCCAAATAAATAATGCGTAAATAGAATCCTTTATGCATACGCAGAAAGGTGATTTATGTATTTCATATTGTATGAAAAACGTTGATATGAGTTGTACCTAGAACGGTACAAGACGATATCAATGCAAGCCCAAGATCAGAACCATGGCAACAGTCAAGTGAATCCTTAAGTATTTAAGAAACACTAAAGGATGGATTCCTCAAGAATGAGGAAGAGTTAGAGTAACGCAATGGAAGCGTAAATGTATTAGATTATGAATCTAATCCATCATCGAATATCTCTTTATTTTGACTAAAGAGATATTTAGGTGAAAAACATTGAAAGTAATGACTTTAGTGTGTTTCATCGCACATGCAAAATATATAGCCATATAGAAGCTTACAACGTTGTTGTTTGGATGGGAAAGTTATGAACTTTCTATTTGGTTCCAACCAGAAAGTGTTTTTAGTGTGCCGACACTTTGACACTAATGGGGCGATAGCTCAAGCCAAGGGAATCAAGGTCTCATCAAGATCCGAACTCAAATGAGAGACTTAACCACATGATTAAGAATCATGTATAATGGTGAAGTCGTTAATCTCAAGTTTGCTTCTGTGGATAACACATATAGATATCCACTGCCTAGGCCTACTACTCAGCCATTTATGAAATGAATTCAGAAGAGGCATCATCACTGATGACCAAGCTGATTGGCTCTAGTGCAAGTGGGAGATTGTTGGAAATGTGCCCTAAATCCAATCATATGATGATATTTTACGGACATTTCAAATGTTAAACTAATTTAGTTTGATATAAAGGGCAATGATTATTGTTTAAAGTAGTCTCATATAAATGTTATATGCTTAAACAATAAGTCCAAGGAATATGTGCTTATGAGAATGTAATCTAAACAAGTTAGGTTCATGAGACCATTCTCATTCATTGACATATCCTAAACGTTCCTGATCATAGGATTGTCAATTGGGCATTGACAGTCCGTTAAGATCAGTACATGTTATATCTTCTCTCAGGGAGAGTGGCTAGTCTCGAGTCATTGGTGTAAGTGACATCAAGATAAGCATGTAGGTGCTCAATAGGAATGAGTTCACTGAACGCGATCAACGATGAGTTTTCATGATCATGTCACATGAGAACTCATAGTTGGGATAATGCAAATTAGTCCTTTGACATGAGGCATCACAGTTGTCTTGTGGTGAGGTCCTTAATCTTTGATTATGTCAAAGGCACCCCATCCGAGGGTGTCCACGGCATAGTTGGGGTTAAGCTACTTAGCCATGGAGGCAAGTGAATGCGCAACAAGGGATCTCTAACCTTCAAACCGTTTGAGGGAGAATACTCTAAGATATGATTAAGAATCTCTGGCCAGAGTATGAATAAGGTTTTGGAAGTCGTTCGAAATCATATTCAATGTAATCATATAAGTAATGGAATCACATTGGATAACATGAATAAACTATCAAACCAAACAATGTGGCCGAGAGTATTGTATTAGAGAAAGACCGTATTGCATTGCAATCCTAACCGGCGGGTTTCTCCACCTCTTCTCGATTAGCTTGGGTAGCCATGACATACTCGCTAGGTGTCACTCATGGTTTGTTGTGGATGCCCTATAAGTGTATAATCACTTAAGGGAAGAATTGAAAATATGTTTCAATTCGGAAATGATTTGAAAGAGTTCTAATCCTCCACTGCCTCGCTAAAAGGAACCTAATGGATCGCACACCGTGTAAGGTAGAGTTTGATGCAAAGAATGGAGATGACTAAGAATAATTAAATGGTTTAATTATTTATGGCAAGGATTAGTTAATATGTTAATTAATCAGACGAATAAGTTCGTTAAAGACCTCGGGTTGGTTTTGGGCTTCAAGGCCCAATGGGCTTCGAACGTCAAGCCCATTGACTTAAGTTGTATGACAACTTAATGGCTAATAATAGATTAGGGCCCAATAGCTCAAAGAACCCAATATGGCCGGCTATAAGGGAATGTATAGCAAACTTGCTTTAATTGCAAGTTTGCCACTACATTGTGGAAAAAGCTATAAAGGAAACTTTATAGAATTTTCAAGATTAAGGGTTTTCTTTTGGGAGAATGGTTGAGCATGAAAATGCTCTCTTCTCTCAAAGAGGCTTGCTCCTTAGAGGAATTTAGCTAGCAATCTATTTCCTCTAGGACACTCATCTTCTCATCAAGACTCTCCTTGGTGAAGAGACTTAGAGGTTCCCTCCTTTGGGAACTTGGAGAAACCAATTCTTTGATCATCCTTCGAAAATGTTCTTGGAGCAAAGAAGCTTGGAATGAAGGCCCTCTCCATGGGTGATTAGCCTTTGCTTAGGCAAAGAGGAATCTACAAAGGTATAAAAATTCACAACTCAAATTGTGCTTGAGTTTTGTTAATGGTTCACCATAATCTACTAGGCTTTAGAATTTCTTGGGTAAAGTTTTTATTTAAGTGCATACAAGCATGATCCGCCAATTAATTGTTAATTGCATGCTAATGATGTTGCTTAATGAACTTGGTTAATCCACAAATTTCCCTACAAGCATGCCCTACTAATTTCTCCAAAATTGAAAGCTTAAATCTAAAATTAATCCCCAATTTGACAAATTAAATTAAAACCCTAACCTAATTTGAAATTTTAGGATTTGACATTTGTAGACAATAGAGACTTACCAGTCCAGTGATTCCAATCCGTGAGGACTAGAGAGAAGTCGTGGACCCGTGGGGGTGGTGGCTAGGTGACAAAGTCAGTGTGAAGGTGGTGGTGGAAGGTAGGGATGGGTGGTGGTGGTGGTTGATTGAGGTGTAAACTGTGAAGAAAGAAGAAAGATTGAGTCGTGGTGGTGGTGGTTGTGCGACAGAGATCGAGATCGAGTCGTGATGGTTGTGGCTGTGCCACGAAGTCGTCCGTTGGTGGTGAGTGGTGGCTAGGTGACGGAGAAAGCAGAGAGAAAAAGAACTGGTTCGAAGTCAAGACTCGGTCACGAGAGAGAGAGAGAAACTAAAGTTTGAAATATCAAACAGGGTTGATTTTCAAACCAACGGTTGAGATTAAATCTTAACCAATCCTACGACTAATATTAATAAGATTTATATATATATATACCCTTTCAGTTCGGTTTAGTATTACCGAATATATGGTAATACCATCCTGATCCCCGTACCGAAATTTCAGTATTTTTTCAGTATCAGTTACTGAACCATTTGAGAGTTTTCAGTTTCGAGGGTTTCGATATTCGGTTTGGGTTTTTTCAGTTCGGTTTCAATATTTCGGTACAAAAATCACAGCCCTATCTCGCACTATCTCATTCTTCTCATTACGCTTCCTTACAAAAACCCACTTGTAGCCAACAAGCTTCACATATGGAGGTGTAGGAACTACATGCCCAAACACTTTACGTTTCTCAAGTGAATCAAGTTTGACCTAGATTGCTTGTTTCCAGTTTGACCAATCGGTTCTAAGTTGACATTCATCAACGGAATGCAGTTCGATATCGTCGCTTTTCTCTATTTCGGGTAGCTACCATATACGTGAGTATTATCGATGATAATCTCATTCCAATTCCATAACTCATCCATGCATGCATAATGGACCAAGACTATAGGTCTAGGGATAATCTGAACTAATTTCATAAGGTGGAATGGTTGAGATAGCGAACGAGGAAGAGATTCGTTTTGTGCCATGTTTCTCCACTTCTAGGGAGGTGAATCCTTCAAACCGAGTGATCTATCGCGCTTCAGGCCTAGAACAGATTGATTGGCTAGCCACTAGCGTAACGAACCGTTCAACGGGGGCTGCCAATCGTCTTTCAGGGTTGGCACACCCTTCAGGGATGTTAACTCGACGTCTGTTACGTACGTCTATCCTTGCAGGCATGTTTGCATCTGGTATATGTGATCTCGTCACTTTAGATAGATCAGAGAAAGAGTCTAGAGCAATACTCTGGAATATAGAATACGGGGATCGAGATGAGACATAGTGAGAATGTCCACGATAATTCGCGTTGTTCTTCAGGAATGTTGACGTTCTTATCTCCCCCTAACAAAGAGAAGATTGTCTCATCGAAGTGACAATCCGCAATCTAAAGGTAAAAAGATCATGTGCAAGGGCTCTAAAGAGCTAATTTGAATGAGAATCATAATCGACAAAGATTCACATCCTTATTTGAATACCCATAATGGTACATTACAGCAGCGCAATATGACATAAGGTGCATACCCAAAACGCACAAGTACGAAACATCAGGTTTGTACCTAGTAACCAACTGTAACACTAAAAAGTGTCGGGTAGAAATGGACCTCTGACGAACCAACATGGCTGCATACAAGATTGCATAGCCCTAGGCAGAAACCGAAAGCTTGGTGCGTTCATCAAGGTCCGGGTGATCAATTGATAATGCACTTTATGATCGCTTCTGCGAGGCTGTTTGGGAGTTGAACATGGGGAATTCTATGTTCAATTTCAAACTCAAAAGACATGCAATACTTTATCGAAAACTCTTTGATATAAATTCTTCGGCATTATCCAGTCTTCCATACTTTATGGGACAATTAGGGTGGTGAGCCCTTGGGTAAGAAACGGTCAGGAGTTTAGTAGCAATGTGTGTGGATAAACATATGACCACTGTGTCGATATATCAACCAAAACCATATTTACATGGTCCACATTTTGTGGATTAGTCCACATTATTCCCTTTTAATCCACTGTGAAAAAAGGGTAATGTAGTAGCTTTGCTAGGGATGATATAAAAATCCAATTTTCCTAACGAGTAGGTTTGGTAAAGTGTGCTTGTAGGCACAAAATCCTACTCCAGGTAAGGTGATGCGTCGTGTAAAAAGTTGCATCGTGTTTCGACCTAAATGTCCCAAATGGTCGTGCCAAAGTAAGTAAACTGCTCAAATCACCCAGCTTCAGACCGGCGTATACGTGGCATGTCCCAGTTGGGAGGCAGCTCATTAGCCCGAAAATATATCTTCGAGCTTCATATTTTAGAGGTGATGTAAAGATACTTCACTCTATTTTCTACAGTGGCTTTCATAATCATTGTTCTCTCGAATATTCTTAAAACTCAATGACATTCTTCTGGAACGAAAAATATAAGGTCCCTTAATGGTAATTCAATACCATTAATACAACGAGGAACGGTACCACTACCCTTAATCAGGTTAGATAGACCTGAATTCGTTGCTAGAGGGGTGATTTAGGTATGAAGTTAGTATGCATAGTAGCACATTCATCCAGACAACTAACTTCCCCACATTTATACCTTATCACATGTTAATTGAATTCGGTCACATGTATAAGAAACATGATTCAATTAACTCATATTTGAGGACAATATCCATAACTAAACAAACACCAAACTTGAATCTAAGAACGCAGGAAATTGTTCACAAAGTAAACCAAATTAAGACATGGGGTTCGGCCAACATGGCCTTCCATGTCAAAATTTTGCTTTTTCATATGTGTTAGGTTGAGCAAAATTAGTCTCACAGATTGACTACAGGAATGGTACTCCTCAACAACATTGATAGGGGCACAAATAAGTGCATAATCAATGATCTATTCCATCAAAACGGAAATAGATTTGGCACGGTTGAGGTTCAGGAATATTGTCTCTTATTCTTGAAGTTTTGGGTCTTAGTTGCCAAGGGTTCATGTGTTTGGTCGTGATGCCACCCCCTTGGTAGACCCTAATTCTACCATTATTTAGTACTCTCCAACCGAAAATGGATGAGCAGATTCGGCCGGCGTCTGTCGAGGCAGAGCCTTGTGTTCAGTACACCTCTGCTGAAGCAGAGTGTGGCTTTCGGTACATCCTTGCCGAAGTAGGGCATGCTATTCGGTAGACTCCAACCAAAAATGGACCGCACCATTTGGTAGGCTTCAGTCGAAGTTGGGTCTATATCATTATGTACATCCCAGCTGAATCACTGGGGTACCTCTTTCACTGTTGTGATTTTTAGTGAGCAATGTGATAGTAATCACATCCGAGAATTTATTGAACTTTCACTCTCTACAATGCTACTTTAGGAGCATTTTAAGAAGCATGAAAGAACAAGAAAATCTTCTCTAGTCAAAATTCAATTAGATTCTATAAACTTCAGAATTGTACTTATTCACATATGGGGTTTAATCACGTCTTGTGTCAGGCAACATATGTTTTTCTTTGGGGCAAGATCATCTTTTCATGATTGGAATTGTACATAGGGCGAGTCAGAGAGCCATGGAATCCTTGTCATCGAGGTACTTTCATTTACAATGTTTCAGGCATAAGTCTTCAAATGAAGATCACGGCAAAAGCTTAGTTAGCTCTATCCACGCCATTGTTGGCTTCAATGTTTCTCAGCTTCTCAGTAGTCAAATGGAGCTTCACAACTCGTGCTCACATTAAGTAATTTCTACCAGAAACTTCCATGTCAACGAAACCAAATTTGTTACGGTTCAAAAATCCACTGGATGGAGAGAACAAGATTGTGGTTGGTGCTTATGGGAAATAAATTCTCTATAAGCATCAAAGTTAGAAAATTCAGGTTCTAAGACATGGTTAGGTTTAGTGGATTAATCATGGAGAACTTCGGGTCTCTACATGAGTGGTGAGTTTTAGGAAACATAAAAAAAAATGTTTCAATGGCACTTTATTGAAACTACAGGTTCGAATTAAAAACATGAACTTCAAGTTTATAGGTACTTGCAAGCAAACGCAATATACAAGTACAAATACATATATACATATATACATATATATATATATATATATATATATATATACACACAAACAAGTAGATGAACATGGGTCTACAGGGCCCATGGGGTGTGAAAGTCACGGTCCAAAAAATTTGGGTAGACTGAGTTTGGAGCTGCATGCCCAAATAAAATAAGCTGGGCTACAGGCCAGCAATGGAGAAGTAAGGTTAACTGAACCCAGGCCCAATAATTTGGGCTAAGAGAGAAAAAGTGGGAATTAAACATATGATCTATTGACTTAAATTTTTAGGTGGGCCAAAAAGGAGCGAAAAAAAAAATTTTAAGGCCCAGAGTTGTAGGTGGGTGTGCTGGATCGCCGAAAATAAGCAACGACACAGCAGGCAAGGACTACTGGACAGAGGCACGGCATGCCTTGGTTCACGGTTGCGAACCAAAATCTAACGGAGAACTCGAGGTTCTCCACGTCGGGGATAGGAAATCAAGGGAAATCGAAGATTTTGGCCAAGATTTCATCGAAAACTCCAAGATCGCCATCAGGGACGGTGGGGGATGAATTTGGGACAACTTCAGGTGTCGGGGACGGCGATTTTCACCAAAAAACGGTGGAAAGTTTGGCCAGGTTCTCGGGTCTTCAGGCGAGATCCGAGTTGGGGTCGTGGCTCAGCTCGTTTGGAGCCGTGGCTCGGTTCTACTAGAGTCGTGGCTTGGCTCGGCTCGACTTA
This sequence comes from Gillenia trifoliata, assembly GCA_018257905.1. NCBI lineage: Eukaryota > Viridiplantae > Streptophyta > Magnoliopsida > Rosales > Rosaceae > Gillenia > Gillenia trifoliata. Next base: position 24,373,989 of record CM031080.1, read on the forward strand.
GCGCGAGCTAGGGTTTTTTTCTTTTCTTTTTCCTCTCTTATTCACACATATTCAAATCACCACAATTACAATTATAATGTAACAATAAAAATAATTGTGAACAATAATTTAAGCAGAAGATTATAATTCTTTTAAAAGCGTAAAATTAGGGTTCATGCATCATGGTAAATGTTTCATGCAATCAAGGCTGAAAAAATATCGACATTGAGACCGTGTTTTAGAAGTATTTGGATTTCAAATGAATGTTGTGAACGGGATTGTAGAAGAATCGCCTTCAACTCCGGATTGCCATCTTCAATGCGTTGAATCTCGTTCAACATAAAATAACAAGGAGAAAATTGGATCAATAGCAAGTATATTAATTCAATAAAATAAAAGTAATTCAAAGTAAAAATTATTGGAAATAATACTCTTTATGATTGAAGATGGCCAAAATTTCGAAATAATTCTCTTTAGCACAGCGAAAAGAGCGTGCTGATAACGTGTTGTGACCTATTTTACTGAAGGGTGCGGAAAAGAGAAAAAGAAAGAAGGGCTTGAGAAATTGTAGTACATATTTCTCATGCCTAGTGCATTTATTTATAGTGAAATAAGTACGATCATAATAGAACAATGATTTTAGGATGATGAGAATATCTCAATTCATATCTACCTAAGATTTACACAATCACATTTATCACATGTCAATATTATTTACAACACAAACTTTCTTTTAGCTCAATTATTGGAGTTAATTTGAAGAAATTTAAATTTTAGAATTTAACCCAATTATTGAAGATGTTCTTCGGCTAAAGATACTATCCGTAGCGGTTAGCCATTTGGTCAGATTAATCCAACGGCACATGCTTTTATGCAATTAAAAGCTCACCCACTTGTTATCCAATCTGCAGCGTCCCCTTTCACATCCAACCGTCCCTTGACCTTTTAATTCACCGACTGTCTGCTCAAATCTTTGTCCACTACCCAATGATGGCTAAAACGGTAATGGACCAAAATTTTTAAATTAAATTAGTAAATTATTTAATAAAATATAATTTAATAATTTTTATAAAAAAAAAACTTCAACTAACATACTATTTAGGGACTGGCTACAGTGCTCGCAAGCATTGGATGCTCACACCGATCTCACCCTCCTTCCCCCTCTCTCTCCTCTCTCCTCCCTCCTTTTAACGGTGAGATTGGTGTGAGCATTCAATGCTTGCGAGCACTGTAGCCTACTCCTACTATTTAGTCTATAAATTTAATTATAAAGTTTTGGTCTCTATAGGACTACATAATAAATGCTGAAAAGGTAAATAATTCAAGGAACAAAAAAGTCAGTGATAATAGAGACATATTGAAGCAAAAATTTCTACACTTCGCTTCTATAATATCGGTCGGCCCTTAAACCTAGTGGCCAGTGCAGGGTTCAGTCTTTTGTTAGCAGCTGGGCACGGGCATCAAAACCTCCCTCCAGTCTCAGTCACTCTCTCTCTCGCATGGGTTCGTCGGCAGCTGACTCCTCCGAATTCAACGAGCCTCTAACCCCATTAGGTCGGTTCTTCCTCCAACCTGAAATTAACCAAATAATCCACTGCGCCATGGGCTTCAGAAACCCTATAGACATAGACGCCATCAAGTCCCACCTCAAAACCTCCCTCCTCCTCTCCCACCCACGTTTCTCAAGCCTCATGCTCCGCCACTCCAACGACCTCCAGCACTGGCACAAGACCACCCCCAACGTCGACCTCGACCGCCACATTGTCGTCATCAACAACCCCGTCCTCACCACATCACCACCCGTCGACCATGAGACCGCTGTCAATGCCTACTTGGCCGACCTCTCCACCACCTCTGCTGGAATACTAGGCACCGACGTCGACAAACCCCTCTGGGAACTTCACCTTCTCATGGTCCACAACTGCGGCGTCTTCCGAATCCACCATGCTTTGGGAGATGGAATGTCGCTCATGTCACTGTTTCTGGCGAGTTTCAGGGCAGCTGATCAAAAAGATGACGAAGAAAAGGGTATAGGTGGTGGGTTTGTGAAGAGGGTGAATGGTGAAGAAAATAATATTAATATACCAACTTTTGCTTCTTCTACTGGTGGGAAGAGATCAAACAGACAAGTAGGTTTCAATGGTGGGAAGGGTTGGTGGGTTTGGTTGCTAGGATTTGTGGGGATGCTGTGGTTTAGCATGGTGTTTGTGGTGGAGTTTCTGATGAGGAGCTTGTGGCTTTCTGACCGGAAATGTGAGATAAGTGGCGGCGATGGGGTTGAGCTTTGGCCTAGGAAGTTGGCCACCGCTAGGTTTGGCCTTCACGACATGAAGCTCGTCAAGAAAGCTGTTCTGAATGCAGTAAGTGACTAACTAATTCTTCTCTCTTTTTTGGGGTTAAGATCCGCTTGATAATGAATAATACATTCAACAAATAAAAGAAAAATGGAAAATACTAAAAGTTTGCACTTTGTGTATGTGAAGAAACATTAATAGATATTTGTTTTGGTTGGGTCGCTCTCTTGTCCTGGAACACTTTCACTAGAACACTGAGTGTTACTAACTTACTATACCAAACAAACGTTGGACATAGATTTTCATTTCCCATTTCCTAGGAAAAAATATGGAAAATTATTTCACCTAAGAGTAATTTTACCTTCTTTAATTGATAAAAGATAATTCTCTTATAGTATATAGATCTAAATATAGATGAGTAGACGATGAGTTTGTGTTTTGGAGCACAATATTAACTACGAAAAATGATAGATAACTACACACTTTTTTTTCTCCTTCTATACATTTTTTTTTCTAACCATTGGATTAAATAAATTTAACGAAAACAAAGGACCAAATTAAGTAGGGGTGTGTAGACCGAGTTGTTTAATAGGGCAATGCTTTAGAAAAGCATCATGTTGACTTTTCAATAAAGAACGACAGCGGATTTAGACAAGTTGACAAGTTCAAACCCTCTCCCCGTAGCTTAATTAGAATAATTAGAAGTTTATACTAAAACTAATAATTGTCAGTATTTTTACTAATGTACGTAAGTGCTATACGATGCAGACCATAAATGATGTTCTTGTTGGGGTGGTTTCATCAGGGCTATCAAGATACCTGGATCACCAAACACCAAAAGGTATGATAATTTAAAGGACAATACTTGGCTAATCACCGGGGAGTACCCAATTTGCTAAATTTTTGAGGTAGACCAATAATATTGAAACTACTGTCATTTTAATTTTTTTATCAAAACTTTGCTATCTTTGTAACCAAACATCCAATTTTTCCTTTGAACCCGTGACCAAACAAAAACCTTCTTCCTCTATCTCCCTTTGAACTCTTGAGTCGTGACCAATAACACCTTCTTCCTCCATCTCCCATTATATCTAGCTTGGCTTCTTTTCAGCCTCACCCACTCTCCTACAAGTTCTCTCCTCTGTCGACACAACTCATAATCCCTCCTCCAACCATAGATTCCACATTGTGGTGAGATCAGCGATCTTTTAAACACCGTATACTCGACTTTTGCGGCTTGGCAAGTAAGGTCGAGCTGGACGTGGGTGCGGAGGACGAGTTTGATACAGCCTTCGGCTTAGAGCTAGCGGACGATGGTTGATCTGACGAGGCCACGGTGGTCGGTGGACACGTATGGATGGAGTGTCTGCTTGTCTTCTTAATGAGAGAGAAGATGAGTACTTGGATATTGATGAAGAGAAAATTCAGGGTGTTTGGTTAGGCAGATATATAGTGGGTGTTTGGTTAAATATGAAGAATGTTTAAAGTGGTCAGCTGTTTCAATATTATTGGTTCACCTCAAAAGTTAGCAAATTAGATATTCCCTGATGAGTACTCAAGTATTGTTATTCAATTTGAGGTCTTGTTATTGTGGTCCCATTTGAAACACTTTCAAGGGAAAATTAATAAAAAGCTCCTCATAAAAAAATTTTTATTCAAAAACTCTTAGATAACTTTTTTTATCATTAAGGGTGCCAATTTTTAATATTACGGACACTTTCTTTAATATTAAGTACATTTCTTTTAATTCAAAACCCTTCATGTGGCTTGTTTTTTGTTTTTAATTCTTATAATATAAAAATATCTTTAATAATAAGAAAAATTATCTAAGTACTTTTCGTTAAAAAATAATTTTGTGAAGGACTTTTTATTAGTTCTCCCTAATTCAATGGCATTCAACCACCATGACCAACTTAGCTAATCACAATTGTCCTTCTCATCAGCTTTGTCAGAAGGGTTTCGAATTACTGGGCTAGCGATGGTAAATTTAAGAGAACAGCCTGGATTGGAGGTTTGTAACTTTATAAGTTTATATTATTATATATTATATTTATTTTTAGAATTACACATATAGTCCAGTTTCAGCAACCGCCTTGAGCTCCTAATGAGTTCTCCGAACTCCCAAATATAATGCCGGAATCAAATTTATATAGTTAATAGTTCAACTGAAAGAGCACAAGAAGTCACAACCTAGGTACTCAAATAATTAATTTAACAGTAAATTACATTGCACTCTCAAGTTTGGGTGTAATTGCAGTCTCATATATCATTTTTAAAACATTGCAATGTCATACACAAATTTATATTTTAGTTGTAATTTCATACATCTATTAGTCAAACCGTCAATTTGACCGTTAAATGATGGTGTGACAATTAGGAATCCCATTATTTTGCTAATGCGGCTGTCACAAATATACCACATAAAAAAAAATAAAAATATAATTCTCTTGCAAGTTTTAATTTAAGAAAAAAAAATTTTAATTTTCTTTTTGCCCATAATTGCCACATCATCATTTAACGGTTAAATTGACGGATTGACTAACGAATATATGAAATTGCAACTAAAACACAAGTTGATGTATAACATTGCAATGTTTTAAAGATAATGTATAGAGTTGCAATTAAACCAAAACTTAAGTGTGCAAAATATAATTTACCTTTAATTTAATTACAAACTATTTTTAATACAACGATATTTTAAGGAATAACAGATTTGGACTAAACGAGAAAATGGAGGACAAGTCATAATACTTACAAGTGAGACATATATACCACTAATACTAGTGCCTTATTTACAAAAAGAATTAAGAAACACAATTTAAACCCAAATCGTTATTTTTTTTCATCAAAGAGGAGAAACTTATTGAAAAATGCAAGTTTAACAATAACAGAGGTATCGAAATGCGGCCTTGCTAAAACCCCCTGAATTTATCTCTTCCCTTACCCCTCTCTTTCCAAAATTTCCTAGTTTACTTTAAAGCATCTCCAGTCAAGAGTTATAAGCCACTTTTAGGTTGAAAATGTGCAAAATCTGTCTCCAACAAGAGAGCTATATTCTAGTTGTAGCATTTGAGTGAGCTACATTTAGCCCTCCGACAAAACTTTGTGTGGATCCCATGTGGGCTTTTTGTTTCTTTCCTCTCTCTTTCTCGGGACTGGCTACAGTGCTCGCAAGCATTGGATGCTCACACCGATCTCACCCTCCTTCCCCCCCTCTCTCCTCCCTCCTCCCTCCTTTTAATGGTGAGATCGGTGTGAGCATTCAATACTTGCGAGCACTGTAGCCTACTCCCTTTTTCTCTTTCTAAATATAATAAACTATTAGCATATAGCCCTGTACTGCTAGATATAAAAAAATATATATAGTTGAAACTACACATTTTTTTAATATTTTGGAGGGATAAAACATAGCTCTCCACATGATTTAATCGACATTGTATCTATCCACAATACCACCTTCTTTGTATTTTAGGGTAAACACTCATGTTACCTGATAGCAATTTTACCACATTCAATTTTTAAGGTAAAAATCATTTAAAAATACTTGCAAGAGTACAAGGTTATCGTAGTATAGCAACTCAAACAAGGTCGTTTTCACAGAGACTGATGTAAATAACTTGTATTTAGAACCAATTCTTAATTAATCATTTAATGCAAAAAAGAAAAGATTTGTGATGATGAATTTAAAACAAAAATAAATGAAAATTAGCAGGAATTTAAATAATTAGAAATAAAGCTTGTCAAGAATTATCAGAAAACAAATATAAGAAACTCTAGAGTTCAGCCATCACCAATAACAATCTTATATAGTTCTACCAATTACTTACGAATTACACATGCACTTTGAAGGTTAGGTTTTCCTATTGCATATTCTACTAGTGATATTCTAGCTAGAACGTATATCTAACATGCAACCCGTGTGTGATATTCAGATCAAATATGAACATGCAAGACTCATTAAGTTTTTTGAAAACCTTTTGAAAAACCATGCAACCCTTAATAGCGTGATATTCGCCTTAAGTGAACTTACAATTATCAATCACAAGAAGCCCTAGCCAATTTAAGGGTGATATTCCAACATAAATTGCATCCAATTACTTGTCTACACATCCTAATGGTGATCAAGCTTTAAGATAAATAGATAGTTTAAACCAGTGATTGACAATTCAAAGTCGCATGCATAATATCATAAGCAATTGAAAAGAAACTACATATTCATGCTAAAGGCTCAAGGCCTCACCCTAGAAAAAGAATTAGCTACGCATAATCATAATTGAAATCATAAAATAAATTGATAAAAGTTTAGAAAACACCGTTGTAGAAAAGTTGAGCCGAGTTCTCCATAATTTTAATTTCCAAATTTGTTCTCTTTCTAAACCCTAGAGACTTGGCTATATATACTACTAAAAAAACCAAATCCTACTAAAAATAGGCTTCCCAAAGAATCAGGAAACAAAAATAAAAATAAATTAAATTAATTACACAATCATTTTCTAACAAAGATTTGGACTGCTGCAGAAAATCCTCTTTTTGATTGACCAAATCAGCTCCGAATTAGGCCCATAATATGTCGTTGAAAAGCTAAAAACGTCCTCTACAATTTTGTAGAAGAAACCTCGGCCCAAAAACGACATCTTGGATCACTTATATTCCAAATAAGCCCAAAAACGTGAATCTGTCCGAATTACGCAATCCATCTTCAATTATTCTTCACGATCAACCAACATAGAATTAAGGCTTGAAACTTTGACACAATCCTCTCAGCTCTAAAACTCCACAATTTGTCCATTTAATGCACAAAGCCGATTCAATCCATCCTATAATAAAAACATACAAAGAAGTATCAAAATTCTCTAAAAAACAAACATAAAAGCTAACTTTAAATATCATAAAATATAATATAATATCGACTGATCATTACCCATCAATCTTCTCCCCTTTGGGTTAAGGAGCTAATTCTCAAGTTGAGTTTTTATCCGATGCATCCATCGCACAACCATTGCTTCACTCCATATAGGGTCTGCAAGGACATCCTGCAATTTATATAGGGTATTAGGAACAAATACAATAGATAATTCATAATTGGTTCATATACGAGGCATATGACTTTGACAACCTATGAGTGAAAAAATGGTCACTAATGAGGTATTTAGTTTTGACATTAAGGTCAGGAGTTGATAAAGACAAGAGGTACCTCATGTGTTTTGTTAGATAACCTACACCCGCACCACAACTGTGCCCCCATAACTCCTCGAAGTTTTACCTTATTTTGCAGGTTATCTAAATTTTTCCTAGGTTCCTGCAAATCATTTTCCAACATGTATAAATTATAATACATGAGTTTTACACGTATCACACCAAAATGTGTGCGAAATATGTGTATCAATTAAATGTAAATTATGTATGTACGTACATGTATATACTATGCTTACAATACTAATAAATGTACCAAAAATAAAAGCATTCGTTTTAAAATACGTGAGCATGTATATAATATGCGAATTTACTAACCGGAGGCGAGATTGAGATTATGGAAGACTTTCTTTTTTTCGGCATAACAATGAAGACTTTAGTGGGCCAAATTTACCAAGCAACAATATCATTTGCTCAATTTGGCTGTACAATTCTATAGTTAAAAGCTTGAAGATGACCAGGTATCCGATATGATGAAAACTTCTGGGTCAAGTTGGGGTAACAAATTCGGCATGTTTCTCCTACCTATTCATTACCATAAAAGCAATGGCAGTGATCCTCTAGAGTATCTGAAGAGAGCTAAGGTGATGCTTGACAGGAAGAAAAAATCTGTGGAGGCTCATTTCTCAAACAAAATTGCATGCTTTGTAATGACCTACTTTGGCCAAAAGGTGACGATAAAAAAATTCAGTTTTATGCTTTTGCAACAATTAATTAAAGATTAGAGAATACAAATAAATAAATAAATAAAAATGGGTCCATTAATTTTTAAAACAAAAATCTGAATTTGCATTTTACTGCAGATTGCTACCTGGTTTCTTTACAGGCTTGTTTGCAATACTAGCTATACTATCTCAAATATACTTGGCCCGCAAGAAGAAATTGCACTTGGAGGCAACCCTGTAACTTACCTAAGAATTAATACATCCAGTCTGCCCCAGGTATAAATAATATAATCCCAAAGATCAACTTAAAATATATGTAATGTGATAGAACATGAATGATTTTGCTGGTTGGTAATGCAGGCACTTGTGATGCACTTGGTGAGCTATGCTGAAAGAGCAGACTTGCAAATTTTGGTGGCCAAAGATATCATCCCCGACCCGGCGTTTCTCGCAAAGTGCTTTGAAGAGGCCTTGCTTGATATGAAGGAAGCAGCTGCAGTGATCAGTAGAACCTAGCTAGCTAGGATGACGCGACGTCTCTACATTTTGGTGGAATGTGATAAATTTGTATGAGGTTGAACTTGAAAGGAGGAAGATTAGTGATAGATAAGGGATGAAGTTATTTCTCATTAGTATGGACAAAGTTTTCTACATTAACATTTAGTTATGAACGTTTACGCTGGAAAACGCGGGTTAAGTGGTCGGCTGATGCTACTGATCATCAGTTAAATATGGAATTAGAGATGGATTTACTCAGATTATAATGAATCTTTAGGATCAGATATATTCTGCAGGTTGCCTTGGGACTGCTGGTCTATATACGTTTCATGGAGGATTAAATACATAACCGAAGATTAGGGGTAGATTAGTGATAACTTATAGGCTTTCAAACTTCAAACAAAGACATATATACATGAGCCATACTTACAATGTCAAAGTTCTCTCTCACACTCTCTCACTAACCCTACACAAGAAAAGAACCAAAGCTCTCAGGAACCCGATAAGCGGTGTCAAACAACCGAAAACCATAAGTAAAGTCACACGCTGCTAGCTCTTATTTGCCTCAATAGGCATGATGGCTCTTGAGAAATCATACTTCTGCCAAGGATTGGGGTTTCTTGGTGCTTGCTTTCTTTCTTCGCAGCAGTAGCCTCCTTAGCAAACCGAAACCTCCTTGTTTCTTACTCGGCACAATAGCCAGACTCCCGACTGTACCTTTATGCCTTGAACCAAGATGCCCTTCCCGCATATGTACCCGAGCGATAGGAGTGGACAAGGCATTGTGACTATCAGACTGGAAAAGGGATGGTTTCTGCAGATCTGCATCCGTTGTTGTCTCATTATCTTTTGGGGACTTGGGATTGTCCTCAGCTAGCATTCGATCGAGCAGGGAAGAGCGCCTGTTCAAGTTATTGTCAGTGGCATTGGCTGCAGCGTTGGTTGTGGAGAACACCTTGTCAAAAGGTTGTGTTTCCCTTGATGTAGTCAGTGCCTTGAGCTGTTTTCCTAGGTTTAGGATCGTTTCTTGGCACTCTGCCAGCTTCACCGAAGCTGTTGTGATTTCCCATCCCTGAATATTTAAAACATGTCACATTGCAGTGCCTAATTAAACGATAGTTTACAGTTGTGCTTGATTATTTATTTTCATATAATGATAGTGATGATTTCTACATTCCCGTGGACTTACGGATGGGGATTGCTTTTCGTCTTGGTTTATGCTATGCATCGGAGTCTCCTTCTCAGCACTGTGAGTTAAACATTTCACAAATCAGAATTGTCTCATCAATCAACACAAGCTTAACATAGTTTTGGCAGAAAGAAAAATCAGGAGGCTGGAACTTACCTTTGTAGCTGGAGCTGAAGCTCAAGACATGTTGCTTCTAAATCTTCGCAACAGTTATGTTTATCCTCCAATTCAACTTCTAAAGAAGAAAACTTCTGGAAGATTTGTTTCAACTTTGCTTTGGCAACAGTTAACTGGGTATCAAGATCTTCATTAATCGACTTCTGATTTTCGATCTGGTCTACCATCATCCCCTCTGATACTTTCAGACTCTCCACTTCTGCCTTTAAGCTTTCAATTCTTTGCTGTGATTCCTGAAGTTGTACAATCAACGCTTCAGTCTTTTTGGTTGCTGACTGTAGGCTAGCTTCCACATTCTTTAGTTCGTCTTTCAATCTGCTGTTTTCTTCTTGTAGTTTATCCTCAACCTTATTCAATTGAAGCGGAACATCTGTGTCATTTGAAGAAGCAACTAAAGGGAGACACAATGACTGCTCTGCAGATGCACCCTCCACTCCAGTATCTCTCCGGTCATCAGGCCAACCAAATTGCTTATTGATTTTATTCCTCATGCTTGAAGCATCTTGACAACGTCGGCTGCCACTATCTTCCACTGAGGTGTCAATACTCAAAGCTCCACGAAAAGAATCTATACGATCAGATTCTGCAGGAAGCCTTGAGACTGCACTTCTACGAGCTTCATTGTCGGTTGGTGGACTTATGTAACCCAAGGCAATTTTGATGTCCTCAAATAGCTCATCTAGATTTCGTTTCGAAACATTCTTTTGCTCCAACATTGCTTTTAAAACAACTTGAAGCCAGTCAAAAGAATTCTCTGACCTTAAATCTTTTGATGTGCCGCACTTTCTTCTGTCACCAGAGTTGGAGTCAGCTTCAACTGGTACAAGTTCCCTACCGGTAAAACAATGATGATGCTCGTTGTTAGGAGGTGTACCAGCAGAAACTATTGCCAATTTTTCCATCTCAACAAAATCATCCATTAAGCTAATGTCTGAACATTTCTGTGGACTTTTAAGTCTCTCGTTTTTAAAATGTTCCAACTCTGAAATTAGAGCACTAGCCCAAGATTCGGATGAGCTATCATCACTACCAATGTCAAACCTTGAAGATCGAGAAATGTCACTACATGGTACCACCTCCATAGATCTCTTGAATTTAGAAAGCTCTCCAAGCTGAGTCTCAGCCTGTGACAATCTGGAAGCTGTTCGAGAATATGTGGTTCTTGAAGAAAGGAGCTCGGCGTTTTTCTTTGTTAAAATTTCTCTAAGAGTTTTGTTTTCCTCTTCTAATTCTCGTAATTGCTCAATCGGGAGACGCATCTTCTTATTTGAAAGTTCAGGAGAATTTCCCATGTTGGCATCTCTTACAACCATATCTCTTGTAGGATTCTGCTTTCTTCTTCTCATCTCGGTCTGATCCCTTCCCAGCATTTGAACCTCACTCTTCATATTCACCAAAGCAGGAGGACCTGGCAGCCGCTTTCGCATAAGGAGATGAAGTCTCTGACATTCTTGTTCTAACTTTGCGATTATCCTCACACTCTCCAAATGTTGCTTGTGCGATTCTGCAGCTGATCGACGGTTGTATTCCATCTCGTCACTTCGGATCTCAAGTTCCTTCTCAAGCATGTGAAATTCATATCTTAGAAAAGCATTTTCTTTTTCTGTGGAATCCAGTCTAGCCATTAGTGCACTGAATTCTGCATCGGTTTGAGACTTGTGTCTATTCAAATCTTCGATCAATTTGTCTTTCGCTCGAAGGGCTCGGTTCAGATTAGTATTTTCAGCAGCCGAGTGTGTAAGCTGTTCATTTGTCTCTCTCAGCTTCTCTTCTAATTTTTTCTGTGCCTTTTCATACCCTCTCGATGTCATCATAACTGCTTCATGTATTCTGTGCTCCTGTTCTTCTCGAACAAAATTTAGCTGCTGCATGCATTCGTTCAATGCATCATCCGAATGAGCTAATGTTTCATTTGCGGACACTCCCTGCCTCAACGTTTCATCTAATTCTTGCTTTAGTACTGACTTTCCTTCCTTCTCACTACCTGAAACCATAGTTATTTATACAGTCAGCAAAAACTCAGAAGGAGCATTCAATGAGAAAAGAGGGCTTTTAGCGATGATCTAAAAAACAACGAAGCTTGTAAAGAAAGATTTGTAAGCTGTGAAAAGAGAAGAATAACTTACAATCACCTGCTATAGCTTCTTCTTCCGGTTTTGGATGTTCCGGAACAGGATCTTCTTTTACAGGACAGTCTAGGAGGACTGAAGCTAGTTTCTCATTTAGATTTTTCCTCGATCTCTCTGTTTCGTTTCCTTTCTCAGCTGCACATGGATATGTCTGTACCTAACATGATAAAACATCGGTAGTACAATAATCAGATTAAACATCTTTGCTCCCCAACCTTAAAAGAAAAACAGCAGATGTGCAAGTCAAATGAACATATAAGCTGCATATCCGTGGATAACTGCAGCGCACGAGACAAAATGGGGGAAACAAAACAGTATTGTACTGGGGAAACAAATTGGTTGATCCGAAATGCAAAGTGACTGGTTACCTCTTCTTCAATTCTTCCTAAAGGAATGGCAACTTTGTTAGTTGCAAAAATAGTTTTCTCTGAAGATTTTTTCCTCCAAAGCCAAGCCTTGTGGTCCATGATTTCGGTCACTATTCAAGAACAGAAGCGGAGAACTAATTAAGCATGTAGAAAACTATCTGTAATTTTTAAAAGAAACAAAGCATTAGAGTAACAATGTCAATAAAAATGAAAGTTAAATGAATTAATTGCCTAACCAAGACACTGTTGGTGACCAAATACTAGTTGAGACAGGGTTACAGATTGTATTTAGCGAAAATCGTAGAAAATGTGGAACTCTATATGTTCATACTAACACCGGGAAGAAAACTCGAAACACTGAATTTCCCATTTCTTTTAATTATCCGATATTCTAAATTATTCTGATCTATGACCAACTGGCCTAACCCTAGAAACAATTAATGATCATAACCACAAAAGAGAAGCATTGAACAAAAAAAATCAAGCCAGTGCAGGCTCCAGAATTTGATACTCCACTGAGGCCTCATCAACTGCAAAGCATGCAGCTGAAGAAGTAAAAAGTAATCTAATGGAGGCAGTAAAAACTCTCAAAAGGAAGAAGGGGTGATCAACCAGAAGGTAACTGTGGCATTCTCTGTCTCTGATCAACAAAATCAGGCAAAAATTTTGGCCAAATTGCTATATATTCTCTAGCAATCTAAACAAATAGACCGTTTTACTGCTGTAGAAATATTTGTAAAAAAAATACAAATAAATAAATAAATTAGGATTAAACCATGGTGAAATTACAGAATTTGAGCAAACAAGAAAATCTTGCAGTAAAATCTAAAATTTCTTAGCATCATAAGTAAGAGCAAGATCATGCATGAAGAAATTGAAGGTAAATAATTATCTGAATTCTGAAACCAAAAGTTCTCACCTGGGTAATTAATTGAGTGAATTACTTTCCACCGTGCATTGCTGTGAATAGCAAAGACAGAGAGAAGCAAAGACGTTCAACGTTTGCAAGTGAAAGTCAAAGGAGAAGAAAACAACAACTTATAATATCACAAATGAAGAGAAAGTTTCTTCTCCGTAGATTAGAATCATAGGATGCTCGCTCTCCACCGACAGTTTACCTCTCTCTGTAATAATAATTCATGAGAGAGAGAGAGGAGAGAGAGTAAAAGAAAAAGGGAAAAGGGAAAACCCAAAGAGAAAAGGAGTCAAAGAACAAAGGGCCACAGGAAGAACAGGAGAGAGAGAGAGAGAGAGAGAGAGGTGGTTTCAATGGCGTGAGTTAAGTGAGGTCGTTTGAGTTGCAGAAGATGTTTAATGGCAAGTGTCACGCATGGAAGAAGACAAATTAAGGGTGAATCAGACGCGAACACATTACCAAGTTTTGGTGGATCCAATCCAAGTGTGTGTGTTTGTGAATGGAGTTGGTACGTCCTATTAACTTAGTGGGATGTGCGAGGTAACAAAAGTAGGTACAAAACCCTTGAACAATGATGATGTCTTTAGACTATGATTGCTTGTTTTAGTCCCTACTTAGTTAAATTAATTAATAAGCTCTACTTGTTTTGGTAAACTTATGATTAATTAACATTATGCTTTGAGTTTTTCTTGTATACTCCGAAATACGAAATATTTCATATTTTTTAACCGTTAAATTCTTGTTTTAAAATATAAAAACTAAGATTCAACGGTTAAAAAATTCAGAGTACCCCGTACCTCGGAGCACCCAAGAATTTTTATGCCACTCAGATTGCTTTGTGTTATTAGTGTGATTTTTGTTTAATAACATAATTCAAGATGTATATAGTATATAAAATCAAACCTAAATTAGTTCAAGCCAAACTCTACGTATATATTGAATTGAATTTTTAATAACAAAAGACCAATACATTTGGAGCATTACACTTTTTGGGTACAATTCAAATTCATCCACCTAATATATAGAATTTTAGAATTGAATTTGCTGACCTGCTATTTTGGAATAATAATGGTTTTCTCCCCACTTAAATTTGATCATTCTTCTTCTTCTTTTGGAGATAATCATTATGTGCTAAGCAACAAAAACATTCTTGAGTCTTCAACTTAACCACTTGTAGCCTACTCCCAAAAAGTAATCTTCAAATCTTTTGTAATCTGTATCCAACTTGTTGTACCAAATAAATGTCGTCTCTTATGATTAGACGCGAGTACACTAGTATTTACTTCATTTAACACCAAATTAAACATTGTTAACCCCAAATAAAAGAAGGACAACCACACCCAATTTCGAAAGTCAACTAGAAAACCAAAGCCATGATTCTTAAAGATTTTTCAACATTTGAAGCAAAGTCTGGTGCTCAAATATTGAATTTTCAACTACTCATCTCTAGATTTTAATCTCGAAACTTAAGAATTTAATAGAAAAGTACAATAAGACTATAAGATCGTTAATTTATGCGTATAAAGTATTTAAAATCCAACCTAACCAAACTGTAAAATCACCATATCAAAGGGAATCTGAAAGACATAGCCGTTATAAAATCAGTTGCATAACACCTTTTGGGAGCAGAGAACGATTTCTAGAGGGAACAGACGAAATAAAATTGCCCAAAAAACAAACGAAATAGAAAAAGTAAAATGGGGTGAGAGAGGCTCGAACTCTCGACCTCAGGATAACTCAGAAGCTATGAGACCTACGCGCTAGCCAACTGCGCCACCACCCCGATGTTGTTAATCTTCTCCCCGTAATTTATTTCTACATTGTACAGAAAAACCTCAATTTAAATTTAAATTTTTATCCTTCAAATTTAAATCGGTCCTAGATTTTAACGTGATTGGTGGTGATGTGATGTGTTTTGGGGACTGTCGAAACTTCCCGGCACCAAACGACCTCTATCTCCACCCGCGTCCACGTCACCCCCACGAACCAAAATCCCATGACCAAATCACCGACATACCCCCGAATCAATACAAGGCCCGCAACGAGACACAGTATCCCTTAAAAGCACAGCGCATGGGCAATTTCGGAACATAAAATACACCCCCGTTAAGCTTACCCATCGCCATCTTTTCCCACCACGACCCAAAGACCCACCGATCTTTTATCTTCATTTGAAACGCCCCCACCGAGGACCGATCGACAATACCCAACGCGGACTCCGACCCCCCCTGACCCGACCCATGGAGATCGCCCCGGCCCCGCCGCGGTCCGCTGACCGGGACGTCCCAATCGACACCGTCAAGACGTCGTTGTCTCAGGAGAACGAAGCGAGCGCGGAGGCGGCGACGACGACCTCGTCTTCGTCGGCGTCGTCGGTGGCGGTCAAGTACGACGATGAGGAAGAGGAGGAGGACGTGTGTCGGATCTGTAGAAACCCGGGCGACGCCGATAACCCGCTCCGGTACCCGTGCGCTTGTAGCGGAAGCATCAAGTTTGTGCACCAGGATTGCCTCCTGCAGTGGCTCAATCACAGCAATGCTCGCCAATGCGAGGTTCAACTCTCTTTCTATATCTCTCTCTGTCTCTCTGTGATCGGATTTTGTTGAATTTTGTGCATTTCGGTCTCGATTGGTGATTGAATTGTTGCCTGCAATCCCTCAATTTTTCAGATAAGAGTTTGGAATTTATTAGATTAGGGTTCTAGGGTTTATTTTACCCCTTTTTTTTATGATATTGGTAAGGAAGGCTAGCGGTGTCGTTTTGAGTAATCAAAACGAAGTTGAGCTTTTTATTCAACTCTGAAATCATTTTTCTGTTAGTTCATAATTGTATTATGGGGATCATAACTCTGCCATATGATATGAGAACCACAAAATTATTGTATGCTAGTGTGCGTGGGAGTGCTCGCGTTTACTAGATAGAAAACGAAAACAAAAGAGCAAAGATATATTCGAAATTTATGTAGGAAGCAAAGACATATTCGAAATTTATGTAGGATTTTTTATGATCATCTTGGTGGGAGGCAATGGTTTAGAGAAGAAAAACATATCATTGTGTTAGTAAGAACTAGAAGTTAAACGCCAGCATCACATGTAAGTTCTAAAAGCAAAAGTTGCGCCGTGTTAATATCCTAGCAGAGGAATGCAAATTTTATTGAGCTTATACCATTTATCTTGGACCTTAAATCATTTTTAATAATGCTCCTAATCAAGATATATGTTGGATTGGATTTGATTGGGAGATCCAACATTGTTGGTTCTTTATTTTTTATCATTTTTAAATTGTCATTCAATTTGTGTTTAAGCTTGGTGGTGATTTTTATGTTCTCGGGGACTCATGATTACTTTACATGCATTGCAGGTTTGCAAGCATGCATTTTCCTTCTCTCCTGTTTATGCTGAGAATGCCCCTGCAAGGCTTCCTTTTCAAGAGTTTGTAGTTGGGATGGCAATGAAAACTTGCCACATTCTGCAATTCTTTCTGCGCCTTAGTTTTGTGCTTTCTGTTTGGCTCCTCATTATACCTTTTATCACATTTTGGATATGGCGGTTGGCTTTTGTGAGGAGTTTTGGTGAAGCCCAGAGATTATTCCTTAGTCATTTATCCACTACAGTCATCCTTACCGATTGTTTGCATGGGTTCCTACTTTCTGCTAGCATTGTGTTTATTTTTCTCGGGGCCACGTCTCTGAGGGATTACTTCAGGCATTTACGTGAGCTTGGAGGACAGGATGCTGACAGAGAAGATGAAGGGGAAAGAAATGGTGCCCGTGCTGCAAGGAGAGCTCCTGGACAAGCTAACAGGAACTTTGTTGGTGATGCGAATGGGGAAGATGCTGCTGGAGCACAAGGGATTGCCGGAGCAGGTCAAATGATTAGAAGGAATGCAGAAAATGTCGCTGCTCGGTGGGAGATGCAGGCAGCTCGTCTTGAAGCTCATGTGGAACAGATGTTTGATGGTCTGGATGATGCTGATGGCGCCGAGGATGTACCATTTGATGAGCTCGTTGGCATGCAGGGACCTGTATTCCATTTAGTTGAAAATGCATTCACTGTAAGTTTTTCGTTTTGTTCCTTTTCCCCTTCTTTAAATTACGTTTTCTGATAGTTAGATACTGCTCTTATATTTCAATTTTTAGGTTGTTTCTCTCTTACAATTTTTTCTTGTTATGTTTCTGATTCTTCTGACAACTATCGTTGAACTAATACTTAGCTTGTTTGTGCATCTGTATTGTGCGTGTTATTTGTTTGAGGTCAACTTTCAGTGGTAATGTCTCATTTAGGAGTCTATGATGTATTATGAATAAAGGATTTTTTTATGTAATTTGTATTAATACATTGAATGGATCCAATTCTTTCTTCAGGTTCTGGCCAGCAATATGATATTCCTTGGTGTAGTAATCTTTGTGCCTTTCTCAATAGGTCGGATTATACTCTATCATTTATCTTGGATTTTCTCCACTGCCACTGGTCCAGTATTGTCAACGGTCATGCCACTCACAGAATCAGCCCTTTCCTTGGCAAATGTGACATTGAAGAATGCATTAGCAGCTGTAACGAACGTATCATCTGAAAGCCAACAAAGTGGTATGGTTGGCCAGGTTGAAGAGATCCTGAAAGCGAACATGAGTGGACTAAATGAGGTAGCAAACAATATAAGTTCACCACTTTCAGCAGACTTCTTGAAAGGGGCAACACTTGGGACATCCAGGCTGTCTGATGTTACAACTCTTGCTATTGGATACATGTTTATATTCTCCCTAGTTTTCTTCTACCTTGGAATTGTTGCTTTTATTCGGTACACTAGGGGTGAGCCATTGACTTTGGGAAGGTTCTATGGTATTGCTTCTATGGCAGAGACAATTCCATCTCTCTTCAGGCAGTTCTTGGCAGCAATGAGGCATTTGATGACTATGATTAAGGTTGCATTTCTTCTAGTCATTGAACTGGGAGTATTTCCATTGATGTGTGGATGGTGGCTAGATGTTTGTACAATAAGGATGTTTGGGAAGTCCATGTCTCATAGGGTTCAATTTTTCTCAGCTTCTCCCTTAGCCAGTTCACTGGTCCATTGGGTTGTTGGAATTGTATACATGCTACAAATAAGCATATTCGTCAGTCTTCTTCGAGGGGTATTGTTCTTTTCCATCTTATCGTATTGGCTAATTTGCTTTTCCAAACACCAATTTTACATGTACTTTTTGTCCTATGTTCTCCCTGCAGGTTCTGCGTAATGGAGTTCTTTATTTCCTTAGAGATCCAGCTGATCCAAACTACAATCCCTTCCGTGATCTTATTGATGATCCGGTGCACAAACATGCTCGCAGGGTTCTGTTATCTGTTGCGGTGTATGGGAGTTTAATTGTGATGTTGGTGTTTTTACCAGTCAAACTAGCTATGCGGATGGCACCTTCCATTTTTCCTCTTGACATCTCGTAAGATGACCCTCTATGTTTCCTTGTCATTTATTATTCTCTAGCTGCATTGTTATTGTTGATATTTTATATTGTTCGCTAAAATGCGCCTTACTTTTCCCCATTGGCAGGGTGTCGGACCCATTTACTGAAATTCCCGCAGACATGCTTCTTTTTCAAATATGCATTCCATTTGCCATTGAGCATTTCAAATTACGTACAACGATTAAATCCCTCCTCCGTTATTGGTTTACGGCAATTGGCTGGGCACTTGGTTTATCTGATTTCTTACTGCCCAGACCTGAGGACAATGGTGTGCAGGAAAATGGAAACGCAGAGCCAGGAAGACAGGATAGAGTACAGGTTCAACTTGGGGTACACGATCAGGCTTTGGTGGCACTTCCAGGTGCTGATGATCCAAATGCAGGCATTCTTGCATCAGGGGACTCAAATGTTGCAGAAGAGTATGACGCAGATGAACAATCTGATTCTGAGTAAGTTTAGAGAATCCTTATAAATTGATATATGAGACCGGATCCTATCTTTTATTATTGCATTCCTTACTGTGCTACCTGAATCTAATTTTCTTGGTTTGCTTTCCTACTTTGAGACGGAAAATTCATAATTGCAGCTGTTCTTACTTCACAATTTTGTGTCATGACATCCTTCTTTTTCTATTCCCGTTTTGCATCTTTGAACAGTGTTATTTTAGTTGATTTTGTTAAGTGGTTTTACCTCTTCTGGTTACCAATATCTTTTTCCTTCTTTTTGTCAGAAGGTACAGCTTTGTGCTTCGCATTGTACTCTTGTTGGTGGTGGCTTGGATGACATTACTTGTCTTCAACTCTGCCTTAATAGTCGTACCAACCTCACTTGGAAGGGCAATTTTCAATGTCATTCCTTTTCTCCCTATAACACACGGAATCAAGTGCAATGGTAATTTCTCTTCTATATGTTACGTTTCATACTTCTGAGATCAGAATGCTGAACTTTCTTACCATTTCTTTTCTCAGATTTGTATGCTTTCATCATTGGAAGCTACATAATATGGACTGCTGTAGCCGGAGTTAGATATTCCATTGAGCATATTAGAACAAAAAGGGTTGCAGTTCTGTTGGGCCAGATCTGGAAGTGGTGTGCCATTGTTTTCAAGAGTTCTGCACTTTTGTCAATATGGGTAAGAATCATTTGGTTACTTCTATAAATCCGTGTTTTATATCCGTTTTGTATGTGTTCTCATTCTGACATACATTTAATGTTCCAGATTTTTGTCATTCCGGTATTGATTGGGCTGCTCTTTGAGCTTTTGGTGATCGTGCCGATGCGCGTGCCTGTTGATGAAAGCCCAGTATTCCTGCTTTACCAGGACTGGGCATTAGGCCTTATTTTTCTCAAGATATGGACCAGACTGGTGAGTGATCTTATAAAATAACCTGCCGCGTATTTTGTTGGACTTTGTCATTTAGAGGATTTTCTGTTCATTTATTGCTGGTGCTTGTTGCGTACTTCTGCAGGTTATGTTGGATCACATGATGCCACTGGTGGATGAAACTTGGCGAGTAAAGTTTGAAAGGGTGAGGGAAGACGGTTTCTCTAGGCTGCAAGGTCTCTGGGTGCTTCGCGAGATTGTATTCCCAATCATAATGAAGTTGTTGACTGCCCTGTGCGTGCCTTATGTACTTGCCAGAGGGTTATTTCCTGTTCTCGGTTACCCGTTAGTGGTGAACTCGGCAGTTTATCGGTTTGCCTGGCTGGGATGCCTTTGCTTTAGCCTGTTGTGCTTTTGCGCCAAGAGATTCCACGTCTGGTTCACCAACCTTCACAACTCAATACGTGATGACAGGTACCTAATTGGTCGTAGGCTTCATAACTTTGGAGAAGCCGTTGAAGAGAAGCAAAACGGAGTAGGGACATCCTCGGAAGGGCAGGACTCTAATTTCGAGACCAACGGGTTAATCCGATATGACCGAGAAGCTGATATAGGACTCCGACTAAGGCGTCTTAACCAAGTTGATGCCTAATTTCCTAGACAAATCAGTAGGTCTTGGTCTCATTCAAGGCCGGTTTACGAAGCTCCAGATATATACGTCCTGATTAAGTACTGGTTTTGTACACCTCCGTGGGATGTGGATGGTAAGAAAGGGTATTCAAAGTACCCTGTCATTAGAGTTGTCTTTGAGTTTGTGCATATAATGCTTTGTTAAAATAGTAATTAGAGTACACGAATGTAAAATTGTCCATAAATATTTGTCGCTGCTTGTTCCTTGATCCAAGTTCTAAGTGCTGCTCCCGAATGATTTTTTCAGTAAATTAGAAAAGACGCCTGTCAGTTATTCGCTTGTCATGTTCTAATTGATTCTTAGTTATGAAATTGTTTTGTTGCCCCTCTCGCATTGCAACATCAACAATGCATTTCTAAATTTCTGGGATTTAAGTGATTTTTGGGTTCTACTTTCATGGCCATGGAATGGTTTAAGATTCATTTGGGGCTCACCGCAAATTAATTTGGAATCATTCAATGATCCGTACTATGAAAGATTCTTCCGTGATTTTTCCTAAAATATAGAAATCTATCTGAGCTTTATCCGTATAAAATCCATGATTTTTTTTCAATTGCGTAACTTTTTTATAGAACAATATTATGGAGGGTAAGGTTGTTGGCAATGATTTGGAATTGTACTCGTCATTTATGGTGTCCAACTTCCTTTCCGGGTATGGTGTCCGACCTCCTTTCCGGGAATACAAGCGTAAGGGGTAAAGGAAGCCGGTATGTTTCCAGACTCGCGGCAGTAATCGGATGCTGTTCTGTTGACAATATTTGAACAACAATTATGAGTTTGAAACCCACAGCAAATTCAATCACAGGAAATGTAATTTTCAGAGTTGAAATTGTTACAGCCAGAGCAAGTCTTGCATGTGAAAAAAATATACTCGGATCTATGTGCTGCCGTAACTTGCTCTTGCCATGTAACAATTTCACTCTGGAGACGCCGTCGTTCTTTGGCACAAAAGAATAAGGAAAGCAACACGTGCATACAAGTATTTATGCATAAACGTCACAATCTTAAAATAAACTCCGAAAAGCTCACGGAAAATAGACCAAAACCAGTTTCTACCTACGCAAGAAACTTCTCAAACTAATCCAAACCACACCCTACAAGTGTCTCAATCCATCATTTCGAAGATAAAAACTCTCACGAAACAAGGTTCTCATTGAGTGACAATGAGCCAAGTTGATCAGCTGCATTGCCAGCTTGCTGTTGCTGAGCAACGTTCCTCAGAACGTCCATAGCCTCAGCTACCTTTGCCTTCAAAGCTTCAGGCGACTCGAGCAAATGAAGAACCTCAGTCTGATCCATCTCCAGAAGCATGCCTGTAACCTTTGCTGCATTGTCAGGTTCCAGCTGTTCCACAAGCGGGTAAAGATTCTCACCCAGCATCTGCAAATTTGCACCCAACAGACGATTTAATAATAGGCATACAGCATAGTTTAAGAGAGCGTATGAAAAGCATTAAGAACTAAATTTACAGAAACTAAATTTCCATCTCAGAACAATGAATGAACAAAGAAACACAAAAGCATACCGTTCTTTGCTGCTCTGGTGTAGCATTTGCAAGAGCAGTAGCCAGAGCCCCGATTGGAATTGTTGGCTGAGACAGTCCTGCATCACGGATAGGCATGCCGCCACCGCCGCCGATGTCATATGGAACAGAAAACATGCCTCCAGCAACACCAGGCATGGGACCATCAGGTATACCACGACCAGATGGGTAGCGAAAGACGCGCCCCCTTGGTAGCATCTGTCAGTAAAAGGTAATCAGAATGTATGTCAACAAATAAAAATACTAAAGACTACATCAGGACAACATGCATCCAACCTGCTGTTGCATTATCGGAACCGGTTGCTGGTTTTGCTGGACAGAGCCTGCACGTCTGCCACCAGGACGCTGCCCTTGCTGCCCCTGCTGAACCATTGGCACAAAGAAATTTGGCATGGGAGCCCCACCAGGCCTCATACCAGGAACAAGCTGCTGCTGATACCCGAACCCAGGCTACACAGGAAAAATAAAATATAAAAAGTCAGGTAATGGGGCAACATGCCAGTACACAACTCAAACTAATCAAAACCTGAAACCAGTGAATATGATCAAAGTGCCTGGAAACATAAGTAGTTTAACCATGACTGTTGAATATCTTATCCATACATAAAATAATATAACAGTGACATAAAAAACAAAAAATAAAAATTTGAACTGTCAAAAGAATGAAATTCCTGGTTACCTGGGAGGGAATGATAGCAGGTGGGCCTTGACCATAGAATATTTGTTGTCCAAGACCTGGACCACCAGGAGGGTACATTGGCATACGAGGAGCAACTGAAGGTGCCATTGCAACAGGCCGCATTTGAGAAAACTGAGCCTGTGCAAGCAGTAAATGTCCATAACATAATAACAATAAAAAGAGTGGCACCAAGTTAAGCAGGATAAGTAGCTTTGAGAAGCTTTTAATCTACAACCCACTTTAAAGAGCTTGCACGAAAATAACCCATTGCACACAGAAAAACTATTTATCAATTGATGTTAGGCCAAACTCAAAGTTAGTTTTGTTGGAGGACGAATAAAAGACATATCTGTAAAGTTAGTTTTGTTGGAGGACGAATAAAAGACATACCTGTAGCCTTGCTCTTCTATCTTCTTTTCGTTGTGCAAGTGCAACATAGAGAGGTTTGCTTACAATCATCTTTCCATTCATCTCCGATAGCTATAAAACAATAACAAAAAAAACTTTTATTTCTTTAACAGTAAAAAGAATTTATGTGCTGGTCTTTCTATTTATCTCCCATTCTACTCATCTCACCAAATATTTGTTTTCACTAAACACTAGTATTGAGGAATAAAACATACGCGCACGCGCTCACAGACACACATTACCCATAAGAATCTCACTACCCATGGTTGGTCATGGCAGCAAGATAAAATATTGTCCTTCTACTAAATTGACATGAGGGAAGTCGGAATAAGACTAAAGAAGCACTATATTAATCCATATAGGAAATCAACTTACAGCTCTATTTGCCTCTTCAGGAGTTGAGAATGCAACAAAACCTGATCCCCTACTTATTCCACTAGGGTCTCGCATGACCTGATCACATGTCAACAAAAAAATACCTATATTAGGCCATACAAATACAAAATGAATGATGATTATGACACAAGTGCATTGCACTTTGCAATTCAAAACAGGGGCTACACAGTACACACCTTGCATGAGGTAATAGTCCCAAATGGAGAGAATAGCTCCTGAAGTTTATCATCAGCTATGGTATCATCCAAATTTTTAACATACAAGTTCGCGCCTTGATACTTGTCTGCTGCCTCTTTCATACTCTGTTCAAATCGTTGTTTCAATTCATTTTCCCTTTCAGATTTCTTCTGGGCCTTCCCAACATACCACTCCTTATCATCAAATTTCTTTCCATTCAGAGCCTCAACAGCTCTAGCAGCATCATCAGCCTTTTCAAAATTGACAAACCCAAAGCACTTTGATTTTCCATCCCCATCCCTCATCACCACCTCACTAGTGGTTATCCCAAATTCAGAAAAAACTTTTTTCAAATCTTCCTCAGTAGTTGACTCTGATAGATTCTTTACATAAACATTGTTGAATCTTGACTTGTCAGCAGTACTGTCCCTTTCCTGCTTCCGGAGGAAAGGACCAACATAAACTTGCTTATCATTTAAAAGCATACCATTCAACTTCTCTATAGCCTTTTGGGCAGCTTCGTCATTGTCAAATTGTACAAAGCCATAGCCTTTTGACTGGCCAGCAGGGTCTGTAGCCACCTTACAAGAAAGGATGTTTCCAAATGCAGAAAATGTATCATGCAAGGCTTTGTGATCAATAGCTTTGTCCAAATTCTGGAAAAATGAATACAAGTAGAGGTGTCAGGAAGGATATAAACAAGTAAAAACCGAAGACAACCATGACATGAAAGTATAATGGTGCTGCATAAAAAGTGAAAAAAATGAATACCTTAATAAATATGTTTCCAGCCCCACTTTTGCGAATACTAGGATCACGATGAGAGTACATAATCCTAATGGGCCTTCCATTCACAGGAGTAAAGTTCAACACATCCAAAGCCCTAGCAGCTGCCATCAATTCCATCTAAAGATGTAAGTAAGATTCAAAAGAAAAAAGAGTACTGACTAATCTAACACAACGCAAAACAAAGGAAGGGGAAAAATACTAGGTATCTCTAATCTCTATTTCAAGAACAAAACATAAGATTGCATGTATGTATGCAGAAACTTATGAGGCACATGTTACTATAAAAGAGTTCTGTGAAACCTTTTCAACTCGATCCATATGATAATAAAAATCATAAGACAAAACAAAAATAACTCCAGATCCTAAGAAAAATGACACATAGCTAATCAATAAGGGCAAGGCATCCCAACTGACCCATGTTTTCAAGCTGTAATTCAGCTTTTTCTTCTTGAAGAAGATACTATACAAAAATATTTCCGGCAAGTACTTCTTAAATTTAATTGTTCATTGGCACAACTGTTTACAGGAAACCAAAGTATCCTCCTTTTTTGGTTTCTAATCGTGATGGCCTCCAGATGACAAAGAAAGTTTCAACTTAAGATTTTATGAGAGGCCTTAAAACATCCATCTAAACTGATCTTTGCGTGGAACAGAACTATAAACCATGAAATAAAGCCAAAGAATTGAAAACTTGATTATCTCATAAACGATAGGTAAGGGGACAAATTATCATCTAACAACAAAAGGTAACAATGCATCTTCCAAATTTGTTTCCACATAACACAAATCAAATTATTCAAAGAGTAGTATGAGTGGAAAATACGGACACACTTATAAACTATAAGCCTTTTCTCGCCTAATTCTTTCTTGTTCAAACCAAAATTGGGGCCTTTACTGAAGAGCCCAACGGAAAGTCGTAAAGCATGACCAGAAAACTAGTACAAGAGTCCAACATCACAGCCACAATCTCAACATTACAAACCTCACCTATAGACGGCAATTCATAATCACTTAAATGCATCGGCATGAAGGAAATTAACAAAAATTAGCATATTGCCCAAATTTGAAACATCCGTTCATAGCCCATCACAATTAAACCAAAAAAATGCACATGCTTGTATTCACTTTCCCCACCTAACAACAATCCCTGTTTGCAAATACCAAATCTCATAACAAGCAACACCTACGCGCATACCAAATTACCGATCACTTAGTTCCGGTTTCTTTCTACAATTAATCGCGCAAACACAGTTAAACAGAATTGGATCCACTCATCGCACCTAAAAATTGTAACTTTCGCACAATGAACACAGTATTATGGTGAGTTTACTTAGCATCCACAGCTGCCTACATCGCATGCATAAATATTTCTTAATTAAGCATCCTAATCAGCTAAAAATAAGATAACCCATGATCTAAATTACATAATTGAACTTAGAAATCCATTAATAAAGTGAATCAAAACCACTAACCATCTTGTGGGTTGCCAAAATTGACATAGCCATAGCCAAGCGACCTCCGGGTGGACAAGTCCCTGCAAACCCTAACCGAAACCACCTGACCCAGCTGGTTGAACAGGTCGTAGAGCTGCGAATCGGTGACGTTCGGGTCAAGATCGCCAACGTAAAGCGACGTCGTCACGAACTGGTTGGCTCCTCCGCCACCGTTCGCCGCAGCCGCCGCCGCGGCGTTCGCATTCTGAACCGGGACCTGAACTTGCGCCATCTTCAACAGACAAAAAAAACCCTAATTTTTTTTTCTTTTTTCAAATATTTGAATTTTTTTTTCTTTCGTTTTTTCGATAATCCTCCCTCTCCTCTTTCTACTGAACGCTCGCCAACTGCTCGATAAAATTCCGCTGAGAAAAAAAATAATAAATAATAACTCGATTTTTTTTTTTGGGTTTTTGGTTTATTGGGTAGGGAGGAGAGGGAAGGGAGCGGAGGGATAAATAGTCGGAGATCCGACGGAGGGGGCTGAGCCGCCGGTGGGTGGCGGCGCGTGAGTGGGAGAGGAGAGAGAGATGTAGAGCGAGAAAGAGGAGGAGAGAAAATAGGGGAGATGGTTTTTTTCCTGCTGAGAGCAGCTGGAACTGCACTAAAGGAGTGGGACTCGCGGCTGTGAGAGTTGATATAGTGGGTGGGCTTGCGTGAGCCCTTGGATGATCCGAGGGACGCAATCTGGACCGTTGGTTAGGAGGGAGCGGGCCCGCGATGACGAGGTCGTTTGTGGGAGATCAACGGCTGGGATGCGTGAAACGTGAGTTGTGAGGTGCAACTACTGGTAATGGTAGATTTTTTAGATAAGGTAGGTTTTGTCTTTGTGGGGTTGGTGTGGGGGCCGTCGGGCCGTCTTGGGTGGCTGCCACGCGGCGTGTGAGCGCGTCAGATGCATGTTTACCGTGGAGTCAAAACGCAACACGTCGGTAAAAACTGAAGTTGTAACTTCCCCATCGGACACACATATTTGACATAAAAAAAGACATATTTTTGACCAAAAAACAAAGGACAGTTAGTAATGTTTTCTTCTGGAAATAAAAAATAAAAAATTTCTTGTAATTAATTGCGGTTATTTTTTAATATAAAAAGTATTTCATTACACATGCAAATACACCAAAGCATAGCCGGTGGCCTGAAAAATATATTTGTGAGAATTCGAACTTGGAAATTGCGGTTATAAACCAGGAATTTTCTTATAGTGGCAGTTAAAAAATGGAACTTGCAATCTGGAAGAGTGAGTTCATACAATTACTTGTTTTATTTTTCTTAATTAAGGTCGGTCGGCCGGTTTGGGAAGTTGGTAGAATGTTGGAATGATTAGGTGGAGCAATCAGAGCTGTTCTATTCAGCGTAGGAATTGGTCCGAAAATGGGAAAAGGTTATCCATCTGGTCAAAGTGACCTTTTAATGGAAATTTCTTAAGAAAAAAGCTCCCAGTCATAAGTGCAGAATTTTTACCATAGAGTGACTAATTCAGTTGTAACGCATAAGTAATTATTAATGTTATACTCTAAAGTATGTAATTACCAAGCTGTGGTATCTGTTTTCAGCTTACGGTGAGGTTGTGGGTGAGGTTAGAACACGTTAGCTCTTGAGTATAACCAATAATATTAATGACCCTTCGTAGAAGAATACATAAATTATACTCGTTCATAAATATATATATATATATCTTTTCTAATATAGGCTAGACTAGTTTTAGTTAGTAACTTCATTTGTCATTGTCACAACACTACACATAATTTTCTTGTAAATGGGAGGCAAAGTGTATGTACATTTTTGTAGTGAAATAGCTAGTAAACCAATTTATGCACTCTGTGACAAATTAGTACCTAAATCTAGTGTAAACATTTAGACCAAAATAATAGTGTATAGCAAGTAGAGCCACCATACAAGGCCCTCAATTCACTAATTTTGGCTTTATATGGTTCTCCAACCCTTCAACAAGTGGAGAATGACCCAACAAGGAAAAGCTTCGCACACCGATGATACAAGTGTGCGAAGAAAAATCTATTTATATGGTTCTCCAACCCTTCAACAAGTGGAGAATGACCCAACAGAAAGCTTCGCACACCGATGATCACAAGTGTGCGAAGCAAAAATCTATTTATATGGTTCTCCAACCCTTCAACAAAGGAGAATGACCCAACAGTGGAAAGCTTCGCACACCGATGATCACAAGTGCGCGAAGAAAATCTATTTACTGCATTCTCCAACCTCCAACAATTGGAAAATAACCTAACAAGGGAAAAGCTTCGCACACCGATGATCGATGTGCGAAGCACAATCTATTTATATGGTTCAACTAGAGCTCCCACATGTGCGGGTGTTCCAGAGCTTCCTGCTATGACTAGAGCTTCCCACATGCGGGTCTAGAGCTTCCCACATGCGAAGTGGGTTCAGCTTCCCACATGCGTGCTTAGAGCTCCCCACATGCGAAGGACTAGAACTTCCCACATGCGAAGGACTAGAGCTTCCCACATGCGAAGGACTAGAGCTCATGGCGAAGGTCCTGGAGCTTCCCACATGCGAAGGACTAGAGCTTCCCACATGCGAAGGACTAGAGCTTCCCACATGCGAAGGTCTAGAGCTTCCCACATGCGAGAGTCTAGAGCTCCCACATGCGAAGGTCTAGAGCTCCCATGGTGGTCCAGTTTTCCCACATGTGAAGGCTTAAAGCTTCACATATCCGCAAGGTCTAAAATCCCAAACATTCAAAAAAGCTTCGCACACCGATGATCAAGGTGCGAAGCAAAACCTATTTATGTGGTTTCTCCTATATTTGGATCGTCTGCTTATATACATAAGGGCACAAGTTTCCGCATAAGCCTACATTACCAAGCTTGAGGTTCAAGCAATTTTTTCCGCAAATTAAGAGACCCACACACACCCAAAATGCCTCAAGCAATTATCTCTCACAATTACCATTTAGCAACATTAGCTACCTTACTCCAAGAACTCCAAGCTCATATCACAACCGAGTTGACAAAACCAACATAAAAGCTTTCATTTTGCTTTTCAATTGTGCAAAAGCCGCAATCACTGAAAAGCACAAAAAAACCAAACAAAAAAACAAAGGCCTTTCTCTCTCCCCAAAGAACCAATCCGAATCAATCCCATTTTTATAACCCAATACATAGTTTGAAAAAATTCAGAAGTTGTTCACTACTTTGGAGGAAGAAACCTTTATTTTAGTCCGTGAACTTTAAGTTGGTAGGGACCATCTTACAACTATGAGCCCTGGCAAATGCAAGAAAATGAGGAATCAAAAGGCAAAGTGGTAATTTTAACCCCAAGCCGGGCCGGCCGCACCAATCCCAATTCCAGCAAAGAACCCTCACGAACAAAGAAGAACTCACAAGCTTCAAAATCGACAAATCACGTACCCACCACGGCAAGCTTCAAAATCGACAACTCACGTACCTGAAGAACTGAGCAACCACGGCAAGCTGGCAGCTGCCCAGAAACTCGACCCAACTCACTGCAGCCCACTGCAGTACCTTGCTGCCCGCTGCAACCAATTTCAGGCAGCAGCCACGCCAAGACAGCAACCACAGCAAGCCACGGCAACCTTTGCAGCCCCAATTCGCAGACCCAAACCGCTGCCCGCTGCGACTGTTGCAGCCCAAACAGCAGCCACGGCTACTCGACCCTCGACCCACATCGCTGCAGACCCAGCCCGCGCCTCTGACCTCTGTAGCACCACCTTCAGTCGCTTGCACCTCCACTGTGCAGTCCCGAGCAAGGCAGCAACTGCAGATTCGTGGGCTCCCTGCTGTGTTCCAGTGTGCAGGAACCTGGTTGATTGCTGCAAGCAGCCACGGCAATGAGTTTAGGCTATTTTATTGCAATTTGATTGCCACATAATTGGCTGCTTGACTGCTGCAATTTGCTACAAACAGCAGCTATGGCAGATAGTCCCCAGCGCCGCACGAGAATGTGTGA
Source organism: Gillenia trifoliata (assembly GCA_018257905.1). Lineage (NCBI taxonomy): Eukaryota > Viridiplantae > Streptophyta > Magnoliopsida > Rosales > Rosaceae > Gillenia > Gillenia trifoliata. Next base: position 24,404,306 of record CM031080.1, read on the forward strand.
ATTGGGTCTGAACCCTCCCCCAAAATCTCAAAAAACCTAGGGCAGCTGTCTGCCAAAAAAAAAAAAAAGGGCTGGGGCTGTTTTCAAAAAATTGGTGATGGGCTCAAACCTTGGGCTTGGTTGCTCAAACTGGGGCTACTGTACATAGACGGAGAAGGCAGGAAAATTTTCAAAATTTTTGATTCTTCGACAATTCGACAAAAATCAAGACCCTTCACTCGGCAACCCTCCTCGGTTGAAGACTTGGGGGGACTCCCATATATGCTACTACACTTCGGTACTTGAAAGTTTCGTGATTACTTAGGTCACTTGAATGTTACAAGTCCCCAACCGAGAAGTATTTCCTCACTCGGGAACTTGGGGGAGCACTGTTTGTACCATACTTCACCAATCCCGAAACTACCAAGCACCGGTCAGCTTCGTACCTTCAGAGACCTACTGAAGGGTTCGTGCTGAGGCGCCCCTGCCGAGGCACATGAATTTCCCTCCAACCAAGAGGCCGATCACGACATGACACGTGTCAACACCAGAGAAAGCTCCTAAAGTCCCACATCGACCGCGGACGAAAACGGGGGACTCTTCTCAACTATAAAAGGAGATCATTCTCCCACAATTAAGCTCTCATGATCTTAGACCCTCTAATCCCTTATTAGAACTCACTAATGATGGTTATGCCTAAACCCATGTATTATGTAAACTCTACATTATTAATGAGAACTCCTCTACCTTCGTGGACGTAGCCCAACTTAGGGTGAACCACGTACATCTTGTGTTTGCTTCCCATTTCTATCACATCATACACTATTTTCATTAGATGACCTGAACAATCTAGCGAAGGTCATCTCACCTTGACACTTTACGTTGTTCCAAAGTCCACCCGATTTTGTGCATCAACAATACTATTATAAATGAGTGGAACACTATCGACTTTCTTACTTGAACTTTCTCGTTCTACTTTTTCAGCTCTCATTCTTATCATGTAATGTTGCACGATGAACGAAGCCTTCTACTTTTCAGTACACCATTCAAAAATCGAATCTATACAAAATCAACCAAATAAGAAATAGTTATTTTTTTTATTAATGTTGTAAAATTTTCAGTCTGTATATGAATATCATAGTTCGTCTATTTGTTAGATAATACTTAGGGCGTGTTTGCTTTGGCAGAAACAGAATGAAAGGAATTGGATTCATTCCCATTTCGGACTATTCTATTGTTTACCAAACAAGCTGAAATGAACAATCTCGCAGGCCCCACATCAAATCCAAATAACGATTCCTAATATTGAGGGAATCGAAATCCGGAGGAGGGCGTTCAGATTGGGGATGGCTGAAATGGAATCAACATTTTTTACCCAGATTACCCTCACACATTCTGAAAAACACCAGCCTCGAATTGGGGAAGGTTGAATCGCAACCTGTATCTGTGCTGCTGCAAGTTCAATTGTTGCAAAATCAAGCGAATGAACAAAGGGCGTTGCAAGATCTGCTACTGCAAAATCAAACAAATGAACAAAATGTGTCTTCCTTGAAACTGAACTTGCAGATCCGATTTTGAATTGGTGAACAAAAACGATGATGGGTTTGCTGGGAGGGAGAAAGGAGGAGGAGAAAAATAAAGGATCTCGAAAAATAAAAGGATTGTTGGCGTGGAGGAGATGTGAGAACGATGATAGTCTACTATGGTTTCTTTCTTATTTTTTTTAATCTTTTTTTACGTTTTTCTTTATTTGGCTTTGATAAAGGTAAGGGAACATTAAAAAAATTTTAATTATATCCATTGATAAAAGTAGCAAAATTAAAAAATGTGAACAATTTTTGTTAGTTTGAATATTTAGCTTATTCAATATAAAAAGAATTTACAAAAAATTACATATTTTTTGTTAAAAGGTATAAAAACTTAAAATAGAATTATTCTATATAAGGGTATTTTGGTAATCAAACTGATTTTGATTTTGATTCTGGACAATTGTAAACAGTTGTAATGGGAGTAGGCTTTCTTTTGATTCAAATTCCTGACAGTTAGTAAACAGGTTAATAGAAATGTTTGACTACGATTCTTGCTTACCCTGATTTATGCTTACTACGATTCTTGCTTACCCCGATTCCTGCTTACTTCGATTCCTAGTTAGTAAACACACCCTTAGACAATATTTGTCAGAGTTTATCTTTAAAGAGAGACCTAGAAAACAAACGTTTTGAATCATTATGCAAATATTGCAGGATAAGAATGAGAGCCGAGAAGATAGAAAGAGAATTTGAACACGGGACCTCGGGTGCAAGAGAGGATACTCTTAACCAATTTAGTTACAAGCCATTTGTTGAACCTGACACAACGTTTTTTGTTTGTGTCTCGTTTGTTTTGTTTCTTGTATATGAATCTGCACGACATGATGACGATGATTGAGAGATGACTTCTAGTTAAAAGCACAGGGCTTGTGGAATCATTGAGAATCGCTGGGGAAATATTGGAATCCGAACCTAGTGTTGGAACCAAATTTGCGCACAACCGCGGACGACGGTGATATTCGTCGGAATCATACATGAATGTCGGCCATGAGGTGAATGGGGTTGATTGGGGGGGGGGGGGTGTAATTGAATCTATGTTGGATTGCCTACATATCTGCAGGGATGGAGAATCAAATCACAAGTGTAGTTTAGGAAGGATGATGTGATGTGTGCTACATCGGAGTACATCCTTGACGAGAAAACCTATGGCAGGGCGTGTAGGAGAGACGAATCTCCATGAATAAGTTTACACGTAGACGATGAGATGTATGTATGATCATGATGATGATCGTAGAGAATACGCAGGCTAAGGCTGAATGATGTGTTCTCGTGGAGAATTGTGTGTATGAGATGTCCTCAATAAATACCCGAGCTAGGGTATTTATAGTAAGCTTGATAGTCATTGTAAGAAGTATAATCCCTATTAAATCGGGAGTGTATCTATGAGAGAATTTAGAATAAGATCTCCAACTCTCGTAGGATTATGATTACGTTGCCTAATCCCCAAGATATCCTAATTTGACATGAATTAGATTTCCCTTACTTGGGAGACAAGTAATATCTTTAATGGGCTTAAGCTTAGTCTTATTGACTAAGGTTGTCTGACTACGCTTGGTGTTATGACTAGTCACTTTGTCGGAGTAGCCTGACTACTCTGATTAGACTAGGAAACTTGACTACTTCAATCAGAGTAGCTTACTCCGATCCACACTAGGAAGCTTGATTACTTCGATCAGAGTAGCTTACTCTAATCAGACTAAGCCTCTCATTCTGATTCGGATCATCTGATTGTTTGAGTGCCATGTGTTGTAGACATTCCGATCATTCTCGCCACCTAGGGTGCCAAGTGTCAAGGGCCCAAAAATCATGGTCCCACACCCAGTTTCGGCAATGCTTTGCATAGAATCAAAATAAGCAAGGCATTCGCAATTTCGTCCCTTGGTTTAGTGCTCTCTGTTGCTCTCATCCCTTGGTTTAGTGCTCTCTATTGCTCTCTTCCGTGATTCTGGTGATCTTCGGTCGCATATGTTACGTTACTACTTCCTCTGTCCTTTGTATTGCCTTTTTAGTCGGGACACTATCTATTTTTTATCAGATGAAACCGCCGGTAGGGTTTCTTTTTTGGAGACTGATAAGTTGAAAAAGTGGCTCGATGAAGAATTTTCATAGAACAATCCTCGTCCAGCTAAGGGTGAACGATGACAATATATTGTAAAGCTTTTGACAAATTTTAAATTAGAGAGAGAAGAATAACAAAATTTTAAATTAGAGAGGGAATAATAACAAGATTTAAATCCCATCAAGTTATAGAGAGATTAAATTGAAGTTATGTATTTTGGTTGTTTTCTTTTTATTTACTAGGGTTGGGTTTTTTAGGGTCAAACTTTAATGGTACGTACTATTAAATGTTACGTATTGTTGAATGATTTAAGATTAATTTGGGGTCCACCACAAATTAATCTGGGATCATTCAATGGTCAGACCATTGAATGATACGTACCACCCAAGATTTTTTCGGCTTTTTGAACTATAATTTGAATTAAGTGTCAAACGTTTCTTTTGTTCATTTAGTTTATCTTAATTTCTTGCTAATCTGTAAGGAGGTAAACACATATTTGATTCGATTCCAGTTCTTTTGGGTTTAATATTATTCAAGCTAGTTTGGCAGCTGGCCAAACCACTGTTAAAATCATATGCTTCGCTGGTATCTAATGCTACCATACATGAATATTTATGTTCAAAAATTATATTCTTAGTCAAAAAGAAATTTCATACTGCATGCTGTACTCGATTGGCATGAAATTTTGGTGAAAACTGAAAGAGGTAGTACATATAAACTCAAAGTGAAGTTAAGATGGTAAATCGCCAAAAGAAATTTCTTTAAATAGTGTTTTGAGCACACTAGTAGTAATCCAAGTGGTATTTCTTTCACGAAAATGATTTTCTAACACTTTCTTCTGTGACACTTTTTTTTGTTCCAACGGTTGAATTGAATGAACGAAATAGAATCAAAACATAAAGAAAAATGAAAAATGATGTCCGAAAATCACTTTATTTTTTTAAGGGCTTACATATCAATTCAATCACGGATTTTATACTTATCATGTTATCAATTTAATGAAGATTATAATAATTCATTAGACAAAAAATTTAAATTGATACAACTTTAAAAACTTAAAAAATATATAAAAAAATTGAAATCTCATAACTCAATTTAAAAATTATCTCAAAATTTAAGGTTGTAAAATATAATTAGCTCAATTTTTTATTTCCTTCGAGTTGATTAATAACGGTTTGCATGAGCTCGACCCCACTCCATCATATCACTTTTGTTTTTCCCAAGTAGCTCTTTACTCTTCCGTTAGTCCACTTCGTCAATTCTCTTTCCTCGCGATCTCTCCAAACGACGTGTCGTCGTCTACAATTTCGGCCGCTGGTTCTCACTTCCACTGTTGCCGGCGTTGCTGCCCATTCCTTGCGGAGAAACACTGTCGGCGATTTCAAGCCCACCACAACGGTCGAATCAGATACGTTTTGATTTTGAGTGTTTTTTCGCATAAAGTTTTGGGTCTTTATTATAATTCTATTTCATAGTTTTTTGTTTGCTTTTAGGGTTTCGTTAATTTTCCTATTTGATTCTGGATTTCCCTTTTTGTTGTTGTTAATTAGGGTTTCCAATTCGTAGAACTAGGATTGTTGATTAGGGTTTCCAATTCGGCAATTCCTAATAGAATTGGGATTTAAAGACTATATATATATAGAAACGAGGCCTAAATCTTGGGATTTCATTTATCACTTTAGGAATTAAACCTCATAGCTAGCGCTCTATACGTATTGCTTTCTGATTCTGTCATTACAACTGTGATATTTTGAATATGTTATCTGTAAGGGCATCTCCGTTGCCATCTAATTCTGTCTTTGGTTATGGACATGGCGGAGCAATTGGTATAGGTGACGATCCGAATTGTGACTGGCAGAAAAAGCGTTGTCATGATGGTAATCTCAAAGGGTTAGGGTTAGGGTTTGACGCTAGTTGTGCCGCACCTGCAAATTATAACTTCAGTAATGGAGTTGCACATCAGAGACCAAGAGCTTTCGTTGATGCACATGGGAGAGACAGTAGGGTTTCTCAATTCCCGTCTAAGACGAACCATAATCTGGGTTCTCGCTACCCTCCTCAACAAGCCTGTCCGATTAGGCCTTCACCTGATCGTTCTCAGTCTTCACAGAATCTCCTTAATGCCAAAGGAAGAGATGAGAATTTCCAGATGCCCTGTCAACTTGTTATGCCAGTGCCATCAGTGGGGTTAAGGCCTCATTCGAACATGCATAATCCTCAGCCTCCTCCTCACCCTGTGCCCTCAACTGTTGCACTGCAGAACCAGAGGACTCAAGGCCATCTTATCCCAAACGGCGCTTTCCATCTACGAGGAGAAGCCTTGCCACCTCTACCGCCATGTCCCCCTCTTCCTCACTCACAGGGCATACTTCCCTTACAAAACCCTTGTCAAGTTGTCTCTAGCAACCAACCTGGGATCAGTGCATATTCTGGTTTGATTAGTTCTCTCTTGGCTCAAGGTGTGCTCTCATTGAAAAATCAAACCCCTCCCAAGGAATCTATAGGAGTTGAATTTAAGGCTGACCTACTCAAGGTGCATCATGAAGCTGTAATACATGCCCTGTACGGTGATCTTCCAAGACAATGCACAACCTGTGGCCGTAGGTTCAAGTGCCAAGAAGAGCACAGAAGGCATATGGATTGGCACGTAACAAAGAACCGTATGTCTAAAAACCGTAAGCAGAAGCCCTCTCGCAAGTGGTTTGTGAATTTGAGCATGTTGTTCATTGCTGCAGAGGCATTGGGTACTGATGCAGTTCCTAAACTTTTATCTGCTGAGCCTGTTGTGGAAAAGAAGATTAGTGACGAAGAAATAGCTGTTCTGGCTGATGAAGATCAGAGTTTGTGCACGTTATGTGGAGACCATTTTGATGATTTCTATAGTCATGAGACAGAGGAATGGATGTACAAAGGTGCTGTGTACTTGAATGCACCTGAGGGATCAACAGACGAAATGGATAGGTCAGAGTTAGGTCCTATAGTGCATGCTCAATGCAGACCAGAAGGTAGTCAAAGAAAATGATTGCGGAGGAGTTAGCATGGCGGTTGCAAGAAGTGGATGAACTAATTCGCCTGCAACTAGATATGTTTGGAAAGATAGTTTTGACTTTGAAGTGTAAGAAAAGATTTAAGGCTTGTTTACAGGCAAAGGGCAGAGCACGAATATGTTGTCGTGATTGATTCTTTTTCATGTACAAACTACAATTCAAGTTTAATGAAATTAATGGACTTTCGTTACTTCTGTTGCTATATTGTCCGGCGTTTTACGTTTGCTGTCAACATAATTTTACAGTAGCCTTTAATTATCTCCAAGTTTATGATTCTTGAGAAATGCACGATGTTTTCATGTTTTTTTTTTACTATGATTTACCCTGTTTTCCAGGATTTATATACCTCGACTAGTCGACTTTTAAAGGATTCTTGTCTATTTTGTTTGCTGGTTGTTCCTTTCCCCCGAAATATTGTTACATCAGTTCTCATTGCCCTAAACCTTTCTCCCACAAGTTTACTAATGAGTTTTAGTGAGAAGTCATGAATGTTAAACTAAAATGTTGGCCATTTCTGATTTTATTTTAGTTTAATCAATATGGGGAAGCTTTGAGAAGATGTGCAGAACAGCAGGAGTGAAGGTTTTCCTATTTTACATTACCTAGTGAAAGCTCTCCAACGGCGGGAGGCTGAGGCCGCCGCTGGGTGGCGGTGCCGTGAGATAAGAGTGGGTGAGGAGAGAGAAATGCAGATAGAGAAAGAGGAGAGAAAGAGGAGAGAAAGAGGAGAGAATGGGAGAGTGGTTCTTTTCCTGCTGAGAGCATGCTTTTTTAGTGTAGAAAAAAAGAAGAGCTAAAAGTCTTCACAGATTGCAAAATTTGATTATTTTTTCAAACTTTGCTAAACATTTTCTACAAAGATTGCCAAAAATTCCGTAAACTGTGTTGGGATGCAGACATTTTCAATGGTTTGTGTGTGAGTGGAAGTGAAAGCACCATCTCGCTTGTGAGCAGAAGAAAAACATGTGTTTTTACAAGCTATAGCCATCAAGTTGTCGACATGGATTGTTAGTCATACCATTTTGTCACGAAAATTCAACATCGTCTAACATTTGCACATCCACGGTTCGAATCTTATTAAGATATTTTGGAATGAATTAACAATAAAAAATTAAGAATGGTAAAAAAAAATAGTTGAACTCAATGTTAATTTGATTATCGTCCGGTGAAATTCTTTTTGTTTAAATTGAAGGCATTTTCCTGGGTTTACAACTTTTTTCTTTTTTACAAGAAGTGATACGATAGAGTCAATATAAACGGATACATAGGTGTCAATTGGCCACAATGGTTCAGTTACCAAGAAAATTGATCTAGAGTGAATATGCTCAAACAGACAACTTGAGTAAACCCCAAACGGCTACCACTTGCACGCAAAAACTACAATCACCACCAAACACAAATTTGTCACAAAGACGATAGACGCAACATATTCGGATCGGTGACTATAACTGGTCATCTCTGAATAACGAGGTTACACAAAGTCATCGAAGAAGAGTGAGACCACATGGTAGATGAGACCACGTACATCAATGCTCAAGCGTGCAGATCACATCTAGCCAATGCTATAGTGTGACCACATCACTTGCTAGGCGAGACAACAAACTACCATACGCCGAGAAGGGACCCACCAATTAGCTTGTCGAATGTTAGGACACTCAGGCCACGGTTACCCATAGCCTTACCGTTCTAGTGGAGTCCACCACTGCATGAGTTAGTGGGAGGCGGCAGAGCTGCCAACATTGAAGTTCAAGGAAACGGAGACGTCACATCCGATAGCCCAAGGCGGCGCAATCGACAGATCTGGACGCCCAAGGCGGTGCAAAACACTAGATCCCATTATCTAGGACGACGCATCCATCGAGTCTAGTCACCTAAGCGATCATCTGCCATATCTGGGGTCACATGGAGGTGGAGCTACCATGTCAGAACGCCTAATGTGGCGAAATTAACCAATCTAGTCATCCAGGGCGGCGTGAATGCTAGATCCCAATGCCTGGAGCGGCGAGGCTGTCAAATCCAGTCATCAATGATGTTTGACCGTCAAATCTGGCTGCACGTGGCCGCGCAACCACAAAACATGTCGAGGAAAGCGTCGGGGCAGCCCTTGCTGAACACCAAGTGGGTTGAATTCAACAAACCTCACCACCCAAGGCGCGCGCAAGAGCTAGATCCTTTGCCCAAACCTGCAAGGCTGTTAAAATCAGTCTTCAAGGTGTGCCATCCGAATTGGAGAAGGGAAGAGATTGGGGAAGGAAAGAGATTGGGGAAGGGAAGAGATGAAAGAGAGTTAAGCACGCATAAGAGTATAAAGGACAAACGAATTAAATGATGCTCAACTCAGTTAAATCTGAGAGAGGTTGTGTGTTTGTATTTATATGGATGAATTACATCAAAGAGTTACAAGTCAAACTGATTACAACTAAATGGTCTATATAAATCCTGAAATATAAGAGATAATACAAGAGCATATTCCAACTCTTAGCAGCAACATCAGTAGTGGAAGAGTCATAGCAAATAACCAACTTATGCTCTAGTGGAAGAGTCACAGCACATAACCAACTTATGGTTTATCACGCCCCCGCAAGCTGAGCGGTCGACCAAGAACGGGAAGCTTGGAAAGAAGAAACTTGAACCGAGTAGAAGACAAGCCTTTGGTTAGAAAATCTGCGACTTGATCCGTAGATGCAACATAGCCCACAAGGATTTCCTTCCGAGTAACCTTCTCACGAACAAAATGATAATCAACCTCAACATGTCGCATTCGTGCTTGGTAGACAGGGTTTGAAGCAACTGCAAGAGCACTTATATTATCGCACCATAGCTGAGGTTTTGTAAGATAAAGATGAAGATCATGAAATAAATTGCGAAACCAGGACAAAGTAGCAGCGGTATAAGCAAGTTGACGATATTCAGCTTCAGTGTTTGATCAAGAAACACCACGTTGTTTCTTGAAGCTCCATGAAATTAAATTAGATCCGAGGAAAATACAATAACTGCATGTGGAACGACAATCATTAGGATCACCGGCATAGTCCGCATCGGCATAAGCTGTGATGGATAGAGAACTTGGACGATAAAGCAAACCATGATCATGAGTGCCCTTAAGATAACGCAAAATGCGTTTGACAGTAGCCCAGTGTACTATCGTGAGAGAGTGCATGAGCTGGAAAACTTGGTTGACAGAGAAGGCAATGTCGGGACGAGTGAAGAGAAAATACTGAAGAGTACCCACGACACTACGGTATTCAGTGGCATCAGAAAGAGGATCTCCGTCGTGGAGAAGTAAACGACGGCCATGAGAAGATGGCGTGTGGATAGGCTTGCAGTCTGCCATGTGTGTTCGTTGGAGAAGGTCCCTAATATACTTGGCTTGGGACAAATGAAATCCAGAAGTGGTACGAGTAACTTCCATGCCTAGAAAATAATGGAAGAGCCCAAGATCTTTCATAGAAAAAAGTGAACCAAGCTGAGCAATGAGTTGGGCAATCTGCGAACTACTATTTCCAGTGACCAAAATATCATCAACGTAGATCAAGAGATAAATAATGGTGGTGCCATCAAAGTAAGTAAATAAGGATGAGTCAGCTTGGGAAGCAACGAATCCGAGTTCCTCGAGATGATTGGAGAAGCACTAGAACCAAGCCCTTGGGGATTGTTTGAGTTCGTAAAGAGAACGGTGCAATTTGCAGACATGAGTCGGAAAGTGAGGATCAACAAAGCCCTGGGGTTGTCGCATATAGACAGTTTCAGATAGGGAACCATGTAAGAAGGCGTTCTGAACATTCAACTGTCGGATAGGCCAATTGTAATGCAGTGCAACAGAAAGAATTAAGCGGATGGTGGCGTGAGTAACCACAGGACTAAACGTTTCGGCGTAATCAATGCCTTCCTGCTGATGAAAGCCATTAGCAACAAGACGGGCTTTAAAGCATTCTATGGAGCCATTAGATTTGCGTTTGATCATGTAAACCCATTTATTGGGAAGCACATTAATATATGGTTGAAACGGCACAAGCGTCCAAGTGCCAGTGCATTGGAGAGCTGTGAACTCCTCAGCCATGGCTTGACGCCACTGTGGACATTTGTTAGCCTGTGTAAAACTGGAAGGTTCAACCAAAGTATTAGTGGCAGCAAGTAAAGCATAGCGGGGATTAGGTTTACGAATACCATCTTTGGCCCGTGTAATCATGGAGTGAGAGGGTAGAGTAGGTGTCAGTGGCACAATGCTTGTGGTCCCAATGGTCGCAGGTGGAGGTAAGGATGGGGAAGGGTTAGAAGTATGGGAAATAGTGGAATCTGGAGGATAAGGGGGTGGTATGGTAGGGATAGTAGGGTTGGCAAACGGTGGAGTGGGAGTATAGGTTGGATGATCAGGTGGGGAAGTGGATAAAGGTAAAGGTGGGGTAGGATGAGGTGGCAAGGTGATAGGGTGGAGACGATAGGAAGTGTTGGATGATGGGATTGTAGGTGGCAGGGTAGAATTAGGTAGCATGATTTGGTCAATGTTTATCGTGTTAAGGGATAGAGCATGCAAAACTGGAGGAACAACCATATCCTTATAGGGAAAGCATTTTTCATCAAAAATAACATGGCGAGACATAAAATTTTTGCCTGTGGATGGATCAAAACAACGATAATCCTGCTGATTTAAAGAGTATCCAAGAAAAATGCACTTTTTAAACCGGAATTGAAGTTTGGTTTGATTATATGGTCGAAGATATGGGAAGCATGCACAGCCAAAAACCTTTAAAAATGCATATTGTGGGGGAGTGGAGAATAATTTTTGAAAGGGAGATGCATTATGTAAAACTTTGGTGGGCAAGCGATTAATCAAATAATTGGCAGTGTGAAAGGCTTCTACCCAAAACGTGATAGGTATGGATGCATGAGCTAGAAGAATAAGGCCGGTTTCAACCAAATGTCGATGTTTACGTTCGACAAGGCCATTTTGTTCAGAGTGATGAGGACATGTAAAACAATGATGAATGCCATGAGAGGATAAATAGGTTTTAAAAGCATGACTCATATATTCACCACCACCATCGGTTTGCAAGGATTTGATTTGGTTACGAAACATATTTTCAACGAGTTTCTTAAAAGAGACAAAAGTATTAAACACTTCGGATTTAAGTTTTAAAGGATATATCCAAGAGTAGCGCGAAGAATCATCAATAAAAATCACATAATATTTAAATCCATCAATCGAGTAAGACGGGGAGGTCCATACATCCGAATGAATTAAATCTAAAGGAAATTTGGAAATGGAACTTGAAAGCGGAAAGGGAAGTTTGTATGATCAAGCTTGATCGTTAAAAAATTAGAGACATTGAGAACAACAGAAGTGGGTAGAGCAGAAGAAACGGAGTCAGAGGAGGAGGCCATTTGAAAAAAAAAAAATTGTGATGTTTGTCGTGAGACTTGTTAGCTACGAGATACCATGAAAGAGAGTTAAGCACGCATAAGAGTATAAAGGACAAACAGGTCAATGATTGGGTAGAGCAGAAGAAACGGAGTCAGAGGAGGAGGCCATTTGAAAAAAAAAATTGTGATGTTTTGTCGTGAGACTTGTTAGCTCTGATACCATGAAAGAGAGTTAAGCACGCATAAGAGTATAAAGGACAAAAGAATTAAATGATGCTTAACTCAGTTAAATATGAGAGAGGTTGTGTGTTTGTATTTATAGGGATGAATTACATCAAAGAGTTACAAGTCAAACTGATTACAACTAACTGGTCTATATAAATCCCGAAATATAAGAGATAATACAAGAGCATATTCCCAACTCTTAGCAGCAACATCAGTAGTGGAAGAGTCACAGCAAATAACCAACTTATGCTGTAGTGGAAGAGTCACAGCTCATAACCAACTTATGGTTTATCAAGAGATTGGGGAAGGAAGACGGGCTGGACAAACAAAGAAAAACTGAGAAAAAATTGAAACTGAAAAACATAAGAAGAAGAGCCAAGAGGTGGAAGGGGATGTGGGAAGGGAGAGAAAAGCATTGGCAGATGGGTGACGAGAGGAAGGAAGACAGACAGGCAGAGGAAGAGGGAAGAAAGAATCATAGAGATTGCGAGGTGGAGGAAAGACAGAAGGTCGGAAGGGGAGAAGTAAGAAAGAAGTGGAGATGGCGGGGTGGGAGTGTTGTATTTTATATGCAAGCGGAAGTGAATTGTAATAAAGTACAAAATATCAATGTCGTGGGGAAAGCGAAGAAACAAATAATCTCAAAATAAGAACACAAGAGATTTAACGTGGTTAGGTGTAAAACTTACGTCCACGAGCGAAGAACAGCGGGGAATTTCACTAAACAAACGAACATTACAAAAGAGTGTTTAAACTCTCACAAACTCCAATCCCACAAATTACAACAATAAACCAAACGAGTATAGAACCCGAAACAAACAGAGCAGTCTCTTCTAAATTGCTCTCTATCTCACAAACTTACAAATTGATTCTCACCAAAATGCCACACGAATGAGCCACGAATTTGCCATACACTCATGACTCCAACCAGTGACCTCCACCCAAAATCCAATTAGATTAAACTTTCTAAACTCATGGAGATGCACACAAAATAAACTAACCATAAGATCCTATTTATAGTGCACATGACTTAGGTTACAATGAAAATCCTAATCTTAATTGGAAGTGTTAAACAAGAGTCCACAACAGTTCCAACTTAAGAAGATTGGTTTAGTTTAAATTCAAATATTTGTAATCATGCACATAAGATATAGTTGATAGACTTGTAGTCCTGATTAAACTCTCAGTCTTCTTGGACTCTTGTACCTATATGTACGATTGATCAATGAATGAAAAATATAACTTTCACAAATACTCTCTCTCTTGAACTATCTTTTCTACATGTTATCATCCCTTTCTCGATCCTAATTCCTGCTCACCCACCATGTCGACCTCTGCTTCTTCTCTCCCTGGTCCCAATGTGGCTTAATTTCTGAAACTCACTGACTCTAACTATCTCACTTGGCTTCGTCAAATCAAGCCGTTCTTGCTTGGTCACGATCTTTGGAAGTTTGTTGATGGCTCTTACCCTCCACCTGCTGCCACCATCACCATTCCTCCCTCTGCTACCTTTGATTATGATGGTTCATCGGCTACTGCCACTATCACGTCTTCCCCGACTCCAAATCCCGAATACCTCCAGTGGTTTCAACAAGATCAATTGGTAGTTAGCTATATTACTTCAACTTTGACAGAGCCGATTCTTGCTCTCACCGTGGGTTAGGATTCTGCTCAAGCAATTTGGGATTGCCTCCAATGTTGTTTTTCTCAGCCATCAGTGACCAACTTTGCCACTCTCCGTTATCAATTGCTCGATTTGACCAAGGGATCTCGCTCCGTTACTGAGTAAGATCCAAGCCGGAGTAAGAGGCCGGCGGCGGTGGAACCAGATCTAGGGTTTTCTTTGGTTTGGGGTTTCATAGGGAAGGGGAGAGAAAAGGTTCAGTGTTTTACTCACTAGTACAATTTTCATCATACACGACACTTAGGAGATGACGTTTGTACATTAAACTGTCGTTCCTATTTTGCAAATGACATATTATGTCAAAAAGTGTCATGTGGTGTAGTGCAAAATAGCTAGAGATGCAATTCTTCAAAATTCCTCTTTGGTTAGTTGACGTTTTTCGTTGTAGCGTCGTATAAGTTATATGTGGCAAAAGCAAAAACCCAAATACACAGAGGAACTATTCACTCACTTATTCTTTCACTCTTCCCTTCCCTTTCTCTCTCTGTAGCCATCTCTCTTTTGGTTAATCGACATCCCATCCCTCTCTAGTCTCTCCCTTTGTTCCTCCTCCTCAAATGGAGATTTTTTAAAATTTTAAGGTGATGGGACGACGGTTCCGATGATGAAAACGTCGTCTGGCTGTACAAAAGACAATGATTTGCACCTTAGATGATGGTTCATAACTGGCGTCTTGTTAACTATAAGATGGCACCCACTTATGCGACGATTTTTCTCCACGCCAGATGATAGTTTAAAACTGTCGTTTATTAGCAAAATTGTACTGGTGACTTGATAAAATTGTGCGTTTTTTGGAGTCTGATTCTGCACTCGTTGGCCATCTAATTTTGCAAAGTGGGGGTAACAACCTCCCTCTCGATAAACTAGTGCAGACTTGCCATGAGTTTTTACATCCTATGGATCGAGCAATTTAAATATAACATGGAAAATTGTAGATACATTTGGATTCATAAAAATGTTGAGATTAGAGTTTCTTATTTATGCATTCTTACTCTCTATTTTAAAGATTGATTTTATTTGATTCATTCAATTAAAATTTAAAAAAAAAAGAGTGCAACATGTGATAAATGACTACGAAAATCACTAATAAAAAATAATTCATGAGTTAGATTTATATTCAAATATTTGAAAATTCTAAAATGAATCGGCCCATCATTTGATTTTCGTTCGATTTTACTATCCTAGCGAATTGTCAAAAGTCAAATATAGCGCGGCGTGACAAGTGACTTGTAGCTCAATTAGTTAAGAGCATTCGTTATTACATCCAAATTCCCGTTTCCCCTCCCATAATTTAATATAGATTGTTCTATTGCTTGTCAAAAATAAAAAATACAGCGCGGCGCGTGGGAAATTCAAAGCAGTCATAAGCGACTGACGGCGTTGTCCTACTCTCCTCTCGTTTTCCAAACATTTCCATTTGACACGGAAAGCCAAAAAAAGAAAGAAAGAAAAACAACAACAACATGCTCAAAAATTGAATTTTAAAACCAAAATCAGTAAAAATATTTAATAAAAAAATCCTCAAAAATTAAAATAATAGCACTTTTCTTTGCTAACCTGAGATTTTAGCTCCATCTCATCAAAGCTGCTGCTCTGCTCGGAAATGATGGGCTCAATCTCAATCCCTACCCGAATCGCTTTCCCCAATTCCACTTCTCTCTCCCCTCCTTCAATCCTTCCCCTTCGTCGATTCCCTCTTCTGGCTCTCTCCAAACGACGCCGCCGCCTCCAATTCCGCCCCCTGGTTCTCGCTTCCGCCGCCGGCGTCGCCGCCAATTCCGTCCCCAGAAATGGGGCCTACACCGTCGGCGATTTCATGACCACCAAGGAATATTTGCACGTCGTCAAGCCCACCACAACCGTCGACCAAGGTATTACTTCGCCCTCAAACACTCGAAGCTCAAGCTTTTTGCTTACTGGCTGATGATTGATTGGTTTTTCTGTTTTTGCAGCATTGGATGCTCTCGTGGAGAAGAGAATCACCGGTTTTCCGGTGGTTGATGACGACTGGAAACTCGTAAGTAAAATCCCTATTTTAATTAATTTCATGATAAAAAAATCTTATCTTTTTTGTTTTCCTTTTGTTTTATATATATAAACTGTGTAGTTAGAGTCACCGTTTGTACATAAATTTTTTAACATATAAGTTTAGGAAGAGAGAGTGATTTTTTTGCAAAGATGCTTCCTTGTTCTGGTTAACAACTTGGTCTAAGCTTTTGTCGTGTCTTAATTCTTGACTGCGTTGGTATTATCCAGCACAAAAAGGGAAATGAAAAACTAAAAACGAAATGGTTATCAAATGGTGCCTTAACTTTTTGTGTATATGAGTTTGTGTAGCTTCCTTACACCTTGATTTGTGGGGTTGTTTACAATTGCTGCAGGTGGGTGTTGTCTCAGATTACGACTTGTTAGCGTTGGACTCCATATCCGGAAATATAAAAGGTATGCCGTGTTTCAACATCTAAAGATTTCAACTTTTAGTTTTATTTACTTCCTGGTTTGGGTTTGTTTTGACTCTTGAGGACAAAAAATTAAAGTTTGCCATATCATAATACAGAACATTCTTGTTTGGCATAAGAGGTTAATATATCTATTGAGATTCGGCTGTTAGGAAATCTTAACGTTGGTTAGTGACTTCTGCGAGAATGTTCAATCATTTAGATTTAAATAGTAGGTTGGTAGACGTGTCAAGCTATCTGAACGTGTAAGTTTGATCTTAAGAAAACTTGGACTTGCGTATAGACTAAAGATAATGCAAAATTTAACGGAATCTCATGAATAATTTAAGAGTTCCTTTGGATTCAAGTTTTCTCTTGGTCTGGATGTGTAAAGTTCGATTCTAGTTTTCTCTTGGTCTTAGTGACAATAGTTTTGTCTTTTGAATGTCCAATGACTTATGGAAAGGATAATGAGGTAGAAGTTCACAAAGAAAAGGATAGAGGGGAGAATAGCTTTATGCGAGTGATTAATTGTTATCCTAGTTTTCGGCATCAAGGAAAGATATCTCCATATTCGTTTCTTCTTATGTTGAAAAAGGGGTGACAGAAGAACAGAGCAATCAACTTATCATCTGCTCTACTTGAATCTTTGGTCAACTCTTGATTTGCAGTACGCTGCATCAACAATTGGGGTTTCTTTAAAGATATGGGTTAATTATTTATCTTTGCCAATGTAGTGGGGTTTATGCATTATGGATTGCCACTTATGACTGGGATTTGTCGTTGGGGTGCCTTGAGGTTTTTGCCTTTAGGGGGATTCAGTAAAGTCCTAAAAGGGGGCCACAATACTTATATTAACATGACAGAAATATGAATTGGTAAGTACCCACCCCCCAAAAAAAGAAACTAAGTACCAGCACAAAGTTTGCGTATATGTATAATTAGTAAGATTAGCTACAAAAAAGTTTCTTAAATTGAGTAAGGTCATAAGGAACTTCACAAAAACATAAAAAGATAAATATGGTCTTGTTGCTTTGTAGCTTGGCAAAACCCAGTTTTCAACAAGTGAAAACAAAAACCAAATAAAATCCAAAGCTATACCACAAAGAGATGAAGCAATTGAAGCATAGAATCACTTGAAACATTGATTTTCTCACATTTTTTGCAGCAATGTGTAGTCCTGAGTTTAATATAGGTTGGCCTTGGATCGAGAGCCTAAAGTAATAAATTGGGGACCTAAGGCAAGTGTCTCACCAGGGGCCTGCCTTGGGGGGTTCTTTGTTATCTCTAACTTCGTTCTTCTTTTTGTTTTCTTTTTGGGGTGAAGTGAAAGGAGACTTATATAATTATTATTTATGGTCTCAGGTGGTGGTCAAAGTGACACGAACTTGTTTCCAGCTGTTGATAGTTCTTGGAAAGTATGTAAGAAGTTGGGTTTTAACTACATCAGTTTTTAATTTCGTTTACAACTAGTCTCTACTGCACCGTCTATTTTGTTACAAATATACGATGGATGTTATTTTTCTCGCTTAACATGGATTATAATGTTGATTTGCAACTCATGATAATTTTCATGAAATGATAATACATATGCCAGTCGTACACATGTACACCACATGCAGTTTATGTACCCACACTACACACTAGCTCATTTACTGACTGAATTTCCAAGACTGATGGAACTGTGCTGTGGTGGGAAAGAAATAGAAGAGTTTTGACGATTGAGAAAAAGAGGTGTCTTCATTGTAGGAGAGAATTAGATATTTTCTTTCCCTTGGGATTCACACCATCATGTTTTGTAGTCTGTTTTTCTTGCATTATTGACATTCTTGTTTGTTGTTATAAAAAAATTCTATCATTTGAAAGCTTGTTAGTACGATGTTGATTAGCATTAGCCTGTACCTGACATAGTGATAAGTCTTTGCATATGCTCACCACGATGATATTGCTTTAGGATTTATGTGATGTTTTTGTTACTTCTTTTTCACTCGCACTATTTTTTCATGTGGCTGAGTAGTGTAACTTTTAACTCAGCAAGAATGCCCAAAACTGGGATACAATATGTAGCCTAAAATTAAAACTGTGCTTATGCCTATTATTTTAAGTAATGCTTAGATCTTCGTGGATTTTTTTCTAAATTTGGATGAGTGTGGCAGACATTCAATGAGATACAGAAACTGCTTAGCAAGACCAATGGAAAAGTTGTTGGTGACTTGATGACGCCGGCTCCGCTTGTTGTTCGTGAAACCACCAACCTGGAAGATGCTGCTAGGTAAAGGATTTAACTAATTTCCCTAATATCTTATTTGTGGTCAGAAAAATTTCTTGAAACGTAAATGTTTAATTTTCTGACTTTGTTTATTTGAGATTGAGAATATTGATGACAGGCTATTAGAGTTTTTAAGGTTACTATTATTAAGATTTAGTTGGAGTAGAACTAAATATCTAGTAGAAGTGGTCTAACTTGTGAAAGTTATGATTCTGTCTTTTCATGCTAAGATGTGCTAAAATGTTCTGCAATTTGCAGTTTAAGTTATTACACTCAACTTTAAATCATGTTTATATTTTGGTAGGTTGTTGCTTGAAACAAAATATCGCCGACTGCCAGTTGTAGATAGTGAAGGCAAGCTGGTAATGATCCTTTTCTCTCTTCTAAATTTGAAAAAAATAAAAAATATCTTCTCTGTTGGATGCCAAATCGTTGCAAGTTATTTCTGATTGGTTTCTTCTTCTGTGTCAAAAGGTTGGGATCATTACAAGGGGGAATGTTGTTAAAGCCGCCCTGCAGATAAAACGTGCTAGTGAAAAATGAGCTTAGTTGAGGCAAACATCGTTGGGACCCTAAAAAACTCATCAATATCACAATTATTTCTGCAATGGACAGCTATTAAGAGGCCAGCCGCTTATACTATTTGAAGGAAAGTTAATCATTTATGTCCTTCAGAAGGGATATATTATAGTTTGC
Source organism: Gillenia trifoliata (assembly GCA_018257905.1). Taxonomy (NCBI): domain Eukaryota; kingdom Viridiplantae; phylum Streptophyta; class Magnoliopsida; order Rosales; family Rosaceae; genus Gillenia; species Gillenia trifoliata. The sequence goes on from CM031080.1 coordinate 24,423,653, forward strand.
TAAGAACCTTGCCTTAGTGATATATAGTATAGATTGCCTTAAGGTAGGGTTCCACTTGTATTTAGGCTTGTAAAATTATTAAACATTGTTTTGTGTAGGATCAGATCTGACTTGCAGATGTCCTATGCCAAATTTTTGTATTATAAGCAGCTTTGTTATGTCTTAAAGACCATTATAACTTCAAAATCACGATTGATTATTTTATTTTTATTATACAAACGATAGCACTAGTGTGTTAGATAGTTAAATGTCAAGGGAGAAGGAAATTGATGGGAATCAAACCAGCACTAAGGTGCATAGGCATTGTTGCTTTCCGCTACTGGAAAGAAAATCACGATTATTACTGTTAATAGTTTATAAGGAGCTTTCCCGATATAGCTCTTTTTTTGGTGTTTCAGATTGCTCATGGTCTTCAAGCTCCCAACCACCCAATTGAATTCAATTGGGTGGTTGAAAGGACACTGAATAATTTCACGGAGACGCTTTCAATCATGTAGATCCTGTGGGGATTTTGCTTATAAAAAATTGGCTTGTGACTTGTGAGGTTCCTCACAACAAGGATTTTGTTTTGACATCATTATGTTCTAGTTGTGGAGAGTGATTTTCAAAGCTAAGCTTGCTCGAACACTCCCAGAGGAAGGAATATTATGATGGAATTTCTTATTGAGAATGAGTCTTCTTTTCCCGCTGATTCTGCCAAGAGGTTCAGGGTTTAGGAGATTCTAAAAGAGTCATTCTGCATCATGCTCTCTTTTAGGAAGTAGGCTACGGTGCTCGCAAGCATTAGATGCTCACATCGATCTCACCGTTAAAAGGAGGGAGGAGGGAGGAGAGAGGAGGGGAAGGAGGGTGAGATCGGTGTAAGCATTCAATGCTTGCGAGCACTGTAACCAGTCCCCTCTTTTAGTGTCAATAACTAGAGTTCGGCCACAATGCTATGTCCACTCAGTGGTACGAAATTTATGCAAGATTTAACCATTACAAAGATTCATTAGATCCCTATATGCAAGATTTAACAGTCGATTTTCCAAACCACTTAGTGGTATGTACCATGGAAGAAAAATTGCAATAAATGATCTATTCCAATTAAGTTTTATATGAAAATGATGTATTAAATTGTATTTCAACTTGGCTAGATTCTCAATTCTAAGGTTGTAATAGTGGTTGTAAAATTACTTAAGGATTTGCTTGGAAGTGTTTTTGCAAGTGGTACTCATAAGCGTTGGGAAAAACACTTGAAATAGCTTATTTGTTATTGCTTGTGAAATGGATAAAAATACTTTTCTAAAGTGATTCTAGCTCATAAAAGCACTTTATTTTTAGCCTAAGCAAGCATATGTGCTTTGTAGAGAAACAATCTCGAAGTAACTTTTGTGATGCTTCTTGAGAAAGCATTGAAAAATGATACTTTAACTCAATCAATTTTAGCTTTTGTGTAAAAAAAAAGTGCTTTTATAATCAATTTGTCAAATATTTAACTAAATTTCTTCCTGAACTTGTATCTCATTATTGCTGACGTGCCCCTTAAATTTATATTTTGGCCAAATTTACCCCATGAAGTTTTCCCTCAACCATCATGTTTATTGATACTAAGGTAGACGGTTGCCAACTTGCCATCAATAATTTTTCACTTAAATTTAGACAAAGTTAGAAAAATAAATTTCTTTTTATATGTCCGTAAGTCCTTTGTCCTTCATCACTTCATAAATAACTTAATTTGAACCAAAAGAACGGGTTTAACTTCAGTGGTACGTACCATTGAATGGTACGTACTGTTGAATGGTCTAAGAGTCATTTGGGACCCGTTGCAAATTGATCTGGACCATTCAATGGCCGTACCATTAAATGGTACGTACCACTGAAGAATTTTCCCAAAAGAACTTCCTTTTTCAGTGTTGAATTGAGTATTATCAACACTTCACACAATGAATTGGTGAAAGTTACAGGTTGGTGATACATACAATGAAGAGTTAATTGGAACAATGGTCTATGAATTTTAGTTAATTGGGGCTTTGAGCTTCGAACTAAAAATTATTACAATGTGTAACAATAGTCTTTTTGGGTAACTTTGTTAGAATTTCTGTTTTTTTTTTTGCCCCATTTAAACCCTTTATTTTGAATGGAACTTCTAACGATGTTACTCAAAAACACTATTGATCCACATTGTGACAAGTTTAGAACCAATACTCATGAATTTTTAATTCAGGGACCAAAACTTCAATTGAGTATGACTTCATGGATCAGTACACATGAAAATTGGAGGTAAATTGGGTGGTAAATTGGCAAATATTTACACTTAAACATGAATATGGGTGGTAAATTGGCAAATATTTTAGTTTCGGTGGTATTTGTTCATGCCCTAACATGTGGTATTTCATCATCATTGTTATGAGCTATATGGCGTATTTAGGTTACTAAATACGACGTACGTGTGTATTCATAATTTTATACTTAACCCGAAGACTGAAATAAAACCTAATTAATGGAACACTAGGGTTTAACAAAAATATCATCTTATATATGAGGATGACAAATCTAACCTTCTTCCATGCACCTAAACACAAAGAAAACTGCTATGTATTACAAGTATATCGATTTCGGGGGTGCATCTATAGTTCTACTTCAGGAAGCAGCCCCCCTGGCCCCTGAGGCCTCTGACATGCATCATCAACAAACATCTGCAACAGCAGATCTTTTGTGTATCATACCAATTACCATCTATATATCAGAGTACTAAAGATCCATAGAATTTTCTCCAGACATCTATATAATATCTTTCCAGCAGAAGAGCTAGCTTGACCACAGATTATGTATATCGATCAGGCTGACAGACTGTAAAGCTCTCTATTTAATTGGCCACCTATTGTTCTTGTAATTCCAATAGCAGCACTTAGATGATCCAAAGAATTCATGTCCCAAGAACTCTCACCTTTTCTAAACCTTTCACAGAGAATACTGTCAAATAATTGACATAATTTTCCATCTACATATTTGTGACAAGACACAAAACACACGCACACATCTTCATATAATGTTACGTATAGCCCCACTGAATTAGTCTGCACTCTTTACAGCTGGTACGTATAAAGCTCTTTAAAGGAGTGTTTTAGAATTCCGTGTTTAAGGCACTTCATATATATTGATATATATAAGCTTCCACCAATTTTGGATCGTGAGCTTCATGAGCACAAGAGTACCTCTCATTCTTCCCGCACTGCAGCTCTCACTTTTTTTCAAGGGATCCAAATGATTGTGATTGAAGCGACACCTTTAAACACTGCTAGTTGCTCTGATATAGCTGGAAGCCAATACCATTTCCAACTATCTAAATTGATATATGATTTGACCTCTCATGTGCTCAAAACAAAACTCCTTGCATGATTATTATGGCATAGTAGAGAAATGCTACGGACAGTCGCTCATAGGTGTATTAGTAGTTAGTAACCGTTGATGTATATATGTATGAAATATGTAAATGATTTGTTACTGTAAATTGTGAAATAATTTGCTAAGTTGCAGTCTGTTGATTCATAAATGGAACAAATTATAGGCTTCGTGGGGGAGTTTTTCTAGTAAAAAAGCAAAGTGTGTTTCAATTTTTTTCTTTTAGCATCCTAACTAGTGCTTCCATTAGTGGTTCTAGAACCCTAATCTTGGTACGCATCCCTATTGTTGAGAGTGAATCCCACATCAGAGAAAAAAGGAACTTTACCTGTACTTATAAATAATTGGATTACTTCTCATACTGTCAATTGATTTTACAGTGGAATCTCAACTTTGTTTACCTTAGGACTATTGTCATTGAATTTGAGGAGTTGTACCCTAGTTAAGATGCTTGGTCATACATAATGAGTATCCGTATGTATTTAAATACGTAGTGTATATTTATGTATGTACATACGTAAATATTTTCTGTAAGAGGCTGACGTGAGCATATCAAAATTTTTTGCCCGTTGCTGCAGTCACAATTTTCAACAATAATGTTTCGTATTTTGGAAAATATTTGCTTCATTTTGTGTTGCTGTAGTATCCGTACGTCAATCAGTGTTCTCAGTTCTCACGGTTCAATTGAAGCCAGAAAATAAAGGTTGCAGATGGTCCTATATGCATGCAAAAGCATGTATGCATTCTCAGAATCTATAAGGATCCTTAGAATTTTTCTCTTTATTTTTCCATTTTTTTTCTTTTGTGATGTCATAGATAGCATTTGATGATCGAACGTTTTGAAATATTCAAATCATAAATAGCTCTCGTGAGAAATTTTTAACTATATTATTTATTCCAACCTCTAACTCATATAAAATGTCCTAGGTACTGAACGTGTGATATCTACTTTATTACTATTTGTTTTCTAAAGAGAACTCCATAACTTTTCGAATAAGCAATTTCTATTAAAAACTTATTGCTTGATCACAAACTCAAATAATTCAAAACTTATCAAACTCACATTGTTATATCCTGTCCCTAATTTTATTGTACTTTATTCCCCGAAGTTGTAAAATTACGAAAATACCCCTGTTGGGCCAAGCGAAATCCAACGTGGACTTTTGAATTCTCTTCAGAATTCTGTAGTTTTCTTGTGATCGTTGTGTAGTACTCTTCGTTATGAACACATGAGCGAAAACGGAATGTCATTGGGACTTGTAACGAACAAGTTATGAACGAGGGCAAAATGGTAATTTACCATTTTCAGTATTGTTTTCCTACGGGCTGATTTCCGTGTGCTTGCATGAAAATCAGAGTGCTTTGCACTCACTGAAAACTAGCTTCAGACCTTACTCCGGGACCAAACTTCATGTAATTGTTTCAATGTTTCCCTACGTTTTAAATTGATGTGTTCCCGTTGTGGAAATACACCAACTCAACACCGCACTTCTTTTCCTCCACCCACTCTGTCTCTTTCTCCCTCTGCATCCCCGTGCTTTACACACACACACACATAACTCATCCAAAGCTTGTCGAGAACACTATCATCACCACCCCGAGTATTTCAGACAAACCACCACCACAATCTCTTTAACTCACCACCACCACACCCAAACCGAGCCTGCTACTCGGCTAAACCTCAAACTTTGACTGCACCGAAACTCTGGCAAAGGTTCGAGATTTTTTCGAAGATCGACTTCGTTTTTGTCAGCAACCGACTCCTCATGAGCCGTAGATCACAACTCAGTTGTTGCATGCAAGGATCTGGCTCGAAAACCACGAGAACCAAAACCTCCATTTTCGGCCGAGATCTTTTGAGCCATTTTCCGGCCATCTCCTGTCACTTTCTAAGACTCTTTAAGGTAATTTTGAATTCTACTCTTCCGTAGCTTCATTTTGACATATTGTGCATGAAAAATGGTCTAGTTTCCAGTGAGATTGCAGCTGGCGGATGGCGACAGAAATATTCAAAAGGTATATTCCTTCTTAACTGACGGCTGTAACGGAATATTCCATAACGACGACGGAATATTCTGTAACGCCGTTAGCATATTCCGTTAAAAACCTAGAATTTTATGTTAAAGTTAACGGCGTGCTGTTAACTTTAATGGCCAGTGTAACCGACCCTTGGCTGGGGTGTGGGAGTGCGTGGCGGCTAGTGATGCCTATGGATTGCCACTATTTTAAACTCCGTACAGCCTCGTGGCGGTGCGTGAGCTCGCATGAGTCACTTTTCCAATATTTTAAACTCCTGAAACGAGCAAACAAAGGGGATTTCAAGTCTTTTTCTTAGTAAAATTTGGATTTGACTTGTTTAATGAATAGTTTAATAATTTCTCATATAGGTGAGACCTACCTTGAGGAGTACCAAGACCAAGCTAGATACGGCGGCTACGATCCGGCGACTACGATCCGGCGACTTACCAGCGAGTGGACTTGTTTGTTTTAAATTATATTATAGTAGGTGTTTTAAATTGTGTTTTACGAACTATCGTATAACATGCCATGTTTTTAATAAATTAGAAATGATTTTATCAAATAGTTTTACTTGAGATTTAGAATTAATGTTGGCATGATTATACATTCATTACTGTTACTTATCATGCATACTTGCACGATGTTAGTACTGTCCGGGCCAGGACTAGCTTCACGTGTATGTTCACACTGCACCAACACGCTCACTTTGGATCCATCTTAGGTGTCAGCTTGTTCTAGTTGCCTTGGCATCTAGAACTCGTTGTGACACGCTTATCGCTAACTTCGCGTGCATGTAGTACTAGAGCGTAATTATAACACCCAGCCTGTTCATGTGGCTACTTTCTACATGAACTCGTGTGCTTGTATTTATCTGATAAGTGAACTTATTTGACTTCTGCTGTTTAATTATTTAAGTACCCGTATCCCTTGGAGTGTTGTTCCTAACGCTTAGTGTTTATTTTATTAGTTTACTATGAAATTGAGTTTTGGAAACTACTACCGGTTTACAGCGAGGGGATACTATTTTCGAAACTCAGAAAAAGGTTTCAGTAAAACTTTATTTTTTCGGCCCACTCACCCTTTTGTGTTTTTGTGCTCCTCCAGGACTTGGGGACTAAATTTGGTAGACGAGGATTGTTGGCACCAGCTGACTCGTACTTCGGAGAATGTAGGAAGAATTTCTTACTTGTTTTAATATCCATCCTTCGGGATGAGAATGTTATTTTCCTTTACTGCACTTTCTATGCTCTGACACTATAAACCTGTAATAAGGGTTCAGCCCCACTCTACGCACTCTTTTCTTTCTTAATTTTGCTATTTTAGACTTAAATTTCACACTTTTTCATTCAATTCTTACATACTTTCTATAATATGACTTCGTCACTCCTCCGGAGTGATAGTCAGCATGCCTCAGAATCCGGTGTCCATGTGGATATTCAGGTCTGATTGTGTCACACATTTGTTATAAGTTTCAACATTTAAAACATGGTAGAGATAATAGAATTAATAACATCATTTTCCTTTGCTCCACTTATTAACATATTTTTATACTCTATTTTTTTGTTCACCTTCCGGTTCACATGTGTGAAGGAACAAAAGGTAAAATAATTAAACAAAAAAATAAGTTAGGGAAGCGCATGCGGTGGATTGCCTTGGTGATTAGTGTGGTAGCAAAATTCTGCTGCTTTCGAATTGATGAAATTGTACCTACAAAACAAAGAGACAAAGACCAAACTACAAGTGTTGGGGGGGGGGAGGGGGGGTGGTGGTGGTTGGCCAATAAACCTCCACTGCCTAAGTCAGTAAACTCTCCCTGTAGAGAATGTGGTGTTTGTGGGGAATCCCATGCCACATGTCAACGTCTAGTTGGCCAAGTTGTATCATCCGATGGATGGAATTGTACTGGTGCAACGACAATATGAGATAATATCTTTAAGATGCTGTAATATCTTAAAGATACGAGGATAATCCTTGAAAATATTATAAAAATCAATTAATAATATCCTAAGAATTATCTTGGAGAATCCTTGATTATATGTGATTCTGCTTCCTTGATTTAAGGAATTTGTCTTCAATTAGGAAAGCTTAAAAATAGGAATTAGTAATTAATTCTATGTTTAATTCATTTGTCTTGTCTCCTTGCCATGCGCATTTGACTTTAGAGTAATTGTAGTCAGCAACTCAAGATTTCTAGCTCAGTTGAAATACTAATGGAATAAATGCGGGCTTTCTATTTGTGGATCGCATTGAATGATCCCACTATTCCTTAATGCTCTTTGGGCTAGGGTTTCAATAAATATGGGTCTTGCCAATTAATGAGGGCATTCTTGTTAATAGTGAATGAAAATCCACGTGTCAGCGTCCGAATATTCATGATTATTTTTGGCTCCCCAATTAGGGTTTGCCTCTTCAACCCATTGCATTATGGGTTCAAACCCTCCCTCCTTCCTTTAGTGTAGTTTAGAATAGTAATATCAATTTTAATAAAAAAAATGAGGAAAGGAGAAGAGGATTTGAATTTTCGATGGTGATTTTTTATTTATTTATTTATTTTCTTAAGTTAAATGAAGAAAGATTAGGCAAAATTAGCTCTTCGGCAATGATCACGTGCTAGGCACCTACCCTCCCTCGAAGATGTGAAGACCATTACACCCAGAAACTCCCCGCCCATCCCTTTTCGATGGTGATTCAATAGATGAGAAGGTGAGGGTGAGGAGAGGGGAGTTTGAAATTTCGATATGCATTAATTTGAACTTCCCAAACCAAAAGTCTCGTTGTGATGTATCATTTTCTGTGTGTCGTGTTATTGAAAACGAGTACTCAGTTGATGTATTTAATCAGCAATTTATATTGGTAGACATTTTTGGTTCAATTTTTATAACCAAGTCTCAGAATGCAGATGAAAGTTGTGGATACCATCTTTTTCCGAAGTAGGGAAGCAGATAACAGAATCCAAGTGAATCAAAGGACTTTATTGTGGCACTGTATTTTGCAACCAATGCCACATGCACTCTACCGACCTCACAGAAGGGAAAAAGTTGAAAAAACATACACATGCATAAATTTTTGTCGTCCTATATAAATTTTCTTTTTCATTTTCCCGAAATATTCACAAAGTCACTCTCAATTGGTGACATATAGGTAGAACAATACTAGTATAACATTTATTCACCATATTATTATTGACAACATTTCTCACGTAGATGAAACTCGGTTATACATAGAAGGATCTTACATACAAAACTCATTTATATATGCGCATCATACATAAATTTCACGGTATATATTGTTCAAAGTTTAGGCAAGTCTCACCTTTAACAACATCAATTATCGATGTGAGATCTATTTTTATAGATGAGTTATACATAAATCTCACCTCTGTGAATATATAATTAACAATGTAATTACTAGTGAATATATATGATTTTAATGATTTATTTATTTATTTGTATGCAAAAGATAATCTACACTAAAGCCAACTTAGCTAAACTCACGTCTACAATTCTAGTGATGTTATAATCGTACACTATAAAACTCAAAAGATTTCTAAACTGAAAAGTTTGTAACAAAATGTGGGATCCATTTGTATATATGCGTCCTAGATTTGAATATCAACAACGTAGTTAAACGTAATTAGAAAGTGGTATAAATAAGTTTCTCATATGGATGGCCGCAGAAAGAGCTATAACTATAAATTAACCCAAAGGAGACGAGCTAGCTAGGTGCAATTGTTGTGCACCAATAAAAATGGATTCTCAAGCTGAACCCAAGCTTGAAATTTTCTTTTTTCCTTACATACTTGGTGGTCACTTGATCCCCATGATAGACCTAGCCAGAATCTTTGCTTCTCATGGAGTGAAGGCCACCATTGTCACAACCCCTCACAATGCCCTCCTCTTCCAAAACCCCATCCTCAGAGACCAACAACTCGGGTACGATATTGGCTTCCTCACCCTAAATTTCCCGGCAGAAGAGTTTGGTCTCCCGAACGGTTGCGAAAACGAACTCACAACCACTAATGGTGACATGTTCACCAAACTCTTCATGGCTGCCATGAAGCTCCAAGACCCTCTAAGGAAGCTCCTTTGCCAGACCCGACCGGACTGTCTTGTCTCGGACAGGCTTTATCCTTGGACTGCAGATGTCACTGACGGGTTTGGAATCCCTAGGGTTGTGTTTGATGGGAGTGGCTGCTTCTCTCACTGTGTGGAGGAAAGTCTCAGACGGTATACTCCACATGAGAAAGTTGTGTCTGAAACTGATGCGTTTCTTGTGCCCGGCCTACCCAACAATATCGAGCTCAAAAGGTCAATGCTGCCGGATTATGTCAAAGCCGAAAACGTGTTCACTCATTTTCTCAATGAGGCTCTAGAGTGTGAGATTAAAAGCTATGGGATTGTGGTGAACAGCTTCTATGAGCTAGAACAAGCTTATGCTGATTATTTTCAGAAGGAGATGAAGAGGAAAACATGGCACATAGGGCCGGTCTCATTGTACAACCGGACCAACATCGACAAGGTCGAAAGAGGCATCAAAAACTCCATTGATGAGCATAGTTGTTTGAGTTGGCTTGATTCAAGAGAGCCCAACTCAGTTCTTTACATAAGCTTTGGAAGCATGCCAAGAATCACTTCAGCTCAGCTTTTGGAAATTGCTCATGGGCTTGAAGCTTCCGACCACCCTTTTATTTGGGTGATTGGGAGGATTTTAGACTACTCATCAAAAGAGAAGCAACAAGTGGAAAGTGTTGTGCTTCCTTTGGGATTCGAAGAAGGGATTATGAAATCGAAAAGAGGGCTTATAATTAGAGGCTGGGCTCCTCAGCTTTTGATTTTACAACACCCAGCTGTTGGTGCTTATATGAACCATTGTGGATGGAACTCCATCATAGAAGGTGTCACAGCTGGTGTGCCAATGATCACATGGCCTTTCTCCTCTGAGCAGTTCTACAATGAGAGGTTCATTCTCAATGTCATAAGGGTTGGGATTTCAATGGGGAATGAAGACTGGGTCCCACTGAAGGAGCTGCCTAGGGTAACAATAAAGAGGGACAAGGTTGCCCATGTTGTGAACAGACTAATGGGATGTGGAGAAGATGAAGTTGTGGACATGAGAAAGAGAGCAGAAGAGTTTAGAGACAGAGCCATGAAAGCTTTTGAAAAAGGTGGGTCTTCTCATTCCAATGTTCATGCTTTCATTGCCGAGCTCAAGTCTCGTCGGAAAATTAGTCAAAATGGTCATCTGTGAATAAAGTTGAGGTTTCACTCTAAAACCGATTGATCCAGCAGAAGGTAGCGACTGGAGTTGGAGTCAAAACTTCAAAGCCAAGATTTGTTGTCTCCTAAACACCTCATTTTCTATTTTATGTTTTTTTTTTCCTTTGTATTCTATGTGAATTGTGACAATACATTTGATTTGGCAGCACTGATCAATCCCTATCTAAGTGTAAGCAGCAATTTGGGTTTTTTAAATATCTTGTTTACAGAAGAGTATGAGAGTATTTTGTCCTTTTGAAATGAGGTGGCCTCTTTGGTACCATTTGGCAGGCAAATAATTGGCCATTTGGATGGTACGAAGTTGTTTCATTGTCATCATTTAATCATTAATTTGACTGGAGAGTAAGTTATGAGATTAATTGAAGATCATTAATTTCACCAACTGTTTTGTTTACTTCTCTTATTAATTTATTGTATTAGTCCATTGTGAAATAAGAAAATGTTGGGGAGGCTATCTGCACTTTCATTAGGGCAAAGACAAATTATGACTCGTTTGAAAGTGCTTTTAAAATGACTAAAAATGTTTTTAGAGAAAATATTTTTGGGTTCCAAAAACACTTACTAAGGATTGGTTCAAAAAATATTTTCACCAAAAGGCAAAACAGCTTTCAACCATTTTAAAAGAACTTCCAAACAAGCCCTAAGCCTCTTCAAATATGTTATCAAATAATGTGTTTTGTGTATGTCAATATCCTATTTATTTGTAAAAATAATTGTTTAAGTTGAAATCAAATTTGAGTGGTTCATAAATCAGACGTGATTTTCACACACATTTTTTTTTCATGCACACATTTTTCTTTCACACACAGTGTTTGTGTCACTTTAGTCTCGCCTTTTGATGATGACTTTGTGTGTTCCTCGGTATTGATATGTCGCATCTGCCGTTATTGTGGCAGATCTGTACCGGTGGTTCCTAGTGTTTACGGTAATTCCTAGTGTTTCTGGTGGTTCCTAGTGCTTCTTGTTCATGTGGTGGCCATGTAGGGGTTTTATCTCTTTGTATGTTTGTGCAAATTATCTTCAGATCAAATTATTAGTCACTGGAGAATATACCAATTGGGAACTTTTGTAATTGTGTTGGTTGATTAATAAAATCTGGCTATCGTTTCTTGTAAAAAAAAGGGAATAAAAATCAAAGGAGACTCAAGTGACAAAAATAAAAAGGGGTGTGCATGAGGAAACAATAAGTGTGCAGAAATCATATTTATTATTAATAACACACCAAGCCACTAGAGACAGCCCAATGGTAAGGATGATTAGAATGATTCGTAGGAATAGGCTAGATGATACATCCCGTCCCTAATTATACTGTATTTTATTTTCCGAATGTGTAAATTTACGAAAATACCCCTAGTGGGCTAAGCAAATTCCTACTTGGACATTTGATTTTCTTTTCGTAATTTCGTACCTTTCTTGTGATTGTTGTCTAGTACTCTTCGCTACGAACCCGTGGGCGCAAGCAGGACGTCACTCGGACTTGTAATGAATAAGTTATGAGCAAGGGCAAAATGATAATTTAAATTTCTCAATATTTTTTTTCCTGTGGACTGTTTTCCAATCTGCAAACCTGCATTTGGACAAACTTGCATGCAAATTATTTTATACTTTCCTTACTCTTTAAATGGATGTGATGCCGTTGTGGGATTGCACCCACTCAAACTTAACCTTTCTCTCACTCTGTCATTCAAACGCTCTCTGTTAATCTCTGTGCTTTCCCGTGCCTTACACACACACTTACACACAAACTCACACTCCCAAACTTACAGAGAGTATCACCACCACCACTTCGATTTCCTCTCCGACAAACCACCATCTTAAACGCCCTTAACTCACCACCACCACACCCAAAACAAGCTCTGTAATTTAAACCCAAAATCTCATACTCTTTTTCACAGAATCTCCAGCGAGCTTCAAAAATTTCCTTGGCAAAGTTTCGTCAGTTTTGGACCTCGATCGGCCTTGCTTTCACCACCTGACGACTCCTCGTGAGTCGTAGGACCTATCCCAGGCCTTGCATGCAAGGGATAGCCTCAGTTTCGACGAAAACGACGACCCCTACTTTCGGTCGAGATATTTCGAGTCACTTTTCGGCCATCTCCGACCATTTTTGAGGTTCCTTTAGATAAAATCGAGTCCCTCATCTTCCTAGCTTCATTTTGACTACTTGTGCGTGAAAAATGGTTGAGTTTTGAAGAAGTTACGTGTTTTAAAATTTTTCGGCAAATTTTCTAGATTTCGGCGTAGTTTTGGCCGGCGGCGAGCGAATTGCTGACGTCAGCCAACCCGGTCCTGACGTCAGCAGACCCGGTCCAAATTCAGTTGGACCGGGAGTATTCCAAAGGTATATTCCTTTCTTAACTGATGCCGACAATGGAATATTCCCTAACGGCAATGGAATATTCCGTGACGTTGTTAGAATATTCCGTTAAATACCCATAATATTCCGTTAAAGTTAACGGCGCATGTTGCCGACTCTTGGCCGGAGAGTGGAGGCATGTGAGCGGCGCGTGGAGGCGATTGACGCTCTATGCAGCCCCGTGACGTTGCGTGAGGCCGTGTGGCGGTGCATGGAGGCGCGTGGCGGTGCGTGAGGCAGTGCGAGCGAGTGTGCCACTTTTCGACACTGTTAACCCCAGAATTGAGCAAACAAATGGGATTTCAAGTCTTTTCCTTAGTAGAATTTGGATTTGACTTGTTTAATGATTAGTAAAGTAACTTCTTATACAGGTGAGACCTATCCCGAAGAGTACCGAGGCCAGGCTAGGTACTGCGGCTACGACCCAGCGACTTACCAGTGAGTGAGCTTGTTTATTTTAAAACTATATTATAGTATGTGTTTGAAATTGTGTTTCTGAACTATCATATAACATGCCATGTTTTAAGAAATTGGAAATGATTTTATCAAATATCTTTACTTGATTTTTAGAAATTAATTGTTGGCATGATTATACATTTGTGACTGTTACTTATCATGCATACTTGCACAATGTTAGTATTGTCCGGGCTAGGACTAGCTTCACGTGTATGTTCACATTGCACCGACACGCTCACTTTGGATCCATTGTAGGTGCTAGCTAGTTCTAGTTGCCTTGGCATTTAGAACTCGTTGTGACGCGCTTAGCGCCAACTTCACGTGTATGTAGTACTAAAGTATAATTTTAACACCCAGCCTGTTCATGTGGCTACTTTCTACATGAACTCATGTGCTTGTATTTGTCTGATAAGTGAACTTATTATTATTCTACTGCTAAGTAATTGAATATCCGTATCCTTTTTGGGCGTGTTCTCAATGCTTAATGTTTATATTATTATTTTATTACAAGGTTGTAGTTTGAAAATTACTACGGGTCTTACAGCGAGGGGTTATTATATTCGAAATACAAAGAAATGTTTTAGTAAACTTTACTTTTCAGCCCACTCACCCTTCTTATGTTTTTGCGCCCCTCCAAGACTTAGGGATTAAGCTTGGCAAACGAGGACTTGTGGCATCTGCTGACTCACACTTCCGAGAATGTAGGAAGAGTTGTTCTGTATTTTTAATATCCATCCTTCGGGATGGGAATATTTATTTCTTTACTGCACTTTCTATGTTCTGACACTTTAATCCTGTAATAAGGGTTCAACCCCACTCTGCGCACTCTTTGAATTCTCACTCTTGCTTTTAGATTTTCAATTTCAATTTTTTTCTTCAAATTCTTACTTCTACTCCACGTCATGACTTCCTTACTCCTCCGGGGTGATGGTCAACACGCCTTGAAATCCGGTGTCCACCTGAATATTCGGGTCTGAGTGTGTCACTAGAGATCCAAAGTTTGAAACTTCATATTGTTAACAAAATAAATAAATTAACACGCCTACTCGATAATTAAAATTTGACAAAGACTATGCGCAGTACACTTATTCAAGAGTGCAAAAATTATTTAGGAAAATAGGAATAATCCTCATCTTTATTTGTTAGAAATATATTCAGGAAACCATGTATTTGTAACATTGTGTACTCTAATTTTTATTTGAATGGTGGTACACAAATACGATCCCCCTAATATTGCTTTTTACGTATACCTATAGTTTCATGTTTTTATCTCATAGTTTAAAAGAGATGGGAAAATATTTGTATTCTTTGTGATATTCATTCTTAACACAGCTAAGCCCCTCATATTCTTGAGGTTTTATGGTAGCCTCATCCTCTCTCTTGGATTAAAGTGTTTGGCGAGGAATGGGGGTATTTTTTCAGATCATCTTGGCAATTGTTAATGTTGTTTTGTGGCTTCTAATATTGAGTTGCTTCTTCTTTGGATGCAGAGTTGCATGCACGTAATCATCCTTTGGATTTAGCTTCGACGACTGTATTTGCAGAGATGAGCTTTATTTGTCTATGAGGGCTAATATTCATGCCCCTCGTGCTCTTAAAAGAAAACAAAACTTATGATACATTTTGTTCACAAATTTTTTACTCCATGCGTGATATATGTGACATATATAATAAAGATTTATTTATGTATTTGACAACAAACGAGTCATATGATTCATATTTATATATAACACAATACTCACTTTTTAAATAAAAGTCAAACCCTCTAACCTTTTTCTTAAGCAAAGAGAGAAATATATTGTCCCACCGGTGAGTTGCAAATCACCTTGTGAAATCACAGAGAGAAGTATATATAAAATAAAATTTCTATAAAGTAATAAAGTTAGGACCAAACTAATAAAGTTGACAAAAAAAAAAAACTAATAGAGGTGTAGTTAAAAAAAATTATTTATTGACTTATTTATCCTTAATGAATGTTGTATTTCCTAAATAGGATTCTTGACAGTATGGAAGTATCAAAAGTTTTATGCCAAGAAGCTGTAAACATGCTTGAGAAAGTTGGAAACATTTTGGCTTCAACAAGGTGTCCATGTTGACAAAATATTACGTACTTGCAAGCTCAAAGACGTGGCATCAATTCTAAAAACTAAAGCATTATTCCGAACAACTTTAGATAAATATTTTTGTTCATCTTAAATTTTTAGTTGTGATATTGAGAGTATAGTGGGATAATGGGTGTATAGTGGAATAATCATAGTAACCTATTCTAAATTAATCTCATCTGTTGAATATTTAGTGAATAATAACTGCCATGACAATTACTTTTCATAATAGGTGAAGAGTGATAATGAAAAGTCAAGACATTTTACTATTTAAGTGAATAATAACTGCCACAAATCCACCTCTAGACCGAAATTCATAAAATAGGTGAAAATGCTCTTATAGAGTATACTTTAGAAATGTTTTATTGTATATACCACACGTGGTGGACAGAATTATGCACGGGGAGCAGTACTTTGAGTTCACATGAATGATGTACCATACAAAAACTTTCAAATGATATATCGATCGAGTCGGGGAATGTGACTGTGGTTGTAGACAGATAATACTGAAGAAAGTACCAAACATTTCGAATGGATAATTGGTAAGATCATGTCATGGGCCCTTGTGTTTGAAACTCAAGTAAAACCAATAAGTTTGAGGTCACAGCTCTCAAACTATCAATATCGATCCATAATCGCTATTATTAATTCACTTATATGCTATATCTTAAATTATAAACCGATTATCTACTCATATACAATAACATGTAAACTTACAATACTATCTAACAGTGTTACTTTACAATGCAACATGCAAGAAGTCAATAAGCTTTGTCTCTTTTAGACTATGTGCAATAGTGGGGATAAAGCTTAAAATAAAGCTTAAAATTTAAGCTTTAAAAGCCCTAAAGTATTTTCAATGGTTGGACTAGTTTAAGCCATGAGCATAATTTTTACCCTAAAATTTTTTTGAGCCAGATTTTGCCCAAAGTTTAAGCCTAAATAAAAGTGGTGGGCCCCGTTTGCGCGTAGAAGCTCCAAGAAAGAAAACAACACACAGGAGCAGATGCGCTGCCCTGCATTTCACGCGGCCAAATTTGGCAGGTGGGACCCAGCTGAGTCAGCTTGGTCGGCCACCATTTCGGAGCCCAACGGTTCTTCGGAGATCGAACGGCTGACATGATTTGACCGTTGGTTGATCCAACAGTCACGATTTTAAATTTTTTTTTAAATCAAATTTATAAATACATTAAATACAATGGCTGAGATCGATTTTGAGCAAATCTAACTGTAAAAAAAAATTTTGATGGCCCAAAATTAAATTCAACTACTAAAACAATTAAAAAAAATTATTTACAAAATTCACCCAAAAACTCTATAAATACCTATGTATTTGTTCAAACATCCACACACAATTCACTTTCCTCGTACAATTTTTTCATTCTTTTACCCACTTCCAAAACTATTTCTTCCCATTTCCAAAATTTTCAAGATGCCAAAAGATCATGTTAGAGGGTCTAATTGGTCAAATGATGAAGATGTTGCTTTGTGCTTGGCATGGATTTCTATTAGCGAAGATGGTGCCGTCAGCACAAAAAAAAAAGAAAGAATTGTGGGATAAAATCCTTGAGAAGTTCAATTCCAACTCCAACACCAACCGAACCTACGAAGGTATTTACGATCGGTGGAAGGTTATCAACAAAGCATGCACCTTGTAGAATGGAAGCTTGGAAAGAGCCGTGGTTGGTGCCGCTAGTGGAAGGAGTCAAGAAGAAACAGTGATTGCATGTCTCCCTCATAGTTTATTTTTTTCATGTACACAATCTTATTTTGCAACTAGTTGATCTTTATGTGTTATTTCCATAGACCGAGAGAGCAATAGCGATTTACAAGACAAGGCCTCAACCCAAAAACTCCACTTTTAGGCTGTTTCATGCTTGGGACATCCTCAAGGATTGTCCAAGGTGGCGAACTAATGAGGATGAACAATGGGCAAAATTAGTTGGTCATGAAGGCTCAAGCGTTAATGTTGGCGATGATGTTGACGAATTAGTGATCTCATCTTCTATGCCAAGGCCGCCGAGACGAGATAAGCAAGAGGAAGCAAAGAAAAAAGGGGAGATGCAAGATCTGATTGGTGCCAAGCTTTGTTCCGGAGTTGAAAAAATGATTGAAGGCCGAGGGGAGACCAAGGAAGAAATGGTTTGAATGCGCTTACTCATGGAGAAACAAATGGAAAAGGAACATGCAAGAGACCGTTTAGAGCAAGAAAGGTTCGATTTTGATGTAATGAGGGAGGACCCCAACAAATACACTCCAAAGAGGAAGAAGTTCTTCCGTGAAAAGCAAGCGGAAATTATAAGAAGGAATGCCGCAATGAATGTCTTTGAGGATGATGCCCTATCTAATGTCTATATCCCAAGTCCACCACCAAGTCAAGGACTAAATCAACCAAATCCCTACGAATATTATTAGTATTAGTAATTGTTGTAACTTTTATTTAGTGTTTTAATTATCGTTATTAATCTTTATTTAGTGTTTTAATTATCGTTTGTATTAGTAATTGTTGTAAGATTGAAGCATATTATGTAGAACTATTTCAAGTTTTAAGTTTTAAATTTTACATCTTTATCTTTATAAAAAAGTAAACATGTTTAATATGAAAGAGTAACACACAAACACACATAATTTTAATACACAGAAAGACCAACACACTAGTACACTTAATTTTATTGCAAGGAATGACCAACACACTAACTATCACACTTCATTTTATTACATCAACACACTCCAACGGAAATCATGCCTGTGCTCCTTCTCGGTGCCATATATGCTCAACCAAATCCTTTCGAAGTATGTCATGGCCTTGTGGAGCTTGAACCCTATTAAGACGTCTCATGTACTCACTAAGTGTTACCCTATCCTGTCAAGTCTCGTATGTGGTAGCATCTAGATATTCAATGTCTCTTGCTAATGCTCTCGTAGATGTTGGTTGGTCATCATCCACATCTTCGTTAGAATCTTCTTCAATTTCTTTGTACTCATCTTCAACAATCATATTGTGCAAGATTATGCATGTCATCACGATTGAATGTACGTCTTCCATATTTCACATTTGTGCAGGCCCTCTAACAATGGCCCATCGAACTTGTAGGATCCCGAAGGCTCTCTTCACATATGTGTTCCATGACTTTCATGACATCCATGTGTCCCATGACATCCAAGGCTTCCATGTGTTCTATGAATTTTATATTTCATATGTGTACAAAGGGTTTTCCATGTTGTTCCATGAATTCTATGACTTTCATGGGGTAGGTTATGTGATTTTTCAATAATTATCGGAATTTAAATATTTTTAGGTTAAAATGTTCATAAAAATAAATTAGGATAATCTACATAAATTTTATTTTTTAAGAAGTTACTGAAAAAAATTAGACTAAAATAATTCTTTAATAATCTCGGCATAAAATTTTATGCTAAAACCATTAGAGGAGAAAAATTGTTTTTGGGTTAAGGCTTAAAATTTTATGGGCTAAAATTTTAAGCTTTATCCCAAATCATTGCACATGGTCTTATAAGACTTAGAGATGGGGTGTTCAATATGTCTCTATTGAGTCTGTTCTCTGCAGCACCAAACATGATACTATAAGGTATTTCTTTACTAGGATTGAAAGCTTCAGCTAGACAGGATCGAATTAGGTCAAGAGTCTTTCTTGCATACTCCGGGTTTTTTAATCGTTGAATTTTTGTTTTAAAATATAAAAATCAAGATCCAACGGTTAAAAAATCCGGAGTACTCCGTACTCCGAAGCACCCAAGAATTTTTGTTAGGGTCAATAGTAGCTCATTGAAAGATGTTCACTTTAGGATTTGGATTGGACACATTTCAGTATCATCTGAATGGGCGTCTTTACAATTTTAGGCGTCTTATAGTCCGAATAACGGTTTTTACATGTCAATATTAAGTAGTTGTTCTGCAAATTGGGTAGACTATTTTACTTTCTGATCATATGTTGCTAGGTGCTATCATTTTTAAGTAAAAACTTATGAGGGGGGGACTTGTAGCTCCAACGACAGCGAGCATTTCTTCCATACGGAAAGACTGGAGTTTGAATTCCTTGTTCTGAATTCCCTGGTAACGCAAAAAAGTGAGCTAAAACTTACAAGTATGCATGAGGAGACTCTAGGCGGCTTCATTTGGCGTTGCACATGGGATGAAGAAACTCTAGTGATAGCTCCCTCTATTTGATTTTGATTTGTCATGAAGCAATGATAAAATCATAAAAGAAAACAAGTTTGCGTGATTATTGATATCTTTCATGAAAAAAAAAAAATGAATAGAAAAGAAAGTTGAACATGCACCTAATTTTATTTGGGTTATGTGCATTTCACATCTTAAAAATTTAATTTCCGGGATTTTAAAATGGGTCAAGAAATTTCAAATTTCTCTTATTGCATTATAAGGTATTGAAATTGTATCAATTTATATCTTCGGTGTGGTTGAGTGTTTTATCATTCATTAAACTTATGACATGGTATACGTATAGAACCCGTATATGGACTGATGTGTAAACTATATTTGCATCACATTAACAAAAAATAAAAATTCATCAATTGAATGAAGGATTTTATGTTTAAACATATAAACATACATAAGGTATAAATTGATTAAATTTCAAAACATCATGTTCAATATGAGAAAAATTAGAGTATCCCTAATACCTATTT
Organism: Gillenia trifoliata; assembly: GCA_018257905.1. Taxonomy (NCBI): domain Eukaryota; kingdom Viridiplantae; phylum Streptophyta; class Magnoliopsida; order Rosales; family Rosaceae; genus Gillenia; species Gillenia trifoliata. Next base: position 24,443,914 of record CM031080.1, read on the forward strand.
AGAATATCCCTCAAACTTAAAGAGTATAAAATATAATTAATTAAATAATTAATTTTTGTTTGTATAAACATGCACGTATAGGTATTTAGCTTTTAGTAAGCACTTGAGTTGCTTTTTTTGTCTTGGGCCAAATTTTAAAGGAGCTCACCGGTGCCGTAATTGACATTACGGCCTGTAACAATCCTTCCCTGTGTAGGCTTTGTTAAGAATATGATTTTTTTTTTTTAAATGAAACAACAATGTTAAATCCACTCCAACATTGCTATCATGGAAATACATTGTTTTGAATTTATTGATAAAACAAATATTAAAGGTACAATAAGTTAGGGGAGACACGAAATCTAACCTTAACACAGTGTCGAAAAGCCAATAGAAACAACAAAACATAAAAATGGTAGAGCAAGAAAGAATGACCCATGCTCAAACCAACAATAAAACTCAAATATAAAGCACGAGAAAGGTACAACTCCTAAGAGAAGCGGAAGTTCGAAAACCCGAAAGATCATGAGCAAAAGCTGCAACTGCGCATGGAGGACAAGAATCCCACCAATGAATCCCAACATTATCTACACCAAAGTTGGCTAAACAATCTGCCACCTGATTACCTTCACGATATATATGAGAAACTCGAATCTGTATGGAAGAGAGAATGGTGCAATAGTTAGACCAGTCAACCGAAAAACACCAAGGGACTTGAATAGATCCATTGGAAAGAAAATGCATTGCCAAAGTAGAATCACACTTAATCCAAAGAGAATAGCAACCCTTCTCCGTAGCCATATTGACAACATGAATAATAGCCTTAAGCTCTGCCTCCAAAGTAGTAACAATACCAAATAATCCTGCAAAGCACCCTAGACAATGACCCAAATTGTCTCAAAAAATACCACCAAACCCAATATTGCCTAGAGAAACACGAGTCACGTCATCAGTATTAACTTTGACTTCAAACTCGCAAGGAGAAAGCCAAAGAACTTCATGAATTTTGGGAACCCTAGAAGGCCTACCATGCACTCCAAGTGCTCAGAGAATGCAAAGCTCATTGGCGGAGTTTAACGTCGAACCCAAACCCCAGGAATTTACTTCAGAAATTTGCAAGCGAATGTCACTAACCAAATAATCAATTGTGAGCATTTTTTTTTCAAAACAGACTAAATTTCTAGCCTACCAAAGGGAATAAAAATTTGGCCCAATCATGCCCCACCATAATAATTGTAGTTGAGTAACAAGACCGCACTGTAATGGATAGGAGAAAAAAGATGCGATATTAGAGAATAATGTAAAGACTTCAAATAAAGCTAAATGTCTCCACCAAACTTTCAAAATGAGCACTCAAAAAATAAATGACGAGCAGATTCAGAAGCCTGACAACATAAAAAGCACATTGACGCAAAATAGAATTCTCAGTGAAGCAATAAGTCATCAATTAAAAACTTTCCATGAAGAAACTGCCATAAGTTAATAGAGTTACGTGGACGAAAACATCGACGCCAAACCCATCTATCCCAAGTAACAACTACATGTTTACTTCGCTTAAAATTATAAGCCATAGATAAAGAAAGTACTTCATCAGAAGAAGGCAACCAAATTAATTTATCATTCATTCTTGACAAAGGAAGCTTAATTTCTGAAATTTCTGACCAGATAGCAACAAGAGTAGTAGTTAAATCAACAGGGCAACACCAATACCGGTTACGAATAAAATTAGAAACCGCTGCATACATAAGCTTACCAAGAGATTGCAGAATATCCAATCGTCTGACAACAGGATCATCAAACCAATTAGCATGCCAAAAATTAATAGAAGCACCAGTGCCCACCAACCATTTGGAGTTTTGACAAATATCCACAAACAAAGGCTGCAAACCAGACCAAATGGAAGCTTGTTTATAAGAAGAGCACAACTGACCTCTACCATTATAAAACCTTGCACGGAAAAAATTAACGGCCACTGTAGAAGTTGTTAAAAAATTCCAAAACTTCTTCAAAAGAAAAGCTTGATTAAGAGCTTGAAAATTCCTCACTCCACGACCTCCTTCCTTCAAAAGGGCACAACATTTTTTCTAAGAGACCGGGAAAAAGGCATGAGAATTTGTACTTTCGGTCCAAATAAAATTACGAGCCCAATTACGAACTTGCTGCAAAACAGTCATAGGCCAAGCATAAATGGAAAAACTGTGAGACAACATGCTAACAATCACAGAATTGATAAGATCGTTTATCCATTCAATTCTAAGTTCATCTAAAAGCAAAGCATCAAAATTAACAAAATACCTGGTTGAATCCTCCATGAGTAGAATTCGAACAAAATTTTGCAAAGAATAGAAAATAAAATGTAAAATAGAACCAAAAGACAAAATAAATAAATAAAATTAATTGATGCTTCTACCAAATAACCAAAACCTTCAAGTCCCCTGCCTCTTCTTCAAATTCCCTGCGATCAATTGCATAAAATAAGAACAAAAGCACATCACAACCCGATGAACAAAAATTAAGCCATTGATTTCGAGGCTTTACCTTTAAAAATGGTTTCAATCGTCTTAACTGTATGCCGCTCCATCCATCTCTCCTCTGTTAGGCAAGCCTAAATTGGAGCCTTTGGAGTTTTGAGGTAACTGTTGATAACTGCACGTGTACATATGATTCAAATAGAATGATAAACATGAAGAAACGAAATTGTCGTGCCTATCCCTCTTCCTCCAGTCCTTTTTTTTTGTTTTTATTTTTTTTTTCTTTTATCTCTCTCTCTCTCCTCCCATTATCTTTCCTGTTTGTTTTTGTTCCAGTCCTTCCTTCTTGTTTAGTTTTTTTTTCTTTTATCTCTCTCTCCTCCCATTATCGTCTTTGACTGTATGCCGCTCCACTCATCTCTCCTTTGTTGGGCAAGCCTGAATTGGAACCTTTGGAGTTTAAAGGTAACTGTTGATAACTGCACGTGTACATATGATTCGAATAGAGTGATAAAAAGGAAGAAAAGAAACTGTCGTGCTTATCCCTCTTCCTCCAGTCCTTTTTTTTTGTTTTTTTTCTTTTATCTCTCTCTCTCCTCCCATTATCTTTTCCCGTTTGTTTTTGTTCCAATCATTTTTCTTATTTTTGTTTTTTTTCTTTTATCTCTCTCCTTCCATTATCTTTCCCGTTTGTTTTTGTTTTTATTTTTCTTTTCTCTCTTTCTCTCTCTCCTTTCATTCTCTTTCCTGCTCATTTTCATGTTTTTACCATCTTGTCTTCATTATTTTTATTTGATTATTTTTTAATTACTTATAAACAAGGGCCAATTTTGAATTTATTTGAATGTTTAACTATAAGACATTCTGACTTAATAATATACCTAATATAGATGTTATATACATCAAATGAGCCATACAAATATATTTGGGCATGCGAGTTTTAGTTGCATGTAGTCACTGTTTATTTATGTGACATGTCCTGCCTAAAACATATATTTACACTATCGTGCCCTTGCAACAATAGCCATCATTTTATACCATTGAATTTGATATTTGTGTCAGCTTGCTCATATATAATTATGTGGTAATCAGGGATTTACTTATCAACAAATCATGATAGTCCACACTACCAGAGTAACATGAACCTTGGTGATGAGGTGATCTTTTGTCCTGACAAGTGCACCTGGTCATGTCAAAAATCAACTCATGTTGAGTGCACACTTGTGTGAGTACATACTTACAACGAGCAAAGTCACAAGCCGAGCTTCCCCGCAACGAGCATAGCCTTTAACCAAGCAACCGTCTAGCTGCAAGCACCATCTCTACCTAAGCAGCCTCGCAACGTGCACTGCCTCTAGCCGAGTATTGCCTCACGTTGAGTGTCGCCTCATGTTGAGTATCGATTATAGGCGATGACTAATCAGTTCGGTCCGCACATGGAATGCATATGAAGTCTCTAGCCAAAAGACTTTCTTGACTGAAGACTTAGGGGACTACTGTTGTACAATATTTGGGCCTCTCTAGTTAGCCTATTGACTATGTAAAAGGAGAGGGAAACCCTAGTGCTATAAAATAGATCTCTCACCCTCATTTTAGAGAGAGCTCTCATTCCTAGCCACTTTACTCTCTCAAAGGCAACAAGCCTCTATGTATATTGTAACTCTTATTTACGTAGTGAAACCAGACCTACACCAACGTGAATGCAGCCCAACTAGAGTGAACCACGTTATATTGTTGTTTTTGTGCGTTTGTATGATTTATAGTCGGATCTAAGTTGGTTCAAGATTCGTTATGATTTTATGCATCAAGAGTTTGAGAGTAGGCTACGGTGCTCGTAAGCATTGGATGCTCACACCAATCTCACCGTTAAAAGGAGGGAGGAGGGAGGAGGGAGGAGAGAGGGGAGGGGAAGGAGGGTGAGATCGGTGTGAGCATCCAATGCTTGCGAATACTGTAGTCAGTCCCAACAGTTTGACACCGTTTGTGGAAATCGATACGAAAATCTATGTTGGTTCTCGCTCTCATTTTTCTCTCACCACCGTGAAACTCTCACACCTCTTCAAAGGCTAGGCGAAACCCTCACCGCTCGATGCCTGAAACCGATCACGCAGTCAAAGATTTCTCCAGATCTATCATCTCTCATTGACGGCGTTCTACGCATCTCCTCGTGACACCACCACTACCAGTCGAACCGGGGGACTCGAATCTATCTACCTCAGAGCGAGGCCAGCGCATGGGCACGCGGCCCCATTGCCGGAGAATGCACTGGTACACGTGGTCGAGGCTTCTTGAAGAAGAAGATAAGAATCCTCTCTTATCCAATTACAGCTCATTATTAATTTAATATTCTTTTTATATTTTATGATTTTGTCACATGAATTTTAATATGCCATGCCACAGCAGCCACACGTTAAATGGCGTCTGCATTAACTATGTGAAGTCGCATTATTTTGATATATGAATTATGTGTGCACCTATGTATGCATAAGAACATATATTCCTCAATTACGCTAGTGCCACATCAGCCCATAACTTATTGATTAATATTTGTTATTTATGTCACTAAGCTATTAGTTTATTACATATGGTTTTGCTGACATAACTCGTATTCACGCCAATATGGCAACATGTTAGTTGGCATATGTTACAGTACCATCCTAGTGCTACATTAGCCTACGATTTATTGATCAATATTTGTCATTTATGTCCATGCTCATACATATTATTGATAATTAGGGGAAATTTGTGGTAGTCCACACTACCGAGTGACATGAACTATGGTGACAAGGTGATCTCTTGTTTGATCGGACTTTCATTGGCCCCGACAAACAGATCCGGTCACGTCGAGAATCAACTCATATTGAGCGCACACTCACGTGAGCACATAATTGCAATGAGTAAAGCCACTAGCCAAGCCACCTCACAACGAGCATAGCCTCTAGCTGAGCAATTGCCTCACCGTGAGCACCACCTCCAGTCGAGCAGCCTCACAACGTGCACTGCATGTTGTCGAGTATTACCTCACGTTGAGTACTGCCTTATGTTGAGTACCGATTCTGGACGATGACTGGTCAGTTCAGCTCACAGAGGGACTGCATTTGAACTCTCCAGCCAAAAGACGCTTGATTGAAGACTTGGGGAACTCTTGTTGTACCATATATTGGGCCTCACCATTTGGGCCTCACTACTTAGCCCATTGACTATGTAAAAGGGGAGGGAAACTTTAGTGCTATAAAAGGGATCCCTCACCCTCGTTTTATGAAGAGCCTCTCATAGGAGGAAACCCTGTCCTCTCTACTTGCTCTCAATGGCAACAACCCTCCATGTATGTAACTCACATTTTACATAGTGAACCAGATCTACACCAACGTGGGGATATGTCACACCCCGACCTAGGATAATATTTTTTTTTTTCTGAGCTGAGGCATGAATCACAACCCAATTATAGAATTAGGAACTTTTATAATCAAGATGAGATAAAATTAAATAAATAAAATAAAATGAAATCAGAGCATTTCTTAAACATTAAAATTCTAGAGCCGAAGTCTAGTGATACTAATAACTTACATAAGAATTTACTACTCACAAACTAAACACCAATGGTTCTTTATTCTTTAATCTAGAACCTAATTATTACATATGAAAACTGTAACAATAACTTCTAGTTTCCAATTGTTGTACCAAGACCTTAGGTTTCCGGTTCAATACTTGCAAGATCTATAAAGGGGTGAGTGAAACCACATCTCAGTAGGGACATAAACCTCATCAAGAATAATTGATCAAACTAAACAAAGTGACACATAATCATACATTTCAGTCATGAAAAATTAGAAACATTAATTCCATGATGATGCATGAATACTCCCTCATTCCCACCTCTATTCTAGTTAATCTATACTCCAAAACACAGAAGCCTAACACAACCCATAGCATGCTTTGGCCTCGAGTGTCTTGTTATATGAATTAACACCCATGATACACATCCGTTCACTTTCCATAGTTTGTTCAAATCACAATATCCATCTCTCGATCGCCAAGTCGTCCCTCGCATAAAGATCGTCTTTACCGCCGATCAATTATGCTTACCGAAAACCCTGGTCCCTAGGAGAGTTGGATCCAATCTTTCCAATACATCAAACCATTTCAATTCATCACAACACAAACCCATGTAACCCACACGACTTATGTCTCCCATCATTGCACCTTACATATGCGTGCCATAGTCATTTGACCAATAAGAATAATATCAACAATAATTCCATATAATCCCAATTGTACTATATCAAAGAAGAGTAACTGGCCAAATCAATCATTCTAATTATCCAGACAAACATCAACATATCAATTCTCACATATTAGCAAGCACAAGTTATAGTTCACAAACATTAATAAGACCAAACATTCAATCATTATAGAGGCCCCCAAGAACCCCCTACCTTGATTCCAGCTATAGCGTAGTTTCGCGTTACTTTCGTACTAGTCAAAACATCAATCCAGCTCATACATCCCTGAATAATAAGTATAAACCATTACTACAACATTCGAGAGTCCTAGTCCTAAAATAATGATCCTAAAGAAGGTATTGTTCATTTCCTATACTAAAATTCATGTGCAGCTAATTGAGTGAATGATTTAGTGTTAGATGTAGTACTAACCATAACATATATATTAATACTGCACATACTGAAAACCCCAATACAATCACAACTTAAACATGCCAATGAGTTGTAATAGTAATTTGTATTAGTGAGTTTTTATAAAAGCTAGAAAAAGAACATTTGATGAGTAAAATCAACTCAACCTCTTGTATAATCGAAATATATTATGTCAATCACTTCCCAAAACTATATTTAAAATATAATAGTAACTGATTATCAAAATATATATGCATTAGATATAGACAATCTAGACTTATATAAAAAAGCTGCAGACAATCATTTATATACAAGTCATACATCAAAACCAGATAACACCACAAGGAACTTTGATGCAAATTTGTATTTGAAGTTAACCAATCAAACAAGTGAAGCTAAAATAAATTTAAGAAATTGGAAATTATGCACAAACAGAGAAAAGGAAGCAACAGAGGTTTGATCATCAACTAAGAATTAATAATAATGAAAACCATGGTCATATTATTAGACGATAATATTAGATGCTAAAGAAAGGAGCTGGACTGAACTTGGACCAATTGATTCCTATTAATCGAATTGAAAGTGTGGGCATACTGTTTCAAAAATATCTGGACCAATATATCTCAGCTTATATCAAAATTAAACATAAAGTTAATTAGAAATACAAGGGAAAATAACAAGAACTTGTCAAATAAACTAAAAGCTTTCATATACATGAATGATAGCAAGTCAATAGGTTAGAATCATGTGTATCTGTATTCCTTTTCAACACAACAGTACACAAATACGTGACCAAACCAATTTAGATTACGAATCATGAAAATAATGGAATCCGAATCAATTTAAGCAATCTAAAAACGAAAATCAGAAAAACAGATGAGAGGTGACGAACAGTATCTGTTCGTACTTGATTTTCTGAAGCTGTATTGATCGGATTGACTTGAATTTTGGGTATGTTATAGTACTCAAACAGATGAACAACTTTCTTGAAGAACACTTTTGGATTTGAGCTACAGAAGATGGAGTTTGGTGCACTGAACAGGTCTGACGAGTTTTGGCTGTTTGAAAATAAAGAAGATGAAACGAAGAACATGATCAACATATATCAGGAGACCAAAGGGTTTGGCTGTTAGATACAGATGAAATAGAAATAGCCAGCGGAAACTTTAAGGAAACGTCAATGATAGCAATTTTACCACACTCAAATTTTAGGCAAAAATCACTTAAAAATACTTGCAAGAGTACAAGGTTATTGTAGTATAGCAACTCAAGCAAGGTCGTTTCCACAGAGACTGATATAAATAACTTGTATTTAGAACGGATTTTTAATTAATTATTTAATACAAAAAGATAGAAATTTGTGATTATGAATTTAAAATAACAAAATAAATAAAATTAAATGAAAATTTGCAGGAATTTGAATAATTAAAAATAAAGGTCGTCAACAAGTCTCAAAAATCAAAGATAAGAAATCCTAGAGTTCAGCCATCACCAATAACAATCCTATATAGTTCTACTAATTACTTATGAATTACACATGCGCTTTGAATGTTAGGTTTTCCTATCGCATATTCTACTAGTGATATTCTAGCTAGAACGTATATCTAACATGCAACCCGTCTGTGGTATTCAGATCAAATATGAACATGCAAGACTCATTAAGTTTTGTGAAAACCTTTTGAAAAACCATGCAACCCTTAAGAGCGTGATATTCGCCTTAAGTGAACTTACAATTATCAATCACAAGAAACCCTAGCCAATTTAAGGGTGATATTCCAACATAAATTGCATCCAATTACTTGTCTACACATCCTAATGGTGATCAAGCATTAAGATAAATAGATAGTTTAAACCGGTGATTGACAATTCAAAGTAGCATGCATAATATCATAAGCAATTGAAAAGAAACTACATATTCATGTTAAAGGCTCAAGGCCTCACCCTATAAAGAGAATTAGTTACGCATAATCATAATTGAAATCATAAAATAAATTGATAAAAGTTTAGAAAACACCATTGTAGAAAAGTTGAGCCGAGTTCTCTACAGTTTTATCTCCAAATTCGTTCTCCTTCTAAACCCTAGAAAACTCAACTGTCTATAATACTAGAAAAACCAAATCCTACTTAAAATGGGCTTCCCCAAAAATCAGGAAACAGAAATAAAAATAAATTAAATTACAGAATCCTTTCCTAACAAGGACTTGGACTGCTGCAGAAAATCCTTCTTTTGATCGACCAAATCAGCTCCGATTTAGGCCCATAATATATCGTTGGAAAGCTAAAAACGTCCTCTACAACTTTGTAGAAGAAACCTTGGCCCAAAAACGTCATCTTGGATAAGTTATCCGCCAAATAAGTCCGAAACGCGAATCTGCCCCAATTATGCAATCCATCTTCAATTATTCTTCACGATCAAACGGCATAGAATTAAGGCTCGAAACTTTGACATACTCTTCTTAGCTCCAAAACTCCACAATTTGTCCATTTAATGCGCAAAGCCGATTCAATCCATCCTATAACAAAAATATATAAAGAAGTATCAAAATTCTCTCAAAAACAAACATAAAAACTAAATTGGAATACCATAAAATATAATATAATATCGACTAATCAGTCAATATTTCAAAGCAGGAGCTGTCGACATGAGGAAGAAATCCCTACTCTATCTAATTCAAATGAATGAGAAGTTGACAGCAACCTAGATGTGCTGGAATTTAATTAGAAGTGTCATACTTTCAAGAAGATAAGAACTTGGAAGATGTATCAGAAGCTTGTGTCGGTCATGATGGTCAAAACAGTTGGGCTAAAACTATTGGAATGGAATTGGGCTATAATTCACATTGTTGGCCTAAAAATAAAAATGGGCTGACTTGTGTAATCCATAGAGTATGGATATTAAATAAAATAGTTTAATAAGTTACCACCTAAAAAATATATAAATATATAGCTCAAACAAATTAATCACAATACTAAAATTATAATTACCATTTATATATATTTCTAAAATATAGGTCCTCACAACATAGCCCAACTCGAGTGAACCACGATATATTGTTGTGTTCTTGTGTGTTTGTATGATTTACGGTCGGATCAATGTTGGTCCAAGATTCTACTGATTTTGTGCATTAACAGTAAAGTAATACTTTACACAAATCAATACAAGAAGTCATGTTTCTACATATGGTCTTTGGTTAGGCGGTCTTGGTGTTGATGTTTAAATCGAATATGGTTAAACCGTCACATCAAACTGTTTGTCCTAGACTTTTTCTTTGCTTCTCACATGTCCTTGTAATGGTTATGGAGGACTTTTGTAATTCCTCATATCTAACATTTTGTGAACAATTCCTTAATAACTTGACTTCAATCTCTTGGAATTTGGAAATTCCTCACCCCAAACATAGCCTACATGTTTTGCACTGAGGAGGTGGAGCTATCTGGCTTAGGTAGATTAATGCTTTTCATCGTCTTGTAATTGGTGTTTTCGAGTTTGATTTCTTCTATTAACGCCCTGAGTTGAGCTAGTGGCCCACTACTAATCACACCGACAATGTCCTAACTTTACTACATGCACAACTCGACATTGTTGGTCTCAAAATCGGTCTCGGTCACATGGCGGTTGGGGCCGAGGATTTTGGAATCTCTTGGTTCCTTCTTGATTTGTGCTGGTGTGCCAAATCATGGCCTACGGCCGAGCGAGTAAAAGGAAGTTGGTGATTTTAGTTGCGCTTTGATTTGACTTCTTTCAAATGAGATTGTGGACCGAGAAAGGAACTCGTCTCGGTCATAGGTTTTTCATGCCTTGGGTGCAAGGACTTTTGAATAAGCGTGAAATGGGCAGGGTTTTGTGAAAGTGAAGTGAAATGGATTTTATGGTTGATGAGGGCGGTATGGTTGATGTATATATGGATGACGAATCGCATCAACCCAAACGAAATAGCCGAATGGATCGAATTGATAAGTAATTACATTACAATACTCCTCTTGCGATAAAAAAAAAATCGTTGAAAATTAAAATTACACTAAGTGCGAGAAATTTAAATTTACGCTAAGTACAAGAAGAATAATTTGTTCGCTAAGTGCAGGAAAATTCAAAATTACACTATGTGCGAGAAAATTAATTTGCTGGAATTGAAAACTAATTTGAAATATAAATATTACTCTAATTGCTACATTTTGAATATAAAAATACGATAAAAGCACGCGGGGTGCAGACAAACTAAAAGGATAAATTGAATGTGTTGGTCAAGGATCTTGAACAATGACCTAGAGGATCTTATTTATATTAGTTGAGAACATCTATTCTTAATGAATGCCTATTGATTGTTTCCCGAGCCTTGATTTCTTTCCGTTACAAAATACAAAATATATGTCACTCAATGACAAATATGATGTCTTTGTCTTCAATTTTGCAATTAATTTCCTCCTTAAATGTCATGGTTAGTGATTATGATTCAATTCAAGATGATAATTATGCTATGTAGAAGGTGCCAAATATAGATATAAACATTGCCCTCCCATTCTCATGAGCCTCAACGTCAAATCCGAGCGGTTACGAGAATAAAATCGCCTTCCTTTGAGCAACCTCCCCCACAAAATTGCAAGACCACTAAAAATTTCCTCTTTACCACGAGTGGAAGGCCGGTCAATTGATCACCAGCCGCCGTTGGTTTGAGTTTACCAACACATTGGCAAATATACAGGTGATGCTAGGAGGAAGAGCATCAAAACCAAATATTCACATATACATAATAATATATATTTTTTAATCTCTATCCCTGGGCCAAAAATTAAAACACAAGGCAATCCTGCAGTTTCGGCCGAGATATTTGACAATAAACCAATCCAAAACATTAAATTTAAGGAACTAATCTCCTTTTGGCCGAGAAACATTTCAGATATTCAGTCTGCTTTGTGTAATCTGCTAGTCGTCCCTCTTATTGAGGCTTATTAATGAGCATTCCTATTGAACCTTTATCAACAACTCGGGGCCATTTTGACTGAGATATTTCAATAGCCGTTTATCGAGATGTTACAATTTATTCCTTGAATTATAAGTTTCTTCAGCCTCTATGAAAACCGAATTTTCATGCTGCTCGACAAAGAACGATATAGTGTCGGGTCCTATCGAACGTGCAAAAAGATGTTGGTCTCAAAATCGGTCTCGGTCACATGGCGGTCGGGCCGAGGATTTCGGAATCTCTTGGTTCTTCTTGATTTGTGCAGGCGTGCCAACTCACGGTCTAAGGCCGAGCGAGTAAAGAGAAGTTGGTGATTTTAATTGCGCTTTGATTTGACTTCTTTCAAATGTGATTGTGGACTGAGGAAGGAACCCGTCTCAGTCATAGGTTCTCTATGCCTTGGGTGCGAGGACTTTTGAATAAGTCTAAATGGACATGGTTTTGTGAAAGTGAAGTGAAATTAATGGATTTTATGGTTGATGTGTATATGGATGACGAATCGCATTAACCCAAACGAACTAGTCGAATTGATCGAATTGATAAGTAATTGCGTTACAACATTCCTATTGTGATAAAACAAATTGTGAGAAAATTAATATTATGTTAAGTGCGTGAAATTTAAATTTACGCTATGTACAAGAATAATAATTTTTACGTTAAGTGAGGAAAATTTTTGTTTTGAATTGAAAACTAATTTGAAATATAAGCATTACTCTAATTTCTACATTTTGAATAGAAAAATAAGATAAAAACATGTGGGGTGAAGAGAGATAAGTTGAATGTGTTGGTTGAGGACCTCTAACAATGACTGAGAGTATCCTATTTATACAAGTTGAGAGTGTCCATTCTCAATAAATGCCCCTTGATTGCCTCCGAAGCATTGATTTCTTTCCATTACAAAATTCAAAATATGTCACTCAATGGCAAATATGATGTCTTTGTCTTCAATTTTGCAATTAATTTCCTCCTTAAATGTCATGGTTAGCGATTATGATTCAATTCAAGATGATAATCATGCTATGTAGAAGGTACCAAATATAGGTATAAACAGACAGATGTTGAGTTTTATCACAAAAGACCTCCATTATATTAGAAGTTGGATTTTATCACAAAAGACATCGATCGATGATATTAAAAGTGAACCTCTCACTCATAAGTTGTATATTATTTTAATATTTTTCCTATGTAAGACTCTATTCTCCTACAAGGACCACATAATACAACATTCTCCAACTATTCAAATGACTGAAAAATTTGGATGCTGATTGTGGCATACAGCGGCCGAAATAATTTTTTTCATTGGTTTTTTTTTTTTGTTCTTCAAACCCTTTTTCATTTTCAGTTAACGAAAACATCATACATAATTGAACACGAGCGTGTATGATTATCATTTCTGGTGACCTTTTCTTGTTGTTTTGTGGACTTTTGATTCGTTGAAAGTCTTGAGAGCTCTGATGTAAGCGAGTATGTCACTCACAAGATTCCTAAAATTATGTGAGGATCAAGACTCATGTACGGCTGCAGTCTTCCTTGGTTGACCATGCACCTCAGCTGGTTGAAATGAGGGTGTGATGTTTTTACTTCAATGTATAGAATCATGCTAAAATACAAGGGAGACGTAGTTGATATACGTAACTTTGCGTTTTATAACAATAGTGATTTGTTAACTATATGACGGGATATGCTACAGTATTTTATGCTTATACAAATTTAATCATTAACTTTTAAATGAATCTAATCATTAAATAGTTAGATTAGTGTAAGCATCGAATGCTTGTAAGTATTTTAGTCGGATCCCACTATGATTGTATATATGTTTTTTTTTATCTTTTAAAAAACTTATTTTAATTAAGTAGAGGAAAGATGATTTGAAACAACTACATTCACCGGCGGATCCACAGTGTGTCAACAAGGGTCAGCTGACCCCTTGAACTTATAAAATCCTCCCTTGAAGGCTTGGTATTAACCCCTTGTACTTGTGAAGTTCCTTTGAAGGTTGCCCTGTACATGCTCGATGAAATGTCACAATGAGGCTGCCTGTATCTAGGTGTTGTCTTTGCCTGTGCGCGCGCAAGGCTTGTGCAACTGTGTTGCACCTCAATCTGTGCGCATGATTCCATCTCCCTTTTCTTGACATTTAAAAGAGGAAATGCTTAGCCAATCACACATACTTTGCTCAACTTACTTGAAATCCTAAGCTCATGAATACTTATGTTTTTGAAAACTTATTAAAAAATATTTATTTGAATCTAATCCACATAGTACAAAACTACAATTCCTTGATGCAAGTTTGCCAATGTGTAACATCCCGTAAAAAGTTTGTTATAAAAATAATTTCTGTGGAATATTCTCTACACGTGCGTGTTTATTTTGTACACGTGAGCGTGTAAGTTTACTGTTTTGGTGGGTGCACAATACCCCCAAAACCCAATTTTTCCTTATTCTTTCTTTCCCTTCCTTCTTCCCCGTCACTTTCTTTTCCCCAGAATTTTTGACTTTTTTCTCCCTTTTCTCTCCGTGGGTGCACAGTGCACACCGACGGAAACCCGTCGAATCGAAGCGAACGAAAATCACCACCTCCTTCGTCTCGACGCCGTGGACTCAACGGTGCAAACCGTTCGTCCAAACTCTCACCCGTTTGACGGGAAACGCAACCAGAAGAACCGGACCTTCTCGGCCATTTTCCGGCCAATCTAGGCCGAGGTGAGGTTTCTAACTACCACCATTGTGTTCCTCTCGGTGAGTAGATGAATTTTCATAGGTCGTTTGCCTGATTTGGTTGAGTTTTGATGTAGATCGAATTTGCTACAGTGAACCGCAACCTTCGAGGCAATTTCAGGCCATTTCCCGAGCTTGTACGACCAATCCAAAGGTACATCGTGATTCTACTCTTCTCCAGCTTCATTTTGATACATGGCACGTAATTTTTGGACTTGAAATGAAGAAGATACGGAGTTTTAAAAATTACCCAGAAACCGGCCAAAATTCCGGCGACGGCGACGGCGGCCGGCGGCGGCCGGCGGCGGCCAGCGGTGTCACATCCCGATCCCGGACGAGCCAGGTGTCGGAAGGTGATGGCCGACACGCGTTAGCGTGACGAAAGCCAAAAAGAAAGTTGAAGGATGAAATAAAGAATAATGAATATTTAATTGAATAAGATCAGAGTGCGGAAAACAAGTTTAATACAGCCGTAGAGGAAATCCTACATTGTCATACCACCGCGCCAACGACGTCGCAAGCTCCCAGCCAACTAACCTGGAGGGGCGCAAAACATAAAACGGTGAGTGGGTCAAAAAGCAAAGTTTGATAAAACCGTTGTTTTCAAAAGTTTAGTAACCCCTCGTTTGAAAACAAGTATAATTTGAGAAAATACGTCATACCCGTAGGCATGAACCTCAAAATACTGTCGTGAAAACATGCGGGTACTCCCTGCTAATACTTTACTGACATTTGCTCACCCATATGTAAACACACAAGTCCACGTGGCTAAACCACAATGAACAGACTAGGTATACAAGTAAAACGCTGAGTACTACAATGACGCGAGTCTAGCGCTAAGCGCTGGTGCACAAAGTGCAGTCACACAAGTCCGAGTTGCCTAGTGCAACCTAAGACAGGCTAGTACCTACAATGGATCCAAAGCTGCGTAGCGGTACTGGTAGTGACTACTCCAAACGTCAAGGCTAGTCCTGGCCACAAGACTGAGTACTAATACCTGGGGTGTATACATCTACTGATGAGCAACATTATGAAAACATGCATGGCAATATAGTACGAGTGTTCTACCTCCAACACACGTAATGAATATGCAACTACGCTAACAGTTAAAGAAAGCGTTGAAAAACCATACGTATATATATACATGTATCAAACAAAGACCCACTCACTCACCTGTAGGTAGCCGGGTCGAAGTACCCCGTCCTGGTTAGCCCCGGTAGTCCTCTGGATAGGCCCCACCTATATGAGAAATCACCGGTACAATGATTAACTCAAAAAGGTAACGAATTAACGAATTAATTACACCTATCCCTTGCTTTCTCAATTTGGAGGTCCAAAACACCTCAAAAATCAACATGCATACTACCCCGAGGTAGTACACGTCGTCACGAGTCGACACGTGAAAACAGATTCGAAAAAGGACCCTCCACGCGCCCTCACGCGCGGCTTGAAGTTCGGGAGCTCGGCTCCACGCGCGGCTCCACGCGCGAGCCGGTCAACTGAGCCGTGAGCCGGTCAACGCGACTCGGCTCAAGCCGGTCAACACGGCTCGGCTCAAGCCATCAACGCGGCACGGCTCAAGCCGGTTTAAGCTGATGACGTCAGCAAATCCGGTCTGAACCGGTCTGCTGACGTCAGCATGGCCGGTCCAACCCGGTCCGATGACGTCAGCGCCGGTCATCCCTGCCAGGATTCCGGTCGCCGGCGCCGCCGCCGGCCGCCGTGCCGGCCGCCGTCGCCGTCGCCGGAATCTGGGAAATTTTGCCGGTTTCTGGGTAAAACTTCAGAGCTTCATAACTTCTTCGTTTTAAGTCCAAATTGGACGATTCAAGTACCAAAATGAAGCTAGAGATGAGAAGAACAAGATTGTACCATTTTGGGGACCAAAAACTGGCCAGAAGTGGCCTGAAAATGAGGAAGAAATTCCGGCCAAAATGGTGCTCCTCCGTTCTCGATGTCAATTCGACTTCCAGGCCTTGGGTTGGGTTCCCAAGGTCTCCAGAGATGATTTGGGGATGGTCCTAAGCCTCCACGAGTTCCAGAAGGTCCAGTTTGAAGGGGAAGAGTGCCACGGGGTGGCTTGAGTAATTTTCCTGGTTTTGGGTTCCTTGGTTTGTCCAGGTTTCTGGACACCCACGAGGTTGAAGAAATACAGGTGAGGATCAACATGTTTTTGGGTTTGATTTGGTGCAGGTTGGTGATGACAAAATGGCCAAGATTGGCCACGGCTTGCAGGAAGAAAAGGCAGAAAACAAAGAGAAGAAGAAGGGAGGAGGGGCTCGGCCACAAAGAGCCAAAGCCAGACAAAATCCCAGGTTTCCAGGGATTGGTCACATGGCCTGCAGCCAATTGGGCCCCAGCCCAAACAAAACAAAACAGGCCCAAAATGAAATACGGAAAACGTCGAAATTCAACGCCCGAAAAATATTCGTTCGGAGTCCGAACGACGTACGGCTCGCGTCTACGAATTCGTATCGACGAGCACGTCAAGAAAACACAAGTGGATGCGTCGTACGAGTTACGACGCAAAAGTCAACCGAAAAGTCAACCCAGGGGCAAAAATGTCATTTCCCACTTCCGGGAATAAAATAATTTAAATTTTGTACGGGATGTTACAAGCGGCGGCGCCGGCGACCGGAAAAAGACCAGAGGACCGGCGCTGACGTCAGCAAACCGGTTCAGACCGGCCTTGATGACGTCATCGGCTTAAACCGGCTTGAGCCGAGCCGCGTTGACGGCTTGAGCCGAGCCGCGTTGACAGCTTGAGCCGAGCCGCGTTGACAGCTTGAGCCGAGCCGTGTTGACCGGCTTGAGCCGAGCCGAGTTGACCGGCTCGCCGACTCAGTTGACCAGCTCGCGCGTGAGCCGCGCGTGGAGCTGCGCGTGGAGCCGTAGGCTCCGACCTTCAAGCCGCGCGTGAGGGCGCGTGGAGGGTCCTTTTTCGAATCTGTTTTCACGGGTCGACTCGTGACGACGTGTACTACCTCGGGGTAGTATGCATTTTAATTTTTGAGGTGTTTTGAACCTCCTGGTTGAGCAAACAAGGGATAGGTGTAATTAATTAGTTATTTAGTAACCTTTATGAGTTTAATCATTATTACAGTGATATCTCATATAGGTGAGACCTATCCAGAGGACTACCGGGGCTACCCAGGACCGAGGGGCTACGACCCGGCTACCTACAGGTGAGTGAGTGGGTCTTTGTTTTGATAAATGTATATACGTATGGTTTTCAATGCTTTCTTCAAACTGTTAGCATAATTCATCTCATATACGATTGTTGGAGGTAGAACATTCGTTTTATATTGCCATACATGTATTATACTGTTGCTCATCATTAGATGTATACACCCCAGGTATTAGTACTCAGTCTTGTGGCCAGGACTAGCCTTGACGTTTGGAGTAGTCACTATCAGTACCGTTACGCAGCTTTGGATCCATTGTAGGTACTAGCCTGTCTTAGGTTGCACTAGGCAACTCAGACTTGTGTGACTGCACTTTGTGCACTAGCGCTTAGCGTTAGACTCGCGTCATTGTAGTACTTAGCGTATTACCTTATACCTAGCTTGTTCCTTGTGGGATTTAGCCCCTTGGGCATGTGTGTTTACATATGGGTGAGCATGTCAGTACATTATTATCGGGGAGTACCCGAATGTTTTCATGATAGTATTTTGAGGTTCATGCCTACGGGTATGACGTATTTTCTCAATTATACATGTTTTCCAGTGAGGGGTTAGTAAACTCTTGAAAACAACGGTTTTATCAAACTTTGCTTTTTGACCCACTCACCGTTTTATGTTTTGCGCCCCTCCAGGACCTAGTGACGGTTCAGTTCAGGGTGATTCGAGGGCTCTCTTCGGCGGTGGTCGACGGTTCTGACATATCTTCGAACTATGTAGGATTCACTCCTACTTGTAGTTAACTTTTAATTATCCATCCTCACGGGGATGTGAATGTTTTTATATTCCTGCACTATTTACTTAGCTCTGACTGTTATGCATCCTGTATATTGGGTTTTTAACCCTCACCACACTTCTACTTCCGCACTTAACTCTTAATATTCCTACTTTTCACCATTTCTTGCATAATTGGCTTTCGTCACATTACACGTGTCGGCCAGCACTTCCCGACACCTGGCGTGTCCGGGATCGGGATGTGTCACAATGAGTCTGATTTTATTTTCTTTCTGAAACAATAGTAATTTTCAACTATATTATAAACAACTTGAAGAATTAAATATCACTTTGATCAGTTATATATTTAGACAGAAGTTTTGCTTCTATTGTTAATGAAATTATAATTCAACGTTATTAGAATACAAAACATTATTTTGAAAAATTGTTGATTGTAATGTTGTTTCTCACATGAATCATGAATAGCAGTACTATCGTTTAATTTTGAGGGTATTTTTTGTCTAAAAAAAGTTGACGACCTTTTACACCTTGACCCCCCAATGAAAAAGTTCTGGATCCGCCACTGACTACATTAACTTAGAGTAAGGGCATCACCAATAATCTTTCTAAATGAGCTACTAACTATAATTTAAGGAGGATTTCAAAAAATAAAAAATAAAAACTCCAATCATGTTCCTTGTCCACCTCCTAAATATAGGGAGGGAGAAATGAGATCCTAGTGGTTCTTTATAATTAATGCTAATTGTTTTAATATTATTTTAAATAAATAATTGATTCTTATTGGTTAATTATTGACTCATAGTCATTATCACTCTCTAAAGTAGGAATGGTTGGAGTACAACTTTTCTAGCGAGCTCTTAAAATAATTTTTTGATAATTTTAGCTAAACCTTTACTATAAAATAGAGAACATAATTGGAGATACTCTAATATATATGTACCCATATATTTTTAGAAAATGTGTACACTATACATCTTTTTTAATCAAATTTACTGTAAGCATATTATACATATACGTATACACACTTTTGTAGGATATATGTAAACCTCATGTATTAAACATGTTGGAAAATAATTTGCAGGAGCTCCAATCATACTCCTTATCCACCTCCTAAGATAGAGATGTATCTAGGAGCTCCTAAATATAGGGAGGAAGAAAAAAGCTCATATGGCTCTCTATATATTAATGCTAACTGTTTTAATATTATTTTAAATAAAAAGGTAATTTCTATTGGCTAATTATTGATTCATAGTCATTATGACTTTCTAAAGTAGAGAGTATGGTTAGAGTATAACTTTTTTTTGAGAGCTCCTAAAATAACTTTTTTGTTGTAGATAATATAAACATGTGTTAAATGTGATTGTGTAAATCCTAGGTAGATATGGATTGGAATATTCTGTTATCCAAAAGATTACATTCCTATTGTAATTGTACTTCTTTCACTATAAATAAAGGCACTTGGCATGATGAATAATGTACTACAATACAACATAATTCGTCAAGCCTTTCTCTATTCTCTCTCTTTTTTCTTGCCGCACCCTTCTCCTAGAAAATAGGCCACAACACGTTATCAGCACGCTCTTTCCGCTGTGCTCAAGAGAATTATACCGAAGTTTTGGCCATCTTCAATAATGGGGAGTATTAATTTCAATAGTTTTTTCTTTGATTTATTTATTTTATTGAATTAATATACTTGTTATTGATTCAATTTTTTCCCCTGTTATTTTGAATGAGATTCAACGCATTGACGATGGAAATCCGGTGTTGAAGGCAATTCTGCAAACAAATTGTTCAACCATCATCATCAACAATCCAGGTTCTTCTAAAACACAGTCTTGATTGTCGATATTTTGT
The DNA here is from genome assembly GCA_018257905.1 of Gillenia trifoliata. NCBI lineage: Eukaryota > Viridiplantae > Streptophyta > Magnoliopsida > Rosales > Rosaceae > Gillenia > Gillenia trifoliata. The sequence continues at coordinate 24,464,442 of CM031080.1, forward strand.
CAGACCTGATTGCATGAACCTTCACAATGATGCATAACCCAATTTTCTACGTTTAAAGAATTATTGATCTTCTGCAAATATTGTGTTAGCATCTACATTTAATATATCTGTCATATATTAAGTGAATTGATGATCGTGTGAATGAAGGAAAAATTAAGGGATTTTTTTTTTTCGCTTTTCTGCAAAAAACAAAAAATTTTGTTTTTCTGAAAAAAAACAAATATTCTTTACTGAAAAAAAAAATTCATTTTTTTGAAAAATAAAGAAAAAAACAAAAAAAAACCCTAATCAGAGTCGAGCCGACCCTACTGGCTCCAGCCGAGCCTAATGCCAGTTCCAGCCGAGCCCAACGCAAGCCCAGTCCATGCTTTGGGCCTGTCTTTTTTCCTCGGCCCGCTGCACCACTTGGCCCATCTGCTGGGCCAGCCCGCCTCCCTCCCCAGCCTGCTACTGGGCCCAGGGCCCCTACAGCCCGTTTCCTTCTCTCCTCAGCCTTCATGGGCTAGGGCCTTCTTGCAGCCCGTTTCACACATCCCAACCCTGCTGGGTTTTTAGGCTTTTTCAGCCCAATTTTTTTCTCTGCTGGCCAGCAGCGCAGCCTCTGTTGGTTGGGCCTGCAGCTCCAACCACGACCCACCAAAAATTATTTGGGTCATATTTTCACACCCCGTAGGCCCTATACACCTACATTTCATTACGTGTTCACAATATATATGTTAAATTTTATTTTTTTGTTCTATATATATTGCATTTGTTCGCAGGTATACATGAACTTGAAGTCATAAATTCGAATCCGAAGTTTTGAATAAGTGCCATGAAACCCGAAGTTTTCTTAAAAATTAAATACCCATGAAACCCGTAGTTTTCATGAAAATTTAAACCAAACCATGTTTTAGAACCCGAATGTTCTAACTTTTATGATTATGGAGAATTTATTTCCCATAAGCACCAACCACAATCTTGTTCCTTCCATCCAATGGATTTTCGAACCGTAATAAGTCTGACTTCACTAACATGGAAGTTTCTGGAAGAAACTAATTTATGTGGGCACAAAATTGTGAAGCTCCACTTGACTACTGAGAAGTTGAGAAACAATGAAGCCAACAATGACGTGGATCGAGCTAAATAAGCCTCCGTCATGATCTTCATTCGAAGACTTATGCTTGAAGCATTGTAAATGGAAGTACCTCAATGACGAGGATTCCAAGGCTCTTTGACTCACTCTACGGATCGTTCTAATCATGCAAAGATGATTTTGCCCGAAGCAAGACACACCTTGCCCAAAGCAAGACACACAAGACATACTTTGTTGAAAGCAAGACATACCTTGCCCGAAGCAAGACATATCTTGCCTGACACAAGGCATGATTGAACTCCATCCGTGAATAGGTACAATTCTGAAGTTTATAGAATCCAATTGAATTTTGACTGGAGAAGATTTTCTTGTCCTTCCATGCCTCTAAAATGCTCCTAAAGAAGCACTGTAAAGAGTGGAGGTTCACTAAGTTCTCAGATCTGATTACTACCACATTGCTCATTGAAAAGCACAACAGTGAAAGCGGCACCCCAGTGATTCGGCTGGAAGGTACCGAACGGTGTGATCGAGCTTTAGCTGGAGCCTATCGAATGGTATAGACTCTGTGTTACAACCCGTCCCAAAATTTTTGTGAAATGACCAATTTACCCCTAAAGTCAAAGTTGACTTTTGTTGACTTTTTCGGGACGACTTGTGAAAATTATTTTCTTTACATATTCTCGATGTACTCGTCGATACGAACACGTGGACGCAAGCGGAACTCAATTCGGAGTTCAAACGAACGTTTTACGAAGCTTTAAAGTGTAGGGGCATTTTGGTAATTTGCCACCCCGTGTATGGGAATTAGGGTTTTTGGCTGACTGCACAGCAGCCAGCCCACCCCATCATTCTGCACGTCTCACACTTGCTCTCCCTCTCTTTCTCTCCCATTTTCTCTCAAAGCCAAATAACGAACCGACAAACCCTAATCCTTGTTGAATCACAAAACCACCAAACCGTCGCCCAAAATTCATACCAACGTGATCCTCTCGTCATTTTGGACGGGACTGTGATCTTGGAATCTTCAAACTCGAACCCGTTCGTTCAAACCGACGTCGGAACGGAATAGGCGAACTGTTCATCGACTTTCTGTACAATCCAGACCAAGGTAAGCCTCGAGACCATTACCATTGGTTTTGTTGGATTGAGTAGGTTCAATTTCATATAAAGTACGTCAAATTTGGTGCAGTATTGAAGGAGAACGGAATTAGGTTTTCCCGAAGCTTTCCGGCCAATTTCAGGCCATCTCCGGCCATTTTTCCGGCCTCAAATAGGTATAAAAATATTCTACTCTTCAATACCTTCAATTTGATATATGGCACGTCAATTTTGGACAAAGAATGAAGAAGATACGAATTTTTGAAGTTTTGGGACATAATCGGTATTAAATTTCCAGATTTCGGCGAACCAGACGGCGGCGGCGGCGGCGGCGACGGCGGAGCTCCGGCGACCGGCGAGAGGAAGGAGGAGAGGGAATATTCCGTTAACGGTAACGGAATATTCCTAACGGCAGGGGAATATTCCTAACGGCGAAGGTATATTCCGTTAACTTTAACGGTGCTGACGTCAGCAGGCGCGTGGGGCGCGTGGCTGACGTCAGCAGCGCGTGGGGTGACGTCAGCAAGGCGCGTGGGGCGCGTGACGCGCGTGGGGGACACGCGCCAGCGCGTGGGACCACGTGCCAGCGCGTGGGACCACGTGCCAGCGCGTGAAGCCACTCGCCGGCGCGTGGGTTGGTTTTCCGGCGCGTGTGGGCGCGTCCGGGGGTTTCCCGGCGCGTGCCGGCGCGTGCAGGCGCGTGAGGGGGTTTCCCGGCGCGTGGAGGGGTTTTCCGACCGTTTCCCGGCGCGTGGCGGCGCGTGCGGCGGCGCACGGCGGCGCCGGCGGCGGTGGACGGCGGCGGTAGGGTTTTCGGGGCCCGGAATTCATTTTTTGAGCCCGTTTTCGCTAAAATATTCATATTTTTGGGGGGATTCTTTTAAGGCCTATTTTTTAATTATTTTTAGGGAAGTTCTAATTTATCCCTTAACTTTAAATAGGTAATTCTTCGGCTCCGCACACCCAGGAGGGCTACACCGAGGGAGATTTCACTCCCGATCACCTGTGAGTGGACTTTTGCTTTATTAAATGGTTTTTGTGATTGAAAAGGTTTATGAAATTGATTCCTTTATGGTTTAAAATGGTTTTCTGAGCATGTTTAATTATATATATTTATTATTAAATATATATATGTTGATAATTGTTGAAGCAACCATATTTGTTCTATTTGTGGTATATATATTGAGAAATGGATTTAATTAGTGATTGGGACTATTTATCAAGTATGAATATATGTTATGAAATGGTTTATGCTATGATTTCACTTTTGCATAAATATTAAACGGTATTTTGATATATGGTTTTGGGAAAGGATTTAATTATGAAATGATAAATATTTGGGAATTATGAAAGGGATATTGCTTATCATATCTATACACATGAGTATGTATGTATGTTTTCAAACACACTAGGTATGCTTTCACTACGTTGTAGTACCGTTCTCATGGCCATTAGGACAGTTCTCACATGTATGGGTCACACGCACTGTACTCCAGGGGTATTGTCCGGTAAATACCTTAGTGCAAGCTTGTCTTACGTTTATTGTTGTTGTTTATGGGGAAAAGGCCCCACTGCGTAATGACTCGGGTGTGACGCGCTGCGGCGCCAGGACTTACATGTGTGTGGTACTAGGAGTACAAATTATTGATTAACGTATTGGACTTGTACGGTGATTGAGAGGCTGTTCCTCAACCCGTGCATGTGTGATTGCGCATATACCTTGTGTCGGTTTTCCGTATTATATTATTGGATATTTATGATTTGTGACTTACGGAAATGTATATCTTTTGAGACTGTTCAGTATATGCTTATAATACCTTTCGAACTATACTATGATAGTACGTTTTCACGATTATACTGGTTTTCCAAACAGGGGGTTAATACTTTGAAAAGAGAAAGGTTTGTGAAAACTTTTATTTTTGTCCACTCACACTTTTGTTTTTGCGCCCCCTTCAGGTCATAGTGACACTGCTTCTGGCGAGGTCGAGGATACGTGGCAACTCTGATCTTTCATCCCGACCATGTAGGGATTCTTCTTTCTGTTATTCAGTTTCTATAATAATATCCATCCCTGTTATGGATAGAGATTTTAGGAACTCGACTCACTATTTTATTCCGCTGTTTCAAATTAGTACGCTCTGAACCATATGCATATTGACATTGAATTCCGCAACGTTTAATTACAATTTAATTTCGTTTTCACAAGTGTTGTCATGCATTTAATGGCTTCGTCACTTACGAGTGTCGGCCAGCACGCTCGCACTCGGTATCCACGTGGGTATCGAGGGTGGGGTGTGTCACTCTGTTTCGGCAGAGTCTACCAAACGGTATAGACAGTTTCGGCTGAAGTCTACCGGACGGCATGCCCTGCTTCGGCAAGAATGTACCGAAGGTCTTGCTCTGTTTCTGCAGAGGAGTATTGAACTTAAGGCTCTGCTTCAGCAGAGGCCTACCGAACCTACTCTTCCTTCTTCAGCTGGAGAGTACTGAATAGTGCTAGAATCAGGGTCAACCAAGGGGGTGGCATCACGACCAAACACGTGATCCCTTGGCAACTAAGACCCAAAACTTCAAGAATAAGGGACAGTATTCCCGAAACTTAACCGTGCAATATCTACTTCCGTTTTGATGGAATAAATCATTGGTTATGCACTTATTTGTGCCTCTACCAATGTTTTTGAGGAGTACCATTCCTGTAATCAATCTGTGAGACTAATTTTGCTTCACCTAACATACATGAAAATGCATAATTTTGACATGGAAGGCCATGTTGGCCGAAACCCCTTATCTTTTGGTTTAAGTTTTGAACAATTTTTCCTTTTTGTTTGGATGAGTGTTTTGGTATTTGCTTTAAATTTTTTGGATATTATTATGGATATTGTCCTCGAATATGAGTTAATTGAATCACGTTTCTTATACATGTGACCAAATTCAATTAACATGTGATAAGGTATAAATGTGGGGAAGTTAGTTGTCTGGATGAACTTGCGACTATGCACACTAACTTCATACCTAAATCACCCCTCTAGCAACGAATTCAGGTCTACCTAACTTGATTAAGGGCATTGGCACCGTTCCTCGTTGTATTAATGGTACTGAATTACTATTAACGGGCCTTATATTCTCCGTTCCAGAAGAACGTTATTGAGTTATAAGGATATTCGAGTGAAAAATGATCATGAAAACCACTGTAGAAAATAGAGTGACGTATCTTTGCATCACCTTCCAAAATATGAAGCCTGAAGCTATGTTTTGGGGCCAATGGGCTGCCTCCCAACTAGGACATGCCACATATAGGCCGGCTTGAAGCCGGGTGATTCGAGCAGTTTAATTGCTTTGGCACGATCGTTTGGGACATTCAGGTTGAAACACAATGCAACATGTTACCCAACGCATCACCTTATCTGAAGTAAGGATTTTATGCCTACAAGCACACTATGCCAAACCTGCTCGTTGGGGAAATTGGATTTTTATACCATCTCTAGCAAAGTTACTACATAACCCTCTTTTCACAGTGGATTCAAGGGAATAATGTGGACTTATCCAACCAAAAATGCGGACCATGTAAATATGGTTTTTGGTTGATATATCGACACAATGGTCACATGTTTGTCCATACACATTGCTGCTAAACTCGTGGCCAATTCTTACTTAAGGGCTCACCACCCTAATTATCCCATAAAGTCTAGAAGACTGGATAATGCCGGAGAGTGAATATTTGATCAGTTAGGGATATGTGAATAAACTATGCCCCTGCGTGTACAAAATCGAATTTGCTAGAGTTGCAGTCTATGTCGATGACATAAATCTCACTTAGACTCTGGAAGAGCTTGAGAAAACTGCTTCGCACCTGAAGTAAGAATTTGAAATGAAAGATCTTGGGAAAACTCGTTTCCATCTCGACCCGAAGTTTTGAGCATAGTTCATATGGTATTCTGGTTCACCAATCGAACTACACCCAGAAGGTGTTGCCTTTGAGTACACCCATGACCGTTCATACGCTAGATGCAAATGAGATCCTTGAAAAGGTTGTGGAACGTGAAGTTCTATATCAAAGTTCAATTAGCGCTTTATTGTACTTAGCTCATTGCATTATGCATGACATCTCATTTGTTGTTGATCTTTTGGTAAGGTACAACACTGCGCCTACACGCTACCACCAAATAGGTGTTAAAGACGTTTTTCCGTTACTACGGATTTGAGCTTATTCTATCCCTACGCATCTCAGAATTAACCACAACCCCTTGGTTATCGGAATGATGCCTACCTTGTGGGATACGCTGACACAGACTATCTGTTTGATCCGTACAAGGCACGTTTCCAAACGGATTATGTTTTTACCATTAGGAACACCGCAATACCTTGGAGGTCAACCAAATAGACCTTAGTTGTGACGTCTTCGAGCTCATTGCCATACATGAAGCCACCCGTGTACATGGGAGCATATTCGAAGCACCTGTAATTCTTCATTCTTCGTTGAGCCCAACGACGATCTATGAAGACAACGTCGCATGTATCGACCAGACCATAACATGATACATCCAAGAAGTCAACACCAAGCATATTGTGTCTACATCACATCAGCATAAGCATCAGAAGATTGAAGTCAAGCATATCTGATCCGAAGACAACCTTGCTGACCTTTTCACGAAGTCATTGCCGAAGAAGCTTGTTCGAGGATTTGGTATGTGCAAAATTTTCTCATTTGCTATGCTTGTAGTTCTCAGGGGAAGTTTCGTCGAACTCATGGGGAGTATCCTGAAGTATACTCACTTGACCTTAATATACTTTTTTTCCCTACGATCAGGATCATTTTTCCCATTGGGTTTTTGTTGCCTGACTAGGTTTTAACGAGGCACCCATTCTGGGCTGGTCATACCCTTGTGTGTTTTCTTACTACTTGCGTCTTGAAGATGTTAAGTATCGACATTGCATTAATTCACTTTTCTCCTAGACTATGGGTTTTGTCCTTCCTTGGGTTTTACCATAGCCAGGTTTTGTGAGAGTTTTTATTCTTTTTATATGCAAGTTCCTTATATGAGACTCAAGTGTTCTCTATCGTGCCTACGAGACGACTTCATCAACTATCTCTACATCATCTTGAAGATTTGATGCGATATCTACTTGAGTATTTGTACACTCAAGGGGGAGTGTTGTAGATAATATAAACATGTGTTAAATGTGATTGTGTAAATCCTAGGTAGATATGGATTGGGATATTCTATTATCCTAAAGATTACATTCCTATTGTAATTGTACTTCTTTCACTATAAATAAAGACACTTGGCATGAGGAATAATGTACTACAATACAACATAATTCCTCAAGCCTTTCTCTATTCTCTCTCTCTTTTCTTGCCGCACCCTTCTCCCATAAAATAGGCCACAACATTTTTGATAATATTAACTAAAATTTTGCTATAAACAGAGAGTATGATTGGAAATCCTCTAATGGTGATAAATCTCTCAAGTTGCTTTTTCCATTTGGGTTGGCAATTAGGATGGAAAATGAATCAATGAAATCATGTGCAGCTTAGGTATCTCATTGTTTCCATCCATTCCATATGCAAGTGTCTCAAACGAAATCTTTACAGTATTTTTGGTAGCAATATCAAAATCTTGCATCCTTTACGGTTTGCTAAACTTATTAAAATTTGGTAAAGGTTCTCCATAAGTGAGGTGACATTTAGGTGTGCCAAAGGTTCTCCATAAGCTTGTCCATAACTTATTAAAATGCTAAATTTTGTTGAGAGTATGAATTTTACATCGAGAAAAGAAGTGATTTTGCATGTGTTTATAAGTAATGTAGTTACTCTGTATATAGCTAATTAGTTTTATAGTGAAACCTCTATTTTCTTCAAATTTGATGTCAAATATGGCATGAAATATAGTTATCAGTCCCCACATTTCAGTTTAATTGGGAGACTTTTGGGACGCTGAAACCAAACTTTGGCATTTGCATGGGTAGTTATAGGTCCATTTGTGATGTCCTAAATGTTATGTTACGATTCTGACATTTTCATCGGACTATAATTAATTAGAATAATATTTTTCTTATAAACAATATTACTATTAAAATAAATTAAGTGGAGGGAGGAGAATTTGAACTTGGAACACATGAAGTTAAAGAGAAACTCATCTATCAAAGCAATCTGCCACTTGCACTTTTATATTGAAATTAGAATAATGAACACTAGTTATTGTGTGACGACTCGTCTCTAATTTTATTGTATTTTATTTCTTGAACGTGTAAATTTACCAAGATGCCCTTGAATGGGTTAAGTGGAAGTCCTACGTGGACGTTTGAACTCTTTTTGAATTTTGTATTCTTACTTGCAGTATTCATGTAGTACTCTTTCCTACGAGCGCCGGAGCGCGAACGGGACGAAAATTCGACGTGTAACGAAAAAGTTACTTATGTTTAAATATTATTTCCTATTATGGAAATATGGTGGTGCGGGTACCCAGTTGCCCAGCTAGTTTGGGAGAAATCTCCCTTCCTTTCTTTTTCCCCCTGACTTTTCTTTTTCCCCTCATTTTCTTTTCTTTTGCTCTCTTTCTTCTCCCCGTAAGAAAATTTCACTGTGCAGTGGCCACACAAAATCCGTCGAACTGAGCCAAACCACCACCACCATCTTGTTCGTTGTAACTCACTGAGTTCAACGGTGCAAACCGTTTGCCCAAATTCTTTACCATTTGACGGGAATCGCACACGAAAGAACCGGACTTTTCCGCCGAGTTTCTCGAAAATACCGACATAGGTGAGGTTTCTAATCACCACCTTTAGTTTCCTCGTGTTGAGTAGATACATTTTCATACTAAGATCGTGTTATTTGGTTGTGTTTTGAGGTAGATCGGACTTCTTTCGTAAACCGAGGTTTTCCGACCATTTTCGACCAATTTTTGGACTCCAAATAGGTAAAATCGTGTTCTCCTTCTCTCTAGCTTCATGTGGACATGTGGATCGTGTAAAATGGTTGAGAAAAGAAGAAGTTATAAATTTTAGAAAATTTCCCAGTTTTTCAGCGAGTTGGCCGGCGGCGGACAGCGGTCGAAGATAGTTGCAGCGGCGACCGGCCGGTGATGTTAGCAGTGACGTCATCGCTGACGTCAGCAACCGATCCAGACCGGAGAATATTCATGGAATATTCCTTTTAACACAGTTAGGAATATTCCGTTAGATCTAACGGAGATGCTGGAATATTCCGTTAGATCTAACGACGTTAGTTGACGCCGTTTGTTTGACCGGCTCAGGTTGACTGCTCGTGCGACGCGTGTGAGCCGAGGCAGGCCCGCGCGTGAGCCACTCTTGTGGGTGCGTGGGACCAGTTTTTTGACGCTCGTCAATTCGAGGCAACTTGTGACGACGCGTACTATCTCAGGGCAGTACGTATGGTATTTTTTGAAGTGTTTTGGACCTCCGTGTTCAGCAAACCAAGGATAAATGTCGTTTTTTAATTTAATTAGTAACCTTTATGAGTTTAATCATTACTATGGTGATATCTCATATAGGTGAGACTTACCACAAGGAGTAGAGGGGTCAGGCAAGGCAAGGCGGCTACGACCCAACTACATATCAATGAGTGGGCTTTGTTTTGAGAAACTAATATTATTTATATTATTTCTCACTATGATTTCATGACTTATTTTATATCATGCCATGCATTTACTTATGAGTTAAGTATAAATAAATTATATTATGCTGAGATTTGTGAAACTGTGATGGCAGGATCGTGTGTATATTATCTGCTCATCATACATGCATTCACCGGTGTCTTGTACTCGTCCGGGCCAGGACCAGCCTTGACGTGTATGTTCACATCCTCACCGTTATGCTCACTTTGGATCCATTGTAGGTGCTAGCATGTACTAGTCTGCATTAGGCAGCTAGGACTCGTATGTGATGCGCTTAGTGCCAGCTTCACGTGATCGTAGTACTGAGCATATATTTATTACACCTTGCCTATTCCATGTAGCTACTTTCTACATGGGCTTGTGTGTCTGCATATGTCGATAAGCATATCATATTATATATTTCTATGTTGTTTAGCATGCTTTATGTTGAGGAGATTTTGGTATTTACTCATACATTTGGCCTTATGGCCTTTATACTGTTTTGACGACGAATATTATATTATGTTGAGATAAGTTGTTTAACCATAACCTTGAAAATCTTCATACTATACGTAGTATGATTTTGGAAATTTATATAGGAATTTTCAAAGAGGGGTTACTATGTTGTGAAAAACAAAGGTTTTAGAAATATTTATTTTTGCCCACTCACTTCTTCTGTTTTGCGCCCCTCCAGGACGTAGTAGCTGGACTAGTGGTGAGCTCGACCATTCTGGTGTATACGACTTCCGCACCAGACAAATGTATGATTTCTTCCTTCTACTAGTATGTTTTATCCATCCTATTCAGGATGGGAATAATTCGTACTTTCTTTACTGTATTTTATCTATGCTCTGAACATCTCATGCTATGTATCAAGGGTTCTACCCGTACTTCTACGTATTCTGCTGCATGATTTTAATAATTCTAGACTTTGGTTTTATTTTATTCAGAATTTCCACTTCGTCTGCATGACATGGCTTTCGTCACCCTCCGGGGTGTCGCCCAACATGCCTTGATTTCGATACCCTTTGGGGATATCCGGGTCGGGGTGTGTCATATTGGTTTATTATATGGTTTTTTCTAAACTGTTTGGAAGAAGTTCCAAGTTCAATTCACCGTCCCCACAAACATATATATATAAATTAATAAATAAAAAATCATGAACCAAGTGAAATGATTTATAGCTGTGTGTTCATATATAATTCATAATCAATATGTTATAATTTCTTAGATACAATGTAATGTTTGTTTGTACTAGTTTAAATTGCAGCGGTGGTTAGGGCATTTCTCTTTGACTCACCGAATTCTAGATTTAAACCTTCCCTCGTTCTTTTAGAGTAATTTAGAGTAAAATATCGATAGTATTACAAAATGTTTAATTTTTCTTACATTGTTTTAATGATTTTGATTCAATTAACCTTCCGTTGTTTCTCACTATTTATTACATTCGTTATATAGATAAATATGACATAATTAAGCTGCTATTTGTAGTTTCTTCTCTCTGACGAAACTCAAGGTTAATAAACCCTCCCCGCAGCTAGAGAAAAGCAAGAGAGAAAAAACTAGCTAGCCGCCGACCTTGTTTTTGGCATTTGGGTCGGCGGCAAACCTTTTTGATCTCTTCCTTTTCCCCTTCTTTGTTTCTATTTGTAGTTGCTCTCTCGCTCTGTCGAGGAGAGTTTTCAGTTCGTGGTTGTGGTCACTCGCTTGCTTTGTCGAGGAGAGCTTTCGTGGTTGTAGTCATGGTCGTGGTTTGTTCAATCTCGGATTCTAGAGCGGCAATTGTTGTTCAGATCTGAGGTGGTGGTGTTTTTTGTTTGTGCGCTTGGTAAAGGACTATGAGAAGGAAACTTGACGTTTGTTGGAGATGACTCATAGTAGGGCTTCTTTGTCAACGATTGCAAAATCATTAGAGATTGGTGCGGTCTTTTTCTCGTGGAGCCTTTACGATTGTTCTCGAGCTTGCAATGTTTTAGTCCTCGTGACTGGGGTTTAGGATTTAGGACTAAAGGTCCTCCATGATTGAAGAATCATATTATATTTTTGATGTGTTTGTAATTAAAGGGTTGTGATATTTTTATCACATGTGTAATTTCTTGAGTTGTTCTAATAAGCGTGTTTAATTGTATAGAAGGTTTTGACTATTTATAATAAAATTTTCTTCGTTAAAAAAAAAGAAAAAGAAAAAGGAAACTCAAGGTTAATAGTTAATTATTTTATTTGTCTTGTTAGGTGACTTATAGACTGCCGTATACATTCTTCTTCAGTTCTTCTACACAACTCAACCTTTTTGGTCACATGGATTTCTTCCGTAGTTCGAGATCTGTGATGCAAGCGATTATGTCACCTAAAAGATGCCCTAAAGGTTCCAGTTCAGTTCCAACATAGCATGAGGACAAAAATTCTTGGGTGCTCCGGACTACTCCGTATTCTGGATTTTTTAACCGTTGAATATTAATTTTTATATTTTAAAATAAAAATTCAACGATTAAAAAATTCGAAGTACCCCGTACCCCGGGGTATGCAAGAAAGACTCGGCATGAAGATTAGCAATTGGACTTTGGCAACAAACATCTAGCTGGCACTGAGAGACTTTTGATATGCCAAATCTATTGCTTTTGACATTGACATGGTAATTTCCAGCGCAGTGGAGATGTTTTAATATGTGGTTATCATTTTGTTTGATTTTTGGAATTGACTTGATTTGGACAGCTCATTAAATTCAATAAATATTGAACGAAAATATGAATGTCAGTTTGTAAATTTTATCCAAGCGAAGGGAAAAATGGATAAATTACAAAAAAATCTTATCCCTCGTAATCTCCACAAAAATAATAGAATTGAAAGGAACAAATTTTATGCACGACTTTTCCATCTTATATCTTCACTTGGACAAAATATGTAGATTAACATTCATATTTCTAATACTATTCTATTCATTAGAATTCACAGTATTAAACATAATTTAATTTTTTTCTCTTGTGGGAAGGGATTCCAAATTCGAATGAAACCTAACTAAATTAAGTGAAATAAACGTTTCATAGTTCATAGTCTCAATATTTAGCACAAACATTCTTAAAATAATTTATTGAGATACCTCCTTTATAAATATAGCCTTCTACATGGCTTATGAACCGATCGATGTTGTACATGACTTATCGGCTGACGTATACAATTGGAAGTGACAAACTTTTGTCAACAGAGGGAAGAATCAAAATCATCAGAGTCCACTTCTATATGTGTATATATATGACCTTTCATGTATTACAAACCAACATAAGTACCACCGCCGCCGTCAACACCACCACCGCAGATTTTCTATTACCCTAATACTTTACTTCCTCCATCTTCATTTCTAAATCCCAATAATCATGGGTAGTGAAAACCGTGAGTTCCACATCTTTTTGTTCCCTTTCATGGCTCACGGCCACATGATACCGGTCTCCGACATGGCTAAGCTCTTTGCATCCCAAGGAGTAAAAACCACCATAATCACCACTCCTCTAAACGCCCCAACATTCTCCAAAGCCACCCAAACAAGCAAAACCTACTCTGGCGGCGTCGAAGTCAAAATCAAAACCATCAAATTCCCTTCTGTAGAAGCCGGTCTGCCAGAAGGGTGTGAGAATATTGACTCACTCCCCTCACCAGAACTATCCGCCAATTTCGTCAAAGCAACAAGCTTCCTCCAAGCGCCGCTCGAGCAGCTTCTGCTCGAAGAAAACCCTAGCTGCCTTGTGGCAGACATGTTTTTTCCTTGGGCAACTGATGCTGCTGCAAAGTTTGATATTCCAAGGCTGGTTTTTCATGGCACTAGTTTCTTTGCCTTGGCTGCCTCGGATATTGTGAGAAAGTATGAACCGTTCAAGAACACTTCGTCGGATTCGGACCCTTTCGTGATTCCGGATTTTCCTGGTGAGATTACGATGACAAGAGCCCAAGTGCCTGATTTTGTCAAGGAAAAAATCGAAAACGACTTGACCCGGATGCTCAAACGGGCCAAGGAATCTGAGCAGACGAGCTATGGAATTATTGTGAACAGTTTCTATGAGCTCGAACCAGTTTATGCAGATTATTACAGAAACGTTTTGGGGAGGAAGGCTTGGCATATAGGCCCTGTTTCTCTATGCAATAGAAACAATGAAGAAAAAGCACTTAGAGGAAAAGCAGCTTCTATCAACGAGCACGATTGCTTGAAGTGGCTTGATTCAAAAGAACCCAATTCGATTGTTTATGTGTGCTTTGGAACAGTGGCTAAATTCAATGACTCTCAGCTTAAGGAGATTGCAATGGGGCTTGAGGCTTCTGGGCAGGACTTCATTTGGGTTGTGAGGAGAGGACAAGATGATGACGTGGAGAAAAAGGATTGGCTGCCAGAAGGGTTTGAGGATAGGATGGAAGGGAAAGGGCTAATCATAAGAGGGTGGGCTCCGCAGGTTCTGATTCTTGATCATGGGGCAATTGGCGGGTTTGTGACTCACTGTGGGTGGAACTCGACGTTGGAAGGGATCGCTGCCGGGTTGCCGATGGTGACGTGGCCGGTGTCGGCGGAGCAGTTTTACAACGAGAAGCTGGTGACCCAAGTGCTGAAAATTGGTGTTGGAGTTGGTGCTCAGAAATGGGTTAGGGTTGTGGGGGATAGCGTGAAGAAGGAGGCTGTTGAGAAAGCTGTGAGGAGGATTATGGCGGGTGAGGAAGCAGAGGAAATGAGAAGCAGAGCTAGGGAACTTGCAGAGCAGGCAAAGAGGGCTATTCAGAAAGGAGGATCATCAGACTCTGATTTGAATGCTCTAATTGAAGAGTTAAGTTCCCGTGGTTAAAATGTTGGATCACACATTCGGATGAGACTTCACTCGATGAATGTTTTAGAGTAATAATTGTTCTGTGTACATTGGCGGATCCAGGAATTTTTTCTTGGGTGGGCGAAATATAAAAACTTCCAAATAGATAACAAAGACCTTTAAAAGTTAAACAATACAATTAACATTCAAACTAAACGTCCACGACGAGTTTTCATATCATGAAAACATGATCTTTTGGTTGGCAAGTTTCCATTTGTTTATATGCCCTTCGAATTTCATCTCGAAAATTAGGATCATACTCTAACATGGGAGGTCGAAGTCTTGGGTCTGCAGGAAGATTAGCTAAGATTTCATCTATTTTCGGTTTCTTGGAACTACCCGGATTAGTCGAACTACATGGTGGTGGTGTTGGTTTCTTAACTAAAAACCTTTCCATAGCCACTATTAACCAATGAAAATACAAACCCCTTATCAATTAATCAACAAATTTAAATTAATAATCAATCTTAAGCATCACAAATACTGTCTTAAGTACAAAATCACAATTAACAAACACATTCATCATATTCCACAAAATTATAATTCAAATAAGCATAAATTCATAATCACCAATTCAATATCCAAAACCTTAAAAACTAATAAGAGATATTCAAAATGAAAACACTCAAGTCATATGAAACAAATAATGAATTTTTGTATGAAACTTTGAAATTAAGGAAGAAGAATTTAGGTTAAATTATACATACTTGGTATAGTGTTCTTGCCTAAATTGCCTTGTTGGTGAGCGGGTCTTAGAGATAGTGGCGCCAGAGAGATTGAAGAAGGAAGTGGAGATGAAGAAATTTGAGTGAATGATGAATTTGAAGTGAAATTAGGGGTTTGAAATTTGAGTGAATGATGAATTTGAGTTGAAAAAAGGGGTTTGAATTTGAGTTTGCTGGTTGCTGCTGCTACGGGTTCAAAATGGGATTTGCAAAATAAAAAAAACGACATGTCGTTTTTATTCAAAGAAGCAGTGTGATGTCTTTTTTTTTTTTTTTTTTAAGGCAAGAGACCAAAACGGTGCCGTTTTGGTCCAGGGTTTAAAAAAAACAATAAAGCTCTCTGTTCTTCTTCCTCACGAAGCCCAGCTGCCCAGCAGCAAGCACAGTTGCACAGGCGCTGCCATGGGCAGCCCCAAATCTTCAAGGCTTTTTCCGGCTTCTGGGTGGGCAAAAATGGATTTAGTAGGCTAAAATTTTATGCTCTGGGTGGGCAATTGCCCACCTTTGCCATAAGGTGGATCTGCCAATGTCTGTGTACAAATTTTGGCTAGTTTACCAATTTTTTTGGAGAAAGACCTCTATGCCGACTAGAAGGGATGAATGCGTTTATTTATTTTTTTGTAATTAGTTCGCGCTATGTAATTTGTTTAGATATAACAAGATTATATAACGTCATCAGTTTTCCTATTGTTCGATTAATCCAAGGATTCGCATAAAAAAGGTCCTCAAAATAAGGACCTTAGCAGAGCATTTCTATCGTGTTCTAAGATAGGCTTATTTATAGCTATATCCCATGAAACTTTTAACATTCTGTAAAAAATTTGTTATAAAATAATTTCCGGGGGGATATTTTGGACACGTGCGTTATTATTTTGTACACAAGACCGTGTATATTTTACTGTTTTGGTGGGTGCACAATACTCCAAAAACCCAAAATATCTATTTTCCTTCCCTTCTTCTCCGTCACTTTTTTTCCCTTATCCTTATTTTCCTTACTCTCTCTCTCTCTCTCTCTCTCTCTCTCTCTCTCTCTCTCTCTCACCGTATGTGCACAGTGCACGTCGACTAAAACCCGTCGAACCGAGACGATCTAATTGTATGTACATTTAATTATCATTTCGTTTTTAGTTTTTCGTTTTCATTTTGGGTTAGAGATAAAGAAAAAATACATTGGAGAAATAAGAAATATAAAAGAGTGAAAAAAAAAGTGATGGAAAAGATGTAGAAGAAATGTCTAGCCGAATCCGACCTGCAAATTTTGTTCTTAATTAAAGTACTATATGTTCAGTTGTAAAAAATGATTTTCATTCGGTTAGACATATTAATGCTGTTTATGAACATTTACTCAAACATCCTTTTTTTTTTCTTGTGTCCTTTTTTGGTCTTCAGGTCTCTTTTACCCTGAATAGCAACCATAAAGGAAAATCAAACTATATATCCTTGAGTCTGGAGAAGCATCGACTGGCTTATGGCCACCCCTTGATTTGATTGATAACCAGTCTTCAAGGGAAGGAGATTTTGTTGACCAGTCCATCTTAACTCCTTCTCTTTGTCATGAGATCTCATTTGATCAAGTTTGTAAAATTTTAAGCTCGAGTAACGAACTTGAAGTTAATCAGCCTCATACAAAATAATAAATAATAAAAAAAAGGCTCCATTTCCACCACGACCAAAACAGTGTTCAATCAACATAAGCATCAATAGTCAATTTGATAAATATTTTCTCGATTATTAATCTCAATAGAGTATACTCTCATTTGATAAATTTTATAGGCCCAGCACGATCTACTATCAATATCACCGCCCATTGAATCACCTATTGCTAGGCATAGAGTTTTATCACAAAGGGCTTCAGTGATATTAGAGGTGGAATCTCCCATGCATTAACTTAATTACTTATCGCTAAGTGTGAGATTTTATCACAAAAAGTCTCGGTGATATTACGGGTGAAATCTCCCATATATTAATTGTATACTTTTTGTCATTGCCCGATGTGGGATCCTATTGTCCAACACGCCCCCTCACAAGTGATCCCACATGGAGTCACAAGGAAAACCAATTCCCACATAGGGTTATGGTCAAGTCATTATACTGGAGCTAACGTCAATCTTTTCTAGAGCTCGGTCGGTCAGTATTATGTCACTGGAGCCAACGTCAATGTTTTCGAAGGCCCAGTTAGTATTCAGTCATTGGAGTCCACACCAATCTTTTCGAAAGCCCAATCGTTCAGTCAATACCCTTAAGTTGGAGCTAGGGCTAGAAATTCCAACTTAAGAAAGCAGATTCGAGCCGAGTAACTCGCACTAAAAAAAAATAGTCATTTGTGACCAACGTTTTTCGAGGGCCCCTTAATACCCTTGGAAAAAGCAGTATTTCCGACAGCCAAAAGCCCTCTGTTGAAAATAAGTCATCAAGGTTCATTTCATTTTCAATGCACAAAAGGCCCTTGGAAAAGGGTTACATTTTCATCGGAAATGAATTTTTTCTGGAGAGTATATTTGGCTCCAATGCTATTAGTGACGAAGCTTATAGCCGTCGCTAATAATGGGCTTTATTTTTTAGGGCCTGTTCAAACCGTCGGACACCTATTTTCGAGGGCAATTAGTTATGGTCGGAAATGAGTATTTATTTGGAAGGGCATGTAGTTGTTGTTACAAAGTACAATCTATTATAAAAGGAGGACCGAATTTATTCTTGACATTAGTTCGAACCTTGAGAGTCACTTTCATGTTAATAGCTTTTGCTACTTAAAGTAACAAAAATATATAGGTGTAGGGATTCGAAAGCATGACGTCCCACAAAACAAACACAATAACCAACAAGACTAGGCACGTATCAGGCCTAGGACGTGTCGAGAGAATAGCCTGCTCTGATACAATGAAATTTTTTATAGGTCCATCATAGTCCACCACTGATATTATCCCCACTTAACCACCTATCCCTAGGTGTGAGGTTTATCACAAAAGGACTCGGTGATATTAGGGGTGTTATCTCCTATATATTAATCGTATATTTTTTTTGTCATATGCCCGATGTTGGTACCTATTCTCCAACACGCCCCCTCACGATTGGCTTCACACGAGGTCACAAGAGAAACCAATTTCCACGTTTGGACCTGGTCAAGTCATTATACTGGAGCTAACGCTAATTTGTTTGAAGGCCCAGTTAGTATTCAGTCATTGGAGCCAATGCCAATCTTATCGAAGGCCCAATCATTCAGTCAATACCTTTAAACAGGAGCTAGCACAACTTTTCAAAAACCCAACTTAAGGAAGTAGGTTCGAACGCAGTAACTTGGGCCTAGGACGTGTCGAGAGAATAGCCTGTTCTGATACCATGATAAACTTTGTATGCCCATCACGGTCCACCACCAACATCACCGATATTGTCCCCACTTAACCACCTATTGCTCAGTGTGAAGTTTTATCACAATAGGCCTTGGTGATATTAGAAATGGAATCTCTCATATATTAATTGTATACTTTTTTGTTATATGCCCGATGTGAGATCTTATTCTTCAACATCATTGTTTGATCTATTCATTGAGTTTCTCATAACTGATTAGGTGGCTGATCGCTTTGAAGGCGAGAGACCTTTTTCTTTTCTTTGATTGGGGTCAAACTTCAATGGTAAGTACTGTTGAATGATTTAAGATTCATTTGGAACCCACCGCAAATTAATCTAAAACTATTCAATAGTTGGACCATTAAATAATACGTACTACTCAAAATTTTTCCCTTTCATTGTAGTCATCAAGCAATTTGTCTTGCATATTTGTCAAACCTAACACGGACTATCCAACCCTACCTCCTTAAATTTGTTGCAAAGGTCATCAAGCAATTTGTCTTTGCATATTTGTCAAACCTAACACGGACTATCCAACCCTACCTCCTTAAATTTGTTGCAAAGGCCTTCATTTTTTTTTCACTTTGTTTCCTTTTTCCTCTATTTCTTCCCTTACCTATTATTTCAAAGGCAACACCTTATTTTAATCATCTGTACTGTTATAATCACCTAAATTTGATTGTATTTGAGAACTCATTGTACATTATTATTTTTTTAATAAAACAACCTTTTTCTTTTTTGGCAATTAGCATTTTAATCTCTTTTGAGTTTTTTATGGATCACTGTTTTTCATGATTTTTTTTTTCAATTTTTCATGAAAAATAACTTGACTGCTGAAAATTCAGCAGCCACTTCTGTTTATACCCACTCCCGTGTGAACACGTGTCACCAGTCAAGCCTTGTTCTTTTTCATGGCTCTCTTTTGCTTCTGTAAAGTGTTTTGACTCGGTGCAGTTTTTATGGAATTGGACTCTGCATTTTTTTGTTCACATCATGTCGCTCATGCGATTTGAATTTTGGGTCTTAGTTTGTTTACATTATGATATTTTATTTTTCTTAGAAAGATGACTACTGTTGTTATGTGCAACAGTCAAGAAAAAGTAGTGACTTTAGTCTAACATGCTTCTGAAATAAAAATTTTTTTTCATTGCATGCAACTCCATATAGTACAAGGAGAGCTTCTCTTCAGTGGTTTTCAAAGAAAAAACATATACATACAGAAACAATTATACGAGATTTGTATAAAAGAACTGTAGCCTTTGTATCAAACATGCAAAGTGAAATTCAAATGTATTAAACATGCAAAGTGAAATTCAAATGTATTTGGGCTCGTTTTGTAAATGTTTTTAAATGACTAAAAGTGCTTTTAGATAAAATATTTTTGAGTTTTAAGGGCATTTGAAGTGTGTTTTTTCGAGATTAACTTTCATTTTTACTAAGGATTAGTTCACAAAGTATTTTCTCTAAAAGCGTTTTCAGTCATTTAAAAATACTTATCAAACGAGCCCTTAAGCATGCACTCTAAACTGAATATTTAATAATCTTATTTGTACAGGTACAATACATATAACATCCCGTAAAAAGTTTGTTATAAAATAATTCCCAAGGGATATTTTGGACACATGCGTGATTATTTTGTACACAGGATTGTGTGATCTTACAGTTTTGGTGGGTGCACAATACCCCCAAAACCCAAAATATCTCAATTTTCCTTTTTCTTCCCTGTCACTCTTTCCTTATTTCATTTCTTATTTCTCTCTCTCTCTCTCTCTCTCATTCTCACTGTATGTGCATAGTGCACGTCGACGAAAACCCGTCGAACAGAGGCGAACTAAAATCACCACCATATTCGTCTCGATGCCCTGGACTCAACGGTGCAAACCGTTCGTTCAAACTTCCAACCGTTTGATGGGAAAAGCACACGGAAAAACCGGACCTTCCCGGCAATTTTCTCGTCATTCTAGACCGAGGTGAGGTTTCTAACTACCACCATTGGTTTCCTCTCATTGAATAGATGAATTTTCATATGTGGTTTGCTTGATTTGGTCGAGTTTTGACGTAGATAGACAAAGCTACAATAGCAGCGGCTTTTCGAGGAAAATACAGGCCATTTTTCGAGCTTGTACGGCCAAACCAAAGCTATACCATCATTCTACTCCTCTCTGGCTTCATTTTGGTATAAAAAACGTGAAATTTGGCCAAGAAATGAAGAAGTTATGAAGATTTGAAAATTCTTTAAAAATCGGCCAAAATTCTGGCGGCGGTCGGCAGAGCCGGTGACCGGTCTGAACCCGGTCCAGACCGGTCGGTGAGGTCAGTGATGACGTCAGTAACCGGTCCAAACTGGGAATATTCCTTTTAATATTCTATTAGGAATATTCCGTTAGATTGAACGAAGATGCTGGAATATTCCGTTAGATCTAACACCGTCAACTGACGCCGTCAGTTGACTGGTGCGTTGACCCAGCGCGTGGGACAATATTTTCGACTTCCGTTGACGCTAGGCGACTCGTGACGACGCGTACTACCTTTGGGCAATACGTATGGTATTTTACAGAGTGTTTCGGACCTCCGTGTTGAGCAAACAAGGGATAAGTGTCGTTAATTAGTTTAATTAGTAACCTTTATGAGTTTAATCATTATTATAGTGATATCTCATATAGGTGATACTTATCCAGAGGACTACCGGGGCTACCCAGGACAGGGGATCTACGACCCAGCTACTTACAGGTGAGTGAGTGGGTTTTTGTTTTGATAAATATATTATTATGTATGGTTTTCACTGCTTTCTTTAAATTGTTAGCATGACTCATATCCTATGCGAATGTTGGAGGTAAAACATTCATATTATATTTGCCATACATGTTTCTATACTGTTGCTCATTAGTAGAAGTAGAACACCCTGGGTATTAGTACTCAGTCTTATGGCCAGGATTAGCCTTGACGTTTGGAGATGTCACTCCTAGTACTGCTACGCAACTTTGGATCCATTGTAGGCACTAGCCTGTTCTAGGTTGCACTAGGCGACTCGAACTTGTGTGACGCGTTTTACACACAGCAATTAGCGTTAGACTCGCGTCATTGTAGTACTCAGCGTATTACTCATATACCTAGCATGTTCCTCGTAGCTTATCTACTTGGGCTTATGTGTTTACATATAGATGAGCAGTCAGTCTGATTTTCAGGGAGTACCCGTGTTTTGAGCAGTCTGGTTTACGGGGAGTACCCATCTTACTATTATAGTATCTTGAGGATCATACCGGTGAGTATGACGTATTTTCAAAAAACTATACATGTTTTCCAGCGAGGGGATAGTATGCTCTTGAAAACAAAGGTTTTATCAAACTTTTCTTTTTGACCCACTCACCTTTTTATGTTTTGCGCCCCTCCAGGACTTAGTGGTGGATTCGATTACCAGTGAGACGAGGGCTTGCTTCGGCTGTGGTTAGCAATTCTGATAGTTCGTCCGAATTACGTAGGATTCGCTCCTACTTTTAGTTAAACTTCTACTTATCCATCCTCACGAGGATGTGAATGTTTTTATTCTATGCACTATTTACTATGCTCTGACTGTTATGCACATGTAATAATAGATTTTACCCATCATTGCACTCTTACTTCTGTTTCCAACTCTAAATCTATTCACTTTTTCACATATACATGCATAATTGGTTTTCGTCACTTAACACGTGTCGGCCAGCACTTCCCGATACCTGGCGTGTCAGGATTGGGATGTGTCAATACAAGTGGCTTAAAAAACTTAGAAAAACAATTTACTTGATTTTTTCTTTTTAATTACCAACCCCTTGCTTAATATTAAAATTACCGTTACCGTTTATTAGCTTCCAAATGCACGTAAATGTAAGGCCAAATACTAGAACAATCTGACCCCGTCTTTTTCTCATTTGTCTTTCCATATGTCTGCTCAATTTTGCACATGTGTGGTCCTATACACGTAACGCCAAAAACAAAAAATCATGATGGAAGACTTTAATGAAATTTGAGCGGACCACTGGCTAAAGGTCTAGCAAAAATTCTTGAGTGTTCCGAAGTACCGGATACTTTAGATATTTTAATCGTTAGATTTTGAATTTTTAAAAAATTCTTGAGTATTCCGAAGTACCAGATACTTCAGATATTTTAACAGTTAGATCTTGAATTTTGTATTTTTAAATAAAAATTTAACTATTAAAACATCAAAGAGTACCGGGTATTCCGGAACACACAAGAAAGTCCCATAAGTCGAGTGATAGTTGTCTATGAAGATGTGACTCGCATGAATATATATTTGTAATGAGTTCGATACATAGTTGTGATTTGTCCAATTGTGATGGTGATATTGTTGGAGAATAGAGTCCCATATCGGCCATATGAAAAAATAATATATAATTAATATATGAAAGATTCCACACCAAATATCACCGAAGCCTTTTGTGATAAACCCTACACCTAGTGATAATTGATTAAGTGAGGACAATATCTGTGATATTGGTGGTGGACTTGCATAGCCCTACAAAGTTTATCATGATATCAGAGCAGTATTCTTTTGACACGTCCTGGGCTCGAGTTACTGGGCTCGAACATCCTACTTAATGACTGGGCCTTCGAAAAGATTGGCGTTAGCTTCGGTATAATGACTTGATCAGTTCTCGATGTGGGAATTGGTTTCCTTTGCGACCCTGTGTGAGATCACTTGTGAGGGGGCGTATTGGAGAATAGAGTCCCACATCGGCCATATAACAAAATAATATATAATTAATATATGGAATATTTCATTCCTAATATCACCGAGACTTTTTGTAATAAAACCCGACATTGAAAGAGCCCGATTGGGCTCAAATATCCTACTGAATGACTAGGTTTTCAAAAATATTGGCGTTGGCTCCACAGAATAAATAACGAACGACCGATCGGGCTCTCAAAAAAATTAGTGTTAGCTCTGGTATAATGATTTTACTAGTGTCTGATGTGAGAATTGATTTCCCATCTGATTCTGTGTGGGGTCACCCTGTGAGGGGACATGGTGGAGTGGTTAAGTGGGGTGATGTGTCGCAAACAAAGATTTCACCTCTACAACCCCCACTTTTCTAATACCCTAATACTTTACTTCATCCATCTTCATCTTCATTTCTAAATCCCAATCATGGATGGCAAAAACCGTGAGTTCCACATCTTCTTGTTCCCTTTCATGGGTCACGGTCACATGATACCGATGTCAGAAATGGCCAAGCTATTCGCAGCGCAAGGAGTGAAGACAACCATAGTCACAACTCCACTAAACGCTTCAACATTCTCCAAAGCCACTCAATCAAGCAAAACCAATTCCGGCAGCGTCAAAGTCGAAATCAAAACCATCAAGTTCCCTTCTGTAGAAGCCGGTCTGCCAGATGGTTTTGAGACTCTCGACTCACTCCCTTCGACAGAATTATACAGCAATTTCTTTAAAGCAACAAGCTTGCTCCAAGAACCGCTCGAGCAGCTTCTGCTCCACGAAAACCCTAGTTGCCTTGTGGCAGACATATGCTTTCCTTGGGCAACTGATGCTGCTGCAAAGTTTGATATTCCGAGGTTGGTTTTTCATGGCACTAGTTTCTTCGCCTTGGCTGCCTCATATATTGTGAGAAAGTATGAGCCTTTCAAGAACACTTCGTCGGATTCGGACCCTTTCGTGATTCCGAATTTTCCTGGTGAGATTATGATAACAAGAGCCCAAGTACCTGCTTTTGTCAAGGAAAATATCGAAAACGACTTCACCGGGATGCTCAAACGGGCCAAGGAATCCGAGGAGACGAGCTATGGAGTTGTTATGAACAGTTTCTATGAGCTCGAACCAGTTTATGCAGATTATTACAGAAACGTGTTGGGGAGGAAGGCTTGGCATATAGGCCCTGTTTCTCTATGCAATAGAAACAATGAAGAAAAAGCACTTAGAGGAAGAGCAGCTTCTATCAACGAGCACGATTGCTTGAAGTGGCTTGATTCAAAAGAACCCAATTCAGTTGTTTATGTGTGCTTTGGAAGCATGGCTAAATTCAACGACTCTCAGCTTAAGGAGATTGCAATGGGGCTTGAGGCTTCAGGGCAGGACTTCATTTGGGTTGTGAGGAGAGGAAAAGATGATGACGTGGGCAAAGAGGATTGGCTGCCAGAAGGGTTTGAGGATAGGATGGAAGGGAAAGGACTAATCATAAGAGGGTGGGCCCCGCAGGTTCTGATTCTTGATCATGGGGCTGTTGGCGGGTTTGTGACTCACTGTGGGTGGAACTCGACGTTGGAAGGGATTGCGGCTGGGTTGCCGATGGTGACGTGGCCGGTGTCGGGCGAGCAGTTTTACAATGAGAAGCTGGTGACCCAAGTGCTGAAGATTGGGGTTGGAGTTGGTGCTCAGAAATGGGTTAGGGTTGTGGGGGATAGCGTGAAGAAGGAGGCTGTTGAGGAAGCTGTGAGGAGGATTATGGTGGGTGAGGAAGCAGAGGAAATGAGAAGCAGAGCTAGGGAACTTGCAGAGCAGGCAAAGAGGGCTGTTGAGAAAGGAGGATCGTCGCACTCTGATTTGAATGCTTTACTTGAAGGGTTGAGATCCCGTGGTTAAAATGTTGGAGCACAGATTTGGATGAGACTCCACCTGCTGGATATTTTAGATTAATAATGTGTTGTACACATTCTAAATAAGAATAGTTACTCATAAAAGAATGATCCATGATGTTTTTCTTTAATTTGGCTCATGATGACGAGACCAAAAAATGAATAAAAGGTGGTACTTTTTTGTATCTTGGGGTCGTATTTTCTTTGACTCTGCTTCATTGATTCGTCACATAGAGCTAGATGTAATGAAATATATATATCTGGTTAGATGGTATAATCTTTTTCTATATTATAATCTACAAGTAGTTCCGCATAAAATCTTAAACATGACATTGAGGCGATTGCGCAAGAGAACTTTAATTTTCTGTCTTTTTCTTTGTATCAAAATAATCACTTCCAAAAAGTAGAGCATCTTACCAAAATGCTCTACAACTTATTCAAGATGTCTCTTTCATCTTGTGAATATTCTGCAATATCATTTTCTACGCAATCTGAAAAATAATGACATTTTATCCAATAGACTATGGTTGCTATAAACTATCATAGGGCTGCGCAATGTGCAATATTCCATTTAGAAAATAAAAACATCATCTTTAAAACATTTCAATGTCATACACAAACTTGTATTTTAGTTGCAATTTCATTCATCAGATAGTCAAACCATCAATTTGATTGTTAAATGATGGTGTGGCAACTGCGGATCCCACTATTTTGCTGATGTGGTTGTCACAAATATACCACATAGGAAAAAAATAAAAATATAATTCTTTTACAAATGTTAATTTAAGAAAAAAAAACTTTTTAATTATATATTTTTTTTGCCCGTAGTTTGTCACATCATCATTGAACAGTCAAATTGGCAGATTGACTAACAGATATATGAAATTGCAACTAAAACACAAGTTGGTGTATGACATTGCAATGTTTTAAAGATGATGTATGGAGTTGAATTGGACCAAAACTAGACGGTGCAAAATGTAATTTACCTTAAAATAATTGAAATCAAACAAAAAGAATCTGCATAAATCGATTCATACCTTAGTTGGAGGATTCAAAACTTCAAAATCACCATCCATCCATCAAAAAAAGTTTTTTTTTTCTATGAGAGCTTCTTAGGATTTTTGCCAAAATAGAACGTAAAAGAAAGATTACGTGATGATTAGGGTTTGATTATTGGGTGTGGGTTTATTAATAAATCTTATTTTTATTGTTAATTTCATCTTGTACATGATAGTAATTATGCAATAGGGTAATAAAAACAATTCACATTTAAAGTTTAAGTTGGGTGTAGAGAGAGGTTATATGGGTTCAAATATTTCTCAAATAACAAACCATTTTTGTCTTTTCTTGAGAAGAGTTTTTCTTTGTCAATCACTTAGTGATCTCCGTCTTAACTAGTAACTTATTGCAATCCAAACTTCTTTACTATTCATGCGGAGGAAGTTTTTAGGGACTGTTTAATAACCATTTTGTTTTCAATTTTCAGTTTTTTGTTTTCACTTTTTTAAAAACTGAAAATCTTGTTTGGTAATACTTTTAGTTTTCAAAATAATGAAAAGTAAAAAATCAAGAACAAATTTTGAAAACGGTTGTTTGATAACTATTTCATTTCCAGTTTTAATTTTCAAAAAAATGAAAATTGAAAACCAAAAAGTGAAAACTCAAGGCACAAGAAAGTAGTTTTTAGTTTTTTATTTTCATTTTTTTGAAAACTAAAAGCTAAAAGTAGTTACCAAACAAGATTTCTGTTTTTAGAAACTAAAAACGAAATGGTTATCAAACAGTCCCAAAATTTTGAACACCAAGGAAATAGTTTTTCAGTTTTCATTTTTTTTTAAAACTAAAAATAGTTATCAAACAAGATTTCAGTTTTCAAAAAAATAAAAACTAAAAACTGAAAATGAAATGGTTATCAAACGGCTTCCAAGAAAGTAATTTTCAGTTTTTATTTTTTTGAAAACTAAATGGTTATCAAACTGAAAACACATGTTATAGCACTAATAAACACGTTATACTACGCAATTGTGTAACAGTTACATTGTCACATGGTGTTACTAATTCACATATTATAATATAAATAAGCAACGTAGTTTATATATCATCATTGTCATAAACCTAGTTTATAGTATTAATAAACATGATCATTTGATCATATATACTATGTGGTTGTGGAGATATTTTTTTAAGTGCTGGGTATTCAAGCGGTACTCCACATGTCATAATTTAAGTGGAGGAAATAATATATTTTTTCGTGTTTCTTCACTTGTATTATGACACGTGAAGTACCCACTTAAATACAGGTCACTTTGAAAAAATTTTGGTGCAGTGATTGTGTGATGATTACATGGCCTATCCAAATCCAATTTGGTTGAATTGCATTTAGTTTATTTTTTTGGTACTTGGCATTTAGTTTTTGGGTAATTTGATACCGTATTTATTAACGCCAGCCGAGCCCAAGACATGCCGAATGTTAGTTGTGCTAACAAGTTACAAGTAGATCGGCAATAACATGTTTTAACTTTATTAGAGGAAACCTTTAGTTCAAATCCTAGGAAGAACAGTTGAATCACCATGATGATAAACAAAAGCCTTTCTCCCCAAAACAAAAACAAAGGGAAACAAACGGCAAACCATTCTTGTCCTGCCTTAAAAGGCTCTTTTGTTTGTCACTTAATATGATCATCTTAACCAATGATCTATTGCAGTCCAAATGTTCTCAATTCAGAGCCAACAACAAAGCCTTGCCAAACAAAAAGAAAGGAAAAGAAACAACAAAACATTTCCTCCCAAGTCTCTATCTTTTTTATTCTGAATCTTTCACTTCATTGTTCATTGTCAATTCTACTTAACCAGCATAAAATCATTGTGTGTGCTTTGTGCATAGCAGCTAGACTTTATAGGTATCAATTCCCCTATGGAAACAAATGTCGGAAATAGAACAACAATCAATGATAATTTTATTTATGCTAATAATTAAATACAAAGAACAATGACAGTATATAAACAATACGAAATTAAATTAAGAAAAATGAAGATCGAGGCTTGCGTACCGCAATGTCCTTGAAACAGAATTTCGTCCCTACTCTGTGCTTGTAGTTCGATGGACGTCTGCTTCACCAGGATTCAACGATCTAAGTCAAAATTCCAGCACCGAAAATTGACTTCTGGCGAATATAGAATGTGGTTCTCTCAGTAGGATGGTTTTGGTTTACAGGGATTTGAATACGAATTTCTGGATGCTTAAATGCCATGCAAATGGATGAATATATAGAGTATGGATACCTGTTCGCAACAGGTATGAGAATGGGATGTGACTGTTGGGAGGTATCTGTTGGAAAGGATGTGACTGCTCTCTGGTGCTTCTTCTTCAACCCAGACTTCATCTGAAAGGATGAGTCTGTTGAAGAATAAAATATTAAATCCGAAATTTAAAAAATAATAATTAATTAACGGATTTAATTATTAGAGCCCGAGCCCAAGAGCCCAAACCCAAGATTGAGCCCGAGCCCAAGGCCCATCTTTTGACAATTAATTAATATTAATTATATTTATTAATTATTAATTAATTTTCACATCCCCAAAGCCCAAACCCAAGATTGAGCCCAATTTTCCTCTCCATGGTTCCATTACTCCAATCACTTTGTAAGAGGTACAAAGCCTTATAAAGAGTGGGAACTTTTTGGTGGTGACCAATGTGGGACAAAGTTTGGAATGTATTACTACTCAAACATCTCAAACATCTCAAACAACAAAATCCCATCAGCAGCTTCACGTTTTATTCTTTCCATTCATGGCTCAAGGCCATAGTATACCCCTCATAGACATGGCCAAACTATTTGCATCTCATGGTGCAAAATCCACCCTAATAACCACTCCTCTCAATGCACCACTCTTCTCCAAAGCAATCCAAACCAGCAAACAATTGGGATTTGAAATTGAAATTCTCGTCATCGAGTTTCCAACAGCGGAAGTAGGGTTGCCTCGAGGATGTGAGAGTGCTAGTTTGGCTACAACCAATGACATGAAGGAACAATTCTTCAAAGCTACCTTCCTGCTTGAACCACAGGTTGAGCAGATTTTAGAGCAACATCGTCCTCACTACCTTGTTGCTGATGCGTTCTTTCCTTGGGCTACAGATGTTGCTGCCAAGTTTAGAATTCCAAGGCTCATTTTTCATGGGACGGGTTTTTTCCCTATGTGTGCTTTAATGACTGTGGCATTCTATCAGCCTCACAAGAAGGTCTCATCTGATTTAGAACTTTTTACTATTCCTAATTTTCCAGCTGAGATCAAGATGAGACGAACTGAAATACCGGCTATTTTTGAGCAATATGGTGACTCAATATTGATCAAGTTGTTCAGAGAATCTAGAGAGTGTGAGGACAGGAGCTATGGGATTATTGTTAATAGCTTCTATGAGCTTGAACCAGATTTCGCAGATCATTACCGGAAGGTGTTTGGGAAGAAGGCATGGCATATAGTCACGATTTCATTATACAACAAGGCAGTGGAGGATAAAGCAGAAGTGACGGGAATGGAAGCCTCGCTTGATGAACATGTGTGCATGAGTTGGCTTAACACTAAGAAACCCGATACAGTTGTTTACGTATTTTTTGGAAGTATGACTAATTTCGAAGTTTTGAGCTTCTAGAAATTGCAGTGGGGCATGAGGCTTCTAGGCAGGAATTCATATGGGTTGTGAGGAAGGATAAGAATGACATAGAAGAGTGGTTGCCGGAGGGATTTGAGAAGCGAATGGAAGGTAAGGGGTTGATTATAAGAGGTTGGGCTCCACAAGTGTCGATTCTTGAGCACCAAGCAATTGGAGGGTTTGTGACTCATTGTGGGTGGAACTCTATCCTTGAAGGAGTGTCTGCTGGGGTGCCGATGATCACATGGCCTGTGTCGGCTGAGCAGTTTTACAATGAGAAGTTGGTGACTCAGGTACTGAGAATTGGGGTTGCTGTTGGTTCTCAACAATGGACTACATTTGTAGATGAAAAGATGGAAGCCAGTGTGAAGAGGGAAGCCATAGAGAAGGCTGTAACTCAAGTCATGGTGAGTGATGAAGCTGAAGAAATGAGAAGCCGAGCCAAGGCACTTGGAGAGATGGCAAATAGGGCTGCTGAAGAAGGTGGTTCATCTTTCTCAGATTTAACTGCTCTAGTTGAAGAGTTAAGGAGGTCCATTGGAGCTTGAAACTTTAGACAAATTACCAATATTTTATGTGTGTGTGTGTGTGTTAGCTATCCCAGCAACATTCACACTTGTTTCATCGTTGTTGCTCCTTTTTCTTGTAATGACTGTGACACACCAAGTAGAATTTTCAATGTGAGTTTTTATACTCTTAACACGTCTCTTCACAAAAAGAAATACTTACTTCAGACATGTGAATTTCTTATATTGAGTGACGTGAAACACGTACGGACCAACACTTGACACTCCTCGATTTTTATGCAAATACCAAACTCACCATCATTGCAAGGCTCCATCAATCCTTGGCTCTAACAAAATTATGTATGTGGAACTCACAATTGTGCAGCCTCTTGGCACACACGCTTTACTTTTTATTATTATGAAGATTTTATTTGTATTAACCAAATTTTACCAGCTCAAAAGAGAACGTCATGTGTATTAAAGCAGACTAGATGGATGAAGTTGCCCTTAGGATTTTCACTAATACTTTGTTAGACCCCTGTGGGCTAAGCATTAAATGTGCTAAGGGGGAATGTCACCTCGTAAATCACGCACAACATAAGTGACACTTCTGCCATGCCAATGTGCTCTCCTCATGTGATGGATTCACTTACAACAAGGGAATGGCCAATCCCACTCAGCTGAGTTGGTGGGCTCAGCAGGATTAGCAAAGCCCAAATGTTCTCAACAAGTCCAGATGGACTAGCGAGTGGATTTAGCCCAACAAGGCTCAACATGGAAAGATCCAACAAGCCATGACTCCCGATGTTATTGAAGAGTATTCCCTAAATTGAGTTCAAATCAACCACTTAGGGACAATACAGGATAACATTGTTGGCTAAATGACCTAATGAATCATACTCAAGCTCAGACTCGCAATTCCTTTGCCAAGAAATATATAGCTTGCGATTCATCTTCTTCACTTAACTCTAACTTAGGCATCTGAGGATATTTGGCTAACACTACACCGGTGTGACAAAGTCTTAATTACTTATTCGTCTTTCATTTCTTAGTTGCAGAGACACCAAAGTAATTCTATGCTTATTTGTATTTCGTTCCTCAAATTATTAGAGTAAATTATTTATATATAAAAAGAAGAAATGAAATAATGAAATAAAAAAACAAATGAGGGGCAAGGGTGGGTTTTATTTTTTCTATTTCTTACAAAAGTTTACAATAACATTGTTTTACTACTTTAGCCTTATAAGTGTTTTCTCACTCTCCTAGGGTGGCTCAATAAGAAAAACAAGCTAAGTTTATGTTCGGTTAAATAAGAGATAAGACAAGCTTGAACATTGGTATATTCGAATCATAATTGAGAGATTTGTGTTTTACCTCTTTCTTCTAAATTAGGTTGACTATTTTCAATTTGACTTCTTTTTTTAAAAAGGAAATTGATATTATGTCTCCGTGTGTGTGTATTTTTTTTTCTCAAAAAAAACTACGTGATTGTTGTGGCCAATATTTCTGAGGGGGTGCGGCAAGCAAAGAGAAGAGAGAAAATAGAGAAGGCTTGAGGAATTATACTGTATTGTGATATTAATTCCTCATGCCAGGTGCCTTTATTTATAGTGAAAGAAGTACAATTACATTAGGAAACAAATCCCACACATAATGGAATATCCTAATCCATATCTACCTAGGATTTACACAATCACATTTAACACATGTGTATTTTATCCACAACACTCCCCCTTGAGTGTGCAAATACTCAAGTAGATATCGCATCAGATCTTCAGGATGAAAGTTGATGAAGTCGTCTCGTAGGCACAATAGAGAAACATGATAGTCTCAATCACGGAACTTGCATATAAAAAGAATAAAAACTCTCACAAAACCTGGCTATGGTAAAACCCAAGATGGGACAAAAACCCATAGTCTAGGAGAAAAGTGAGTTAATGCAATGTCAATACTAAACATCTACCGGATGTCAGTAGGATGCACACAAGGGTATAACCAGCCCAGAATGGGTGCCTCATTAAAACCTAGTCAGGTAACAAAAACCCAATGGGAAAAATGATCCTGATCGTAGGGAAAAAGAGTACATTAAGGTTAAGCGAGTATACTTCAGGATACTCCCCCTGAGTTTGACAATATTCCGAATGAGAAACTAACAATGTTGCAAATCAGACAATTTACGCATACCAATTCCTTGAACAAGCTTCTGAAAAGTAGACTTCGGTAGTGACTTGGTGAAGAGGTCGGCTAAGTTGTCCTGGGAACGGATTTGCTTGACTTCAATGTTCTGATGCTCTTGTTGCTGATGTGAGAAGAAGAACTTCGGCGCAATATGCTTGGTGTTGTCTCCCTTGATGTATCCTTTCTTGATCTGGTCAATACATGCGGCATTATCCTCAAAGATCGTTGTAGGGACATCAACGACTGAAGAAAGCCCGCAATTGCTTCGAATATGCTCAACAACAGCTCTCAGCCAAAAACACTCACGAGTAGCTTCGTGAAGGGCGAGAATCTCAGCATGATTCGAAGAGGTAGCAACTAAGGTCTGTTTGGTTGACCTCCAAGATATTGCGGTGTCTCCAACGGTAAAGACATAACCCGTTTGAGAACGTGCCTTGTGCGGGTCAGATAAATAACCTGCGTCAGCATAACCAACAAGGCAAGCATCATTCCGAAGACCAAGGGGGTGTGATCTATTCTGAGATGCATAGGGATAGAATAAACCCAAATCCGTAGTACCCTTAAGGTAACGAAGGATGTCTTTAACACCATTCCAGTGTCTGCGTGTGGGCGCATTGCTATATCTTGCAAGAAGATTAACAGAGAAGGAGATGTCCGGTCTAGTGCACTGAGCTAAGTACAATAAAGCGCCAATTGCACTTAGATACGGAACTTCAGGTTCCAAAACCTCTTCCTCATCGTCTTTAGGACGGAAGGGGTCTCGTTTTGCATCTAGCGATCGGACGACCATAGGAGTACTCGAAGGTTTCGCTTTATCCTCATTAAAACGACGTAACACCTTCTGGGTGTAGTTCGATTGGTGGACCAGTATCCCAGCCGAACTATGCTCAAGCTCCAGGCCTAGGCAATATCGAGTTTTCCCAAGATCTTTCATCTCAAATTCCGACTTCAGGTGCGACGCAGTTTTCTCAAGCTCTTCGGGAGTCCCAATGAGATTCATGTCATCGACATAAACTGCAATTATCGCAAATCCGGAATGTGACTTCTTAATAAACACGCATGGGCATAATTCATTATTCACATATCCCTGACTAATCAAATACTCACTCAGACGGTTATACCACATCCGTCCGGATTGCTTTAATCCGTAGAGTGAACGCCTCAATCTAATTGAGAGGGTGTTCCGTGGTTTAGAACTATTTGATCCAGTCAATGTAAGTCCTTCAGGAACTTTCATATAGATTTCCGTATCAAGATCCCCGTAGAGATACGCGGCTACCACATCCATAAGCTGCATATTCAGTTTTTCGGAAACTACCAAACTGATAAGGTAGCGGAACGTTATGACGTCCATTACGGGAGAATAAGTCTCCTCGTAATCAATCCCAGGGCGTTGAGAGAAACCTTGCGCCACAAGGCGTGCTTTGTATCGCACTATTTCATTCTTCTCATTACGCTTCCTTACGAAAACCCACTTGTAGCCAACGGGCTTCACATGTGGTGGTGTAGGAACTACAGGCCCAAATACCTTACGTTTCGCAAGCGAATCAAGTTCGACCTGGATTGCTTGTTTCCAGTTTGACCAATCGGTTCTACGTCGACATTCATCAACGGAACGTGGTTCAATATCATCGCTCAGCATGATATCAGTAGCTACTGCATATGCAAATGCATCGTCGACTATCATCTCATTCCTATTCCAAAGTGCATCCAAGCTAGCATAATGGACCGAAATCTCACGATTTTCGGGAGGCGGATTGGTCTCTTCAAGGACACTACCATAATCTAGAATAACCTCATGCGTTGGAAAGGATGAGTTGGCGATGGCAGGATTCGAACTAGTTTCACTAGTTAGTGCCGTGGGGTTCCTCTTCCGGGGTTGTGAATCCTTTGAACCAACAGGTCTGCCACGCTTCAGGGTAGGAGCAGATGATTGGCTAGCCGCCAGGGTACTGGGCCGCACAGCAGGTACGGCCAAACGTCCTTCAGGGGCGTTTCGTCCTTCAGGGGCGATGGTTCGACGTACGTTTGGTACATCTATCTTTGCAGGCACATTCGCAGCTGGTATATGTGATCTCGTCACTCTCGCTAGATCAGTAAAAGCATCCGGCATGCTTTGAGCAACGCTCTGTAGATCTAGGATTCTTTGCACCTCAGTTTCAGACTGAGCAGTGCGGGGATCTAAATGAGACATAGTGGGGTTAGACCACGACAATTCGCGGCGTTCTTCAGGAACAACTATGTTCTTATCTCCCCCTAACGACGGGAAGACTGTCTCATTAAAGTGACTATCCGCAAATCTAGCGGTAAAGAGATCGCCTGTCAAAGGTTCTAAGTAACGAATGATCGAAGGGGAGTCATATCTGACATAGATTCCCAATCTTCGCTGAGGACCCATTTTAGTACGTAAGGGCGGCGCAATTGGCACATAGACCGCACAACCAAATATGCGCAAATGCGAGATGTCGGGCTCGTATCCAGTTACCAACTGGAGCGCAGAATATGGTTGGGTCAATACGGGTCTCAGGCGGACCAACATTGCTGCGTGCAGTATTGCATGGCCCCATGCAGATATCGGAAGTTTGGTTCGCATTACCAAAGTCCGAGCGATTACTTGAAGGCGCTTAATAAACGCTTCTGCTAGGCCGTTTTGGGTGTGAACATGGGCGACAGGATGTTCAACTTCAATCCCAACTGACATGCAATAGTCATCGAAAGTTTTCGATGTAAATTCTCCAGCATTATCCAGTCGAATCGACTTAATCGGATAATCAGGGTGGTGAGCCCTCAGCTTAATAATCTGAGCTAGAAGCTTGGAGAATGCAGCATTTCGAGTGGACAGGAGGCACACGTGCGACCAACGTGTGGAAGCATCAACCAATACCATAAAGTATCTAAATGGTCCGCAAGATGGTTGAATCAGTCCACAAATGTCCCCCTGAATCCTCTGAAGAAATTTGGGAGGATCCGTTTGGATCTTGTGTGTCGATGGGTGAGTGTTTAGCTTACCCAAAGAGCACGCTTGGCATGAGATAGTGCGAAGAACGAAATCCTTACTTCGGGTAAGGGGATGCCCGTGTGAAGTACTGAGGATACGGCGCATCATAATTCGTCCAGGTTGTCCCAAACGGTCATGCCAAAGCAAATTTTCCAGTGCAAGGCCACTGCTAGGGCCGGCCACATGGTGGCTTTCCAGGGAGCGAATGGTTGTTGTGTACAAGCCATTTGGAAGGCGCTCCATCTTCTCATGAATACGCTTCTGGCCATATTCATAAGAAGTTATGCACAGGAATTCAATCCCATTTTCTTCAGAAGTTTCAGCGTGGTAATTATTATCTCGAATATCTTTAAAACTCAACAACGTTCTTCCGGAACGCGGAGAATAAAGTGCCTCTTTAATGGTTAACTTTGTACCATTGGACAACATTAATTGGGCAGTGCCATGCCCCTCAATCAGGTTGGATGAGCCTGAAAGGGTTGTCAGAGGTGATATTTTAGGTATGAAGTTAGTGAAATAGATGCGTTCACGCAATATGGTGTGCGTAGTTGCACTATCTGCCAGACAACTAACTTCCCCACAAGACATACCTAGAAATAATTTAATTGAATTGGTCACTTGAATAAATAAAAATCATTCATTCAATTAATTCGAGAAATAATTTCCATAAAATAATATCCAAAAATTAAAATCAAATACCAAACAATCGTCCAAACAAAAAGGAAAAATTGTTCAAAAACTTAAACCAAAGCTAGGGGAATTCGGCCACATAGTGGTTCTAGGCCACTAGTGGGGAAAATTCGGCCAACATATAGGCCTTATGTCTAAAAATCTAATTTTCCATCGGAGCGTTCGCTTCTTGAAAAACAGAAATCTCCAGAGTAGTATCTTCGGGATTCTCCACATGAGCGAGATTAGTCTCTATGGCTTTACGACTTGAATGGTACTCAGCAACAGCGTTAGCTGAAGCTCGGCAAGTGCGGGACCAATGGTCTTGAGAACCACATCGGTAACACAGGTTCACCGCTTTGCTCTTAGTCTTGAAGTTTGAGGCTTTGGGAGCAAAATTAGTGCGCTTCGGGGCGTTATTTCCTCCCTTGGATGGGCCTACGCTCTGTCGACCTTGGGCTTGTGGCTTAGGTTTAGAACCCTTGCCTTTCCCACCACCACGCTTCCGGCGTTGGTTTTGGCCTCGATTCTCGCTAGAGTGTGCTTCAGGCATAGCGGTCGAGCCATTAGGTCTAGCTTGATGATTTTTCATCAACAGCTGGTTTTGCTTTTCAGCAAGTAGTAAGACAGAGATCAAATCCGAAAATTTGGTGAATTTTTGCGCCCTATATTGTTGCTGCAGGACAATATTGGTAGCATGGAAAGTTGAATAGGTCTTCTCCAGGAGATCCTGTTCAGTCAAGTCTTCTTTGCAAAACTTGAGAAGTGATCGGATTCGACAAACCTCAGAGTTGTACTCATTCACAGACTTAAAGTCTTGGAAGCGTAAGTGCTGCCAGTCGTGTCTTGCTTCAGGCAAGAAAATATCTCTTTGATGATCAAAGCGCTCTTCCAGAGCAAGCCATAAAGCTCTTGGATCCTCTTCAGCGAGGTATTCGGTCTGCAGTGCGTCA
The DNA here is from genome assembly GCA_018257905.1 of Gillenia trifoliata. NCBI lineage: Eukaryota > Viridiplantae > Streptophyta > Magnoliopsida > Rosales > Rosaceae > Gillenia > Gillenia trifoliata. Next base: position 24,501,679 of record CM031080.1, read on the forward strand.
TGCATATGTCTTCGGATGAAGATCATGGCGGTTGCTTTGTCAGCTTCGCCAACCGGGTTATCCGTCTCTGCTTCAATGGTAGCCCTGAGGCTCTTAGCAGTGAGGTGGAGCTTCACATCTTGTACCCACTTGAGGTAGTTCCTTCCAGAGACTTCCAGAGCGGTAAAGTCGAGTTTGTTCAAGTTCGACATGTCGCTACAAAGAAGGGAACAAGATAGTGGTCAGTACTATGAAAAACTGTTCATAGACTTGGAGTAGAACATTCAGGTTCTATTAGACATTGTTTGGTTTAAATTTTCATGAAAACTACGGGTTTCATGGGTATTTAATTTTTAAGAAAACTTCAGGTTTCATGGACACTTATTCGAAGCTTCAGGTTCGAATTTTATGAACTTCAAGTTCATATATACCTGCAATCAAACGCAATATATATAGAACAAAGATAATACAAATAATAAATTTTAACATATATCGTGAATGGGTAGTGAAATATAGGTCTACGGGACCTTTGGGGTTTGCAAATATGACCCAAATAATTTTTGGTGGGTCGTAGTTGGAGCTGCAGGCCCAACTTTTATTTTCTTGGGCTGCTGGCAGCAAGAAAATAAATAAAATAAAAAAATTAGGGACAGAGGTGAGCCCAACAAGGGCTGGGGTCCAAAGCCCACACGGGCTGTGTGAAGAAAAGACAAAGCAGCAGAGCTGCTGGTGCACTGGGCTACAGGCCCTGAGATTCGTCTGGCCCATCAGGGGCCAAGGAAGAAGGCGCGGGCCGAGAAGAAAAAGAAAGGGGCCCAATAGCCAGGGTCCAGCTGCGGGCTGGGGTAGGAGCGGGCCCAATTTGGGCTGGAGATGGAGCGGGCCGAGAGGCAGGCCAAAGGGCCTGGGGTAGCTTGGCTGGAGCTGGGCTGGCTCGGCTGGAGCCAGTTGGGTCGGCTCGGCTGCAGGCCGATGTCGGCTCGGCTCGGCTTCTGGCCGGCTCGGTTCGGCTTGGCTCGGCGCGGCTTCAGGCCGGCTCGGCTACGATTAGGGTTTTTTTTTTTTTTCTTTATTTTTCAAAAAAACGAAAAAAATTTTTTTCGGTAAAGAATGTCCAGTTTTTTTCAGAAAAACGAAATTTGATGTTTTTTGTAGAAAAGCAAAAAAAAACAAGAAAAAACCCTTAATTTTTCCTTCGTTCACACGATCATCAATTCACTTAATATATTTCAGATATATTAAATGTCGATGCTAACACAATATTTGCAGAAGATCAATAATTCTTTAAACGCAGAAAATTGGGTTATGCATCATGGTGAAGGTTCATGCAATCAGGTCTGACAAAATATCGACAATCGAGACCGTGTTTTAGAAGTACCTGGATTGCTGATGATGATGGTTGAACAATTTGTTTGCAGAAAACCCGTCAGATTCCTTAGCGCAGCGTCAGGAGCGTGCTGATAACGTGTTGTGGCCAATATTTCTGAGGGGGTGCGGCAAGCAAAGAGAAGAGAGAAAATAGAGAAGGCTTGAGGAATTATACTGTATTGTGATATTAATTCCTCATGCCAGGTGCCTTTATTTATAGTGAAAGAAGTACAATTACATTAGGAAACAAATCCCACACATAATGGAATATCCTAATCCATATCTACCTAGGATTTACACAATCACATTTAACACATGTGTATTTTATCCACAACAGTGATGACTTTTTTGTTTTTGTCAAACATAGGTGATGACTTAGCCTCCCATTAAATTCCACTCATAAAAAAAGAAAGAGATATTTATGTGACTATCTTAAAGTGGTATGTTTGAAAAAAGTTTTGTTACATTGTTTATGTTTTCTATATTCTATTATTAAAATGTACTATCAAGAAAATTTATTTACAAGACCATATGAACATATTATAATAAATAGTTTGAAAAATCTTGAGTTCAATATTAAACTTGAACTTTTTAAACCCGCTCGAGCTTGGCAAATATAAGAAGCAAGTTAAGCTCCACTTGGACTTAAAAAAAAATAAAAAAACCAAACTTAAACAGAATGGTGTTATTTAGTTTGACTCGACTTATTTATAACTCTATCCATTCGAGTTCATCAAATATAGGATTAAGGCTTGTTTTTTTATTTATTGTTAGTTACTAATGCTCCGTCATTTAAAAATTCAACCACCAGAGATACGAACCTTGATAGATCTTAATCACCAAATACCTTGGTAGAGAATTCAGGCTTCGTTTGGTACGCCGTATAGCGCATTGAATAGTACTAATAATCCGGTCTCGGGTGTTTGGTGCGCTTCGTACTAAAATAGTCGCCCGACTATTTAAATCAGACCCACCATTTAGTACTCCTCACACCCGACTAATTATACGCCCAAAAACCTCCGTATAATTAGTCGGGTCCGTCCCTCTCACTCTCTTGGTCTAGCTTGAAGGAACATATTTGAATTACAAGTTCATTTGAGCAACACTTAAGGATGCTATTAACAAATTAAAGGCTCTTAGCTAGCATATTAGTACTCAAAAACAAAAATTTGTTCATGACTTTTGAAGCCTAAATGTTGTGAACCAAGACACAACTCAAAATCACATTAGTAAGTTGTAGCATCCTATACTTTTGTAGAATCTTCTTTGCATGAGCAAATGCTAAATACCTAAAAGGGCCTTCAATCTCATCTTGGATGAACACCTTTGCTAGAAGGAGTTGTGGTTGCACCTTGAATCAAATTAAAGGTTACCAACGTACTTCGTCTCCTACGAAGATCAAACATTTCAAAGTTCTTGCATTTGATGAGAATTTGAGTGAAATTGTATGAAGAACAAATTGTGTTCTTCACACCCACATAGGGCCGCCCAACACAGTATAAATAGTCAATATTAGTCCGATACTGTACCAAACGCCTAACTAATTTAGTCAGTACTGTCCGATGACAGAGTATCCTATCCGACTGAAATAGTCAGTTCAGTCCGAGCTGCCAAACGAGGTCAGGTCTAGGAGTCTACACATAAGAAACAAATTTTATTTATTAAAAATAAATAAAAGGTTTCATTTTTGTCTTTTCTCTATTTTCTTTTAAATGTAATGTGAACAAATGATCTACGTATACAATGACGGGGTCAAACTTCAATAGTACATACTGTTGAATGATTTAAAATTCATTTGGGATCCACTGTAAATTAATCTGAATCATTCAATGACCGTACTATTGAATGGTACGTAACACCCAATATTTTTTCTGCAAAGACATAACAAAAATGATAGGTTGAAGGTTCAAAGCGTTTAGATATTTAAAGATTATGTTTTCGTATTCCCCACTCCAATAATACATATTCAAAAGATGACAAAGCCATTTTTGTCTTTGCCAATCCCAAGTCTCAATGTAATATATTGAATCTTTCAGCTCATTGTGCAGTATCAACTCTCTTCATCACCATCTGTCAAGTCCCCATGGAAACTAAATCCCATGAGCAGCTTCACATTTTCTTCTTCCCATATATGGCTCAAGGCCACATCATACCCCTTATAAACATTGCCAAACTATTTGCTTCTCATGGTGTAAAATCCACCCTAATAACCACCCCTCTCAATGCACCTCTCTTTGCCCAAGCAATCCAAAGCAGCAAGAAATTGGGATTTGATATTGAAATTCTTGTCATCAAGTTCCCGACTGAGGAAGTAGGGTTGCCTCAAGGATGTGAAAGCAGTAACTTAGCTACCACCAGTGAGATGAAGGAAAAGTTCCTCAAAGCCACCTTCCTCCTTCAACCACAAATTGAGCAGATTTTAGACGAACACCGCCCTCATTGCCTTGTTGCAGACGCTTTCTTTCCTTGGGCAACAGATGTTGCTGCCAAGTTTGGTATTCCAAGGATCATATTTCATGGCATCGGTTTTTTCGCTTTGTGTGCTTCTCTTAGTGTGACATTGTATGAGCCTCACTTGAAGCTGTCATCTGATTCAGAAGTTTTTACTATTCCTAATTTTCCAGTTGAGATCAAGCTGACAGGAAGCCAAATACCGACTTTTTTCAAGCAAAATGTTGAAACTGTATTCACCAAATTGATTAAAGCAGCAATAGCGTGTGAGGAAAAGAGCTATGGGGTTATTGTTAACAGCTTTTATGAACTTGAACCAGCTTTTGCAGATCATTACAGGACAGTGATTGGGAGAAAGGCATGGCATATAGGCCCGGTTTCGTTATGCAACAAGGCAGCAGATGACGAAGACTCCCTTGATCAACACAAGTGCTTGAATTGGCTTAATTCTAAGAAACCCAATTCAGTTGCTTACATATGTTTCGGAAGCATGACCAATTTCATTGACTCTCAGCTCCTAGAAATTGCAGTGGGGCTTGAGGCTTCTGGGCAGGAATTCATTTGGGTTGTGAAGAGAGAAAAGAATGATAAAGAAGAGTGGCTGCCTGAAGGGTTTGAGAAGACAATGGAAGGTAAAGGACTGATTATAAGAGGGTGGGCTCCACAAGTGCCGATTCTTGAGCACGAAGCAATCGGAGGGTTTGTGACTCATTGTGGGTGGAACTCTATCCTTGAAGGAGTGGCTGCTGGGGTGCCACTGATCACATGGCCCGTGTCCGCCGAGCAGTTTTACAATGAGAAGTTGGTCACTGAGATATTGAAAAATGGGGTTGCTGTTGGTGCTAATCAATGGGGTGCATTTGTAGATGTGAAGAAGGAAGCCAGTGTGAAGAGGGAAGCCATAGAGAAGGCTGTGACTCAAGTCATGGTGGGTGAAGAAGCAAAGGAAATGAGAGGCAGAGCCAAGGTACTTAGACAGATGGCAAAGAGGGCTGTTGAAGAAGGTGGTTCATCTTTCTCTGATTTAACTTCTCTAATTCAAGAATTGGGGCGAGCTTGAAAATTTAACCAAAATACCAAGACTTTGTATGTTTGACTAAGCAGGTGTGTTTTTTTTTCTTTGTTTCTGGGGATATTTACTAATCCAATTTTCTATAAATGCAATTTCAAATTAATAGCAAAAGGAAAAGCATTAGTGATTCAACAATCCTAAATAAGTTATTATGGTTGAGTTCTTCCCTAAAAGCTAACTTCGTAATATTAAATATTAGGAGTGGGAATTATCTAGACAAACCGCCCAATCCGTCCAATTCACCCGAGAAAAATTGGGTTGTGTCAGTTTTTTATTTGTTTTTTGGTCAAAGCACGGGTTCTCAAAATTTCAATTCGTATGAGAGGAAACGCAAACCTCTTTGTTTTAAGTGCAAAATTGGCAAATTCTTAGCAAATGCTAGTTTAATTAAGTTTGTCTCTTGCTTTTAATCACAATAATGTCAAGTAAAATCAGAGACAGACTCAAATAAGTTTTCAAGCATATGCATTCACATAAATTATGTCTTTTTTTTTTATAAAACCATGGATGACAGAGAATAAATTGGTATCCAACTCACTATTTACATAACTAGAACCTAAGATATTTCATTTACAAGTCAAGAGAAATATCACTAGACTGTAGTGGTTAAATGAAGTCTTTTTTAGCATAATATTGGTTTTGGTTTATGTTTATTTTGTAGGTGGTGATTATCCTAGTTGGTTGTTAGGGCTTATTTTTCAACCTATTACGTCTCGGGTTCAAAGAATCTTCCTCCCCTTAGTTTAGCTTAGAGTAATAATATCCCTTGTATAAAAAATAATAACTATATTAAAAACCCAATTGTTATGCATTATGTTAAATGATTTTCACATTCGTATTTTATTTTTTAAAAGAAACTTCGACGGTACGAGGATTAAGTCTATGTAACTACCCAATCTTTAGAGATAATTTCAAATTGGTCTCAATTTTTTAAAACACTCCAAATAACTACCTAACATTTTAAAAATTAGACATTCGTTAAGTCACCAACATTAAGTGATGACCTTGACGAGTATTAAAGCAAGTTTTCACTCTCACGTCATTTATACAGCTCTAAATCCCCACACCGCACCTTTTTAACTAAACAAAGTTAGTGTTTAACTTGGCTAAAAAAGGTCAATTTGAGGATTCAGAACTCTAAAATGACATGTTAGTGAAAATTAGCTTCAATATTTGTACATACCATCACTTAACATTAATGACATCCTCAATTAACGGTAGTGACGTCATCACTTAATGTCGGTGACCTAACAAATGTCTATTTTTCAAAACGTTAGGTAGTTATTTGGAATGTTTTAAAAAGTTGGGACCAATTTGGAATCACCTCTAAAAGTTTGGTAGTTATTCGTAAACCTTACCTCTCATAATTTGGGTAGTTAAAAGGTAACATTGCATCATCAATTTGGAATCAGAAAAAAGAAGTTACACCTAGTCAAGGAGGACATAAACCTTACCTCTCATAATACAAGAAGAAAAATAAAGTGAAAAATACAACAAAAGGGGGGACATAAACTTGACCCCTCTTAAGAAAACAGATTAAAATACAAGAAAAGAGAGGGGACATAATTAAACCTCACACACTTTTTTTTTTTTTTCCTTTTGCACATTTTTGTTTATTTCTGTCTATTGATTTTGTTTCCGTTTATTCAATTAAATTGCTAGAAATAACCAAGGGCGTATGGGGGGCGGGGGGAGAAAAAGAGTGTAAATCTAAAAACCGCTCTCTATATTTGTACATGTAATTGAGCTTTTAGTAGTGGGTTTATTTCACTGTTTTAACGGTAGATTTATGTGGAAGAGAGTGCTAATGTGGAAAGCATTACTGAAAACATCATCAATCAAATTCTTGAAGATAATAGATCAGACTAAAGTTTCAATACCATTTCCCTTGGTGATTGATGAAAATGGAAAGGTTTTGCTGTAAAAAAACAACGTGCAAGCTTTGAGTCTCATTGGCAAGGTTATGACTTTTGAGAAAGGCTCCACAACTTTGATAAAAAAAAAAAACTCCCTTCATTTTGCATATCCTTGTACATTTGATATTTTGTAGTAATGTACTAATATATTTTCATTAGGCTCTTATTTTGGGGTATGTAATACTTGAAAGGCAAATGTGTTTTATGTTTTAAAGTAATATTTACGTAACAATGTGGTATGTACATAGTAATTTAGTATGACGTTTTTCATTTCATTATTTATTGAAGTAAAATATTTTTTTTAACGGGTCGTGTTACAGCTGACACATCCCGATCCTGACACGTCAGGTGTCGGAAAGTGCTGGCCGACACTTGTTAAGTGACGAAAGCCAATTATACATGTATAAGTGAAAAAGTGAGTAGAAATAGAGTTGGATGCGGAAGTCAGAGTGTGGTGATGGGTAAAGACTCATTATTACAGGTGCATAACAGTCAGAGCAAAGTAAATAGTGCATAGAGTATAAACATTCACATCCTCGTGAGGATGAATAAGTAAAAGCAAACTAAAAGTAGGAGCGAATCCTACATAAACTGAAGGAAGCATTAGAACCACCAACCACAGCCAAAGCAAGCCCTCGTCTAACTGGTAATCGAATCTGCCACTAAGTCCTGGAGGGGGGCAAAACATAAAAAGGTGAGTGGGTCAAAAAGCAAAGTTTGATAAAACCTTTGTTTTCAAGAGCACACTATCCCCTTGCTGGAAAACATGTATAGTTTTTGAAAATACGCCATACTCCCCGGTATGATCCTCAAAATACTATAATAGTAATACGGGTACTCCCCGTTAATCATACTAAATGCTCAAAACACGGGTACTCCTCGATATGCACGACTGACTGCTCACCCATATGTAAACACACAAGCCCAAGTAGATAAGTTACGAGGAACAGGCTAGGTATATAAGTAATACGCTGAGTACTACAATGACGCAAATCTATTGCTAAGCGCTGTGCACAAAGTGCATCACACAAGTTCGAGTTGCTTAGTGCAACCTAGAACAGGCTAGTACCTACAATGGATGCAAAGTTGTGTAGCGATACTGGTAGTGACATCTCCAAATGTCAAGGCTAGTCTTGGCCACAAGACTGAGTACTGATACCTGGGGTGTAATACATCTACTGATGAGCAACAGTTTAAAAACATGTATGACAATATAATACGAATGTTCTACCTCCAACATTCGCATATGATATGAGTCATGCTAACAAATTAAAGAAAGCATTGAAAACCATACATAAATATACATTTATCAAAACAAAGACCCACTCACTCACCTGTAAGTAGCCGGGTCGTAACCCCCCAGTCCTGGGTAGCCTCGGTAGTCCTCTGGATAAGTCTCTCTTATATGAGATATCACTATAGTAATGATTAAACTTATAAAGGTTAGAATTAAACTAATTAATTAAACCTATCCCTTGTTTGCTCAACATGGAGGTCCGAAACACTCCGTAAAATACCATACGTACTGCCCCTAGGTAGTACGCATCGTCACGAGTCGCCTCGCGAAGACGGAATTGAAAAATACTGTTCCATGCGCCCTCCCGCGCGGCTCAAACGCGCTGGTTTGGACCTGTTGCTGACGTCACGCCGATCTGGACCGTTGCTAACGTCACGCTGGTTTGGACCAATTGCTGACGTCACGCCGGTCTGGGCCGTTGCTAACATCACTGCTGATGTCACCCTCGCCGGTCTGGACTGTTGTTGACGTCAGCGCCGATCGTCGCTGCAACTTTTGGCCGGTTTCTGGAGAAATTTTCAAATCTCCATAACTTCTTCGTTTCTTGGCCAAATTTCACGTTATTTATACCAAAATGAAGCTAGAGAGGAGTAGAATTACGGTGAACCTTTAGTTTGGCTGTACAAGCTCGGGAAATGGCCTGAAATTGCCTCGAAAGGTCGCGGGTACTGTACCTTCACCGATCCACGTCAAAACTCAACCAAATCAAGCAAACCACATATGAAAATTCATCTACTCAATGAGTGGAACCCATTGGTGGTAGTTAGAAACCTCACCTCAGTCTAGAATGGTGAGAAAATCTCCAGGAAGGTCCGGTTCTTCCGTGAGCTTTTCCCGTCAAACGGTTGGGAGTTTGGACGAACGGTTTGCACCGTTGAGTCCAAGGCATCGAGACGAAAAAGGTGGTGATTTTAGTTTGCCTCGGTTCGACGGTTTTTCGTCGACGTGCACTGTGCACATACGGTGAGAGAGAGAAACAAAAAGAGAAAAATCAGATAAATGGATAAGGGAGAAAAGAGAGAGATGGACGGGGAAGAAGAGAGAAAAATAGATATTTTGGGTTTTAGGGGTATTCCATGTATAAAATAATCACGCACGTGTCCAAAATATCCCCCGAAAATTATTTTATAACAAATTTTTTATGGGATGTTACAGCAGCTCGTCCCAGAATTTATAGTATTTTATTTCTGAAAGTGTGAAATGACCAAAATGCCCCTGGTTGGGCAATGGTTGACTTTTGTTTATTTTCGTGTCGTGTTACGTACGGCTTTTTTCTTAGCCTGTTCTTGTTATGCTCGTTGTTACAAACGCGTGGATGCAAACGAAACAGAATTCGGAGTTCGAACGAAGGTTCTGCGTAACGTTAATTTCAAAGACATTCTCGTAATTTTATGAGAATCGTGTCTCCTGATTGGGCTTTGGGTCCAGTGGGACCCACCCACTGTCACTCACACTCTTCGTTGTACTCTTCCTCACTCTCTCACTCTGCAAACACTCTCTCTTACCCGTGCCTCCTTCCCCTCCCCAACTACACACAAACCACGACGGCGGGAGCTGCCATTCTCCGGCGAGCCAAGTCCTCGAATCACCACCACTATGACCCCCTCTCCATGGTGAACCCATCCCCGACCTCGACTTCCACAAACTCGAACTAGAAATCGATGAACCACTGAGCTGCGACATGGAGCAAATCTCTCCAACGAGTTGCCCGGCATTTCAAGCCACGATCGGCCTCGAGGTAATTACCAATCAACTCCTTGTGAGTCCTAGCCTAAAATTCAGGTCGTGCATGCTCGAATCTGCTCCGAAATTGAAGTTTGGAATTTGCCACTTTTCAGGCCGAGGCTTTTGAGCCATTTTTCGACCACCTTTTGACCTTCAATTAGATAAAATCGAGTTCCTCATCTTCTTAGGTTCATTTTGGACATATTGTACATTGAAAATGGTTGAGATTTGTCCCAATTACGAAAAACCTAGATTCCTCTGCCGATCGGCAGAGGCAAACGGCGATCGGTAGTTGCAGCGGCAACCGAAGAGTTGACGTCAGCAAATCTGGTCCAGATCCGGTTGGACCGGGAATATTCCAAAGGTATATTCCTTCCATTAACTGACGACATTAACAGAATATTCTCTAACACCGTTAGAATATTCCTTTAAATCCTTGAATATTCCGTTAGAGTTAACGGCAAGCCGTTAACTCTAACGGCTTGTGTGGGCGCGTACCGGAGCGTGACTGCGCGTGATGGCCATCCACCAGCGCGTGGCGGAGCGTTACACCTGATGGGATCTCACGGCAAAGCTTGGAACCTTACGGCGGCTCGTGCAGTGGCGCGCGGCTGCCTGCGGCTGCGTATTTGGGTTTTTGGATGCCGAAACTCTTAATTTGAGTTCCAATTTCCATATTCTTCTTAGTTTTCGATTAGTTTACTAAATGTGGTTGGTTTACTTTAGGAGTGACAACTCGAGGACTACGGATAGCATACAAGTAAAGGAATTACGACTACGGTCACTATGAGTGAGCTTTTCTTTCCAAACTTATATCTAACGTATGTTTGTGAAACGAGTTTTATGTTATGCTTGGTTATCTTACTTGGTTTTAGAAATTCAAAGGTTTTACCGAATTATCGATATTTCGACTTACGGTATTTGTGAATGCCACTTTAAAACGTTTTACTACTGGCCTTACTTTAAAAACGTTATGCTTTATGTGTTACCCCATTTTAAGATACGAGACTTTACCTATGACATGTTTTATCTTATATACCCGCTCAATTAGGATTGCGTACACGGTGTCTATAATACTGTCCGGGGTCAGGACCAGTTTCACATGTATGTTCACATTCCACTGACATGCTCACTTTGGATCCATTGTAGGTGCCAACCTGTTCTAGTTGTTTTTACTTCTAGAACTCGTTGTAATGCGCTTAGTGCCAGCTTCATGTGTATGTAGTACTTGAGCGTAGATTGTTACACCCAGCCTGTTCATGGCAGAATATCTCTGCATGACCTCGTGTGTCTGCTTTACCTACTAAACGTACCTTATTGTTTATCTGTGATTTTGTGATTTACATGTTGTCACTGATGCCATGGAATTTCATGTTAATTTTGGATTTCACTAGTTGAATTCTATGTATTTGGTTTCTACTGTAAGATTTTATATCGAGATTTTATTATTATTTACCCATTTTGGAAAATAATTGTTTTTCCACTTTTACGCTGATTTTCATACTTACTATGTAGTATGGTTTTGAGAATTATTACGGGTTTTTACATCGAGGGGTTACTACTTTCGAAAAAGAAAAGTTTTAGAAAATTATTATTTTTGCCCACTCACACTTTTCTATTTTGCGCCCATCCAAGTTTTAGTAGACTTTGGAGCTCTTGACGTCAAGAAGCGGTGGCATAGTTCCCTCTTCAGTGTAGGAAATCCTTCCTAGTAGCTGTAGTTATCTGATACTTTCCACTCTATAAAATTAGTTTTCTGTTATTATTTATTTGGTTCACACACACTTCTGCACACTCAAGCTTTATTTTATTCAAACTTCTTTTTCTCACTTAAATTACTCTTCTTCTTTCAAATGGCTCTTGTCATTCCTTCGGAGTGTCGGCCAGCACACCTTGATTTTTGAGTTTTCACCTAGAAATCTGGGTTGGGGCATGTCAGGTCGGGTCATATTACCCGTTAATTTTAACGAGTTGAGTTCAGGTCAGATCGTATTACCCGTTCATTTTAATAAGTTTGACATGACACGATTATTTAAAATATCGGATATATAATGACAATGAGACAAACATGACAGGATCGCTATGTCTAATAAATGGTGCAAGATATGCAATGAGATAGCAGAAGCCATTTTTTGTCCTGCCTCAATAAGCTATTTCTGCTCGTCAATCAAATCAAAGAAAACAACAAATCCTTGCCTTCCCAAGTATCTATCTTACTTATATGGAGTAGGCTACGGTGCTCGCTCGCAAGCATTGGATGCTCACACCGATCTTACAGTTAAAAGGAGGGAGGAGGGAGGAGAGGAGGGAGGAAGGAGGGTGAGATCGGTGTGAGCATCCAATGCTTGCGAGCACTGTAGCCAGTCCCTACTTATATGTCCAATCTTTCACTTTTTATTTTATAACGATAAGATTTTTGCAAAGACTTTACCCCCAAAAAATTTTAGGTGCTCCAATTTTTTAAAATAAAAATTTAACAGTTAAAAGATTTAAAGTATCTCGTATTTCGAAGTATGCAAGAAAGATTCATGCTAGAAAGCCCCGCCACCAAAATGGGCCAGCGTATCGAAGTCATCATAATATATATATATATATATATATATATATATATATTTATATTTATTGTTATTGTCATCTATGTAAATAGAGACAAATATTAATAAACCAAACGATAGCGGGTCGAATCTTTCACTTCATCGTATTCAGTTCTGCTTTATTACCACCAGTATTTATTGTGTATGCTTCGCGCATAACAACTGCATTCTGTTAAGTCCCCATGGAAACTAAATCCCATGAGCAGCTTCATATTTCCTTCTTTCCATATATGGCTCCAGGCCACTTCATACCCCTTATAAACATTGCCAAACTATTTGCTTCTCATGGGGTAAAATCGACCCTGACAACCACCCTTCTCAATGCACCTCTCTTCTCAAAGCAATCCAAAGCAGCAAAAAATTGGGATTTGAAATTGATATTCTTGTCATCAAGTTCCCAACTGAAGAAGTTGGGTTGCCTCAAGGATGTGAAATTAGTAACTTAGCTACAAGCCTACAACCAGTGAGATGAAGGAAAAGTTGTTCAAAGCTACCTCCCTTCTTGAACCACAGATTGAGCAGATTTCAGACCAACACCGACCGGATTGCCTTGCTGCCGATGCAATGTTACCTTGGGCAACAGATGTTGCTGATAAGTTTGGAATTCGAAGGCTTACATTTCATGGCACTGGTTTCTTCCCTCTTTGTGCTTCACGGACTGTGACATTATTCGAGCCTCACAGGAAGGTGTCATCTGATTCCGAATTATTTACAATTCCTAATTTCCCAGTTGAGATCAAGATGACAAGAAATCAGATACCAACCATGTATGAGCCAAATGTTGATACAGTACTTTCGAAGTTGATGAAAGCAAGCAGAGAGTGTGAGGAAAGGAGCTATGGGGTTATTGTTAACAGCTTCTATGAACTTGAACCGGTTTTTGCAGATCATTACAGGGAGGTGATTGGGAGGAAGGCATGGCATATTGGCCCGGTATCATTATGCAACAAGGCAGAAGAGAATAAAGCAGAGATGAGGGGAATGGAAGCCTTCCTTGATGAACATGAGTGCTTGATATTGAAAAATGGGGTTGCTGTTGGTGCTAATCAATGGGGTGCATTTGTAGATGTGAAGAAGGAAGCCAGTCTGAAGAGGGAAGCCATAGAGAAGGCTGTGACTCAAGTCATGGTGGGTGATGAAGCAAAGGAAATGAGAAGCAGAGCCAAGGCACTTGGGGAGATGGCAAAGAGGGCTGTTGAAGAAGATGGTTCATCTTTCTCGGATTTAACTTCTCTAATTCAAGAATTGGGGTCCCTTGGAGCTTGAAGATTTAGTCAAATACCAACACTAGGGCCTGTTTGGTGAGCCGGTTGGGATAGGTTGTGACCAATTAAAATGGATTTAAGTCTAGTCTGATGTTTGTTATGTCAAAATATGAGATGGATAGGACTGGACAGTATGGGTTATGAATCCACTATAGAGTGGGTTATTCAACCTATCCCTGCACACGGGTTATAAGTCATGTCTCTCTCTCGCTTTTGTCTCGCTTCAACGCTGCATCGTCTTCCGTCATTGAACCTCATCCTTTTCTTCCGTTTAGGGTAAGGATCACTCGGAAAATCAGTCCAATCAAAGACCCAAATCCCGATCAAATTCAGATCAGAAAAATCACTTATTTCGCTGTAAATCAAAAGATCAAAACTGAAAAATTAGATCCAAGAATGGCATAAAAATGATTACCCAAAACACGAAATACACAAAACCCATGAAAATTAAGCATTCAAATCGAAAAGCCATGCTTAACTATTTTCTTGAGAAAGTGATGGAAAATTACCAAATCGAGCGAGAAAATTCTCAATTGGACCAGATGCAGTAATCACCTCTTCTTTGCTCTGCTTCTGGTTCTCGAGCACTGACTTTTTTGGGATCGAAATGAAACAAGGAGAGAGAGAGAGAGAGAGAGAGAGAGAGAGAGAGAGAGAGAGATTACAAATAAATTATAAAGGTGTCTCGAGAAAGTGATGGAAAATTACTGATTTGGTTTTGAGTCCCGAAGGGGGGGGAGAGAAAGAGAGAGAGAGAGAGAGGAACAAGGAGAGAAGAAAAAAGCTCCAACGCAGTCCCATCCAACTTAAGTGTTTCACCAAACAATAGATTGAGATTCAAAGTCTAGCCAATCCCTACCAATTCAATCATACCCCTAAGGCCTAATCTCATCCAGCTCACCAAACGGGCCTTTTGTGTGTTGGAAAATAAGCAAAAGTACTCACTATTTGCTTTCACAAATCAAACACACTCACTTTTTTGAAAATTAATCAAAAGTACTCAATATCAACACTATATAAACAGCGTATCAACACTATATCTGACGATATTGTATTGATATAGTGTTGATATTGAGTACTTTTGATTAATTTTCAAAAAGTGTATTTTTTTTATTTCAGATGACAAATAGTGAGTACTTTTGCATATTTCCCTTGTGTGTTTGACTAGGGAGTGGGCAATTTATGTGGTTCAACCGACTAACCCGACCAATCCAGCCGATATGGATTGGGTTGGGTAGACTATAAGTTTAAAAATATGCATAACGAGTTACAACCCGGCCACCCACTGATAACTTTGCATTTATATGGTTTCCAATATTTAAACCCGGCAAAACCCGACCCACTCGCATATAAGAGATATCAATTGGGCTGAATCCCCTTCACGCGATTCCAATTATTAGGAATCAATTCTCAGGGCCTTTCTCCATCGCGCCTTCTATATGGCGCCTCTTAGGATTTACACAATCACATTTATCACATGTCAATATTATCTACAACACTCCCCCTTGAGTGTGCAAATACTCAAGTAGATATTGCATCAGTTCTTTAAGATGATGTATAGATAATTGATGAAGTCGTCTCATAGGCACAACAGAGAACATACTAGTCCCAATACGGAACTTGCATAAAGAAGTAAATCTCACAAAACCTGGCTATGGTGAAACCCAAGTCGGGACAAAATCCATAGTTTAAGGAGAAAAGTGAGTTAATGCAAAGTCAATACTAAATATCTACTGGATTTTTGTAAAATGCACACAAGGGTATGACCAGCCCAAAATGGGTGCCTCGTTAAAACCTAGTCAGGCAACAAAAACTCAATGGGAAAAAATGATCCTGATTGTATGGAAAAACAGTACATTAAGGTCAAGCGACTATTCTTCTGGATACTCCCCCTGAGTTGTCAGAGGTGATATTTTAGGTATGAAGTTAGTAAAATAGATATGTTCACGCAAAATGGTGTGCATGGTTGCACTATCTGACGGACAACTAACTTCCCCACAAGACATACCTAGAAATAAATTAATTGAATTGGTAACATGTATAAGGAAATTAAAAGATCATTCATTTAATTAATCATTCGAGAAATAATATCCATAAAATAATATCCAAAAACTTAAAACAAATACCAAACAAAAAGGAAAAATTGTTCAAAACTTAAACCAAAAGATGGGGGTGTGGTTTTTGGCCACTAGTGATTAAATTCGGCCAACATATAGGCCCATGTCTAGAATATAATCTTCCATCGGACTAGATGCTTCTTGAAAATCATAAATTTCCAGCGTGGTATCTTCGGGTTTCTCCACTTGAGCAAGATTAGTCTCTACGGCTTTACGACATGAATGATACTCAGGAACACCGTTAGCTGAAGCTCGGCAAGTGCGGAACCAATGGTCCTGAGAACCACAACGATAACACAGACTCGCTTCTTTGGTTGCCTTGCTCTTAGTCTTGAAGTTTGAGGCTTTAGAAGCTAAATTGTTGCGCTTTGGGGCTTTATTTCCTCCCTTGGATGCAACAAGGACATATATGCCTCCTTAGATACACATGAATGCTTCATGTTACAACCCGTCCCAAAATTTTATGTAAAACTACCAAAATACCCCTAATGGTCAATGTTGACTTTTTCGAGACGACTTGTGAAAATTACCTTCTTTACATATTCAAGTAGTACTCGTCGATACGAATATGTGGACGCAAGCGGAACTCAATTTGAAGTTAAAACGCACGTTTTACGGAACTTTAAAGTGTATGGGCATTTTAGTAATTTTCACACCCGTTTGCTAATTAGGGTTTTTGGCTTGACCGAGCTGCTCTGCAGCCATTTCATTCATCTTCCACGATCCCTCTCTCTCGGCCAAAACTCGAACCATACACACAAAACCCTAAATTTTGGATGAATCACAAAACCGTCGAACCGTCACGCAAGATTATAACCATTACGATCGTCTCGTCATTCGGGACGAGACTATGATTTCAGAATCCCCAAACTCGAGCCCAATCGGCCAAACCGACGCCGGAACGAAAACGGCAAACTGTCATTCAAGTTTCTGTGCAATCCCGACTTAGGTAAGCCTCGAAACCATTTTCATTAGTTTTATTACGTTGAGTAGGTTCAATTCGACATAAAGAATGTGGAATTTGGTGCAGTTTTGAAGGAGAATGGAATTAGGGTTTCCCGAAGATTCCGGCCAATTTTAGGCCATCTCCGGCCATTTTTCCAGCCCCAAATTGGTATGAAAATATTCTACTCGTCAATACCTTCATTTTGAAGTTTTGGGATTAAATCGGTAAATTTTCCAGAAATTCCGGCGAACCAAGCGGCGGAGGACGGCGACGGCTCCGGCGACGGGCGAGAGGCTGAGGGTGAAGGAATATTCCGTCATGGTAACGGAATATTCCTAACGGCGTCAGCATATTCCGTCAGAAAAGGTATATTCCGTTCAGTTTGACTGACGCCGATGACTTTAACGGCGCTGACGTCAACAGGCGCGTGCCAGCGCGTGTCGGAGAGTGAGGGCTCCTCACGGCGGCGCCAACGGCGGTGGACCGCGGTGGCAAGGTTATCGGGCCCCGAAAATCGTTTTTCGAGCCCGTTTTCGCTGATATTAAATAGGTAACTTTTCGACGCAACGCTTCGAGGAGGGCAACCCCGAGGGAGATTTCACTCCCGAGCACCAATGAGTGGACTTTTGTTTTAACAAATTATTTATATGCTTTGAAATTATTATGGTTTGATATATTTATGATTTCCAATGACTTTGTGACATGAATATATATATATATATATATATATATATGTTTTATGAAATGGTTTTAGATCGTGATTTCGGTTATGCACAAAAGTATGGATATTTAAATAATTGATTTTAATGAGCATATCTATTGATGAAATGTTTAAATATTTGGGAAATTATGATGTATATGATATCCGTTATTTCTATACATGATGAATATATGTATATTTTCAAACACACTTGGTATGCTTTCACTACGTTGTAGTACCGTCTCACGGCCGTAGGACAAGTCTCACATGTTTGGGTCACACGCACTGTACTCCAGGGGTATTGTCCGGTAAATACCTTAGTGCAAGCTTGTCTTACGTTTATGTTTATTTTTGGGGAAAAGGCCCCACTACGTAAGGACTCAGGTGTGAAGCGCTATTACGCAAGTGCTTACATGTGTGTGGTACTAGGAGTACAAATTGATTGATAACGTAAAGTGCTTGTATGGGAATTGAGAGGCTGTTCCTCAACACGTACATGGGTGATTGCACATATACCCTGTGTTGGTTTTCTTATCTATACTATTGATATATTTGGTGAAATGACCTATGGAAATATGAATTATTATTTACGGATTTCACTTTGAGATTTACTTTCAGTTATATATATTATAGTATGATTTGACACATACTACATTAGTATGATTTTACAAATATACTGGATTTCAAATAGGGGTTACTATGTTGAAAAGAGAAACGTATTTCGAAAACTTTTTATTTTTGTCCACTCACACCTTTTGTTTTTGCACCCCCTTCAGGACCTAGTGATAGCGCATCTGGTGAAGTCGAGGCATACGCTCTGATTCTCTTCCCGACCATGTAGGGATTCATTTTCATTCAGTTTCTTTAATAATATCCATCCCTGTTATTGATAGAAATGCTAGGAACTTGATTTATTATTTTGTTTCCGCTGATTCAAATTAGTACGCTCTGAACCATGTGCATATTGGCATTAATTTCCGCAAACTTTATGACAGTTTAATTTGCTTAAGCTAAGTGTTGTCATGCATATAATGGCTTCGTCACTTATGAGTGTCGGCCAGCACGCCCAAACTCGGTATCCACGTAGGTATCGAGGGTGGGGTGTGTCAGTTTGGTATCAGAGCCAAGTTCAGAGAATTCTTATGACAAACACTTAACGTACGTCATTCTTGTACTGAGTATCTCAATATTTCCTTGTTCAGAGTTATGCCACCTCGACGTCAGCCAGATTTAACTGATTATGCCCAGTTGGGGCAAGTTCTCGCCAATGCAGTTCAGGGCGATAGAGGTAATACTTCCCTGAGATTGCTCGTGGTTTAGGAGTCATTATGGGTAAGTTAAATGTTTTCGGTTTTCGTGCTAGAGTTATAATTGATCCGTGTGCTACTCATTCGGTTATATCTCCTATGTTCGCTAAGAAAGTAAATCCCCAATCATCACTTCTTGAGTGTGAGTTAGTTATATATCAGCCTATGGGTCAAAAAAGTACCGTTCAATGGGAGTTTAAAGATTGCCCAGTTTTCGTCGGCGACAAACTCATGGAAGCAAATTTCATTCCCTTAAATATCGTTGATTTTGATCTTATTCTGGGAATGAATTGGCTATCCAAGTACCATGCCATAATGGATTGTCGTACCAAAGTGGTCACATTCCGAACACCTGGTAGACCAAAAGTTATCTTCCAAGGCGAGAGAAGAGTTTTGCAGAACAGTTTGATTTCATCACTAAGGGCGAAGAAGTTGTTGCAGAAGGGTTGTCAGGGATACTTGGCTCATGTGGTGACGAAAGAAGATTCTCCAGTCCGAGTCGAGGATGTTCGCGTGGTCAATGAATATCCCGACGTTTTTCCTGAGGACTTACCTGGTTTAGCTCCTGGCAGAGAAATTGAGTTCATGATTGATCTGATACCAGGTACTAATCCTATATCCCGAGCTCCGTATCGTATGGCTCCAGCTGAATTGAGGGAGTTAAAAACTCAACTCTAGGAGTTAGTTGACAAAGGGTTAATTCAACCCAGTACCTCACCTTGGGGTGCTCCTGTGTTGTTTGTCAAGAAGAAGGATGGGAATATGCGTTTATGCATAGATTACAGGCAACTTAACCGGGTGACTGTGAAGAACCGTTATCCGTTGCCTCGTATTGATGACCTGTTTGATCAGCTTAAGGGTGCACGAGTTTTCTCTAAGATTGATCTTAGATCTGGATATCATCAGTTACGCATCTGCAAGGATGATGTGCCCAAGACCGCTTTCCGAACTCAATATGGGCATTATGAGTTCCTGGTGATGTCTTTCGGACTGACTAATGCTCCAGCCGCGTTCATGGAATTGATGAACAGGGTCTTTCGACCATATCTGGATCAGTTCGTGATAGTGTTCATTGGTGATATTCTAATTTATTCCAAAAGTGAGGCCGAGCATGTGGAACATCTGAGGATGGTTTTGGAGAGTCTGAGGACAGCACAGTTGTATGCTAAATTCAGCAAATGTTAGTTTTGGCTCGATCGTATTAGTTTCTTGGGCCATGTGATTTCTGCTGAAGGTATTTTCGTTGATCCACAGAAGGTGGAGGCGGTGGTGAATTGGGAACAGCCGACTAATGTGACTGAGGTGAGAAGTTTCTTGGGCCTAGCAGGCTATTATCGTCATTTCGTGCAAAATTTCTCTTCTATAGCAGGACCTCTTACTAAACTCACTGGGAAGAGGTTAAGTTCATTTGGGATGACAGCTGTGAACGGATTTTCCAGGAACTTAAGCACCATCTTACTCACGTACCGGTCTTAGTGCTTCCTGATGAGAGCGATGAGTTTAACATCTACACTGATGCTTCGTTGCATGGTTTGGGTTGTGAGTTAATGCAACATGGAAGAGTCATTGCCTATGCTTCCAAACAACTCAAACAACATGAAGTTAATTATCCTACTCATGACCTGGAGTTAGCTGATGTGGTCTTTGCCTTGAAGATTTGGCGACACTATCTTTATGGGGAGACTTGTCGTATCTTTACCGACCACAAGAGTCTCAAATACAAGTATCTTTAACACTTTCCCCTAATATTAAATAGGTAACTCTTCGACGCAACGCTTCGAAGAGGGTAACACCGAGGGAGATTTCACTCCCGAGCACCAGTGAGTGGACTTTTGTTTTAACAAATTATTTATATGCTTTGAAATTATTATGCTTTGGTATATTTATGATTTCTAATGACTTTGTGACATGAATATATATATATATATATATATATATATATATATTTCTATATATATATGTTTTATGAATTGGTTTTAGATCGTGATTTCGGTTATGCACAAAAGTATGGATATTTAAATAATTGATTTTAATGAGCATATATATTGATGAAATGTTTAAATATTTGGGAAATTATGATGTATATAATATCCGTTATTTCTATACATGATGAATATATGTACATTTTCAAACACACTTGGTATGCTTTCACTACGTTGTAGTACCGTCTCACGGCCGTAGGACAAGTCTCACATGTTTGGGTCACACGCACTGTACTTCAGGGGTATTGTCCAGTAAATACCTTAGTGCAAGTTTGTTTTATGTTTATATTTATTTTTGGGGAAAAGGCCCCACTACTTAAGGACTCGGGTGTGACGCGCTATTGCGCAAGTGCTTACATGTGTGTGGTACTAGGAGTACAAATTGATTGATAACGTAAAGTGCTTGTACGGGGATTGAGAGGCTGTTCCTCAACACGTACATGGGTGATTGTACATATACCCTGTGTTGGTTTTCTTATCTATACTATTGATATATTTGGTGAAATGACCTATGGAAATATGAATTATTATTTACGGATTTCTCTTTGAGATTTACTTTCAGTTATATATATTATAGTATGATTTGACACATACTACGGTAGTATGATTTTACAAATATACTGGATTTCAAATAAGGGTTACTATGTTGAAAAGAGAAACGTATTTCGAAAACTTTTTATTTTTGTCCACTCACACCTTTTGTTTTTGCGCCCCCTACAGGACCTAGTGATAGCGCATCTGGTGAAGTCGAGGCATACGAGTGGCAACTCTGATTCTCTTCCCGACCATGTAGGGATTCATTTTTATTCAGTTTCTTTAATAATATCCATCCCTGTTATGGATAGAAATTCTAGGAACTTGATTTATTATTTTGTTTCCGCTGATTCAAATTAGTACGCTCTGAACCTTGTGCATATTGGCATTAATTTCTGCAAACTTTATGACAGTTTAATTTGCTTAAGCTAAGTGTTGTCATGCATATAATGGCTTCGTCACTTACGAGTGTCAGCCAGCACGCCCAAACTCGGTATCCACGTGGGTATCGAGGGTGGGGTGTGTCACTTCAAGTGGCTAAATTCTAAGAAACCCAATTCGGTAATTTACGTGAGCTTTGGAAGTGTGGTCAGATTTGATGATGCTCAGCTGCTTGAAATTGCATTAGGTCTTGAGGTTTATGGGCAGCAATTCATTTGGGTTGTCAAGAAAGAAAAGACTGGACAAGAAAATGAAGAGTGGTTGCCTGAAGGGTTTGAGAGTAAAGTTGAAGGGAGAGGACTAGTTATAAGAGGCTGGACTCCACAGGTGCCAATTCTTGAGCACCAAGCAGTAGGAGGCTTTGTGACTCATTGTGGATGGAACTCAAGTCTAGAAGCAGTGTCTGCCGGGGTGCCAATGGTAACGTGGCCGGCGTTTGCTGATTAGTTTTACAATGAGAAATTGGTGGCTCAGATACTTAGAATTGGGGTTGGGGTTGGGGTTCAAAAATATGCTAGATTTGGAGGTGAAAAAGTGGGAAAGGGAGCCATAGAGAAGGCTGTGACAAAGATTATGGTGGGTGAGGAAGCAGAGGAAATGAGAAGCAAAGCCATAGAGCTTGGGAAAATGGAAAGAAAAAGTGTGGAGGAAGGTGGATCATCTTTTAAGGATTTGAATGCCTTGATTCAAGAATTAGGACTGCATAACACTGCTCCTAACTGCTAAGTATTAATTGAAATATACTTGGTGTTTAGGTATATAATATGCTTGTCATGTTTGATAATAATGCATGTATCTTTTAAGGTTGTTCCTTCCCTACCATTGCTGCACCTCTGGTCTTCCCTTGTTTCTCTCTCTTATATTTATCTCTATTTCTAGCAAAAAGTGAGAAGTGAGAACTAAAATCTAAAAACAAAATTGTGGAGCCAAAAATAATCTGAAAAATTAGGGAACCGATACATCGACAATTATTTAGCGTTGCCGAGATTACTCCTATTAAATGGTGAGGTCCATACTTCTCTCCACGCACTGCTCAATGTTCAAGGTGCCTTGAGCTGCTGACTACTATTTCTCCAAGCTCCGGTGCCCATGGCAAGGAGATAATTACTAGGAATTTAAGGAGAAGTTAATTACCAATTCTCTCTCTTAGTTTCCTATTTGAAGATCAATTCCTTTAATCAAGGAATATCAATCATAAATCAATTATGATTCTCCAAAGATAATTCCATGATATTATTAATTTATTTAATAATGACACAAATTGGCCAATCGGAAGCCGACAGATGGCATGTGATCCCACACCCTATGGTCGGCCACCTCCCCTATAAATACCTCATTCTACACCAAATTCTAGTAAGTTTTTGCTATGCAATTAAGTCCTAAACACTCACTCTTTTCAGAGTACGGAGTTAGGCATCGGAGATCCATTGGCCAAATCTGCCCCCCCCCCCCCCTCCCCCCAACTCCTTGGGCCCACGTAGACTTTGGCCTAGATCGAAGGTGTTTATTTGTTTTGTAGGTGCAAATTTGTCAAATCGACAAGCGACAGATTTTTGGTACCACAAAAATGGTTATCAAGCGGATATCAAATATATATTCTCATGCCCTTGAGACACAATTGGGAATCAATGTAAATTTTGTAGCTCACATGATGTGATTTGCTTTGATTAAAAAATAAAGTTCATGTTTTTCTTATCTATACTATCTATTAATAGAACTCTCTTTGTCAACCAGAAACTAAGAAAAATGCTATTATACCCTTCTATGCATAATTGAAAGAAAATATCAGAATAAAAAATTATAGGGATTAATCTAATTTCACACAAAACAATTTTGCTGTTTTTTTTTTCCTTTTCTCACACACATGTAACCATAGTTTTACTCTTCCACTTTCTTTCTCTCACTTCCTACTTTTTCTTTTTCTTTTTACATTTTAGTTTCCATTCAATTAAAACTCTATTTTAAATTTCAATTTGAAATAAACAAAGTTTTTTAGAGAGGTATGGAGGAGAAAAATTCAGAGAGACTATTCATTATCATTTGAACCCTTTATAAAGTTCATTAATGACACGTTGGACAAGCTTATTTGTAGCCTCAATAAAACCTTGCAAAAAACAAAATCCAGTGGTACGAAAAAAATTGGTTGAAGGAAAAAGAGTGCATGCGCATATGTCTGTTGTGGCATGCTTCCTGAATACTCTTTCTGATGAAGACAGATGTCAATCCAATCTCTTGTGAAGGCAACGCAACTCAATGCCATATACTAACTTCTAGTAAGTTGACCTTGGTAGAGCTTTTGTAAAGAGGTTTGCCATGTTGTCTTGGGAACGAATTTTCTTGACTTGGACTTGGACTTGTTGCTTTTCTTGGAGTTCCTGTGTGTAGAAATTTTTTGGAGATATGTGCTTCATTCGATCACCATGGATGTACCCTTCATTCATTTGTGCTATGCATACAACATTACCTTCGTACAAGATCGTTGGAGCATTTGTGGTTGAATGAAGATCACATGTGCTACGAATATGATGAACTAGATATCTTAACGAAACTCATTCTTTACTAGCCTCATGGAGATTAAGAATCTCTGCATGGTTGGAGGAAGTAGCAACCATTGTTTGTTTGGTAGATTTCCATGAGGTCGCAGCATTACAACAAGTAAAAACATACCCAGTTTGGGAGCGACCTTGGTGTGGACCGGAGAGATATCCAAAGTTTGCGTATCACACAAGATTTGGGCCATGTACGGAATCACTTGAATAGAATAGACTTGTATTAGTTGTTCCAAGAAGATAGGGAAAAATATGCTTTACACCACTCCAATGTCGACGTGTTGGAGCAAAGCCATATCTCACTAACAAATTTACTGAAAATGCTATATCTGGTCTCGTACATTGTGCTGAATATAGTAGAGCTCCAATAGCACTAAGATATGGTACTACAGGACCAAGAATTACTTCATCATCTTCTCTAGGATGATACGGATCTTTCTTAATATCTAAAGAGCGAACAATCATTGGAGTGTTTAAAGAGTGCACCTTATCCATATAAAATCGCTTCAGAATTTTTTCTGTATAAGCTAATTGATGAACCATAATTCCATTTGGATAATGATTAAGTTGTAAGCCGAGACAAAATGTTGTCTTCACAAGGTCTTTCATTTCAAATTCACTCTTTAAATATTCGGCAGTCTTATTGATCTCTTTAGGAGTTCCAATCAAGTTCATGTCACCAACACATACTGCCACTATTGCAAACCTTGAACTTCTTTATAAAAACGCAGGGGTATTTAAGGTCATTTATATAGCCTTTCCTAGACAAAAATTCACTAAGACGATTATACCACATCCGGCCGGATTGTTTAATCCATATTAGGGGTGGGCAAACAAACCGGCAACCTAAAACACCAACAGAACCAAACCGTTTGGGTTGATTTGGTTTGGGTTTTTTTTTTGTCCATTCGGTTTATATAACCAAACCAAACCGAAATAATTGGTTTAGTATGCGATTTTTAATTTTTACAAATTGTGGGTTAACCGAACCAAACCGCTGATAAAATATATAAAATATTACATAATATGTATAATAGTATATAAAAAAAACACACATACAGATATATAATATTATATATTTTAGTATTTTACTAAACATCTTGAAGTTAAGAGATTAGAAGTTTAAGACTTTTAGTTGTGATATAAGATTAAGTATTTTGAAGTTTAGGGTTTAGTATGCGGTTTTAATTGTAAATTTAAGTTACAATGTTGATAGTTTGATGACAAATTTTTTACAAATAGATAGGTTTACAAATTGTTTTCTAATATTTACTTCTACATAGCTCTAAATTTTTCATTTGGTAATAGATGTTTATTAAACTACAAACCGAACCAAACCAAATCGCAACATTGATGAACCGATTACATCGGTTTTAAGCCATTGTGGTTCGGTTGTAGTTTGGAATTTAAGCAAACCGAAGCGTGCGTTTTGGTTTGTGGTTTGGACCCAAAATCAAACCAACCCAATCCGTGCTCATCCCTAATCCATATAGTAAACATCTTAACTTGATGGAGTACATGTTTCGTGCTTGTGTAGTTGCTTCAGGCAACTTTAGTCCTTCAGGGACTTTCATATAATGTTAGCATCTAACTTCCCCTGTAAGTATGCAGTGACGATGTCCATAAGATGCATGTTGAGTTTTTCAAAAACTACAATACTTATTAAACAACGGAACATAAGCATATCCATAACGGGAGAATATGTTTCTTCATAATCAATTCCAACTCTTTCAGAAAAACCTTGTGCAACAAGGCGCGCTTTATACCTTACAATCTCGCTTTTCTCATTTCGCTTTCTTGTGAATACACATTTGTAACCAACGGGCTTTACATCATGTGGTGTTGCAGTTATAGGTCTGAACACACCATGTTTCTCCAAGGATTGTAATTCAACTTGGATTGCGTCTTTCCACTTTGGCCAATCAGGTATTCGTTTACATTCATCAATAAACCGTGGTTCAGTATTTTCATATCCCTTTGAAATTTCAGTATCTACTGCAAATGCAAAAATGTCATCGATGAATTGTATTTCACTAGTTCCCACAATTCATCAGTGCATGCAAAATTGACAAAAATTTAAGTATTTCTAGATGAATTGTAGTTTGGGAGTAAATTGCCTTCCCAAGAATCTCCTCAGGAGCATTTTTATTTTCTAAACATGCTTTTGACTTTCATTTCCTAGGAGTTGAATCTTTCGAATCAACAGGTCTACCATGTTTCAGTCATGTAGTAGAGGATTCATTGGCTACAACACCGGTTAATCCAGTTGGGATATCAATCTTTGCAGGTGTATTTGTAACAGGGATATGTGATTTTGTCACTTTGGCTATATCAGTAAATGCGTTTGGCATTTGATTAGCAATTTGTTGAAGATGGACAATCTTTCGTACTTCATTTCCACATTGATTTGTACGAGGGTAAAATAGACACATAAAGAATGTATTCCATGACAATTCACACTATTCTACAGGAACAATCTTTTCTCCCCTAACAGCGGAAAAATTGTCTTCTTAAAGTGACAATCCACAAAGCGAAAGGTAAAAACATCACTCGTCAAAGGTTCAAGATATCTAATAATTGATAGTAAATCAAAGCCAACATAAATTTCCAATCGACATTGTGGACCCATTTTGGTGCGTTGTGGGGGTGCAATAGGCATATAAACTGCACAACCAAAAACCCTTAAATGTGAAATATTGGGTTGCCGACCAAAAGCGAGTTGTAATGGGGAGTACTGGTGGTCTCTAATGAGTCTCAATCGAACTAATGATGATGCATGTATAATTGCATGTCCTCAAGCAGAAACTGGCAACTTTGTACGCATGAGCAAAGCGCGGGCAATGATATGAAGACGCTTAATAAAAGCTTCTCCAAACCTATTTTGGGTATGAACATGGGGTACTAAGTGCTCGACATTTATCCTAAGTGACATGCAATAATCATTAAAAGTCTGGGAAGTAAAGTCACCAGCATTATCGAGTCTAATCGGATAATTTGGAAAATTTGCTTGTAATTTAATAATTTGAGCAAGAAGCCTCGCAAATGCAACATTGTGAGTTGACAATAGGCAAACATGGGACCATCGATGCATCTACCAAGACCATAAAATAACAAAATGGACAACAAGTCGGTTGAATAGGCCTACAAATGTCCCATTGTATTTTTTGTAAAAATGATGGGGATTCAAAGTCAATTTTGGACTGAGAGGGTCTGACGACCAATTTTCCTTGTGAGCAAGCAACGCAAGGATAGTCGTTGGACAAGGCGCTCTGTTGAGGCCTCAAAGGGTGTCCATACGAGTGTGTAATGATCCTTAGCATCATTGTGGTTCCAGGATGACCAAGACGATCTTGCCAAAGCATGAAAGTGGTTGGATCAATCATCTTCTTTGTCATAGTAGCATGGACTTCAACTACTTTGATAGTTGTATAATACAAACCAGAAGAGAAAGTAGAAAGCTTCTCAGAATATAGGGCGTTGGCCGTTAATATGAGATGTAATACAAAGATACTCCATATTGTTTTCATCTCTTGTTTCAATATAATACCCATTCTTGCGAATGTCTTTGAAACTTAATAGATTTCTTTGGGATTCAGAGGAAAACAAGGCATCTTCAATGGATAATTGAGTCTTATTGAGTAACAACATGAGAGCTTTGCCAGAGCCTTCAATTAGGTTTCCAAATCCTAAGATGGTAATTACCTTAGCTTTTATGTAAGCTAGATCTACAAAAAAATTTGGATCTCGGAGGATTGTGTGCGTAGTCACACCGTCTGCAAGGCAAATTTCTGTGCCAAATTGTCCATTACGACAGCATCCGAAATTCATATCCATGCCTTCCAAAAAGAAAATAAAATAAGTCAATATCATATGAGATATTCATAGGAAAGTAAAATGACATGACTTAGTAGAAAAAAAATAACTGACAAAAATTTAATAAATAAACGAATTAATAATAAGTCTTATTGTTTTAGTCATAATGAAAGACTTATTAAGCTTGTAACCGAAAAAGAAAGACTTATTAAGCTTGAGCAATTAGTTGAAATAAAAATTAAAACAATAACTAATATGCTAATAATATCTCTCCTTTTTTTCGGTCAATTATCTATATATATAAAGGGAGAAGACAAATTTGGTAAAACATTGATAATACCAAAAATGTCCCTCTCTTTTACAACTTAATAAAAACAATTTAAATTATTTTTTGAACTTTTTTAAAATAATAAATTATATATTAATTTTTCTAAAATAAAATAAAAAGAGACAATTGCCACACGCGTATGCGTCTGGCAAGAGGCTAGTTAGTAATAAGGTGACTAAAAATTGTAACAGGTAAGAGAAATTGTGTGGACTTGTTCAAAAAAACGTGCGTAATACAAATAAAAGGTGTACATAAAGAATAGATTAACAAAACATAAATGCATTTAAGTCTGTAACATACAATTGGTAATAATGGCTGGATTATTAGGGATTATTATTATGAGAAATAATTTGACTATTAATATAAATAACCTTCACATAGTTGTAATCACTAGGGGTGCAACTTGGATTGGGTCAACCCGAATCCGCCCATGCCCAACTCGATTTCAAACTCAATCGAGCGGGTTAGAATGAAGAAAAAATCCGCCCAAACCCAACCCGACCTCAACCCGATCATTTATTGGGTTGGGTTGGGTTGATGCCTTGCCCGCGCATGTCAACCCAAACATAACCCTATTTTGAGCCCGAATTTACCTATGCATATATTACTCATCTCACTTCATATTATATAAGTTATGTATAAGTTTTGAAATGACTATACTTGAAGTTTATTGTCCGCTTTCATATTGATAATGAATGATAGTGCTACTTTTACATTTCTTTTTGTTGAAGTTTTGTATACGTCTTGTAATTTAATTCCAACTTTGCATGGTTGAAACATTAGAAATAGTCTTCGAGTTGTTTGCTTTAACTTTTGTTTGTAAATGGAATTTTAACTAATATTGACGTTGTTTGGTTTAAAATTTGAAAAATCATGC
The DNA here is from genome assembly GCA_018257905.1 of Gillenia trifoliata. Taxonomy (NCBI): domain Eukaryota; kingdom Viridiplantae; phylum Streptophyta; class Magnoliopsida; order Rosales; family Rosaceae; genus Gillenia; species Gillenia trifoliata. Next base: position 24,530,940 of record CM031080.1, read on the forward strand.
AAAATAAGGTGTTATAAGATTGAACTCGATAAAGTTGGGCGAACCCGAACCCAATTAAAACCCGAACCCGACTAAACTCATATGAACCCGAACCCAACCCAAACCCGAATTGTGAAGATTGGGTTAGGGTTGGGTTGACCATCCAACCCACCCAACCCGTCCGAGTTACACCCCTAGTAATCACATTCAGAAAAACAAATAATTAAATAAAAAGTACACATGATATGAATATAAAGAAAGGAAAATAAAATGATGGAGACAATATATAGCAGTATACGATATTAGAAGATGACAAACATGGGCTAGGTTTGCATCTTATAATTCACACGTATATTCGGTCAATGTTGAAGAAACAAGCGTGCAGATTGTAAATTGTATGAGAAAGTTATACTTAGAGCGTGCTGATAACGTGAAATAAATAAATTGTTTCAGAGAAATATAAAGAAGAAAAATTCAAAGAGACTATTCATTATCATTTGAACCCTTTATATAGAATAAGAGACACTTGGAGGAGAAACTCAAGTGTCTCTCATTTACATAAAAATAAATGAAAAATAAACTAATATCATTGTACATTTGTTACGAATGCGGAGAGACAGTCACACAAGTATCTACAACACAATTCCATTTTTAAATTATAATATATTTAAGCACACACATAGTTTTACTCTTCCACTTTCTTTACCCCACAGTCCCACTTCCTACTTTTCCTTATTTTTTTATTTTAATTTTCATTCAATTAAAAACTCCATTTTAAATTCCAATTTCATTTTTAAATTGCAATATATTTAAACACACACATAGTGTGTGGCTTTTATCTAGTACAACCAAATATGATTCACTATGACCAAAAGCTACTTTATTTAAGCAACTGCTTTTGTGAAATTAAATGAATTTTACTTCTGAAATTTTGTTTTCACTTTTAAAATTCTCAGCAACTATGTCTATAAGTACTAACGCTCTCTCAAACTCAACAAAGACTTTTCCAAGCAACAACAAAGACTTTTCCAAAACAGGTTTGCTCGTGGAGGATGCTTTGTCGTTGGCGACTCGCCTGAATACCTGATTTCTTATTGAATATCCTCTTCCATGATGTTAGTTGTATCGATCATTGAGTTTTATTAATAAAGTTTATCATCATTTCTTCTTAAACAAAAAAAAATACTAAAACATAGATGCATATTTTAATTAATGCATGAAATTATTTGATTATTTGCTATTAAAAAAATAGATGTTTGGAGGAAAGTACCCCAAAAAAAAAAAGAAATTGTACAATTTCTTGTACTCTCTACATTAGTGCTTAGGACCAGACTGAGCAGTGTTATGCAGACCCGATTCTTGAATCAATGCATTCAGATCCTTGTAAGATGATCCACCTTCCTCCACACTCTTTCTTGACATTTTCCCGAGCTCTATGGCTCTGCTTCTCATTTCCTCTGCTTCCTCACCCACCATAATCTTTGTCACTGCCTTCTCTATAGCTTCCTTCTTCACTCCATCCCCTCCAAATCTAGCATATTTTTGATCCCCAACCTCAACCCCAATTCCAAGCATTTCAGTCACCAACTTCTCATTGTAAAACTGATCGGCAAACGCCGGCCACGTGGCCATTGGAACCCCAGCAGTCACTGCCTCCATTGTTGAGTTCCATCCACAGTGAGTCACAAAGCCTCCTACGGCTTCATGCTCAAGAATTGGCACTTGTGGAGCCTACCCTCTTATAATTAGTCCTCTGCCTTCCACTTTCTTCTCTTTATTTTCTTGATCACCCTTTTCTTTTTTGACAACCCAAATGAATTGCTACCCTGCAGCCTCAAACCCTAATGCAATTTCAAGCAGCTGAGCATCATCAAATTTGACCACCCTTCCAAAGCTCACATAAATTACTGAATTGATTTCTTAGAATTTAGCCACTTCAAACATTCATGTTCATCTAAGGAGGATTCAAGTCCTCTTTGTGCCTTATCTTCAGTCTCCTTGTTGCATAGAAATGTCGGTCCAATATGCCAAGCTTTTACCCCCAAAATGTTCCTACAATGGTCAGCATAATCTGGTTCGAGCTCATAGAAGCTATTAACAATAACCCATTGGCTTCTCCACTCCGATTTTATAAGCGCTTTGACCACATTTTTCATTTCAGATTCTTGTTTCAGAAAATCTGGTATCTCGTTTCCCGGAAGCTTGAACTCATGTGGTAAATTGGAAATCACGAGCGGTTCAGAACCCTACTCTATTGAAAGATCCATTTGCATCAACTGGTGTGGAACACATAAAGAGATGAAATTTGTTCCATGGAAAACCAGCCTTGGAATTCCAAATTTAGCAGCAGCATCAGTTGCCCATGGAAAAAATATGTCGGCGACAAGGCAATTGGGTCGGCGTTCTTCGAGGAGCTGCTCAACTTGTTGCTTAAGCAAGGTTGTGGCCTTCAAGAATTTTTGGAGGTCTTCCTGAGTTTCAAGCATGTGAGCACTCTCACACCCTTCAGGCAGTCTCACCTCCACAGAAGGGAGTCTGAGAGCAAGAACTTCAATTTCGAAACCCGAAAGTTTGCTTCTTTCAATGGTTTTGGAGAAGAGGGATAAGTTATGAGGAGTGGAAATTATGGTTGTTTTGATGCCTCTTGAAGCAAATAGTTTGGCCATGTGCCATATATGGGAAGAAAAAAATGTGAGGTTGGTTGGTTTTATTGTCCATTTCAAGTAGTAAGAGACTTGTGATTTTGCGCAGATGATGGAGAATAATGAAGATGAGAAATAATACAACTGCTAAGGATTGACTGAAGAAACTGGTTGATAGAGTTGGTATATATCAGTACTTGTGACTTGGGAGACAAGTCAACTGAGCTTAAAAAAATGTATTTACCTTTCTATTTTCCATGGGATACAATATGTTGAAAATGAATATCACATTGGTAGGAGTAAGAACCTTGTATGGGCTTATATGTAAGTTGGGCTACTCCCTATATTGCCAATTAGTTTTATGGTGAAACCTAAACTTCTTTCACAATAATTTTAGTCGATCGAATTTGACAAAACTTGATCTTTGAAATTTTGAGCTCTAAATCTTACATCAATGAACTTTTAAACTTGGGAGGGGAAAGGCTGATGGAGCTTATAAAAAATGTGTTTACTTTCTGTCTTGGAGAAATTATTCGTTTGGATCATTTTTTGCTTTTATTTTTTAGGAGAAATCATATTTTGATTAATGGATGGGCCGTTTGATAACCATTTCGTTTTCAGTTTTTAGTTTTGGTTTTTACTTTTCACTTTTTTGAAAACTGAAATATTGTTTGGTAACTACGTTCAGTTTTTCAGTTTCAAAAAAAAAAAAAACTGAAAATCATAAAGTGAAAACTCAAGGCCAAATTTTGAAAACTCAATAAAGTAGTTTTCAATTTTCATTTTCATTTTTTTGAAAATTAAAAAACTAAAAGTAGTTACCAAAAAAGATTTCAGTTTTCAAAAAAGTAAAAACAAAAACTGAAAACGAAATGGTTATCAAATGGCTCCGGAATTAATCCACCATGTTATGAATGTATGATAATAATCTTGATCACTAGATGTGTTTACACTAAAAATATTCACTAGACCAGAAGCCTTGTTATGGTAATGGTTTGGGCCTCAAAGAAAAGGGCACAACCCAGCTCAGTAAGTAAAAAGAAAGAAAGCCTGCAGGTTCTCTCTCCACCATTACCATTAAATGCAAAAGCACTCGGCATTTTGGAGGGAAATATTCTATAGGATAAAACTTTCTCAGTGGGAGTAAGCTGATCAGAGATATTATCAATACTTTCCGGACCAAGCCTTATCTTGCAGAGTATTCAAGACGGTCACAGGTGCAACTTGACAGCTACTGTGTAGACTCCAATTGGTCTATATAAACCAAGAAAGAGTTCAGGCACAATGACACTCAAACAATAAAAAAAAACAGAACTCTTAAATTCAGAAGACAACCTACTGAGGAAAACCCTCAACCCCCTTTCAACCTACAGATCATTTAGTTTTATTGCAACAGGATAAAACTCTTTATCTGTGATCATCTCATTCACACTGCTTGTGTAGTTTGTGACTTTGAGATCAAGGATTAGAATTTTAGGATCATACCTCCTAAAATCTTTAAGGAATAGTGAATTAGCTTTGCAATCAAATCCCTTCCATTTGGTAGTATCGATTTACCAATCTTAGGCCAGTGTGTCTTTGATTATTTCCCTTTACAAGAAAGCAGCATCAGGACCATCCCGATGGATCTATATCCAATCCGATGGGAGTCTTACCAATTACACCTGACCCTTATATGTAGAATTGTTGTACTTTTATCTATATAAAGTCTTTCAATATCAGTCTTTACCTTCTGTCTTTACATATCAGTCTTTATTTTCTTTATTTACTTTCTGTCTTCATTTTCTGTCTTTAATTTCTGTCTTTCAATATTAGTCTTTACTTTTCTCATGAATGCGTAAGAGTGGAGTGTTTTGTCTATAACTAGTTTATAACAAACCTCATCTTAGCAGTCTCTGGTATAAACATCGAGAGACAACTAAAAGTTCTTAACAAGTAAAGCAATAAAAAGAACCTAACGAAGAGGCTATCCGATAAGCCCCAATCCTTTGTAAGAAAGTTATATTACTTATAGCGCAAGTATCTAACACGTTTATAACATAATTTAGCCTGATCTAACAACATATCATTCTGTTGGCAGAAGTCAATAGTGGCACGCCTGACAATACACCAACATAAAGGTCTCATGAGAAATCCTCCAAAGGGATAGAAGTGAAGCTTGCTGAAATCTCAATAATAAGACGGTGATATCCTGCGAATAGCCAACGTATGTTCCTTACCTGTGTACCACACAAAGGCATCGAACAAGATGTCGAATAACAGTCCATCCTACCATTGTTATTACTATGAAGATTTAGAGAATTTGATAAATTGGATCAACAGTGTTGTTCTTTTGCCAGACGTCTGGCACAAATTATTCCATTTTGTCACTAATTGCTATCAGTAAGCTAAACCAACTACATAGACGATGACTGAAAGTAATTTCTGGCCCTTTTGATCATATTTTTCCTTTCGTTTTTAAGTTTTAATTTTTACCATCATTTTTTTTTCACCACTCACTCTCTCTACCATTCTTCATCTCTTTTTTCTAATATATTTTCTTAATATTTGTGTATTGGCATCTCTCGTTACGTAAGTCGCAGATATGTGACCATTTGCCGTTAGAGTTGTCGCGAGAAATTGGAGATGCCACCTTAGATAATGTTTGCCAGTTTGGACAAAAACAGCTCCACAGTTTCAAGATGCCCAGCTAAAAGGAAATGCTAATTTGTCCACCAATGAATGTTACTCCTTTTTATCCTTTATTATTTTTAATTTTTTTGGTTTGGCGAGGTCCAATAAACATCACTTCAGGAATCTCACGAGGGCATGTCCTAAGTTCAATTTTTTACGTTAGTAAATTATACGATGGTAGTTAGGGAGAGGCTAAAATGTCTATGCGAGTCTTCTTGACTCCCGAAAATAGCTTGACCACCAGCTGGTCTCCCTTTTTTTAAAAAAAACAAAACAAAGGCTATATTAAATGAAAACTGAAAACAAAACTAAAAATACTCGTCTAGAGCATCACTTCTTCTAATTTTTCTTCAATAGTCTAGATTATTGAATAGTACAAAAAATGAACGATCAAAATTAAATTGAGGAAATACTATTTTTGCTTACTTTCCAATATAATATATATATATATATAAAGCCGGACTACTGGATATAGTCTAGACTATGGAAGAATTACCCCGCTTCCTCTTGTAATCTTGTAGATGGTTGTAAACTTGCCAAGCGTTTGAAAATAACTGGAATACTCTCATACATCATACTTAAGCTTTCCACCTCTTATACATAAAACAATTTTAGGTACGGACAACCAGACACCTCATTGTATTTTGGTACCACTCGTTTGTGTTTGGTGTCTTATGCACACGTTCGGACTGAATAATTTCTCCTCCTATACAACTGCATCAAAGACTCAAAATTAATATCCACTTGTACTGGTAGGTCTCAGTCTCAGAATTCAAGACCAGAACCACCATGGGAACCAAAAACCAAGAGCTTCACATTGCTTTCTTCCCTTTCATGGCTCAAGGCCACATAATCCCCTTCATAGACTTGGCCAAACTCTTTGTTTCCAGAGGTCTAAAAGCAACCATAATCACCACCTCTCTAGATGTACCCTTCATCCAAAGCAAACTTCAAAATTATTCAAGTTTCCAAATACAAATATCCACAATCAAAGTCCCAACTGCAGACGTTGGATTGCCGGAAAACTGCCAAAGCTTGCACTTTTGCACCACCCCAGAAATGCACTTACAGTTTTTCAAGGCAACAGGATTGCTTGGTCCGCAGATTGAACAGTTCTTGCAGCACAAGAAACCCAACTGCCTTGTGGCCGACATGTTCTTCCCTTGGGCTACTGACTTGGGTTCTAAGTTTGGTATTCCGGTGCTGGTATTCCACGGAATCGGTTATTTCGCCTTGTGTGCTACCCTATGCGTGCATCTGTACAAGCCTCACCTGCACGTCTTGTCGGATTCGGACCCTTTCGTGATCTCCAACCTACCGGGTGCGATTGAGCTAACAAGAAAAAAACTGCCGGATTTTGTTGCAAACAGGGAAGAAAACGAGTTTTCGAAGTTGTTAGACGAAGATGCGAAAGCGCAGAAAAATAGCTTTGGGGTTCTCGTAAACAGCTTCTATGAGCTCGAAGCTGCTTATGCTGATCACTATACAAATGATCTGGGGATCAGAGCTTGGCATGTGGGTCCACTTTGGCTAGCTAATGAAAGGCTGGTTGAAGAGAACAAAAACTCCATTGAAGAACATGAGTGCATCAAATGGCTTGATTTGAAGAAACCCAATTCAGTTATTTATGTGTGTTTTGGGAGCTTGGAAAATTTTGTGGATGCCCAGCTACTAGAAATTGCAGAGGGTCTTGAAGCTTCAGAGCAAAACTTCATTTGGGTTGTGAAGAAACAAGAGGAGGAAGACGATTGGCTGCCTGAAGGGTTCGAAAAGAGGGTTGAAGGGAGGGGATTGGTCGTAAGAGGGTGGGCCCCACAGGTGAAGATTCTGTTGCACGCGGCGGTGGGAGGGTTTGTGACGCACTGCGGGTGGAACTCGACGCTGGAGGCGGTAGCGGCCGGGGTGGCGATGGTGACGTGGCCGATTTTTGCAGAGCAGTTTTACAACGAGAAGCTGATCACGCAGGTGCTTGGGATTGGGGTTGGTGTGGGGGCCAAAGAGTGGATTAGAGTTGTGGGGGAGAATGTGAGGAGGGAGGAGATAGAGAAGGCTGTGAGGAGGGCAATGGTGGGTGAGGAGGCAGAGGAGATGAGGAGCAGAGCTAGGGTTTATGGAGAGATGGCTAGGAGGGCTGTTGAAGTTGGGGGATCATCTTACGAAGATTTGGATGCTTTGATTGAAGAGTTACGGTCTTATAATATTCCTCACGAATTATGCAGCTAGAAGAACAATTTAGATTTAGCAAAATTTGGTCTTTAATTTTATGTTTTAAGAGCATCATCTATTTCTTTCACAAACTGTTTCTAACTCCGGCATCATGTTTTAGGTATCATGTTTTAGCCGACTGCACTTTAAACTAAATATTTTACAATCACGAGAGAAATGCATGTGATTAAAAAATGAGTGTGAAAGCCACTCACAAAAACAGTTTGAATGATAATACCAGTAGCACTGGTCTTTTTATAGAGAGACTTACTTACAATGTATAAGACATAAGAACACATAAATTTGCTTTAGTAATTTGAAATACGATTATCCGAGCACAATTTGGTGCTTTTCGGAAATACTTTTAAAATGACTAAAAATATTATTGATGAAAGTGCTTTTAGAATCAATTCTTAGTAAAAATACAAGTAATCTTAAAAAAGTATTTAAAGTACTTTCAACAAAAAATACATAATTTGTGCTTCTTTTAAATTGCACTTCAAATACTTTTGAAATCCAAAAATATTTTAACTAAAACACTTTCAGTCATTTTAAAATAATTCGGATCATGTCAGTGATCACTACATGTGCCCATTGATTGCGTTATTGTTGTTGTTATGAACTTCAACAATTTTTTAATGAAACTTTCTGACAATCCAACTGAAATTTCATATGCCATATGATATGACTTTCTACCTTGAAACGTGGCCTACTTTGCAAACATGAGTCATGACACAAATGTCATATCCTGATGTCATACTCAAATAACTCCAAAGTTCCGATTCGTAATCCTAATTAGCATTCATTTCATTGGCCTAAAAAACATTAAAAATTATCTCTATTCATTTGGAAACAAAAAATGTAACGCAGAGGATTCCTCACTACAATTTTTTTTGGTCGAAATTCTCCACATTTTCATTGTTAAATGATTTGCTCTCAATGTCCATAAATGGGTATAGCTAGTTCTACCAATAAAGGTCTTTTTGGGTAAATCTTAATAGATAATTAGATATTTATTTATTATGCATCAAATAAAGTAATACTTTTTTTTATTTAAAATGATATTACTATTTTAAACGATATGTGCAATTGATATTTTTATGTTAAATTATGCTTTTTTTTAATTTAAAAAACTACTTTATACTTTTCAGAGTTTTTTAGAATTTCCTGCAAATTATCAACACTTTTTAGATCAAACATTGGTTATTTTTAAAGATTTGATTAAGATACTCTAAACAATAGCCATGTCAACATCTTTTTATTTATTTGAATTACATGTCATTATTGCATTTTTTTAAAATTAAAATATTAATTATTGAATACCAAATTTGACACATCCCGACCCGGATGTACACGTGGACACCCAAAAGTCGGGTGTGCTGGCCGACACCACGTAGGGTGATGAAAGCCAAATTGAAAGAAATAAGAATTAATTTGAACAATCGAATACCAAAGTGTACACAAATGTACGGGCGGAAAGAATTTATACAATAATAGTCGTACAAAGTACGGAATACAGAGAATTTACAATTACCAAGAATTTAAACACTTGTCATACCACCGCCTCGAACGTCGACAGCTCCAGCCACTAAACCTGGAGGGGCGCAAAACAGAAGGGTGAGTGGGCCATAAATAGTCATTTTTGTGAAAACCTTTCCTTTCTGAAAATAGTAACCCCTCACAGTCAAAATCAAGTAATTGATTGGAAAACCATTTCGGAAAACATACTACAATAGTATGTAGAAAATCAAGGTAAGTACGGAATTATACTTACCGTCCGAAACGGGCAGAAAGCCACCGTTCGGTAGAAAATACATTACCCGAGAGTTCGTAAAATAAAGATATACGGGAAACCCGTAAATCAAATAAAAGCCTCCGTGGCATCAGTGAAAACTAGTGGTAAAATCACAATACAAAACTATAGGATAAATGCTCGTTTAGGTATGGCAAACACACGAGTTCATACAGATGTACTCTGTCATGAACAAGCTGGGTGTATAAATAACGGTACGCTCATGTACTACAATCACGTGAAGCTGGCGCTTATGCGCATCACAACGAGTTCGAGTCGCCAAGGCAACCTAGAACAGGCTGGCACCTGCTATGGATCTATAGCGAGCGTATCGGTGCGTGTGAACAATCACGTGAAGCTGGTCCTGGCCCCGGACAGTACAACTAACACCGTGTAAGCATCCCTAGTTGAGCGTGCGAAAACATACCACGGAATATTTAGGTAATTTCCCTTTAAGGGATAAACCTCAAAATAGTCAATATATAAGGTATTCTCGAGTGTCGTACCCCAAAATACCAAGCGTATAACTATAATACGTGAAATACCAAAGTATAGAAATACCAACTTAATGGTAAATTAGGTGAACCCAAAATACGGTAGAAAATTACCATTTCCAAGGTTCACCCAAATACGGCCCAAGGCCCGTCAAACGGGTATAAAAACCCAAGCGCACAAGTAGGGAATAAAATATTTAATTCCCTAAAATAGGGTCGGTTCGATACTAACGATAAACATACAAAACGATACGGAAATCACCAATTTAATGGTATAATTCCCAAATGGAAATATAGGCCCAAGCCCACTAGTTTCCAAGGCCTAACAAATACCGAGTCTATCATGTAAACCAAGTAAAAACCAAGAAGTATGAGGTCTACCGGAAATACGAGACAAATACTAAATTAAAGTCATTTAATAGTGTAGGCATAGTCAAATATAATTTCCCAACATAAAACACATTTAAATAATATAGGGAAAGGGCCCACTCACAAGAACCTTGCCGGAAAGTTCATGAAAGTTACTGGGGCGATTGTCATCCCGAAAGGTATGACAAGAAAAACTCGTAAGGCTCACAACTAGTCCAGAAAGTTGTTCGGTAACAACAACGTTCTTGATCTTCAGCTGAAAACAATCAAGCCTCAGATCGACTTTAGAGGAAAACTGTGCACTTTGGAGCTGGTCAAAGAGATCATCGATTCTAGGCAAGGGATAACGGTTTTTAATCGTTACCCGAATCAATTGCCTAAATCGACGCAGAGCCTTAGAATACCGTCACTTCGTTCGAACAAAATGACTAGAGCTCCACAAGGTGAAGTGCGCGACGGGAAGAATCCTGACAGAAAAGTTCCAGAAGTAGAATTTCCTTTGACTCACACAACTCAGGTGGAGCCAAAAGATAAGAGGTAAGGAAAAGAGATATGATCAGTACCTGGAAAGATCGATGGTGAGTTTCACTTCTCGATCAGGCGGTAATCCAGGTAGATCGTCAGGCAAGATCTTAGGAAGATTTGTTGACAACCAGTAGATCGTCAACACTAAAAGAAATTTCTTCCTCCCACGCCAAAGATGTGATACAACCATCACAAGCCCTAACTCAACAGTTTCGTTGTACTCGAAGTTGAAAGTCAGCCCACAAGTAGATTTTCTGGTGCTCGTCGGTAAACGTCACGGTCGGTATGCCAGGTGGCAAGAAGGTGGTCAACCTCCGCCGACAATCCACACTGGCACGAAATTGGGGTAACTGTCCATTCCTACGATCACGTCGAAAACCACGACATCCAGAGGAATGAGATTGGCAAGCAACCGTGATTAGCGATGATAACAGAGTACCACCGACAACCCTATTGAGCAAGACATACTTTGCCTCACGGCATAGCGATTTCCAAATCGTACCCGGTAGGAGTACAATGTGGTCGAGTAGTTTGTGTGAACAAGGGTGAAATAGTTGAGTAGGTAATGCTTGGATCCATTTGGATTTCAAGTAAAAAGCCCAAGAATGACTAACGTCCCCAAGACAAAATCGAGATCGTTCAGAGTATCCTGCTGGTAGAAGTACGAACTTGCCCAAGAGCCAGCAACGCTCCACACTGGAACAGCCAGGCACCACCAGGATACAGAGTAGAAAAACCAGTATGTAGGAGAAAAGTTCCAGAGTATGGAATGACATTGCCTTGGCAATGTACGTCTCCACCGAAAGTAGGTTGTTGATAAGAAAACTGTTCGTCCAACTTACTGGATCGAAACAGGCTAAAGGTTGGTTTTTGCCGGTACTGCGGACACTGGTTAGCTCTATGTCCCAACTGTCCACAGACATGGCACTCTTGAGTTTCTTTCTTACACTCACCAAAATAACGAGTGTCGCAACGATAACAGAACTGGGCGGTAGACTGGGTGGAGTTACCCAGTAAACGAAAACGGGATCCACCAGTGAACCAACCTCCACGGTTTAAGGTGAAGTTGATCCACTACTGGATGATTTAGAGCTGAACTTCCACATTTGAAAGACAGATTCTTTCGGAGACCGAAAGAATGACTGCCCGATACCCAACTACTGGGTGTAAATTCCACGTCGGCGTTCGAACACGAAAATTCGGTAAAAAGTCAAACTGTACCTGGACAGTGGATACTCCACAATTAGAGTCAAAACCGAAGTTATTGTCAATCACCGTCACTAGTGGATATGCAATCCATACCGTCGCCGAAGCGAAGAGTTAAGATAGCCGCACATGCACAAGTGGGAAGATGATCGATTTGAATGACAAAAGTCATGAGTAGAAGAAAATCTCGACTCCAGAAGTACGAAAAAGTTCTTCAACGTTCGAAGAAAATTGAGTCACGACAAAACAAAACAGTCATAGAGACTCCACACAGTTAATCAACATCACGAAGATGGAAATTGTCCCAAACTACCGAAAAGTAGTGGTCACGAATTATTCGAGAAAAGTCGACCGACAGGTTCCGTTCACGATCATCGAAGGGTCATTGTAGTCGTCACGTGCGGAAGGTACCGTACAAGGAATTCACGGTGATAATTTTCCATTTCCGGATGAAAATGGAAAGTGATTAGAGCAATTGGGAGGAAAATCCGTCTCCAAGTCTTCGTCTACTAACAATTGAAGTATACGCTGACGTACTCAGCGATCGCCACTTACAGCCTCAAGAAGTTGAAAGGCACGTCCAGTCAAACAACGTTAGTTGTCCAAGTGTCACCCGCAGGTTGAGGTCGTCGGTTAAAGTGTAAAACACCGTCAGTACGAAGAATTTGTGAAACTAAGTCTCACGAATTTAGTCCACTAGAACTAGTCGGACACGAAAATTTAGTCAACAGGTTCCGCCAACATCTACGCCTAGCATCGTCCCAAAGGAAAAGTACTTGATGAAAAATCATTCGTTGCGTCAAACCGACACCACACACCGAAAAAAAACATGAAATACGACAACTGAATCAGTTTCCCAATTCAGTGCGATTTCAAACGCAAGTTGGTAAAGAAAACGTCCAACGTCACACGTAACATCCAAGCTCCTCGTCAACCAAGCTCAAAGCCGTCCAGAGTTAAGCACCAAAAACTACGCGTTCCAGAAAACGCGACAAAACCGTCAAAATCGGGAAAACTACCAAAAACTGCGCATTAGTGACGTCGAGGTGGTACGACACAAGAAGAACTTAGAATTAATCCAAGGAGATACAATACACCAAAGGTGTAGAGTTCGGAAACTTCTGAATTCCAAGAGTAAAATTCAAGAACAAAGATTCCAAGCGTTCGAAACAGTGTTCGAGAACAACAATGGCAGGTAATAAAATACCGAAGAGATAGCCAAGACTCACGAAATTTGAAGTCTGATACCCAACCGATAGGTACAGAGTATAGGTTTGCAAAAACCAGCTCTGATACCAATCTGACAAATCCCGACCCGGATGTACACGTGGACACCCAAAAGTCGGGTGTGCTGGCCACCATCTTCATCCTCATCAAACCCGAGCCACGGCGAGCCTAGAAACCCAGCCAAACAAGTGAACCAAAACCTGTGATTTTTCCAGCGACGTCTTCTCGGCCAACCACGGCCATCCACGCCTCGATTCAACCCAAAATCATCACAAAATCATCTCTAGAAGCCTTGGGGACTAAGCCCAGGGCCTGCATGTGAAAATCCCATCGAGATCGACGAGTTTCAAATTTGCCCGATCCTTTCGAGGCCATTTTTGGCCATTTCCAGCCACTTTTTGGGTCCCTAGTAGGTAAATTCGAACTCTACTCTTCACTATCTTCAATTTGACACCTTTTGGGTGAAAAATGGTTGAGATTTGAAGAAGTTTGAATTTTCCCAGATTTTACGGCGACTTTTCCAGATTCCGGCGCCGGCGAGCGACGGACGGCGGCGGCGCACGACTGCCGAGAATTGCAGCGGTCACCGGAAGAGGTGACGTCATCGAACCAGTCCTGACGTCAGCAACCCGATCTGTGACGTCAGCAGACCCGGTCCAGCCGGCCGAACCGGTGGAATATTCCAAAGGTATATTTCGTTTAACTTTAACACCGTCAAGGAATATTCCCTAACGGTGACGAAATATTCCGTAACGCCGTTAGAGAATATTCCGTCAGTCAAACAGAATATTCCGTTAAAGTTAACGGCACGCCGTTAACTTTAACGGCGAGTGCACAGTAGGCGCGTGCGAGCGCGTGGGCGTGCGTGCGAGCGCGTGGGCGCGCGTGCGAGCGCGTGGGCGCGCGTGCGAGCGCGTGGGCGCGCGTGCCAGCGCGTGGGCGCGCGTGCCAGCGCGTGCGAGCGCGTGAGTGCGCGTGTTGGCGCGTGAGCGCGCGTGTGGTCGCGTGACGGCGTATGACGGCGCGTGGCGGCGCGTGAACCACTTTTCTAACGATTTCAAGTCCGGAAACGAGCAAACAAAGGGGATTTCGAGTCTTTTCCTTACTTTAAATTGGAATGGGCTTGTTTAATGATTAGTTTAGTAAATTCCCATATAGGTGAGACCTATCCCGAGGAGCTACGAGCTCAAGCGAGGTACGGAGGCTACGATCCGACTACTTACTAGTGAGTGGGCCTTTCTTTACTCTAAATATTATGTTAGTATGTGTTTTAAATGTGTTTTCCATGACTATGTATAGCATGCCATGTTTTATAAACTATATGTTTTATGTGACGCTTTATGACTTAGTATTCATGCTTACTTGGCTTTATCGAATAAATGTTGGCATGTCTATACGTTTTAGCAAATTATTACTCATCACGCATATTGCACGGTGTTAGCACTGTCCGGGCCAGGACCAGCTTCACGTGTATGTTCACACGCACCGACACGCTCACTTTGGATCCATCGTAGGTGCCAGCCTGTTCTAGGTCGTCTCGGCGACTAGACTTGTTGTGACATGCTTAGCGCCAGCTTCACGTGCATGTAGTGCTAGAACGTAATTTATTAGACACCCAGCCTGTCATGTAGCTACTTTCTGCATGACTTGTGTGCATTGATTATGCGATGAGTATTGTGATATTTTACTGCTGTTGATAACTTTTTTACCCGTATCCTTGTGGGCGTAGGCCCGTTTATCTCGTTATTACTTTTACTGTTAGTAAAACTCATATTTTCAGTATACTACGGGTTTTACAACGAGGGGTTATCCCAAACTTTTAAAAAGGTTTTATAAAACTGTACTTGGCCCACTCACCCTTGTTTTTCGCCCCTCCAGGACATAGATTTTAGTTTGCTGACGAGACTGCGTGGCTGCTGCTGATATTACATTCTACCCTCAGTGGAAGTATGTTAATTTCCTTTCAGTACTGTTCTATATCCATCCTACGGGATGGGAATATTCCTTTAATTTTCTGCACCTAGCTCTGATATTTGTGTATTCTTGGGTCTTAACCCACACCCTACACTTCCGCTCTGTATTTCTTTAAATTTTAGCATAACTCTGATATAAATTCCTTCGTTATTTCCTTATCAATTTCCTATGACTTCGTCACTCCTTCGGAGTGATGGTCAGCACGCCTCGATATCTGGTGTCCACCTGGATATTCGGGTCGGGGTGTGTCATTCTAGGTAATTAGTTGTTAGCCGGATAAATATAGGTACATTAAAAAATAGCATTTTATGTAATTTCGTATCTTTAAAGGACTTAGTAATATCTATTTGGCACCACAATAAGAAGAAGCATTTTAATAAAAATTTTAAAATACATAGATGTTTAATCTATGAAATGAGTAAGTGAGGCACCTAAACCGAAACATCTATTTTTTTATTAAAAAAAGAAAATGAATCAAATTTAAATTGTATTGAATTACTATTTTAACCCTTATTAAATTAATTGTGATGTTTGAAGTTCTTAAAAAAGGAGATGCGGTTTTTGGTATTTTGAATGTTTTACCAAATGGTCGATCCTTTTTTATATATAGAGAAGAGGTTAAAGGAATGAAGAAGAATTTGAACCGGAATGCAGTACGGTGAAGAGAAATGTCTTATCCACCAGGACAATTCACCACTATTATTGCAAGAATATGGATGCACTACCATAATTAATATTGGTCAAACCCACATTTGTTACGAACCAGATAAATTTACCAACTAGCTTTTAATTTACAAATATTCTCTTCTCATTTTTTTTTTTAAGAAAAACCAATTGCGATCATCATAAAATCCACATTGGTCAGTTTCACCTCAAGATTTTATTGGATTTTAATTAATTTGCATCACTAAAATAGTACCTTTTGCTTAGATGTAATAAGATATACCAAGGAATCCAAAAAGATGAACTTTTGACCCACCAGGAGTGCTTATGATATCCACTCATGGTCCTACTACTTTAGTTTTATTAGTATTACTGCTCAACCGGCGGGGCATTTTTAGCCGGCACCACGCCTATATTTCTTTGTTTCTAAAATTTTACACTACTTAACTTGTAATTAAATATATCTTTTTGTGTCTCTAAGCACAAATATATCTCTGATTGCAGGAGAGATTCTCTCGTGCTAATTGTTTCAAGCACTGTTCTAAAAATCGGCCTAGGCGGCTGCCTAGGCGCTAGGCGGATGGGAACCGAGGAGATTTTATGGCAATCGTTCTAAAAATCGGTTGTCTGCTAGGCGGGTGCGTAGGCGGGGCTAGGCAGTGCTGCCTTTTTTTTTTTTTTTTTAAATTCATAGTTTTCTGGGTTCTAAATTAGTAATCCTCAAATCCCTAATTCCCAATTTTTCTCCCCCATCTCCTGTGCCTCTTCTTCCCCTTCTCTGCCTCTTCTTCCCCTTCTTATAATATCATTCCGTTTTGCATTTTATGTGTTTAATAAATGTTTCATCCAAGAACACTCATTATATGCTTAACTTTTTCCCGATGTTTTATTTTTAATAAATTGTAGTGCTTTATAAATTTATATATTCTTCTATTTTGCATTTTATCTCTCCAAAATTTTAATATAAGTATAGTTTTTAATTTTTTTTTAAGTGTAAATAGGCACTTATTTATATGATATTAATAAATTTACTTAAATCCGTCTAGTCCGCCTAGGCCCCCGCCTAAGCGCCTAGGCGCTAGGCTCCTATTCACCGCCCGACTAGCGCCTAACGTCTTTTAGAACCTTGGTTTCAGGCCTTAACCTCGTTAATGGACCAGGCCGCAAACAATTAATATTTGCACTATAGTCTTTTCCACCTTTCATTTTAACAAAATACCTCCTCCACTCTTTCAATTTTACAAATGACCCCCCTCCACCCCTGCCTTTATGAGGAGACGCCACCTCTTCAAAAGCTCAACTGTTCCCGCATTGGCATTCGTGTCCCACTCAATCCCCTCCGTGATTTCTCTGTCGCTCTCTCTAACTTTCAAGCAAATGAAACCATCAAAGAGAACAGAGAAATCCCAAGAAAATTAAAAAGATAAAGGAAAAATACAAAGTACAAAGAGTAGCATCTGACTCCCTCTCTCTCTCTCTCTCTCTAGAAATGAAGAACAACAGCACCACCACCACCACCGCCAACTCAAACACAAAGCTCATCCTCCTCCACCCACAACCAATCCACAAACCTACCACAAACGGTGGAAGCCACCGCCTGTGGCTCCTCTTCTTCTTCACCTTCTTCACCCTCGCATTCACCCTCACTCTCATCAGCACCACCATCCCCCAAACCCTCCCCACCTCCTCCCTCACCCCCACCTCCGCACTCCCCCTCCCGCCGGCCGTCTTCGACGCTCTTCTTCACTACGCCATTTCATCATCGAACACGTCGTCGGCACCCCACATGTCCCCGCCGGAATTCACCTCCATTTCCTCCACCCTCACCCGCCTCTGCGCACCCAACTGCAATTTCCTCGTCTTCGGCCTCACCCACGAGTCCCTCTTCTTCCACACGCTCAACCTCAACGGCCGCACCGCCTTCGTCGACGAGAGCGAGTTCCTCGTCTCCCGATTCGAGCAGGCCCACTCCCACCACAGCCTCGAGGCGTACGACGTATCGTACGCGACGCAAGTCAAGGACCACAAACAATTGCTGTCAACGACCAAGTCCCTGGTCAAAAACGAGTGCCGGCCGGTCCAGAACTTGCTGTTCTCGGACTGCAAGATTGGGATCAACGACTTGCCGAACCACATATACCAGGTCCCTTGGGATGTGATTTTGGTCGACGGCCCACGAGGGTATTCGCCGTCGTCGCCGGGGCGGATGTCGGCGATTTTTACCGCCGGAGTTTTGGCCCGGAGCAAGAGGGGCGGTGGGGATAAAACCCATGTTTTTGTTCATGATTTTTCTAGAGAGGTTGAGAGAGTTTTTAGCGACGAGTTTCTTTGCCGGGAAAACTTGGTGGAGACTGTGGGTAGCTTGGGGCATTTTGTTGTGGAGAAAATGGAAGATCGAAGCTTTGAGTTTTGCAGAAATTCACCATTATCGTCAAAAACATCATCTTCAAGAGGGGATGAAGATGATTAATTGAGCTGGGTTTTGTAAATTATATAGTTTATTTTGTTAATTATTTACATAGTTTTTTCTTGTTCTTCATCTTTCTTTCTTTTTTAATTTAAACAAAAATTGTAATAAGATAAGTACAAAGTAATGATGACTATCTGCTTTGGGTGTGTAAAGTTGGGGGGTTTTTGTTCAATTTGGTTTTGCACTGTTTGGTTAGTGAGAAAATAGTAAGAGTGGGAAAAGAATAGAAATTTTGGATTTTTTCCTTTTGAATCCTTAAATGTTCAACCCCAAATGTACACTGTGAGTTGACCATTGAAAAATGGTAGACGTTAAACGCTTCAATCCCACCACAATAAACAACAAAATTCGAAATTAAAATTATGCATCCTTTTTCTCCGTACAACTTATTGGCAAGTGCTCGATCGAATGAATAATTATGCTAAAATTATCTAAATTTAAATATAAAAAAAAAATCGAAATTGAGTGTAGAGGGTGTAGCAATCTATCTTCTATTTCTTGATTAGTATTGCTCACGTAATCTCGTAATCAGTTATGTGACGATAGACAGAGAAAGAATAAATAGACAACAAAGAATAGGTAAACTTTTGTCAAGGCGATGGGCTATTTTCATTACTATGTCTAGCATTATTGTATCCTTCATATTTAAAAGAAAAAAAATAACAAACACTCGAGGAAAACGAGAAAGAAAGGATAATAGGTAATGTGTCGGTGACCATACTCTTTACTTATCATTTTTTTATTTTGGGGGGAAAATATTGAAAATGCGAGTTGCACGAGTGGTAGTTGTAGTAGCTCCATTCTCTCTCTGCACCTGGTAATTTCATGCACGACTTATTAATATGACACAAAACAACACGAAAATAACGGATTTTATATCAAGGCTTAATGTGAGTCGAGTGTCTTATCGGGTCAACCCGTTAACTCGTTTCAACCCGTTTGAACCTGCTAAACTGAAAGTATTTGATATTTGTATTTTGAAGTAATATGATATGTTGAAAGTAATATTCATGTGGCATGTAGATGTAAACTTGTATTACTTATTAAAATGATTGTAAGTCTTATTGTTGAATCAAATAAACTTATATTAATATATAGTAATTTCGTATGAAATTTTTTATTTGATTATTTCTTAAATTACATAGTGTTCTTAATGAATGCAAACAGGTCGGATTAGATAACTCATTGATTTTAATAAGTTAGAATCAATTAAGATAATTTGTGTAACACAACATGATCCGTTAAAATATAAAATCTAACACAAAAACGACAAACACAACACGTTTGGTATGTCTACCTCTCTCTCTCGTGTATTTTAAGATTACGGAATGCGGACCTAATCTTATGTTGTCCCCACTCGTACGCGCCCGATACGACGTGGCTAGAAACGCGTGCAGTCATTGGGCTACGTGCGCGCTTGTAAACAATAAGCTTCGGAGAGTCTAGTGAAGGACTAACTAGAGACAGACCAAGGACGTCGTAATAAGTTCTGTGGTCGTAAAGTGTTTTTATCCGGTCACGTGACTCCTCGTGACCAAAGCGTACGTTACGGCAGAGAGATATTTCGCGGGAAAGTGTCGGTGTATATGTGCGGGTGTAATGTCGTCGTGGACTGCCAAAAATGAAAACATTTATTGAATTTCCCTCTAGTTACCGATTAAAAAAATAACTGTAGAAATTAAATAATGTCCTTACTTGTAATAAGAAAATGTATCCAATTTAATTTAGAATCAATCCAATTTATAGAAATATTCTAGATACATTCAGAATTTGAAAGACTAACCATTATGTAATATTCTAGATATTCTTTATAAATAAATAGTAATTATAATCCACGCAAAAATGTTTCATTCTAAAATTACATGTCCATTTTATGACTTAAATTTGAGTCCGAATTTGCTCACCAACACTTTTAGGTGGTGAGCGTTATCATTTTTTTAAAGTGCACCACGTGTTGGTTATTTCTATGATTAACTAGTTTAGTTTTATATATATGACAAACGATTAAATTACAATCTTCCTAATTTATTACCTTAGTGCTTTTTTTTAATCTTATAAATCATCAATGCTAAAAAATGACACATCTTGATCCTGACACGCCAGGTGCCGGGAAGTACTGGCCGACACGTGTTAAGTGACGAAAGCCAATTATGCATGTATAAGTGAAAAAGTGAGTAGAAATAGAGTTGGATGCAGAAGAGAGTGTGGTGATGGGTAAAGACCCATTATTACAGGTGCACAACAGTCAGAGCAAAATAAATAGTGCATAGAGTACAAACATTCACATCCTCGTGAGGATGGATAAGTAAAAGTTAACTAAAAGTAGGAGTGAATCCTACATAAACTGAAGGAAGCGTCAAAACCACCAACCATAGCCGAAGCAAGCCCTCGTCTCACTGGTAATCGAAACCGCTACTAAGTCTTGGAGGGGCGCAAAACATAAAAAGGTGAGTGGGTCAAAAAGCAAAGTTTGATAAAACCTTTGTTTTCAAGAGCACATTATCCCCTCGCTGGAAAACATGTATAGTTTTTTAAAATACGTCATACTCCCCAGTATGATCCTCAAAATACTATAATAGTAATACGGGTACTCCCCGATATGCACGACTGACTGCTCACCCATATGTAAACACACAACCCAAGTAGATAAGCTACGAGGAACGGGCTAGGTATATAAGTAATACGCTGAGTACTACAATGACGTGAGTCTAACGCTAAGCGCTATGCACAAAGTGCGTCACACAAGTTCGAGTTGTCTAGTGTAACATAGAACATGCTAGTACCTACAATGGATCTAAAGTTGCATAGCGGTACTAATAGTGACAACTCCAAACGTCAAGGCTAGTCCTGGCCATAGGACTGAGTACTGATACCCGGGGTGTTATACATCTATTGATGAGCAACAGTATAAAAACATGTATGGCAATATAATACAAATGTTCTACCTCCAACAATCGCATATGATATGAAACATGCTAACAATATTAAAGAAAGCATTGAAAACTATACGTATAATACATTTATCAAAACAAAGACTCACTCACTCACCTATAAGTAGCTGGGTCGTAGCCCCCTTGTTTTGGATAGCCCTGGTAGTCCTCTGGATAAGTTTCTCCTATATGAGATATCACTATAATAATGATTAAACGCATAAAAGTTTTAATTAAGCTAATTAATTAAACTTATCCCTTGTTTGCTCAACACGGAGGTCCGAAACACTCCGTAAAATACCATACGTACTGCCCCTAGGTAGTACGCATCGTCACGAGTCGCCTCGCGAAGACGGAATTGAAAAATACTGTTCCACGCGCCCTCACGCGCGGCTCAAACGCGGCCCAACCGCAGCTCACGCGCTGGTCAACGCTGATGTCACGCCGGTCTAGACCGGTTGCTGACTTCACTGCTAACGTCACGGCCGGTATGGACCGTTGCTGCGTCACTGTCGACGTCACCCGGTCGGTTTGGACTGTTGCTGACGTCATCGCTGATGTCAGCGCCGGTCGCCGCTGCAACTTTTTTCGGTCCACGTCGCCGGAATTTTAGCCGGTTTCTGGAGAAATTTTCAAATCTCCATAACTTCTTCATTTCTTAGCCAAATTTCACGTTCTTTATATCAAAATGAAGCTAGAGAGGAGTAGAATCACGGTGTACATTTGGTTTGGCCGTACAAGCTCTGGAAATGGCCTGTAACTGCCTCGAAAAGTCGCGGGTACTATAACTTCACCAATCTACGTCAAAACTCAACCAAATCAAGCAAACCACGTATGAAAATTTATCTACTGAACGAGAGGAACCCAAAGGTGGTAGTTAGAAGCCTCACCTCAGTCTAGAATGACGAGAAAATCGCCGGGAAGGTCCGGTTCTTCCGTGAGCTTTTCTCGTCAAACGGTTGGGAGTTTGGACGAACGGTTTGCACCGTTGAGTCCAGGGCGTCAAGACGAAGAAGGTGGTGATTTTAATTCGTCTCGGTTCGACGGTTTTTCGTCAACGTGCACTGTGCACATACGGTGAGAGAGAGAGAGACAAATGAGAAAAAAAATGAGGATAAGGGAGAAAAGAGAGATGGACGGGGAAGAAGAGAGAAAAATAGATATTTTAGGTTTTGGGGGTATTGTGCACCTACCAAAACAGTAAGATCACACGATCCCGTGTATAAAATAATCACGCACGTGTCCAAAATATCCCCCAGGAATTATTTTATAACATACTTTTTACGGGATGTTATAATCTACCCCCTTAAGAAAATTTTGTCCTCAAAATTCAAAATTACAATCAAGTAGAACCAAAAAACAAGTAAGGGTAGTTGGCTCTCATGCGCTCTTCCGTTTCCCAGGTAGCCTCTTCCACAGAGTGGTTTCTCCACAAAACCTTCACTAACGGATCGACTTGTTCCATAGAATTTTGTCTTTCCAATCTAAGATGGTCACCGGTAACTCGTCATAAGTCAGGTTCTAGTTACCTTCCAATGGTTGAGGATGAATAACATGAGATGGGTCGGAGCATAGACACATAGAAGACATTGTGCACTCTTGACAACTCGGAAGGTAACTCAGGTCGATAAGCAACCTCACCAATCCGTTCGGTGACGACATACAGACCGATGTAACGAGGACTCAGCTTTCCTCGTTTCCCGAATCGCACAACGCCTCTCCATGGCGATAACTTCAAGAACTCCATGTCACCAACTGAATAGACTCGGTCGGTCAAGTGACGGTTGGCAATACACCTCTGTCGATCTTGGGCAGCTTTCAAGTTTCCTTTAATCACCTGGATATTCTGAGTCGTCTCCTCTACAATCTCAGGACCAACAAGAGCTCGCTCGCCGACTTCTGACCAACACAAAGGGGTTCGGCAAGGCTTACCATACAACGCCTCGAATGGAGACATGCCGATACTCGAATGAAAGTTGTTGTTGTAGGCAAACTCTACCAAAGAAAGATTATCATGCCACTTATCTTCGAACTGTAGCATTGAGGACCTCAGCATGTCCTCAAGGGTCTGGATAGTTCTCTCCGACTGTCCGTCTGTCTGAGGATGATAAGCAGTGCTAAACAGTAATATTGAACCCAAAGCTTTCTGGAAAGCTTTCCAAAACTTCGAAGTGAATCTGGGGTCACGATCAGAGATAATACTGACAGGAACACCGTGGTATTTGACAACTCCGTCAATGAAAAGCTTAGCCAAACGGTCAAGAGAATAATTCTCACGAACTGGCAGGAAGTGAGTTGACTTGGTCAGTCGATCAACAATCACCCAAATACCATCATAGCCTCCACGCGCTAGGGGTAGCTTATACACGAAGTCCATGGTGAAATTCTCCCACTTCCACTCAGGGATGGGAAGTGACTATAGTAATCCAAACGGTTTCTTCCTTTCTGCCTTGACCTGTTGGCAAATTAAGCAGCGACTCATATACTCTGCAATCTCATTTTTCATTCTACACCAGTAGTAGAAAGGTCGGATGGTATGGTACATTTTAATACTACCTGGATGCATGGCATAGGTGGAAACATGCGCCTCATCCAAGATTGCCCTTTTTAAGTCCGCATCATTAGGCACATACATCCGGTCATTCATCAGGAGTAATCCATCATAACGTCGGACTCTGAAATCATCTCTGGTACCGTCAAGAACTACTTGAATGAATTTATGAGCAGTAGAATCGCTCGCCTGAGCCTCACGAATACGATCCAACAGAATAGGTCTAGTAGAGAAGTTGGCCAACAAAGCTCCAGTATGATCATAACCTAAGATTGCATCGGTACTCTTGAGATCGGTCAAAAGAGGAATATGACAGGCGTACAGTGTGTTGAGCCGACCATGAGATGATTTCCTACTAAGTGCATCTGAGACGACGTTAGCTCGTCCAGGATGGTACTCAATAGAACAATCATAATCACTAATCAACTTCATCCACCTTTGTTGTCTCAGGTTCAGATCCTTCTGCGTAGGCAAATACTTTAGACTCTTGTGATCAGTGAAGATCTTACACATTTCTCCTTAGAGAAAATGTTGCCAGATTTTTAGTGCAAAGACAATGACTGCTAATTCCAGAGCATGAGTAAGGTAGTTCATTTCATGCAACTTCAACTGACGGAATGCATAAGCGATTACCCTACCATGCTGCATCAGGACATAGCCTAGACCATTCCAAGAAGCATCACTGTAGACCTCGAAATTTCCACTGTCATCGGGAAGTGCCAAGACAGGTGCATGAGTGAGACAATGCTTCAACTTCTGAAAACTCCGCTCACAATCATCATCCCACTCGAACTTGACTTCTTTCCTAGTCAACTTCGTGAGAGGAAGGGCTATTGCAAAGAAATTCTTCACAAAGCGCCTATAGTAGCCGGCAAGACCAAGAAAACTTCGGATCTCAGTGACAGTTTGTGGTCGATCCCAATTCTCTACTGCTGTTCTTTCTGTGGATCAACAAGAACTCCTTCTGAGGATATGATGTGTCCCAAGAAAGATACCTTAGTCAACCAAAATTGACACTTACTGAACTTTGCATACAACTGATTCTCCTGCAATCTCTTCAGAACTAGACGAAGATGCTTAGCGTGCTCAACCTCACTCTTAAAGAACACTAAGATGTCGTCAATGAAGACAATCACAAACTTGTCCAGGTAGGGACGAAATACCCGATTCATCAAGTCCATAAATGCTGCAGGAGCATTCGTTAACCCGAATGGCATCACAAGGAACTCATAATGACCATATCGAGTCTGAAACGCTGTCTTGGGAACATCATCCTGCATGATCTTCAGTTGATAGTAACCTGACCTCAGATCAATTTTTGAGAAGACTTGAGCACCACGGAGCTGGTCAAATAAGTCATCAATACGAGGTAGAGGATAACGATTTTTAATCGTCATCCGATTGAGCTGCCTGTAATCAATGCAATGTCTCAAACTTCCATCCTTCCTTTTCACAAACCGGTGCTCCCCAAGGAGAGGTGCTAGGTTGGATGAAACCTTTGTCCACTAACTCTTGCAACTGCAACTTTAATTCTCTTAACTCCGCAGGAGCCATGCGGTAAGGTGTAAGAGAAATAGGATTGGTACCTGGGAGAAGATCGATGATGAACTCCACTTCACGATCCGGAAGTAGTCCAGGTAAATCATCAGGAAATACATTAGGAAACTGGTTCACGACATGCACGTCCTCGACTCGTGCCGGATTCTCGTCGCTCACCACAACATGAGCAATGTAACCCTGACAACCTTTCCTCAACATTCATTTCGCCCTCATGGCAGAGATGAGTCCATGTCTTAGACCGCTGCGTTCGCCAAGGAAAATCACAACAGGCCAGCCAGGTCTCTGGAAAATGACAACCCTACGACGACAATCCACCATGGCGTGATTCTGATGTAACTAATCCATTCTTAAGATAACATCGAAGTCTTCGATGTCCAAAGGAATCAGATTAGCTGGCATATCCTCTCCGCTTACAAGGACAAAACATCCTTGATACTCATACTAAACATAACAGACTTCACCTCTAGGTATGGCAATACCCAAATCATACTCAAGAGGAGTAGAGTATGATTGAGTGGTTTGAGCAAACTGAAGGGATATAACTGAATGAGAAGCACCTCCAGCAAGTGGCGGAGTTGCTCATTACGACGTTGAAGAAAAGATTGAGGCGGGGTTTCCGTTGGAGAGGTAGGTGGCAAACTTGTTCTCTGTCAAGCCCATACGGATCTAGGTCCCTTAATTTTACGATTGCTGGAGAAGAAGGAAATGGTGGGCCCCATTTTAGTATTTTAACTTTATTTTTCAAATTTATTTTCTTTTATAATGAATATTCATTTTAAAATTTATTTTTGGTCCACATGGCACAAAATTTTTAGGGCCCAATACAGCCACGTGGGCAGTTAACAGAGGAATTGACAGAAAAAAAGACCGTTGTATGAACTTGGTATGAAATAGAGAGTCATTGTATGAAACTAAAAAAATTTGCAAGATATTGTATGAAGTTGAAATTGGACGAAAAGTTGAGGGAGTAAAATGTAATTTATCCTTTTTTTTATCCACATGGCTCAAAATTGACATCCACATCAGTAAAAATGTGGGCCCTACATTTGCCACGTCATCATTTAACAGTCAAATTAACGGTTTGACTAATGGATGTATGAAATTGCAACCAAAACACAAGTTGGTGTATGACATTGCAATGTTTTAAAGACGATGTATGAGATAGCAATTGCACCCAAACTTGAGGGTGCAAAATGTAATTTACCCAAAAACAATGAAAGAAGAGGCTGTTTGGTTTTATTGGTAAGGGTATATTTGTATTATAAGTAAAACTGGGAGGACAGATTGGGCATACAACTATTGGTTCCCATTCATCAGCTTTCAATCCGACGCTCCCACTTCGGAGTGTGATTCCTCCATTTACAGGAATCAGATTGCTGATTATCACTTGGTCCCACACAACGTTTGATTCCACCAATGTTGGTAAACAAAGGAAGACTCGTTTACTAATCCGTAATCAGATTGAGGAGAATTGAATTTATGAGGAATTAGGTCAAGAAGGAATTTGATTAAGGAGGACACATAATTAGATTCCTATTAAAGTTGCTTACTAAAATATTTGAAATTGGAGTATGAATGATATTGGTTTCATATAAGTTGTTGACTAATTCACTTGAATTAGAATTAAAACTAGCTTGATTACTAAACTGCCCTTGTTTAAAATAAATTATTTTTCATGCTAATTAATGAAATTTAATTTTATATATCATATATTAATAAAATTTACCTATGTAAAAATAATTAGTTAAGGTTTTCTTTCTTTTAATAAAAAAGATGGTTATTTAAAAAAAATAAAAAACAAGAAAATACCATCTCAACCTGTTCTTCCCGATCTCCCTCCCAGCAGCCTCGCCCCTTTGCTCCATCTTTTCTTTCCCCAACAACCACAGCTCTCCCAAGAGTCGAAGCTCCTCCAATGGAAATTGGTGGATTTGGAGAAGACGAATATGGCTCTGTCATTTTGTAAATGTTTAATTCGGGTCGTCGCCAACGGACGAGATGGAGTCAGTGGATGAGTCGAATTGATTTTGGTGTCTTGTTGGTGTTGTCGTGAAGGTGTAAGGGTGCTGGTGCCATGTTGGTGGTCAAGCTGTAAGGTGCAAAACTAGTCTTTGCTGGTGAAGTCGCAAGGCAGTCGGCGAGAGAGGAACTGATCTCGAGGGAGGGAGGGAGTGCTAAAGGTGGAAGGATGCTTTTGGATTATCATAAAAAGTACATGGGTATTTTGGGTAGAAAAGTTTGATTCTTGATTGAGCCTTCAGTCCGGAGTCCAAATAATACCACCCCAGGAAATTTAGGAATTAATTTCCTGATTTTAGGGGGACCCTACCAATTCTTCTGATTCCTAAGTGCTAGTAAACGCTGGAATGCTTTGGAAGGAGTGCAATTCCGTTTCTCTCAATTCCAACCCTGATTGGTAAACACGCCCTAAATGCAATTAAGCAAATGAAAGCATAAAATATAGGTTCAAACATGTGCTTATTTATACGGTGCGTACTTTTTCTTTTTGGGTTGTCATTGTATAAGGTCGAGGTTTGCACTGGGAACTATAGACCATCGATATAGATTCTGCAACAATGAGTGGTCAATCACATCGTTTTTAGTTGGCAATCACTTAACTTCTCACGTTCTATCCAATTCAATTAGTGGAAAGTGGAGCATTATGTTTTTGTTCTTCTTTGTCTTAATAATCTAGTGGTGCACTAATATTTCTGCCACTGGTCTTGTGATCATTGATCAATTAACTCAAATATTCTGATCAATTAACTCAAATATTCTACTATGAAGTTCAAATAACCCCACAACACATAAATTAAAAGAAAATAATTTAAATTTCTTATTCCACGTTCATTCGTCCTAATATTTATTGATTACACTGTCATGTACAACCCACTTATATAAATAGGGCTCATATTTATGAAAAATTTCGTTTGTTTACTCTATATATGCTTCGAAAGAGTAGCATTATCAGACACCAAATGCCTCTTCGATTTTGGTTGAACCTTACAAGGCAGTAAACTAAACGTCTCCGGGCGCAGGCAACTTCTAGGGTTCAAGAAAAACAAGTCACACTCCTCCACTGACCTTTGATCAGCAAGATCATGAATACAGTTCTTCCTCAAGTCAAGAACCCCATTTTTAATCAGCTTCCGACAAATAGGCCCTACCGACGTAAAATAGTTGTTAGACAACGATAAATTGGCCAAATTCCCGAGTTCACACACCACCTCAGGAACCTTTCCGTAAAGGAAGTTTCCAGCGAAATTAAGTTCCTCCATCTTGTCCAAGCATCCCAATGAACACGGCAACGGGCCAGTCAATAGGTTGTTTCCGGCATCAAATAGTATTGCATCTCTTAGAAACCCTAGTTCATAAGGAATGCAACCTGTGATCAAATTGTTCAAGAATAGTACTTCTATCAACGTTGATGAAGCACTGCCGATGCTTTCTGGGATTGGGCCGGTGAATTTATTGTTGGCTAAAGTGAGATAAAGAGCTGGTGTAGCTCCAAGGTTATCCGGAAGTTTTAGTTTGAAATTGTTGTTGTTAATGAAAAGGACGTCCAGGGTTTGCTTGAAAATTTGGGGTGGTACGGACCCAGTGAAGGAATTGTAGCGGATGTCCAAGAATGAGAGGCTATTCATGGTGAGAACAGCAGTGGGAAAAGGGCCAAAGAAGTTGTTGTTGCTTATGTCAAGCTCGTAGAGGTATTGAAGATTTGCAATTTTTGGAGAGACAATACCTGATCAAGGTAATCAAATAAATAATAACAGAAATATTGAGAGTCTGAAAAATACGAAAAATATCAATCTCTAGAGATCATACAAAATTTTGAGTAAAATGTACAACAAGAAAATATCGAAAAAAATGTTGTACCTGAGAAGTTATTGGAGTTAGCATGAAAGAGTGCTAGGTCAGGAAGTTGATCGATGAAGCCGTCAAGAGTGGGAGCACTGAGTTGGAAGCCATTGAAATCTATGGAGGCAAGTGTAGTGGCGCTTTGATTGTCTGGTGGGTTATCACAGTAGAAACCCTTGTAGTTGCATATGTCGGAGCCAACCCAGGTTTTAGTGATGCCTAATGGGTCTGAAGTGATGGTGTTCCTAAAGGTTTTGATTATAGGGTAAACAAGAGCTAGTCTTTGGTCTGTGAAGTTCAGAAGTTTAATGGGGGGATTAATGGAGGTAATGGGGGGATTAATGGAGGTAATGAGGGGATTAATGGAGATAAGGATAATGACCTTTCTGAGTTCGTGCAAATTACACCATTAAAGAAACAAGGAATTAGGATGAAGAAGAAGGCATGAAACAAATGCTCAACGTTTAGTAAAATGAAATTTCCCATTCGAGTGTTTGAGATTGAGAGATCAGAAGAAGGTGCTAATTATAAGTGGTAACTAAAAGACATTGGTCACTTGGTGTTTTATAGGTGTTGATGTGATGGATTATGTGTTGCAGTCTAAATTTCATAATGGAAACGCCTCCATGCTTAGCATTTGTGTTAGTGGATTCGAAACTATACATGTACACAACACTATTGTTTTCCCACTCTTTTTGGTAGGTGACGTAGGTCAAGATTACTATCTCTCTCTCTCTCTCTGGAAAAGGGTGCATATGGGAGGGGATATGAGAGTCATATGAATCATTAGATACTAGAACATGTGTGGAAATCAATGGAGTTTTGACGTTTGCACTTGGTCTGTGGTATTAGAGGATGCTCTAAGACCTAACTTTTTTCATTGGGGCATTCACACCTAATCCCCCGCAACCCCCCCCCCCCCAATCCATGGGAGGATCTTACATGGATCGCATTTAGACCATCTTTAATTGGAGAAATTATTCCATCCGGAACCTGAAGGTGGTGGGCCATGGGGTGGTGTGAGAAGAAGGAATGAGGTCATTATAGGGGTAGTGGTGGGCCTCAATGTCAGAAAGTAGGGTATGTGGGCTTTATTGTGTCTGAAGCCGCACAGACATGTATACATGCCGATACCCCATAATTTCTCCTCCAATTGGGCAAGAAGGTCTAGAAGCATTTTCCTTGTGCGGAATTTGAATGTATTTTTCCTTTTTAGCAAATAATAAGATTCAAACTTAAGATTAATCTAAAACTTTTCCACCCACTCTACACTTAAACTATAACTTATGCTAACAAAAACCCTAAAGTGTTAAATTAGGCTGATTTTATTTGACGTTAACAATTTTAAATTCAATTGTATCAAAAAAAATAAGAAGAATTTCTTGTATTCAATTCCATCCATTTTCTTTCCCTTTCATCGGTGTGGCACGCGCATCATGACCACCAAGGTCATTGCCCCGTGCCTTTGTTCTATTTTCCAGTCGTCCATGCATGATTAGTTGGATTCTTTTTATTGTTGTTTTTTAGTTTAAACTAGGGCGAAATGCCCCCGCTTTGCTGCGGGATTTTGACATGTTAAAAATATTTACATATATTTACATAAACATTTTCTATATTTTACATAATAAGTAGTTATCATAAAAAATATTTACATGAACAAAATAGTAGTATTGTTGTTTTACCAGGTGTGGTCATGGTAATTTATTTACATATTTGTCAACATACGAAGTCACTATCTTCACCCCATAACTCATAATTTACACAAAAATGTTTGTTGACAATATTTACATATTTGTAAAAAGTTGCTGCATGATTCAACCAGCAAATTTGAGTATTTCTTCTTTTCTTCTACTTGCTTTCCTTTTCAGTCTTCTTTTTCCTTCTTTTTAGCTTCCCTGTTGTACAAATGCAGATGGTTTAGCAAATTGAAGACAAAATTTGTAAGATGTTGTTATTGAGTAATTATGCGGGCATTGAAAAAATTAAAAATGTGTTCTATTACACAAAGGAAGAAAGTTTTATTAGTTTTGTATGGTGATTGATGAATGTGATGAATGAGAATGGGTAATGAATTCTTTCGAACTTATACACATGATGTACTGCATCCAAACTTTTTTTAAAACCACCATTTACTCCATCTAAATTAGTCTTATCTCTCTTTAATCCATCTAAATGAACAAAAAATATACACAAATAAACACAATTAGAATAACAAAAAAACATATTCAAAAACCAAATCTATGTAAACAAACAACATACAGTAAAAAAACTGAATAAAAAA
The DNA here is from genome assembly GCA_018257905.1 of Gillenia trifoliata. Classification (NCBI taxonomy): domain Eukaryota; kingdom Viridiplantae; phylum Streptophyta; class Magnoliopsida; order Rosales; family Rosaceae; genus Gillenia; species Gillenia trifoliata. The sequence goes on from CM031080.1 coordinate 24,562,339, forward strand.
GTAAAAAAATATCTGGTACCTGCAATTACAGATCTGGAGATTTAATTAAAGCTGCAGAAAAATGCATAGAAGAAATAGCAAAACCAAAAAGTTAAGAAATTGAAGATTAAAAAGTCTAGATCTGAATAAGTAGAAATCGTATTCAAAAGCATAAGAAAAATAAACAACGCAAGACAAACAGAAGCTATATCATAAAAGAAAAAGATTAAAAAAACTACCTCCAAATAAATTTTTATCACATATCCAAATCCAAATGACTGCAAATAAATTCAAACAAATAATAAAAAAAACTTCAAAACTGAAACAAAATACATATTATAAAAAAAAATATATATATTATAAAAAAAAAAATTTGAGAAAACTTACCTGCAAATGGAAGAAATGCACAGACGCCCACCCAAAGCAAAGAACATGAAAATTTTTTAACTACAAGTTTAAATAAGATTTGTGAAACAAATAACTCCCACAAAAGTTTGAGGTGTCAAACGCAGAAGAAGAATGCAATGTGAACTATCAAAATTTATGAGAGGTGTCGAAATAACAATTGAGAGACAAAGGGAGGAAGAAGACTGAAAGTTGGAGGTGGAATGCGCTGTCAAAAGGCATGGAACGTGTCTAAAGGAAACAAAATTAGAAGGGCATTATCGTCATCACAGAGGTTCAAAGAACGAAGGAAGAGAAAAGCAGGGATAAAAATGTCAAAACCTTAAAAACGACTTTGAAAGCCAGCCAAAGCAGCGGCTCCTCTCACAGTTTACGACGGCTTAAAAAACCAACCCAAACTGCTTACACGGCTTTGAAACAGTAAATTGGAAGACTGAGCTTTAATTTAGATAAACAATTTGAAATATATAAAGATAAATTAACCATTTTTAATTTAATTTAAGACATATAGAGAACTATCAGCGTCAACCAAATCATCCATAATTTAAATAATGAACGAGAAATTAAGTGTGCCGTCCAATAAAGTTCGTGCTGGCCGGTCTCGATGGTTGATAGATGACTGGGCAGTTATCTCAGGGGAATCGAAGTGTTCGGGATAATGAGGCTCAGAGGCTGGCAAACAAGGCAACCTCATGGCGATTATAGAGAACATGTGTACTGAGCCTTACAAAATTTGAAAAGATTTAAACAAATATGAAATCACTCATATCTATTCGATATGCATATTTAGAGAGATGTATTATGTAAGAATGTCAGGTCATCATATTATTAGTCGGTGGAGTTGGTTACTATAAATACTAATTCCTCTCTCAATTGTATTCAATTTTTACAAAATACAGAGAAATATTTCAGAGCTTTCTTCTTCTCTAAGCTTCTATCTGTAAGCTTTAAAGAGAGTTATTTAGAACATATATACGTTAGAGATACAAATAACATGTTTGAACAAATGAATCTACAAAAGGATTAGTGTGCTTACCAGATGAAGCCATTGTCATTGGAAAAGCAAGGGCAAGTCTTTTGCACTCAATAAACTCTTTAGCGCTCAGTCTTTAATAGGGCTAGACTAATTGAACGTATATTTATGAGTGCACGGACTTCACCATTATATAGATGCCTAACAGATAAGTTCCTCCTATCAAGGAAACTTAAATGTTATATCTTTTAAGCATCTTTCGGAATATGTTGTATCCTTATCCTTATCTAATCTTGTTAGCTCCTAAAATTAGGCTTTTATAATTCACTTGAACTGATATGAATATCCAAATGATTAAATTGATAGATTCCATTATCTTGGACCTGAATAAATATTATGAATATTCACAAGCCCTATAATCAATAAGCCCACATAAAGTCTTACACTATCTCCATTGTTATTTCCCAGTTTTTCTTCTATGCTTCCTCATGTAGTATGATATATTCTGGAAACTCGGATTAGTTCCCGTCTTCCCCCGGACAGATTGGTTTGGCATTATGATTCCAAAGGCTTGTTTTCGGTCAAGAGTGCTTATAGAGTTGCTTGTGATCTCCGGAGTGAGTCTACTTCTTGGGCTGGAACTTCATCAAGTAATTCGAATGGGCTTTTGCCTCTCTGGAAAGCCCTCTGGCATGCGAAACTTTCTGGTAACACTAAATTTTGTATTTGGAAGGCATGCTCTAATATACTGGACATGACTTAACGGAGTCGGTGCTGCATGTTTTCAAGGATTGTCCATATGCTAAAGCAATTTTATTCTCTTCTCCACTTCGTCTCAGAACGTGCAGCTCTCCTCGTATGGATTTTGCGAGTTGGCTTCTCAGTTTGCTTAATACTCTCCCATAAAGTCAGTTAGGAGCAATCTAGCGAGCTCGTAACTCATTGCTTTGAGATAATAAATTTGAGGACCATGTGTTGCTATGTCATCGGGATGTTTCTTATCTGCAGGATTTCTTAGCAGTTCAGCTCCCACCCAAGTCCCAGCGGTTGTTATCCCCCGCGTCTTGGTCTCTACCTCCTCCCTTATGGATAAAATGCTATCAATAGCCACGGTAGCTACAGTAACCGTGCCTGTTGATGCAAAATGCCATTCATGCCTTGCCGTGACCTTTAAATCAGTGGCCGTTGATCAAATTTCTAGTAGTGAAAGTAAATGCCGATGGAGCTCACAATGCAGCAAATAGCATTGGCAGAGTTGGAGTGGTTTTCCGTGACTGTAATGGTGGTTTTGTGTGAAGATTCCCCAACTTATCTAGTACTCAGATCATGCAGAATTTTTGGAGGCTAGGGAAGTTCGTCGTCTGGCTTTGGAACATGGTTTTTCCAACTTTCTCCTTGAGTGTTATTCTCTGATGCTAGTGCAGGCTGTGGGCTCTATCAGCCCTGATGCTTTCTCTCTTAGTCCAATCACAGAGGACATCAAACTGTGACTCTGCTCTCTCAATGGCGCGCGAGTCTCACATGTCCGACGTTCTGCCAATGCAGTGGCCCATAGATTTGCTAGAATGACTTTATTTTTTTTATTTGGATTCTTGTTAGGTTGAGGAACCACCAGATTTAATTTGCGATGTCCTTCTAGCTGACTGTACTGCTTCTTAATTGAATAAAGTCACTATCGTTTCTTCTCAAACAAAAACTAAAATAAAATCACTTTGGAATTTGTTCATTGCGTTTAAGACAAATAAAACCCCATTATTCTTTAAATTGGCATCTGCTTAATTAGGACTACATAAATTATGTTACATCTCTCCATAAAATTATGAAGTAGGTACAAGCATTAAGAAATTAATAAACTATATATATGCATAAATGCCAGAAAACCCATCATCACTCAACTTCGATGAGTCCAATTCCGGCACGAAAATCAAAGCCTATGTGGTATAAGAGTACCATATGACAGTGGAGCTCGTGGCAGATGATCGGACTTCTTCTCATTTGAACCCGAATGCGGCCTTTTACAAGGAATGTAAATCATGTCCTTCTCGTTGGGACACTTTCTAGGAATGGAGAAGAAAGTAGCACATTGCTTCTTTGTTCTCTGATTAGGTTGGTCCAAAATGCAGTTCTTACTAACATCAAGTTCCTTTCTGTCAACCAATTTCTGGCACTCTGGACCGACCTCTGTGAAATAGTTGTTTGCCAAAGATAAGATCCTCAGGTTAGACAACTTGCACACCGTCTCGGGCACTGGTCCGTAGAGCTGGTTCTTGGTCAAGTTTAGAAACTCTATCTTGGCCAAGCAAGCAAACGAGGCTGGTATTGGGCCTGTTAAGTAGTTGGAACTTGCATCGAACACGGTGGCCTGGTTTAGGTACCCAATTTCGTATGGCAGACACCCTGTAAACCCAAGTATTAAAATATCAACAGAATATTGATAATTAATTGGTACATGTTAACTATCTTTTTCCTAAAAATTATATGGAAATTAATGTAAATTTTTCTTTCTTATAAACTAGGGATGAGAGACTTAAACTCTGAACATATTTCAAACAGAAGTACCACTAAACTAAGAGTTAATTGATCCGTACGTTTTTTTCTTTTTATTTTTTTCTTTTAACAAAAGAAATAAAGAGACTTAGATCGAAGAAATTATGATGATATTATTAGACCACCATACCTGAAAGTTTGTTCCCAAGGAAGAGAACTTCATAAAGGGTTTTGGATGCTTGGCCAATGCTTCTTGGGATCGGACCGGTGAATTTGTTATTGGCAAAAGTGAGGTAATGGGCAGGTGAGGAGCCAAGATTGTCAGGGATCTGCTGAGTGAAATAGTTGTTGTTGAGGAAGAGCACATCAACTTGTAGCTGGAAGACTCCTGCTGGGACCGGACCAGTAAGGAAGTTGAACCGGAGGTCCAAAAATGTCAAATTTGTTGCTCTTAAAACTTCGTACGGAAACCGTCCGGATAGCCTGTTGTTGCTGAGATCGAGCTCGTAGAAGTATCGAACCATAGCAGTGCTTATCCGGGCTGAGTCTGTGAAGTTGTTGGAGTTTGCATGGTAAAACACCAAGTCTTCTAACTTGTCAAGGAAGCCATCGAGTGGAAGTTTATTGTCATAACCAGCCAACAAAGCGCCGTTGATGTCTATACCGGCGACTGTTTTCTGCTTGTAGACAGGATGCATGGCGCAGACAAAGCCCTTGTATTTGCAAACGTTTGGACCTCGCCATGTCTTTACGAAGCCCTTTGGGTCGGACTTGACTTTGGCTACGAACTTTTTAACCACATTGAAGGCAACTTCAAGTCGCTCGCTTTCAAAGGGGCCGGAGGAAGGTGCTGGTGGTCGTGGTGGTCGTGGTCGTGGTCGTGGTCGTGGTGGTGGTGGTGGTGGTGGTGGTGGTGGTGGTGGTGGTGGTGGTGGTGGTGGTGGTGGTGGTGGTGGTGGTGGTGATGGTGGTGGTGGTGAAGACTCTGGTTTTGGAGAAGGCGGCAGTGGCGGTGATGGTGGCGGCGGGCATGGAGGGGGTGGAGGAGGAGGACAATATTCTTCGTATTCAGGGGAGGGAGCAGGAGGGCTGGCCTCACCTCCACCTATGATTATCTCCAAGGCTTGAACCTTATAATAATGGTACAAACATAAATGCACCAAAAATGTTGAGATCAAAAGTGAAGAAAAGAAAGAGAAGGCAGCCATGTCTTTGTTTAAGCTCAAAGAGTGAGGAGTAGCTAGAAGTAGTGAGGATATATATAATAATATTATGTATATTAAGGAGTCTAAGAGGGAAGACTTATGTGAAGAATAGTCAAGGGCCATGAGGAAACAGATAAAGTTGGCCCCCAAAAGTGGTTGTTTGAAGCTGAGAGTTAAGCTCTCACTGTCACACACAGACACATTGTTATGCATTAGTGTCTGTCATTCACTCCGATTCCTTGCATTATTTTTCTATTTGCTTTATAAAGTCTATTGGTGCCTACCAAAAGATTAGAAGTTTGGCCTTTACTAAACACTATTAGAGTGGCAATATATGTGCAAGTGAAGATTCTGTGCTTGAGGCTCTACCTTCAACTTGTTTGATATTGGGTAGAGAGAGTGCCTTTCCACTAAATGGCATGCCAATAATTTGTGATTCACTCATTTCACATGGGGGTGCGGAGACCCATAAACCCTAAAGCTCTCTCTACTTCACAATTTCCCCAAAAACAAGATAGATGTACCTTGACTTCCAAGTCCATGCCCACCAATGGTGCAATTTCTTTTAGGGGGTACCAAAAGCATCACACATAAACTTTTGGATTGTTTCAACACATGACAGCCAGGTGGGCATAAGGGGGTGAAGTTTGCTATTCAATTTGGTACTCCTAATAACTCAAATATTGAGGAGGACATGTTTTACAACCCATTTTCTTTTTATTCAGCAAAGAAAAACACAATATTATAAAGCTCAATTTACTTGTCTAGTTTCCAAAGATTCTACAACATTTTTCAGATTTTGTTTTTTTTAATAAACGGAAGACCGAAGATTCGAACTTTGAGGGATTAGAAGAGGATTAGACATGAAGAAAATTTCACCATTTTAATTCTACCAATTTGAAAAGAATTGGAATGAATAAGTTTTTTTTTAACGTACCTTGAAAATAGTGTCTTCTCCGTTCCAATTCAATCGTCTATCCAAACAAAGCCTATGTCACTTGAATGAAAGCTGACGGACATGCAACAACTAATAATATATAACTAATAGAAGCCGAGTCCGGCTGCTTTCTAGAAGGAGAATACAGGTATTTAATAGCCGTCAGGGGCTATTGCCAAGGATGGAAATGTAATTGTCCTTATAATCGACCAAATAATTGCCGAATCCCAATTAATGAAAATAAACAAACCTGTAAACTCGAGAGGTTCATCAGTTCAAAACCATTAACGTAAAATTTGACCAAACTCAATTGAGAAACATGTAATTAAGTTTGGATCAATTCAGAGCAATTCCAAAACCAGTCAGGGAATGATATTTATATTTTAGGCTTATTTTTTCTATGCCTCTTGAAAATTCATTTTAATTTCACTTTACTCTCTAAAATTCAAATTGCACCATTTTGCCTCTTAAAACTTAATTTTTACTTCACTTTTTCATTTTTCGTCAATTTTGTAAAAAACTCTGTTAAGTCCTACAAAATCGGGGCTCACTTATTTTTATTGTGATTCCGTATCATTGCCACGTGTAAAAAATAATATATATATATATATTTTTGATATTTTGAAAAGTATAAGAAAAATAAATCGGAGCTTGACCTTAACGACGCCGTCTTGGACTCGTGAGGTTGCAGAGCTTCGACTGTGTTGTTCTCGTCGTCGTTCTCTTCGGGGATTGGGTTGAAGTGGGAACCGGAGAGTGGGCACAAAAGCGGCTCGTTGTCGTTGGTAAACTCTCAAAGGTTTGGTCTTCCAAAATTTGGGTTTCTTGGGCCATGAAATTGGCGGCATTTGTTGCTGGGTTTTTAGCTTAGGTAGCTTTGGATAGGGAGGTGCGGCCGTGATGGGAGGGGAAGAAGTAAGAGCATGTCAATTTTTTTTTTTTTGGTTTAGTTTTCAAAATATATATTATAATATTTTTAAATATTATTTTTGTACACATGGCAATTACAACATAAATAAGTGGACTTAATCATATCACATCAGCGAACTTAACAAATTTTTTAACAAAATTGAAGAAAAATAGTAAAATAAAGCAAAAATAGAGTTTCACTTGACAAAGTAAAATTTCAATGAATATAGCAAAAAGTAAGCCCATACTTTACGTGGAAAGTAGCTTCGTACAGTAAGTAGAAGTTTGCAGTGCCCCTCTTCTCTTTTAAATTTGTCGTACTGTTTTTGTTGGACAAGTTGGTGGCTTCATTTACTTATCAGTGTGAAGTGACATGACGAAGCCTCTCTTGCACACAATGCAAAAGCAAAGTTTGAGACGAGGAAGTAAATAATGTTATGTTTAAGTTTACGTGATTTCATCTACGAAAAAAATTAAAGTTTCATCATAAAACTAATTGATTATATAAAGAGTAGTTCAACTTACTTAAACCAACTTCAATGCTTCGAGTTAAAACATAAATTTTTAACTTAGAAAATTTAGGTTCTAACACAAAAACAGTTTTTCTCCTCTTCAAATTTAAACCCGAGATTATTAAATAATGATTCTAGCCTAATTTTTTTTCGTTAAATTTTTTGAAAATAAAATTTATGTAGATTATCCTAATCTATTTTTATGAACATTTTAACCTAAAAATATTTAAATTCCGATAAATAATAAAAAAACAGTAAACCTACATCATTCTTACACATATGCACCACATGAAAGAACATGGAAAACTAGACAACCTACCCATTCTTAAACACAAATACATAGGTGAGTGGGTAGAAAGAAAAGAATGAAAGAATTGTATGACGAAAGTAAATTTTGTGTGTGACTTGCCCTGACCCGAATGTCCAAGTGGACACCAAAAAATTGAGGTGTGCTGGCGGACCACTCCGTAAGGTGACGAAAGTCATTTGAAGGAAGAAGTGTAATTTAAAGAAAGACAATGAAGTTTGAATAAAATAAAGATTAAGTGCCCAGAAGTGTGTGTGAACCAATAAAAATACTAGAGTATCTAACTTTACAGAGCAAAAAGTATACTAAAGTGAATCACTCGAAGGTGGTACACACAGTTACTAAGAAAGATGCCATACACTGAAGAGGAAACTATGTCATCACATCCTGACGTCAAGAGCTCAAAAGCCTACTAAAACCTGGAGGGGCGTAAAATAGAAAAGTGTGAGTGGGCAAAAACAATAGTTTTATAAAACCTTTGCTTTTCTGAAAGTAGTAACCCCTCATTGTAAAAACCCGTAATAATTATCAAAATCATACTACATAGTAAGTATGAAAATCAACGTAAAAGTGGAAAGTCAAATATTTTCCAAAACGAATAATTAACAATAAACTTCAATATAAAATCTTTTAGGAGAAACCAACACGTGGAAATCAACAAGTGAAATCCAAAAAGTAACCCAAAGTTCCATGGCATTGGTGAAAGCAGGTAAATCACAAAATCACAAATAAACAAATAGGGTATGCTCATTAGATAATGTAGACACACAAGCTCATGCATAGAGATTCTCACATGAATAGGCTGGGCGTATTAATCTACGCTCAAGTACTACATACAGGTGAAGCTGGCGCTAAGCGCATCACAACAAGTTCTAGAAGTAAAAACAATTAGAATAGGGTGACACCTACAATGGATCCAAAGTGAATGTATCGATGCATGTGAACATACACGTGAAGTTGGTCTTGGCCCCGAACAGTACTAGACACCATGTAAGTTATCCTAAATGAGAGAGTGTAAACACTTAAAAACGTGCCATGGGTAATAACTCAAATCTCATATCTTAAAATGGGGTAACGCATAAAGCGTAGCATTTCTAGAGTAAGACATGTAGTAAAACATTCTAAAACGGTGTTCACAAATAATGTAAGTCAAAAGACTAGTAACTCGCTAAAATATTTGAAATTCTAAAATAAAGTAAGATAACACTGCAAGTCTAAAATCCGTTTCAAAGCATATACGTAAAACTCATTTTGAAGCATACATAAATATATATTTTATGTAACATCCCGTTCAAAAATTTAACTTATTTTATTCCCGGAAGTGGGAAATGACGTTTTTGCCCCTGGGTTGACTTTTCAGTTGACTTCTGCGTCGTAACTTGTACGACGTTTCCACTTGTATTTTCCTGACGTGCTCGTCGATACGAATTCGTAGACGCGAGCCGTACGTCGTTTGGACTCCGAACGAATATTTTACGAGCGTTGGATTACCGACGTTACCCGTATTTTAAATTTCTGGACAGTTTCTAACACCCTGCCCACGTGGCCTTGGTCCCTGGTCTCTGTTTTCCCTCACTCTCGCAACTCACTTTCTCCCTCTCTTTTTCTCTCCGTGGGTGCACAGTGCACACCGACGGAAACCGCTCTGAATCGAGGCGAACGAAAATCACCACCTCCTGTCTCGACGTGCCGTGGACTCAACGGTGTGCAAACCGTTCGTCCAAACTCAACCGCTTTGACGGGAAACGCAACCGGAAGAACCGGACCTTTCTCGGCCATTTTCCGGCCAATCTAGACCGAGGTGAGGTTTCTAACCACCACCATTGTGTTCCTCTCGTTGAGTAGATGAATTTTCATAGGTCGTTTGCCTGTTTTGGTTGAGTTTGACGTAGTTTGACTTTGCTACAGTGAACCGCAACCTTCGAGTGAATACAGGCCTTTTCCCGAGCTTGTACGACCAATCCAAGGTACACTATGATTCTACTCATCTCAGCTTCATTTTATACTTGAATCGTCCAATTGACTTAAAACGAAGAAGTTATGAAGCTTTGAAATTTCCCCCAGAAATCCAGCTACTCTTCCAGATTCCGGCGACGGCGACGGCGGGCGCGCGACCGGAATTCTGGCAGGGATGACTGGCGCTGACGTCATCGACCGGGTTGACTGGCCATGCTGACGTCAGCAGACCGGTTCAGGACTGGATTTCGTTGACGTCATCAGTTTGGACCGGCTTGAGCCGAGCCGCGGTGACGGTTGAGCCGAGCCGCGTTGACGGCTTGAGCCGAGCCGTGCTGACCGGCCGAGCCGAGCTGTGCTGACCGGCTCACCGGCCTCAGCTGACCGGCTCGCGCGTGGAGCCGCGCGTGGAGCCGCGCGTGGTTTTGAGCTCCCGAACTTCTGCCGCGCGTGAGGGCGCGTGGAGGGTCCTTTTTCGAATCTGTTTTCACGGGCGACTCGCGGACGACGGGTACTACCTCGGGTAGTATGCATGTTAATTTTTGAGGTGTTTTGACCTCCAAATTGAGAAAACAGTGGATAGGTGTAATTAATTCAGACCATTACCTTTTGAGTTAATCATTGGTAATCTATAGATTTCTATATAGGTGGGGCCTATCCGCAGACTACCGGCTACCCAAGACGTAAGATTTCTCGAATCTGCTTACCTAAGGTGAGTGAGTGGGTCTTTGTTTGATAAATGTATATATATACATATGGTTTTCAACGCTTCTAAATTGTTAGCGTAGATGCATATTCATTACGTGTGTTGGAGGTAGAACACTCGTACTATATTGCCATGCATGTTTTCATACCGTTGCTCATCAAGAGATGTATACACCCAGTATTAGTACTCAGCCTGCGGGCCGACTAGCCTTGACGTTGTGAGTAGTCACTATCGCACTGCCACGCAGCCTTGGATCCATTGTAGGTACTAGTCTGCCTTAGGTTGCACTAGCAACCTCGGACTTGTGTGGACGCACTTTGGCACCGGGGCCATAATAAGTAGACTCGTCATCAGAAGTAATTTTAGCTGCATTACTTTATTTACCTAGCCTGCTCATTGTGGTTTAGCCACGTGACTTGTGTTTACATACGTGGGTGAGCAAATGTCAAGAAAGTATTAGCGGGGAGTACCGCGACAGCCAATGCACAAGATTTCGAGGTTCATGCTTCACGTATGACGTATTTTTCACAAATTATATTTCTTGTTTTCAAACCAGGGTTACTAAACTTTTGAAAACAAACGCTTTAGCAAACTTTACTTTTTGACCCACTCACCGTTTTATGTTTTTGCGCCCCCTCCGTGTTAGTCATCGGCAGCCATGACGCCCACCGCGGCCAGATGACAACGTATGATTTTTCACGCTTGTAGTATCTTGTATCCCTTAATTCTACCTCGCAGTTGGGTATTCTTTTAATTCTTCACGCACTTTCCTCGCGGCACTCACTCATCGCTTAATTCAATATTCTATCCTTTATTCTAATTTTTCTTTTTCGCTTTTCACACGCTAACGCCGCACGGCCGCCGACTTCCACACCTGGCCCGTCCGGATCGGACGTCGATTGGCATCGTAGCATGGTTTTTCGTAACCCAGCTCTTTCTTTTCATACTCCTGCACTTGTCTCGTGGTATCGCACTCGAATTCTCGTGAACTTCTTTTGCTCTCGATTCTCACTTCTTGGAATCGAGAATTTTCCGAACTTTACATTTTGATGTATTGTTTCTGGATTAATTCTAAGTTCTTCTTAGTGTCATACCAATTTACCGCCATGTTTTACTAGCTGCGTCTGATTTCGGCGCTTTGTCACTACTTTCTAAGACGCGTAGAATTTTTCGTACTTTACCGTACGACCACGAGCTTGGCTGACGCAGAACTTGGGTGTGTTTCGTGTGACGTTTGACGCTCTTTAACAACTTCTCCGGATGATCGATCAATTGGGAAACTGTCTGGCTTGTCGTGATTTTCTAATGTGGTGTCAACACACAACGGATGATTTTTCATCAAGTACTTTCCTCGGGGACAACGCTAAAGTGCTGATGTCGCTTAACCTCGTTGACTAATTCTTGTGTTCAACAAGCTCCCGATTAATTCGTGAAACCCAGTTTCACAAACCCTTTGCAATCGCTAGTGTTTTACACTCTAACCGACGACTTCTACCTTCGGTAACGCTGTGATTCTTTGGTGTTACCACCGACGCTGGCTTACTTCTTAGTTTACCTCATCACAGCACGCCACGCGGGATGTTCAAACAGCGCTAGCGGAAGGCTTGAGACGGATTTTCCTCTCAATTGCTTTCTCAACCACTTCCCATTTTCATTCGAAATGGAACAACACCGATTTTCTTGTTTCTTACTTTCCGCACGTGAAGACTGCAATAACTTTTCGATGATCGTAAACCAACCTCGCTTGCCGACTCTTTCTCAACAACCGCGATTACTACTTTTTCGGGTAGTTTTGGACAACGTCCATCTTCACAGGTGTTGTTTAATCATGGTGAGTCTTTACTTACGTTGTTGTTTTTATCGTGACTAAACTTTCTTCGAACGTTGAAGAACTTTTTCGCATCTCGAGTCGCATATTTTCTTTCCACTCATGACTTTTGTCATTCAATTCGATCATCTTCCCACTTGTGCAAAGCGCTATCTTAACTAATCGCCATGCATTTGTGATGGGATCGCGATATCCACGAAAGTGACTATGGATCGGCTAACAGCTTTTGGTTTTGATTCTTGTCATGCTATGTCCACTATCCGAGTACGCTTTGACTTTTTATCAATTTTATTCAAACGCCGACGAGGACTTTTCACCGCGGATCGGTTCACTTGGCTAATCAAGTTGCCATCTTTGTCTCTTTCTCAAGCCGCTTAACTAAAATCCACTCAAGGCACCCGAACTTTCTTTCTTCGCTTCCGCCGAGCCATTCTTTTTCGGGGCTACGAGATCATCGGGCCCATCGCTGCATCTTCTGCCTTCGATCTCAATTTACCACCTGCAACCCTTGAGACCTAGTTTTGGAAATTTTTCTCGCTGAGGCCCGATTAACTTCTCGGCCATTTCCTGGTGAAACCAACTCTAAGGTATCTTAAAACTATTCACTCAACCCTGCTTCCTGAACCTTGCTTCGCTATTTCTCATGGCGTTGGACGAGAAACACCAAAACCCGACTCATGGGGCCACCCGCAGTCAAGTATCGCAAGGGCTATTCTTTCTGCCTCCGAAAGAATCTCTGCTCTTTCAACGTGGGTAGTTCAGCCTTCAATCATCCAAGAGCTGGTCAACTTCATCTTTAAATGTGGTGAAAGTGATTCACTAGTGATTCCTGCTTCAAGCATCGGGTAACCCACCCACCACGCTTCTTTCAGCTTCTGCTCGCCAAGGACACTTGTCATTTTGGCGAGTGTACGCAAGAAACTCAAGTGTGCCATGTATTTATGGACGAATGGGGACTACGAGCTGGGTCCAAAGGTCCGCAGCACGCAAGAAAAACCTACCTTTCGTCCGTTTCGATCCAAGCAAGTTTGACGGTCAGCTTTTCTTATCAACAATTTACTTTATGGAGACGACATTGCCAAGGCAATATTCCATACCTGAACCTTTCTCCCGTATCTTGTTACGCTTTTTATCGATCCTCGCTGTGCCTGGCGCCTGTGGAACGTCATTATTAACAGTTGTACTTTCGACCGCAGATAATCGAACGATTCGATCTTGTTCTAAACGCAAACTTTCTTTTGGACTTTTACTCGGGAGATCCAAACGCGATCCAAGTATTACCTACTCATCTATTTTCACTTTGTTTATTTCAAACCACTGACCACATTGTACTTCCTTTACCGGCACGCATTTGGAATCGCTTACGCCAGAAGGGGCAAAGTTTGTTTTGCTCTCGGATTATGCTCTGATAATTCAAGTATCATCGCTTAATCAAGTTTGCTTGCCAATCTCATTCCTCCGATGTCGTGGTTTTCGACGCGATCCTAGGAAATTGTGCTGGCTGCTTCGCTTTTTTTTTTTGCGCTACAGATTGCCCACGAGGTTGATCACCTTCTTGCCACCTCGGGCATAACGACCGTGATTGCCACTCGCCAGTACCTGAAATTCGAATGTAGTCGTAATTTCAACAATAGCAATCGCGGAAACCTGCCAGTTCGGGTTGTGGTGGTTGTACCACGCGTGTGATGTTAGAAATTGAATTTCTTGTGTCGGGATACAAGATAATCGTGGTCAACAAAAATTCCTTTGGGGATCTTTCCTAACGATCTACCTGGTTTATCGCCTTCGATCGGTGCTGATTTCACCATCGACCTTCCGGCAGTATCGGATCGATTCTCTCTCTTATCTTTATCTTTTCACCCACGCGAAAGGAGTCGAAGATTTTCACCCCTGCACTTTTGCCAAGGAAATTTTTTTCTCGCTTTGCACTTCACAATCGCGAGTCAGCCTTGTTTAAGTTCTGAAGTTACTAGACGAGAGCCTCGCATCGACATAGCATCGAATTCCGGACAACGACAAAAACCGGCATCCCCGCCTAGAATCGATGATCTTAATTTTCACCTCAAGGCACTTGTTTTCTTTTAAGATCGACCGCGGCCGACATCGCCGCCTATGCATCAAGAACTTCACGTTACTTGACCACCTTCCTGGACTCAAGTACTTAACCTTACGAAGCCTTCTTTGTCATACCTTTCGGATGACCACCGCCCCAAGAACTTTCATGAACTTGACGACTTCAGCATTTCGCCCGTATCTCGACAAGTTCGTGATGTTTTCTTGATGACTCGGCGTGTTCCACTTGTGTGGCCAATCATGCAAAATGTTTTGGCGCATGATTCGTCAAGCTTAAGAACTTTTCGGCCGCGCCGGCCTAATCATGTCTTTGGCATGTGATTCCCGCGTATCATCCTTGCTCGATCCCCGTATGGCGGCCGTGGGCAGTGATCTCGGAGCTAATCGCGTTGCAGTACAGCAAGATTCGAACTTTTCTTTATTTGCCTTGTTACCGACGTTTCGTGAAGGATTTCTTTTTCTCAAGTCGTCTTCACTTAAACTTGCCAGGTAGAAGAACGCAATTCAGGAACGGGCCAGAATACTGCTGAAATCTTCCGGATCGCCAAGTTTGGTCTTACTCGCTTCAGATAAGACTTTCCAACGATTTAAGGTATTTCTTGTGTTTAAGGTTGGATACGTCATCGAATGTGTCGGGTTCTGCTAGTATAATGATAAAGATGGATGGATAATCACTCATGTCAGTAACCGGAACCTGATGAGATGAATTATCATACCCATGATTCAAGTCAAGGCCGCATCTTACCCGCAGTTCAAACCTTTTTTCTCGGGGCTCGATGCCTTTTATCTTTGCTCCAAGTTCGGGAATCTCTTTCTCTTGGGCGAGACGTGTCAATCGCTCAATGACCACCAAAAAATTCGGACGTCTTTTCTTTTCTCTCCTCTCGGGAGACCTCAATCTCGGGCCAAATGAGTCGATTTAGCCGATGGGTGACTACGATTGCACTATCGATTACCACCTTCCGGCCGGGCAAACGCAGCAGCTGGCAAATTCCTCTCGTCGAAGTCCTCGGACGACCTGACAATTCGCTAGCTAGTCGATTCCCTTTTGATTAAACTTACACCGTGTCACCTTTTGAGCTCGCGGCGTGACGCCAGCACCGCTTGTCAACTTTCTACTCACAATTGTCTTCTCCCGCATCCTTTTTCGGGAGTCACTTCTGGAGGATGTATCAGAACAAGAGAAATTTAATCACTCTCATTGTACTTCTTATGGAAATTTCGGGACGAAATTTTTATAAGGGGGTAGATTGTAACATCCCGTTCTCAAAATTTAACTTATTTTATTCCCAGAAACGGGAAATGACGTTTTGCCCCCTCTGCTGACTTTTCGCTGACTTCGTCGTAACCGTACGACATTTCCACTTGTATTTTTCCTCGACGTGCCTGCCGACACGAATTGCAGACGCGAGCCGCACGTCGCTTGACTCCGAATTCAATATTTTACTCGGCGCTGATTACCGACGCACTGCATTTTAAATTTCTCGACGCTTTGCGGTCAGCCGGGGCCCAACACCCCCGCCCACGTGGCCTTGGTCCCTTGGTCTCAAGCCCTCACTGCAAACTCACTTTCTCCCTCTCTTTTTCTCCTCCTCAGGCGCAGACAAGGCACACCGACTTTAAACCCGCGAATCGAGGCGAACGAAAATCACCACCTCCTTCGCTCGACGCCGTGGATCAACGGTGCAAACCGGGCTCGTCCAAATCCTCAACCGCTTGACTAGAACGCAACCGGAAGAACAGGACCTTCGGCCATTTCTCCGCCAATCTAGACCGAAAAAGCGAGGTTTCTAACCACCACCATTGTGTTCCCGAGTAGATGACTTCATAGGTCGCTTGCCTGCTTTGGTTGAGTTTGACGCAGCTGACTTTTGCTATGCTGAACCGCAACCTCGTGAGGCAACATGTGCCTTTTCCGAGCTTGTAATGGTAATCAATCCAAAGTGTACACCGTGATTCTACTCATCTCTAGCTTCATTTTGGTACTTGAATCATTCAATTTGACTTAAACGGCTAGTTATTAAGCTTCTTTGAAATTTCCCCGTAACCACCATTTTTCCAGATTCTAATGATTTACATTTACACACGGCCAATCGAATTCGGGCAGTGGACGACCTGCCACGACGCCATCGCGACCAAGTTGGGATTCGCTTGATGTCGACGCTATCACAGATCGGAACAGACCGCGATTTACACGCCATCGCTTGACCGGGCTGAGTCGAGCCACGATCGCTTGAGCCGAGTCAAAGGCGGATTCGCTTGAGCCGAGTCAGAGTCACGGGCCGAGTCCGAGCCGCGCGGACTGCTCACCGCCGCCCGGGACGTCATACAGCCGCGCGTGAGCCGCCAAGGCGAGCCGAGCTCCTCAACTTCTGCTCGCGTGAGGCGCGTGAGGGTCCTTTCTAACTGGCCACCCGGCCACCTCTCGCGACGACGTACCACCTCTGGGTAGTATGCATGTTAATTTCGAGGTGTTTCGACCTCCAAATTGAGAAAACAAGGGATAGTGTAATTAATTCAAGTTAATTCATTACCTTTTGGAGTTAATCATTGTACCTGATTTCCTCATATAAAGGTTGTGGCCTATCCGTAGGACTACCTGGGTTACCTTGAAGACGGGGCATTTCGACCTCGGCTACCTGCTGTGTGATGAAGGGGTCTTTTGTTTGATAAATGTATATATATACATATGGTTTTCTAACGCTTAAATTGTTAGCGTAGATGCATATTCATTACGTGTGTTGGAGGTAACACTCGCACTATATTGCCATGCATGTTTTCATAATCGTTGCTCATCGCGAGATGTATACACCCTGTATTAGTACTCGCCTTGTGGCCAGGACTAGCCTTGACGTTAGAGTAAGCCACCATCGCACCGCCACGCCAGCCTTGGATCCATTGTAGGTACTAGCTCGTCCTTAGGCTGCACTAGCAACCTCGGGACTCAGGCGACGCACTTTTGTGCACCGCCCACGTTAGACTCGCTGGCCATTGTAGTACTCAGCGTATTACTTTTATACCTAGCCTCGCTCATCGCGGGTTTAGCCACGTGGACTTGTGTGTTTACATATAAGTGAGCAAATGTCAAGAAGTATTAGCTGAGAGTACCCGCATGTTTTCACGACAGTATTTTGAGGTTCATGCCTACGAGTATGACGTATTTTTCAAAAATTATACTTGTTTTCAAACGAGGGGTTACTAAACTTTTGAAAACAACGGTTTTAGCAAACTTTACTTTTTGACCCACTCACCGTTTTATGTTTTGCGCCCCTCCAGGTTAGTTGGCTGAGAGCTTGTGACGTCGATGGCGCGGTGGTATGACAATGTAGGGATTTTTCTACGTTTGTAGTATCTTTGTATCCCTTACTCTACTCGCAGTGTATTCTTTTAATTCTTCCGCCCGCACTTTCCGTGCACTCTGACTACTGTTTAATTCAATATTCTATCCTTTATTCCAATTTTTCTTTTTGGCTTTCGTCACGCTAACGCGTGTCGGCCAGCACTTCCGACACCTGGCTCGTCCGGGATCGGGATGTGTCATTTTAGAAAGAAAAGCCAACTCATAATGACCGTAGTCATAATTCCTTTGCTTGTATGCACTCTATAGTCCTTGGGTTGTCACTCCTAAAGTAAAACAACCAAACTTAGTAAACTAAACGAAAACTATGAAGAATACGAAAAACGGAACTCAAATTAAGAGTTTCGGTGTCCTAAAACCCAAACACGCCGCCACGAGCAGCTGTGCGCCGCCGCAAGGCTCCACGCGTCGCCGTGAGGTCCCACGCACCGTCAGGCGCTTGCACGAGCCGGTTGCAAGCATCGTTAAAGTTAATGGCGTGTTGTTAACTTCAACAGAACATTCTAAGAATTTAATGGAATATTCTAACGGTGTTAAAGAATATTTCGTTAACGCTGTCAGTTAGAGGAAGGAATATACCTTGGAATATTCCCCGTCCAACTAGATCTGGACCAGGAGTGGCTCACCGCTGTAACTTCTGTCCACCGGCCATCACCGTCGTCCGCCGTTCGCGTCTGCCGACCGGAATGTGGGTTTTTTGCCGGAAAATTTCACAAAGCCATAAAATCTTCAAAACTCAACCATTTTACAAGTATAATATGTCAAAATGAAGTGTAGGAAGAGAGGAATTTGATTTTACAAAAAGAGAGCTTGAATGGTGGCCGGAGATGGCGGAAAAATGGTTTGAAAGCCTTGGCCCGAAAATGAAAGATTTGGTTTCTTCAATTTCAGGACAGATTCGAGCATGCAATGCTCAAATCTAGCTCAATGAGTGACATGGAGTCGAAAGATGGTCACCTCGTGGCCAACCGTGGCCTGAAACGCTGGGAAACTCCCTGGAGAAATTGCTCCGTGTCAGAGCTCCTTGGTTCATCGAAATACCGTTCGATTTTGTGAAAGTAGAGGTCGGGGATGGGTTCACCAAGGAGAGGGGGTCATGGTGATGGTGGTTTGAGGGCTTGGTTCTTCGGAGAATGGTGGCTCTGCCGCCGGGGTTTTGTGTGTGTAGCTCGGGGGAGGAACGCACGGGAGAGGGAGAGAGTGAACCAGAGAGTTGCAAAGTGAGGTTGAGAGAATGAGTGACAGTAGGTGGGTCCCACTAGACCCAAAACCCAAACAACAAAATACGACTCTTGTGAAAATTACGAGAATGCCCTTGAACTTAACGTTTTGCAGAATCTTCGTTTCAACTTCTAATTTTGTTCCATTCGCGTCCACGTGTTCATAACTACGAGCACAACAAGAGAAAAGGTCGTACGTGTTACGACACGAAAGTCAACCATTGCCCAACCAAGGGCATTTTGGTCATTTCACACCTTTCGGGAAATAAAATACTATAAATAGCCAGACGGGCTGTAACAGTGTGGATGTTTGAACAAATACATAGGAATTTATAGAGTTTTTGGGTGAATTTTTTATTTAAATAATATTTTTTAAATTGTTTTAGCCGTTAGATCATTTTTTTTACCGTTATATTTGCTCATATTTAATCTCAGCCGTTGGATTTAATAATTTATAAATTTGATTTAAAAAAAAAAATTAGAATCTAGACTGTTGGATCAACCAATGGCCTAACCACGTGGGCCGTGCGATAAAAAAAAACTGTTGGTCTTTCCCCAAGTGGCTGATAATGTTAGTAGCTGGGTTCTAGCCATTATCCTTGGCTCATTTTTTTGGCTAAACTTGGTCCAAAAATAAGTTATAACCCAAAACCTATTTTTAGCCCAATGATTGGAGAAGTTTTGGGGAGGTTTTAAACTCAAATTTTGAGTTTTAACCCAACCATTAGAGTTGGTAATATAAGTCCATGCAAGGTCCATCCTCTAACCAATGTGAGATTCGTTTTAAACACGCCCCCTCACGTGTGGCGAATTTTCAAGCTTAACACATGGACAATACAAACGGGGTGACGTGGAGCACGTGTGGTCGTTAGGCTTTACATGTGGGACAACCTGCTCTGATACCATGAAGAAAGTTGAGGTTCCACAATAAAACCAATTGGTTATATGGGGAATAATCCAACTTACTTATAAGCTCATGCAAGGTCCCACCATAAAATAGTGTTAGAGTAAATTACATTTTGAACTCTCAAGTTTGGGTGCAATTACAACATCATACATCATCTTTAAGACGTTGCAATTTTATACATCAAGTTTTGATTTAGTTGCAATGTCATACATCTGTTACATAATCTGTTAACTTGGTCGTTAAGTGATGATGAGGCAAATATAGGGCCCACATTTTTTATGACGTTGCAAAAAAAAAATTAATTATTAAAAAGATAAAGAGAGATAGTAGAGAAGGGTTGGCGACGATTGGCTTTGGAATGACTGTCGTAATCCGCTCCGATTGCTGCCATGGTTGGTCAGGTCAGAGGAAAGACCTTGAGTTGGAGGAAGAAGAACGAAGAGAGAGACGAAGCCGACTAATTATCCTTGCCTTTTGGGGTGTATTAGTTAGTAGGTGTGGACCGGACAAAACAAGTGAGTTCGGATTATTAGTCAAGTGGCTATTTAGTACAAACAACTGGCTCCGTATTATTAATCATATCCGGTCTCTTCTACAAGCTGTCAAATGAAACCTAAGACTTGTGTTCCGAAATTCCTATAAAATTTTCTCTATATTAAATATTGGAGTGACAAGGTGAGTAGTCTAGTATCTCATTCTCTCCAATTGCAGATACCAACAAATGAATACAAGATCTATAGAGTAAAGTATTGATCACATGATACAATAACCAAATAATGAAACAGAACAAACCAAAAGAGACAAGTGCTGGATGTCTGCCATGAAGATCAAATCAAAGAAATTAGTGGTGTATGATAAAATAAAACAAGAAGCCACAAGAGTATGCATCTAACAGTCTAAGGCGTGTGTGGGTTTCCCTCACTTCAAGGCAATGATATGCACTTGAATCTAATTTGATAACTCCCTGGACACGTAACAACTACAACATCCACTGAATCTGCACAGAAAATAGTTAGAATAAAGATACTTAATGATAAATAGAAGATTCATTTCGAGTTTGATTTCCACATTTCCTTTGTTGCTTGTATAAAAAAAATTGGAAAATTTGCACGAACATCATCTCAAGTATTAAAGGTATCAGATCTAAACTAAAAGTCTTGTCAATTTACCACCTAAACTCATATTTTACTATGATGTACGTACCACCTCTATTACTTATCGTTAAAAAAATAGTCAAAACATATTGTTTACAATGCATGTGAAATATTCTAAACAGTGTTTTTGCTACCTAAAGACCCCTAAAAGACTAAAGGTAAGAATTTGATTGACTAAAGCTCGTGAGGCATATATATCTTCCGCCCTCTCGAAGACAAGTTGTAGTCATCAAAATTTCTGGCGTAAATTAACAGAGGTATACTAAAAGTAGAATTTGGATGGTAAGTTAACAAGATTTTTAGTTTTGGTGTGCAAATTAATTTCCCAAAAGCATTGGATGGGTACAAGTTAAAGAGTGCTTATAATTGCTTTTCCTATCCAAAAGCAAGTGGATGAAAAGCGCATGTAGTCTGCCAGATTATATATCTCACCGATGGACTAAAACCAGTTCAAATAGCTTTAAAAAAAAACAGAAGATTAATTTAGGGCACAACGTTGAGAGAGATTCATCTTGCTTAGCAGAATACACTCACACGCCCGAGCGAGAGAGAGAGAGAAGGATTATCATTTCTACTTATTGAAGCTCGCCCACCTAAAACAATATTATCCCTGCAAGCAGGAGGATCGAGGTTCCATACTTTGCTTCAATACATTGTATGATTGCTACAGGTTAAATATGGATGCAAGGAATTAGTAAAGTATTGTCATCCATACATTGCAAAAGATACAAGAATTCAATTAAGCTACAACTTGTCCAAAACAAATCGGAATTTTCTGGATCATATTATTTTTTTCAACTTTGTATGATGGCTATGATTGGCTTGGTGTTCAATGAATGTTGAGTGAAGAAGCGAATACCAATTGCATAGTATGTTCACTACTAGGGAGTAGGCTACAATGCTCGCAAGCATTGAATGCTTACACTGATTTCACCATTAAAATGAGGGAGGAGAGAGGAGAGAGGGGGGAAAGGAGGGTGAGATTGGTGTGAGCATTCAATGCTTGCAAGCACTGTAGCCAGTCCCCACTACTAGTTGTCCATTTAAAACCTTACACAAGTACGGCCACTTGCATAAAGGTTTAGGTCGACAACCACGTGGCCTGCCCCACTCACCAACACCCCCCCCCCCCCGGCGGTCCCACCCGATTAGTCTTACTTCTTCTCCAATTTGCAATCCAAGCCATGACACATGAAAAATGTGTCTAGTTTTCATTGAAAATGCGCCTTACATGTGTATTTCTAGACTAAAAAGAACATCAAATCGTCATCCTGGTTTAATTTGGAGCTCTAGTTCCTAGATCAATTAGGAAACCATAAGTAGACTGTAGACGTCTTATATAAATAGATAAGTGAACCCTAGCTGAGGTGAGACTAATTATTAGTACTCTACCAAAACGTTGATAATTCATCTATCTTTCTAGATCAATTTCCTTTTCTTAATTTCTTCTAAGATTGAGCAAGCATTAATACAATAAATCAGTTATATATCAATTGATGCTGTTAAACAACAGAAAATTTTGCCATAATTTTTAGTTGTCAAATCTTCAAATTACTACGTGGCCGACATATCTTTTGTGTCATTTTCCATTTTCTAACATCTTTCTTTGCCATGTTTCCTACATCAACCATGTTCTGCAAGTTTGCTTACTTCTCAAGAAATCTACAAGATCTCCAAATTCTGCCTAAATTGCCATCGTAAAAGCTTGCTGCCTAAACTCTCAAACAATCACAGAGTCGTCATATAATGTGTTGTGGCAACAATCAATATCAAACTATAAACTGCCTTTCATCGGCATTGCTTGTACCACAAGTATCAGTTTTCTCTGTTTTGATACAGGCAAATAGAGTTGTTAACAACTAAAGGGTCATTGCCTTTGCAATTTGGCTATTTTTGGAATTGGTGGTGTTTGTTTCTCGGGAAACTTAGCTGGCTCATTGTTTGAAGCATGTGTTTATGACTCTGTTGAGTACGATGAGAAACAATTACTTCAAATAATTGAGCAATTTCAACCCAACCTTTTTTTTTTTCAATATAGGAGGTAGCAATCAGGTTTTATAATCCTCTTTCCCATGTGGCCCCGATACTATAAAGGCACTAGCGAACTTTTGGCTGCTGGGTCAAACGGTACACCAAAAGGAGAGCTAGTTGCCCCAACGAATGCATCAGTGAGAGTTCAAACTTGAGTTCAGAATTTTAAACCTTTGATCGCTTTCTACTATGCTAACCTGTTGAAGTTAATTTTAACTTAATTTAAAAAATAAATACTTGTCAATTACCTTTTTTTTTTTGGTCAAATGTCATTTACCTTCAAATGTGAGTTGTCAAAAACAACTTTAGGAATGCTGCTTGGAACAAAAAAAATTTAATTTTGATTTGGTATTCTGAAGTTTTATAAAACCCGATTGCTTGGAAAAACAAAACATTTATTCTAATGCTTCTTGATGATATGTTTACTTACTGAAAATAAATATGCAAATAATGTAGTATGTGTATCACATTCTTGATAAATCCTTTGTTTACTAAGTAACTACGAATGAACAAATAAGTGGGTCTCAGGTTGAACACCATTCACAATTTTGACAGTGTATCATTGTCACAAGGTGTATGTTTATCCGCACACCTATACATTTTAGGTATCATTATGCTATAACCGCATATCACTCACATTCTCCAAAAATATAAATAAACATGCCCTAAATTTCTTAAACTAAAAAGAGTCCAAAATCTTCATTTCACCTATTTATTTTTTGATTGGATATCTTTATAGGATAATACTTGTATTTCCTCTTAGAAATGAGCTCATTTCACCATTTACAAGTAATGTTGTTTCAACGTAGAAATTTCATAATTGGAACTGTTCAATTTATTAATTTTTATTTGAACATCATCCCTACAAAAAATCATTCGAATTAGATATTGTTTTGTCATCCATATGTATCAAATAAATCAACTGTGTAGATACTAAGTAACATATTGATGATGAACTGTCCTTCATTTGATACATTTGAAAGACTAAATATTATTCGATTTGAATAATTTTTGTAGGGATGATCTTCATATGAAGATTAAGAAACTGAACAGTTCCAATTATAAAATTTCTATGATAAAACTACATTATTTGCAAGTGAAAAAAATGAGCTTATCCCTCCAAAGTGGAATGCAAGTATCATTCATCTTTATATCACCTAATAATAATGATGATATAAGACAAGGGTCAAGACTCAAAAACGTAAAAACCTAATTAGGTAAATTCATATTAGATACCAAGTTGGGTATGGGTTTTAAGAAAAAATACCATATTTAAGGAAAAATACCAAGTCTAATTAAATATTTTATGATAAGCCACAAACTTTATTGTAAGTGATCCTATGACTAAATAAAAGATATAAGAGATTACTATATTGTCCTCAAGTTTATTTCTTTTAGAATTTTATAAGGTCTTTAGAGCTCGGGGTTAACTTTGAGGGTTTAGGGTTTTAAAAGGTCGGTCAAGGTTTGGGGTTGATCATTTTGGGTTTAGGGTTTTAGAATGTCCTTGGGAGGAGCTTAGGGCTTAGGGTGTAGGTCTCAGGTTTTGGGCGAAGCCCAAAATCCGAGAACTAGACCCTACGACCTAAGCGATTAACGTAATAAAAAAAAAATTCTTCTAAAAAAATTCATAGCTTGTTAGTTACAATTCATTGAGAAGGTTAATGGCTATGACTTTGTGATGGTAGGGTTCGACATTATTGTCATTTTAACTAACAAATTAGTTTGACTTTTCAACTAGTACCTAAACTAAAAATATGGTATTTTAACTTAAAGTTATTTTGAATTTGGTATTTAAACTAAAAAATCCCAAGATAATTTATGACCGTTGATTAAATGCATGCTTCGCATGCATTAATAGTGGTCAAACACCATCCAAGAATCAAGATCGCTTAAGCGCTTGAGCAGTGCCTGTTTGAGATTGTTTGTGCAAGGGCTAAAATCACTTTTTGATAGTAAAAAAACACTTATAATTGTGTTTGGTAGATAAAATTATAAGTACTTTTGACTCATGAAAGCGTTTTCTAGAAACGCATTTGTCATATATTTTTTCTGAAAGCACTTGAATTTTAAAGAAAAATTTCAGCATTTAAAACAAGTACCTTTAGCAAAACTATAAACTAAAGTGTTTTTTTAGAGAAGAAATTCCAAACGGGCTAAAAAACACAAATTTCTAAAAAGTTCATTCACTTAGTAGTTAGTTCTATGATTTAGTGATATTTTTTTTTATCCCATATGTTATAGGTCTTAGATTCAAATCTGTAAACCACAAGTTGAATACTAATTTATTTTACTCACCTCCTAATTCCTAATGTAAATATATATCATCGTTTTAAAAATAATTTCCAAAAAATATAGAGTGGTCACCACCAAGGCCCCAACCAAGCGTGACACACCAGGACTCCCTAATTCCTAATTCAACGCAATTTCGTTCTTCTGAACCAAATCCCAATTCCGTGTCCCATTCATTCTATTCTCTTATCATCCAGCCTATCACGATCCTCCTCCCCTCTCTCCCTTTTGTCCTATATATATACCCACCAACCCCAATTCAACCCATCACATTCTCTCTCAGACCTTTTGTCAAACAATGAAACGACAATCCTCAAGATCTTCTGGGGCCATGGCCTCATTGGCCTGCATGGCCCTCCTCCTCCTCCTCCCCCTCGCCGCCGCCATGGACATGTCCATCATCGACTACAACGAAAAGCACGGCCTGGCCGCCCCGTCGGACCGGACCGAGGAGGAGGTGAATGCCCTCTACGAGTCCTGGCTGGTCAAGCACGGCAAAAATTACAACGCTTTGGGGGAGAAGGAGCGGAGATTCGAGATTTTTAAGGATAATCTCAGGTTCATCGACGAGCACAACAAGCAGAGCCGGACTTACCAGGTGGGTCTGAACCGGTTCGCCGATCTGACCAACGAGGAGTACCGGTCTGTTTACTTGGGCGCCAAGGTGGACCGGCGGGCCAGGCTTTCTGGGTCGAGGAAGAGCGACCGGTACGCGTTCCGGGCCGGCGACGGGTTGCCTGAGTCCGTCGATTGGAGAGCTGAGGGCGCTGTTGCTGCGGTGAAGGATCAGGGCCAATGCGGTGAGTTTTGATTTTCGTGTTTATGGTTTTTATATAGTGCGTATGCGTTTTTGTTGCTGGGCATGTTTTTGGGGTCGTATTATAATCCGGTTGAGCAGACTTTGACCCTGGAATGTAGTGAAAAATCGTTATGGGTCTGTTTGTTTGGAGGGAAAAGGGGTAGTGTTTTCCTGGAAAATATCTTTGGCCAAAGATCCTTAATTTATTTATTTTTCTTCGGATTTATCGTTTAAATTGGTTTTTATTGTCTTTTGGCTGGAGGATTTGTTTGTATTAATTGTTGTTCATTGCAGCTCCTTTTTTATGTAGCAATTTTAGGTTTTCGTCTTAACAGGAAATTATTTTCTATAAAAAAGATGGAAACTTGCTTTCTCTGAAAGATGATTTTGTTATAGAAGTGATTGTAGCATGTTGATTATTCATGTCTGAATCTTTTGCGCGCATTGCGATTATATTATCGGAGAGTTAACATAATCGGTTAATTTGTCGTTTAGATGTCTGCTTCAGCTTCTTGTTTAATCTATAGCTAGAAAATATGTGAACTTTAATTAGCATGGTGGATTTTGTCATGCCTTGCATACATACTGTTAGAGAGTTTCATGATCGGTTAATTTTTCGTTTAGATATCTGCCTCAGCCATCCTTGTTCAATCTACACCTAGAAAATATGTGTACTGTTATTAGCATGATGAAATGGTTCACATGGCGTATTGTAGTTTTGGATTACGGTTAATGGAATTTCCTGTATGCTATATTGAATTCGGGATCAGATGTATTGTTGTGCCTCATCTGCTGCTGCTGCTGCATTTTGTTTCTTACTAATAGTTTTATGTGTTTGGGATTGAAGGGAGTTGCTGGGCGTTCTCAACGGTTGGCGCAGTGGAAGGAATAAACAAGATTGTGACCGGTGAGCTGATCTCTTTGTCAGAGCAAGAACTAGTGGATTGTGACAGATCATACAACCAGGGATGCAATGGAGGTCTGATGGACTATGCCTTCCAATTCATCATCAACAATGGCGGCATTGATACTGAAGCAGATTACCCTTACCATGCTCGAGATGGTTCATGTGATCCTAACAGGGTATGCATCCAATTCAACCACTTTTGGCTTTTGTTTATGTACGACATTTTTTATCATTGTGTTAATGTTTCTTTTTCTGTTTTTGCAGAAAAATGCCCGGGTTGTGTCCATTGATGGGTATGAAGATGTTCCAGAAAATGATGAGAAATCGTTGAAGAAGGCTGTGGCACACCAACCAGTTAGTGTTGCCATTGAAGCTGGCGGCAGGGAATTCCAACTTTACCAATCGGTAATGCCTCTATCTTACTTTAGATCATCTACATTATATATAAGAATGTGTACATGTCTTGGGAAATTGGTAGAGTTCTCTTGTTAGACGGTTTGACATGCTATGTTGTTGAGCTGTGAATATTAATCATTTGATTTTGGAATCATGTTCGTCCTAATTTATAGTCTGACAACATTGAAATTTTCTGTCCCTTCAGGGTGTCTTCACTGGACGTTGTGGAACAGATCTAGACCATGGTGTGGTTGCTGTTGGTTATGGTACCGAAAATGGTGTAGACTACTGGATCGTGAGGAACTCATGGGGTCCCAGTTGGGGCGAGGCTGGTTACATCAGGTTGGAGCGTAATGTGGCAAGCACCAATACCGGCAAATGTGGTATTGCCATTGAGGCCTCATACCCTACCAAGAAGGGTCAGAACCCCCCAAGACCTCCCCCATCCCCACCATCTCCTCCTCCTGTGAAGCCCCCTACCGTGTGCGATGAGTACTACTCATGCCCGGTGGGAACTACATGCTGCTGCACCTATGAGTATGGCAACTACTGCTTTGGATGGGGATGCTGCCCTCTAGAGTCTGCAACCTGCTGTGATGACCATTACAGCTGCTGCCCTCACGAGTACCCCGTCTGTGACCTTGATGCCGGAACTTGCCGATTGGTAATGAATCATACTCCCATATCTCTTTCCACTTCATCTTTCTGCGTTGATCCTTTACGTTTATGCTGACAATGTGTTTACTGATACAGAGCAAGGACAGTCCATTGAGTGTGAAGGCGCTCAAGCGAACTCCTGCTAGAAGTAGCCGGCGTTTCCGCTTCCCAAGTGCTTGAGGATCCAAACAGTCAAATTGGGTGTACAAGGAAGAACGTGAACTGAGTTTGCTCCCAAGAAAATATGCGTATATCCCAAGGAAGAAATGGTTTCGTGTTCATTGTAATAGATATACTTCTACTTGGGATTCAATTCTTTCAGTACTTTGGATGATTGTTGTAGATAAATTATGTAACCAAGTCATCCACTTTTTTTAAATTTACAATTAATCTACAAAGATTTCAAAAGGGTATTTGTTGGCCAACGTCTATACACTGAATTACCAACAAGCTATGCTGCATAGTCGGAGATTCGAATTTAGGGCCTCGTACAATATTGGACAAAGAAGTACCAACTAGCTATAGTGCATATATGACAATACACAAGAAGGGAAAATACGTATAGTACATGCTACATAAGTATGGAAAGATACTATTTTTCAACAATACTTGTGCATATCTTATTGGCATTTGTATTTACTAATGGGCAACATTTTGATCCTTAGGCCATCTCCAATGGTGGCCAAAGGCCAACATTTTTAGGCCATAGGCCTTTGCTTTTGGTGCTCCAACAATGGGCAACAAATAGGCCCAAGGTAACCAAAAAAAAAAAAGGTTACAAATTGGTCAAAGGATTGGCCCGGCCAAAACACGTGGGCCCCACCTTGAGAGTGGGCAAGCCGCGCGTGGAAGCCACGCAGGGGACAGCGGACGCACGCACACGCCGCACGCGCCTGGCGCAGGAGAGAGGGACAGCTGACGTCACGGCTGGCGCCAGCCTTGTCGGCCACCATCATGTTACCATTGGAGATCAACGGTCCAGATTAGTCGACTGTTGGATGATCCAACGGTCAGATTTCAAACTTTTTTTTTTTTTTACTTTTACTTGTAATCCAATGGCTGTGATCAAATGATATCAAATCTAACGGTAAAAAAAATCATCCAATGGCCCAAATTAAAATCCAACTGCTAAAATAATTAATAAAAAATATTTGTGCAGAAATTTCACCATAAAACTCTATAAATACCCATTCATTTGGTTATACATCCACACAAAATCAATTTCCTTCCCCTTCCTCATCCAAATTTCATTTTTTTCTTCTACCCACTTCTAAATTAGCAATCTTCTTCTACCCACTTCCAAATTTTCATTCTTCTTCTACCCACTTCCAAAAATTTTCAAGATGCCAAAAATTAGTACAAAATTACCAAATTGGTCTAAAGATGAAGATATAGCTTTGTGCAAGGCATGGATCAATATTAGCGAAGATGGTGCTACCGGGACGAACCAAAATATTCAAGAATTTTGGTCTCGGGTCTATGAAGTGTTCCTTAGCACATCTCCCCCACCGTTGCCCGACAAGCCATGAACTCTTGATGGTATGTACGATCGTTTTAAGAAAATCAACAAAAAATGCACTTGTTGGAAGTCGGCCTACAATAAAGCCAAAGATGTTCTTGAAAGTGGAAAGAGTCAAGAAGATATGGTGAGTTTATCTTGATAAATTATTTTTTTCATGTGTATAATTATTTTTTTAATGTGCATAATTACGTTTTTTAACTAATCAATCTTTATTTATTTCATACATAGATTAATAAAGCGATTGCTATATTTATGACACTTGATACCCCTAAAGGTCACGAATTCAAGTTATTTCATGCTTGGAACATCCTCAAAGATTGTCCTAGGTGGAATGAAAATGTATGTAGTAAGGTTCCAAGACAACCTTTTGAAGGCGGGGGCAAGTGTTGATCTTGATGGTGATTTTGTAGATGAGAGCCCATCTTCATCTATAGCAAGACCGCCGGGGCGAGATAAGCAAAAGGAAGCAAAGAAAAAAGGGAAGAAAGTGGATTCGTCTAGCGAGAAGTATGAGGAAAAGCTTGACAAACTACTTCATTGTAGTGAAGAGAGCAATCAAGAGAAGTTGCAAATGCGCAAACTCATGGAGAGGCAAATGGCAATGAAAGAGCGGGAAATGGCAAGGAAAGCCACAAGAGAGAAATTAGACCAAGATGTGTACGAGTTTGATATAATGAAGATGGATCTCGACAAATTTACTCCACGGAGGAAGAGGTTTTTTCGTGAGAAGCAAGATGAAATTTTATCAAGACGCACTCTTTTTGATGATGTTGGTTATAGCTTTCACCCAAGTCCTCCACCATATTAGTTTTTTTTTTTTAATTATTGTTTGGTTTTTAATTATCCTTTGAAGTATTACTTGTTTAGGGAGTTTTTAATTATTGTTTGGTTTTAAATGTTGTATGATCAACCTATGTTATATATTTAAGCATTAATAGTAATGGTATTTTATGAAATTGTATGCTTTCATTTTTGACTTCATATAAAAGGCCAATAACTTGAAAAAAAGAAAGACAAGAACACACCCTTTATTAAGAAGAAAAACAAACACACAAATACAAGCATACTTTTATTGGAAAGAAAGACAAGCACACAAACACACACCCTTTACTCTGCATCTTCAACCATTTGATTTCCTTCACGTTGCCAAATATGTTCCACCAAATCCCTACGAAGGGTGTCATGGCCTTCCGGAGTATGAACCCTATTAAGACGCCTCATATACTCCGTAAGTGTGGTGTGGAAGTTTGAGATTGTTGTTGGTAGGATGTATGGTGTGGAAGTGTTGAGATTGTTGTTGGTAGGATGTGTGGTGTGGAAGTGTTGAGAGTGTTGTTGGTAGGATGTGTGGTGTGGAGGTGTTGAGAGTGTTGTTGGTAGGATGTGTCGTTTGGGGAGTCGCCAAATTACATTTTTTCATACTTTATCGGAATTTAAATATTTTTAGGTCAAAATGTTCAGAAAATTAAGCTAAGTTAATCTAAACAAATATATATATTTTTTAAAGTTAACGGAAAAAAAATATTAGGCTAAAACAATATTTACCAACTTTTTGGTCTAAAATTTAGGCTACACCATTAGAGAGAAAAAACAGTTTTTAATCAAAAGCCAAAAGCCAAAGACCAAAATATATTATTGGACATAGGCTCCATTGAAGTTGGTCTTACATGTAAATAGTTATTCTTCTTCCAATAATCATAGCATCATATTTCGATTTGATGAGGTTGCGGTGCTGCGAACTCTAAAGACGTACTTGTTGAAGGAGACTCGGAGCTTATCATCAAAATTATAACTGGTTGGTGTTATCTTCACCTAGTGGTTGAAGACTATTATGGAATATTTAATTCAATTTATTGGCGGCATGTCTACACAAAGGCGAAGTTTCTTGTTGATGCTATTACTGATTTAGGACATTATTCCCTCCTCTGCTAGAAAGGCTATAGTACATAGTTGATGTAGTTGGTGTTCTAATAGGGTATTTAATTGACCCAACAAAAAAAAAAGTTCTAATAGGGTATTTAGACTCTCATGTTCCTCCCCTATTTTATTTTTTATTTAAAAAAAAATGTGACATTATTTTATCATGCAAAAGTCATAATTAGAATAGATTTTTTTCTCTTAATCATTATCTAAACATTATTTTCAAAAAAAATTTATTCATTTTCGATAACTTTTAGCCATTCATACGCCTCAAACAAATCGACGGTTATTATTCCCATGATAGACTGCTAATTTGTTGATTCATATGAATGACTGAACAGTGTTCAAATCAAATGATTTTTTTAAAAAAATAATTTTTAGATGATGATAAAGAGAATAAACGATTTCGAGTATAAAATTTGTACAATAAAATAATATCAGGTTTTCATAACCTGTTGTGCAAAAATGGGATATGCATTTGAAAGGGGAAGTTTGGAAAATTAGCCAAAATTTGAACCATGAATAGAGTTTTAGCCTTTTTTTTTTATAATCCTAACCAAAATTTGACGTAAAAGTACTAAAACGCCGTTGTTGATTGTAAATTGATAAAGCTAAATTTTGCAACATCTTTTATTTAGTCCTAATCATCTTTCTCTGAGGAGCCTCACTCCCACTTTTTCTTAATAAGTTCATGATCAATGGAGGGCTAACAAATATGAACGGAGGGAAGAAGATGCATATTCAAAAGAAATAGTTCTTGTAATTATTTTAGTTAATATAGGGTATTGTGGTATTTTTATGTCAAGTTTTGGTTAGAATTCTAAAATTCTAAAATAGTTGGTTAAAATTCTATACATGGTTCAAATTTGGACTATTTTTCCAAATTTCCCATTAAAAAAGGTGTGTGGATTAGTATATATATCATGAGCGATACGGAAATGGATCGAGTGATTTCTTTCTTTATCCAAGAAAATGTATTTTGAGTTTGCATGGTCCAATCATTGATTACGAAAATTTCTACAATAAAATTAGGTAGGGCGCTAGTATTGTTCCCTATCTATAATTTTGCTATTTACTTAAATATAAATAATTTTACATGAATATCTCCTTACAAGTAAGGAGCCGAAAACCGTTCAATACTAAAGTAATACAAATGCAACGCACCTTAATGTTCTAAGCTTGAAAAAGAGTAATGCTAGGGAGACCAAAATTTTTAAATCATCCAAGAATCAAAATTTAAATGATGTGAACGGTTGATCTTTTTTTTAAAATCATAAAGTCTTATTTTATTGCCACATCATTTGATTTAGCATTACCGATTGAAAAAACTTAAGTAGTACGCACTACTAAGACAATATCCTTTTATCTATGCCACCACACTCAAGTAACAGTACAAGCCATAACATCCTACCGTTTAATTCCCTCGAGATGACGATCTTACCGAAGATCTTCATCCTGATCAGACAGTCAAACCCATATCACCACCGTCGATCACGCTGACCAAAACCCAAGCACGTGAAAAATGATAGGCCAAAGACCTTGCTAACCCGCCCGATTACCGAGCTCCTCTCTCTCTCCCTCTCTCCCAAACCCTAGACAGGCTTTGAGTTCACTGGTGTGAGATCCTCGACGCTTCGAAATTCTCGGAGCTGTTCATCTCGGTAAGATTGGATCCTATTCGTAGATCTCAATTTCCTTTAATTACTCAATTACCTCCCGTTTTTTGTTCCCAGTGAGTATTTTTATTTTTTTTGCGATTCAATTAATTTCTGTATTTTTCCTGCTGATCTTTTGGTCTTGCAGTTTAAATTATTCGAAATAATCCGATTATTTGGTAGTTTAAATTATTCGAAACAATCTGAAATTGCAATAAATTTAGGAATTGTTGTGCTTGAATTGACAACATTGTCTGCGAGTGATGATAAGTTGAAGTTGTTGTTTCGATTCGGTTAAGTTTTCGAAGGGCAATAGTGTTAGATGGAGCATTGGTTTTTATTTGAAGAAAATAGGCTTTCGTTTTGGCGGTTGGGTTGGGGAGGGCAAGAACAATTGGAAATGTAGCAATTAAGAATTCTGTGTTTCTAACCGGGCGTGCAGGAAAGCTATCGTAACGGTTGTTTAAATTTGGGGAAAAATCTGTTTATAAAACCTTTCTGTTTGAATTGTCAGATTGAAGTCTTTAAGATTTGATATTTGTTATGGGATTTTTTTGTAGTTGCGATCCCTATTTGTGTTGACATAGATTTATTTTATGTTTAGGATATTTTACATCTTCAGAGCAACTAGGGTCGTGTCTTTTTTCGTCTTTTGGTCTCTCTTGTGATATCATTTTGTGGAGTGATAGTTGATTGGTTGATCATCAGTACGATAGTATTAAATAGTAAGCGGTTCAGCTTTATGCTACTGTAACTGCTCGACAATCCATTTCTCTTTTTCTCTTCTGTTTTATCCATTGAGGACGGGAAACACAGAATTATTGGCATATGTTGTTTTTTTTTTGTATATACTATAGGTTGAAAGGAAAGGTCCATGATTTATATTCATTTTTTGTCTTTAAAATAATTGTTATGTCTATTTTTTGAAGTTTTTATTGCAATTTCAGCTACAGAAGGTATCTCGTATGTTGGGTTTGTGAACTATTTCAATCTCCCGTTCTCCATCACGATTTCTGGAGTAATAGGATGGATGCAGAACCTGCTGACTCCTCAACTGCACCTCCAGTTAAAGCTCCCCAACCACAACCTCTCGCTGCCACAGACTCTGGATCAGATTCTCATGATGCACCGGCTAAGCAATTTTCTTCTGGCTTGTCATCATGGGCCAAAAATTTGAAACTTCCTCAGCCATTAGCACAAACACAGGACAGCTCTCAGACTGGGAATGCTGGACAATCAAGTTTTTCGCGATTTACTAGTGGGTTAGGATTGCGCTTGTCTCCAAAAGGTCCACCGGCAGATGATGTTTCAAATGAAAGTCCAACAACGCTGCAACCGGGTTTTATTGGAACAATTACAAAAGGGATAGTTGACTCTTCTAAGAGTGCAGTGAAAGCTGTTCAGGTTAAGGCCAGGCATGTTGTCTCTCAAAACAAACGAAGATATCAGGTGGGTCTTCTGTGTTGTTGATTTCTTGGCTGCTGTTGTCTTATTTTATCTTCTTACAGTCAAGTAGAGGGTCATACACTGCTTTCCTTTTGCTTCATCTCCCTATGGTTTCTATCATTTCTAAACAAACAGGACATCTTCGCTTGATGTGGTTTTTTTAAGCATTTGTATAACCTGAAGTTTCTGCCTTGCATACAGGAAGGAGGATTTGATTTGGACATGACTTATATTACAGAGAACATAATTGCCATGGGATTCCCTGCTGGTGATATGAGCTCTGGGTTTTTTGGATATGTTGAGGTTAGCAAGTTATATTATTCTGCATCTATCTTAATGTATCCTGTTTCTTTGTATCACCAAAATTTAGTCTAGTTAATTATGTAATGCAGGGGTTCTACAGAAATCATATGGAAGAAGTGATTAAGTTCTTTGAAACTCATCATAAGGTAATAATAGATTTTGGTTGATGATATATACATTTGTATTTGGATAGCATTGTTAAAATCCTCTTAATGCATAATATTCATTTAGTATTCCACTTATTGCCTCATGACGATCCCATGATAACATTTCTAAGTATATTTGGGCACTTAATAAAATCTCTCTGTCTCTCTCTCCTCTTTCTCCTCTTTCTTCCCCCATCTCCTGCTCTCCCTCCTTCCTTTCTTAAAAGGCTTCATCTGCCTACCTCGAAGTGGGTGCTTCTCTTGTGCATTTAGTATCTTTTTACTTAGGATAATCATGCAGTCTCCACTTGATCAGTTAGTATCGTTTTTGGATTTATATGGAGTACCTACCTGAAAATTTTAAGAGATGAGATATTTTTTGTGTGCAAAATATATATGTTTCTTATGTCGGATGCACCAAATACAAGTGTACCAGAGCAAAACAATTTTCAGCTAAATTCACCTTTTGTTTTGCTCTTACTTTATCCCATGAGAATCTCATGATCTTTTTGCTTCGTGGTAATATTAATTTTAATCACTCAACACTTAGACACACACACGCAGCCAAAGCATAATGTGTTATTACTGACTCAGAACTGCATTGTGTTATTTCATATGGTTTAAACAGATGTTAGATATTGTTTCCATAAATTTCTCATGGAGTGTGGCTGCATTGCAACCTTTCTTGATTTACTTTGTTTAAAGAAATGTTCGAATATCGTATCCTGGGATATGTGCAGGACAAATACAAAGTATATAACCTTTGTTCTGAAAGGCTGTATGACGCGTCATTATTTGAAGGAAAGGTGAGTCATGATTTGTCACTTATCGTTGTGCTAATGATTTTTATTTAAACCATTCAAATTAGTGATCTGAACTGTGACAGGCCGGACTTTCAATCATGTCTGGTTTATTATTGTGCTTTAAAAATCATTGCGTTTAACTAGAACTCTCTCAAGTACCGTGTCGTTTAAAAATGTTTACCCTTCCCTCTTGGTCGATTCTCCAAAGGAAAAACAATTCTCCAAAGGAAAAACAATTTAACAATAATTCAGCTTGAATTAATGATTTTAATTTTCAATCAATCTATTTTCCAATTTGTTGAGAGAATGAAATCATTTATTCAGAGGTTAATCATAGGAAAAAGCCTCTTTTCCTGGACTGCTCGAGATATTTTACATCTGATATACACTGTACTATTTGGAATTTAGTGCATATTAATAATAAATGTATTGTGCTGAAGGAAATGAAATTTTGATGGTATTGGAATATTGAGAAGATAGACTAGGTTTGTAGAATCCTCATAAAGTTACCTTGTTTTTTGATGAGTCCATTTTGTTCACTAGAACCAAGAACAAAACCATAGGTTAAGTTCATTTGAGGCTAGAACAATGGAAGTGACCAGTCCTTTATGGTTTTGTTACAACTTAATGTTTTTGTGGAACTCCACATTTATGTTATATTTTAAAGGATCTATTATACAAGTTTTAAAGTTATCAACTTTTCCTACTTTCTTTGCAATAAAACACAAGGAATGTTGCGTTGTACTTCCTCGAATATAACCTTTCCCTTGAAAAAAAGTCAAACGTTTTCGAGGATGTCATTCTTCACTGGAGTCCTTTATTATGTAATAAGAATAAGATAAAATAAAAGGTTAAACAAAGGTTATCACATGCATGGGCTGTTTCTGCAATTGTAATTATCCTTACAATGGTTTTGCTACAGTTTTCTATATCTGATTTATCATTTTGTCTGCAGGTGGCTAGTTTTCCATTTGATGACCATAATTGCCCGCCAATTCATCTAATAACATTATTTTGTCGAAGCGCTTATGCATGGCTGAAAGAGGATATTGAGAATGTTGTGGTTGTGCATTGCAAGGCCGGAATGGCAAGAACAGGATTGATGATTTCCAGTCTTCTTCTATACTTAAAGGTAAGTTTCTTCATAGTATTTTTTTTGGAAGATGTGAAGACGAATCTCATGGAAAAATGAGTTAGTTTATCAGTATCATATTGTAATTTGCTTAGTTCTTATTTTAGACTTATTTTCCATCACTGCAGTTCTTTCCGACCGCTGAGGAGTCTATTGACTACTACAACCAGAAACGATGCTTTGATGGAAAAGGGCTTGTTCTGCCAAGTCAGATTGTTAGTAGTATTTGCAATATTTTCTTTGAGAACTATGTATTCTTGATATCTTACTCTTGTGTTTCTAACATCATATCTATTGGGCTATTTTTTCTTTTTGGTTGTTTTTTTCAGAGGTATGTTAAATATTTTGAACGTATCTTAACATACTTCAATGGTGAAAACCCACCTGGGCGCAGGTATACTTCTGGCTATGTATCCCTATTGTAGTATATTTTACATTACACATTGACACTCAGAAAATTTTGTTTGCATCATATGCAGGTGCATGCTTAGGGGATTTCGGCTTCATAGGTGCCCGTACTGGATCAGGCCCTCCATTACTGTATCTGATCATAATGGTGTGTTACAGCATCCTTGCTCTGTCTGTTTCCAACCTTCACTTTCCTACGATGCTGTCCAAGGACGATTCCTTCCACCACCAAAATACACATGTTATATTTACCTTATTTACCCTTGTCTGCTTAGGGTTATCTGCTATAGAAATCTCTTGCTGCACTAGTTCTTTATTCCAAGTAATATTGCAATTGTTGAATGTGGAAAGATGTCTTAACTCAACACCAGCAGATTCTTGACCCTTGTTTTCCTTCACTAAATAATATACCTCAAAACTCTAAAAATTTCATTATATGAATGTTGGATGTTTGAGAAAAAAATGATGAGAGCAAAAGTACCAAACAATCAATGAGCTCGTTGCCATATTCAGAGCTGGCCTGGATACTGATCTCAAAATGTATCTATGATGCAAATTGGAAGCATGTGTATCCATTTTGATTGTGTTGAACTATGTCGTACTGATGCCTGCAGAAACTCGTAAAAGCTTGAAAACCATGTTCGATAGATTTTTAAGTCTGCATAGTTTGAATATCATGTTTATTGGCTTATTGTCATGCTGATGGTTTTGCTTTGATACTCCCTCAGGTGTTCTCTTCTCCACGAAAGAACATCCTAGAACAAAAGGTCTTTCGGTAGGTTTTTCTCTCTTGGATAACTATTAGATACAAGTTTCATCCATGGTTCTACCTTAATTCCGTTAGTTATTTTCAGCTTTCTTCTGTCATTTTGCTAATTTGGGTTTTGCATATAAAATTTATCTACAGCCAGAAGATTATTGGTTTTCTGCTCCAAAGAAGGGTGTAATGGTCTTTGCCCTGCCGGGGGAACTTGGTTTGACAGAGTTAGTTGGGGACTTCAAAATCCATTTTCATGATCGTCAAGGAGATTTTTACTGGTTTGTAATCTTCCTCCCGATATGTTTATATGCTTTGTGTGACTTGGAACTGATTCCTTTATGTTTTAATATTGTTATTGTTATTTTTACTTCCAGCTGGCTGAACACAACGATGACGGAAAATAGAAAAGTTTTAACCAACAATGATCTGGATGGGTTTGACAAGGTATATCTCTTTGTTACTGTGCAATTTTATTTCAAGATGCAATGGTTTGCACTTACAAAACACAGAACGTCGGAAACTCATTGTTGTTGTTCCAGAACTTGGTTTGAACTCAGGATCATTGAAACATATTTGCATTGTATTTGCTTTACAATATGCCCCAGAACCTGGATAAACTAACAGATGGCGGGGTGGGTAAGGCTGGTCTTAGATCAGAAGTTTTGAAGTGAAAAGAGTGCCTTGGCAAGTTTATCTATTCAATATATGTTGAACATACACAAGATTTGTGGCTGAAACAAACGTAGCTTTTATACATTGAGAAGGGTGCACGTACGTTACATTGTCACTGCACTTTTGGCACTTATCATCTCACTGCTCGTGAGTATCATGTGGCCCCTTGTGCATTGAGAGAAATAGCTGGGAGCTTTCAAATAGAGTGAGCTCAGTGAAGTATTCTATGACGGTGTTAAGTGCTCAGTGGTTGAGATGGTATCTCGAAGAGACTCATAGGACTCCATTTGCTTCTTCCCTATTCTTTGACAAATTTTGTTTTATATGCTTGGTACCGAGGCACACATGTCACCCCCATTTTCTCATGAATTATTATTCAACTAAAAACCACTAGTTAACTTATCTGTAATGGGCTTCTGCAGAGAAAACTTCCTTCCCCAGGATTTCAGGTTGAGGTGGTTTTAGTGGATTATAACGGCAATGTTCCTACGACGCCCAACACTGAACCTTCTACCAAGAAACCGGATGAAAGCTCAGGTACCAAACCATCCTCGGATGACGGAGCTGCAGCTGCTGCTCCACAAGAAAGTAAAAGCCCTGGAAATCAAGAAAAGGATGATGTGTTCTCAGATAGTGAGGCAGAGGAAAGTGGATCTGCAAAGAGCCGGCAAGCAGAAGCAACTTCTCCACCCGCAGGTGGACCCGTGGCCAGTACCCCCACCAGTTCCGAGTCTAATACCAAACCAGATCAAATTTCAAGTTTAACA
The DNA here is from genome assembly GCA_018257905.1 of Gillenia trifoliata. Taxonomy (NCBI): domain Eukaryota; kingdom Viridiplantae; phylum Streptophyta; class Magnoliopsida; order Rosales; family Rosaceae; genus Gillenia; species Gillenia trifoliata. Next base: position 24,601,871 of record CM031080.1, read on the forward strand.
AATGCAACCAAGCAAGTTTCTATTGGAAGCACGGACTCCAAACAGGCGCCTGCTGCTAGTGAGCCGAAAAGTTCTGTTAGTGGTGGAAATGCCCCAGGCCTTGAGGCTTCAAGCACAGAAAGTGAATTTAAGGCAATGGCTGCTGATGCTTCCGTTTTCTCGTTTGGAGATGACGAGGACTACGAAAGTGAGTAAATCAGAGGGGTGTGCCTCGGACTTGGAAAATCTGTACATAATATGATAATATGGATGGCAAGCTTCCTGATACTAGGTCATGTTCAATCCGCCCGTTCCGTTTGTAATTGAAAGTATGTTTCTGGTTAGTTTAAGAAAGCAAAAGGTTTCTTGAAGATGCGAATAATTGACATCGAACTGTGATGGGCATTTGTTGGAATTCATTTTATTGTTTGTAAAGAAAGAAATAAGAAAACCTGTAAAATATTTTTGTGTTTTCTGGCGTACTCTCTTTCAGTTTCAATATTTTACCAATCCATTGGATATTATTTAAGCCTGGTTTAGGGACTGGGATTGGATTATTCACTAGATTCCACTTATGTCGAAGGTTGAAATGGATGCTATTTTTCCAAATTTTGTTCGAGTTGAAGGCGGATTTTAGTCCTGAAGACTTCGAAGGTTGAAATGGTTTCTAAATTTTGTTTGAGTTGAAGGTGGATTAGTCATGAAGACTTAGAAGCCGGCATTTATTTATTCATTCAAAATACATTAAATTTGGTGAATTATTCAATCCTAGGCACCAAACGAGGCATATGGTTTATTTCCAAGAAGTGCATAGGGTTTATCATCAAGTGATGTTCCGGTCTAATACCACGTAAAAAAAAAACTTATGTTATATTATGACGAGGACACCTTGGATGTTTCTGGTAAACTCGGCAATGATTTGGTCTAACGGCGACTTGTCATTTGGCTTGCTATTAATCATTTTTCTTTAACAAATGAACCCTCCAAGTTGGCAAGTTCCAATCACGATGAAGGGGGTGGAGAAATGATTCCAAAGTCCAAACCTCAAACGTAAAGGTCAGCTTGACCACTTCTTGCACATTCCCTTTTCATATGCTAACTCAATTCCAACTAGATATTGAAGTGCGGCCCAACCTAACCTAAACAAGTATTTGGTTTCGATCTAAATGGGAAGGGGTGGAAAGCAATTTACATGTAACAATTCACCATCACCGCGGTGTTTCGATTTAACAATACATTGTTACGTGAAGAAAAATTTACACATATCAATACAATATTAAACTGAAACGTAGCATGATAGTAGACTCATTTCAGGTAGGTCCTTATCAAAAAGGACAAGGCGATGACCTAGCCAAGTGTCATAACTCAGTGCGTGAAAGGAGTGGAGGATAGCTTGAAAAATATAATATATAGGCAAATTGAGATCAAGTAGCAATTTGAAGAAAACAAATAAATAAAAATGTTGGTGTTGATTTCTTTAAATTTTGTACAATGATACAATAAGAAAGAGCGAAAGTCAATTATTATTATTTTTTCCTAACAAAAGTCAATAAATTAAATATTATATTACACAATTAGATACAAATTCCATTAATAGCATGACTCAAGTTTGTAATACATGTGGAATAGTATGAGGGGTTAAATACGTGGAATATTATTGGCAAAGGCTTATTTCTAAAGTGTGTGTTGAGGCATAAGTTGTAAATATATTGTAATAATAAGTTGTAAATATATTTGCTTACATGACAGTTGGATTTTATTTAGATGTTTTAAACTAGAAGGATTTTTATCAAGGAAATAGGAGTTGCAAGACCATATTTCTAAACAACCCTACAAAATACGCGTGCCAGATATATAGTAGTGAAACTTTTAGCTAAGAAATGGATGTCCTGAATAATCATAAGTCTCCATAGAATTGAGCAGCGCCCAAGAACAGCATCGATGAATATTACAAAATATACATTTATGGATTTCATCGATTTTTTTCTTCACTCAACAATTCATCAACCACGAGATTGACCTAAAGACCTACTTTAACAACATGTCGTTCATATTGTCCATGTTCAATTGATGAAGTTAAGCTAAAATTTCAGTTGGGTTGTTCTTGTTAGAGTAATCCTATTATAAACTAATATGCGTTCAAATCCGATGACGAACTTTTATTTTTCAAACACGTTGTCATTTTATCATTTGACGACTCTTTTGTCCACCCATTCTGTCACGTGACCGGAATAGCCCCACCTAGAAGGAATTCTTTGCGATTAAGTCTCAAATATAAGCTTGTCATAATGAAAACGAGTAATCACCCATAATGGTAATAAAATCCTCTGTCCTAATCCTAATTAGAAGGGGGTTTTATGTTGTAACTTGTAAGAAGGAATTTGCCATGCAAGGAAAACCACCGTGTCTGCCCCTCCCTTGTAGCAGTAAATCAATCTCTGCGAGTACGTGTCAATTCAAGTCAATTAAATCCTTCTAATTCCACGCGCTTTCCGTCGCTGTGAAACTGAGATTTCATATATTTACGGCACCATCTCCTGTTCCTTTCCTCGAAGTCACAGAAACTGGCAAAACGAAACACCACAGAAACCCTCCTCCAACCTCAATTAATCGTGTCTATTAAATTTTAACCCCACCATGCTTCAAAATTTAATCAAAAGTAATAAAAAATTCAAGAAATAAAATATGCGGATTAGGATTTGTATAAAGCACAACAACACCTTTTAGAGAGACATGTCAAGATTTCAACTTTCATCATCCTATTCGTCTGCACCTTACTACTCATCGTTTGCTCCTGACTATTCCTCCATGTCGATTTCAGGAATTCAAGGCCAGCTTCTTGAAGTTACTGGTATGATTTATTTTCTGTGTCAAATTATACAATTTTAAAAAAAAAAAAATTCAAGAAAACCCATCAAAATTTTCTTCTTTTGCTTCTGTTTTCTGTTTTTGATTTCTCAAATTCTGATTTTTTGCGATGTGGGTTTTGATTATCTGTTGGTGCTGCAGTTGTTGGTTGTAACAAATTGAGAGATACGGAATGGATTTCACGGCAGGACCCATATGTCTGTCTTGAATATGCTCACACCAAGCACCGCACCAGAACATGCACAGGTAATTACCGATTTAAACCCTGTTTTACTTGGTTAATTTGGCTTAAATTTCTGTTTTTGTTTCTGGGTTTTTGTTGTTCTTGCAAAATCTGGAGATTTAGATCTGAATTTTGACTTAAACCCATGTTGTAATTATTTGTATAGACGGTGGTAAACATCCCACATTCCAAGAGAAGTTCGTGTTTCCGCTAATTGAAGGTCTCAGGGAACTCAATGTTCTGGTCTGGAACAGCAATACTGTCACATTGGACGACTTCATTGGCGAGGGAAAGTATGAAATTCACAACCCATATGCTTCAATATCTCGGCTTTTTTTTGGAGACCCTTTTGGTTGTTCTTAGTTTTTGAGTTTGCTGATTGGGTTATTTGTTGTGTTATGATTTTTAGGATTCAACTTCAGAAGGTTCTTACTCAGGGTTATGACGACAGCGCATGGCCGCTTCAGACTAAACATGGCCGGTAACTACAATAACTTTGATCTCATTCTTTTTATTTAGTCTTTATAATTCTACTAAAATGTGAATGGTTGGATTATAAGGCATACTAGTTGGGTTGCATGTAGGTGTTGTTATTTTCTGTAGTGTTACTTTATCTTAAGCCCGCCATTCTAATTTCCGGAATTCTTAATATATCCAAACTCCTCCCATGTCTCTGTTAGTAAATTGTTGTTGCTCCTTGTTCCATCTCTAATTGTTTCAAATTATCCAAAAAGGAGGCGGTTGTGTGTACTATGCATGCTCCTAGTTTCCAGTACTATGCTTGAATTTCCTTTTGCTTCCCGTCTGGATTGTTTGTGTTAATTATGTATTCGAAGCTGTAAATAATTTTTCTCTTCGTCAACATCACATTACATCCCTTTATTTGGTTCGTCATATTTATTTTTCATAACGAGATAGATTAATTTTGGGTCTGCATTTCATTAGGCGAAATAGTTATTCATTGTTGGATTATGAATAGACCATGCTAGTCCATGAGTTGTTTTAGGAGCAAGCATTGGGTGAATAATGTGTAAGCACTCTGTGTTTGTGCTGCAACATTAGTGAGCATCAAGTGGCCAAAATGAACCCCCTAGGTAGATTGATGTCCCTAATATATGATACTATTACTGTGTCATCTGTTCATGGAGTCTCCACTCAATACTCACTCTCCAAGCGCACAAATAGTATGATGAGAGAATACGAATTCACTCAAACGACTTTCTTATGGTTTTGTGTTCCGTCATCAATTCTCAGACAGCTCAAACTCAGGCTGTGCAATCATTCACTATCGTATTCTTTATATTCTGTAAAATACAAAGGCGAATAAAAAAAAGGAGGGAATAATTAACCTTCCTTGTCTGTAGTATTGAGACCCCTTAGGAGGGGTAGGCTAGGATATGGGGTTAAAAATTGTGCGATATATATCACTTGTATTAAGTAGAGTAGTAATTTACAATTTTGGCTAAAGAAGAGAAAAGAGCTGTGAATTTGATTGAAGATCTTGCAATTTATTTCATCCTTTCTGAATACCGAGTTTGTCTTTCCTTTCTTACAAAAGCATGGATTTGGTTTTTGCATGTAGAAAGTTCATTAAACAAACTGTCCTAGTACCTACATCTCATTCCTATAATTAGTTGTATTCTGTTGTGTTTTGAAATTGTTTGACACGAACTCTTTTCATAGTAGATATGCAGGAGAAGTGCGGGTCATAATGCATTATTCGAAGACCAATGTAAGTTGCACCTTCTCTCAATATAACCGGGTGACTTTTGAACAGTCTTGTATATAGTTATGTTAATTATCTGTCCAGCTGACTTATTGTGTTTGGGTTACTGCAGAAACCGACATCAAGCTATGCTCCGTCTGCACCACCATATGGAGCACCACAAGCTCATCTATATTCAGCCCCCCCACCTGCAGGTCATTATGCACCACCAGCGCCTGGACCTTACCCACCAGCGCCATCAGGCTACCCAGCTCCATCTCCCTATCCTTCATACTCGCATAATCCAGCAGGGTATCCACCATCTGCATATGGTCCCCCTCCGCCGGCGTATGGCCATCCTCCATCTGCCTATCCTCCCCCACCATACCCACCAACTTCAACATATCCCCCACCCCCACAATCCTCACCCTATCCTCCAAGTAAGTTCTTTCTTCTTTTTTTATTTTCTTTTCTGTTTCTTACTTCTGGCTGCTAATATGATTCATCAAATACTAATTTTCTGTTGTACGCTTTTCAATCAGGTCCTTTTCCTGGACTTTATCCTCCACCACCGTACTGAGATAGAGCTCATCCAGTTGTACCGGCAAAAGCGATAGAGCTCTGCCAGACCGCAAATGAAGATGCCATTGATAAGATGTGGTGGTATTGTGTATAGCCTAATACTCGTAGTTTGGGGGTTGTCTTACCGCATGGACGTATGTTCCAAATTTCAAATATGTGCACTTTCTTTCTCCCCAATGTTGATAAACCGCATGCAGTTTTTGAACGAGAATTTCGGTTACCTAGATGATTCTTTTGTTACTCTTTGGCCTTTTTCCTTAATTCGCAAGGCAGTTAAGTGTGTTGTTTATGCAAGATTCGAACTTGTTCGAATGATTAGAAATGTATATGTTGGTGGATAGGTCGCAATAATGATGTGTTTTCTGCTAGATTTGTATATGTTGGTGGAATTGGTAATCTGAATTTTCATCTGAACGGTAAACAAGGATGGTTTATAATCGGCGCTTGTCGAATACGGTCTGTTGCTATATCTTGGAGCCAGCAGAATAAAATTTCGTTCTGCCGACTTGCAGTCACCTTCAAGGAGTTTTGGAAACACCATGTCTTATGTTGTATCCTCTCCCTTTCTGAAGTCTTTAGTTTTATGTTGCAGAGAATATATGCTTGGTGCTCTCGACGGATTTGTAGTTTTATGTTGCCGGAAATACTTAGTGCTGTTGTAGGGCGGATTTACAAATGATCGTCGCTTCTCCCTACCAGTATTCTGGATAACTTGGAAATGTATCTTTAGCTATCGCATGACATCTCTTCTAATGGAGCAGAGAACATATTCATGTTCTTAGCCTACGTTGAGATCATTACATGGCTGGAAAAGCTTAATGCCATGGGGATTAAGGTTACGTAAAAAGTTATCGTATCAGACACCGATCTGGAGGGTTTTGCTCGAAAGTGAAAAAATTCAAGCATACAATGCGTGTATATGATGAAAAACAATAATTGGTCGAGTGAATTCAATCTATGATGAAGCAAATAAAGTGGTACCTCAAGTAAATCTCGTTTTTAGGCAATGCTTCTCTCACAATAATTGATCACGCGACTGGCATGTGATTCATGTTGTATACATCCGTCATATGCAAACGTCTCTCTAAAATCTATATGCGTGATTTATAATGATGAGGTGTGGTATATACATCCGTTCGGTCGGATACTATACCTTCTCTCTGAACCTAAAGTTAAAAGCAAGAAAATAAAATTCACATGTTTTGATTTTTTTTCACCTGGAGGGTACGAGCAACATTATTGCTTGTCCGTGCACTGATGATCTGTCCCACTCGATCGAATGAATGTTTTCAAAAGTAAAAATCAGTAGTGTCATAAAGTAGCCCATTATGAAGGCGATGATGAAAAAAATCTGGAAAACATATGCATGGGGGGTGGAAGTGGAAGTGGAAGTGGAAGTGGTGGGATTACTAATTTACTACGACCTGTCAAACTACTTTGGTTTTTCATTAATATATGTTTCTCTTATGATCGACCACATAAGGTGGGAGCTATGCATGCATGCATGAAGTAATTGCCTCTCTCTCTCTCTCTCTCTCTCTCTCTCCACTTAATTTCACCACCTTTTCTCTCACAAAACCTTTTCAAAATATATGGTAGGTTGAGATTAGTTCTGGACACGATCGAGTCAAATGAGATCACTTCATCTTTGCCAGTTGGGAATGAACTGAAGGGGTTTTGGTCAAGGCCTCATGAGCTATCATTTGGGAATTTGAAAGGTTTATACGTTCAGTGGATGACATGATCACACACTCTCGAGTGCTTACTGTTTTGAACCCTAAAATTAAAGGATCCACTACTTAGCACAAATCGTTCTGGTCTATAAAAAGTTGGGTAGTTACAACTTTGAAAGTTTTGCAACTTTTGTTAGTTCTGTCATTGACTTGTAGCTGATCAAGTACGAAAGAGATGATGATATATCATGTATGTTTCCATTGTTATCCATGATTTAATTGTTAAATGATGCTTAGACTTATTAATTTATTAATAGTTAAAGAAATCGGATTCAATAAGAACTTATAGTTCAAGTGGTTAGATCGAGACCTTATGTTTAAACAAACATGATTTGTTAAAAACTTATAAAAAGAAGCTCGCATCGGCGAAAACAAACAAAAGTGTCCAATTAGAGTGGTGTTTATGAAAGTTCACAACACCATTTCAAGAGGTATCTTTTGTTGAAAATGTGACTCATGGAAGTGGCATCTTTTGAATTCAACATGAAAGGTGTAACAAAAACTATAACTAATGTCCAGAAAATGCTTTCTAAAATTCCACCAGATAGTTTCTAGGTTCTAGCAACCTCGAGTCTTCTTTATGAGTCTTGAATTTGGTTTCATGTGAGTAAACTGTGGATCAACTACAACAAAGTGCTAAGCTTCACTGTATCTAATAGGTATATTGGCGTTTTGCATTCACTTTGCACACTTTTTTTTATGAAAACAAATAGCGTACGTCTTAGAGAAATCGTTGTTGCAAACGTATCTCTAAAGCATATATAAACTCTCTCTTCATCATAACCCACAAAATTGTTCAAACACCACTAGTAATGTTAATCTCAAGTCTATTAGATCGAACCCCAAAACTAGTAACTACTAATTATCTATTGTAAAACCTCTAATAATTTACCATTTATCCCAGTTCAATATTTCCATATGTAGCCAAATTTTCTCCTAGATCTATCTATATATGTAGCTGATGGGCTCACAGTCACAGATGATTATAATATTTTGTTTGTCCACTCATGGACACCTCAAGATTCAGTGGAAAAGGGTCCCCTTTGAGCAGCACAGATTGTATAAGTGGAAGAAATTCATTTGTCCTTCCAGTAAAAGTCAATTTGATCTGTCCTGGGTATGAACTCTAGTCTGTATCTTCAACCAAAAAGGTTACAAGGTGGGGGCTCTGTGATGACCATGAACAAAGATTATTTAATCTTAATTAGTTAATTTACCCATTTGGGTGTTTAAATTTGGTTAATTAATATGTTATTATATATTATATATATTCTGATGACATATAATATATTTGCCACAGGAATTGACAGTGGAATTACTGTAATGTAGTCAGAGTCTACCAATTCTTGTTTGGTTAGGTTTGGCCTTGTTTCATCGCTGGCCACAATAACCACCGCGATTGTTTTTTTTTTTTTACCTACACTAAAGCTAGAGCTACCTCTCAACTCTCATGGGAACTTCCAATTGTTGTTGGCACATCTCGTATGTCTGGATTAGTTTATGTTGTGATGATTGATAGACTTTATATTAGCAGCATCATCTCCTGATGAGAATGAGAAATCGTCCCTCATGTTGATAGAACACACGTGGAGTTGAATAAAACTAAAATACATGAGATTTTATCTTTTGTGAGAAGTGTTCTACACATAACGTGATCAACATTGACGGACAAAGAATTATATACTTGTGTGGTGGCAATTTTACAGACCAATAATGGATGAGACTAAAAGTATTTCAAATTATGTGATCTAAACAAAAAAAAAATCAATAATAAAGCAAATCCACAAAGAAACTACGTAAGTGAAAAAAAACAATTTAAATACAGAAAATAATAGAAGTATTTGAGAAAAGGTTCTATGCTATTAATACTAAGTGCTTCTCTTAACAGCGGCTGGTTAGTTTTATTTAAATTGTTTTTTCAAACAGTAGAAATAGGATAATCACACAAAATTAAATTTAAACTACGAGAAGGGAGTTCGAACTTAAGTGTAGGGAGTTCGAACTTAAGTGTAGAGAGTAAAGCACGCTACTTTAGCCAACTCGATTAAATCCAAGTTAAAATTTTTATTTTAATATTAAAATTTCGTTGACAAGCTCAAAAGTATATAAAATATTGAATAAAAGAAAATTTAAGTGTGGGTTAAAGCCCATACAAGTTACAAGTTACAAGTTACAAGTCATTAGTTGAGTTGGCAAGTGGTGGTTGAGCATCCCTTTATATCCGAAGTTTTTTCCTTGTGAAGAAACTAATTCCAAGCACGCTACTCTAGCCAACTCGGCTAAACCCAAGTCTACATTTTTGTTTTAATATTAAATTTTTATTGACAAGCTAAGAAGTATATAAAAGATTGAATAAAAGGAAATTTAAGTGGGGTTTACAAGTTACAAGTCATTAGTTGAGTTGGCAAGTGGTGGTCGAGCATCCCTCTATATCCAAGCTTTTTCCTAGTGAAGAAACTAATTCCAAGCACACTACTGTAGTCAACTCGACTAAACTCAAGTCTGCATTTTTACTTTAATATTAAATTTTCATTAACAAGCTAAGATGTATATAAATGATTGAATAAAAGGAATTTTAAGTGAGGGTTAAAGCCCTTACAAGTTACAAGTCATTAGCTGAGTTCACAAGTGGTGGTCGAGCATCCCTATATCCAAGTTTTTAAATTTTCTTGTGAAGAAACTAATTTCAGTCTTCAAATGGTACTTTACTTGCATATATGTCATTTTAAAAAGTAAAATTTGCTACTTCAAAACTTTGCACCCTAACATACTATTCAAACTTGATTAGCTCATTGCTTTTCTTTTCAATATTTGCTTTTATAATCCTTTCTCTTCTCTTCCTACAACACAATTTTTTTATTAATTTTGGTACAAAAATGAAGACTTATTTAGCAGAGAAAAAAAATTCATTGAAAAAAATTAAAGGGGTATAGACAAATTGTGGTAGCAAAATTCTGCCGTATTTGGATTTGGCGAAATTGTACCTACAAAATAAAGAGACACCTTAGGTTAACGACCAAAGCCACAAGCCCAAAGAGGGGGGTTGGCCAATGAACCTTCGATGCCTAAGTCAATTTCTCTAAAAAGAGTGAGTGATTTAGAGTCGATTTGCGTAGAATCTAATGGACTGGTGAAGGGGTATTTATAAGAGCTAGGGGCGACCACATGTGTAAGGAATCTCATGCCATGTGTCAGTGTCCGATTGGCCAAAGTGTGTCATTCGTTGGATGCAAAGTATCTTTAAGATGTTGAAATATCTTAAGATGCTTAAGAATAATCCTTGAAAATATTATTAATTTAATTAATAATATCCTAAGAATTTTTTTTGGATAATCCTTGATTTGATTTGATTGTGTTTCCTTGATTAAAGGAATATGTTTTCAATTAGGAAAGCTTAAAAGTAGAAACTAGTTATTAATTCTACATTTAATTCCCTTGCCTTGCTTCTTCGTCATGTCCAGTTGAGCTTGGAATGGTTGTAGTCGACAGCTCAAGGCTTCTAGCTCAGTCCGAGTTTCAATAAATATAAGCCTTGTCAATTAGTGAAGGCATTCTCGTCCATAGTGAATGAAAATCCATGTGTCAACTCCATAATTTTCTAGATTATTTTTAGCTTCCCAAATGCCCCCACATCTGCTGTGCTGCTTGTAGGAAGTGTTGGAGACGTAGAAATTTCAAGTTGAGTAGACTTGCCAAAACTAAACTTTTTGACTGCATTGAATTTTGAGATTTGACTTTAAGTCTTTAGGATTTATTTATTTCTACTATAAATAGAGGATTAAATAAACTTAGAGATTTCCAAACAAGAAAGAGAGAAAACCAGAGGAAATTTGTTCCCCCTCCCTCGATTTTCTTCTTTCCTTGCCTCACGAAAATTTGTTCGTCGTCTTTGTCTCGCTGCGTCATCTCTAGGTACGAAGGAAAAAAAATAAAATTTTCATTTTTTTTTCCTGGTTGTTGTTGCCATTGCTGTGGCAATCCTGGGATGATGGGTTGGGCCTTGCATGAGAGATGTGGTAGCTGGAGCTGCCTGAAGGTGGCGCGGCTAGAGCCCCATAGTAAAGTCAGCGCGGTGAGCCGCAATAAAAGTGGCACGGGCTAGAGCCGCAAGAAAGGCGCAAGGCCTTATTGGTAGGTTGGCCTGTTTGCTGAACCTTCTAAACTTGAATTGGAAATTCAACTTCTCAGTTGAGCTACCAAGATTAGAGTTGCTGAAGATGGGATGGCAAAAATGTGCAAGTTGTTAAAGGTGATGCGATTGTTGGAAAGCCAGAGATTATCCAAGCTACTAATGAATAGTCCACTTTAAACTAAGAAAATTTCTTTTCCTTTGATTTCTCTTTGTTTGATTAGCTTATGTTGGATTTTGGAGGCCTTCGTGCCAATTTATCAATTTGCTTGGAATTTAATAAATTATTTTCTTTGCTTTACTCCATCTTCGTTATTCAATTGCCTTCAATGTTTTTGAAACTTTTCTTGCTTGAAGCATGTTGCAAAACTTTAGCCATAGAAGTGTGAACTATTCGTGAGACTTTGATCAAAGCAGATGCTCCTAGCAGACAAGTCTAGGCTGCGAGTTTTGGCTTTCTTGGGCATGAGCTACCGAGTGCATCGTGCGTTGCTACCTGTGTTACTCATGCTACCATGATGGTCGTTGACTCCATTGCTCGAACGATGGTTGTCTAACATGATAGCCTGTTTGTGCGACTGAGACGAGGTTCCATGGGCAATATAACTCGAGCTTATGAGATCTTGTGCTCAACAAGGCTGCAGTGTGTGGGACGACAAAGTCTCATGTAAATAGCTCGAAATTTGTATTGCACTTGTGACATTGAGTCATTGATCCTCTTAAGCTACATAGCGCAACATGATAAAGTTATGTGGAGAAACGAAAATCGCTAACTAGTCACAGCAAACGTGTGCAAGTATGAAAATTTACAGGCAACAATTCAGAGAATGTATTGCACTTATGTTTCTCCGGGTAAAAAAAGCTCGGGTTCCCGCGGATTGGGCCAGAGGCCAAAATCCTTCAATGAGCTAAGTCTAATATGAGGATCCCAGGAAGAGACTATGGTGGCTAATTTTGGAAAACACCGTCGAAGGTTGTTGTGCGTCCAGTTATACTAAGGTAGTCAAACCCTTCCACGTCTAGACATCATGGCAATTTACCCTCTCCTAGGGGGAGATCATACCTAGATGGGTGTCGGAAAATTAGTTTACCCTCTCACACTAGAGAGCATATCCAGACGAGTGTCAAGGAATTAATTTACCCTCTCGCACTGGATAGCATACCCAAATGAATGTTGTGGGATTCGTTTACTCTCTTTCACTAGAGAGTTTGGAATTGATCGTTGAATGTGCATCCGAGCAAAGTTTCTAAACGAACTTTGGGGAAGCAAGACTACAAGACAGCTAGAATAATCCTCAACTTGTGAGATCTTATTCGGCGATCTGCTTGAGACTTCAAACTTATTTGGATAAGCTTGATTGAAGTTCAGGTGATAACGGGAATAATCCTCAACTTGTGAGGTTTTGTTGGATCCTCTGAAGCCTAGAGTGATGGATTGCTCTAGTATGGAACCATCTGGGATATCGAGAACAAGACTTGCCCCAACTCTTTGGTGGTTAGAGGATCCATACAAATACCAAAAGTATAATGCAGGTTGGTCTGTCGTAAACTATTGGTGTTCACTGCCCTTGGCGCTCTATCTGGTTAAGCTATTGACTTTGTCAGAGTGGGAGTAAGCCTCCATTATGAAATCTGCTAGTGCTTGGGCCTTAACCATCGTGCGAGGACGATAGATTAGGCTGTATTGACCAAGTTCTAATGCCCATTCTCGCTAAGCTGTACAAAACTGACCGCAGTGAGTACTCTGACACGACAATGACAGTATGCGCTTGAGAATATGGCCCGAGTTTTCAAGCTACAACAATTAGAGCCAAAATCAGCTTTTTGATTTTTGGGTATCTGGTTTCCTCATCGAGGAGAACTTTTGAAGTGTAGAATACATGTAGTTGGGCCCTCAACTCTTCTTGTATGAGGGTAGAGCTCATCGTTGCTTCAGATACCGCCAAGTAGATAATTAAGTCCTCCGCTGCTTCCGGTTTGTATAGCTCATTGATGAGCTTTTCTACCTCCTCTTGGATTTTTCTCTGCTGGAGCGGTGGTGCCTTATATGCCTCATGCTGCCCCCACCACACTGTGGTGCATGTTCGTGTTGTTCTTTCTGACGGTCCGCTTGTTCATCCTGCTGCTACGGGGCACACTGGTCATCTCTATCCGGTGAGCGAGCTGCTCGTAATAGTGTTTGGCGATGTGAGCCAATTGAACTTGATCTCGAATTGGATCGAGGATTTTCATGTTCCATGTGATGCCTGCTCTGGTGCAAGATAAGAGGTTCTTCTTGTGAGCCAAACCGCAAGTGGATATGACGCCTAAGTTCAGGTCTTGAATGTCCTTCAGAGCATGGACCCAATTGTGAGTGCACACTTGCCTGAGAGCCAAGGTGGGAATGTACGCTCATGTGCCCGCCAAGGTGATAAAGAACGTTTCTTTAGAGCCAAGGCAAGAGTGCACGCTGCTTGAACGATAGGTTTGAGGCTGGTTGAGTGGCTGCTTTCTGAGATCTCTTTGAAAGGGAATTTCATCGTTAGCTAGTCCTGTTTTGGGAAACCTCTTCAAGAGCATGTTGCACCTCAATATGCTGGAGAAGTTGGCTCATCAAAATGGTTTGTTGTGCAAGTGCACTAGTCAAATCTGCGACCTGCCGGGACATGTTCATCATTCAGTCATTCAGAGTAGAGAAGCCAGGCTGGTAGGTATCTCCGTGAGTGGTGGAAGTGTAGTGGATGGTGGCCTTAAAATTTAAGTAGGGCTGGGTCGGATTTGCCAAAAAACGAGTCGAAATCGCAGTCGATTAGCCGGTCATGCCGATTGGTTTGGTCTGAACAGGGTTCGGTCTAGAGACGTGCAGATGGCTCGGCTGGACCAGTTCTGGATCCGGTTGGCTGGAGCTGGACGGGGGCACGGGCGCGGATCTGAGTAGGCCCGTTTGAGCAACTGGCTCGTGGGCAAGTGCGAATTGGGCCTAGAGGCTTGTTGGGAGGAAGGCCAGCCCACTACGGCTTCTAGTGCAGGCTCCAATGCGGGCTGGGTAACAAGCCCAGTGCCTGGGCATATTTCTTTGGTTGCAGCAATGGCTGCAACAAAAACAGATGAAGGTGGCAGTCGACCAGCCTCCCTGTTCCACCACATGGAACGACAGAGCGGGGTCGAGGCCCCTTCATGGTTCCCATTCAAGGGTGCAAATCCAGGTACGTAGAGAGTGCCATTCATTGTGATTTCGAAATTTTCAACCATATTTTCTTTCTTCTAGGGCACACGAATCATGAAATTAAAAAATTTGAAGATTGGGTGAATTAGAAAAATTCCAAAAAGGTAGAAATTCATAAAAGAATTGCGAGACTTCCTTGATAATTTTCGAATCAAGCTCTCAATGAAAGCACTAATTTATGGTAGCAAAATTCTGCCGTCTACGGATTTGACGAAATTGTACCTACAAAACAAAGAGACACCTTAGGTTAATGACCAAAGCACGCACCTAGAGGGGGTTTAGTCAATAAACCTCTGATGAATAAGTCAGTTTCTCTGAAAATAGTGTGATTTATGGTTGAATTGCGTATAATCAACTTACCAGAAAATGGGTTGGTGAAGGGGTATTTATAGGAGCTAGGGGCGACCACATGTGTAGGGGATCCTATGCCATGTGTCGACATCCGATTGACCAAAATGTGTCATCCATTAGATGCAGTTGGAAAGTATATTTAAGATGTTGAAATATTTTTAAATGCTTGAGAATAATACTTGAAGATATGATTAAGTTAATTAATAAATCCTAATAATTATCTTTGAATAATCCTTGATTGGATTTGATTGTGTTTTTTTTATTAAAGAAATATGTTTTCAATTAGGAAAGCTTAAAGGTAGGAATTAATTATTATTTATACATTTAATTCTCTTATGCTGTTTCCTTGCCGTGTGCAATTGAGCTTGGAGTGGTTGCAGTCAGCAGCTCAAGGCTTCTAGCTCGGTTGAACTGTCGAGTAATAAATGCAGGCCATCTGCTCTTGGATCGCATAGAATGTGCCCACTAGCCCTTGATGGTCCTTGGGCTAGGATTTCAATAAATATGAGCCTTGTCAATTAGCAAGCGCATTTTCGTTAATAGTAAATAAAAATTCATGTGTCAGTTTCATAATTTTCTGATAGCTTCACACAAATCACCTAATAAAGAATATTATGTTTAAACCATGTGCTAACTATGAATATGATGCAAGAAATAGACCGATTTTATATCCACACTTTTACAAGTCCTTGAAATATAGAAAATCAAAATCCTACGAAATTATTTTATCCACTCCTTAACTTCTTCAATGAGGTTATATCGTCAGATTTAATTCTCTTCTAGCCAATTGATTAATGACAAATAGAGCATCGTATTTCACTATTGGTGGAGCAAATTTAACGTCCAATGACATGTTCAATCCGAAGTAAAAGGCCGAAATCTCTACATGTTTAGGGAAAGTAAAAAGGACCATTACCACCATAACTTCTGGAGATTGGCTTGACTTCTTAAGATTGATGAGAAGTTCTTCCTTAAGATACTTTGTAACCGATTCACAGAACTTCATGTTTATAATCGAAGCCGTTCATATTATAAATCACTTTGTAAATATCATCTCTGTAAAAAAAATCAATTAAAAATAAGATCATTTAGTCAATTAACAATAGCAAATCGATAGACGGTTCGTAATTCTTTTACCGGATCCGTCCATATATTTTTATATAGTTTGATGACTAAACAATCTCATATTATCTTGATGTTTTGCATAGATAATCTTTACATAGTGATTAATAATATGAATAGTTTTGATCATTAACACGAAATTTTGTGAATTGATCATTAAGTATCTTGACGAGGAACTTCTCTTTAATCTGAAAAAGCCAAGTTTATTCCTAACTTCTCCTTTGTCATTCCAAATGTGACATGACCAACACCACCAATCCCAAATTTAGGATTAAAAGCTCCATTCGATATTATTTCTTTAGTGCTAAATTAGTCAAAATTGTTTTATTTTTTATTAAAAATTTATAAAAAGTTCTACCTATGTATATTTTCATTGAATATTCCCATGGTAACAAGGAATTTCAACCAGCAAATTACACATGAGAATGCATTAAAAAAAAAGTGTGCCTTCATATTCTAACCTGGCACACTTGAGTTTATAGCTTATACCTTTATGTATTTTCAATGTGGTCAATTAATTTATGTTATAACATGAGTATATTTGTTCATATGATACACTAAATATTTGGTTACTACGTTCACAAGCAAAAAATTTCTTATATCAAGTATTTATTTACTCCCGCTAATTAACTAAACCACCTTAATAACCAAGTATTATTCATGAGAAAATGGCCATCATCCTGGATATTGAAGATAAATATCAATTACTACTTATATCTATTTAGGGTCTTAATATAAAGAGAGAATAAGAGGAGAAAAAAGAAAAGGTAAAAGTGGGGGTGTTGCGCGCCAAAAGATGAGTGGCAGAGTGGTGGTGGGCAGTGGGCACTCATAGGCTTATGAGAGCACGTCAAAGCAAAAAGCGTACGACTACGCCTCCTCTCTCAGCTTTTGCCTTCCTTCTCTCTCTCTCCTCTCTCGCTCTCTCTCTCTCTCTCTCTCTCTCTAGACTGTAATGTGTAATGAAACTGTGTCGGACAGACAAGACGGAATTATTTACGACTTTCTAATGAGACAAGCACAGACAGAGCCATAGAGAGTGCAAGTCAGCCTCGCCCTCCCCACCACTCTCTCTCGTCGGACGTGTTCAAGACGCGCCTGTCTGTCTTTGTCTTTTGCTCCGTCTCTCTCCATTGCAAAAGAAGAGAGTTCTGTAGTTGGAAAGAAGTTCGAGTGTGGGTAAGAGGCGACATGAGTCGCGTGGGTGTTGTGTGCGTCCATTTTTTTGTAAATTTGGGTTGAATTGGTCAATTACTTCAAACGACTCGTGATTTGATTTTGGTTCATTTTTCACTCTTCTATTTTCTTGTTTATTTCTATATTTCAACTCTGTCCCATCTTTTACTATTTATCTCGGGTCAAACTTCAATAATACGTACTATTAAATGATACGTATTGTTGAATGATTTAAGATTTATTTGGAACCCAGCGCAAATTAATTTGGACCATTCAATGACCGTACCATTGAATGATACGTACCACCTAATATTTTTCCATTTCGTTCTTGTAATTTTCTTTTCCTTTACAATAATACAAGTGAAATGCCCTATAGATGAATCATTGACCGTAAGTAATATATGAGTATGAATTAAGCTGTAAACTTAAAAATGCGTTATAATTTAGTTTAATATGTAATCACACATTATTATTTAGTTTTTCTTGTCAGCATAAAATTAATCACACATTATGCATTATAATTTAGTTTAACAACTCCTTTATATCATGAATAGAATACTTATGCTGCCAAATGATTAATGAGAAGTGAGAACCATACAATCAAATAAGAGAAACTAAACGAATGGTCAAGACTTGCATTCTAACAATATAAACATCTCTTAAATGTTAACAGACAGTCTAGGGAGAATATTTCTCTGAGCAAGCATATTTAGTATGAATAATAAGCCATACATAAAATTACTACAATATAAGTTTTTAAAGTAAATTAGATATGGATGTTGATTATCATCAAAGAAGAATTATTGTTTAGAATGAGGCAAAGAAAGATATAAAAGCAAGTTTGACGTGTATATGTCAACAACCATATTAAATTTTAGATTAGAAATAGGATTTGTTCAACTCCAAAATACAAAATCAAAGACTTACAAAGAAGGAATTGACTACAATACTCGGGACTGGCTACAGTGCTCGCAAGCATTGGATGCTCACACCGATCTCACCCTCCTTCCCTCCCTCTCTCCTCCCTCCTCCCTCCTTTTAACGGTGCGATCAATGTGAGCATGCAATACTTGCGAGCACCGTAGCCTACTCCACAATACTCATTTCTATGCTATATTTGTATCATTTAACAGTAAGATATGATCATATAGCCAATGACCTTCACACATGACCGTTGAATAATGTAAGTATGATATAATGATGGGTACAGAGAATTTTTCCACAAAGAAGTGGGATTTGTTAAGACTGTTATGTCAAACACTAAGGCCCAAAGAAAAGACTTGCTAGATCAATACTTTGTTCTCCTCGTTTTATGATTTGCCCCTAAAATGAATAATGACTTAATGACATTAACATCTTCATTGCAAAAGTTATATTCTCATACCAAATACTTTTATATTTTGATCCAAATCTAGTGGTTGGTTTAAGTTTTCTTGTTTCCTCCAATGCATGGAACTGATTGCATTGGAGGAGAAAATTTTGAAGTCAAAATTCAATTTTGAATTTTAACAATTTGTGTATGTGCACTGAAGATGATTTGACTCAAAACTACAATGTTATTTTCCTTGTTAGAATGACACCATTGTTTGACTTAAATATTTTCTTGAAATTCAAATATAACTTTTAATTTGACTCACACCTTACGAGTTTTAACTCTCTAATGGAAAGATTTGAGTCAAAGCATGTTTTGATGCATTGAAGATGGCTTCATATTACATGCATATATTCATTACAATAATGGTATCTACACACTTTTTAATACATGCGAGTCTTACATACACATACAATCAGAGAGTCCGTCAACTTTGTGTAGGTATATAGCATTATTATATGCATTATATTTTGTCAATTGTTTGGGGTAATCAATGCATTATAAATATGTTCGGTGCTTCTAAAACCCTCCATTGTTAATCAAAGAGTCCAAGACACATAAATGCTTGCAAGTATGAACCCCAAAAGCCTATTATTCCTACTCCCTCCTACTACCTCCTACTACCAATCGACAAGAGTCTCTCTCTCTCTCTCTCTCTCTATCTCTCTAGAGAGAGACAGTCCTTGAGCAATGAGCACAGTGACTTTATTTCGGCCTTGTATATGAGGTTGTTTTCATGGGGGTCCGGCTTGATGTGTGTGCTGTTACATTTCTCCCCGCCAACGAAACGAAACAACACACCGAAAGCACAAAACAAAAGAAAAAAAAAAGAAGCAATAAAAAGAAAGAAAAGAATTCCCAAAATCCAATATATTATATATATATATATATAAAAAAGGTATATATATATAAAAAAGGAGAAGCGTGAAACCCACTCTGCTCTGCTATCAATCCCCCTATACATATCCTTTATTTTTCCTCTCTCTCTCTCTAGCTATACAGTACTACTAGTCTCTCTCTCTCTGCTGCTGCTGCTGCTGCTGCACCACCACACCACAACCCAAAGCAAAAAATACAGAGAGTGAGAGAGACATGGGTGTGAGAGTGATGAGCTTTTCTTTTGTATAATGAACAGAGGACTAAAACCTCTTCTTCTCAGAAGAAGATGGCAATGAATCACAACCAACGCCAAAACCCACAAAGCCATTCACTTTTGCTGGATGCTTTGCTCTGTGAGGAGGACAAATGGGAGGAGGACGAAGGAGACGTAGTGGAACAAGAAGTGAGTAGTGGTGACAACTACAACAACGGCGTCAGTGGGAAAAACCCAAACTGCCCTTCTCTGTTTCCCATGCTCCTGTTGGAACAAGATCTGTTCTGGGAGGATGAGGAGCTTGTCTCTCTCTTTTCCAAGGAAGAGCAGCAGCACACGCATTTCGTCAAACAATTGGAGGGCATGGGAGCGGAGGACTCTTTGATTTCCGTGGCTCGCCGTGATGCCGTGCTGTGGATGCTCAAAGTGAACGCCCATTACGGGTTCACAGCCCTCACTGCAATCCTAGCCGTTAACTACTTTGATCGGTTCATCTCAAGCCTCCACTTCCAGAGAGACAAGCCGTGGATGGTCCAGCTTGTGGCCGTCACTTGCCTCTCTCTGGCTGCCAAAGTGGAAGAAACCCAAGTTCCTCTGCTTTTAGACCTTCAAGTAAATAATAATTTTTTGAGCTCAAAGCATCGATTTTTCTTCTTAGTTTTCGATTAATCTCCAAAATCTGAAACATGGGTTTCGTTCTTCATCAGGTGGAGGACACGAAGTACATTTTCGAGGCGAAGACGATTCAGAGAATGGAGATTTTGGTGCTCTCAACTCTCCAATGGCGGATGCATCCAGTCACCCCACTTTCGTTTCTCGACCACATCATAAGGAGGCTCGGATTGAAAACCCACCTCCATTGGGAGTTCCTCAAGCGCTGCGAGCGTCTCCTTCTCTCTGTAGTCTTCGGTAAGCATAATCCGTAACGCTTCCATTGACGCAAAAAGCTTAAATCTTTTCGATAAGAACAAAGAAACAGAGCAAGATTTAATACAATTTTTAAGTCTTTTTCTCGACAATTTGTTTACTTTTTGTTATTGGGTTTCTCTCAGATTCGAGATTCGTCGGTTATTTGCCTTCTGTGTTGGCCACTGCAACGATGATGTACGTTATAGACCAGGTCGAGCCTTGGAATGCCATTGAATACCAGAACCAGCTTCTTGGTGTTCTCAAAATAAGTAAGGTTGGTGCTTTTTATGCTTTTGTCTTTTCAGTTTCATAAAACGATATTCTAAACTACTCTATTCTACGCAAAATAGACATTCGAACTTGGGTGATGACACAATGCAATGCCAACTTTATGTTTCTGTTTCATTTAATTTCATGACTTTGATCAGTTTCAAGCTTATTCAAAGTTCAAACAGAAGATCAATTAATGCACATTGTTAGATGTGTGATTATTTCTGTAATCCTGGTTAATTATTGCTTAATTAATTGCTGCTGCATTGTGCAACAGGAAAAAGTGAACGACTGTTACAGTCTGATACTTGACTCTGATTACGCCTGCAGCAACAACAAAAACAACACCAACAAACGCAAGCATGATCAAATCCCAGGCAGCCCAAGTGGGGTGATTGATGCATATTTCAGCTATGATGAGAGCTCAAACGATTCTTGGGCAGTGGGATCATCAGTTTCTTCGTCCCCAGAAGCACTTTTCAAGAGGGCCAGAAAAGCAGAAGCAGAAGAGAAAGAGATGAAATTGGCTTCACTCAATAGGCTCTTTGTGGGCATTGTTGGTAGCCCACCTTAATTAATCTCATTAATTAATTTCTCTTCCAATCTAAAAACCCAAAAAAATTTAAAAAAAATCCATGGTTATCATGGTAAATTTCTTTTTTGGTGAAAATCTGAAGTGCTGAGCTGCTGCTGTTGCCATAGATATGCATTTCTCTAGTTTAATTTTGAACAACGCCCACAGTTTTACGGTCATGTCCTGGAGACTTGGAGATGGTGGAACTGTGGGGATTATTTACTATTATTTGATGGCAATTTACAGCAAAGAGGAGGGGCAAGATTGGGAATTTAATTGAGAATTACTCTTTACATCATGAAGTCTGCTTCTCTGTAAAATTTTATGGAGCACTCATATATGTTCTTTGTATAAGTCTCTCTTGGAACCATTTGGACATATTATATTAATAAATAAATTTAAACACCAATTTTGTTCATTTGTGTAAGTATATTATTTGTTCACTTCTCATTAGCTCGATCCGTTCATGAGCCAGAATGATGCAGAAAATTGGTGTCAGGTATCAAAATCTCTATTGATTATTTTTTTTTGATAAACTATATTTATTATTTGGTCATTGAATATGGGTTTTACTTGATTTATGTTATAGATTTGTAATTTTCAACTTATATAATTAAGTACATGACGATAATTTTCTAGTATGCTTTGGGACTCTAGCTATTAGATCTGGTTAAGAATGCAACGATCTAAATTTAATGGTCAAAGTTCCGAGCGTATTAGATTCGCTTTAGGATGATAAATTTTGGGAAATGACCAAAACGATTATTTTTTTAAATATCAATTGCTAAAATGATTAGTTTCTTAAGATGTTGTCGATATTTCTAAGTCTTCAATCTTTAATTGCTATATTATTGATATTTGATTGATATATTTATATTTAATTTTGATCATCTCAGCATTAAAATTTAATTTATGGTCAATTTTGTCAAATTTTCAAGAATTTTTGCATTACTAGTCTAGTGGCAACTAATCTTCACTTGGTTGGATGAGGTTTTAAAATTGACTCACACAAATACAATTACGACACATTTCTAATGAGTTAGATATTAATTTGTTCATAGATTTTTTTTTTACATTAAAAAGAAAAAACCTTATACAAATACAATTAAGATTTAGGGTTAATTACATTTTAAAATGGGCCACGAGATTTTAATTTTTTCACATTTCTCACTAAGGTTTTTAAATTGTGTCAATTTACACTTTTTGTCAAATAAATTATTTGGATTTCATTAAATTGATCACACAGTAAGCATCCGTAATTGGGCTGACATGTAAATCACATTTGTATTGTATACCGTAAAAAAATTATCAATTTAATAAGTAATTAGACATTTAAATATATAAAAAATGTAAATTGATACAACTTTAAAATCTTAAGAAGCCATAAAAGAAAATTAAAATTTTATGGTCTAATTAAAAAATCACCTCACCTCAAATTTTGAGGGAGTAAACGTAGCTAGTTCTAATATTTAAGTCAAGAATTAAATGGCTTTGGGAGTTTGACCTCGTATGAAGAGCCAACTTTCTTTTTTTTGTTGTTTCTGTTTTTTTTGTTGCAATATTTGTAACGTGGGGCCATTGTAGTGTTGGTGCAATATTTTGAAGGTTGGGACTGTTTTGAGTTACGGAGTATTTTGTATTTTTAATATTTTAATTATTAAATTTTTATTTAAAAATATAATAATTAAAATTTAACAATTAAAATATTTGAAATATCGAATACTTTTGAGCACTTAAATTTTTTTTTTTTTTTTAAAGTTGGAGACTTTAATCCTTCTCCCCTCATCTAGTGACTTACTATAAATAAATAAATAAATAATTATTTGTCTTAATAATAAAATATAAATAAAAAAAAAACCAAATCGACTGGTCGCTTAGAGCACTTCTACACTTTTTGGCTTCAAGTGTAGATTGGTCATGCAATGCAGCTGTCCTATCTTATTCCTTACGTACCTCTGTGGAGCGTGTGCAAAGTTGCAAGACAGTGTATGATTTGAAAGATAATATTTGCATTTGCCGTGAAGAAAACCACATATCGCACTGCTTATAAATAATGTATATTTATTGTACAAATTTTACAATTTGAACTGTTTAGCTTTTTAATTTTCATTTGAAGATCAACTATACAAGAAATTATTTGAATCGGAGATCGTTTAGTTTTTTAAGCATGTTTACTTACAAGGAATGAGAATTGAAATTCCTTTTGGGAGTAGGCTACAATGCTCGCAAGCATTGAATGCTTACACCGATCTCACCATTAAAATGAGGGAGGAGAGAGGAGAGAGGGGGGAAATGAGAGTGAGATTGGTGTGAGCATTCAATGCTTGCGAGCACTGTAGCCAGTCCCTTCATTTTGATTCTTGAGTTCCTTGCGTTTACTAAAATATGAGTAATAAAATCATTTCACTCAACTCTCTCATTTGTTTACTTACACGTGAGGAATCGAAAAAATACAAGTTTTTCTTTAAAATCCATAATCAAATACCAAAAAATAAAGAATTAGATCGACAAGGAAGTACTAGTTGTTATGATTCCCTTTCCTTCCTTTATTTTTAAACTTTCCAATTCATTCATTTTTCCATTTCTTAAACAAACATACTCTAAATGTATGAAATAAATAAACGGTTCATCATAAATATATTACTTAGTATTCACACTCTCGATTTGTTCCATACAGATAGATTCATAAATGATATCCGATTATTTTCAAATAAAGATTAAAAAACTTAAACAATTCTGATTATTAAATTTATACGGAGGGTCAGATATTTGCATTCCCCGCAGAGGGATGCAAGTATTATCTGTGATTTTGAATAGCAGTTCCTTGTTTGTATGGTTTTTATTTAATTTCACCTTAACCTTTAGAGGAAAAAGAAGAATGAGTAGGGCTTAAAGGAAATGATTATGATTAATATTTGTTGGGTTAGATAATGCGTGTTTGATGGAATGAGTGAGAGTTCCAACTTCCAACAAGGGTGGAATTTTTTTGCTGATCACTCAGTAAAAAAAAAAAGAAAAGAAAAGAATTTTCCTCTGCAAGGTGTTTTTAGTAGAATTAACTTGGTTTCTTAATGGATGAGTTCTTCTTTAATTCATTTTATGGCCGATTTATGGAAGTTCGAATTTATGATCAAAATTGTTAATATTATAAATCACTCTATAAAGATCATATTTGTAAAAATGAATAAAATATAAGATTATTTAGTCATCAAACTATACAAAAACAAATGGACGGATTTGATAAAAGCATTATGAACTGTCTATATATTTGCTACAGTTGATTGAGTAAACGACCTTAGTTTTAATTAATTTTTTGTAGAGATTATCTTTACAAAATAATTTATAATATAAACGGTTCAGATCATAAATACAAAGTTCGGTGAATCGGCCAGAAAGTAAATTAAGGAGGAACTCCTCCTCAATCTTATGGGTCATTTGGTTGGTGACTATTTGCAAAAGTTATGAGGTGAAAAGCTTTGTTAATATACCATAAAGGGATTAACTTGGCTCCTCAATGGTTAAGGAGAAGTTTCTCAATTTACTTCGTGGCCAATTCACGGAACTTTGGACTTATGATCGGAACCGTTAATATTATAATTCACTCAATAAAAATTATCTCTGCAAAAAATTAATAAAATATGAGATCATTTAGTCATCAAACTATACAAAAATAAATGGTCAGATTCGGTAAAAGTATTATGAACAGTCCATCTATGTGCTACCGTTGATTGACCAAATGACCTTAGTTTTAATTGATATTTTTGTAGAGATAATTTTTACAAAGTGATTTATAATATAAATTGTTTTGATTATAAACACGAAGTTCTGTGAATAGAACACTAAGTAAATTAAGGAGGAACTCCTCCTCAATCTTAAAGAGCTAAGCTCTTCTAATAAGAAATGAGAGTGAATTAAATGCCCATACAATACAATACAATCTAGTAGAGAAAATCTTAATCTATGATTCTAATTCTATACAAGTATGATTAAAGAAAAATATATTGGCGGTCAAAGCAGTGCATATTATTCAAACCCTACTGGCTACTAGTAGTGGAACTGTGAAAGTGGGAGTAGGCTACAGTGCTCGCAAACATTGAATGCTCACACCGATCTGACCATTAAAAGGAGGGAGGAGGGAGGAGAGAGGGGGGGAAGGAGGGTGAGATGGGTGTAAGCATTCAATGCTTGTGAGCACTGTAGCCAGTCCCGTGAAAGTGATGCCTCTTCTCTGTGTTCTTCTGGCTTAATTAGGTGTGTGTGCATGTGAGTTTATAAAAGATGTTATGTAGACAAATTGTATTTGGACTAATGTAAACATCAGTTTTAGGGATTCTTTCTCTTTGTATTTGCTTCCATTGCCTATTTCATCATGTCCATTCTTGTTTGATGTGGTTGTCCTATCTCCTAATCCATGTAGAAAATGCCCAAATACAAGATTATTTTTTTACTTTTTCTTTTCTGTTGACAAACGTATAAGTGCAAATAATGTACACAGTTTTAGTAAATTAGTTTAATTCTAAGCTGAAAACCCTAGTGCTCCTTTAATATTTTGTGATTAATTTTGTACCCTAACCCCTTCAATTATTTTAACCATAATTTTGTACCCTAACTATAAAATTTTAAATTTTGACTATCTAAGCCATTCTTGGACCCACATACCCCTCATGCAAAATGATGAGCAAACGGGTCAATGGAGAATTGGAGATGATCGCTAAATCTAGGGTATTTAGGTCTAAAGTGACCCAAAAAGTCACCATTGATCAAAATGGATAAAATGGTGATCAAAATGGGCATTTCGTGCAAAACACCCTAGCCTTCTTGTTATTGCAGTGTCAAATCCTTGTTCATATTTTCTTTTCCGTAATTAATTGCTATAAGTTTTTTTGACAACAGAAGACATGAAAAATGAAGATAAAGTTCGGGAAAGTTCTTTGATAACTTAGGCTTTAACCTGATTCTAATACCATGTACAATGAAATAAATAAATTGAATGATTTTCATTTATATGATTAAGTTTTATATATACATCACAAGGTTTGGACTTGAAGTATTAGGATTCTTTAGAGAACAAAGGTACTTAATTAGGATGGTATTCTATAAGTTCTTCCTTTTTTTTTCTTCCCTAGCATAAGGATTGAATAAACTAAACGATAACCGATGGACAACAACGAGGGTAATAACTAGTAAGAGTGCAGAAGTGAGAACTGGGAATGTGCAAATTATTACACTAAAGTTTTGTTTTTGCTAATGTGTATAATTAGAGTAGAGTAAAATATATATATCTATAAGAACATTCAAACTCAAGTGGAGAGAAGAAACACCTCAATGAAAAAAAGTTGAAAGTTAATGAAGTTTGAGATAATATCGGTGTTGGATTGGATTTAGTAACGAGTCAATCTACATTGTTCGGTTACACAACATGCATAACCACTTAACATGCTAAGAATGTATTGTCACACCTGAATTAATATGCTTTTGTTCCATCTTCACTCCATCCTCAATTTCACTGTCTCTCTCTTTTTAGTTTCTGCTTAGTAAGCCCTAGCTACAGTTGCCTTGATTACGTACAATTTATATATTGCCTGCTGCCCTTTATAATTTTATCCCCACCTTTAAGCCTCTGGTGACATGCATATATATCCCCTAGCTACCTCTAATTTAATCCAATCTTTCTCGTGTGCACAGTACTTATCAGATTAGACTAACTTAGATATGTTTAGCTCCATAATCTTTTCATGCTAAAGTAATATGTACGTGAAAGTTTCGTGATACCCATTACCATATAAAGTTTACATTCCCTTGACCATCCCTCTTTGCGTGGAGATTCATGATGCTTCATTTTTAGTGGATTCTTAATAGTGCATGCCTCACCCTTTTCCTTGTTCTCTTTGCTTTTATTTTATTTTATTTTATTTTTCCATGGTAATAACTGTAAAAAGAAAAGTTCATTTTGCTTTTTTCACGTGTTATATATGGTGGTAATATTTTATTTTTATGAAATCGATGAGTCTAGTAGTGCATGCAAGCAATGCCTCAATAATTTTCCCACAACAGAAACCCAAAAAATAAAAATGCATAAATAATTTTATAAGTTGATAAGTTTTTTAGTGCAACGAACCGTAACGATATTAGTTTGTATAAGTTTCAAAATAAAATTAATTGACAATATAAGAAATAATTTAATTACTTATAAGCATATGCAATGTCTCTTATTTTTCCGATATGAGATTCATACTTTCAACATGCCCCTTCACGTAAGGCAAATTTTCAAGCCAAACATGTGGACAACACAAACTGGGTGACGTTGAGCACGTGTGGCGGTTGAGCTTCACATGATGAACAACCTGATCTAATACAAAAAAAAAAGTTGAGATTCCACCATAATACCATTTGACAATATGCGAAGTAGCTCAATTACTTATAAGCACTGCAATGTCTCTTGTTTCCCCGATGTGGGATTCATACTCTCAACACACCTGGCCCCTCATGTGTGGCGAATTTTCAAGCCAAACATGTGGACACCACAAACTGGGTGATGTGGAACACGTGTGGCACACGAGGCCTGCTCTGATATAATGAAGAAAGTTGAGGTTCTACCATAAAACCATTTGGCAATATGGAGAGTAGTCCAATTACTTATAAGCACATGTAATGTCCTTTGTTTCCCTGACATGGGATTCATACTCTTAACAGTAGTTGCATAAATAATTTTTATGGACATAAATATTAATGAATAAATACATGTAAGACATAATATAAATCAGTGTTCGAAAAATCGGCCTAGGCGGCTGCCTAGGCACTAAGCAGATGGTGTCCGAGGGGATTTTATAAAAATCGGCTGTCTGTTAAGCGGGCGCCTAGGCGGTGCTGCCTTTTTTTTATTTTTATAAATCCATAATGGTTTTCTGGGAAGAAATTATAAATCCCTAATTTCCCAAATTTTCTCCCCGTCTCCCGTGTCTCTTCTTCCCTTTCTCTCCCGTGCCATCTCTGTTCCCTTTCTCTCCCGTGCCATCTCTGTTCCCTTTCTCTCCCGTGCATCGCAGGTTGTGGTCGTTGGTTTCTCTCTCTCTGTTTGCCTTCCTGGGGTGGTCGTGGCGTGCTGGGAGCTCGCATCGCAGCCTTGCATGGAGCTCTGTTTGCCTGCCTCGCAAGGAACTCGCATTGCAGCCGTGGGCTAGTGGGTCGTGCTCTCTCTCTCTCGTTGTCGTGGTGGTGTTGTGGTGGCTGGTCTCTTTCTGGTGGCTGAGCTCTGTTTGCCTGACTGGACTCGTGGCCGTGGGTCAAAGCTTGTGGGTCTTGTCGTGGCGACTCTCGTTGGATTTGCAGGGAGCTTGCATCGCAGGGAGCTAGCTGCAAAGGTGTGTCTTTTTTTTTTTTTTTAAATCGTTAATGATAGCTTTATGTTGTTGTGATTCTGTGAGTGACGTTGTGATTGTGATGTTGTGAATTGTGATGTTGTGATTATGTCAATTTGGAAAACAGAGCAAAAAAAAAAAAACACAGAAAAGGTGAAATGGTGATGTTGTGATTTGTGAATCTGTGATTGTGAATTGTGATGTTAATAAATTGTAGACTTGTTGAATCCGTTTTGCATTTTATGTGTTTAATAAATTGTAGACTTGTTAGATAATGTTTCATCCAAGAACACTCATTATATGCTTAGCTTTTTCCCCATGTTTTATTTTCAATAAATTGTAGTGCTTTATAAATTTATATATTCTTCTATTTTGCATTTTATCTCTCCAAATTCTTAATATAAGTATAGTTTTTTATTTTTTTTAAGTGTAAATAGGCACTTATTTATATGATATTAATAACTTTACTTAAATCCGCCTAGTCCACCTAGGCCCCCGCCTAGACCCCCAGGCGCCCGCCTAGACCCCTAGGTGCTAGGCCCCTGTTCGCCGCCCGACTAGTGCCTAGCGTCTTTTAGAACCTTGATATAAATAGATAGGTAACATCATCTTCTGAAAAAAAAATACTCAATTTATAGCATCTAAGGTATATGATGATAAAGTAGGGACTAACTACAATACTTACATGTATTTAATACAATCGCTATTTGACAGTCATATTTAATTCATGTGAATATATGTATTTAATACAATCACCATCTGACTGCCGAAATGATGATTGTATTAAATACATGTAAGTAGCCAAATCCAATACAACAATGTTATTTTCTGAAAAAATTAAGCAATGTGTGTTATAATCTTTTTTTCCCTTTCTAATGAAGGATTTGCACACAACATTTAGCCTTTGAAAATGTGGTCAATAGCTGGACGAAAAAACAAATAACTTTGTCAAAACTTGTACTTTGAATATAATGCCTATCACTATCCTTAATAATTAACATTATGATGCACTATATTCTCCATAAACCCTCCTATAAGCAATGGCAATGTGGCCTTAATCTACCAAAAAAAAGGATAAGTCCTCCCACTATATAGAAAAAAGCAAGGGGAGAGAGATATTTTTGGTGTTTAGAGAGAGCGAGATTAATTTAGTTTTATGGTTTGGGTGGTAATTTGTCAAATTTGATGGAGCTACCACTCACACTCAATCTAAAAAAGGCAAAAAGACAAAAGGTGGGGTGATTTTTTGAATTTGGGAGACAAAATCTTTGATTTTGTGGGAAGATTGTCTTTGTTTGGTCCTTTTTTTTTTTTTTTGGTTTCTGCTTTAAGGTTGGTAGAATGCCAGTGATCATGATTCATGAGAGAGAGAGAAAGAGAGAATTGGTTTTTTTTGGAAGGGAAACAGCTTGCTCCCAAGGAGTATTGAAGATCATGAGGTCAGTTTGTCCCCACATCAATAATTGTAGAATAATATGATGGCTTGGATTAGGGTTATTTTTTAGCTTGGCGATCTTAAAACTTTCTTTTTTGACCTGGCCATTAAGACTAATATGATGGCTCCGATTGTAGGTTTTTTTGTTTCCTTCATTATATTAGAGGGCTCCGAACTTGTGACCTATTCTCGTTTCAACCATTTTCTTATTGTGTTTGTACTAAAATCGCATCAGACACAGAGATTGGGATTTGCATTTTCTTGTTAGTTAAACGAAAATTTAAATTCTCGTTTGAACACAGTAAACGGTGGATTTTGATTAAAAATATCATAGATCTCTGCAAAGTGGTTTTATTAGTGACATCATTCTCTTCAAAACGGCATTATTATGAGCCCAAATCGGCACTTGATGCCTAAATCTGCAACGCTTGAACTTTGTTGTCAATTTTGCGCTTTTCAAACTGTTCTTCGAGGTAGTTTCACCATATGTTCTACATCACTCTAAGAACATTATTGATTGTTGTTTTCATCGAACAAAATCACATGAATTCGAATTAATTGGAACCAAAACTGAAAATCTCCTTTGGCTGGCTTTGAGTAAATTTTCATTCTTTCTTTCGTTCTCTTTTCTTGCCCACAGCTGTAAAGTTTAAAGGACAAAGAAAGGAGAGGACCATTGAGGACTGTGGGGCTCAGTCTTTGTAACACACACATGCATGACTCACATAGCTAGCTCAATGTCACAGCCAGGGGCTGCCTTTGTTCTTTGTAGAAGATGGAAACAATTTCCATTTCCATAGGCTCACGGTACTACCATTAAAACATGCAAGTGCTGCTTTACATGGCCACTGCCATCTTCAGTTCTTGTATAATTAATGATCCCTTTTGAAGAATTTCAAAGTTTGAATATTATGTATTTCATAATCTGTAATTACAGCAAAAGAGAAATATATAGTGATTTACATGACAAACTAAGATCCAATGGACTAATATCCAATGGATAAACCATGACCTTGACTCCTCTATCTAAGCGCTGAAACCAGTTCATTGGGAACTGGTTTCAAGACTGACAGCCGCCTAATCTTATGGGCAAGATTATGGTTAACCCAAACACAACACATTGACTGATAGTTTGTAGGCAGTTTCTTGTCTGATGAATAATAGGACTAGCTGTACTAAACCCGATAGAGTAGGAACCAATCCGACAGGCAGAGCCAGAACCAATCCGATAGGAATAGGACCCAATCCGACAGACCAGAACCAATCCGACAGGTGTATTTCTTCAACACTCCCCCTCAAGCTGGATCGAGAAGATTCACAGATCCAAGCTTGGACAATAATCTTTGAAACTGAGTGGAAGGCAGGGGTTTTGTGAAGATGTCAGCAAGTTGGTCGTGACTTGGAATGTATACTGTCTCAATGATCTTGGACTGAACTTGATGTCGCACAAAATGACAATCCACTTCAATGTGTTTGGTTCTCTCATGAAATACTGGATTGGAGGCTATGTGCATGGCAGCCTGATTGTCGCAGTGCATATACATTGGGTGTTTGCTGGCAGCGCCCAAGTCGCTGAGTAGACTTTTCAACCAGATCAATTCACAGGCCAGTAAGGCCATTGCACGATACTCGGCTTCCGCACTAGATCGAGCTACGACCGTCTGCTTTTTACTTTTCCAAGTCACCAAATTTCCTCCAACAAAGGTGCAGAAGCCTGAGGTTGATTTTCGATCAAGGGAATTTCCAGCCCAATCTGCATCAGTGTATCCCACAACATCTGAGTGACCATTGTTGGTCATGAGGATACCTTGACCAATAGAACCTTTCAAGTATCGAAGGATCCTCTTGACTATGTGAAGGTAATGATCTGTTGGTGCATGCATAAATTGGCTCACAAGGCTAACTGCATGAGAAATGTCAGGTCGAGTAATCGTGAGATAAATTAGCTTACCAACAAGACGCTGGTAGATACTGACGTCCGCAAGTGGAGAGCCTTTGGCTTCTATCTTGAGTTTGCAATCAAGTGGGGTACGTGCCGGTTTACAATCTTGGAGATTCGCTTCATTGAGGAGATCAAGGACGTACTTCCGTTGATTTAGGAATAGGCCTTTGGAAGAGGTGGCCATTTCTATTCCGAGAAAATACTTCAGAGCTCCAAGATCCTTGATGGCAAACTTATCATGTAGGGCTGACTTTAGAGATGTAATCTCGTCTGCATTGTCCCCTGTGACGATGAGATCATCCACATATACAAGTACAACCAGAATACCCACTTGACTTTGGCGAACAAATAATGAAGAATCAGCATCACTTCTTTTAAACCCTGACGTCGAGAGTACAGAGCTCAATTTTGAGTACCAAGCTCGAGGAGACTGCTTCAAACCATAAATGGCCTTGTGAAGACCATACCAGGTTTTGCTTCTTGGGAATGACCAGGTGGTAATTTCATGTATACCTCTTCTTCAAGATCTCCATGTAAGAAGGCGTTTTTAACGTCCATTTGATACAGAGACCACTTTAAGTTTACAGCAACAGACAGGAGGACTCTGACCGTGTTCATCTTTGCCACAGGAGCAAATGTCTCCTTATAGTCCACTCCAAATGTCTGAGTGAACCCTTGTGCCACCAACCTGGCTTTGTATCGTTCAATGGTCCCATCAGAGTTATACTTAGTTTTGAAAATCCACCTGCTTCCTACCGCTTTCTTTCCGACAGGTAGCTTGACCACACTCCAAGTATCATTGTCATCCAAAGCTTGAAGTTCTTCTTGCATTGCTTTTTTCCAAACCGGTGTCATACAAGCTTCTTGAAAATTTCGAGGTTCGGCATTCCTTGATATACTGCTCAGAAAAGAACAATAATCGGGAGAAAGGTTGTTGTAGTTGACATGCTGGGAGACCGGATATTTTGAAGCGAATTTGGTGACATACTCTTGAAGTCGAGCAGGAGGATGTCTGTCACGTGGGGGGTTTCTTCGGGGTTCCTGTGGAATTGCAGGAAGGTTTGGAATGGCCTCAATTGAAGGCGTCTCTTGGGACCGTGATTCTTCTTGGACAGCTTCTTCTGCTTCAAGGTTGAAAGTTGATACACGGTGTGTATTCTCAGTTTCAGGTTCCTTATTGGGGGAGACCCGACTGAAGTTTGTAGGTATGGGCATTGGAGAAGATTGAAATGCATCCTCCCCCAATTTACATTTCTCAGGGGACTGTGAGAAATAACCTTGAGATTCATCAAACTTGACGTTCCGTGATACAAGCATTTTCCTGGTTAATGGATTGTAGCACTTATATCCCTTATGAGAGGAGGAAAATCCCAGAAAGAGACACTTAGAGGCTCTTCGATCTAACTTGTCTCTTTGAGACGTTTGAATGTGTACATAGCAGACACACCCAAACAACCGGAGGTGGGAGATGTCCACTTCCCTGCCCTTCAAGACTTCATAGGGTGATTTGGAACCAAGAACACTGCTGGGCAGTCTGTTGATGATATATGCAGCTGTGAGAATTCCTTGAGACCAGAATTTCTTGGGAACATTTGTCTGGAACATCAAGGCTCTAGCCTTTTCCAGAAGATCTCGATTTTTTCTTTCAGCAACTCCATTCTGTTGTGGAGTTCCTACACAACTGGTTTGGTGGATAATGCCATGTGTGCTCAAGTAGTCAGTCATAACATTAGATGTATATTCCGTGCCATTGTCTGATCTGAGAATGCAAATTTTTGACAAAAAATGATTTTCAACCAGTTTATGAAAGTTTTTGAAGGCATTAAAAACATCGCTTTTGACTTTCATAAGGTACAACCAAGTGGTTCTCGAAAAATCATCCACAAAGGTCACATAATATCGATATCCGTCAAACGATTCTAGAGGAGCGGGTCCCCAAACATCAGAATGTATCATTTCAAAACATTTAGAAGTCTTAGATTGTGATTTTGGAAATGGAAGTCTGGTTGATTTAGATACATGACACACCTCACATTCGAGTGAGGTTCTACAAAAATTTGGAAACAAGCTAGTTAAAACTTGAGAAGATGGATGACCGAGACGGTTGTGCCATAAACGTTGTTCTTGAACTGCTGGGAAATTGGCTTGAAAACATTTTGGGAAGACATACTCCTTTGGTAGGTAATAAAGCCCATCCAAGAAGAAGCCTTCACCAATCTTCTCCTTGGTATCTCGATCCTGAAATGTAACGTTGTGAGACGAAAAAATAACTTGACAGTTTAACAAGTTTGTGATTTTTCCAACTGACAAAAGTTTTACAGGAAATGAAGGAACAAATAGTGCATTTGACACTGTGGTTTTTGACAAAAGACTTATTTTCCCTTGTCCAAGAACTGGTACTCCCTTTCCATTTGCAACAGAAACATAAGAAGGACATGAAAATTTTTTAATGTTATGTAAATCGGTTAATTTGTATGTCATGTGATCAGAGGCTCCAGAATCTACAATCCAACAATCATGAGTATGACTGACTCTTAACGCAGTTGAGAAGGCTTTGATGATACCTGTTGCGTCTTCTCGACCCATTGAGGTAGAGTCTGCTAAAAAACCAGCAAACTTACCAAGAAGAGCAGTAGAGTTCCCAGTTGACGTTCCAGCAGTCCTGTCGTGCCCCTTCCTCTCCAGGTAATCTGCAAAGTCGTTTAGTAAGGCAGCAGGGTTTGACATGAAGCTTTTTATTTCTTCTGTCGCAGGTTCAACGTTTTGGGTGGTGGAGAGATTAGCTCTGGAATTGAACCGATGATGACCCTTGCTATTTTGTTGATCCCTCGGATTCCTTTGCTCTCTCTGAAATCTGGGTTTCAGCTCTGGGTGCAAACTCCAGCACTTTTCTCTGGTGTGCCCGACTCCCCCACGCCCAATGCTTTCACAGTGAGAGCACTTCAGGACTGGTCTAGTTGGTCTGGATGGCTTCCGATTTGTCATGAAGGCCTTTGCTTCTGGCTCACTGGTAGTTAACTCCAAACTCATGACTTAGCGTCGCGTTTCTTCGCGTTGGATTGCATTGCATGCAGCAGCAAACGTTGGCAGTTCTGGGTTCATTAGCAGATGGCTTCTGAGATCTTCGTATTCGGGTCCCAAACTTGCAAGCAGTTGGAACACCTTATCTTCATCAGCTCTCTTGAGAAGGATCTTGGCATCCGTTGTGTGAGGGCGGTACAGGCTGAGTTCATTCCACATGGTTTTTAGTCTCCCCAAGTGTTGAACAAAGGAGGAGTCGCTTTGTTGTAGGCTTCCCAGGTCTCTCTTTAGTTGGAAAACACGAGCAGCATTGTTCTGATTTCCGTACATATCCTTGACATCATTCCAGAGTATCTGAGCTGACTCGGAATCACTGAAAATTTCAGCGATTCTGGGTTCCATGGAATTGAGGAGCCATGACATGACAAGTTGGTCTTGGGATATCCAAGATTCGAACTGTTGAGAGGTGACATCAGGACATTCACTTCTGCCATTGATAAAGCTCAACTTGGATCTTCCACCGAGCGCTAGTGATATGGCTCTTGACCAGGAAAGATAATTGAATTCGTTCAGTAGTATTGAACACAACCGCTGATTTGGATTTGGGTTTCCATCAGCTTCGATAGAGAATGGTGAGCAAGCAGCTTGAGAGCTTTCCACCTCTACATTGAGAGGATCTGCCATGATAGTAGCAGCGAAGAAATAACAGAGTAATACAGAAGCAGGATCAGCTACGATTCCTGCTTTGATACCATGAAGAATTTCAAAGTTTGAATATTATGTATTTCATAATCTGTAATTACAGCAAAAGAGAAATATATAGTGATTTACATGACAAACTAAGATCCAATGGACTAATATCCAATGGATAAACCATGACCTTGACTCCTCTATCTAAGCGCTGAAACCAGTTCATTGGGAACTGGTTTCAAGACTGACAGCCGCCTAATCTTATGGGCAAGATTATGGTTAACCCAAACACAACACATTGACTGATAGTTTGTAGGCAGTTTCTTGTCTGATGAATAATAGGACTAGCTGTACTAAACCCGATAGAGTAGGAACCAATCCGACAGGCAGAGCCAGAACCAATCCGATAGGAATAGGACCCAATCCGACAGACCAGAACCAATCCGACAGGTGTATTTCTTCAACACCTTTTGACTGAAATACTCTCCCCAAAAAGAAAAAGAAAAGAAGAAAAGTACGATCCTCAACTCTCAATAATATCTCCATCGAGTATGAACTTTGAGATTGGAGAGCCACATTTCAATAAGACTTCATGTAAGGAAGGAACTAATGATCCAGAAGAATTAGCTAATCTTGATCCCTACAGTTAAGTTATAATCTAAAATTTTCAACATAATTTGTCTGAGTAGACTTCTTATCTTTATTATTGGAAGAGACATCACAAGAGTGATGCGAGCACAGTTGACGATGAATGTTATAATAGGGAGGGAAAAAGCAGAATATATATAAGAGAGAAAATCGATACGCAAAATAAAAGTGGGTAATGTGGAAGTAATGACAGCCTGATATAGTGGCTGAACTCGGACATCAATATAATCATAATTGTATTTGATTTTCAAAATTTCCTTATTCCATTACAAAGCATATGTTTGTAAAGGTCCTTATAATTCCAACTTGTTAAAAAAAAGGGTAATGTGGAAGTATTATCTTAGTTTTGAAGTCATTCTTCAAAATGTTTATATGTAATAGTCATATTGACAGTTGTAAATTCAGATATTGACAAATTAATATTTTTCAAGGACTTAGTCTCCACATTCTTAGAGGAGGTTGTGACTTTAAATCTTATAAACAATGACTTGTTGTGTTGTTGAATAAAAGAATGACAGTAAATAAAATAAAGGATTAAGTACCTAAAACTCCCCAACCTTTTAGTATCATTCCAAATTGGTCTTAACCTTTTTAAACATTCCAAACAAGTACTCAACCTATTGAAAATGTCACATATGTTAAGTCACAGTTAACTTTTCTGTTAAATGTACATGTGACAACAACGAGTTCGACTTTTTAGCTTACTTGGACACTAAATAATAATAAAAATAACTTCAAAAAAGAAATTAAGATCGAGAAAAATCAAGCCCCCGCCACCTCCAAGCTCAATCTACCACCACCGAAACCCCAGCCAAACCTTATTCAAAACCCACCAACTGGGTTTTTCATGGTCAACAATAATATTAGTTGCCTCCAAATCTTAATTTCAAACATAGATTATGTAATATGGAACCCAATGATCAAAATGGCATTGAATTGAATTGAAAATGGACCCAAATTGCTTTACATTATGAGGGTAATCTCCTTCTGCTCATGCGATTTCCTCATTCACCGATTCTTGCCTCATAAAGATTCTAGTTCCTTTTTGTGGGTATTGAAGATGGTGGTGGCCGCACCATGGCACTCCATATACCATTGCAGCAACCTCTATGACTTTCTTCTCCGTGTTGGCAGCTTGAGTTGTAGGGTGGAGTTGGAGGTGAGGCTTGATACGGGTGGTGGTGACCGTTAGTGGGTGAAGGGTATGCTTTCATGACCTTGTACTAGGACTAATATATTATATATTAGTATTTCTTCTAATGATTTTGGAGATAAAGTAATTCCTAGTTAATTTTTAACTGAAAAGTTAATTGGGACTAAACAGATGTGACATTTTCAATAGGTTGGATACTTATTTGGAATGTTTAAAAACGTTAAGACCAATTTGGAATGACACCAAAAGTTTGGGGAGTTTAGGTACTTAATCCTAAAACAAATTGTTTCTAAATGAAATCCAATTGTTTCTAATAAAAAAGTCATTGTATTATTAGCACTAAAACAAGGTTTATTATGCAATTATTTTATTTGGAAATAGAAATACAAAATGCTATAAGGATAATACTTGAATAGTATTACATGCACCAATTATTCAATTTCCATATTTTTCATCAAAACCCTAACTCTTCAATAATTCAAGTGAAGCCAAATGATGCGGACATTCTAGCTGGTTGTTAATAAATAATGTTCCACAACAGTTGGCACAGCAGTTAATCCTAGGATTATTGTTACTATATAATAACTTGACAATCAAATATCTTTACGATAGTTAAGCTTATCCTTATATTATAGACTACAAGATCTTAAAGTAAAAGTCGACTTGTGCAATTTCATGCAAACCTAATTATTCAGTTAACTATCATGTTCTTTCTTAAACCTTTCGACAAACAATAATTCATGAAAAATTCTAGCATTACACTCGTAATCACAACCACAAAAAATTATTAGGTGATCTCAATAACATTGAACAAATATGTTAATTATATAATGTAATATAATTTGTTTCACACATTCATTCACAAGATAAGATCAAGAATCAGTGGCCTACATCCACACATATACAATGTTTGTTTTTCATTGCCCAAAATGCCAAAGGAGATGAGGAAGCTAATCGATTCAGCGTGACCAAATGGCCCCTAGAGTTCAGAAATGGAGGCCCCAAAGACCACTGTCAACCAGCAGCAGCATGCAGCAGCCTGCATATATATACTGCACATCCAATGCGTGACCCAAATTATTGTGCCAATGTCCCTCCCTCCTTCACATCTCTCTCTTCTGTTAAACAGTTAATATTGACGCTGCAAATATCAGCATCCGATGTCCTTGGCTTCACTTGTATTATTCAAAGTGGTCACACCACCAAAATCTCATCAAATATTGCCAAAATCACAAACCAATTTAATATCGTAAAATAATTTCCACATTCTCTTTTTATCATGTTGCAATTTTTCTTGTTTATGGGCACAAGATTGAATAAATCAACAGTGAATCGAGAGACAAAAACAAACAGGAGAGTGCTGGAAGCAAAACAAAGTGTGATGATCATTTTCCTTAACTTAAAATGGGAAAATATAGAAGAAAAAAATGATAGAAATAGAAAATCATGTTGACTTTTGTACAATCATATTCATGAAAATGTGAAGACATGATCCAAATGTACATCTTTGCCATCATGCTAGACCTCACATATTGTTGGTTCTACCTAGCAAATTCATTGAAAAATTAATTTATGTGCAGAGCTAGCTCAGAGAGACATACTAATTGAACTGAAGGAGCTTCCAAGCTGTTCATGGCCACTTGCTTTGTTACTATTTAATGAGCTTCATGTTCTTTGATTCAATAAATAGTAGAAGTTAATGAAACATTACACACCAAAATCTTCTAAGTGGGACCTTTATGTAATTATGCAAATCTTCTTCAAATGGACCCCAAATGGCTGCCCCACATGTGTCACTCACAAACTTCACATTTACATATATATATATATATAGAGAGAGAGAGAGAGAGAGATATGTCCAAAGTGAGAGAAAATGATATATGGGAGAACTGACATGAAGCATTATATACATAGAATTTATGTTTAAGAAACATTTAGATATGCATGATTCAAGGACCATGGTTGAGATATTTAGTTATTTATTTTGGGAAAATTAGAAAATTGTTACTGACCAGGATTTATTTACCACTCATGTACATGTTGAAACTGGTT
This sequence comes from Gillenia trifoliata, assembly GCA_018257905.1. NCBI lineage: Eukaryota > Viridiplantae > Streptophyta > Magnoliopsida > Rosales > Rosaceae > Gillenia > Gillenia trifoliata. The sequence goes on from CM031080.1 coordinate 24,641,461, forward strand.
TTTGACCACAAGTACATATAACCCCAAAACTAGTACATTCTTACATTGTTGAGAAAGGTTATTCAGTCAAGTACTCATTACTAAATCATGATTGATTCAACTTATGAAAAACAAGAATAACTTTGTGGTCCATTTTTTTTTATCCAATATGTGCATTTACCTATGAAAATTGAGCAGTACATTTATATGTAAATACAAGTTTACACAAAACCCTAAAATGGATGGATATTACAAAGACATCAGATATGAGTTGGTAACTTGGTATCAATATGAAACTACTTAAAAATAGGCAAAGTTAGTTTCACTGATTGTATTTCAACCATGAAACGGCAAACAAAAATTTCACCAACTAGAAATTTTTTATGTTATTACGCGCTATCCCTTTCATCACATGATTTTTATAATCAGTGTACTCTCTTTTCATCGAAAATTTTATTAGGTCCTGCTGTATGACATGCATTGGATCAACGTAGATATGCTACCAAAGATTTAACAACCAAGAATCCTAATGTATAGTAGAAAAGTCTCATTTTTAATGGAGTTAGATGAGGGTAAATACTATGCTCTACAAATGTATGACATGCATCAGAGCAATCGAATGCTAGATATGCAGCTTAAGCCAAAGATCTCAGTATGTACTTTATACCGCTGCATAATAGAAACCCCTCTTTTCATTAGAGTTAAATGAGGTAAATTCTAAATGGTCCCAACTTGTTCTTGTGCATAAGACGTGAGATTTATTACAAAACCAAAATAAGTCCTTTTGGGGCTCTAGAGTCCCTTTAGAGAGTCAGAAGAAAAGGACAAGAGAAGTTTTAAAGGCTTAGAGGGCATGTCCCATATCTGTGAAACTTGGCTGCCATCCTGCAAGCATGTCTGGTTTCTCAGACAAAGATTTGGGTATCTTTTGACAGGCTAAGAGTTTACCACCCCCTATCAACAAATGTTTCAAAGGGTTTTGGACTTTGGAAATTCTAAGTTGGGTCTTTGTGGTAAAAGGTGTTAGGTGACTACTTCAAATGCCCTATCCAAGACAAGGCCCACTAGTTATTAGTATTACATTTTCTTGGGTCCACGTGGAATAAATTGACAACTATTTTCTTGAAGAATAATGCTTCCGTTCTACTATTTTCACTTACAAATAACGTACGATCTTCAAATGAAGATTAAGAGATTGAACAGTTTCGATTATGAAAATTTTACAGTGAATATACGCTATTCACAAGTGAAGAAATGAGCTCATCTCTCGAAGATGGGAATGGAAGTATTATCCTTTCTTGAAAACCTTCATTAACTTTACTCCGAACTTATATATAGGACATTAAGGAAGGATTTTTTTTTTCTTCTTAACGTTATGTGATGAAAATCTTCTACCTTATCTATAATTTCTGATATATATTTACAAAGTTGATGTTTAGAAGTGTTTGAGTATGAAATTTCCTTAAGTCCCGCTTTGGTGGTGGAAGACACCTTCTTGTACTTTATAAATGTAGTTTTATTAGTTAATGTGGCGTTTTGCGTGTTCATATTATCTATCTGAACTATGGATCAAGTGAATTGTTGTTGAACTACACAGTTCATATTGAAATTTGTTATCGTAAGTTTCATGACGCACAAAATAGTCGACTTACATCCCCCATATTTTTTTTGGAAGGGGCTACATGTTTCATATACATTTCTCACTTATCTACGTGCATGATGTGGTTGAAAGTATTAACTTAATATACAACAATGACCAATTCTCTGACAATACAAATTTTAACATTTAGTAGTTATTTAACATGTTATCATAGCACTGATCCTTGACATAATTTACCCTAAACCTTACAATAAAAACTTACATGATACATTTATAAGATCACAAACTCTCGTGATGTAATAATAGTACATGGGCATTACCAATTCCGTTATTCCTACAACAAAATGGATTTTACATTATTAAGGTGAGGGAAGGATTCCAAGGACCACAGAGAGACCATGTATTTACTTCAAGTAGCTGTGGCCAATTGGGTTCTTGATATCAAGATATGGGGTGATAATGTGACATAGACATTACGATTGTAATGTTTGTATTTTGTAATGTTGATATAGACAGTTGGATCCCAGATGTAAATTTTATCAACGTAATAAAAACCATCTGTATATGATGTGTTATGTGTATCATGTATGTATGTATGTGTTGGAATGACTGTTCTTCTTAGACTTTATAGACTCACACCCTGCAGTTCATCACTATCTCAGGGAAGCAAAAAGCTTATGGCTTTTATAGACTCACACCCTGCAGCTCCAAAACGATATAAATTATTCGGCCCACCTTTTTCCCCACAATAACACATAAGCCCGTGACTATTGTCATAGATTTTATAGTACACCAATCAAAGTTGGTATGCCATCACCTCTTTCCTTTGAATCCTTCCCCTTTGAAAAGAAAAATAGAAAAAGAAAACTAAATAACAATATAGAAGGAGTTTCAACCATATTTATGACATGTTTTTACTTAAAAAACGGAAGAAGTCGTGAATCGAGATAGTCATGAATATGAAAGAAAACGAATGAGGATGAGATCAACTACTCTCCCTTAATCAACCTTATTCCTCATTTTCAAGAACTAGATTACACATTGTAATGTGAGAGCCACATATTTTTAATTTGTAAGTGTTAGTGACCTGCTCTGGTGATAACCATGTATTTACACATAAGAATTCATGAATCAAAATAATTTTAACTCTCATTTATAGTAGCACAAGACAGTAAAATCAAAACAACTTACCACCTACAAGAAAATATTTTCAACTCTCATTTAAAGTAGCACAAGACAGTAAAATCAAAATAATTTCAACTCTCAAATTTGCTATTATGATTATTCTTATAGTTTTTATTTTCTCTATATAGTCTAGATTTTCAGTTCAAGAAAATATTTTAATTATAACTTTATGTAATGGAGCGGGAGAGGGAAGAGTTCCCCATTGGGAATGGAGATGGGGAATCCCGATTTGAAATTTTTGGTTATGAAGGCGGGGATGGGAGAAAAACACTTTAACGGGGATGAGAATGGTAATGACACAACCATGTCTGCTTCGACCCATTGGCATCCGTAGGCTAGTAGAGCCACTAATCATTGGCAAATATGAAGTGTTCTTTCTCCTTTCTAAATAATTATTGTAAAACTACTATTAGAATGTGAGCATCTATCCCAAACCCAATTAACGTAGTAGCGCTTCATTAGCTCGTATCTAAGCCCACTTTGAACCTCGTTATTTTATGCCTATGATACTTTCATTCCATGTGCTAAATTTTAATATTACCGTAGCATGTAATAGTCTAACTTCGAGAACAATCGGTCTTATTCTATTTACCAAGGATGTGACATGTGAAGATCCAACTCAAAATGTATCGAAAGTCAGTCGAGAGGTCTAAGATAGCTTAAGCACTTATGTAGGGCTTGTTTGAAAGTGCTTTTTAAACTAAAAGTGCTTTCAAATTATCAAAAAGGCTTCTGACAATGTTTGTTCATAAAAAAATTAAAATTGTCCTACTATGAGTTTCTTTTCGAAAGCACTTTAAGAGCATTTCTAGAAAGAATTTACATTTTTATTAAAACTTTTAATGAGCTTCTAATAGAAATACTTTTTAATAAAGCATTTCCAAACGGGCATGTAGACTTTCGTTCAACATATGCACTCATTTTCAATTTAACACAATCAAGCCATATTTTTTTTCCCCATTGAAAGGCCTTTCCCTATGCCCAAACCCACAACTACTTGGGTTTTCTTTACACCAGAACCCTTCCATGCAGCCTCCATTTCTCTGAAAGTCTAAACTATACAAATTCCTTTTGAACAAGAAAATGAAAACGCTGAGCAGTTAAGCAAATCTTTGAGCACATGCCAACTAATCAGGCTTTCAAAGGCAAAAATTGAAATGCACACAAAAGGCACAAACCTTCTCATCTGAAGGTTCGACGTTCTACGAAATTCAAACCACAAAAACACTCATCACCAACGAACTTTCATCCCAACACCCAAGTTTTCTAAATTTCAAATTCAATCTTGAAGTTTTCAGAGATGATATATACGCAGCGATTTTGCAAAAGCAATACTTGGTTCAACCTTGACAACTGCAACAAAAGCTAATATATATTGCAAGCTCTACTGGAGTTCAAGCATTCGCTACACGTTTTGCTTCAAAATGTGAGGATAACTCTCACAACAAAAACAGATGCAAAATATCCTGAAGGCAGCATAGCAGACGATAAATTAGCATCCACAGTATAGGGGGATTAGTATTGGCAGTACGCCCGGCATATAAACATGTCCCATAAAGTAAACTGAAGTCAATTATCTCGTTGAAATCTATGGAAGATCGATTTCTGAGCTCTGTTTACCCAATTGGATCATCCTCCTCGCATATGTGCACCTAATTCACCAAACTGGTCATCGGCTTCTACAGTATCCTCAGAAAGGCGCACTGCATCCAGTTTCTGTTTCAAGACTTCTATGGCATTGAGGAGCAACTGAGCAGCTTTAATCGCACCGGTAGATTCCACTGTGAATATAAAGCTATCTTCTCTTGCAGTGATATCCACAAGCCCAGACTTTCCCATAGCTTCTGCTTTCTTGATCACTTCGTCATCATAGGTGTATGCTTCCGGATCAACCACCACGACCTTTCAAAAGGAAAAGTTCAAAAAGAGAGAAGAAGTTTAGCAAGGCCACAACTTAGCTGATGATTAGAATATATAAATGAAGGACTGATAATACGACGACATCAGGCGAACTTTTATTGACTACTGTTTGTTTTTGTTCATTCGGAAATGCATAATTAAGCCTGAGAAAATTTGTACGACCATAATATCTTAGGAGCATCTTGATTCAAGATCAATATCTTAGGAGTATCTTGACCGTATCCTCGGAGTATCCGATAGTCAACAACACAAAAAAGTCAATGATTCCAAATGGAGTATCCGTATCGGAAGGTATCGTGGGGGTGTAGGTATCCGATACTCACCCTTGTCCAAATTTAAAGTATTGGTGCAACATAGCTCTCCGCTTTCTGATTCCAGCTACACCTTAATGCGGAACCAAGGTGGAGGATGCCTTAAATCAAGGGGTGTTTAAGTCTTTTAATCTCTAGGGTTTTAGTATTTTAATATTTAGGAATCAGTGGTTTAATTCCCTACTTTTATAAGGATTAAGATTATTTTCAGTTTTGTTGGCATTAGATTTAGTATCCTATTCTATGTTGATAGGATTTCTTTCCTAGAATAAGTTTACTTTCCTATTTCCTTTACGTTTTAAGTCTTTATAAATGCCCCCTTTAATTCAGATTGGAACAATGAAGAGTTTATGAATAGGAAAGCTTTGTTTTCCAGAAACTGGAATTCTTATCCTGCGATGGGATTATTTTGGTGAGATGCCAAAATTCTCGGTGAGAGGCCAAGAACGGGTGTGATGCCTCTTGTTCTTCCATTAAGTTTTATGTGTTTTTGCTTCCGCTAAACTATCTAAATTCCGCTGCCCTACTCTGTCCTACACCACACCTTGTACAAACCCACAAAACCTAGAAAATATGAACTGGAACTTCAAAACTAGGAGGGGTCCTTAAACCCCATGACCACCAGTATCTTCATCCAAGAAATCACATGTTTCTGAAAACAGAATATTCTAAAGCTCCTGCAAGCTAAGATTTAATGGCTGGATAACTTTCAATGGCACAATCTCAACAGATAACCTGGTACTCATGCCACGATGTAGCAACTGACCCGGAATGTTTCCAATCTACTTTAAACAAAAAAGACTGGAGATCGGCATCCTTTGAGCAATCTCCCTGATTCATTAGTTAAACAGCAACAAGATGATACGCAATAATAGATTTCAACAAGTAAATAAAATGTTGATGGCTAGTAATTACTTAATTAAATATCAAATCCAAATGGTGTAAGGTGAACTAGACTACTCCTGAGAAAGGAAAAAAACTGCTATAAAGCAGCGTACTATAAGAGGACATACCAATTAAACATAGAGACTCCAGACCACTGAGGAAAAGACCACAGTAGCTCAATGGCAGAATTGTTAGCACGAACACAACAATTCAATCTTATGAAGACTCTTTTTCCTCAAGTTAATTGCTTAGAAATGGTTCTTAAAAGCCTCTAAATACATGTGAATAACTCTCCATCATGTCCTTCTATCTATACTGAAATATATTTCTTCAGGGGAAGACAAAAACATAACATCTTAAGCTCCCTTTGGTTACGCCTAATAGAGGTTCACCGTCTTTTCAATGCACTACAACCTATTGAATGATTTTGTTAAAACTCAACAGGACACACAAGTTTAGCTACATAAGGTAAAACAGCCAGTCATACATGTTATAAGTGACCAATGACTTTTCCAGAGCAAACAATTTACATTGAGAACCAGAAGCTTACACCTAGGAGACTTGAAGTGAAAACGCAGAATTACGGAGGAATATAAACTTTCACATGCACAAATGCCCATATTATCATAAACATTCCTCCAGATAATGCACTTACAAAAATGCAAAACCATTATATTAAAATTCTGCTCCCATCTTCCATTTCGCTTAAGAAGCACCAACGTTCGTTGATTACTTAAGTAATACTTCATTAAATGTGTACTTATGCTTAGTATAGCTGAGACCAACAAAGAAGCAACTAAATGATGTTTACATAATTTAACTACCAATAGAGCGAATCAGATAACCAGCATCCCAAATGCTCTAAAGCAATAACCTCTAAAGGATGTCTTTAAGCAAAATTGCTACTGACACAATCACAAACTCTAACATGCAACGAAACTATCATATCCATAAAAAAGAAGCACGGATGTTAGAAAATCAACCAACCTTGTCGGTTTTAGGATCAATGTCAAAGACCTTGGTGGGACTACTCTCAACCCAAGCCTTCTTCTCCTCAAGAGTCAAAGTATCCATCAGCTCCTCATTGATTCGAATGTCGGGTTCATACATGAAAGTGACAGTGGCCGCCGGTGACCACTTAGCATGATCTTTGCCAATCCCCTTTCTGGCAATGGCCCTCAGCCTCAGTTCCTGCCCCCTTCGCAACTTCACAATGATAATTCCCCTAAAATCACAAAAGGAAAGCAACCCAATTTCAGATAGACTCAAAATTCAACAAAAAAAAATTCAATTTATTCCAAACAAGAACAATCTGTGATTTTGTGAGACCCTAAAATTGTGAGAGAGGGGGAATGTGGATACTTTTGCTCGGAGGATTCGAAGCCGGAGGGGTCAGAGAAATCAACGGGGACGACGGTGTGGTCGGAGCTGAGGAGGTCCTTGCTGGTGACATCTAGGGTTTGGTCGGAGTGGCACTTGGCGCGGAGGTGAAACTCGACGGAGCAGAACTCGCACTGGCCGTCGCCGTCGCAGGCGTCGCAGTCACGTGAGAAGCGCATGCTCATGGCGCGGTCGGAGGTGAGGGGGATGAGGCCGAGGCGGTGGGCGATGAACTCGTCGTTGAGGACGGAGGAGTTGATCTCGATCTCGACAAGGTCGATGGCGACGGTGGGGACCTCGGCGATCATCACGCGCCGGAGCGCGTTGGCGACGCTGGCGTCAGTGTCGCGGAGCTCGAACTTCAAGTAGTCGTCACGCATTTCGCGGATTTTGACGCGCGGGAGCCTCTGGTACGATTTGCCTTCCATTCTTACTAGTCTGGTGTCCGAGGGAGAGAGGGGGGTTTTGGTGAAGAAGACGGAATGAGTGTAAAGGGTTTTGGCCTTTGGGCTTTTATATATGAATATTTCCCATGGTTCTGTTATGCGGTGACTTACTAGAATCGAATTTTCTTATTTTGATCTCAGTTCAACTAAATTGGTTCAAACGTTTTGAAATCGGAAATATGCTAAAATACATGTTATTTATTAATCTCAATCAAATATACCATATTCCCCTTTTGAAACCCATACGGAATACACCATCTGCAATGGACGGGTTAAAACCTAAATTTTAAGCTTTAAACCCTCTCTTCAAGCGAAAAATCTAGTATGCTCTGGAGTAAACTTTACTCCGGAAAAAATCAACGGCTAGATGATGCCTCCAAGTATTCAATGGTGTAGATTAAGGCAACAAATTTACTTGGTAACCGGATCTGCAAGTAGGAGGGAGGAACAGTTGAAAGCAGAAAGAAAAAAAAAGCACCGATCTTCATGAAGCAGGGGAAGAAGACGAGTTCCTAAAATCCAGTAAAAACCAAAGCAACCAGGAAGCAGAAGAAACCAGCAAGCAATTAGAAGGCAGGCAACCATAACTGCACAAACAATTGCAGGCAAACCTTGTCTCAGTGTGGACTCTCTGAGGTCGTCGTCGCTCGCTCCCCACCACCAGTACTGGTTCTTGGCGTCACTTCCTGCGACGACCAGTGAGAGTAAGCTTTTCCCAATCCTTCAAATGCTGCGAATCGAACTCAGAGGCTTCGAAATCGACTACCACCGTCTCTACTCTCCCAAATTAGGTAATTTACTACATTTGCTGTAATATTTGTGAAGCAGTTTGGATTCACTGTTGAAATACGGTTTTCTGATTCCCAATTTGTTGATTCCCAATTTGCCTTGCACTGGTATCTAGTTTGATAAGTATCAGTAAATTAGCGTGCAATTGGATGAGCTGCATTCAAAATGTATGTCACTGTTTGCCAATTGCACAGAGGCGATATATGTTTGTATAATTTCCAGTATGTGAATATAGTTATGTATTCTCATTTTAATGCATGTAATGTGGTTTGTGGGCAATTGAAATTATGCAATTGGGTTTGGGTGTTTGCAAGTGAAATTATGATGAAAAATTGTGGTTATAAAATTAATGTAAAACACATCGTTTTCACGTACAACCAGTAAATCATGCTTGGCAATGTCAAACTCTTTGTTTGAGTTTTTTGTGAAGTCCCTTAGGGCAAGTTGTAACGCAATTGTACAGCTACTTGATCATGTAACAAATTGTGACAGTGTTAGACTTTGCATAATCTTGTTTTCAAACTACCAAATTGAGGAAAAATTATATGCAGAAATTCTCGTGGATAAGTTTATGCAATTGGCAAACAGTAGGCTAGTATCTGTATAACATTATGCAATTGGCAAACAGTAGGCTAGTATCTGCATAACATCATGCAATTAGACAGCATTTTAAATGGCATAATAACCATATTTTTGGTGTTGTAAAACTATCGTTCAAGTGGTAATTTACCATTTAAACGAGTCAATCGATCGTTTAAGTTGTAAAAACATCGTTTAAAAATATGTTATCTCCCACATTGATTTTGAAAGACGTATATGACAATTTTCATTCATGGGTTTGCATGCCTAAATTTAGGGTCTTTGATGTTGTGTAGGCATGAATTAAAGTAGAGGAAGATATGGGAAAATATGATCCGATAAGTTAGGCTGTTTGATGTCAAGTGTTGATGGCAACAACAATCTCGTAATGGAAGAGGTGGATAGTGAAACTGAAAATGTGGTAGATAGCGGTGGTATGCTTCAATTTGAGGGAATAAATTTCAATGATTTGAGGAGGGAAGATCTTGAATTGAAGGAATTCAACTCAATTGAGGAAGTAGAAGATTTGTACAATCGATATGCAAAGGCAGTTGGGTTTAGTGTAAGGAAGGACAAAAAGGAGATGAATGTAAGTGGCAAAGTTTCGAGGAGAATATGGGTATGCTCTAAGGAAGGCACAAGAGTTTTGAACAAGAATGTCAATGTTAAGAAGCCTCTCACTAGGGAGAAATGCCCGGCTGTTTTGCAAGTAAATCTTGTGAAGAAGCGTGACACTTAAAAGAAATTTGAACCAAATCACAATCAATATGCATTAGCTAATGTACATGAGGCAACATTTCTCTCCTGGCTCACACCTAATGTCGTGGAATCGACTCTAGCACAAGCTATTGGAATGCGAAGAGTTGCTATAAGAAGATGTCATGTATAATGCAGTATATGGTGGATCAAGCCGCGTGGTATAATTTAATGTTAATAAAGCAAAGATCTGTACAATAAGTTGAATGCGGCACGGGAGACAAATTTTACTCAAGGTGATGCCGAAGCTTCACTCTGTATACTTAAAAGGCACCTGTCTCGATTCTCAATTTTTCTCGCAAGTTTAGTGTGGACGAGGAGAATAGGCTTGTGAATTTATTTCAGAGAGATTCAAATTCACCTGACCGATTATATGTGCTTTGGGGATGTGATTGAATTTGACAAACACCTACAAAACCAACCATTGCGGGTAAGCTTCCTTTGATACTTTTTGTAGTTTAAATCATCATCATGCTAGTACAATATTTGGGTGTGTATATGTGAGGATGAGTCAACAAACTGCCGGGTTTTTGGAGACATTTATTTTATCTAAGAAAGGTAAAAAGTCTGGGAGACTGCATTAATGCATTCGGGGATGAAGCAATGCTAAAGGCCATGGAGATAGTGCTTCCAAGATCAAAGCACAAGCTTTGTGCGTGGCATGTTGCTAGTAATGTGCATGAAAACTTGAAAATGTCACCGATCCGAACATTAAATCGTAGTTCAATTTTTTGTTTGTAGGGAACCACTAGAGGTTGATGAATTTAAGGCTCGTTGGAAGGTCATGGAGGAAAATTTCAAACTCAATGAACATCAATTCAAGCTTAAAAAAGTACGTGGCTGGCTAAGATGTGGGAAAGGCGGGCGCGCTGGGCTGAAGCCTACACAGAGGAGTGAGTAAGGTATGTCGACCACTCAATGACGTAAATCCATGGAACAAATTCTGTGAAGGATTATATTAAAAGTGGCCTAAGATGTTTGAGTGTGTCCATGCCATCGATAGAGCCCTTGCACGTCCGAGAAAACAATGTCGCACGTGATAAATTCAAATCGAATAACCGCACTCCAAGATGACGCCACTCCAATCGAAATGGTTGAGCAACATGCGCTTCAATGTATACCTAAGTTGTTTTGAATTGGTACTGATGAGATGATAAGCGCTGCAAAGGCACCAATTAACCCCAACACTCCCAAGTTTGCCCAAAGTGACATGCATTATATTTCAAATACCGTGAACTGTATAACATGTGGACATGTGTGTGGCACACCGGGTCCACGAGGTGCGGATTGAATGTTGTTGCAAAAAAGTATGAGATAGATGGGATCCTCTTGTTCACACATATTTTGCATCAATATAGACACATGGATAAATCCCTAATCACTCATAATGAAGAGATGGACTGGCAAAATCGATATATTACATTTTCACTACGCTAAACAGCGTTGAATCCTCCTCGTCGTACAAACTCGAGGTATGGCTATTTTGAATGCTTTTTGCAATAAATTATGTTATTCCCCAGCATCAAGGTCGATTTACGGGGTTCAAGTTTTTAGTAATGAATTTCATAGAATGGAAGGGGCTGTGGAAGAGTTGGGGGAGAAAACTAGAAGAGACAAATCTTAATTTAGTGGAGTGGTCACTATGAGCATGGTGATGTCATAAAAGATCCCGAAATTGTTAGGAACTAAAGGCAAGAAACTTGCTCGAACCAAAGACAAAGCGTGGAACTAAACCCAGCATGTGGTACCCGCAAGGCCGGCACAGAGATATAAATGTTCCATTAGGGAAGCAACAAGGGAATAGAAAGCTACTCAAAATGTTGGTGTAATGGGAATGATGGTAGCAACAATGACATTGGGCAAGAAGCGGAAAGGAATGTACTATATGGCGTTGAAATGATGTCTCGAACTAACTGGAGTAAGTCATACAATTAAGTAATGGTGCCGTGTCGTACTTCACCGGCATGCATTCCTTGCCGTAATCGCAAGTGGATCCATGCATGATAAATCATACCCTTATTTTGATGGCATAATTTTACTAAGAATGACAATCTCATACAAACACCATGCTGATCATTGTGCAACAGCGAGTGTGGCACGTCAAAGAATATGAGTGGATTATATCCCCGCATTTTCTCGGTTCGAATATACTCGAGGCACCGGGAGTTCGTGTTCATGGCTGAATTTCTCACATAACCATTGTAATCATTCTTTTCACTAACATTTCAGTGAAAATTATGGATTGTCTTTGATTTTGTTTATGGTTTTGATGAACATGATGAATGTAACTAAATACATTATGAATTGGCATATTTTGACGTTCATTTGTACTTGTAATTTGGTACCTTCTGTCGTGATGAGCTTATTGTGCAATGTTTTTTTTTAAAGAATCAACCTGTGAATGTGGGAGATAACATATGTTTTTACATTATAATTTAAGGCCAAGCAAAAATGCCGTTTTGTTTGCATATATTCTACTTCGCAAAATTACTCACGTGCAATTGCATAGAGACGTGCAAGCAGATCTCACTGCTGCCAACTGCATGCACTAAATGAACAATTATAGATAGAAAACTTACTGAGGATACATGGTACCATTTAACTACACAATCTTTAAACTCACCGCCATGGATTTGAGAGTGTAAATTATTGAAAGTGCTCAATTTACTACACTTGTAATGCTAACCCTAGTGCCTTGTGTCTTATGCCTTTTGACATGGAAAAGATCAATCGTCAATTTACTATGTCAACTACTTAAACAGCTTCTCGTATGGTATGGTTTGTGGAAGTTTACCGAGGATGGATTGTTCTACTTACCCCAATTTTTCTCGGCAAACCTTAGTGCGTTTATGTATGTACTTACGTAATGTATAAGTGCATTACATTTACCCCATTCATTATTGAACTTAAGTACCTTAGGTAAAATGGCAAGAACTATCAAGCTACCAAACTAATCAATCAAACCCTAGTGTCTTATGGAATTTGTGATGAACTAATGTGGCAAGTGAACGTTAGCACTAATGAATAGTTCAACAATACCAACTTAAACGGTTGAAATATACTAACAACATTTCTAGAGTTCCATTATATATGTTTCATATAGGATTACCTTACAAAAAACTCCCAAGAATATCATTTAAGAATAAAATTTATAGAACTTGAAATCACTTTAGTCATGAATTATGTTTGAATCCATATTAAAAGTGATGAAACATAATTTTAAATAAAAACATACACATTTGGATTTTATTTGAGCAGAAAGAGAAATTATAAATATACTAAAACCTGGGCCGAAGTCGGGTATCGCTGTCAGGGAATGCATCGCTATGTTGAAAGTTATATCGCATAACGCCATTTTTCCTCTTGATATTTTGAATATCATGTTAATGCTGGTTTTAGTTTAAACTTAATAACTTCTCGGGTTGCCTCCACCTTTTTTTTTTCCTCTTTCTTATTGAACAAAAGAAAGTTCCTATTTTCATTCATCTCGAGCTCAGAGGAAGACTTTAAACACTGATAAAAACTCCTCTCTCCTTCCCGACAACTTACCCTCTATTTTCCTCCGTAAACCCCAAATCCATTCCACCATCCCTACCATTTATCCTCGCTGTCGTTGTATTTCTTCGTTGTTCATCTCGCGCCGCTACTATCAGGTGGCGAGGAAGCAAGACCCCCGTATTTTCTTCAGTTAGTTTGTTTATTTTCTTCTCCTTCCCGTGTGTATTGTTAATTTTATTTGAGAATTTCTCAATTGGGATGTTTGGATTTATATTTTATTTTTCTTCTTGTTTGAATTTTGGTTTTAGTTTAGATTTATAATTTATTGTGCTTCTCCACTATCTTCCTCTTCTTCCCAAATCCCAGCTTTTCCGCCAAGACGCTTCGCTCCTCGACTCGCCGCTCCCTCAAACTCCGCTTCGCTCCCGCCCTCGCCGCTCGTAAGCCGAAGTTCTCAAGGTTCGATTTTTATTTTTGGAACCTTGATTTTGTACATATGTTTGCAATTAATTGTCTTCTTTTTGAAATGCGAATGGAGAACTAAATTGCCGTCATTACTAATTAGTGTTTTTGTTCTTCATTTTACCGAGATTTTTGTTCTTCATATGTTCTCTTATGTGTAGAATGATATACTTATGCTTTATTTTTTATTTTTTTTTCTCTCGCGTCTCTCTCTCTTCACTCTCGCCTTCACAACTCACCTTCCCATCCGACGACGATTTTGACGATTCCTGGCGACGTCCGGCCTCGAGATTAGTCTCCAACGACTCCTCAATCAAATTTGCCCTCAAAGTCGGGCCACCTCGATCTCTCACACGCTCCAAAGTTCATTCCGTTTTCACCTACGACTCTTGGTCACGAACTATCCACACGAAGGTTAGCTATTCTTGGTTATAGTCCATATTCAATTAACTTGCCTTGAAATTTTAGAGAATTGATTCATTTTTGTCTTACATGTTTAAGATTCATTGTGATGGATTAAGGTCGTGGAGAACTAGAATTGATGTGTAGGCTCCACCGCTCCAAATTTGGGTGTCTTCCATGTATCGCTGTTGGAATAATTTTGGGTTTTTGTTATTTGAAAATTTTAAAAATTAAAAAGGGTCTCGTTTCGTATTTTTCCTTAACTCTCTAAATTAGAGAATTTTCCATCAATCCGTCCTCACCGTCACCGGCATTGCCCTCCGATGCCCCGTGCGAATTTATTATTTTTGGTGATCCTCTCGAAAGATTTGGGTTTTGTGATTCTCTCTTATAATAATTTTATGATTTGATTCCTCACTTGAAATATTGCTGCCATTTTCGCTTAGTTTAACTACTAGCTAAACGTCGCCTTAATATTATTTCTTTTCCGTGGTTGCTGATTTGTCTACCCAAGTTTAAATAATCTTAGGCATTCTTTCTTTGTTTAGAGTATGATTGATGGTTGACCGAGTCGGGTTAGGAGTAGTCAAATTTGAAGTCCGCATTTATTACTATTGTGGAGAGTTTTTTGATTAAGAACAAAAGAGAATGGTCTTCGTATATTTGGTAGGAACACGTGGATTTCATAGGTCATAAAAGGAAACAATTTGATTCTCTAATAAAGACGTAAATTCATGCATGTGCAAACTATTACTCGTTTATTGGCTCCTTTCCAAATATGATAATTTCTTCTCTATTAATTCTATTACTTTTTTTTTAATGTTAGGAATACCTTGCTAGTAAAACGCCTGGGATGGCTCTCAAGATGGTGGGTGACTGCTGAAGAAACTTGTTCGTGGTAATGCGGTGAGTTGTGCCGTTTTAGTAGTTTTACTTCTTTTTACCCCTTCGTCATAAGGTGCATGTATAACCTACTGGATATTTTTCTTCACTATGGCTAAGCACAATGGGAAGATTCTCACGCGATGCCTAAAGGGTATTGACATAACGTGTTTGTTTCAATCAGATGAATCCTGTTTCTATTTTTAAATAGACTACCATTTTGCGATTGTGATGTTTTCTTCGCAAAGAGGTGATATCCTATTACAAGGAAATCTCAATCCACCAAAACTGCCATCGTCTCCTAAAGCACTGTACTGAAATCAAGTAGTAAGTCCTTATTTTTCATGTACTTTTTATTTCTTGATGTCTAGTGGTTAACATCCTTTTTAACCATTGGATCACCCAACTCTATATTTACAATCAGTGTTGTTTCGATTGTTGATATAAATTCCTTTTTGTTCCTAGCAACATGATGCATATTAATGATAACTCAAACCAAGAATGAAGTTTTGAGATGACAATGCTTCCTTGCGTAAATGATTTTTAAATAAATTTCTCCCCAGAATATTAGAAGTCAAGTCTCATGGAAACATCGCTTCAATTTTACTCATGTTCGTTACTTTCTTGATTTTTCTTGCACTCATATTCATACATGAAATAAATTGAAATAATACAACCTCATTTTACATATTCATACATGATAATAATGGAAAATTTGTATAATAAAGTTATAATTAATAATGTTTTCTTCAATCTCTTATTTGTTTTACTATTCTATACATTTTTAGTGCCGACATTATTTTGACAATAATATTTGTTTTAGTTAACTTTTAGATTGTATGTTAGCATGGTAAATTACTTGGCCCAACCGGAAATTAAATCTTATGTTTGTTTTGGTTGCATTTCGTATTTAACTGCTGACAATCGTATTTTACACGTCCACCACATGCAATAAAATTCATATTCCGGTCTATGATTCCCTTGCATTCTCATTGGTTTTGAATAATTTGAAGACTGCACTAATGATGGTGCAAAATATGTCAACATTATAGTTAGTTAGATTGAGGGATTATTGAAAACCGATAAGGATTGTAAAGAAATTGAAGACGAGGGTGGATTGTGCCGCATGTAGTGGGTGTGGACTGACATTTTCCGCTTTTACAATTGTGAGGTTGCCGCTGAAGTTGTGCTTATCATTTTATAATCTAATAATTTAATGATTTACAAAATTTAACTAATAATCTAATAATTTATAATTTTATAATCTTATCATTTGCACAAGTAAATTATTACAAGCATTCTCATATAATCTAATCTACCGCAATACAATATGATTTACTCAATCGTATGTATATTACATAATATAATGTAATCTATAAATTAAATTTAACACATAAGTGCAATCAACATTCAAGACCCAAGCAAAGAACGCGCGTGGGCACCACCACAGAACATATTTTTGGTTGGAAGAGCTTGGTACCCACAACCGTTTTATTTAGTCTCAACTGCTTGAGAAGAATAATTAAGGTCTCCGCCAAGAAAATCCTTGCAACTTTCGCCTTGGCGATCTCTCTCTCATTCCCAACCGACACCCCGTCGCACTCCCTCTCGTGTCGCCGTCCCTCTCATTCTGGAACTCGACACCCCGAAAGGACTTTTCCCGACCGAACTCGCAGGCTTCGAATCACTCACACCGTCTCTCCCCCTCCCAAAATAGGTAATTTACTACATTTGCCGTAATATTTGGCCAATCACTTTGGATTCACCGTGAACCGAAATTAATCCCCATGTATCTAAGATGGCTAAGGCGAAGAAATCAACGACGAAACGAAACACTGAGAAGCGGCTCAAGGCCGAGACTCGTGAAAGCACCAACAACGATGTCAAATATGTCAAAGACAACGCCACCGAAGGCAAAATACATGCATGGGAAGGAATGAAAATTACTGAGGTTATCACAGCCATGGCAAAGCAATACTAGACAACAAATCGCACGTAAAACCAAGGGCAATGCACCAGCCACATTTGCACATACCGGGACAACTGATCCGGTAGTATCGACCGCATAAGTGAAACCCGTTAAATTTCCTGGCTTCAAATCCAAGTTGGGAAGGTGATACGAGGTCTCACTGAGCGCCTACGCTTGGTGTGAGTGATACATTCAGGAATAGGAATCCCATGTACTCTATCGCTCACGCGACATGTAGGAACACCTTCCTTCAAGGCATATCCTTAAACATCCTAGAATAAATGCACAGGTTACTAACGACATAAGTTGTACAAAATTGGTTATTCTATCAGGAGACAAGGTTTGCAATTTTGATGGGGGCACAACTTGAGAATATTTCCAGGCCCGTTCTTGTTCTACTTGGATCTAAATTTGTATTAGATTATACTTGCCTAGAACAAATGACAACTTATA
Organism: Gillenia trifoliata; assembly: GCA_018257905.1. Taxonomy (NCBI): domain Eukaryota; kingdom Viridiplantae; phylum Streptophyta; class Magnoliopsida; order Rosales; family Rosaceae; genus Gillenia; species Gillenia trifoliata. Next base: position 24,658,957 of record CM031080.1, read on the forward strand.
TTCAACTCAATCATTGGTCGGTTTTTGCATACTTATTTTACCACTTTTATTATTTGTTTACTTGTATCGATCGTAATATTGTCTACAAGGTTTGCCCGCATATTGCTCAGGCAGCTTATGTATTATGCATAAGTTCATACTTAGTTTACATTCTATAATGGATGTGGGCCTTATTGACGACTCTGTCTATATGTGTTATAATCCGCCGCAATATATCTTACATAAAAGGTGGAGGAAACAATGAATTGAAGGTCATGGTATACAAACGGTTGAATGTACTGGTCAAAATGAAGCTGACAAGATGTGGATTTAAGCATTTCATATCAATTTTGGGACTGGGGGAAAAAGGGACAAACCCTTGATGGTCGTATTAGCGGAAAGATGGTGGATACAAACATAATTCTTCAACTTTGATGAAATTGGTGAGTTAATGTTGACCCCCAAGGATTTTAGTGCCACACGCCTACGGGTATCGCAAGGCAATAGAGTATGACTTGAAGGCCCATGATAATAAAAAGTAGGTTATAGAGTTGTTTGGTGAAAAACTAGCAAACATGGTCCAGCCATCAAAAGATTAAGTACCAAGACATTGTGATCGAGCATTGGGGCATTAGCTTTATCTACGCCAAAAGAAGAAGACCAATTGGCAAGAGTATTCATTTTGGCATTGTTAGGATCAACGTTCGCAATGGTATCGGCAATACGGGTTAACTTATACTACATGCTGCCCCGAAGGAGGTTGAGGAGATAAGGAATTACAATTGGGGAGGAGCCGGTTGGCATGCTTCGTGCCGTTAAGCATGGACGCTCGTCTAGGAGAAATGAAAGACTGAGGTTATCGGCGTGCTTCGGGAGGCGTGAGGCCTAAATTTGTCCCAACACATCTTTTATATCTTCATTTTTTCAGATTTTCATGTTTGCTTACTTAAACTAAAAAGCCTTCTTGGTTACTATTATTGCGTATATGCGCGTGCGAGTATTTAAAGCCTTTCAATTAAAAATCGGCGGTGATGGTCAAACTTGGCCCCGGCTCCCGATGGTTTGGTGCATCTCCTAAATACATACCGTGCACAAATTGGAGCAACATAGGAGACCTTGCGATATATAACGGCTGATCGTGTGTGAATTTTGTTGTACCTACCAAATTATTTACTTCACCACCTTTTACAACTTAAAAACATATTATATCGGCTTACTAATGAGCGTACTAAATTCCAAAAAGTTAATTGGAATCCAATGGGTACGTATAGTGCCAGATTTCCTCTTCTTATGTGCGAGAAGTCTACCTCGCGAATGGAATGAGAATATTCTCCAAGACCCGCAGTTATGTTGGTACCTTGGTGAGTGTGTGTCAACTAAAGTTTGGGTACATCACTTCAACGGTTCCTAAGGTTCCCCAACGATGCTTGGGACTATGATTTTAAAGATAACACATCAATCAAGCCGCACTAAGAGGCGTTCCCGCCACTCATTATCATGGAAACAAAGAGGATTATGCAACATTTAGAAATGCTATTTACAGACAAGCACTATGTGGAAAGATGAAGGTCAATCGTCGAAAACAACCGGTTGGAAAAGCGGGTACAATTAAGATACTATCATGGTCGGTTAATGGTTGGATGGGGAGCAGAACGGGAGGAGTGCGACGTAGTCGACATTCCCCGTGGCAAACCAACAACTTCCCTACCCCTAGACAAAGATGTTAAATATGTAAGTCTTCCTAATGGAGAAATAGTAAATAGTTTTATTTGCCAAACCTTGGCGTTAATTTTAATGTTTCATTGTGTGCTTTGTGTCTTGGCGCGAGGCAAATACGTAGCTGGATATGATTGTCAGTTTGAATTTGTTTATGATGGCAAGGGGATGAGATTACATCACCTCAGTAAAGATACTGCATGCTGCACACGATTTTTTATTTGGCATTTACTGATATTGCCAAGCCTGAATCCATGTGATTGTAGCCATGTGCTCATTTCTACGAGGATGGATGGACGCTCACTGTATGAACCGCCGCAGCGCTCAAAATGATGTTGACGAAGAATATAGTTTACATGTACGTACGAGGTGCTATTATTAATTTGATAATATCTAGTAAGGAATTAATTTTTTGCTTCCGTGTTCGTGCTGACAGCTAGAGCACCTGACAAAGCATAAAAATGATCATGCTTTGAAAGAGATGCGGATGACGGAATTAGGCGGGAAGTTACTTATTCCGACGATCATAACTACGAATGACATTGGTGAAGAAAATCATGATGACAATGTTGAAGATGATGCCAATAATGATTCTTTGGCGCTTGAAGAAAGTAGTGATGATGGATCTAAAGATTCATTTGGTAAATCGATACTCAAGTGGATGAAGATGACGATACCTCCCGAATGGGAGCAAGGGAAAATGGAAAGCGTAAGCCAAACCGTACCCATCAAAAGCAAATGTATGAAGTAGTTGTATTTTTCGTGTTAATGCTCAATTGTGACTCGTGTTTGAGATGAGACCGATTATGGTGTGTTTCAATGTTGTAAATTAGTATGAGGATCATGTATGAAACACATGATAAATTTGTGGTTTCATGGGTTCACCGAGTAATTAAGGTCCCCATTTGAATTCCAAATTGCCCTCATTATCAATATTCCGTTTACAAGCCATTCTCGTGTGTTATTTGTTGTGTGTATTGAATAGATTCGAATAATGTGAATGCACTACTGATGCCGCACATGATGTGAAAGGCGAAAGGAATAGAACAAGTTTATGTTGAATTATTATTTTGGTCAAATCGTAATAGTCGCCATCGATTAATTTTGGATGTTTTTGAAGCCAATTCAATGCTGAGAACATGTTTATAATGTTGAATATGATGTTTGGAATAGGTCAAAGGCACCACCTACATTATTATTTGAGGGGCTTAGAAACCGAAAAAAGTAACGAAAATATCATGAAAACAATGATAGTTTTTCCGTGAGATTTTTGGTCATAAAATCCTTTTTTTTGTGACGGTCTCTTAAAGAAATTTCGCCGCTAAAGGTTCATATTTTTAGCAATTGTTTCGGTATGAATTTTGTCACTAAAAGTTTTATTGCCCCAATACAGGTATTAATGTGACCTCTCAAACGCTCTTCAACTCATCATATGTACGCTTTTCACAATGGTTACATGAATAACTATAATTTTTGTAAAAATAATAGTTGTGGAAAGACATGAAGACATGAAAATTTTGTTGTAATTGTATATAATGGGAACCCATCAACACGTTCAAATAGTAAAAACGCTACCAAATGGTAACTTGTCGCTCAAGTGTTGCCAACTAAACGATCATTGACTCTGCTTAAATGGTAAATTACCACTTGAACGATAGTGTTGCAACACCAAAATATGGTTAGTATGCCATTTAAAATGTTCTCTAATTGCATGTCGTTATGCATACTAGCCTACCGTTTGCCAATTTCTGCATAATGTTATGCATATTTAGCCTACCGTTTGCCAATTGCATAAACTTATCAACGAGAATTTCTGCATTAAGTTACAACTTAAACGAAGAAATTACAACTTAAACGATGTCTTACAACTTAAACTTATCTATTGACTCGTTTAAATGGTGTAAATTACCACTTGAACGATAGTTTTACAACGATGTATTTTTACCACTTAAACAGAAAATGAACGTTTAAGTAGTAATGGACAAATTTGTACACCCAAATTTGTGAACTCAGCCAAAATGGTAAAAACGCCCGTTCACAAATGGTAAAAAATTGTCGCGGAAGTGGTAAGTTACCACTTAACCAAGAAATTACAACTTAAACGATGTTTTTTAAGGTAACTTAAATGTATCGATTGGACTCGTTTAAAATGGGTAAATACCACTTGAACGATAATTTTAATAACTTAAATGATGTATTTTTGGCCACTTAAACGAAATGAACGTTATAGGTAATGACAAATTTGTACACCCAATATGTGAACTGAAAACAAAATGGTAAAACGCCGGCTCAAATGGTAAAAATTGTCGTTGAAGCAGTAAGTTACCACTTAAACGAAGAGATTACAACTTAAACGTATGTTTTTACAACTTAAACGTATTGATTGACTCGTTTAAATGGTAAATTACTACTCTGAAACGATAGTTTTACAACTTAAACGTATGTATTTTACCACTTAAACCAGAAAATGAACGTTTAAGTAGTAATGGACAAATTTGTACACCCAAATTTGTGAACTCGTTTCAAATGGTAAAAACGCCGGTTCAAATGGTGTGTAATTGTCGCAGCGGGTAAGTTACCACTTAAACGAAGAGATTACAACTTAAACGATGTTTTACAACTTAAACAATCGACACCGTTTAAAATGGCAAATTACCACTTGAACGATAGTTTTACAACTTAAACGTATGTATTTTACCACTTAAACGATGAAAATGAACGTTTAAGTAGGGTGCAATGGACAAATTTGTACACCCAAATCTAGAACTCGCTCAATGGTAAAAACGCCATTCAAATGGTAAAATTGTCATGAAGTGGTAAGTTACCACTTAAACGAAGAAATTACAACTTAAACGATGTTTTTACAACTTAAACGAGTCGATTGACTCGTTTAAATGGGTAAATTACCACTTGAACGATAGTTTTACAACTTAAACGATGTATTTTACCACACTAAACGAGAAAATGAACGTTTATGGAATGGACAAATTTGTACACCCAAATTTGTGAACTCACTCAAATGGTAAAAACGCCTGCTCAAAATGAAAATTGCTGCTCAAGTGGTAAGTTACCACTTAAACGAAGAAATTACAACTTAAACATGTTTTTACAACTTAAACGATCGACACTCGTTTAAATGGTAAATTACCACTTGAACAATAGTTTTACAACTTAAACGATGTATTTTACCACTTAAACGAAAATGAACGTTTAAGTAGTAATGGACAAATTTGTACACCCAAATTTGTGAACTGTTTCAAATGGTAAAAACGCCGTTCAAATGAAAATTGTCGTTCATGGTGTCACCGCTTAAACGAAGAAATTACAACTTAAACGATGTTTTCACAACTTAAACGATCGATTGACCCTTCGTTAAATGGTAAATTACCACTTGAACGTATAGTTTTACAACACCAAAAATATGGTTATTATGAAATTTAAAATGTTGTCTAATTGCATGATGTTATGCAAGACACGAGCCTACTGCTTGCCAATTGCATAATGTTATGCGTATACTAGCCTAATGCCACAATTGCATAAACTTATCCACGAATTTTTGCATATAATTTTTCCTCAATTTGGTAGTTGGAAAACAAGATTATGCAAAAGTGTAACACCGGTCACAATTTGTTACATGATCAAGTAGCTGTACAATTGCGTTACAACTTGCCCTATGGGACTTCACAAAAAACTCAAACAAAGAGCTGATTACATGATTTCATCGGTTGTACGTGGAAACGATGTGTTTTACAACTTCAACCCTTGACCACCTCTTAATGCACATCCATATAGGCAAGAGTTAAAACGCCAAAATATATATTATGCCATTTAAAATGTTGTCTAATTGCATGATGTTATGACACTAGCCTACTGCTTGCCAATTGCATACAGCATGCAAGAAAGATACTAGCCTACCTGCTTGCCAATTGTACAAATTATCAAACGAATTACGCATATAATTTGTCACAATTTGGCATTGAAGTCCGTGATATATGCAAAAGTCTAACACTGCCACAATTTGTTACATGATCAAGTAGTCGTACAATCTATGCTACAACTTGCCCCTGTGGACCCCCACAAAAAATAAGTACATATATTGATACTAAATGAGACTTAATATGATGCGTAATGCATCACTTAAACCCCCATACTACCAAAATATAGTACATTTTACAATGACCGCTGTAATGTTATGGGTCTTACACCATTTTCCCTAATTTCTTTACAACATTGAAGGTAATACAAAAGCCCACCTATTGACAAATGGTAAAAGATGCCTTACCGAGATATAACAAAAGTTATGGTGGTAATGATCAAAAGTTCAGACAAAGATTCACAAAAACCACCACATACGTGAGCATTCATGTTTTTTGCTTCCTAGTAATCAACTTCGACACCTTAAGGGCTTGAAGGTTGCCTTGTCCTACGCCTTGGTTTTGTCTTATGCTGCGGGTTAGTGATAGTCTTACCAACATTAGAGACATCCTCTTGTACCTTCAACTTCTGGGGAAGCAACTAATAGATTGGGAAGCAGCTTGGTTTTTGCAATTTTCGACTATTGACAAAGTTAACTTAATTGCTCTCAATAGAATCATACCGCATGTAGATGACATTCACAAACATTCAATTAAGTTGTGCGTCTTAAAATATGTCAATACAATGTGTGAATGACCATACTTACATTTTTCCCAATGTCACGGCCATTGTCAATATCCTCCATCCATTTGATAACAAAATGCCGCTAGCCATACCCATTTCCACGTGTCGGAAACACTGCCGGATGGACTATGCAAAATTTATTGTCACCACTGATAATCGCTCTCTTTTGACTTTTTACTTCCGCGAATATATGTAGTCAAGTACATTCAACTTCACAATCCATGCAACCAAGTAAAATATAAATGTTAGAGCTATTAGTCCAATTCTATTTGCATTATCCAACGCTTATGACGCCACTCATTCCAAATGGAAGAAGAAATGACTAATGTGTGTTTCACTTTACGACGACGGGCGTTTGCCCCGGCACTCGACGCCAAGCCGTCCCATATCCCACATCTTGCAACTCCATATTAACAACCATTAAATACCAATGACAACCTTCACCGTCCAAAATTGGAATGAACATCTACAATATAAATATGTTAGTATATTTGTTTCACCAAGTGCTATAGTTATACAGATAAACAAGTTGCAAATAAATCGCTTATACCTTGTCACATTTATCACTCCCAAACTGAACTTCATTTCAAATGACCTTCGCATTCTATTCGCAAACCTTGTAATGTCTAGAATTTGCTCAAGTGCAAGTTGCTGCAATCATATGTGTAACAAGGCTTTTTACATTACTTACTAAAGACGTAACCGAAATGTATAAAGTTAACCTTACCGCAAAGAATGTGTTCATGTACCATAATGGAGAACCCATATTGTTCAAATATGTCACCTTCACATTTATTACCTATACAAATTGAAATCATTTCAAATATTAAATTTACCGCTTACTACACATCACTACGCTTAATGTGTTGTGTGTGATTTGTAAATAAAAACATACATCGTCTCGTATGTTTGTATCTCGGTGCAAGGCACATAAGCTCAAGGCGAGTGATAGCATCTTCTTCACGCTTAACAATCTCTTCATCACTACAAACATTGCAAAAACTCAAGCCTAAGTTCATTCCTCACTAACATCGCCGCCTTCTAATGAAGAGATCATTAAAGCATAGAAATGAATTTACTCCTCGAAGGTGTACCCCACTAAATATATAACTAAAGAGGTCAAGATCTCGGATCTCGCCAAACAACCTATATTGGAAGGGGCCAACTGAGTCAATCCATTGTTCTTAGCCATACAATATATGTTTCTTCCGGGGTACTGGAAACCGTGCCACTCCAAAACTCCTGCTGTTCTTTACAATGTTGACCTGGTCGTCTTTCTTCCGCAGCCCTGTATTGGATAAAAAGGCCTTCAAAATTATAGCCCCAATTCTTTCAACATTCCTCGCATGAGAGGAACCAACTGCCGTAAAGGAAATGTATGTGTTAGGCCATACATTTGCTACACCAAATGCATCACATAATAATTTAGGCTGCTATTATAAAATACATTACAAATCAATGTTTTTCATTTCCTAATTATTGTTCACTCTACACATACTAATGAAACAACATTTTTGCATTTAACGTTTCAAAAGATTCACAGTTCCATATTATGCTAACTATACCTATTCATCTTATCGTTCTCCTTAACGATTTCCACAAAGAGCTTTCACCACCATTATTGTCCATGTCAAAAACATTCTTTAATGCAGATACTTTGGGATTGAGATTTTGTCTGTCATTCTCATTCCCACCATTAATCACATCATCATTGTTGTTTCTCATTTTCTCTGACGTCGCTTCCCAACACATTTATCATTTACCCCACCGCTTTCATTGTCATTGCTGTTTGCCAAGGGTGAATCTTTGACGATGCCTTCAAAAACTAATATCTCATCCTTGAAACCACTAACCGAGCAACCACACTCTTTTGTGATTTAGATCCGATATAGCTTTCTCAACCGCGCAATGCTACTCTTAATGTTCTCTACCTCTAATCTTAAGGCGTAAGCCACTTCAAGAAACCTGGGGTTCACTTCCCCTCCAACACCTACATTCTTTCTCACAGATTAAGTTACAATCTTGATTTTGGTGCTCTCTATCCCACCCCTAAGTATTAACCCACTTCATAACATGACTTGCGCCTCATTCTTCCATGTAAGTATCGGATGAATTGACCTATCAACAAAGCTACATCCATGGGACACGACATCAAGGTAGTACAATTGTAGAAATACCACGGACTGCAAGTACTTTGCGCGCTTGCCTTGTAATGCAAAAAAACCCCATCGCACGTAAATTTGAGGCAATAACTTGCCCATTTTTGTGCTTTTATCATCTCCCGGCCTCCTCAATGCAATCAAATACCGCGAACCAACATATGCTGCGTATGCTGGGGCGAGGATTGTCCCAATAGCAAAACATCATAAACCCGATTTTGAAGTTGTCATCCACTGCTTGCCATTATTAACTTCACTCAAGTCGAAATCGCGCAATCTCTCGCTTTCTTCCACAAAAAGTTGTGATAAGTGACTTCATTTCTTCACCATCCAAACAACCACCAACCTACTTCTTGTACTCCATTTGGAACTCCCATAATCCGCTCAAAGTCATCACAACTTATTTCAAGTGTACTACCGTGGAAGCTCAATCATACATCTTGAAGGGTCAAATTTGTCCACAAGAAACCCACACAAATCACAAGATGTAGTCAGTCAACGAAAATCGAGCTAATATTCCAAACCCTATTTCTTGATCGCCCCAATTTTCTTACCGAAAATGAGACGGTCTCGTGAAACTTGTCTACACAAGACGTAGTCTTTATAGGCTATTGGTTTTCTTGAACATTTACTAATCCACTTTGCCCAAATTTTCACTAACTTGATTATTACTTTCAATTGTAGAACAAAATGCCGCCTTCTCCTTTCGACTAAGTTCTTTCCATTTACTAGAAATTTCCTTTTTCACTGCAAACATAAACATATTTTGAAGCATCAACTTTTCAAATCTCATATTTTAAACTACAAATCTAAGCTTTCAAGTTTTTCTATCAACTACCGTTTACCTTTTAAACTAGAAAGTACAAAACCTAATAACTTTGCAACAATGAACTTTTCAAATCACATTTTCACATATTTAAGTTCACCTCAACTTCACGCATGCTCAAATCACATTTTCTTCAATTCATCTCCTTTCACTTTCCCGCATAATATGTTGCAACTCAATTAACGAACACTTATTGTGTTCAAACAAATTGGACATTATAATTACATGTTTTTTTTCTTTCAAACTTACAAAAATTAAAATATGCATTTCTCCCAACAACGATCACTTCTTCAAACATGCTCTTTTTTGTTTTATCACTATTTGCCTTCATCTTCTTTTTTTGCAAATTTTGACTCGCCTAAATTCACATTACATGAAATAAATTCTGTATCAACGATTTATTTACACATACCGGAAATTATACAATCATATATCGCCTCGTGCAATTGGCAAAACAAAGGACATACCATTTTGCATTCAGCTCATCCTAATTGCAATAATGGAAATTATACAATCATATATCGCCTCCGTGCACTAAGTAAACAAGTGACATACATTTTGCATTCAGCCATCCAATTGCATCGCTAATTTATCGATACTTAGCAAACTAAATACCAAATGCAAACAAATTGGGAAATTCTCGGTTTAGGAAGTTCTGCTTTTAACCCCAAACCCAACCTCTACATTTAACTTTCGGTTTCATTGACATAGTTTCATAAAAATCCTAAATTATACCCATACAAATCCATTATAGATAGACTAAATTATACCCATACTTACCCAATCTAATTCATTCTTAACCCATAATCAATTACTTCTAACTGAACTAATACGTAGAAGAAAAACCAAACTACATTCATTCTCAACCCTAAACCCGGTAACCAACTGAACTAACTCGACTTGTCGTTGATCGTGCGATGGAATACCTTTACGCAATTTTGGTTGCGTGCCGCACTTTAAAATGCCCAAACCTATGTTGATTTAAGATGAAGAGGATTGGAGATCCGTTTCTTCTTCCCTGGTCGTTTTTCTTCTTCGGGTTTCAAGCTTCTTCCACGCCCGTGTTTTCTTCTCTCTTCCCGTGTTCTTTCTTTTGTTCTTTTAATTTTTTAATTTTTTTAGTTTTCCACCGGTAACCTACAATTGTAGTTACCTTTTTTTTTTTAAATGAACAATTTTTTCAAAACCTGGGTAACTTTACCCTGAGCACAAGAAAGTCCTTCAAGGCATCTCTAATCATTGGGTTAAAAACTGGGAATAAAATTTAGCTTGGGGCCGCATTCGCCCAAAAATAGTCAAGGATGGGGCATGCACTCCACCCATGCACATGAACGCACTCGTGCTGCCCAGTGCAGTGGTTTGACGCACGCCATGTAATTTCTACACGACAGGAAAGCAGACAAGGTAGTCAGCGTTAACCCGCCGCTGATGCTTGTCGGGCCACTGCGCCACGCAGACGGAGCCTAATGACTCTTTTGTTTAATTGGATGGCCCACGTCATTGGACCGTTGGAACCAACGGTCCGCATTCAATTTAAAAAAAATATAAATACATTAAGTTCAACAACCTAAATCGAATATGAGCAAATATAATGGTAAAAAAAAAAAGATCTAACAACCCAAAATTAAATCCAATGACCTAAAACAATTTAAATCAAAATTCTTCCAAAACTCTATAAATACCTATGTATTTGTTCAAACATCCACACAAAATTCACTATCCTCATACAATTCTTCCTGCTTTTTCTTTCTACCCACTTCCAAAACTTTTCTTCCCATTTCCAAAATTTTCATGGCAAAAGATCATATTAAAGGACCTATTTGGTCAAATGATGAAGATGTTGCTTTGTGCTTTGGCATGAGTTTCTATTATCAAAGATGGTGTTGTCGCTTTCTACAAACCAAAGCCAAAAGGTCTCGTGGGGTAAAATCATTGACAAGTTCACTTTGAACCCAAATACCCAATCGGGGCGGAAGCCGGTGGTGTTTACGACGGCGGAAGATTATCAACAAAGCGCCACTTTGTGGAAGGAAGCTTGATAGAATCGTGATTGGCATGGCTAGTGAAGGAGAAGAAGTGATGTTGTCTCCCTTCATAGTTTTTTTTTTTTCATGTACAGTTTTATTTTGGGAAATTGGACATATTAGTAATTATGCTATGATGACATACTTAATACTTAAGTGGGATTTCACACTTACATCAGCTATGGAGCAATATGAATCCCACATAGTCCCCTTTCAACCTAAAAATTTAGAGCTAACTTGGCTAATAAGGGTCCATTTGAGGACTCGTAGCCCATGCATGACGTGTCGCGGAAATGAGCTTTAGTATTTGTCTACGCTATCACTTACCGCTAGTAACACAATCACTTTAATGCAACAAATGTCTATTTTTTCAAAACTTTAGGTAGATTGTTTTAAAAGGTTGATACGCCATTTTGAATCGTCCTGAAAGTTGAGTGGTTGTTTGTACTAACCTTACTTTTCTTTTTATACCTGCCGATATTATACTCTAAGCATTGATGACATCGTTATTTCTCCTCCACTTGTAACTAGAGACTCTCAAGTTTGAATCTAAAGTTGGCAAATTCGAAACTTGTGTGACTTAGACAGACTTCATGCTAATTAACAATTTTGATAATTAATGTCATATTTTAGTGTTGAAATCTATAGTTCATCCATATTATAGTATGTCGCTCACCCATATCATCATACAAGTGAACTATTAAAAGGTGACAAGAATTTTCCAAATGGTAAGTTCTAAGATATTCGAACTTGAAATCTATTGTTGTATCACTTATGTTACTTCCCAAGTTCGAATAGAAAGATATTTAATCACATTGATATGCAAAGGAGAGCTATGTTGGAGAAGGAATAGAATGATGTGTGCAAAGGAGAGCTGCGTGCAATCTGCCAAAATAGAGTTAATTTCTTGATATATTCATCTCCCAATCAGAGGATTTATATAAGAATACAAGCTATGAGGAACAAGTATGAAACCCAGTACAAGAAGTCATAAAAAACTGCTATAATCTACTGCCTAGATCTAAATTTACTGCTTACAACTACTTTATTAATTACAATGGATTTCATGTCTGATTTCCTAATTCTTTAGTCAACAATGGCTGCTTCAGTTAACACTCCCCCTCAAGTTGGTGCATAGATATCTCGAATGCCTAACTTGCTAAGTGAAAGATGGAAAATTCTACTTGACACTGTCTTCGTTAAAATATCTGCTAGCTGGTCATCACTCTTCACATAAGGCAAGTTAATGGTACCGTCAACCAACCTTTCCTTAATAAAGTGCCTATCCACTTCAACATGTTTCGTACGATCATGTTGAACTGGATTATGCGCAATGCAAATAGCAGCTTTGTTATCACAATAAAGATTTGATGATTTTGTAGAATTGAAACTCAATTCTCTCAACAAAATCTTTAGCCATAACAATTCTTGCACGTCGTGTGCCATACCTCTGAACTCAGCTTCAGCACTAGATCTAGCCACTACATGTTGCTTCTTACTGCGCCAAGTGACTAGGTTTCCTCTAAAGTATCCGGAAGTCGATCTACGATCAGTTACTGACCCAACCCAATCTGCATCAGTTTATCCCTCGACGTCTTGATGTCCATGATTGGAAAACATCAAGCCTTTTCCCGGTGCAGACTTCAAATACCTGAGAATGCGTTGTACAACATCCATGTGGGCTTCACTCGGCCTATGCATAAATTGACTTATCACACTTATGGTATAACCTATGTCAGGTCATGTATGAGACAGATAAATCAACCTCCCAACCAATCTTTAGTATCTCTCCTTGTTTGTCGGAACTTGATCAGGATAGTCTCCCAATCTATGGTTTTGCTCAATTGGCGTGTGCATGTTTATAAGCTAACATCCCAGTCTCAGCTAATAAGTCTATAACATATTTCTTTTGAGACAGAAAAATGCCATGCTTTGATCTTGCAACTTCGATACTGAAGAAATATTTCAGAATACCCAAGTCTTTCATTTCAAATTCCTTGGCTAGATACCTCTGAAGTTTTTGAATTTCCTCAACATCATTACCTGTAACCACCATATCATCCATATAAACAATTAAGGCTGTAAGTTTACCTCTATCATGCCTAAGAAATAAGGTATGGTCAGCTTGAGTTTGCTTGAACCCGTATTTTCTCATTGATTGAGTGAACCTACCGAACCATGCCCTTGGTGATTGCTTCAATCCATACAAGGACTTTCTCAACCTACATACTTTGCCAATATCGCAAGTGGTAGTGAATCCTAGAAGAAGATCCATGTATATCTCTTCATCCAAGTCTCCATGTAAAAATGCATTCTTCACATCAAATTGTCATAGAGGCCATCCTAGATTGGCCGCCAATGACATAAGAACCTTGATAGTGTTGATCTTCGCAACCGAAGCAAATGTCTCCTAATAATCAATTCCATAGGTTTGAGAATAACCTTTGGCTACCAATCTATCTAGCCTTGTACCTCTCCACTGAACCATCAGATTTATGCTTTACTGTGAACACTAATTTGCACCCAACAGGTTTCTTGCCTTCAGGAAGTTTGACCAGTTCCCAAGTAGAGTTTTTTCGAAGGGCTTCCATCTCTTCAATCATAGCTTTTTTCCATTTTGAATTTTCAAGAGCATCCTGTAACTTATTAGGAATTGAGATAGATGACAATTGGTTTGCAAAGGTTGCATAAGAGTTTGACAAGCGATGAGATGATACAAAATTAGATATAGGATATTGAATACCTTAATAGGAAAATGACCATAACGAACATGGGGTATCCCTCGATTTCCTCGAATAGGATAATGAGAACCCTGAGACTCATGATGTGGTTCATTTCAATCATTTGGATCGTCACTTAATGAAATATCATGATTGGACTCATAAAAAATAGTAGGCTGAAGAGAGGAAGAATGAGTGGTTACCTCAAGATAATTCGCACGAGTAACAGCCAATTGGTCAGAGAGTTGGTCAATGAGGGGATCTGTATGTGGGTGGTCTATCACATCATCAACCTTTTCTTTTTCTTTTCCTTTACCTTCTTTTTTCCTTATCCTCTCATACACCTTTAATATCTTTTTAATCTTTGCCTCGTCATTAGGAAAATTTGCACCATCACCAACATTAGGCAAGTGTTCATTCGAAAAATGCATACCACCAATGTCAGGTGGCAACTGCTCTTCCTCCTTACTCCACATCCCTAAAAAGGAGTGGCTGAATCTCCTTCTGAAAAATAAGCCTCTTGTTCCTGAAAGGTAACATCTATAGAGACAAAAAATTTCCCATTAGGAGGATAGTAACATCGATACCCTTTCGAAGTAGCAGAATAGCCTATAAACATACATTTGATGGCTCTAGGGTCCAGCTTATCACGATTTTACGGGTGGGTATGAACATAGCAGACACAACCAAACACTTTTGGAGGAATATGGAGAAGTGAACGAAGAGAATGATATTGGGAAAGGGTCTGGATAAGTGTTTGAAATTAGAGAACGCGTGATGGCATGCGATTGATAAGGAACACAGCTGTGTGAATGACATCACCCCAAAAACGTTTGGGAACATGCATAGCAGAACATAAAGATCGAGCCACATCCAATAGGTGACGATTTTTACGTTCTGCTATACCGTTTTGTTGAGGAGTATATGGACAAGAAGTTTGATGAATGATACCTTGTTGAAAAAATGTTCCAAGTCCATAATTCAAATACTTTTTCCCATTGTCAGATCGAACAACCCAAATTTTAGCATTAAACTGGGTTTGAATCATTTGATGAAAGATGGAAAAAATAGACATAACTTCACTCTTATTTTTTAGTAAGTAAACCCAAGAAACTCGAGTGCAGACATCAATGAAAGAGACAAAGTATTTAGCACCAGTATAAGTAGGAATATGAAATTGACCCCAAACATTAGAGTGAATAAGAGAGAAAGGAACATCACTTTTATTGGAACTTAAGGGAAATGAGACACGATGATTTTTGGAAAAGATGTAAGTTTCACACTGGAAATCAGAAACCTTGACATTAGAAAATAAAGAAGGGAATATATATTGCAGGTATTAAAAGGAAGGATGTCCCAATCTCTTGTGCCATAACCAAATTTTTTTCAAAAGCTTCAGATTGATTAGCCTCCACTTGACAATCGTAACTTGTCTTCTTGGAATCTAGTGGTAAGTCTAAATAGTATAGACCTCCCCTCTCTCTACCATGACCAATCAACGCTTTTATTCGAATATCCTGAAACCAACAATGAGTAGGAGAAAAAATGGCAAGACAATTTAGTTGATTCGTAAATTTACCAATAGAAAGCAAATTGTGAGAAATATTAGGAACATGTAAAACAGATGAGAGAGATAGGGATGGTGTCAATGAGATGGAACCTGCTCCAAGTACTAGAGTGGAAATACCATTAGCAACTTTAATGGTATTTAAAGGTGGAGTAGTGTGAGAAATAAACCATGTAGAATTATTGGTCATGTGGTCCGAAGCCCCTGAATCAATGATCCAAGGTTTATTGGAAGGAACAAATGTAGTGTTCAAGGCAAAACCAAAGTTACCTGTGTCGACTAAGGAAGTGGAAGTTGAGTGAACAGATTGATCTACTCGAGGTATGGAAGGCATTGGTGTAGTCAGGTGTGCTTGTGATCTACCAATGCTTTTCTTTTGATTTTCCTTCTTTTGAACCCACCAATCAGGATATCCATGCAACTTGAAACAAGTGTCTCTAGTATGCTTATCCTTGTCACAATAGGTACACTTCCTTATATCAGTAGTTTTACTTGATCGAGAATTTGAGACTCCACGGGGAAATCGAGACGGAGCAGCTACCATGGCTGATCCTTCCACTTGTGGGCTAACCAACATAATGGTTTGCCTACTTGCTTCAGCATTCACAAGAGCGTAAGCAGCACAAACAGAAGGCATAGGTGTTTGAGCCAAAACTTGACTGCGAACATGATCTAAATGAGGATCAAAGCCAACCAGAAAATCATAAAAAATCGTTCTTCTGAAATTTCTGCCTCTCGTGCAGCAACATCATCAGCGCATTTCAATTTTCCAGGACGCAAGAAATCAATTTCTTGCCATGTTTGCTGAAGCCTACCATAATATGCAGATAAAGGCTCACCATTTTGGCGAGTTGCCAGTGCCCGACGGCGAAGTTCGTATAATTATGATGCATCTTTTTCAATTGAGTAAGTTAGGGTAACATCATCCCAAACATCTTTTGTAGTAGAGAGTCGGAGAAAAATGGCCAGCACATCTCTGGTCATGGAGTTGGGAAGCCAAGATTGAATCATAGCATTCTCTTCCTCCCATATAGCATACAATGCATCGGCTGGTGCCTTTTTTGTTTCACTGACATAAGACCATTTGCCTTTGCCACTGATGCAGATGCGGATACTTTGGGACCACGAGGAACAGTTGAACCCATCCAACTTGTCTGGGGTGATATGTAGAGACATGTCAATTTGTGTAACAGTAGCTGAAACAGTGGTCATGGAGTCATCCATAATTACAGCTTCAATAAATTATCTTTATTGAAACAAGAGAGCGAATGTCTCTCACAAAGAGATGTGGGAGCAAAATGCAAGGAGGAAGAGATGACGGCACGGGCCTGGTCAGTACGACGGGACAACGAGACAGGAATTCAACGTATGTTGCAGTGGAGGTAGGAATATAGGTATATAAGACGATTAATTCTGTCGAATGACCGTGCTGGTGAGAAATTTCCAAAGGGTTTGGGTAATTTTGTTGGGTGATTCCAACGACTATGGTTTATGTGGTATTGGGTAGTAAATTTTTTTTTTTGGAAAGATTTCTGGGTTTTGTGGAGATACTGCAAATGGACAGAATATGGATAGAGTTGCAGTGGAATATGTATGGTTAACAGGCTGAATATGGGTAGTGATGTTGGCAGATATGGCCAACTGAAAAATAGTAAGATTGGATTGATATAAAAGTAGAATACCTGCAGAATAGCAGGTCTTATGGGGTAGATGGCAGTAGTGCCAGTAAGTGAATCAGAATAACAACTCTTTTTGGATCAGAATTGCTCTGATACCATGCCAAAATAGAGTTAAATTTCTTGATATATTCATCTCCTAATCGGAGGATTTATACAGGAATACAAGCTATGAGGATCAAGTATGAAACCCAATACAATAAGTCATGGTTCTCTCCCGCGACACCTCCCATGCCCTCTTGCCAGTATAAGCTTGGAACTTAAATAATCAAAATCCATTGATAGCATAACAAGATCATGGAGTGTTGTTTCCTTAAGCTCCAATTGCTTGTTATTTTGTTTCCATGAACTCTTATAGTTCACTTGCACATCTCAAAGCATGGAAACTCCAATTACCTCCAAGAATTAAGCATTTTTTTTCACCTCCTCCCACCATCATTCCCCCACCCTTCACCCTTACATTGTTTCTCCCATATATCTCATCTGTATCTAACCAAAAAAGAAAAACCAATTACAGAAACAAAAACCCTTAAGTTTCTTATTCAAGTTCTTCCAACGTGAAACAAGAGGGCCGGAACAATTCTAATGTACTTGTATCATATTCTGTTATCGCTTGATAACAAACAAAAGCTAGAGACAGAGAGAGATATAGTATCGACCACATGAACACATCATATATATATATATATATATATATAGAGTCATCACATTTATCCTTACGGGTCTAAAGTATGAATATATCCTTACAGTTCAATGTTTAACAAAGATAAATATATGTACACACACACATTAGATAAATCTTAACAATGTCCAGGATGCGTCAATATATGAGGTAGAAAAGTAGAAGAAAAACAGCCAAAAACATCACATGACATATTACTTAGACAACACAATGACAATTACAAGGGCAGGAAGACAACCCTGTTCAAGTGCTAAACCATAACCACTTACGAGTGCCATACTTGTTTCCTTTTGATCAAAAATCGCCGCCCATTACACGAAAACCACTGAATCTAATACTTTCGAGACCGTGGATCCTCCACTTCCATGTTTCAGAACATATACTTTAGGACCTACACCATGTTCTGGTCCTTGAACTTGAATCCCCCTTATGAAACTTGAAGGCATATCATATAAATCTATATATTTAAGATTTCTAAGGTAGCAAATGCCGGAGGGTAGCTGTTGCATTTGTCGATTAGGTCCAATTACTAAACGGTCAAGAAGGGGCAATGCTCAATTATGTATTGTCATGAACTTTAAGCTGTTCAAATGTTTGAGATTGAGCATCTTGTGTTTCAAAAATCCTCCTTCAAAATGCAGTTCCTTGCAACTAAGGTGGAGATGAGATACACTGTAAATCAATAATTTCACCACTTAAGGCTCAATAGAAGTGCACAGATCTTTCCCTTGTTTGCTAGTAAGTTTTTGAATGACGAACCTTCTTAACTCCCTCAAACTCCCTACATTTTTAACTAGACTATCTGTTGTTGCCTCTACACTATATAGCTTTTGTAGATTTCCCAAGCACTTGATGAATCTTTACAGATGTGGGACCATGAATTTTCTTAGGCCGGAATAAGACGGATTGGAATACGAATGCCACAAAAGTCTAGTCATCAACTCAACAGCTCTGTCTGGTGGGATAAGCTGCTCAAATGAACCAACAATGCCACCACATATGCGGTACTCCGTAGGTGAAGTCCGCAGACTTTGCCGAAATCGACCATTGTTGTTCCGCAAGATACGGAAGCTAGATTCGACTGAGAATCTGATCTGTTTCCTTATCTTTAGAGATTCCTACAATCTAGGGGTTGGCGTGCGCCGCAAGTAATCACACTCCTAAGAGGAAACAATATCTATTGCTAGATATTCTCTAGGATTCTCCCAGTTTAATACGAATCCAAGTATCCTTAAAGGTCTCTCTCTTGACTACTATATAAACCCTCATCTAGGGCAAACCTCTGGTAACGCAACATAACGCAATCTACGCATACTCTATGCTTTGCATATTTTCTTGCTCACTGCTTGAGTCTGAATATTGCTTACTAACTTGGCCGTCAGAGAGCCTTTGGCCGGTACCCCACCGGTAACTTAGACTTTTCATGGTTCTTTTATTTTCTTACAGGTAGCCGGATTTGCAGACGATCCCCGATCGCGGAGGTGCGCAAAATTGGTTCCAACAAAAGCTTTCTTCCCAATCAAATTGTACGCCAAAAGATTTCTAAGATTTGGAAGCTTATTGATTTCAATTGGTATTTCATGAACTAGAGATTATTTTAGATCTAGAGTCTGAAGGTTGACGAGCTTTCCAATGGATTTTGGAAGAATTTCTACTCTGGTATTCCTCAAGCTCAAATACTTCAAGTGGTATATGTATCCAACTTCCTTTAGATGATTGTCAAGCAAACTATCTTCAAAGTCTAGTACTGTCAAGAGCTTGAAACTTTTGTACAAGCTATCACAAGTAGTGAAAGGCATTTGTCGCCCACCTATGCCATTGAAAAGAAACAACGAATGGGAACGAGGGTATTCAACTTTATCTAAAACATTGTAAGCATTGCTATAAGTAGATATGTGTCAAGCCTTTACATTGAATCTTGAATCTTCATCCAAAATTTGAGAAAAGCTCAAATCTTCAGTCTTAAAAAGAATAACGACCTCCCTCATTAGATCATGGACCCGACAAGTTCCAAGTTTCCCAAATCTGTCAACCTATGACACTTGAACTAAGCTTCTTTGGATAAGCTTAGTCAAGTATTCCTCAGCAACCACTTCTAATGTTTTGCCTCTCTACTCCTTTATAAACCCTTCACATATCCATTGTCAAATTACACTACTACATCTGATGGAGCGATTTTCTGGATATGTTCCAAAGTACAAGAAGCAAGGTTTGATTTGATACGACAAATAATAATATCTAAGAGAGAGTTGTTTTGTAACACTTGCCAAATGAGGATTGAAATCAAGCTCTAAGCCAAGACTATCATACAATTTTTTCCATTGAGAAACTTCCTCTCCTTTGGTTGATAGAAGGCTACTTATCGCCACAATTGCTAGCGGCAATCCTTCATATCTAGTAACTATTGTAGTAGCAAATTGCTTCAACTCCGGTGGACAACACACCACCCCCCCAAATCTCGAAATGTCTTCCTGCTGAAGAGTTTCCATGTGCTGTCTTGGGATAATGGTTCTCTCAAAGTGGCAACTGGCAACTGGCAACCAACAATATCCCATCCATTCTTGCTATTTCTTCGGGAACAGACTCCTTCCTTGTCCTGTGGAATTCCTCAATCACATTTCTTAGTATGTCTTCAATCTTGTATGATTGTGACACCATGATCCACACAAGCCACTCAAATCGTTCTGTGAATTTCGGGTTGTCATAGATTTTCTTTGCGAGAGTGGTCTTTCCCAACCCAACCATCCCAACCATTGAAATGATTGAGCGGTTGGATTTTTCCTCTCCCTCAATGGACCAACGTATTAATTATCTCTTGCAGTCTCAATACCAACGAGTTGAGCTTCCTTCGTTAAAAGGGAAGCCATTCGTGGGTCCACCCATGCACCATCTTTCCTTGAAGAGCCTAAAGATATTGGCTCTGTAGCCATTTGCTACACTTCTTTCCTGGATTTCACGGACGCATTCTTTGATAAGTCGAATCTTCGAAGCTATCTCATGGCGCGCTAATAATCCTCTCAAAAAGTGAGTGGTTTTAAGAAATAAACCGCTGAGTCCACGTGTTTACACTGAAAAATACCCTTTGGATTTATCAAAGCTTAGTGGAGATTACAAATTAATGGGCTGAGCCTAAAGTGAAAGGCCCAGCCCAAATCCGAAGAAATTGAAGAGGGAAGGAAATATCTGCTAGAGTGCTCAAGTACCTATGCCTACCTTGATAAAGAACATTCAATGCAAAGATATTGGCGGCATGGGAAAAGGCATTCAGAGGATGACTGAATCCAGATGACGATGACCAATTGAGGCGACAGCAGCCACGTGGGGCATCCAGCTGTCCATATATCTTTTGAGCCATGACTTATAACTGAGTATTGGTTTGGGCCTAACCCAAAGGCCCAGCCCAAACCAGTAAAACAAAACAGAAAGGAGTCTGAACAGCATTTAATGCAAATCACTAGGCAAATTGGAGGGAAACAGACTACGAATAAAGAACCCTTTCTCAGTGGGAGTAGGCTGATCAGACCAAGTGATGTTCTCCTTCCCAACAGAGGACAGTGCCAGCAATGACGTGGACCCCTTACTGGCCTATATATACAAGGAGAAGATACAGAAATATAGACACTCAAACCAAACAAAAACAGAACTCACACGTTCAACCCAACAGGAAGAAACCTCTGAGGAAACCCCTCAAGCTCTTTCACAGATAAAAGATCTTTATCTTTATCTGAAACTCTCATTCGCATTACTTGTGTAGCTCGCGACTCTGAGAAGTTCGAAGACCAGTTGCCCAGGATAATACATCCAAAACTCCCCACGAGGAGTAGTACCTACTTGGCGATAGTATTGATTTGAATCTTGGACCAGAGGGTCTTTGATTTGTTTTTCCTTAGGAACCAGTATCCTAAACCCTTCCCGATAGGCTTAATAGACCATCCCGATGGAACAATACCCATCCCGACAGGCTGTTACTCAGGCTCTAATGAACTTGAAATGTAATAAAATGGATCTTATCTTTATTTAATGTCTTTTACATTCAGTTCTAATTAACTGCCTTTACTTAAAGTCTTTTACTTTCAGTCTTTACTTTCAGTCTTTACATTCAGTCTTTACATTCAGTTTTTACATACAGCTTTTACTTATCTGTCTTTACTTTTATGTACGTTTGAGCGTGGGAGGTTCTTGGCTATAACAAGTTATACCTAAATCCCATCTCAAACTATCTCTGGTATAATATCAAGAGAGTAAAGTCCTTAACGAGCAAGGCAAATAACGAACCTAACAGTTCATATATATATATATATATATATATATATATAAGGCGCCAATCCGACGAACGGAAGTCATATTACTTGTGGCGCAAGTATCTAATAAACACTACATCTTTCTATTGGCAGAGCCAATAGTGGCACGCCTGACAAATACCAAAACAACACAAGGCCTCGCGAACATCCCTCCGAAGGGATAGGAGCTGAGCCTGTTGGATTAGTGGCCAAGTAGAAAGGTTCGGGACCAGCGACCGGGCCGACTCGATATATTCCGAGCCTGTACCTCTGCAAAAGGCTGCGCGAACATATTTTTGGCACGCCCGGTGGGATACCTTTCTTGACGTTTATGCCCAAGCATAAAAGAAAGGATATAAGAAGCTTATCGTCTCAAACACAGCTTCAGATGACGGGAAAAGACACCACGTCTATCCCGACAGACTTGGGTCAAACTTCACCTGAGACCCAAGCCTCCAGCCAGACGCCCATAAGTAGCATGGAGCAACTCCAGTCCTCCATGGTCCAGATGATGAAGACCATGGAAAGAATCGCTTTGGACAACAGAACAGATATGAGAAATCTGTGCACATCATCCAACAATGTCCAGAGCAAGATCGACCAGGGTTTTTCAGTCCTTTCTAATCAACTGACTGGATTGAAAGGATCGTCTGAGAAGCCAATATTGAACATGGGCGGAATGGAGTCGTTCAAGCCATTCATACTTCCAGCAGAGAGTCTACCTCTCAAGGGCAGGTTGGAAGAAGGGAGCAAGGGATACGTCACCCCCAACCCGATGGTACAGGACCTTTCATCTGAGGAAATGTTAGAAATGCCCAACACTTCGCTAGTGACCGGGGAAAGCCTGTTTCTGAATCCTGTAGACGGTGCAACTAGCGGAGTCCAGAAAGGAAAGCCGGGGAAATATATTCCTAAGAAGATGGAGCCTGAAAAGTTCCCTGGCGGTTTCCCTCAGAAGGGAAGACCTGCTTTCACTCAGAGAGCAGGATGGGGAAGAGCGCAACCACAAAAGCCATATATGGCTGGAAGGGGAGGCTTTAACCCCAATACGTGGAGAAATCCTGACATCGAGCAAAGTTCTGATGGAAGTCAGGGAGGTCTCCACTACGGGCAAGAAGATCCTGACCTAGTATTATTGCCTGAAGAAGGCGATAATGCGGGGTTGAGAAACGAGATAGCCGAGTTGAGACGGCTAATTCTCAGGGGTGTCAGGCCAGAAGTGGCCACCAATCAAAGGCCGGTGTATCAAAAACCGTATCCGGCCTATATCGATGAGCAGAACCCCTTCCCGATGAACTTCAAGGTTCCTAACTTCCCTACTTACAATGGGGAAGATTCATCGGCATCATCTTTGGAGCACATTAGGAAGTACTCCAACCAGTGCATAGCATTCGAAGACAATCCCAACTTCAAACTCCGTTTATTCGGGAATTCATTAGTGGGGATGGCGTCGCATTGGTATTCCCATTTGGCGCCCAACTCTATCCGAAGTTGGGACCAGATGGAAGCAGCCTTCCATGATCAATTTTACAGGATGGAGCCAGAAGTCACAATTAATGACCTGGTGGAAGTCAAGCAGTCTGATCACGAAACCACAGAAGACTTCGTCATGAGGTTCAAACAGACCAAGATGAAGTGTAAGTTCCCCATTAGCAATGACCAATCTGTGGTCATAGCTCAAAGGGCGTTGAAAATCTCCTTACGTAAAAAGTTTGGAGATGTCAAGTTCAACGACCTGTAGGAAATCGTGATGGCTGCCACCAAATATGAGAGGCTGTTGGCAGAAGAATCCCAGCACAAGCACTCCTCCAAAGTACCTTTCTTCAGGAAACCCGCTGTAAATCACTTGGATTTTGAATTCATCGAGCATTCCGATGGTTCAGGTGATGTTTTTGAAGAGCTGGAGATATCTGCGGTCGAGATGGTTCCGCCAACCACCCCAATGATCATCAAAGGGTTGGTGAAACCAGTAAAGGACCAAAGGGCTGCCTTAGAAGCGGGAGGCTATATTCCCAACAAGCCCCTTAAGTTCCAGAGCTATACATTTGACCTCACTATAACGCCAGAGATCTTTGACGAATTAGTGAAGAACAGGTGCATCAGGCTGGATCCATCAAAAAGGATACCCAAGCCTGAGGAACTGAAGGGAAAGAAATACTGCAAGCCCCATGGCTCTTGGAATCACAGCACCGTGAACTGCGTGTCGTTCCGGGATTGGATTCAAGAGATGATCAACAAGGGGAAGTTGGTATGGGAAAAGCCTCCAACCACTATGATGGTAGATAGTGAACCCTTCCCAGAGGTTCCAGTAAATATGGTAAACTTGAATTGGCCAAGAAGTGGCCAAAGGAAGGAAACCTTGGACCTCGGGAAGGGGAAGAGTTCAGTGAGCGCCAGTCGGGATGTGAGAATTGAATCTCAACCCGATAGACCTAAGGCGTTTATTAAAGGAGGAGTTGTACTGTGCAGTAAGTGCAAATGCGAGTGCGAACTCCAAATTCCTGCTCCTGGGGCAGTAATAGACCAGGACTTGGTCCGAAAACAAGAGGGGTTGAGACTCAAGGAAATGAAGAGTCCAGCTAGAAATTATGGTCCGCATAGTCCTCGAGGAGCACCTCCCCGGAGCAGTATTTTTGAGCGGATTGGGGGCATAAAAAGAAGAGCTCAACAAGACGTCCCCCAATCATCAAGCAGACTACCATTAACCTCGGAAACCAGACGATGGGTTCCAAGGCCAGTGCAAGAACGACTCACGCGCCCGAGAGAAGTCCTGAGGGTGAAAATCCCGAAGGAGGCGGTGAAAACCCCCATCCTGACTAAGGTAAAGAAGCTAGTCGAGGTGGATGGAAGATGGTACAGAGCCGGAAAGAACGGCCGGGCTGAAGAAGAGCTGTCTAGAACAGCTAAGAGGAAGATACAGAGAAGGTATGAAGCACATATGCGGTCCCAGACTAACACCTCAGAGGCCTCCACCAGCCAGGCCAATGCTAAACCGACGACAACAGTTCCGAAGGCCAAGGCCAAAACGACAGCAGATCAGAAGGCCAAGGCTAAAGCAGTGACTACCCAGAAGGCAAGGGTAGTGCAGACTTATGTCCCTGTTAAAGGGCAGAAGTCCAACCCGATGGAACATGAGAAACCAGTGGATGGTGTCCATGTCGACACGATCGGGATGAAACCGATGGAGGTGGAGATTCCAGAATCTTCACAATCGAGAGCCATGGATGTGGGAATCCATTTTGGGTCAGTAGATATGATTGATGAAGTTACTACTGAACCTGAACAGTTGTTAGACTATGGCTCCGATCCCGACGAGATGCTTCCAATCCAAGCTAATGAGGAAGCCTTCCAGAGGGCCATCGAAGAAAAAGAATCAGAACAGTGGCTGAGGAGCTTAACTGCTGACAATGAGGCCAGACAAGCGGGTCGGGAAGGTGAGAAAGAACGTGAAACCAATGATGAGACTCCCAACTTGGTCATCAATATGGTTTTTGTCCTTTCTTCAGCCTTCCATGCTGAACCCGATCAGGAGGGAACACTCGAGGGAGATTATATCTCGAGTGATCCTTCTATATCATTGATCACTGTGTCTGAAGGACAGGAAGAAGAATTGAGTGTCGAGCCTCAATCTTCGGATGGAATCTTAAACAAATCATGGCGGATTTATGACGACAAGATGATCTTTGCAAGGCCAAACCAACAAATGGCTGCGCATATGAGGCCCATCTACATAACAGCTCATATGGAAGGAGTTCCCTTTCCAAGAGTGATGATAGATGGAGGGGCTTCAGTCAACGTCCTGCCGGTGAAAATGCTGAAAAGGCTAAATCTGACCCAAGCATATTTGATGCCTACAGAGAGCTCGGTGTCCAACTTCTCTGGGGGCATTACCAAAACCTATGGTGTTGCACCCTTGGAAGTTGACTTGGGATCAAAGAAGATTATGGTGGTCTTCTTTGTTGTGGAAAGTACTTCGGTATATAACGCTTTACTGGGAAGAGACTGGATACATCAGTCTTTATGCATACCTTCCACACTACACCAACAGATTACCATTTACCATGAAAAACCTTCAGAAGGTTCGGAAGGGTTCTGGGAGCTGGTACAGGCCGACCCACGGCCAGTCTTCCCGACAACCAGCATTTCAGAGGCAAACTTCTATAATCCGTACATGGGGGCATTCCGATGCACGGGAGCTGATAAAGACGGCCGCCCTACACAGGTGACGGCCCGAAAGCTCCTGGAATCGGGTGTATCAATGACCCAGGAAGAATGGGACCGACCATTCTTGATCCCTAGCCTCCGATCTTTATGATAGGAACAGCCAACAAGAATAGAGATCGAGTGATGGCTATCCGATCACTGATCCAAAGGCTGGGAGAGTACGGAAAAGATAGGCGGGCACTTAAAAGGATTTCATCCAGGGAAGAAGATGGAAATCACGCTAGCGCCTCAGTAATCACGGAAGATGTCATTAAAGCCTTAGACATATCAGCCATCGAGACTGAAGCACAGACAGCTGAGTATACTTATGATTTGGATTGGCCTGATGACCTTGAACCAAGCTTTGACATATCAGAGTTCGTTTCAAGTGAACCAGATCAACCATTGCCAGAAGTCCAAGATCCCTTAGAAACCATTGAGTTAGGGACCGAAGATGACCCAAGGCCAATACGAATCAGTACCCTGCTGTCCTGTGAGTATCGGGTAGAGCTGATCGTAGAGCTGATCAAGCTGCTAACAGAATTCAAGGACTGTTTTGCATGGCATTATGATGAGATGCCAGGGTTAGATCCAGCTTTGGTGGAGCACAGAATGCCAATCAAAGAAGGATACAAGCCAGTCCAGCAAGCAGCGAGAAGAATGTCTAAGGAAATAGAAGAAAAAGTCCAGGAAGAGATAAAGAAATTATTAAAGGCAAAATTTATTAGACCAGCCAAATATGTGGAATGGCTGGCTAATATTGTACCTGTAATAAAGGTTTTGACTAAGGCAATAAGAGTTTGTGTCGATTATAGAAATATTAACGATGCTACTCCTAAAGATTTTTATCCAATGCCTATGTCAGACATGTCTATCGATGCAGCAGCCAATCATATGATTCTATCCTTCATGGATGGAAATGCTGGTTATAATCAAATCAGAATGGCTGAAGCAGATATTCATAAAACTGCCTTTAGATGTCCTGGCCATATTGGAGCTTTTGAGTATGTAGTCATGCCCTTCGGATTGAAAAATGCCGGGGCTACATATCAAAGAGCCATGAATGCTATCTTCCACGACCTCATCGGTCATAACTTAGAAGTCTATATCGATGATGTAGTAGTCAAATCTAAAACCGATATAGAACACCTAGCAGACTTAAGACAAGTGCTAGAAAGGATGAGGTCGCACAAGTTGAGGATGAACCCGAAGAAATGTGCCTTTGGAGTAAGGGCAGACAATTTCTTAGGATTTTTGGTTCATCAAAGAGGAATAGAGGTGGATAAGAATAAAGCCAAGGCAATCATAGATGCACCCTCGCCAAGAAATAAAAAGGAGCTTCAAATGTTGCTCGGAAAGATTAATTTCTTGAGGAGATTCATTGTAAATTTGGCTGGAAAGCTTAAGCCTCTATCTCCGCTGCTGAAGCTCAAAGAAACGGAAAAGTTCAGATGGGAGGTCGGTCACCAGAAGGCTTTTAATGAGATCAAGCAGTACATGGCTAAACCACCTGTTTTAATGCCACCGAAGAAAGGGAAACCTCTTAAGCTGTACATATCAGCCTCGGAGGAGTCTATTGGCAGTCTCTTAGCCCAGGACAACGAAGAAGGCAAGGAGCAGGCGGTTTACTACTTAAGCAGGAGTCTGACTGATGTGGAAACCAGATATACCCCAATTGAGAAGCTATGCTTAGTTTTGTATTTTACATCGGTCAAACTCAGGCATTACATGTTGCCATACACAATCCACATAATTGCCAATACGGATGTGGTCAAATACATGTTATCCAAGCCAATGATGGCTGGTCGGATTGGAAAATGGATGTTGGCTCTGTCAGAATTCTGCTTCCAATATGTGCCTCAGAAGGCTATTAAAGGACAAGCTATTGCAGACTTTTTGGCATCTCATCCAAGCAATACGACAGTATTGAAAGAGCAACCTCCTAAGATATCGGAAGCAGCAGTATCCAGTCTGCTAATCCGAAAGGAAAAGGATGCTTCTTTCGAGATTTCCAAGAATATAGCCAGTTTATGGCTTACACCTTGAAAATTGTTCTTTGACGGATCTTGCACGAATAAAGCATCGGGGGCAGGAATAGTATTGGTTAGTCTTAAAGGCGATCACTATCGTTATTCATTTCACCTAGACTTTGATGGCCTGACTAACAACCGAGCCGAGTATGAAGCACTCATAATCGGATTGGAAATACTAATGGAACTAGGGGCACCAAGTGTGGATATATTCGGTGATTCCGAATTAGTCATCAACCAACTTACTGGAGAATACAAGTGCAAAAATTTGGTGATGGCTAGTTATATGAGTGCCGTCGGATTCCTGATAAAAATCTGGGAGGACTGCATTACAGCAGAGCACATTCCCAGAGAGGAGAATTTGGCTGCCAATGATATGGCCCAAATAGCCTCTGGAGTACAAATTCAGTTTGGCCAATCCAATGAATGGGTTGAGGTCCAGACAAGATCACTTCCTTCTGTATTCGATAGAGAGTTCGAGATGGATGTTATGCTTATTGAACCCGAAGCTGAAGATTGGAGGGTTCCACTGATGAAATATCTTAACAATCCATCAATACAGACGGAAAGGAAGCTTAGGACTCAAGCTTCAAACTATTCAATATGGGACCAAGCTCTAGTAAGAAAAACACCAGATGGGTTTCTACTACGATGTTTGGGAAATATTGAGTCCATGAAAATAATGGTTGAAGTCCATGAGGGAGTATGTGGTGCTCATCAGGCTGGAGTCAAAATGCGTTGGCTAATCCGAAGATATGGCTATTTTTGGCCAAGAATGGAAAAAGATTTCCAAGATTATGCCAAAGGATGTGAAGAGTGCCAGAGGCATGGACCTCTTCAGCATGTCCCAGCCATCCCGATGAACCCAGTAGTAAGGCCATGGCCCTTCAGGGGCTGGGCCATGGACTTCATCGGACAGATATATCCTCCTTCGTCCAAGGGACATACTTTCATCATAGTAGCTACGGACTATTTCACCAAGTGGGTAGAGGCCGTGGCTGTCAAGAAGATCACTTCTGTAGAAGTCATCAAGTTCATAAAGAGCAAAATCTTGCATAGATATGGGATACCAAAAACTATTGTAACTGATAGGGGACCGTCCTTCATATCTAAGGAAACGATGGAATTTGCAGAAGAGTTTAAAATTAAGCTCATACAGTCCAGCCCTTACTACCCACAATCTAATGGCCAGGCCGAAGCAAGCAACAAAGTCTTGGTAAACATCATTAAGAGAATGACTGATGATAACCCAAGGAAGTGGCATGAGAAGTTGGGAGATACTTTGTGGGCCTATCGGACCTCTAAAAGGTCTGGTACAGGGACTACACCGTTTGCTCTAACTTATGGCCAAGATGCAGTGCTCCCAATGGAGATTAATGTAATGTCTCTGAGAGTTCAAAACCAATATGGTTTACACTCGGATGAATATTTACAGGCTATGTGCCAGGAGGTAGAAAATCTTGATGAGAATCGGCTGGAAGCTTTGAACAAAATCCTGGCAGGCAAGCAGTCCGTGGCTAGGGCATACAATAAAAAGGTCAAAGGGAAGACTTTCCAACCCGATGAGTTGGTATGGAAAGCCATCCTACCATTTGGAACCCAAGTTAAAGGGTTTGGAAAGTGGAGCCCGACCTGGGAAGGACCCTTCTTGATTGACCAAGTAATCGGGAAGGGGGCATACAAGCTGAGATCGGTGGAAGGAGTTCAGCAACAACATTCCATAAATGGAAAGTTCCTGAAGAAATATTTCCCAACTCTATGGGATGTTAGAGATATTTATTTGGAACCATCCGACTAATGGGTTTGTGATAGTTTCGTTTGAACAATGTCAGGATAAGAAGATAAACTTATTTTTATTATAAAACGAGAATTGTTCTTCATATCTACAAACAAACTATAAAGAAGGAAAGCCAAAATCTAGAGAGCGAGCTAAAAGTTTACATTGTTCAAACTCTGCCTTAACCCTAGCTTCTAATATCTTTGGCCTATGGGCTTCACTTCCTTTCTCCTTCAGTTGAGCAGTCATCTCTTGAATTTGAACTTGAAGAGGAGATACGGCTTCAAGTTTGACCCTTAAGTGTTCCTCCAATTCCGATTGTTGGGCCTTCAAGAGGTTGACTTCGACCAGCAGAGCCTCAAGCTTATCCGATACGGTGGCCAGCTCGTCACCGATTATAGAGCATTCTTCCACTGAGGAATGAAGTTGGGAAGATCTCTCAGAGTGAGAACTGATGAAGGACTGAGCTGCCCGTGCCTTATTGGTTGCTTCCTCAAAATCTCGATGTGCTTGACCAATGATGGTCAAGCAAGAAAGGAAGGAACTATGATCGGATTTAGGAAGCAAACCGACTTGTGCCAATAGATTGATGGCATCTTGAATTTGTTGGGCTGACTCAGCTACTGCATCCATATCAAAGTTCTGACCAACCCAAGATTTCACCGTGTTCTTGGCATCTTCGATATCTATTTGGGGAGTCTTGGGAGGAGGTCCACTGCTCAGCCTTTTTAACCTGGCTAGCTGAAGAAGGACTGAAGGTCTAGACCCAGAAGAGGGGCCTTCTTGAGTAACGGCCACTGATGGCCCTGCAACCTCAACGGGTTGAGTTCCTCCAAAGGATGTTAGGACCTCAGCAGCACTTGAGGTAGTTGGGGAAGGTTCAACCTGACAAAGGTAGACCACATATGTGAGCATTAGAAGGAAAGCTTCTCGAGATAGGAAATTATCAAAGGAAGTAATTCAACATACCTCTCCAACTATTTGCTGCTCAGAAGAGGTTGACACATCCCAACCACTAGTGGTCGGGATGAGCACAGTCCTTGCCGTTTCTTCAGGAATTATTGCCTGAACATCGGATTGAACCACTGGACTAGGTGGTGTGGCAACCCGATCAACAGGAGACACTTGAGGACTCGAGGGAAGAATTGAAGGTTCTTCCTCCACAAGGACCAAGGCCAGCTCCGGATTTTCAGGCGGGGAAGATACTGGTTGAGGAGAATCTCCTGCAGTCTCTGGAGTTGGTTCGCCTTCCCCGGTTGGCTCAACAGAAACCTAAAGAACAAATAAATTATCAACCCGAGGCTTGGGCTACAAGAATACTAACAATTTAAGATTGGTCGGGTTAAATGTTTACCTCTGACACATAAGGGCTAGCTGCCCTATGGCTTCTACTCTTATGCTTCTTCTTTTGAGGAGAGAAGCCAGTTTGGGAAGGTTCAGCCGAGACAACCAGAACGGCTGATTCCCCGAAGTGGGCATTGTAGATTTCCAGGCGCCTTTCCATTTGGAGAAGTTTTTCTGGAAGGGAAAGGGCGACTCCAGCAGGTGGCCTCTCTACAGCCAAGGGTGTAGGGACGTTGGTGTCAATGCCCATGAAGTGCTCAGGAAAGAGAGGATCTCGAGCTTGAATTGCTTCGGGAACCACAAATGGGTCCGGAAGACTATCATCCTACATCAGAATTAAACTGGTTAGTGTTTGGTCGGACAAGGAAAATAATCGGATTGGTATATCCTTTAAAGGATTAGGCCAATACCTGAGGAATTGCTCCCCTGGGGGCAGCAGTTGATCCTTCTGATGTATCATCCTCTCCAATGGTTCTTCGCTTACGTTTTGATGGCCTATCTGTAAAGGCAAAATCAAAAAGTTAACATAAAAACTAAGAAAACCATTGATGGTTTACTTAAAGAGGAAAGACTTACTGGAGGGAGGAGATGCTACAGTTGCTTCAGCAATCGGACTCGCAGGAGCAGGAGGAGGAGTTGAAGGCAGGACCTCGAGTTCCTGCTGAATGTTTTGTCGGATTGGGGCCGAGGGCCAGTCTTCACGGCTCTTAGTCCTTGCTTCCCCAATCTTTTCCTTACCCTTTCTGGAGGGTCGGGATGGGCCAACAGGGGGCGAGACCACTTGTTGGACTTCCTCCTCATAATCATCACCAAAGATATTTTCAGTGTTGTTGCTATCGTAAGGAGGAATTCCAACTGCAAGGAAGAAAAAGAGGTTTAGTTGACAAGGAAAAGGGTCATCCCGATAACGGGATGAAACTAATTCGATCATGGGCGAAGCCAAGAACTTACCAATAAGAACCTTTCGGTTCTTGATGACCAATTCCCGAGATAACTTCTTCTGGTAGTCAGCGCTCATTTCACCTCCGATGTCAAAATGTTGAAAAAGGCGACGGTTGGCTTGGAGGGGGTGTTCGGGAAACCTTTCTGCAAATTGGGCTTCCCACCAAGTGTCAAAGGCTTGGGTGCATTGAACGTTGAAGGTATCGGGTTTGACCCAAGCCTTTTGAACTATGAACAGGTTCTTCCTAGCTCCAACTATTTGGGCATCGGATGGCTTCTTGACTCGGAAGGAGGTTGCCCCATTTAGGCTATCGAACAGTGGTCCCGGGATGGTTTGAAGTAAACCAAACTGCCGGCAGAGGAAGTTGGGATGATAGACCTCAACTCCGTGGGTGTGTCGGGATGCACGACCCACTCCCCAGGAAAGGTCTCTGAGTTAAATGCAGCTGAAGAAATGATGGGCGAAGGTAGGGTCAGCTCCTAATCCTTCAAGGAAGGATCGGTCTGCAAACCAAGGATAGGTCCTGGTGGCAGATACCGCCCACTCGCTTGTTGTCCTCGTCCTGCATTCGCCAAAATAGAACATGTAGACGGCGGATGGGAGATTCATCGCCGCAGAAGCTTTTAATTCGAGTGCAGGGACGGTGTCATCTCTGAAGCTGATGTCTGGAGCCCTAAGCTCAGGGAAATACCACTGGAGCCATATCTGCAGCATCCAGGTGGGCCCGTTGAAGTTCAAAAACAAGGGCTTGGGGCAGGTCATCTTGTGCATCATATGATATATATGAGCCAAGACAAAAGGACCCATGGCCAGATCATTGAAGGAGTGGAGAGCAGATGCCAAGGGGAACCATTCCGACTTGACGCATTTTGATGCGTTTGGAATAAGAAACCTGCTCAGGAAATAGACCAGGAAATGGACATGTTCCCGAGCAGGGTCTTGTGCAAACCGATCAGCGTAATACCTTAGATAGCTGCCAAAGGCAGTATGATCGCTGAAGTCGGCCTCGGGTTCAACCTTGAATAGCTGTGATCGGGTTGCTTCTTTGGCTTGGGCGGTCTGGATGTAAGCATCACTCCAGTCTCCGGTGACATCCACTACCTTTCCCGATGGGCGAAGGCCAAATAATTGGGCCATATCCAAGACTGTGGGAGACATTGGGCCACACCTAAAATCAAAGGTGTTGGTGGTGGTGTTCCAATACATGGCAGCGGAGAAAACTAAGCCGAGATCGGCTGCCTGGGGAATCTTGGTCATCTGGATCAAATGGTAGATGTCGTTGCTGCGCCATTGATCCCCGAAGCGAGGTGCCAACTTGTCGACCCAGTCAGACCATGTAAGGCCCATGTTCCGTCGATCGGATTCAGCTCCGTGCACATATGGGGATGGGAAACCCCTTTCCACCATTTTCCAGGAGGTTTTCTCCAAGGTACGCATAAATGGATGGGGGCACGTCCAGGGCTTCATATCAACCCGATCGATGGCTGGAGGAATACTGGGAGACAACCAGCAAGGGCCGATGGTGTAAGCATCGTAAAGGGGAGTGAGGACTGATTGGGTATAAGTGTTTGGGGAGCAGGCCTGAAGGGCCGCCACCCATTTCTTTTTGAGATCAGCAAGGCGTTCGCTGGTGACATACTGGGGTTCCTTAGAAGGGGCCATGGTTGAGTTTTCGAGTGAGTAGAATTTGGGAGAGAAATGGATTTTGAAGGTAGGAGTTCGGTTTGGTTACTGGAGTTTGGATATTTTTCTGAGTTTAAAAAGGAAATAGATGTCCAGAAATGGAAAAAGGGGTGCTATTTGTACTGTGCACAGTTAGGACAGTTGTGGGTCCCCGTTATGGTTCTCGGAGATCGTGGGTAGTAGAAACGTTTTCATATTTAATTAATGTTAGTGCGCCAAGAAATGGCGCTTGACATAAATGCACGAAGTCCGAGAAAAATGCAAACAGTTTTAATTTAGGCTAGCCGACCTTAAAACGGCTAGTGTAAGTTAAAAAATGGTAGATCTGGTATTTTCAACCCGATGGTGTGTTAGGGATGCTAGTCGAAATCAGTGAATTAGTAAAACAGTTAGATTATTTTTGGGAGATCTTGTTTGAACAAATAGGATAGAAAAATAAACTTGTTTTATTATAGGATAGAAATTGTTCTTACAACCCGAAAATAAACTAAGAAGGAGAAAATTCATTGATAAGTATTCAGCCTTAATTACAACATAGAGTAGAAGCTTACAGGGAAACTTTTTACATCATCAGCTAAGTGCAGACTTCTGGGTCTTGATTTCTTCATCATCTTCCTCCTCGATGAAGAAAGGCAATGTTGATAGGATCCAAAGGTTATGGATCCTATTTACTCCTCATATGAAGGGCCTGGAATGCTGGATGCCATCTCGCTCTCACAACTCTGGGGAGTGTAGGAGAGGGTAAAGTTAGGCAGCAGACTGGGGATGTTCTATTTCCAGTACTGCTGCGCATCCCTCTTGTACGCCAGACAGAGGAATTGAGGCGGAAGGGCTGGAGTACTGGAGAATCCCACTCCTACCCACCTCGTTCCTAAGATAAAGGAAAACGAGATGAAGAAGGAGTGGAAGCCAGAGGATAAATTGCCTTGGGGATCCGAGAGGAGTTTACAACGGATCCCCAAGAGATTACGCACAAACTCCAGACTTATGGCAAGGACGAGGCATGGTGGAATCCCCATTAGTAAACCAGTCATTGGTAACAAAGGTGTGTTAGGATAGGAAAACCAATCGAAGATTGGAACAAGCCTTGAGGGCATGTTCTCATTTTTGTAAGGATTATGCAAGACTAATGACATGGATGGAGGATTCCCTTTCATCACTAAGGATGAAGGATGAAAAGAGGATTTTTAGATACTAGTAAATGCCAAGAATGGTGTTGCTAATATTAACTCGGAAGATGCAAGTATAAATAGAGGGTATTCTGAAGAGTCTCGAGGATACGGGGGATTACCAAGGGATTTTGGATTTGACCAAAGCCAGTAATGGCGCCTTTATTTGATGGTCATTTCCAAGATTTGGATAAGGATCACAGATTCAAAATCTGAAAACAGAGTTCTCGAGGAGTTAAACTTGACTAAAGCCGAGAATACAAACGGCTTCAGTAAGTTTAAGGGGGCAACTATTTACACTGAAAAATACCCTTTGGATTTATCAAAGCTTAGTGGAGATTACAAATTAATGGGCTGAGCCTAAAGTGAAAGGCCCAGCCCAAATCCGAAGAAATTGAAGAGGGAAGGAAATATCTGCTAGAGTGCTCAAGTACCTATGCCTACCTTGATAAAGAACATTCAATGCAAAGATATTGGCGGCATGGGAAAAGGCATTCAGAGGATGACTGAATCCAGATGACGATGACCAATTGAGGCGACAGCAGCCACGTGGGGCATCCAGCTGTCCATATATCTTTTGAGCCATGACTTATAACTGAGTATTGGTTTGGGCCTAACCCAAAGGCCCAGCCCAAACCAGTAAAACAAAACAGAAAGGAGTCTGAACAGCATTTAATGCAAATCACTAGGCAAATTGGAGGGAAACAGACTACGAATAAAGAACCCTTTCTCAGTGGGAGTAGGCTGATCAGACCAAGTGATGTTCTCCTTCCCAACAGAGGACAGTGCCAGCAATGACGTGGACCCCTTACTGGCCTATATATACAAGGAGAAGATACAGAAATATAGACACTCAAACCAAACAAAAACAGAACTCACACGTTCAACCCAACAGGAAGAAACCTCTGAGGAAACCCCTCAAGCTCTTTCACAGATAAAAGATCTTTATCTTTATCTGAAACTCTCATTCGCATTACTTGTGTAGCTCGCGACTCTGAGAAGTTCGAAGACCAGTTGCCCAGGATAATACATCCAAAACTCCCCACGAGGAGTAGTACCTACTTGGCGATAGTATTGATTTGAATCTTGGACCAGAGGGTCTTTGATTTGTTTTTCCTTAGGAACCAGTATCCTAAACCCTTCCCGATAGGCTTAATAGACCATCCCGATGGAACAATACCCATCCCGACAGGCTGTTACTCAGGCTCTAATGAACTTGAAATGTAATAAAATGGATCTTATCTTTATTTAATGTCTTTTACATTCAGTTCTAATTAACTGCCTTTACTTAAAGTCTTTTACTTTCAGTCTTTACTTTCAGTCTTTACATTCAGTCTTTACATTCAGTTTTTACATACAGCTTTTACTTATCTGTCTTTACTTTTATGTACGTTTGAGCGTGGGAGGTTCTTGGCTATAACAAGTTATACCTAAATCCCATCTCAAACTATCTCTGGTATAATATCAAGAGAGTAAAGTCCTTAACGAGCAAGGCAAATAACGAACCTAACAGTTCATATATATATATATATATATATATATATATATAAGGCGCCAATCCGACGAACGGAAGTCATATTACTTGTGGCGCAAGTATCTAATAAACACTACATCTTTCTATTGGCAGAGCCAATAGTGGCACGCCTGACAAATACCAAAACAACACAAGGCCTCGCGAACATCCCTCTGAAGGGATAGGAGCTGAGCCTGTTGGATCAGTGGCCAAGTAGAAAGGTTCGGGACCAGCGACCGGGCCGACTCGATATATTCCGAGCCTGCACCTCTGCAAAAGGCTGCGCGAACACCACGTTTATTACAACGATGTGCTACGCAATGAATGTATTCATCAATGACATCTTCTATATCAGTAGCCATCTCCCTTGTTTGTTGTGACGCCCTGGACCGGAGTCAGTGGAAAAATTAACCCCGCACCAGGTGCACGAATAAATATATAAAAGACTGAAATAATAGTGAATAATAAAATCCTTCTTATTCAGATAATCTGAAAAGCTTATAGATGTACAAGAGTAAAATAAAAACTCTTAAATCCTTCGTCTTGGACAAACTCAGCTCATCTAGCCCATTTCTTGCCGAATAACTCATATGTAAAATAAAAGAGTGAGGTGTCACAGCCCGTTCAAAGTTTTAAATTATTTTATTCCCGAAAGTGGGAAATGACGTTTTTGCCCCTGGGTTGACTTTTCGGTTGACTTTTGCGTCGTAACTCGTACGACGCATCCACTTGTATTTTCTTGACGTGCTCGTCGATACGAATTCGTAGACGCGAGCCGTACGTCGTTCGGACTCCGAACGAAGATTCTACGGGCGTTGATTTTTTGACGTTTTCCGTATTTTAACTTTTGGGCTGTTTTGAATTTGTGAGCTGGAGCCCATTTGTCAACTGGCCCATGTGGCCAATCACAATCAATCCCACAATTTCGGGATTCTTGTCTGGACCTTGTCCATTCAATGAATCCAGAACCTTGTTTCTTTTTCTTCTCGGCATACCACAACAGAACAGCAAGCTTCACTTTCTTCTCCCCGAGCTTCTCCCTCTTCACCAGCCCAGAATCTGGCTGATTCACTGGCAGCCATCCCTGCCTTCTGGCTTCACCTGACCAAAAACTGGAACAAACCAAAAGTACTGAAAATTGTTAATGGCACCCAGGCTATTAAGCTGTCCTTCCCGAGCTGACACCCAGGCTCTCTCCTCCTACTGCATCAAGCCATTTTCATGGCTGGCCAATTTGAGTCTCTCCCCGTGGCTCCTCCTACCTTCTTGGCTGATCAAGCAGCCATTTTTGTCCTCCCTGGTGCCTTGCAGACTGACTGAAACTGGAGCTGTTCATCGTCAACCTCAACACCTGCAACCTCCTTCTTCTTCCTCGATTCTTCTCGGCTGCACCAAATCAAAGTCAGCGATCTCTTTCTTCTACAGCCCAGGAAAACCAGAAACTTGAGGCATTGGTTTTCTCTGGACACCCAAAGTGTCTTCTCGGTCTCTTCCAGCCACGAACTTTGCAATCTGTCGATTTGAACTGCCTGCTGGCTTGGGGTTGGAAGTGGTGAACAGTTGATGTTGTCGATTGGGGCTGCAGTGCTGGGCCTTGATTATTTTCCAGCTAGTGAGGACAAGATGTGAAGTGGGCTGGTCTTTGTTTTTCTTGGGCCTTGGGTGCATTAAGTAATTAGGGGATGTCGAGTGTTGGTTGATTTTTGGGCTTCGAGTGCTTTTAATCAAAGTTGGACAAGTGGTGATGTTAGGTGGGCTGGCTGGTGCATGAGATTTGTGGGCCTCGAGTGTAATTAGCAATTGTTGGCTAACTTTGAAGATGGTGTTGTTTTTGTGAAGAAGACGATTGGTTGGCCCATTAGAGATTTTTGGGCCAATTGCTTGTGGACTCAATTCAGTTGAATTTTTGAATGCTTCAATTTACGGAAAACTCCGTTGGGTTGGAATTGCTCTGGAAGCTTTAGGCTTTGGCGACCCTTGGCGTCGGAGGACGTGCACTTGGGCTTTCCGACTATCTTCAGGTGAGTGAGTGGGTCTTTCTTTGATAAAGTATATATATATACGTATGGTTTTTTTTAAACGCTTTCTTAAATTGTTAGCGTAGATGCATATTCATTACGTGTGTTGGAGGTAGAACACTCGTACTATATTGTCATGCATGATTTTATACTGTTGCTCCTCAGTAGTTGTATAACACCCCAGGTATAGTACTCAGTCTCGTGGCCAGGACTAGCCTTGACGTTAGGAGCTGTCACTATCAGTACCGCTACGCAGCATTGGATCCATGTAGGTACTAGCCTGTCTTAGGTTGCACTAGGCAACTCGGACTTGTGTGACGCACATTTGTGCACAGTGGTTAGCACTAGACTCGCGTCATTGGAGTACTTAGCGTAATTATTTATACCTAGCTTGTTCATTGTGGGATTTAGCCCCGTGGACATGTGTGTTTACATACGAGCGAGCAAATACAGTAAATGATGTATCGGGGAGTACCCGAATGTTTTAAATGGTAGTGTTTTGAGGATCATGCGTACGGGCATGACTTATTTTATCAATTATACTTGTTTTCAAACGAGGGGTTACTAGTTTTTGAAAACAACGGCTTTTAGCAAACTTTGCTTTTTGACCCACTCACCGTTTTATGTTTTGCGCCCCTCCAGGTTAGTTGGCTGGGAGCTTGCGACGTCGTTGGCGCGGTGGTATGACAATGTAGGGATTTTTTTACGTTTGTATATCTTTGTATCCCTCACACTGTTTACTGTGTATTCTAACAATTCTTCCGCACTCTGTTTTATTCAATTAAATATTCATTATTCTTTATTTCATCCTTCAACTTTCTTTTTGGCTTTCGTCACGCTAACGCGTGTCGGCCAGCACTTCCGACACCTGGCTCGTCCGGGATCGGGATGTGTCAGAGGGGTGAGCAACAACCACCGTCACCCAGTGAGTAAAATATGTAATATGCTAGTCAAGCGTGCCGTTTTACTCACACTATAAAATATGATAATTAATAATATCAAAGCTTACTAATTTCACATCACATTATCATGTTGGTTATCCTTTATAATATGTAGCTCACCACGTGACCCCTAAATGGCCATTTTGCTCTAATGTCCTCGTATGCCTTACATTTATCCCTCGGATAACCCAATACTGAAGTTCTCATGCCTCATGAACAATCTCAAGCAATTTCACATTAAATGTATATATACGTATCGAAAGCAATTACATGAAATCAAACATGCTTGACTTTTCAAGAGATCGAGATTTGTAAATAGAATAAATCACATGATAACTCATGATTTTCAATTATCAGAAAATAAGAATATTTTGAACACATTACATAAACCACTCACCTCGATCGATAGCTAGAACCTCAGCAAGACAAGTCCACTAGCAATCTCTACACAAGTCAAAACTCCATAAACCTTAAACTCTCTCTTTGTATGTCTCTCTCTCTCTCTATATATATAGAAAGTATACGTAAGCATGTTTGCATGCACTGCATGCCAAACCCTCATGGCTTCTTTCTCTACACGAGCTTACATGCATGCCTTGCAACTCATATACCAACCCAACCCGTGTACTACAATTTTGAAAAACAAAGGAATAAACTCCCTATTTATAGTAACATAGAGCAGCTTCAAACTTGAGGACTAAGAAAAATATATAATAAAATATATTTTATGAATAACTATCTAATGGATGATTTATGGGAAAGCGACACATAAGAGAAAAGGTGGCACTTATAAAGCTTGAGCTGTAATGGTTAAGGATAGGAATTGTTCACAACCTTACACATATGAAGTCTAAGACCTAGTAACTAAATCATGCAGACACCTCCAGCTTACAAAACCCTTAGTCACCAACTCAGAGTGCTAAGCAGTCTAATAGCATGAAAGATAAGAGCAAAAGAAAACGGGTGGAAAATTCTAACTTTTCCTCCTACAAGTGGACGTTGGATGAAGATAGGTTTGTATCTAGGGTTAGCAAAGAGGGTTATAAGAATGGGTTGAATACAAAGCCGAAAAATAATAATAGTAAATATATAAATATATTTTTAAAATACTTATTTCACCCAAGTTTTTACACAGCTGCCCGTGTTTGCCCTTTCCATCTTTGCATCTGCATCTTTCAGGAAAGACGTCATGCTTTCCAGTAGATCTTTTATACTTGCAATGTCGTCATGGACTCCTCACAACAGTTTCTCTTCTTAAGTTAACAAGGGAAACAACTTGTCAATGACAATATTCACTGTAGTCTCCGCCATTTCTCTACTATAGCCGGCTCTGAGGAAATTTACCAATGAAGAATAAAATAGTTAATAACGTACAACTGGTTGTGCAGGATCATCGTTGAACTAACTTATAATTTTGTGATATCTAGTTCCAGACAAAAAATAAACACATGTTCTTGTTTCTCTTACACGAGTTACAGTCTCTAAGTCTTGACTTGCACTTCGGTCAACTGATCACAAAATTATCCGATGGGAATAAATGTATCAGTTTAGACAGAGCTAAAGCCTAATTTCAAGCAACATCCAAAATCTGAAACGCGAACAAAATTTAAAGCGTAAAAAAGTTAAGGAATAAATCAGATCACATAACAAAATTAGTGTTCCAAAACAACAATATAGCTCCTAGAAGAGAAGTTGACAACCCTTTAGAAAATAGAAATTGAAGGCACGTCGAAGAGAAAATTACTTGGCCACCGGAAGTACATCACGTTGGATAAGGGAAATGCAGAGCAGCAAAAGAGAGCTGCCATTGCCAACCGGTTATAAGTTTATATGTGACTGCTTACAATACCCTCCAAAAGATTCCAAATTCGTATCAAAACCATATATCTAAATCAATGTTTTCAAAGGCAAAAGCGTAAGTCAAGTTGTTTTTGTCTCGCAAGGCGTAAGCCTTTCATGCTTTATCTTATTATAATAAAAAATATGTAATATAGGCAAAAATAACATAGTAATAATCATTGAAGCATAATAATCATTCACAAAACATATCAAATACCAATACAACAAGTTTAAATGAGAATCCCAACAAACATTATGGTCTTTGTGATATCCCACATCGACCAACGGAGAGGGGGTGATGTGCCTTGTATGTACATGCCCACCTCCAATTAGTACGAGGCCTTTTGGGAGCTCACTAGCTTCGGATTCCATCGGAACTCCGAAGTTAAGCGAGTTTGGGCTAGAGCAATCCCATGATGGGTGACCCACTAGAAAGTTGCTCATGAATTCCCAGAAACAAAACCGTGAGGGCGTGGCCCCAAGCGGACAATATCGTGCTATGGCGGAGTCGGTCCGGGATGTGACAGTCTTTTAATAAGATAATCCAAAAAACATACGAAATATAAAATCTACTTAATTATTCATTTGCCTCCGTAAGATCATAAATCTACTTAATTATTCATTTGCCTGGTAAGATCATCATCATTAATAAAGTCTTCATCAACTTCATCATCATCAACATGGCCATCATCATACTCATCATCATCAACATGGCCATCATCATACTCATTTAAATCAATATCACTATCATCCTTACCCAAGGTATCAGTGTGTGATGAATGATTTCCACTATCAAATTGCAAAGGATACTCTATAGATCATCATCTTCATCAATTTGGATTGTTTTTTGTTTCTTGTCTTTGCTTCCACTCTTGCCTAGAGAATAAGGTGTGCATACACAATTAGGTTTATGTTGAAAATAACTTCATTATCAATTATCAAATAATTTCATGACACTTACTTGAACCTTCATCAATTCTTCGCTTATAGGAATGAATGCAAACACGAGGAGGACAAGGAGGGCTAGGCTCACAAGGAGGAGTCATCGACCCTCTAGTCTCATTATCTCTTGCATATGTGCCAAGTGGCACATTTCTTATGGCATCAACATCAAATAATTCCTCATAATTAAGCCAAGTTAGATCATTTGGAAGAAGTGGTTCTTTTACCTCCGCTATCCACACATCATCATATTCAATGTCATCAACTAAGATCAAATCAATTTTTTCCCTCTTCTTAATATTTCGCTCTCTTAGAGAAGTATTGTATTTCACATATACAAGAGCATTTAACCTCGAATGTTCAAGCGTATTTCTTTTTTTTTTTGTATGAATCTACAAATATCATGAAACTATTTGTATTAATAAAATTTTATTTTTGCATAATTGCATATGTACAAAAAAAATTCATGAAAGAACTTTACCGACTCAAATGTGCTCCAATTTCTCTCACATCCAAATGCAGTACATGTAAGGCTAAGAACTCGAAGTACAAATTTCATCAATTCAGGAGTATGTCTCCCAAAGCACGTCCACCAATTTCCTAAAAAATAATTGATAATGAATATTACGCAATTCATTATATAAATGAAACTAGAAAGACTCTAAGTTAATTAATGGCGTACCTGGAGATAGTAGTTTTCTAGATTTCACGGCAAGTGAAGATCCAAATTCTCCTCTTGCTATATCAAAATCATCTAATTGGATATCCGCGCAAATGAGATCATTTCCTTCCAACATCCTCCCCAATGCCCTCGACAACCTCATCCAAGTACTTGAACATCAACTCCCCATTTTTTTTATAGTATTGAATGCATCAATTGACTTCAAAAACCAAGTTCCAACACGACTATTCACTAAAAAATTTATGAGACATCTACCATTTCCATCACTCCAACCATCGGACATAATATAACATTCATATTCCTTTCAAACCCTTTTATGGTCTACCAACATACCATTCACATCAGATACTTCTTCTTTAAGAATCCATGTCCTCAACTCATGCATCGACGGAGGATTGAATCCGGGACAAAATTTGGCAATTGCTTCTACTATTGGCAACCAAAAATGATCATTCACTATGTTGAATGGTAGTGCTTTGGAGAATATGAACCTCCCAATTTTCCTACATACATCACGTCTTTCTTGTTTTTTGAATATCGAGTCGAATGTAGTTTGCCTAGCTTTGTG
This sequence comes from Gillenia trifoliata, assembly GCA_018257905.1. NCBI lineage: Eukaryota > Viridiplantae > Streptophyta > Magnoliopsida > Rosales > Rosaceae > Gillenia > Gillenia trifoliata. The sequence goes on from CM031080.1 coordinate 24,702,897, forward strand.
AGAGACAAATTGATCCATCGGTCCTCTGGTTTTAGGTTGAGATGCGGAAGCTACAGATGATGGAGTACTTCTACTTCCCGATCCTTCATACTCATCCATCTCAAGATCAACACTCTGATTCGCCCTTCTAGGACCCTCACCAATCTCACAAAGCATTGCTTCTATTCTTGATTTTTCATTTGCAAATTTTTTGTGATATTTCACACATTGTGATTTCATATCTTTTGGACACTTTGTACACGGACTAGACCCAAAATGAGTCACAGCCAAATGGTGTTTAAGCCTAATATCACCTTTACTTTGTACTTGATTACAAAATATACATCTTGGATATTTCTCACCAGAAATTGATTTCATCCATTTCTTAGCAAAATCCTCTTTTTTTCTCATACTCAAGTACTAATTTTGTGATTTCACTAACATTAAAGAAGATTGAAATAAAAATGTGAAATATGAAAAAACTAAATAAAAAGAGAAAGTGTTGAAAACCTGGACCAATCCGGAGAAGGCTAACCGATATCACTGATTAGTGGTGATTTTTGTTAAAATTGTTGTAAAATAAAAGGAGCAATCGAGATTTCTTCTTAGTTTTGAGGTGCGGCGAGGGAAACACAGAGAAAGGGAACGATTCTAGGTTGAAAGCAGGGAATGATTATTGGCTAGAGAAGGTTGGCTTATTAGGCCTATTTAATTTTTTTTATTCAATAAGTTAAACGACGCCGTTTTGTCATACAAACTATAAAAGGAAAATAAAAAATAAAATTGAAACAATGCGTTTCCTAGTTATCTTTTTAGCTAGAATAAACTAGGCGGCCGCGCCTTCGCTGTAATCCGTACGATTGCTCATGCTACAAGGCCTATAGCACACGCTTTTGCAGCTTTTCGCCATTCGTAGCTATGCACAAGGCTTTTTCCTGACGCCATGTCTCAAGGTGGGCAATCGCATCCCTTTGAAAACACTGATTTAAATCACTTTCACCTATTTTTTTTCTTATTTCGATTCACATCAAGTTGGGAGAAAAGACTATGTAGCAAGGAAATAGACATCATGCCAACTACAAATTTAAAAAGCAAAAAAGACATAAGCTAATTTCATTTAAAAAAACTTCAATTATGTTCCTTCTGTTTGAAAAGTTAATGTTAAATTTATACCAAGGCCAAAATTTGATATTTAAAACCTAAATTCGAAGGAATTAATCTGAGACTAAAATCAGATTAATAGAGAACATAACTGATTAATCGATGTGAAAATAATAAGAAAAAACTAACATAAAAAAATCACAGAATTTGGAACAAAGTTGAAAGAAGTAGCAACACTTCAGAGAGATGAAGTCGGCATGGTCACTGGTGGCTGTTGACTTTCAAGTCTTAACTGATTTGTATTTCTTAAGTAACAATATACACAAGTGCACATACATATAGAAGAGGAAGAAGCAACAAGAAGTATCCAAGAAACCCAAGAAACCCTAGTGACCGATGAACCCTAATGACTGGTTAAACCTAAGCTTAATCTAATCCTTAAATCAAGGTGATTACACCAACACCAAGACACGGTACTAATCATTCATCTTCCTTTAATCAAGGAAAGATGATTGTTACTTACAATCTGCTTGTTAAACCATCACACCAGCACCAGCACCCAGCACACCAGCTGGTTATTTGATGTATTTTAACACTCCCCCTCAAGCTGGATCGAGGAGGTTAATGGATCCAAGCTTGCTCAAGAGGCGATGAAGTTGAACTGATTACAATGCCTTGGTGAAAAGATCTGCGAGTTGTGCATTACTTCACGTGAAAATAGTCCTAATGACTTGAGATTGAACTTGATTTCGAATGAAATGGCAATCCACTTCAATATGCTTGGTTCTCTCATGGAACACAGGATTAGCAGCAATGTGGATGGCTGCCTGATTATCGCACATAAGGGACATAGGTGCAGAGCTAGGAAACCCTAAGTCTAAAATGAGACCTTTAAGCCATATCAGTTCACATGCTGTAACATCCATTGCTCGATATTCAGCCTCTGCACTGGAGCGAGCAACTACTTGTTATTTTTTGCTTTTCCAAGTGACAAGATTTCCACCAACAAATGTACAGTAGCCGGTTGTGGATTTTCTGCCAACTTCATTCTCTACCCAATCTGCATCAGTATAACTAGTAATAGCAGTAGACTGATTATTCTTCATGATAATCCCTCGACCTATGGAACCTTTGAGATAACGTAAGATCCTCTTAACAATATGGAGATTGTGCACAGTGGGGGAATGCATGAATTGACTGACCATGCTGACTGCATAAGTGATATCTGGTCGAGTAATTGTGAGATAGATGAGTCTACCCACCAGTCTTTGATAGTGCCTCACATCATGCACAGCTTCTCCATCAATGTTGAGTTTCAGTTTACAATCAACAGGTGTAGTGGCAGGTTTGCAGTCGAGCATTTTTTCTTCCTTGAGAAGATCCATCATATGCTTTCGTTGGTAAAGAAACAGCCCTTTTGAAGATGTTGCCATTTCTATTCCCAAAAAATATTTCAACTTTCCTAAATCCTTGATTGCAAATGTTTGGTGTAGTGATTGCTTCAGATCTGCAATCTCAGTAGCACTATCTCCAGGGATAATCAGATCATTAACATAGATATGAACCACTAGCTTCCCCTTGATACTAGTGCAGACAAACAAAGAGGAATCAACATTACTGCATGTAAAACCGATCTTTGTAAGCATTGAGCTGAGCTTGGCATACCAAGCTCGTGGTCATTGCTTCAATCCATATATTGCCTTGTGTAGTTTGCAAACCATGTTATCTTTAAGGCAACCATAACTTGGAGGGAGCTGCATATATACTTCTTCCTGGAGTTCTCCGTGAAGAAATGCATTCTTCACATCCATTTGATAGAGAGACCATCCACAATTTATTGCCACAGAGAGTAGAACCCTGACTGTGTTCATTTTTGCAACGGGGGTGAATGTTTCCTTATAATCTACCCTAAAAGTTTGAGTAAAGCCTCGAGCAACTAGTCAAGCCCTGTGTCTTTCTATGGAACCATCTGCTTTGAACTTGATTTTGTAAATCCATCAACTTCCAACAGCCTTTTTTCTGGGGGAAGTTGAACAAGACTCCAAGTACAATTATCTTCCAGAGCTTTGAGCTCTTCTGCCATTGCTTGTTTCCACTGTGGAAGAAGAACTGCTTCCTAAAATGTCCTTGGTCACAATGCTCATCAAGGGCACTGATAAAAGCAACATGTGATGGTGACAGTGCACTAAGATTATGAGTGACAGGATACCGTGAGGCATAAGTCACATAGTCTTGTAATCTTACTGGCAGTTTTCTTGCTCGAGGTGGATTTCTTCTTATCACTTGAGGCTCCTGATCATAGGTGGTCTCCTGATTTCTTGCATTGCTATCAGGTTGATCTAAAGTGTTTGATTCATCTTGGGATTCTCTCAGCTCATGCAGGTTAATACTTGAACCTTCTTGCAACACTGGATCTGTAAAGGTTTGAGGTAGTGGGAATAGATTAAACACTTCCTCCCCATGAGCTATAGTTGTCCCAAAGTAAGGGCTGTGTTCTTCAAACTTAACATCCTTAGACACAGTGCATTTCTTAGTGACTGGATTGAAACACTTGTAACCCTTTTGAGTGGAGGAATACCCAAGAAATACACATTTGGTTGCTCTTGCATCTAGCTTATCGTGATTAGCAGCTTGGATGTGTACATAACATGCACAACCAAACACCTTGAGATGTGTCAAATCAATTTTCCTGCACTTTAGCACTTCATAGGGAGATTTAAAACCCAACACTAGACTTGGAAGTCTGTTGATGAGGTATGTTGCAATAAGGATGGCAAATGACCAGAACCTTTTTGGAACATTCATATGTATCATGAGAGATCGAGTATTTTCCAGGAGATCTCTATTTTTTCTCTCTGCCACACCATTTTGTTGTGGAGTACCTACCCATCTTGTTTGGTGAATGATGCCATGTTCACTTAGATATTGAGCCATGTTGTTTAACATGAATTCAGTGCCATTGTCTGATCGAAAAACTTTAACATATGATTGAAATTGAGTTTTAACATGAGTGTGAAAATCTTTGAAAATAGTGAACACCTCACTCTTTGATTTCATCAGATAAACAAAGCTAACTCGAGTAAAGTCATCAACAAACAAGACAAAATATTTAAATCCTTCCATTGATTCAGTTGTTGGACCTCATACATCACTGTGTACAAGTTCAAAAGGCTTACAGGTTCTAGACTGAGAGTTGCCAAAAGGCAGTTTGGTGGACTTAGATAACTGACATGTATCACAGGTAGCATGTGACTTACTAACATTTGGAAATAATTTTGACAAAACAAACTCAGAAGGATGAGCTAATCTTCTATGCCATAACTGGTTTTCATCTATGGACTTTAATTTAGCTTGAAAGGTTTGAGTATCGCTGGAATTTCTGCACAGGTAGTAAAGTACATTTATGAAGACCCCTTCACCAACCATCTTCTTGGTGAGAACATCCTCAAACATTACATTATCAGGTGAGAAAATTGCACGACAATTTAGGGTGTTTGTGATTTTTCCAATGGACAACAGTTAGAAAGGAAAGGATGGTACATATAGGGCAGTGGAAGGTGTTTTGTTTGAAAACAAGTTGATTTCTCCTTTGCCTAAAACCAGAATAGTTTTCCCATTCGCAACTGACACATGTGAAGGACTCGAGAAAAGTTTAAAACCATGCAAATTTGTAACTTTGTTTGTCATATGATCAGTGGCCCATGAATCGATTATCCAACAATCATTTTCAATACTAGTTAATAAGGCAATAGAGAAGGCTTTGAGAATACCTGGTGCCTCGTTACTTGGTACCTTCTGATTTCCAGCAAGGAATCCAACTAATTCTCCCAACATAGCTGTTGTGTGCTTGTCTCCTTCATCATTAGAACCAGGTGAAGCACCTCCATGTCCCTTACCTTGTAGGTAGATGGCAAACTCATTTATGAGAGTTAGTGGATTGGTCAAGAAGTCAGTTGACCCTTGGGGTGTGGAAGAAGGAGATTGAACTGCAGCAAGTTGAGCCTTGAAGTGAGTTTGCTGTGAAGATCTTGGTATGATTTTTCCTTCTTTGGTAAACTTGGGTTTAAGTTCAGGATGAAGATCCCAACACTTCTCTTCGATATGCCCAACAACATTGCAATATTTGCATTTTAGATGTGGGTTTTTGCCCTTGTATCCCTTGGCTTCAAAGTGCTTGGAATGTGAAACATATGCTCGAGATTCTGTCAATCTTGGGCTATGCTCAACGTTCATTACCTTCTTTCGTGCTTCTTCTCTCTGAATGATTGCACAGACATTGTTGAAAGTGGGCAATTCTTGACTCATCAGAATGTGACTTCTCAAATCTTCATACTCTGGGCTCAAGCTTCCCAACAACTGGTAAATCCTGTCTTCCTCGGTTCTTTTAAGTAGAACGACAGGATCTGTAGTGTGTGGAAGATACACATCTAGCTCATTCCACAGAGTTTTGAGCCTTCCAAGATGTTGAACAAAGGATTTCCTTTCTTGCTGAAGACATGCAGTGTCTTTCTTCAGTTGAAAAACTCGAGCATAGTTGTTTTGATTTTCATACATGTCCTTCAAGCCTTTCCACAGGTCTTGTGAGGAATTGGAGTAACTGAAAATCTCAGCTATATGCTTCTTCGTGGTGTTAAGTAGAAGAGACATGACCAGTTGATCATTGCATAGCCAAGCACTGTACAAAGGTGATGAGTTGTCTGGGACTTCCATGCTTCCATTTACAAACCCTAATTTTCCTTTTCCTCCAAGAGCTAGTGAAACAACTCAGGACCAAGGCAGATAATTTAACTCATTCAATAAGATTGAACACAAGCGTTGATTCGTGTTACTTCAATATCTAAGGCATCTGAGTATGTAATATTTAAGGGAGGAACATCAGAATTCTCTCCCCCCCCCCCAAAGATTCACAGACCCCTCTTCAGCAAGTCTTAACTAATTTGTATTTCTTAAGTAACAATATACACAAGTGCACATACATATAGAAGAGGAAGAAGCAACAAGAAGCATCCAAGAAACCCTAGTGATCGATGAACCCTAGTGATTGGTTAAACTTAAGCTTAATCTAATCCTTAAATTAAGGTGATTACACCAACACCAAGACACGACACTAATCAGTCATCTTCCTTTAATCAAGGAAAGATGACTGTTACTTACAATCTGCTGGTTAAACCAGCACACCAGCTAGTTATTTGATGTATTTTAAGAGTGGCCCTCCCCTTCTTGACACTATCGAACTAGAAATCCACTCTCAATCGTTTCGAAAATAGAAAGATACCTGATCGCAGAGATATGCAAAGGAGAGATGCGTTGGAGAAGGACGAGGATGATATGCAAAGAAGAGTTGTGTGCAAACCGAGTAAAGTTTAGCAAGGTTGACTAAATTGTAATGCTGCATAATATAGTTATTGTATTGTATTGAAATTTATTTTTGTTTAGTCTTAATAGTTATTTATTAAAATAAAAACCATGTATTTAAATCACTTAGGCCTTTTTCTTTTTCCATTATTCATACTTTGGCCCCTATTCAAAGGGGCAAAGACATTGCATCATATTCATTGTCAAAGTCAAACAGAGCTGGCCAAAAAAAAAGTCAAAGAAATAAGAACAAAGCTTGAAAGAGAGAAGTAGATTAGCAGTTTTTAAAGAATAGGAATGAAGGTAGCACACCGCTGAGAAGAATAGCGCGTTGGACTGTTGGAGAACAAAGTGTAGATCATGATAAGTAGAGAGCTGCCAAACAGTTGACTATATAAAATATTTTCGCAGCAATATTTGTTCTAATTTGTTTTTCACATTCATGTTTTAATTTGTTTGTCACACCCACCGGATGACTGCGACAAACAAATTATCTTGTTATTGTTTTTCTTTAGATTGTGGAAAGAGAATGCATTACTAAGGGAGGATGCAAAGAACATTTAAGAGAGCGAAGGTGCTGAAAGGCTTATTCATGGGTTTCTTTTATAAAACCACTCACATTGTAAGAGGACTATATTCGTGCCATGAGAAAGCGTCGGAAGATTCGATCTATTAAAGAAATAAATAAAAATAAACAGACGTTATTAAATTTACACCAAAATGATAAATAATTTTTCTTAAATATAGATATGGAGAACATGATTTTTTTTTTTTTATAACACATGATGATTTCCCACATTAACTTTTGGATAATACTTGCATCCCCCTTGTGGGGATGCACATATTCCCCCATTTACGAATAACGATTCTTGATTAAATAAAATCAACGATTGGAACCATTCAATTTATTAATCTTTATTTGAAGATCAATCTTATAAAAAATCATTTGAATTGGAGGTCATTTAATCATTCAAATGTATCAAATAAATGGTATGTTCATCATGAATATATTACTTGGTACCTACACCGTTGATTTGTTTTATACATTTGAATGACTAAATGATGATTTTTTGTAGGGGTAATCTTCAAATGAAGATTAAGAAATTGAACTGTTCCGATTATAAAATTTGTACGGTCAAAATACGTTATTCCCAATTGGGGCATGAGCTCATTCCCCAAATGGGGAATGCAAGTATTATCCCTAACTTTTATTCTTTCTTTTTTTTTTTGGTTAGGTGGGGTTTTGACGGGAGAAAGAGGGTCGGACAGCCTTGAACTCAGGTAAGGAGGACCACAAGGGTGCTTGGGCTATTGGTAACCATAATAATTAACTACTTAATTGTTGTTCCGTTTTTCAATTAACCGTGAAGTGATTTGGACTTGGGATATATTTTTTTAGTATTAGTAATTGAAGTGTTACTAGACTAGATCAAATGAAATTTTATTAATACAATTGCCAAACAGTTGGAAGACTTTGCAGTTTATTATTCAGAATTAAATTCAAATTGACACATTCAATTGGAGTGTCTTTTTTTTAAGCTCCAATATAAGCGTTTGTTATTTGTTCCCATGAACTTTATTTCCATGAGACTGAGACAAAATGATTGTCTATCTATCTCTTGCACACAACTCCTCGACCATGCATCCCGCTTGCACAGCTCATGCTTGGCAACTCCAAACCCTCCAAAGAATTAGCTTCGCTTTCAGGGCCAACATTGTCACCATTAAACCTTCCAGCGGCACAATCCGTGGCGAGAAGGCTTGAAGTTTCAAACTCCTTGTCCCCTCCCATCACAGGCATGCTCGCGCCGATATTGACCCGGCTGACGTAGTCAGGCCTATATGTTTGTCCCAACACACCACTCACTTGGTTGCTCAAAGAGAAGAACTTAAACCCAAGATCAAGATGTGCAAATGTGTCATCTTTTGTAATGCCATAGTTGTGAACCCTTGAGTCTTCTTCTGTTATAGGCACAACCTTGGCTGTGATCCTAAAGCTTCCTTCAACTTCAACCATCACATTGTTGGTCCCACTCACCCTTGCAAGGGATACAGTTGGAACACTTGTGGATTGCCACCTGGCACCTTCGGATTCGGGAAGGGTGATGGGCTCGCCATCAAAGGAGAGGGCAAGGCGGTCAGTGGAATCATCCCATGTGGCGGTCTTTTGGGCACCGACGAAGAGTTGGTGCTTGCCAAAGAGGACGGCAATGGACTGGACCCAAGTGAAGTCCCTCTTCATGTTGTGGTTGCGTCTGCCAATGAAGTGAGCGTTGATGTGGAGGTTGGAATCGGATAAGAGGCAGAAGTCATTGTCTTTCTTGCCATGAAAGTAAAAGGTGATGCCATCTCCACCTATGAAACGGGGGTCTTGGCATACTGCTCCTGGCTGATCACATTCTGCACCATTTGAAAAACGAGAAAGAAAATTATTTTCAGAACTAACATAAAATTTGTTTCTAGCTAAGTAGTTGATCACCCAAATTATGGAGTGTTATTATGCTCATTCACTTGTCTGATTTTCGTACCCACGTCATATGTATTTGTCATAAACATTTACACTATTAGATAAAAAGTTAAGACATGTAGGTGGATATAGTACCACTCAAATTAAGGTTAGTCATTTTATTTTGAAAGCTTTGTAACCACATTAGATGATCATATTATGTGACAATGATTACAGTACTACAATAACTAATCATGTTATGTAATTAGTGTGTCTGTATATTAACAGTTGACGATAATCAATTGATCGATGTAACAAGTGGATTGCACTTGTCACATAATTTGATGAGCTTTAATTTAGTCAAAAAATGTTTTCTACTAGCAATATGAAGATAAGTGTGAGAGGAGACTTACTGCAGACTGGCTTGCAAGTGACACAGTCAACCTCACATCCACCAGGGCAAGCGCTAGGGCATACGTGTTGAATGTTGTAACATTGAGGGTAGTACTTGTTCTTGCACTTGGCCTTCTTTGGTGAAGTAGAAGGAGTTGATGGAGGAGGAGAAGAGGATGTAGGTGGAGATGGCGGAGGAGGTGAAGGAGAGGAAGGAGGATTAGATGATGGTGGTGAAGGAGGTGACGGCGAAGATGGGGTAGGGGTAGGAGGAGGTGATGGGTAATGTGGTGTCGCTGGTGGTTGTGAAGGTGAAGGGGATGTAGGAGTGGTGGATGGAGGTGTGGGAGTTGTAGTTGGGGGTGTTGGGGTTGTTGGAGTAGGAGGAGATAGTGGTGGAGTTGGGTTAGTTTTTGGTGGAGGAGGCGAATAATATGTTGGTGGTGTGGGAGTTTTAGTTGGTGGTGTAGGAGTTGTAGTTGGGGGTGTTGGGGTTGTTGGAGTAGGAGGAGATAACGGTGGAGTTGGGCTAGTTGTCGGAGGAGGAGGCGAATAATATGTTGGTGGTGTGGGAGTTTTAGTTGGAGGTGTAGGTGAAGGTGTGGGAGGGGTGGGAGAGGCTGGTGGAGGGCTTGTGCCCCCTGAACAGATGGGCTTACAAGAGGCACACTCCACTGTGCATTGATCAGGGCAAAACTTGGGGCATACATGCACCAAATTGTAACAATGCTTATACTTTTTTATCAAACACCTTGCATTGCTTGGATGCTTGGCAATCCCTGGAGGAGTTTTTGCCTCTGCCGCTGCCGTAACCATCAGCAGGAGAATCGGAACAAGAACTTGCATTTTGTTGTGAGCCATATTAATTGAAGCAAAACCCTAGAATTCGTGTCGAGTATTCGAGGGCTTTGGTGTGTGTTTGAGTGAGAAACCCAGTGCCTGAATGCCCCTATTTATAACCAAGAGGACCTTAATTATGCTGTTGCCTAATATTTCGGATCAAAAACTTTTGGTGTAGTTAATGTTCATTGATAAGCCACTTTCACATGGTATCTTAAAAAGTCAAATCCTTTTGACTCCAATTGTATAACATTGTTTAATCCTTTTATGTTGCTTTGCAACTGACAATGACATTTTTTTTATACAATGATATATTTACACTGAGGAGATAACGGAATAAATTGGTATCGAATTTGTTATTCTTGAGATTCGAACTTGCTATTCTTGAGATTCGAACGTAAAATCTCACTTATAAGTGAAAAAAAAGAATATCACCATACTATAATACTGACCGGCTAAATTGGCATCACTTGGAAATGAAGGAAAGAGACAGCAACACTTCAAAAAAATGCAACGCTTTTTCCATATAAGCAACTGAAAATGGCATCGCTTGGATGTTCATCTGTAAAGCGACCCATTAACCTTTACAACTATGCATTTGTGTTTTATGAGTTAAGGCACCAGAACAATTAACTCACACTAGCATATTTTGAAATTATGATAAGCATCTGCATGACCAGGTTCAGGATTCACTTCCATTTGAAGCAATTAGATAGCCGACCCATACACAACAATACAGTGTTGAGTGATAAAAGGATGGTTTGGAAGTAAGGAAATTTTCAAGTTATATTAGGAAAAGAAATGAAACTATTCGAAAATCGACATTAATTATTTTGTCCAATGTTTTCAAGTATATGCATGCATACATACATACTGCATTCACATTATTGCATACAAGGAAATGATTTTCACTCTTCCCTTTTAACCCATTAGTACATGTCCTCTCATGCATGTTTTTGTCCCTTTATTCACTATTAATTTATTCAATTTTGTGGCTAGAAACAAGATGGAGATTGCAAGAGGATAAAAACAGAGTGCGAAAATCATTTCTCCATACATCATAGAGCCATGTATCATGTATTGCCCAAAGGTTCTTTGCATACAAATATACATAAACATGTGTATGCATGTACGTGTGTGCGTATATCATATGTTGTCGATCTGCTTATTCGTATGTATTTTGTCTAATGCGTTAACAATTTGATCTTTATATATCCATCATCCTTTAAAAAAAGAACTAGCTAGTTTTCAGTAGTACTTAAAAATAGTTATCATCCGCTCCTTATTCCTCTTTTTTTTTTTCCTGCTCGACATAGTGCCTGATGATTTTTTTAGAGCGTTAATAACATCTCCCTTCCAAAAATCAATTATATTTCTTGTTCTACTTAAGTATATGAGCTGCTCTGCCGAGAATGTAATTCATATTTTGGTGGTAAAATAGAGAACTGATTTTTCATTTTGCCAAATATGTTGTCAATTAGATGTGAATTTTCTCTTGTGAGCCGTTGTAGAACTGTTGGCTTCCAATTCATGATTCTCTACAATCCATTCTTATGCCAACTCCTTTTTTTAAGCCCTTGTTGGACAATTTATTATGAGCAGTACAATGTATAGCTTGATGCCCTATACAAGGGGCAAGGCATCTCCATAGACTAACAACAAGACTAAGGGGAATTGATATTCCATAACATGTTCCATTTCTTTATTCCTATTTCAACACCTCTGGATACTATCTCTTTGTCTCTGCTCTTGCAAGCAAGTTTCTACAAGTTTCTATAAGCAGATACATACATCATGATTTAAATATTTTAACTTGAGGCCAGTTTGATAACCACTTCGTTTTTAGTTTTTACTTTTCATTTTGTCTTCATTATAGGGAATGTATATGGAGAAATTTAATGAAGGAGAATGTAAGGAAAAAATCTAGAAAAGAAAACCTCAACTTTGGTTTTCATTTTGTGTGATCTTTCATGTATATTTGTTTTACTTCCTTCCCACCACCCTTCTTGCACCTTTGCTCATCCCTTTTTCCTCCATTGTAATTTTAGTCTATTTTTAATAATAAAAAAAACTAGAAACTGAAAATGAAATGGTTATCATTTGAGCCCTTAGATGTTGAGATTGACGATTAACTAGTTAAGAAAATTGTCAATATCTTGGCTTAAATTAAGCTATGGATGTAGTACATTAGCATCCAAGTATACACTTACAAGGATAAATATATCATTTGATGAGGATGCATCTTGCCGGTGCTCGGTCAGCGCCAAGCAACCTTAGAGGCAAGCAGTGCACAGAGTAGTTTCCCGGTTGGATGTCATCGAGCTTTAGCCCTTCGACAGGAATGATTTCCTGAATCATATATTGCAGCATTTTAATTTTGAAGGTTACATTAATGTCTTAACATGTACAGGAGCTTATAGTCAGATTCCAATTGCAATATAAAGAAAGTCAGTAAAGTATGTATAGGCAACTTGATTTGGAAAACAATTCAATAAATAAGTATATACTTAGTACTAATTAGTATGACGCATTCAGATTTTTGATAAAGATTTCTATCAAATCGAAATTATTACCCTGCCTTTGAGAAAAGCAACGTGAGCCGGAATAGCTTCGTCATAAGTAGCAATAGAAAAGTAGTCAGTTCCTACATTTCATACAGATAGGACAATCAGTGCAAGCACAATAACCATTAGTTTTCGAAAGGGATAGAAACTTTATTTGTTTAATGCAGAAAGGGATTAGATGTACGCTCAACTAAAGAACCGAAAATGGGACTGGTTTTGGAATTCAATTGATTAGTGTCTCACCAACAAGTTTGATGTCTGTGTTCTCTACTACCCATTTTGCTCCATCCTCTGTGAATCCCACAAAGCTTGAGTCAAATTCCTTTTTGTGCATAAGCCCCCTAATTAACATTTAATGGAGTAAAAACTGTAAGTTCTATGCAATGCCTTCTTTGTATTGTTAACTTTGCTTATCAGATTCAGCATTACCGGTATAAATCTCCAGTACTAAATTTAAAATCCAGCACGCTTACTCCTTAAATCTAAAACGTCACTTTGAACATAAGCGCATGCAATGCAGCACGAAAGAAATTACCTGCCAGTGTTTAATGTTTTGAACAGGACACGACGTGTACCCTTGAGAATATTTAGGGACTTCATAACCTCAGCTGCAAAAGGTGGACAGAATAATTAAGGATAAATCACATCTTAAAAATCAAGAACATCAGTCCTAGTAAATCAAAAATGTCAAATGAAATAAGATTTTATAGTAGTTTCACATAGCTAATCAGACGCTTACGCATGTAGACACAAGATGGAAGTGTTAAACTGATATATCCAAATACTGAAATGCAATAAAATTGGTACGGAGAATTTAAATACTGGTACTGAAAACCAGGATTATATAAAATTGCCAGAAGTACAATTCGAAGCAAGTGTAGAACTCAGGGCACAAATTTTCAATTAATATAATTACTTCAAAAGATCCTACAGCAATATTACTTCGAAAGATCCTAAAGAAATTTACAAAATATTACTTTAAAAGATCCTACAGAAATTTACAAAATAGTACTGAAATCCGAGTTAGAAATGCATACCAGTAATGTTGCTATTCCTGGGAGCATCAACCACAATTGCAGGACCTATTGAAAAAAGAATGAACAAACATATAATCAGTGGCGGATCTAGGAATTTTATCCCAAGGGGTCAAGATTTAAACATAATAAAAAAATTTAAAAGAAAATAACAATGAAAAATGAAATGATAACATAATCATTCATAATTTAAGATAAACAAATTACAAGTTACAATTGTTCACGACGATTTTTCATATTCTGAAAACGTTGCATTATAGCTTCGTTATCAATACAAGAAAAAAGACCGAACAAACATTAGAAAATGGGTCTATGAAAAAGACCGAACAAACATTAGAAAATTTTCATTTATATCCACAAACAAAACTAAACAACTATACTAACCATTAACCAAGTTATATAACTTGAAAAACCAATCCAAAAATTATCCTATGGACTTGAGTACATTATTAACTAACATATTTCCAAGGTGGAAAGCGTGAAAAGTAGGGACTCTGTCATATTTCCAACTAGTTAAAGGAGAAGCAGACCCATGGGAAGATGAGTTTAGGGAACACAGGTTATGTATTGTAGTGCAAGTTCGAATCAGATATGTTTACTTCATTTCATCTTACCACTAGTATATCATATACACAAACTTACCAAGAAATTGATACTGTATTTCAAATCAACACAATGGATTACTGGATTTATACATTACAACAACTGGATTTAATTCCCAAATCAACACAATGGATTACGGAGGTAAGCTAGAATACTGAATACAATCTAAATTAATTCGAATGACTCTTTCAAACAGAACCCAGATAATAAGAAGCAGCAAGTTTGTATTTCTAACCCCAAATCCATAAACAAAAATTCCTAAAAAAATTCAAATTCTAAATCCCTAATTTAGAGCATGAAATTGAAAAATTTAATAGTTAGAGAAGGTTTCATATTAACTTACCAAGAAATTGATTATTGAAGGTTGAAGCCGAGCTAGGGAGACAGCACGGAGAGGGTCCAGAGGGAGGGAGAGAAGCAGAAGGTTTCTTTCTCGAAGACACAGACTCTCTTGAATGCAGGAAGCCTTTCAATTTCAAATGTGGCTCAAAACGACGTCAATTTCAAAGGCCTTTCACTTTCTGTTTCTAAATTTTTTTTTTTTTTAAACCTGGCTCAAAACGACGTCGTTTTGGCTAGGTGTTTTTAAAATAAAAATTGCAAACTCGCGCGCGTGCTGTGCGCAAGCTTGCTGCTGCATCAGACGAGTTGGTTTAGCCTTTTCGTCGAACATCTGCTGTGCAGGTCAAGCTCACTGCCCAGAAAATCAAGGGGTCATCCATGGCTCTCTCCAACCTTCTTGCAGACATCCAAGGGGTCAACTGACCTACCTTGACCCCTCGTGGATCCGCCCCTGCATATAATCAAGGAGAAGAAAACCCTACAATACTTCTGTACGAAAATACTTTATTGCCCTTATCAGTTTCTACAATTAACATGCATGCATGCATAATTACCGTTGAGGACACCCAAGTCAAGCTGATCACAATCAAATCCTGCATCAAAGTAGTCATCAAAAACATGGCAAGGGGCATCAACGTGGGTCCCGGTGTGCACAGGCAGCTTGAACTCTGAGTTGTTTGTCAGAGAACCGTTCTTCATGCTGAGTTGGAGCCACAGGAAGTGCCCGATCCCGTCCTTGGAACCATAGGCAGGAAGGTCCGGGATGTACCTGTGGGCCTGTGGCTGATGTCAAAGATTCTGCCGTTACTGTACACTTTTCTGTAATCAATTAGGAGAAGTAGCGAGCTACTAACCCAATTATGACATTCTTACTAGTTATCAACACATTCCATATGCGTTGCATACAAACAATATCCTGCATTTGTTCTAATTTAAATGTACGTGCGCCAATGTATTGATATTTAACTAATATGACATTCTTTCTAGTTGTTTGTTTAGTGGTTCTTACTGAAAGAAATATTAAGTTCGAATTGTGGAAAAGAAACTTAAAAAGTAAGTTTGTGCGCTACAAGCAAGCAAAAGCATAAAAGTAAATGTAGTTATGTTTAAGCCCATAGCTAGCTTGCCAAAATAAATTTCTCTAAGTATGTTTAAGCATAGTTTAGCTCACTGATGACTATAAGTACAAAAAGTCTTGTAACAGAAAATTTGTCATATCTTTAAAAAAAAAAAAAAATTGTCATATCATGAGTTATATATAATTGTATATGTCTCTCCTATCGCATGATTATATATGTATAAAACTGGTGATATTCAAGAAATTTTCACTCTGTAAAGGTAGGCTGTGTGTGAACACAGAAAAAACAAAAACTATCATTTTCTTTAAGAAACTCATAAAATGTTCTTTATTGTCATTTTTTTTCTCGTCCTTGAGTAGCCACTGGGCAACCAATGCAACAAAAGTATATGGATTATGCTAGAGAGATTAATTTTTTTAAACTCAATGATGTGGCAGTTAACGGTTGGTCTTTTTTTTTAAAATCATTTAATCGGAAAAATCTTTGGTGGTACGTACCATTCAATGGTACGGTCATTGAATGGTCCAAGATTAATTTAAGGTGGGTCTCAAATAAATTTTAAACCATTTAATAATACGTGTGAATGGTACGTACTATTAAAATTTGACCTCATTTAATCATAAAACTTTATTTTATTGACATATCATTTGATTTATAAATTTAGTTTATAAATTTTAGTCTCCATGTACCGAAAGTATATTAACCGTCCACGGTCCACCTCACCAAACCAGAAAAATGCCATTCACACCTTTTGTCCTGCTTTATCTTTTCTAATTTTTTTTTCATTAAATATATATATATATATATATATTTTTTTTTTTTTTTTATACTGAGCCTTATTTATTTTTTTTATACTTAGCCTTTCTCCAAAGTCAAAAATGTTATCATCAATTTCATCTCTCAGAAGGGTTGGAACGAGGGTAGGTTCTTTCTGACGGTCTATATTGATCAATAACTAATTAATTAGTGTAATCCATTATATGAAAGTCACTATCAACACACAACTTAAATTACCTGGAAGAACACCACCACACACATGTAGCAATCAGAATTTCCCACCGGCTACCAACAAAATTTCTCCATCATTTTGTTAATTAATTGGATTATAAAACGTAAAAGATTGTTTGGTAGTACTTGGTATTTTGTTGATTTTCGCCTATCACTTCTGGTTATAAATACTGAAAATATGACTTTAGCCCCTAAAACTTAATTTTCTCTACATAAAACCCTACATAATTTTTTTACTTGAATAAAACCCTATATAGAAGTAAATAATTTACCCTAAAAAATTATGTGGTTATGAACTAAAGATATATGGAAATGTGCATTATATACTGTTGGATAAAAAAATTACTAAAAATAACGTTAGCAAACTTTATTATATTTTATTGCCTTTGATTGAGCCAAAATTCAAGTGTGGTATAAAATGTACGTGGCATAAGTTGTAAATAATCTGTAATAGTAGGTTACTTATATTCTTACATTGCAATTTATTTGATTTTTGGGTTGTTATTGGATGATTAAATATAGATGGGTTTTTTGCAAAGAAATATGAGTTGTAAGGGTCAATATCTAAAGAACCCTAAAAAATAAATACAAGAGGGGGGACGAAGCCAAAACTCGCAAAAAAGAAAAACAATACATCATTTCGGGATACACATTAATTTGTAAAGTGGAAGCCAGACACGCTAGCAAAATCTGAAAACAAAGCAGCACGAACCACCGACGGAGGAGAATCATGCCAAACCAAATTATGAGAAGACAGACCTATGTTAGCAAAGCTATCTGCAACAACATTCCCCTCTCGAAAGATGTGAGAGAAGCAAAAAGTCATCTTGCAAATGCGGACCAAACAAGTAAACCATTGCTTGCGAAGAAGCCAAGGAGGATCAAAATCATTTGAATGGAGAACGAAAATAACACTAGAAGAGTCACTTTCGAACCAAAGATAAAGCCAACCCCTCTGATAAGCAAATTATATACCAATAATAATTGCATAAAGTTTTGTAAAGAAAGAATTGCGATGGCCAATACCCTGACAGATACCACTAAGAAACCGACCACAACAATCCCTAAAAACGCCCTAAAAAATATAGACATCCAAAAACGATGCAAAGGAATGCGCAAAATCTTCTGCGCCACAGACATGAATAAATCTATCAAATAATCAGGCAATAACCAACTCTGAGCTTGAATAACATTTGAAACCTGAGAAAGAATCATATGAGAAATAACTGGAGATAATGAAGGTTTAATAGTTGGATCATTCAACCACTTATCAAACCAAAAGGAAACTGACCTCTCATCACCAATAATCCAACGACTATAGTTATTCAGAACATGTAAACCACACTTTAGACCATGTCACACAGAAGACAACAAATAGACATCTTGTTTTTTGTAAGGTGCAAAAGGAAAACGCTGACGAACAAAAAAACTCCACAAAGAAGCCCAACCAAAATTGAGCAAAGCCATCTGTTCAAAGTAGCTAAATCACGAAGACCAAGATAGCCTTCAATTTTAGGCCTACACACCATATTCCATTTAACAATTACCAATTTACTGGAAGCCAAATCTCCAGACCAAATAAAGTTCCATGCACAAGCAGAGAGATGCTTCAAAAAACACGCCAGCCACTGATATACTAAGAAACTATGCAAAAACAAACTTTGATAAAAAGACTGGACCAATTGAACTCGTCCAGTCATCGAAAGAAGTTTTCCTTTCTAACTCGAGGGATGTACCTTAGCCATATCAACCAAAGATTGAAAGTGAATTCTCCTTGGCTTACCACAAAAAATTGGGACACCAAGATACGTGAAGGAAGCAATAACCAAACGAAAGCCAAGATATCTCGAGACAGAAGTCATACGATGCAAAGAGGTGGACCCAAGATAAAAAAAATGCTCTTATTTGCATTAACACACTGCCTAGAAGCACGACCATACATGTCTAGGAAATCCTAAAGAAAACAAAAAGATCGAACATTCTCGCACAGGAAATAAAAAGGTCATCAGTGTATAACACATGAGTGGAAGGGCAACAACCCTATAGAGTTGAGATAGAAGTTATTCGTCCAGTAGAATAAAGAAAATTTAAACCCTTGCTAAGAGCTTCCTCTGTAAGAAGAAAAAGAAGTGGAGAAATAGGGCCTACCTAATGAACACCTTGTGAGTAAGAGAAAAACCCATGTGGCATACCATTCACCAAAAACTGAAAGCCGAGCTGACTGTAACAGAACATGCACCCAATCTACAAAAGTACGAGAAAATCCAAAGCGAGAAAGCACATGAAGAAGAAAATTCTAGTTTAAAGTATCAAAGGCCTCATTAATATCTACTTTAGTACCCACATTACCACTAAAAGATTTTTTGGCCATAAAATTGAACCATTTTGAAACCAAACCAATGCAATTAGAAATACGTATTTCTTTCAAAAACGATGTCTACTGGGGAGAGATAACAAGTGTGGCAATAAAACTGAGCCGATCAGAGGAATAATCTTGAACCAAATGTTAGCAAGTGCAATAGGTCGATACTGAGAGATATTGGCAGCCCCATCAACTTTAGGGATAAGCACCACAAAGTTGCAATTAGCATTCGGATATAACCAGCCACACAAATCATGTACAAAAGCAACATTATCCAATCCAACAATATCCCAACATGACTGATAGAAATAACCAAGAAAATCGTTAGGTCCCAAAGCACTCGAAGGATCCATAGAAAAAATAACATTTCTAATTTCATCAGTTGAAGGCAAACAAGAAATAGCAGCATTTTCATCTTCACTAACCATAGGAATGACACCACAAACATCCTCAATTCCACTTGGAGTGGATGAAGAATTATATAAAGACCAATAAAAGTTTACCACATGATCAGCAATCTCAACAGAAAAAAAGATCATGTTATCACCATCCAAAAGAGTAGTAATCTAAAAGAAGAATGCCTACCTCGGGCATAACATGAAAAAAAAAATAGTATTACGATCACCCTCAATAAGCCATTTAACCCTAGCACGATCTCGCTAGAAAGCTTCTTGCATATGAAGAGTATCAAAGACAACCGTCTTGGCCACAACTTTCTCATTAAACCTCCCTTGAGAGTTCCCATCATAAGAAATAATATTTTGAAGTTTTTCCTTAGTAATAGTGACATTTCTATGGACATCACCAAAAACATTAGAATTCCAATCCCGAAGACAACGCTTAAGAACCTTAAGCTTGTGGAACATAACAAACATAGGACACATATAAGCAATAGTTGACTACCAGCACTTAGTCATTACATCAGTAAAACCAGAATGTAAAGTCCACATGGACTGAAATCGAAAGGGTCGGGGGTCCCCTAGGTAAAGCAGTAGAGGCCAAAAAAAAGACAATTGTGAGCAGAGACAACTCTTAGCAAAGAAGAACAACTAGTGTGAGGTCATGTCTCTAATCAGCGTGTGTCACAAAGAGAGCGGTCAAGATGCCTCTCCATGTGACTGCAAGCATCCCAGTTAGTAGTCCAAGTATAGAAAGCACCATTAGTATCCATACGAGTAAAATCACAGAGCTCAGTACTACGAAAATCTTCACACGAAGTCAGAGCAGGTAAATGATCACCCACATGTTCATGAGCTCTAATAATAGCATTAAAATCACCAATTGTCATTCAGGGTACAATAGTACGAGAAGGAATTTCCAAAAGATCACACCATATGTCTCGACGACAAGAAGTAGTAGCCACATAAACAATAGTAAACTGAGAAAGGACACCATCAAAAGAAGTCTGAAAAGTAATTTGGTGGCCTGTAGAAGAAATCACAGAATCCCAAAATATTAGGTAGCAAGTTACCCAAATATTAGGTAGCAAGTTACCCCTATTATTAACAGTAATTACAGAAAGACCCAAAGAATCCCAAAATATAGAAGTAATAGACTCAAAAATAACCATAAGTTCAGAAATGCAAACCTGATCTGGATGATGGGAATGACAACATTGGAAAGCTCCGTACGCATATCAGAGTTAGCAATACCACGAATATTCCAGGAAAATGGTTATCAATCACCTTGTTAACCAATAAGAGTATCTCATCATTCATTGCGCCTCTTATGATTTGATCAGCCAAAACCTTGGCTTGGTTAGCCACACATTGTTCAGAAGAACTATGAATCTCAGTTTGGGTATCATCAAGATGAACAGGAGAGGGATGCCTATGAATAGTATAAACTGGGACAATCTGAAAAGACCATACTGAAGCGTACAAGTTCCACCACCCCACACTCTCTTCATGTCTTCTTCGGTGGAGAAATGAAGGTCAAAATAACCCTATAACCCTCCCAATGGGACCGATCACCAAATATTTTGAAGCTTCCATAGAGAAGCCAAATCATTCTTAATAGCATCCGTTTTCATTGGTACCGTTCCTTTCTTTAATATAAGCTTAGTAATTAATTAGGTATTGAACTCACTTTTTAGGTGAGTTGAATCCGAATTATGTCACTTACAATATAAAAAAGTATCACTAGATTGTAGTTTTAGTAGAATATAAAACTAGAACCATAGACAAAATTTCTTGAATCATGTCTTTTTCCAACATCTTGCTGGTCGTTAATTTGAACTCCTTAATCAGTTTCTTTTAATTTTTTCACATTTTTTATTCAAGGTAATGGAAAAATCAAAATTTTTGTTTCCTACTTGAACTGCATGCATGGAAACCCGTTAAACTAGTACTAATATATAATCACACAACAGAGATCAATAAAGAATCACTAATTAACAATATCATGTTTGCACGATATAAAATTCAGGAGACTTGGCATCACTAAAATATGGAACTCAGTCTTCTCCAAGGGGCAGTCATTTGATCAAATAATATGTGTCGTATATCGTAGAACAAATAATATTTGTTAAATCTTAGCATATTTGATCAAATTCAATCAATGTAAATATGGAAGAATCTAAACGTGGTAGTCTGCCTGGCAAAACTTTGGCTTTCGGCAACCTAATAATTAACGTGTTTTACTTTTTAGAGTTAATATCAACTAACAAGTAACAAAGTTTTATCTCACGGTGGCCATAAATTTTTATTAGTGATCGAAATATTATCATTGTGTTGTCCAATTATAATGGTATTTGAGTATGTCAAAAATATGGCATTCCTTCACTGCAACAAATGAAGATGTAGATAATCACTATTTTATATTTATACAAGGGCGCACTTAGAAAAGAAAGAATTGAACACAGTTTATTGAGGGAAAAATCTTGAGTGGTACGTACCATTCAATGGTACGACTATTGAATGGTTTAGATTAATTTGCAGTGGGCCCCAAATGAATCTTAACCATTTAACAGTACGTACCATTGAATGATACGTACCACTGAAGTTGGACCCTTTATTGAGTACAGAAATAAAATATTTGTAATTATTATGAGTTTCAAACGCGGCAGTGTAGTCAGAATTATATTTTAAATTAAAAAAAATTGGGTAGGAATGGAATTTGGGTTTGTGTGTGTGTGTGTGGGTGGGGGGTGGTTGATTACCTTATCCACTTTAGGTTGGTATGCTTATGTGACATTATAATGAACTGTAGTAGAATGAAATTGGAAGGTAAAATCTGAACATTTTCAAAGCATTTAGGAAAGGAAAAAAACAAATATAGAGCAATAAAGGGTAATAAAGGGTAATTGGATAAGAACAGTGCACCGTGGAACATTAGAAATGATTGCTCGTCATCCCCATACCCTTTCTTCTTCTTTTTTGTTAGATTTTTACCCTTTATTCAAGTGGTCCAATAAGGTAACTCAATCAAAACTGAAAATTTAGCTTTTACGATATTCCGAATTATGTAATATTTCAAATCTTCTAAGCATTAAAAAAAAATAAAAATTTTTGAATTTTTATCCAAATATTTAACCGTGAACAGCATCCTATACTCCGGAGTTTCATAAAAAACCGTCTCGTCTAGTTCACCAACTCCTCCCTACTTGGTTTTCGGTTGTGACGTACAAGTGACGTAACAAATGGTCACGAAACATTATTTCCACCAAAAAAAGAAAAATGGTCACAAACATCAACAAGTTGGAGTCAGTCACGGGCCCCACCCACCAACTATGATACAGAAATGCGATCGTGGGACCCATTATTAAGAGGATATGTGGCTCTTGCTGCGAATGATTTTTTTACAAAAGGGCGGGAGGTTCACCTACCACACACTGGTGAATGGGTGATCTGTCAAGCTTCTGAGTGCGCCTTTGTTTTTCCTTGCGTCTATTCTCCCCTTTATATGCTTCATTTGCGTTTCTGATTCTCCTAAGCCAAAACCCACTTTCCCAATACTCTCTCTCTCTCTCTCTCTCTCAAATCACATTCAGTGGGAAAAATGGGCAGCCTTGAAGTGGAGAGAACAACGACAGGATGGGCTGCAAGAGACTCATCTGGGATTCTCTCACCCTACACCTACAATCTTAGGTAAACCAAATCTTATATATCAAATTTTTAGTTGTTTAGAACCGCTAAATTTATTCACCAAATAATGTGTTTGGATACACACTTATCTGCATCATAAACATATTTGATAAATAAATCTTGCCAGTGTAGTGGTTCTATATATACTTTATACGTAATGATCCTTTTGTCTACTGATTTTTTAATTCAAAAATAAAAAATAAAAATTGCAGGAACACAGGGCCAGAAGATGTTTACGTCAAGGTTCTATGCTGTGGAGTTTGCCACTCGGATCTTCACCAGGTCAAAAATGAGCTTGGCATATCAAACTATCCCATGGTTCCCGGGTATAATAAATTAATAAGATATCCATATCTAAGCCCACCAATTATTTTCTTAATGTCATTTCCTTACATGTTTGTAATAAATTTTTTTACAAAATCTGGAATATTAATTAACCAGGCATGAGGTGGTTGGTGAGGTGGTGGAGGTGGGATCAGATGTGACCAAGTTCAGAGCAGGAGACGTGGTTGGAGTTGGCCTCCTTGTTGGTTGCTGCAGAAACTGCAGCCCATGCAAAACGGACAACGAGCAATACTGCAACAAGAAAATCTGGTCTTACAACGACACTTACACCGATGGCAAAACCACTCAAGGCGGCTTTGCTGGTGCCCTCGTCGCTGATCAAAAGTAATCACCAAACCCTAAATAACTTTCTCACATAAAATGCACGAACACAAAAATTTGTGCATTTTCTTGGCCAACTCTTAATAATTGTAGGTTTCGGATCATTTGCGAATATTTTTATTCAATAACTATGATTCATGACATTTGAACTCAGAACTTCATCCGACAAAATGAAGACTAGATATCGCCATATATACAACCATATGGTCACTTGTGATTTTAGATTGCCTAGGAATTAAATCAAGGGAGTTTTTAGTTTAAATACCAAATTCAAATTAACTTTTTACTCATTTGTTGATTTGTTTGGTTAAGGTTTGTGGTGAAGATACCGGAGGGCATGGTACCCGAACAGGCAGCGCCGCTGCTGTGCGCTGGGGTGACGGTGTACAGCCCGCTGAAGCACTTTGGTCTGAATGTGAGTGGGTTAAGAGGAGGAATATTGGGGCTTGGAGGTGTGGGACACATGGGGGTGAAGATAGCAAAGGCCATGGGACACCATGTGACTGTGATAAGCTCATCAGATAGGAAAAGAGAGGAGGCTTTGGAGCATGTTGGGGCTGATGAGTTCTTGGTTGGCTCAGATGCCACCAAAATGCAAGAAGCTGCTGACTCATTGGATTACATCATCGACACAGTGCCTGTTGGCCACCCACTTGAGCCTTACCTCTCTTTGTTGAAGCTTGATGGGAAATTGATCTTGATGGGTGTTATTAACACTCCATTACAATTTGTCTCCCCAATGGTCATGCTTGGTAAGTCCCCCCTCTTCACCTCCATCACTATCTAATCTCTCTTTTTCAAATGGGGAGTTTCACCTAAGCACTATCTCCTTAATACTGTACGTCAATTCTTTTTGAATTATTCAATCTACTGGCTCGAAAGCACTCCCTTTAGTATTTGCGGTTGAAATGTATAATCTTTATCTATGTTAGTGGATGCTTAGAAAAAGCTTGGATTATTGTTTCTGATCATGTTGATTACTTAATTTTGTAGGGAGGAAGACAATCACAGGGAGCTTCGTGGGGAGCATGAAGGAAACTGAGGAGATGCTTGAGTTTTGCAAAGAGAAAGGATTAATATCAATGATTGAAGTGGTTAAGATGGATTACATCAACACAGCCTTTGAGAGGTTGGAGAAGAACGATGTTAGGTACAGGTTCGTTGTGGACGTGGCCGGCAGCAATCTTATTGAATAAAGAGAAGAAAAAAAACACAGAATCCTGACTTTTGCTACAACGAGTTATCTGTTTTGTTTTATTGACAAATAATAATGAAGAAAGAGAAAGATGAAATGGTGTTTTCATATAATTGGATGTTTGTGTTGTTTTTCAATTCAATTACTTTGAATCAAGATGTTTTTAGTGCATTGCGATTGAGGTGATGGGGCTTATTTTATTTGGTTTGGATGATGACTGTGAAAGATACCGAACCTAGGTGAGAGAGAAACATATCATATGCCAAAACACATGGGCGGTCACTTCTAGAAGTTCTGTTTTGGCTAATCATAGTTTTACTAATACGGATGGGACTTGTGAGGATGTGTCTTATTATTGTATGGCATGCTTGATTGAACTCACCAAATTGAAAATCGACACCGTCAATTGTTCGCATATCCACTCATACTCTGAATTTTTTAACTGTTAGATTTTTGTTTTAAAATATAAAAATCAAGATTTAACGGTTAAAAAATCCGGAGTATTCTGTACTCTGGAGCACCCAAGAATTTTTGCATAAAACACACCACTCTTCTCAACAATTGGAAAACCGTATACAGTGTCATATGGCAAATGTATAGCACATTGATGGTCGACCTGAGTCTCACAACGAGTTCTACGCCTAGTAAAAGCAAAAAACTTAAATGACATATATATGTCTCACTGATAATGGCATGGTAAACAACACTATAACTTCAACTAGTGAAATTTACGTAAATTTGTGATGAAACAAAAAATCAGTTCCATGAGAAAAGAGCTAGAAAAGTTTGCATATAAGCAATTCCCAAGCTATCAATTCCATAAGATTATAACTTCAACACCCACATAATCTTTTTTATTACATTAAGGGCCTTAATACGACAATATATTGTTAGAGAATAGGATCTCACATCCGTCATATAAAAAAATACAATACAACTTATATATAGAAATTTTCACCCATGATATCACTGAGGCATTTTGTGATAAAACTCAACACCTAACAATAGGTGGTTAAGTTGGGATAATATCAGTGGTATTGGTGTTGGACCTGCATGGGCCTACAAAGTCTATCATGGTATAAGAGCGGGCTATTCTCTCGACACGTCATGGGCTCGAGTTACTGGGCACGAAAATGCTTCCTAAAGTTGGGCTTTCGAAAAGACGCGCTAGCTCCAACTTAAGACTAATGAATGACTGGGCCTTCGAAAAAAATTGGCATTGTCTCCAGAGACTAAATATTGACCAATCGGGCTCTCGAAAATATTGGCGTTAGCTCCGGTATACACTAAAGGAATATCTCAAATCCGTTTGCAACCATATTATCTTCTTGATATATATTTATATGATCTATAGACTTTTGAAGTATGAAAATATGTCGAATTTCTTTTATAATAGTTGATATGGACCAAGGAGTTTGGATCTCATTGTCAATAGTTTGAATTAAGATCTTATCGCGCCTATGTCTAATCGCATTCAAGTTGGTAGATATTATTGATATGACATCGCTAATATATTGATATTGCGTTGATATTTGGTAACAATGTGTCGATATAACGTTGTTAAGATGATACTAATATTTGGTTGCCATATCATCGTTTACATCATCCACGTCACTCAATCAGGTCATGCACGGCTTATGCGCACTTCCTACATGCGCAGGGGAGATAGCCTCTCATATTCTATACTACTTAATTAATGGTGAATATTGTAGATATTTTAAGGGGGGTGTAGTCAAAGTAGGATTTAGGAGTATTCTAAAAGATTCTTTTAAGTGGTAGATTTGATAGGATTTGTAGAATCCAAATGGATTTTTCAGGATTGTGATGAATTTCTTTCGTGGATTTTTAAAGATTTTATTGCTATTTATCCTAATAAATTTCATATATTTTTCATTTTTTTCGCACAAAACAAAAGAAAAACAATGGACAAATGCCAAGTTGTCACCATCTCTGCGTCTCATCAGCAAGCTTGGTTCAACTTCCCTGTCAACACCTTCAACGAGTTTCTTGAGCACCTCTTCCAGTAAAGCCAATAAACATAAATGTCCTGAACGTTAAAGGCTTAAAGCTCATACCCTCATTTGCTTCCTACATTTCATCATCATTAATTCCACCACCCATTTGCATAGCCCAGAATTCCCCATATGGGGACATCAACGATGTGATGTAATAACCCTCTAAATTTTAATGATTTTGTTTCAGAATGAATCTGAAATTTAAAAAACTCATTTTTTTGCTAAGCTTGAATTCATTCATCAGGCAAAACCCCAGCAACAACATGGAAAGTCCACCAACAGGACTAACAGAAACAAACGTACATCAAGTGAACAAACCAGCACCAATCTCCAACACATTAAAAGATTATAAATTTAAAAAACCCATACCCTCACAAAATGAATCAATCTGATGTACCCTAGATGTCTATATGGCCCAATAAGAATGGTAATTTGTTTATGCAGAAATGGAGGAACAAAAAAGTTGCAGACACCAATGCAGTTAAATATTATAAAACACGAAATCAAAATTTTGAAGAGAGACCGGGAGAGAGGAGGTGATGTTGCTGCTGGGAGGAGGGGTGAGCAGTGGGTGTGGGTTAGGTGATGGTTGGCCAACGTGGACAGCTACCGGTAGGGTTGGGTAAGGAGAGGAGAGAATTCAATGAAATCTTTGGGGGAAAGGTGGTATTGTTCATAGCCTTTGAGATATATATTTTCTATCCTAGAATCCACTAAAATCCACCAAAATCTAGAATTTAATGAAATCCCATCAAATCTTCAATTTTCTGACTACACCTTGATTTGTGTACACTTGTTTAAAGTCTATTAAGATCCTAATTGACTACACATGGATTTACACAGACTTTAAAAAAGTCTTTTAAAATCCTGATTGGCTACCCCAGGATTTGAAACTATTTTAAAATCCTTCAAAATCCTAATTTGACTACACGCTCCTAAATCTTCCCTTGGATTATGACAAGGAGAGATCCTCTCAAATCAATCAAAACTTACAATATTAGGAATATATCATTCATATTTATCCTAATTAACAAGAGGACCTAATGCACCCAAACTAAACAAACACTACAAACTAGTGCCACATGTACATTAAGAGGGTAACCCTTTTCTCGAAACCTTAAACCTCCTTTTAGTACATTAACGCTTATCACTCATTCTAAAATCCCAAACCTCTATTATTCTAAACTAACATTGTAAAATCCTAAAATAATCCACACCAAAACCTAAAATAATAAAAATTAATTCTATTTAAAATCATGATCAATGTCCTACACCATCCAATTTCAAATTTATTTATCAATGAAACCAATATTTAACAACTATTATAAAACGGAAACTGCAACATATGTTATGAAATTCAAGGATGTGGAGTTAGTTTTTATTCTTTATGCTCATAAAAGGGGGTCAAACTTCAATGGTACGTACCATTCAATGATACGTACTGTTGAATGGTTTAAGATTCATTTGAGGTCCACCGCAAATTAATCTGGATCATTCAATGGTACGTACCACTGAAGATTTTTCCCATTAAAGGCACAAGTGTAATATTTCTACTCAATTATAAGGGCTGAAAATCATGGGCTTGTCTCTTTTGACCTATACCTAATTAATAAACGTAGCCCATTGACTAGGCCTAAACAAAAATGGCTCTTGACATATTGTTAATTATTAAAGGTTTCATTGATTTTAGACTAATTTTCCTATTTATTTGTTCTTTGTATTGGACAAAAAAATTAAACTTTCAAATATTCATGGTTCTTGAGAGAATAGGATTTTCATTAATGAAAATACTCATAGTTGTTGTAACCTATTTACTGAAGGGAAAAGAACAAGAAGAGGGAGAGGCCGGCGACACAGAGAGAAAAGAGAGAGCATAGAGTTTAGAAAAATTGTGATATGATTTATCTTATGTCAGTGCCTTTATTTATAGTAAATCACAAGGACAGAGAAACTTGCTCTCCAAGTAAATACATACATAATAGGATAGAATCTCTAGATTACATAGAATCCTAAACCAAATCTACCTAGGATTTACACAATCACACTATGCTAATATTAATTGTAACACTCTCCGTTGAGTGTGTAAATACTCAAGTCGATATCGCATAGATCTTCATGGTTAATGTAGAGATAGTTGATGAAGTATAACATCCCGTAAAAAGTTTGTTATAAAATAATTCACTGGGAATATTTTGGACACGTGCGTGATTATTTTGTGCACGGGACCGTGTTATTTTATTGTTTTCGTGGGTGCACAATACCCCCAAAACCCAAAAATATCTCATTTTCCTTCCCTCTTCCCCTTCACTTTTTTTTCCCTTATCCTTATTTTCATTTTTCTCTCTCTCTCTCTCACCGTCTGTGCACAGTGCACGTCGACGAAAACCCGTTGAACCGAGGCGAACTAAAATCACCACCATCTTCGTCTCAACGCCCTGGGCTCAACGGTGCAAACCATTCGTTCAAACTCCCGACCGTTTGACGGGAAAAGCACACAGAAGAACCCAACCTTCCCGGTGATTTTCTTGCCATTCTAGACCGAGGTGAGGTTTCTAACTACCACCGTTGGATTCCTCTCGTTGAGTAGATGAATTTCCATATGTCGTTTGCTTGATTTGGTTGAGTTTTGACGTAGATCGACAAAGCTACAGTAGCCGCGGCCTTTCGAGGCAATTACAGGCCATTTCCCGAGCTTGTACGGCCAAACCAAAGGTACACTGTCATTCTACTCCTCTCTAGCTTCATTTTGATATAAGGGACATGAAATTTGGCTAAGAAATGAAGAAGTTATGGAGATTTGAAAATTTTCTAGAAAACCGGCCAAATTTTCGGCAACAGCGGTAACCGGCGGTGCCATCAACCGAAGCCAATTGCAGCGACAACCGGCCTAAATCTGGTCTAAACCGAGCGGTAACGTCAACGATGACGTCAGCAACCGGCCCAGACGGGGCGATGACGTCAGCAACCAGTCCAAATATGAAATATTCTTTTAACGCAGTTAGGAATATTTCGTTAGATTTAATGAAGATGCTGGAATATTCTGTTAGAACTAACGCCGTCAGTTGACTGGCGCGTTGACCCAGTGTGTGAGCCGCGCTTGGGGCATCATTTTCGACTTTCGTCGACGCGAGGCGACTCGTGACGACGCATACTACCTAGGGGCAGTACGTATGGTATTTTTTGGAGTGTTTAAGACCACCGTGTTGAGCAAACAAGGGATAAGTGTCGTTAATTAGTTTAATTAGTAACCTTTATGAGTTTAATCATTATTATAGTAATATCTCATATAGGTGAGACTTATCCAAAGGACTACCGGTGCTACCCAGGACAGGGGGGCTACGACCCAGCTACTTACAGGTGAGTGAGTGGGTCTTTGTTTTGATAAATATATTATAATGTATGGTTTTCACTGCTTTCTTTAAATTGTTAGTATGACTCATATCATATGCAATTCTTGGAGGTAGAACATTCGTATTATATTTGTCATACATGTTTTTATACTGTTGCTCATTCGTAAATGTAGAACACCCTAGGTATCAATACTCAGTCCTATGGACATGACTAGCCTTGACATTTGGAGGTGTCACTCCCAGTACCACTACGCAACTTTGGATCCATTGTAGGTACTAACATGTTCTAGGTTGCACTAGGCAACTCGAACTTGTGTGACGCGCTTTGCGCACAACGATTAGCGTTAGACTCGCGTCATTGTAGTACTCAGCGTATTTCTTATATACCTAGCATGTTCCTCGTAGCTTATCTACTTGAGCTTGTGTGTTGACATATGGATGAGCAGTCAGTCTGATTTTCGGGGAGTACCCATGATTTGAGCAGTCAGTTTGATTTTCGGAGAGTACCCGTGATTTAAGCAGTAAGTTTGATTTTCGGGGAGTACCCGTATTACTATTATAGTATTTTGATGATCATGCCGGGGAGTGTGACGTATTTTCAAAAACTATACATTTTTTCCAGCGAGGGGATAGTATGCTCTTGAAAACAAAGGTTTTATCAAACTTTGTTCTTAGACCCACTCACCTTTTTATGTTTTGCGCCTCTCCAAGACTTAGTGGCGGATTCGATTTCCAGTGAGACGTGGGCTTGCTTCGGCTATGGTTGGTGGTTCTGACACTTTCTCCGGATTATGTAGGATTTGCTCATACCTTTAGTTAACTTCTACTTATCCATCCTCACAAGGATGTGAATGTTTTTATTCTATGCACTATTTACTTTGCTCTGACTGTTATGCACCTATAATAATGGGTCTTACCCATCACCGCACTCTTACTTCCGCTTCCAACTCTAAATCTACTCATTTTTTCACATATACATGCATAATTGGCTTTCGTCACTTAACACGTGTCAGCCAGCACTTCCCAACACCTGGCGTGTCAGGATCGGGATGTGTCATGAGGTCGTCTAGTAGGCACGATAGAGAACACTTTAGTCTTTTGTAAGGAAACGCAAATGGAAGTAAATCTCACAAAACCTGGTTATGGTAAAACCCAGAGTCTAAGGAGAAAAGTGAGTTGTGCAAAGTAAAAACTAAACATCTGTGGGATGTCAATAGTACGCACACAAAGGTATGACCAACCCATAATAGGTGCCTTATCAAAATCTCGTCAGGCAACAAAAACCCAATGGAACAAATAATCCTGATAATAGGGAAAAAAGTACATTAAGGTCAAGTGAGTATACTTCAAGATACTCCTCCTGAGTTAGACAAAACTTCCCAAAAAGAACTAAAAGGGTTGCAAGTCAGACAATTTACGAATACCAATTCCTTGAACAAGCTTCTAAAAAGTAGAATTCGGTAGTGACTTGGTGAAGACGTCGGCAAGGTTGTCTTGGGAATGGATTTGCTTGACTTCAATATTCTGATGCTCTTGCTCCTGATGAGAAAAGAATACTTTCGGCGCAATATGCTTGGTGTTGTCTCTTTTTATGTATCATTTCAATGTTTGTGTGTGGGCGCGTTGCTATATCTTGCTAAAAGATTGA
Source organism: Gillenia trifoliata (assembly GCA_018257905.1). Taxonomy (NCBI): domain Eukaryota; kingdom Viridiplantae; phylum Streptophyta; class Magnoliopsida; order Rosales; family Rosaceae; genus Gillenia; species Gillenia trifoliata. The sequence goes on from CM031080.1 coordinate 24,734,962, forward strand.
CAGCGAAAGAGATGTTCGGTCTAGTGCACTGAGTTAAGTATAATAAAGCGTCGACTGCACTCAAATATGGAACTTCATGCTCCAAAACCTCTTCCTCACAGTCTTTAGGACGGAAAAGGTCTCATTTTGCATATAGCGTTCGAACAATCATAGAACTACTTGAAGGCTTCGCTTTATCCTCATTAAAACGATGCAACACCTTCTGGGTGTAGTTCGATTGGTGGACCAAAATACCATCCAAACAATGATCGAGCTCCAGGCTGAGGCAGTATCAAGTTTTCCCAAGATCTTTCATCTCAAATTCCGACTTTATGTGTGAAGCAGTTTTCTCAAGATCTTCAGGAGTCCCAATGAGATTCATGTCATCGACATAGACTGCAACTATCACAAATTCGGAATGTGACTTCTTAATAAACACGCATGGGCTTAATTCATTATTTACATATCCCTAACTAATGAAATACTCCATCATACGGTTATACCACATCCGTCCTAATTGATTCAATTTGTAGAGTGAACGCCTCAACCTAATCGAGAGGGTGTGTGAAGACCTGTATTTTAAAAATAATACTTACATGGGGTTAAACTTCAATGGTACGGACTATTTAATGGTCCGACCATTGAATGATTCAAGATTTATTTGAGTCCCACCACAAATTAATCTGGGATCATTCAATGGCCGTATCATTGAATGGTCCGTACCATGCAAGATTTTTCCACTTATATGTTAATTATATGTTAAATATGGTATTATTTTATAAAGAGTTATATATACTTATATCTATTTTCTATTGTACCAATTTATACATATATGCTATATATATATTTTATATTATTTTGTTTGTAAGTAAAAAATCTAAATATTTTATATTTTATTCTTTATATACTATCTACATCTTTGAGTCGGTGTACGATTGGAATGCTTAGCATTCCTGTATTGGTCCTAATTAAGCTATCAGATAAGGAGGCATTCCAACCGACTGAAGCATACAACTCGTCCTTACGAGTGAAAGAAACGAAAACAGAGAGAGAGAGATGAAATTGGATGTTTGCCAAAGGAAATTATATCAGAACCTTACCTCCATTAATTTTCCTTTTATGTCTTGATTAATAGAAGTGTTCTTGGTATCTCTTTCTCGTTCTAGCAAAGAACATGATTTTGATTCCTTCTGTCTGCATCATCACTTTGGTGTCATTTATTCAACCGGCAGATTGTAATACCTGGGCAAAGATTCTTTTATCAAGTATAGTTTCATAGCTATTTGTATCTTTCCTATTAGTTTTAAGGAACCCTAATTTTTTGCAGTATTAGACTTTCTGCCGTGGACTAGCCACTGTTATCAAAACTGGTTTTTGTGTAGATGTTTAAGTAGTTTGGTTTTGATTATATATTAGCTAATAGCTATTTTGTTAAGAAAACTATTTTGGCTATGTGGTACTAAATGTTTGAATACCATTTAAAGTGATGGCATGTTTTTGAATACCCTTTATAAACTAGTAGTACAAATCCGATTGAGTAAGATTGCTATTTTGCCAAACTACTCTATATTTATAGATACCAAGTAATTTGTTTAAGAGATGGAATTGGTCTCTTATATTATTCAAGTGTACTGTATGTATTCATGTATATAAGTTTGTATAGGCCTGAGTAAACCAAGCTAGCTTTCTTGGCATGGAACTATCTGCATATGTCTATGTATATAATTTCAACTATATCAAGTAAAGCATGTGTTTGGAGTTAATCAATTAAAATGACTTTTGAATTAGTAGTGTGGAATTGGTAATTCCAATTATTTGATTAGGCTTAGAGTATGCATTTAGTAATGGCTTGTATTTGTGAATAGGTGCTTATCACAGTGATAGATTCTTGTGTTAATAATTTGGAGCTATGCTATTGCTTTGGAATCCAGGTAGGGGAAATTCTCGGGAAACCCTTATATATTACTTGGCTTTATACATGTGATATTTGATGTGTTATTTGGGGAAATTGTATGACTATTTGATCAACATGATTCATATGTTTATGAGTATAGCTTTGATTCTTGAATAATATTATTTATTTGGAATGTCATGTTGATACCCGTTTATAATTATCATGAATGATAACTATTTCAAGCATTGTGGAATCATTGGGGAAGTATCAATGGAAATGAATAACTATGATCATTACATGATCATATTTGTTGGAGTCCCAAATTGGGAAAGTATGTGATTTATGAAATATGGAACTAAAAGTAGTTGAGTCCACTCTCGGGGCACCAAGATCTATGTTCAGCCCAAAGTGCACAAATAAGGGAGTGAAGCCCTTTTGGTTAGAGTTCGATAAAACGATCTATTCAGGTTTCAGGTTTGGGACTAAGAGTTTGACAAGATGACTAATGAAAAGAAATGAGATTATTTCTTAACTGGGTTAACAAAGTTGGGATGAAGAGGAAACATTACATTCATGCATAATATTGCTTTCGTTGTGTTACATTGCATTGTGGTTATTGCCTTACTGAGCTAGTAGCTCACCCCTTATGAATTATTGACAAGTGTTGAACCAGAAGACTTGAAAAGTAGTCGAATTTCATGGGGAGGCTAGAGAACTTTTGTGATGTAAAATAAGATTTTTTTTATTTTCATTGTTTTTGTTTTTATTTTTATTTATTTATTCACGCACCGGGCGCGGGGTTTATTTTTTTTCCACCGACTCCGGGTCAGGGGTGTGACAGGGTGTTCCATGGTCTAGAACTATTTGATCCAATCAATGTATGTCCTTCAGGAACTTTCATGTAGATTTCCATATCAAGATCCTCGTAGAGATACGCAGTTACCACGTCCATAAGCTGCATATTAGGTTTTTTAGAAATTACCAAACTGATAAGGTAGCAAAACATTATGACGTCCATTACAGAAGAATAAGTATTCTCATAATCAATCCCAGGGCATTGAGAGAACCTTTGCACCACGAGGTGTGCCTTGTATTGCATTATCTCATTCTTCACATTACGCTTCCTTATGAAAATCCACTTGTAGCCAATGGACTTTACATGTGGTGGTGTAGGAACTATAAGCCCAAACATTTTACGTTTCACAAGTGAATCAAGTTTGACTTGGATTGCTTGTTTCCAGTTTAACCAATTAGTTCTACTTCAACATTCATCAACGAAAAGCAATTCAATGTCATCACTAAGCATGATATTAGTAGCTACTGCATACGAGAATACATCGTCGACTGTCATCTCATTCCTATTCTAAAGTACAGCCACACTAGCATAGTGGACCAAAATCTCATGATTCTCGGAAGGCGGATTGGTCTTTTCAATGACACTACCGTAATCTAGAATAACCTCATGCATTGGAAATGATGAGTGAGCGATGGTAGGATTCGAACTAGTTTCACTAGTTACTGCCGTGAGTTTCCTCTTTCGAAGTTGTGAATCCTTTGAACCAACAGGTTTGCCATGCTTCAAGGTAGGAGCAGAAGATTGGGTAGCCGGCAGTGTACTGAACCGCTCAGCAGGTGCGGCGACACGTCCTTCGGGGGCGTTTCGTCCTTCATGGGCGAATTTTTGACATACATTAAGTACATGTATCTTTGCAGGCACGTTTGCAGCTGGTATATGTGATCTTGTGACTTTCACTAGATCAGTAAAGCAACACTCTGAAAATGTAAAATACGTCGCACTTCAGTTTCAAACTATATAGTGCGGGGATCTAAATAAGACATAGTGGGATCTAAATTTGAAATTTTATTTATTGTTCTCTCTTTGATTGGCGAGGCGGGGACCACCTCTAAAAGATGTAGAAAAGATGCAAATTTTTATTTTTATTTTCATCTTCCAGCAAAGATGGATATTTTACATCCAATCATTAGAATGTTTTATGAACAACAAAAAATATAAAACACCAATTTCAAAGCATTTTGCATCTTTCATTAGAAATGCTCTCATGCATGTAATAGTCATGACTAAAGTGGAATAATAATGGTTGGTCGTCATTGTCAATTCTGTTCAACAACTATATATGTTTTGAAATCGGTGAAATCACTTCAAGAAATGGATTCATCAGACGATCTAGAAAGTAAACTTGAGCAAGAATTAACTGAAATGATAATGAGAAATTACGTTCGGTTCTTATTCTAAAAATACATGTCAAAGTTCAGACGGTCAAATACCCATTTTTTTGGGTCAACATGAAATTCATTAATAGAAGAAAATGTTACAGAGATAGACAACTAAGAGCCCAGTAATTTGGATCGATAAGAATTTGATATGTAACTTTCCAGTTAAAAAAAAAAAGCCATACAACACAATTCCCATTAGTAATCATCGATATTACCATGTAGGGATGGAAGGAGGTGAGGCTTGTAGAGAGCATGTACCCCCTCTCATCCATTTATATATATAAAAAGTCTTGATACAATTAGTAATGAGATTATTCAATATACAAGAGATCAAACTTGATGTATGAGTTTTTCAACCTAGAACATGCTTCAACAAGTACTAATTAACAAAATAAGCTTTATTTGTAAACGAGCAATGTTAGCTAGGCTTACCATCTTCTTATACCACATCATAATACCATCCCACTACCCTCTCCCCCTCTTCAGAAGGATTCTTTCACCTCCACCCTATGAACAACCGACCCCCATAACCCACCAGAAAAAAGAGTTTATTTCTTCAAGTAATTTATACCAAAAAATTGTGAATTGAAGCTCCAAACACCTCTTTTTTCTATGTCTGAACTTCCAAAAAACACTCTTGCAAGAAAACTCTTCAGTTAGATATCTAAGGTTTTGAATATATGTTTTCAGTAGCCTGACAACAAAGAAACAAAGAGTTCTCTTGGCTATGGGTCCGAATTCTGAAATCCAAACAAAAAATTCTCATGTTATTTAAAAAATTTCATATCAATTGTACACACTGAAGAGTCATGTTGTTGATTGAAGTCTGATCAATGGGGAAGAGTTGAATTTTTAAGTAGGGATGGTTTGAAAACCTGCGATGGAGGGAGGAGAGGGAGGACGGGGGAGGCTAGAAAGATTGTCGAAATACAATCCTAAAATGTTATGCAGCGTGACAAAGGAAGAATAAACAATGTTATTCTTTTGAAAAATAAACAATATGATATTCTTAAGAGAACATGAAACCTGGAATCCATAAATCTCAAAGTTTACAATTGAGTAATATGAAAGATTGTCAAAATACAATCCTAAAACTTGTTTATATAGTTCCCTAGCCCCAAAAGGAAAGTAAAATAAGAAATAATAAAATCCTAAACACTTCCTAAAATATCATGGAATAAAGATTTCTGTCGAAATGGTCTCGAGACTAATAATAGAGAAACTAGAACCTAAGTTTCTAGAAAACATGGCTTAAGACTAAAATAGCAAAACTTCGTCAAAGACTGAGTTTTCTTTGATTTACACTTGTCAAGTTGCTCCATGAACGTCTCTGTTAGCCGTTCTTCATCAGTGATTAGCTTCCATAAAGGTCTTTTTTAAATTGATGTGGCTATCCACCTCACCTTGTTGGAACCCTATTTGGACTTAATTGATTATGATAAGGATAAATGTGATAATGGTTTTATAAATTAATTAGAGTTATTTTCTATGTTAATCACTTGTCCCTAAAGTTGTGGAACAACATCATAACGTGAGTAGGATAATGGACTAACCCACTTCAGATTTGAATTGAGATATAACGGATACCACGATCATCTCATGATAGGGGGGTTGGTTAGTGGTTGATCTCTATAAAAGGAAGCCCATGTTCACAAGAAAGATACGCTCAAGATTACTAGCACTATCACTAGTTGAGTATTAAGGTTTCTGAGTGAATAGAAAGTTTCTCTTCTCTGCAATGTCGTCCACAGGTAATGCCAGATTACATTTATAAGAAATGAAACAGTAGTTTAGAGTTGGCTGACATCAAAGTTCCAACACACCTATCACATTATCCACCTCAATTATTTAACAGACAAGTTATCGACGATGTAGTACTGGTTGAAGCCAAACGAAACACTCAATTTTGGCAAAGCTTCCAAAAGAGAGTGGAAGAAATCCAATAGTGGCTCCCGCGGAAGGGAGCATGAGATCGCATCAGACAAGCATGTTACATGTGCCAAAGGCCCCTCCTCAAACAAAAAGATGGAAGAACTAATAGCTAGTGATTCGGTCGTTCCAAAAACGTGGAAATGATCATGCTGGTATATATATATATGGCTGGAATCTTTAGACGTACTATTGTATCTTCCAAATATTTAGGTCTATCTTTTCATTTCTGTTACGTGTCTCGTTTTGCCTTCTCAATTCTCTCTAATTGTGCAATGTTGCACATGATCGGAACTATCTACTTTATAGTTCACCCTTTGAATATCAACTTTGTAAAAAAATTGACCAAATCAAGAATCTTTTAACCTTTCAGTTGACGACCGTTTATTTATTGAATAATTATTAGATGACTAAACAATTTACAGATTTGATTGATTTTGTAAAGTTGATCTTTAAAAAGTTATCTAAAAAATAGACGGTTTTGATCATGATGCAATATTATAAAATGAGAAAGAAAGTCAAAAAAAAAAGATTTTTATTACAAATGGTCCATGAAATTGACCTAACTCATTATTGTGGTCCCTTAATTTGAAAATCGATCAATTTCGTCCCTGAAATTGGCCTAAGTCATCAATTTAGTCCCTATTGTCCAAATCCGTTAAATTTTCAGTTAGATTGTTGATATGGCATGATGTGGGGAACATAAAATCATTCATTAAACAACGAAAATCAATGTTTACTAATTTTAAAATTTTAAAATTAATGAATTGATGATTTTTTTTTTATCTATGTGGCATTTTATTATTGGTTGTGTGGGTTCTATGTGTGACACGTCAACACTCTAATGGAAAATTTAACGAAGTTGGACAGCATGGACTAAATTGATGAGTTAGGTCAATTTCATGGACGAAATTGGTCGATTTTCAAATTAAATGACCAAAATGATGAGTGAGATTAATTTTAAAGATCATTTGTGATAAAAACTCCAAAAAAAAAAATTGATAGCATTGAACTTCTCACTTTTGGCAATTGGACCAAAATCCAAATGTCACTATTTCTACTTACCACTTGGATGAGAATGCACGTCCCTTGGCAATTGGACCAAAATCTAAATGTCAGTATTTCTACTTACCACTTCGATGATAATGCACGTGTCTAATGTCTAGACCTCAAAATCCTCCCCATATCAGAAGAAACCCAATTTTTTCATCTTTTCATTTCAGTAGACAAGCATAGGTGTCCATCTTCTCATCCAGACTTTGGCTTTCCTTCTCTATATAAATGCTTACTTTGTATTTCTAATACCCATAAACTTGGCCTCTCTTCTCTCCCTCTCCAAAACACATTCAAGAGGATAAATGGGCAACCTTGAAGTGGAGAGAACAACCACAGGATGGGCTGCAAGAGACACATCTGGCATTCTCTCACCCTACACCTACGCTCTTAGGTAATAAAATCTTATGTCCCTCACTTTCTGCATGTATGTGTTTTTTTTTTCTCTCAAATTTTTAATTATACTAAATTTGGTAAATAAATTTAGTGAGTGGTAAGTGATTTATTTCATGTGTCAGCTGAATGTTTTTGATTAAAATCATACGCAGAAACACAGGCCTAGAAGATGTTTACATCAAAGTCCTATTCTGTGGACTTTGCCACACTGATACGCACCAGGCCAAAAATCACCTTGGCATGTCACACTATCCCATGGTTCCTGGGTATGATAAATGACTCTTCCTTTTCTATATGTCTCTAAAGCGAGGAGTGCTCGCGTTGATTCTAGCACTCCTTGTTTTGTGATTTGTGAGTGTTGAGAATATGAATCTCATATCACGGAAAGAATAGACTATGTATGTGATGATAAGTTATTAGGTTACTCTCCGTAACAGCCACACGAGATTCACATCACTTATTTGTGTTATCCACGTGTTAGGTTTGAAAATTTGTCAAACCTAAAATTGCTAGAATCAACTCGCGTGCCCGTTAGTAATTATAAAAGTAGCATGTACACTACCAAATACACACACGCGCATATGTATATGTAACATGCACGTTAGTAATTGTAATTTGTGTCGCTGATGAACAGGCATGAAGTTGTTGGTGAGGTGGTGGAGGCTGGATCAAATGTGACCAAGTTCAGAGTAGGAGACGTGGTGGGAGTTGGCCTCGTTGTAGGTTGCTGCAGAAACTGCAACCCTTGCAACACAGACAACGAGCAATACTGCAAGAAGAAAATCTGGACATACGCTGACGTTTACACCGACGGCAAACCCACCCAAGGCGGCTTTTCCGGTGCCATGGTGGTTGACCAAAAGTAAGGACCAAAGCATATTGACTTACCAACTAGTTTTTGTCCGATGGTATTTCTCTTCCTGTCTTTGAAAGAGATTCCAAAGTTCGAATCTCCGTCCTTGTTATCTTATAGCTGATTTTTGTTTATTTATTTATATTTTTTTGTTTAAGGTTTGTGGTGAAGATACCGGAGGGCATGGTGCCAGAACAGGCGGCGCCGCTGCTTTGCGCCGGGGTGACGGTGTACAGCCCGCTGAGGCACTTCGGCCTGAATGTGAGTGGGCTAAAAGGCGGAATACTGGGACTTGGAGGTGTAGGACACATGGGAGTGAAGATAGCAAAGGCCATGGGGCACCATGTCACTGTGATAAGCTCTTCAGATAAGAAGAGAGAGGAGGCTTTGGAACATATTGGGGCCGACGAGTACTTGATCAGCTCAGATGCCACAAAAATGCAGGAGGCTGCCGATTCGTTGGATTACATAATTGACACAGTGCCTGTCGTCCACCCACTTGAGCCGTACCTCTCTTTGTTGAAGCTTGATGGGAAATTGATCTTGATGGGTGCTATCAACACCCCTTTGCACTTTCTCTCCCCCACGCTCATGCTTGGTGAGTCCGATCTTCTATCACCGCTTTCGACCGGCTGTGGTTCAATCAATTTTCGATCGGAAAATGATATTTGCACACCACTCTTAATCAAAATTGACGAGTTCTTTAATTTACTTACCGGTCGATTCACATAATTTCGTGCTTATGATCGGAACTATATATATTAGGAATCACTTTGTAAAAATCATATCTTTACAAAAAATTAATTAAAATTAAAGTTGTTTAGTCAATTAATCGTAGCAAATAGATAGACGGTTTGTAATTCTTTTACTGAATCTGTCTATATGATTTTATACATTTGGATGACCAAACGATCTCATTTTTAATTAAGTTTTTGTAGATATAATATCTTTACAGGGCGATTTATAATATGAACAGTTTCGATTATAAACATGAAGTTCCGTGAATAGGCTACATAGTGAATTGAGAAGGAACTCCTCACTCATAGATTGAGGAGCCAAGTTAATTCCAATTTTAAGGTGTAGATCGAATTAACTTACGAGCTTACATTTTAGGTTTCAAGTCGAGAGTTTTGGTCTTTTAGAACTCGGAAGTGGTAAACTTAGAATCTAAGACTAGTAACTGACATATTGTTATACTTTCTCTGCCGTGCAATAATTATGTATAGGGAGGAGGACGATCACAGGGAGCTTTGTGGGGAGCATGAAGGAGACAGAAGAGGTGCTTCAATTCTGCAAAGAGAAAGGATTAACAACGATGATCGAAGTGGTTAAGATGGACTACATCAACACCGCCTTCGAAAGGTTGGAGAAAAACGACGTTAGGTACAGGTTCGTCGTCGATGTGGCCAGTAGCAATCTCTGGTCAATAAAATGAAGAAACACAGAAGTCCCGTGTTTATTGAGGAATCTGTTTTACAACGTATGTACATAACAAAAATAATTAAGGAACTAAAGGCTCAAATGGTGTTTGTTCAAACTGCTGCATGAGCGCTACATCTCGATCAAATGTTGTAAATATTTTCTAGCCTGCCACAACCTGGTTTCAACTCTCTCCAATTTCTAGTTCACCATACATGTAAATTACAACACTCGGCGGGACCGGGACCGGGACAAAAGGAAAGGAAAGACACTAGCTACCAGCCATGCATGCTGAACCGGACCTATTCAATTGACTCGAAAACATCTTTGGTCTAACTGGAACATTACCCTTCAGAATACGCCGACTGTAATTTTTCAAAAATTTATGAAAATGCAAAGCATAGATTTGACGTGCAGACAAATCGTAGCGTTCGATTCGATACATCTCTGGGATCAATATTCATAATCTAAAATCTCTAAAAACACACTTGATGCCCTATCTTTGTTGGTTCCGATTTCCATTCAGTGGTAAAATGCCTACAAAGGATGCCAGAAGCTTTTTCCTATGTGACCTTGTGCCGATAATCATATCATATAAGCAATCAAGAATCCGCCGATGCCTTCTCGGAGTTGTGGCCTCTGAATTAGTACCCCAAACGTAACATATGTGCCGTCTTAAATGTTTGCCTCAATTAAATCCATACTCGTTGACTAAAGTACATGTTCATAAAATATCTTGAAGGATTGAAGCCACTCAAAATCACTGCAGATGGGGGGAAACGACCAATTTCAACATAATGTGTACTGGAAAGCAAAGTAAATTCAAAGGAAAGAGTTCACGCAACACTTACAGATCGGAGAGAGGACAATGACAACACTGATTGGATATAGGAAGAAAGTGGTCCTCTCCAGGAAGGGCAAAACTGCGAAGAATAGGACACGTAATCAGTATGACGCAAGAAGGCAACCGGGCATTGATATTTGTTACTCAATAAATCAACAAGCAGTTGACTATATCTCAAGTTCTTAACAAAGAAGTACATCCCCAAGTTTGTTTCACAGAGTATTTGTTGCATAAGAAATAAAGACCAATTGCACATTTCACTTATTAAAAGCTGATTGAAATTCATAAATCTTCGCCTTTAAACAACATTACTTTGTATCCGCATCCAAAACAACAGCAACCACAGTATCATATGGTCGTGGTGCTCCTAAAAGATAATATCCACCATAAACCGTATGAACCTAAACATTTGAATGAAATTTTTTAAGCACAGAATGGAATCATTAGCTTACCATCATAACCTAAAAAGTTGAGATAATGATAGTATGAAGTTGCCACCATGAATATCAAATTTGATAGCAATACAGGAATGAAGCCATGAGCTACCAAAATTGGTGATAGAAAATAATGGATCACTGCAGAACCAAGACACCGGAAGCATTATTTTACACATTTGAGATTAACAATATGATAAGGAAAACAATTTTCTGTATTAATTACCATAAAGCAGAACAAACATCGGGAAGAAAGAGTTGCAGTGCACATCAAATGCGTACAGCCTTCCTTTGACCAAAATCAAAACAAAATAATTGATCAGAAGGTAATCAAACAAGAATGAAATAAAAGTTAGAAATACACTCGTATAAATTAAATTACTAGTTCTGGGAGATTCAATCAATCTAAGGTCATATTCACATACATAACATGCTGATGAGGATCAGGAGAAAGACTAAGGTTGAATTGTTCAGTAAGAATCATATTGCTAATAAAGTGGAAATAAAGGATAATGGACTCGCCATTCAACACGTTGCTCAACAACATGGCTATTCGGAGCCTCTTCACGGAGGTAAGAATTAGTCAAAAACCTGCATGAACATTAAGAAGTGGACTTTGCCATTAGACGATGATCAATACTTCACACTAAGGTGTCAAGTACGAATGAAGATTGAGAACTCTATAAATAAGGAGACTGAGAACTGAAACAATTATAAAAGAGACTCGGAACCAAAATTATTTAGACTTAAAAGTTCTCCAAATATTTGTTTCCTTCATAGACTTTTGAGAAATTAATAACGTGTTGTTACCAGCAACTAGCTATATATAAAAGACCCAGATTCACATTTACACCAAGACATATGAAATCAGCAAACATTTCACTCTCATATGTTCAGGCAACTAACATGTTCTTTGTCTTTAGATAGATTGTTTCATACTCACTATTTCCTTATATAGAAGCCTTTTACTGAATGTTTAACTGACTCAGCAAACTGAAGCTAGCTTGGCATCAATAGATGATATCAAGTAAACATGTTTTCCTACTTCTATGGAAAATAGCTTCCTTTATCTAAGAAATTGAGTAAGAAAACACAGGAAATTTGGTTCCACAGAACTTATTTGTTCCTTCAATTTGAAAAAATTGACCCTGAATAAGAATTAAGAAGTCACTGACATATCTCACGGATCAGATACAACGAGTTCACATTAATGTTAGAGAGCACCAGTTCTTACCAACAAAATGTAGCCAGAAGCATCCCGATGAACAAAAAATGAAAAAGCAAAACAGAAATAACTACAAAAACAGCATGTGCAGCACTATGGTCATACCTGAAATAAGCAAAATTATATAGAAGTCAACAAAGGATTCCTCACAGAACTCTTGGAACAGTCTAAAGCTATAAAAATAAATACATATATACACTGCTAAATTAGGCTAGAACTTTTTGAGGCAAAGCAATATCAAATTCAGATGAAACTACTAAAACCAAAATGCAACTGTTACTTATAGAGTGTATGATTAAGTGAACAGTAAACTTACGCAGCACAATAAGCCAGAGTTGCAACTGCAAGTAGAAGGCTACAGATTACAACAAAAGCAGGGTCGTCGCGTGCCCATTGATTCTTAGTTTCTGAGACCAAGGAAAGTAAACAAATTTTCAATTGCATCAGATGTAGTAGAAATATTTCATAATTTTGACATGTAATCACTCCACAGGCACGCAAATAAATCAAAAAAATTAGAGAAGCCAACTTTATAAAATATTTTTGAAAAGAAAAGAAAAAAGAAAGAAATTTAATGAGCATCTGCTTCTTATTCTTTATGGAAACAGGACTTACGCTTGTGATATTTAGTGTGCTGATAGCTGCATCAGTCGTACAGTTCCACATGCAAGATACAAAACTGATTATTAAAGAAATCAGGAGCAACAAAACACAACAGTAATGAGGATACTGATGATCTGGAAAGGTGAATACTTACACAACTTTTGGTGAGGTGCATAGGTGAAGCATTTGCCAAAAAGTATATTCAATATCCATTTGTTGCCACTAAAAAACCAACAAAAATCAAAAGAAAATTCATTGATAAAAGCATGCCTACGAAATCAAAATTATAACAAACTGGTTATGCAAATGATAGTACTAAAATTTCAAATAACATGACTATATATCCTCTCAATGTTCAATTTGCTTAGCATCCAAGAAAACTTCTTGGTTGCTGAAATTGATATTTAGGTTGTGACTTGCGCAGTACACAACCCTTTACTTAGCAAATCTGGATGCCCTGACAAAATGCAGACTAATATAAGTGTAGCAGGGTCTCAATTAATGTGCAGGGCACTGTAAAATCGGGATTCCAAGTGAGACTAAAAATTTACATCAAGCTGTGTGGGTTACATCAAAGTGCAAGGCTCAAAGTATGATTGACTTAGAAAGACAAACACAAGAGCCCATAATATCTCCAACCCCCTCTCCAGTAATAACATTTAAAATCATTTATTTGGTCTATCAGCCGCTTTATCCAAGATGCTAAGTTCCTAGATCCCTATATTGTTGGTCTGAACCCATCATGATGGAAGAATCCTCTCTTACTTCTCTTACTTCTAAAGCCGTTTTGCTATATCAGTGTAAACTATATGTTTGTCATTTTGTAAATGAGCAGTAAGCAAATACTTAAATGCTGGGTTTGAATTCCAGAACCCATCTAGTTTTTTCATCTTTGGTTGAGCTTCTAAGCTATATTTCAATTTCATGATTCCTTCATGGATAAAGTTTCTCTTTTAACGGCACTAGTTTTGGAGAATAATACTGATGATGTAGGGTTCAATCGCAGATATGCCCACTTGAATCCACCAGCATAGCAACAGTACAAACCCCATCATCAAACTAGACCCCAGCCACTCAGTGGCCTCAAACACTGAATCCAAAACTTAAGCAGCATTTTGAGTTTCAGCAACATTTTTCCATTAACCCATTTCAGACTTCGTCTGAAACCTTCCAAGAAGTTTTAAACTTACCCCATCAAGCTAACAAGTCCAAAACTTAAACTCTCAGCTCCCTTCTTGATTTGAATCAAAATAAGCATTCAAACTCTTCCCCAAGTAAACCATTCACAAATTCTCAAGCATCACACCGAGTTCACCCCGATATCTCTTTTTTTTTTTTTTTAAATACCATAGTCATACTGTTTTAACCTAGGGCTACTTCTCCAAGTAAAATTAGCTCAAATGCAACGCATTTCCCTACAATACCTTCCCCATCTAAAAATGTGATGTTCTCCACCTTCAACTGAACAAAGAGCTCTCACGGTCTTCCAAGACCGATGTCCAAAAACCTTACCAGCCGCTCAAACAATTGATTAAAAAGCACAAATGGGGATTAAATTTATATAAGCACCTACCTAACGACCTCAAAAAGCAACCAACTCTGAACCCACTTGAAAACCAAGAAAGGACCGAAATTTTGGTCACACATCCAGATTTCAGAGCAATAAAAAACAGTAATTCTTCCAGAATTCAGAGCTTTTACAACATTATTCGTCCAATTAGATCCAACCCACAAATTATAAAATGCTTAATTTTACAAAATGCAACAAATTAGTACGCAGATCAGATCCAAAAGTATAAACCCCGATAATTAGAGAAGAAGAAGAAAGCACCTTGATTATTCGCCGAAGGTACTGAATGAACATGGGGTTCGTCCGAGATGTGGAGGACGACGACCTCCCTCTCGACGTTGTCGGCAGCATCTTTCTCTCTCTCTCTCTCTTCTTTCTCTGTGCTTCTTTGGTTGGAATTCTATGCACCTCCTCTTTGCTGATCTACAAGATCTCTGGAATTTCCACCAGCTCTCTCCCTTCCTCTTGAAAGAGTTGAGAATTTTCAGATTGCAGGAAGCAAAACGTAGAAATGAAGACTGCTTTGGTTCCCTCTACGCTTACGGCCCAAATCTCGATCAATTATGAAATTGCGCAGGACCTGCTTTTTTAAATGTGAGGTTACATTGTGAGTTGGGCTTCGGCTAGAGGGCTTGTTTGGACGAGCAAACTAAAAGTGACTTTGATCCCAAAAAAAAATCTAAAAGTGACTTCGGCTGGAGCAATTTCCCCCGACCGGCATGCCAGAACTACGAGACCAAGGCCCCGTTTGGTATTGTTTTTTTTTATTAAAAATTTATTCACTTTAAAGTTAAGCAGATAAAAAGTATTTGGTAAAAAATGAAATATACTGCTTATTTTAAAAGTTATGACATTAAAACATCAACTTTTAAAAGCAGCACGGAGATTGCTTAAAAGCTGTTTTTATAAGCAGTTTTTTTTTAAAGCACAACAACTCCAAATTGGCCAAGTGTGATTCGGCTTTTGCCAAAGCAAGGGTATTTTACATACCCCGTTAGCTTAATCTTTTTTTTTTCTTTTTTATTTATGTTTGGATGTTCTTGCAGGAGTATGTAAAGGTGTTTTAAATCTGGTGGCTCTCCCATGGTGCGGCGGTTCTAGTGGTGAGTTTAGGTTGGGGTTTGTTTCCCGCTGCGGGTTTGAAACTTTTTCCATTGCAAGTTAGGAATTAGGATTTTGCTTTGATGTCCGTACTTTTTCCTATTGGGCCTGTCTAGCCTTTCTAATTTGTTGTGATCTTTTGCCTATCTGTTTATTGGACTGGTTGGCTTTACCCTATTGCAGTTCTTTTATTTTGTTTAATGAATGATGCATTTGAGACGAAAAAAAAAAAAAAGTTGGCTAGGCAAAATAAAAAGGAAAACAAATAGAAAGGACATAAAAACTTCAAACCAGCCCAATTAGAATGGCCCAACCAAAATAATAAATCGAGTTTTCGATTTTGCCCCTGACAACAAGTCTTGGGCTGTTTGTCTCTCTTTCTCCCTTTCTCGATCATCTTCATCACTACGATGGAAGCCTCCTTCTCTTTCCTTTGTTTTTTCTGCAACTTTCGCTTTTAGTTCATATAATCCCCCTCTCTGCAGCCAAAGAGTGACTCTTAGAGACCTCTATAGACCAAAACAGCTTTCACAAAATGTAAATGGAAATGGCGTTGTAGTCGTCCAGGATTTCGCTATGCTTTACCTATGACGACCCGTCCCTAATTTTATTCTATTTTATTTCCCCGAAGTGGTAAATTGACGAAAATGCCCTTGGTTGGGCTAAGTGGAAGTCCTATGTGGGCGTTTGAATTCCTTTTAAATTTTGACTTCTCACTTATCGTATTCTTGTAGTATTCGTCACTATGAACGCGAGAGCGCGAACGGGACAAAATTTCGATGTGTAACAAAAAAGTTGCGTTCATTTAAATATTTCTTTCCAGTTTGGGGGGTGTTGTGTTGTGTGTCACCAGGGACCCCCTTTCCCCGGCTAATTTTGGAAACCCAAAGCTCTCCTATCTTTTTCCTTCAGATTTTTCCTTCTCTCTCTCCCTCGTTTTTCTTCTTCTCCCTTCCCATAGAAACACACCTTCTCTCTCTCCCTCGTTTTTCTTCTTCTCCCTTCCCATAGAAACACACCTACAGTCAAATAGTAACCACACCATTTTCTTCGAACCGAGCAAGCCACCACCACCATCTTGTTCGTCGTAACTCACTAAGTTCAACGGTGCAAACCAATTTTCCAAACTCCCCACCGTTTGACGGAAATCGCACACGGAAGAACCGGACTTTTTTAGTGAGTTTCTCGAAAATACCGACCAAGGTGAGGTTCCTAACCACCACCGTTCGCTTCCTCTCGTTGAGTAGATGAATTTCCATACTAAATTTGTGCGGTTTGGTTGTGTTTTGGAGTAGATCGAACCTCGAGTGGTGACCGAGACTTTCCGGCCAATTTCCGCCCATTTCCGACCACTTTTTGAACTCCAAGTAGGTATAATTTTGTTCTCCTTCTCTCTAGCTTCATTTTGACATGTGGATCGTGTAAAATGGTTGAGAAATGAAGAAGTTACAAATTGTTAAAGTTTTCCCAGTTTTCGACGAGCTTGGATGGCGGCGGCTCCGCGTGACCGGCCGGAGTTGCAGCGGTGACCAGTCCAGACCGAACCGTGATGTCAGCAACTGGTCCAGACCGGGAATATTATCAGGTATATTCCTTTAACTTTGTTAGGAATATTCTGTTAGATTTAACGGAGATACCGAAATCTTCCGTTAAATCTAACAGCGTCAACTAACATCGTTAGTTTGACCGGCTTGGGTTGACCGCGCATGAACCGAGGCAGGCCGGCGCATGAGGGCGCGTGAGACCACTTTCTCAACTTCCGTCGACTCGAAGCGACTCGTGACAACGCGTACTACCTCAGGGCAGTACGTATGGTATTTTTTGGAGTGTTTCGGACCTCTAATTTGAGCGCACCAAGAATAAGTGCTATTAATTAATTTAATTAGTAACCTTTATGAGTTTAATCATTACTATAATGATATCTCATGTAAGTGAGACTTACCACGAGGAGTACAGGAGTCAGGCAAGGCAAGACGGCTACGACCCAACTACGTATCTATGAGTGGGCTTTGTTTTATGAAACCTATATTATTTAAGTTAGTTTCCACGTTGATTTGCAAACTATTTTCTATCATGTCATGATTTTTACTTATGACTTAAATATAAAGAAATTATATTATGTTGAGATTTGTGAAACTGTGATGGCATGATCATGTGTATTTTACTGCTCATCATACATGCATTCACCGGTGTCTAGTACTCGTTCGGGCCAGGACCAACCTTCACGTGTATGTTCACATCTGCACCGTTATGCTCACTTTGGATCCATTGTAGGTGCCAGCCTGTACTAGCTTGCATTAGGCAGCAAGGACTCGTATGTGATGCGCTTAGCGCTAGGTTCACGTGATCGTAATACTGAGCATATATCCATTACATCCAGCCTGTTCCATGTAGCTACTTTCTGCATGGACTTGTGTGATTGCATATGTCGATGAGCATATCATATTATATTTTATATGTTGATGAGCATATTATATATGTCGTTGAGCATACTTTATGTTGTTGAGATATTGGTATTTACTCATACATTTGGCATGGATGTCTTTATACGGTTTTGTCGATGAGTATACGATATAGTTGTTGAGGTGTTGGTATTACTCATATTTTTGGCAGCAGTGCCTTATTAATGTTTTGACAATGAATATTATATATTATGTTGAGATAAAGGTATTTATCCATATCTTTGAAAATTTTCATACTATACGTAGTATGATTTTGGAAAACTATACAAGAATTTTCAAAGAGGGGTTATTATGTTATGAAAAACAAAGGTTTTAGAAATGATTATTTTTGCCCACTCACATTTTCTGTTTTGCACCCCTCCAGGTTTTAGGGGGCTGATCTAGCAACAAGTGAAGTTATCACTGGTGGTTCTGACACCTTCTACAGCTACAGTATGGAAGTATGTTCCTACTAGTTGTATTATGTCTATCCTTACCAGGATGGAATTACTCTTATGTTATTGCGCTTTAGCTATGCTCTGAGACTAATTAATTTGTATTATGGGCCCTGCACTTCGCACACTATTTTGAAATTAAATATCAAAGTAGATTTTATTTTTAATTTATTTTGCACATTTACACAACACTTACACTATGGCTTTCGTCATCTCTCCTAGGATGTCGACCAACATATCTCAATCCGATATTGACACGTGGATATCCGGATCGGGGTGTGTCAGATTGATATCAGAGCATAGGTTTACGCAGTCCTGCATTCATCACACACGTGATGTAAGCACCTTTAATTGTTAGAGATCCGTATGTCAGAACTAGGTCATTCCATCGAACTACTTGAGGGTTTACAGCTCCTGCTGTGCTACTTTTAATTGTGGGCAACTTAGTAAGGCTTTTGCCAATGTCTTTCAAACAACTACTCGTCTATTCAGAAAAATGATTTAGAGATTGCCTTTAACTAGCGTACCAAACTTTTTTTGGGTATAGAGATGCCCGAAATCACTGTTACTAGCTTGAACATGCTGACTTGACGGTCAATGATGGATTGAAGCGAGGAAATTTTCCAGTAGAGCAGTGAGTCTCTACAACAATGTGGTACCTACGAGTGACAGCAAACTCATGGTGGACCTACGAGAAGAACTAGATTTTAATGAATTTAAATGAAGATCTCAACTGCAGAGTACCAGCGGAAGTTCGCTGATCGATCTCGTTATTTTTCCTACAATTTATGCTAGCCTGAAACTCTTTTATGGGTTGAAGACCTTGGAACTGGGACAGATAACATCGATAATGATGAAGGCGATGGTAATAAGCAGTGGAAGAATCAATCTTCCATTAGGAACGATTTCAGTTTGGGTGGATTTAACTCCAGTACACCTCGTGCTAGGGATAAACTCACTGATAGTTTTCAATCTAGACTTCCTAGAAATTTAAATAGCTCAGGCACACAGTTCTGCCACCGATACAATTCTCATTACTTAGGTGAGTGCGCGTTTGGAGACTATTGGATATTACGGCTGTGATCAACTGGGACACAAAGTCGATGTGTGTTTCCCAGAGATGGAATTACTCTTATGTTACTGCGTTTTAGCTATGCTTTGAGACTGATTACTTTGTATTATGGGCCCTGCACTTCGCACACTATTTTGAAATTAAATATCAAAGTAGACTTTAGTTTTAATTTATTTTGCACTTTTACACAACACTTACACTATAGCTTTTGTCATCCCTTCTGAAATGTCGGCCAACATATCTCAATTTGATATTGACACGTGGATATCCGGGTCGGGGTGTGTCATTACCAATTTAACCAACTAACGTTAACGTTTGTTAAAACAAAAATTGTGGCCTATGGCCAATAACATATTTTGGCCTTTGGTCATAAATTGTTTTTTTTCTCCAATGGTATGGCCTAAATTTTAGGCCAAAAAGTTGCTAAATATCATTTTAGCCTTTTTTTTTTTCCGTTTACTTTTAAAAAAAAAATAATATTTGTTTAGATTAACTTAGCTTAATTTTGTGAACATTTATACCTAAAAATATTTATATTCCGATAAAGTATGAAAACTCACACATACGAACCACACTTCAACCTCTTTTGATAAAGTATGAAAAATCACACATACAAACCACACTTCAATCACACATACAAACCACACTTAAATTTTAGCTGCTGGATTTTAATTTGGACTGTTGGATGATTTTTTTTACTGTTAGATTTGATCTTATTTGATCACAACCGATAGATTATAAGTAAAAGTAGTTTTTGTAAAAAAAAAAAAAAGTTTGAAAGATGATCA
The DNA here is from genome assembly GCA_018257905.1 of Gillenia trifoliata. NCBI lineage: Eukaryota > Viridiplantae > Streptophyta > Magnoliopsida > Rosales > Rosaceae > Gillenia > Gillenia trifoliata. The sequence goes on from CM031080.1 coordinate 24,755,253, forward strand.
TTGGATCAACCAACGGTTATATTGTTTAGACCGTTGATCAGAGCCAACGGCTCTTTTAGCAAGTGGCCGATAGGCCTAACGTCAGCGAGGTCCACTTTCCTAACGGTTGGAGCATGTTGCACGTTGGTGAGTGGGGTTGGGGTGTTTGGGCTTCAAGTGCACAGGCCCACCCACACTTGTGGGTCCTGCATATTTTGGTCAGACCAATTCTTTGGCCTAAATCTTGCTTCTTCTTTTTTATATTCACCAGGGCCTAAAAGGTTGGCCGGGATTAGTGAACAAAAAATAAAGGCCAAATACCTAAAATTATTAATCATAGGTCATTATTGAAGTAGGTCTAAATATGGAGGATGCTTTGGAGAGTATTTCAACATGCTCTCTTGATGGAGACGGAGGAGGAAGTAATTTCAGGCCAAAAAGGAGGCGGTGAGGAGATTTGGTGTAGTCAAATTAGAATTTTGAAGGATTTTAAAAGAGTTTAAAATCCTGGGGTAGCCAATCAGAATTTTAAAAGACTTATTCAAAGTCCATGTAAATCCATGTCTAGTCAATTAGGATTTTAATGGACTTTAACAAGTGTACACAAATCAAGGTGTAGTACAAAAATTGAAGATTTGATGAGATTTCATTAAATTATGGATTTTGGTGGATTTTAGTGGATTCTATGATAGAAAATATATATCTCAAAGGCTATGAACAATATCACCTTTCCCCTAAAGATTTCATTGGATTCTCTCCTCTCCTTACCCAATTCTACCGGCGGTTGTCCATGTTGCCCAACCATCACCTAACCCACACCCACTGCTTACCCCTCCTCCCAGCAGCACCACCACCTCCTCTCTCCCGGTCTCTCTTCAAAATTTTGATTTCATGTTTTATAATATTTAACTGCATTGGTGTCTGCAACTTCTTTGTTCCTCCATTTCTGCATAAACAAATTACCATTCTTATTGGGCCATATAGACATCTAGGGTACATCAGATTGATTCATTTTGTGAGGGTACGAGTTTTTTAAATTTATAATCGTTTAATGTGTTGGAGATTGGTGCTGGTTTGTTCACTTGATGTACATTTGTTTCTGTGTCCTGTTGGTGGACTTTCCATGTTGTTGATGGGGATTTGCCTGATGAATGAATTCAAGCTTAGCAAAAAAATGAGTTTTTTTAATTTCAGATTCATTCTGAAACAAAATCTTCAAAATTTTGAGGGTTATTACATCACATCGTTGATGTCCCCATATGAGGAATTTTGGGCTATGCAAATGGGCGGTGGGATTAATGATGATGAAATGTAGGAAGCAAATGAGGGTATGAGCTTTAAACCTTTAACGTTCAGGACATTAATGTTTATTGGCTTTACTGGAAGAGGTGCTCAAGAAACTCGTTGAAGGTGCTGATAGGGAAGTTGAACCAAGCTTGCTGATGAGACGCAGGAATGGTGATAGCTTGGCATTTGTCCATTGTTTTTCTTTTGTTTTGTGCGAAAAAATGAAAAATATAAGAAATTTATTAGGATAAATAGGAATAAAATATTTGAAAATCCATCAAAATTCACGAAAGAAATTCATCACAATTCTGAAAAATCTATTTTGATTCTACAAATCCTATCAAATCTACCACTTAAAAGAATATTTTAGAATACTTTTAAATCCTACTTTGACTACACCCCATAGGATCATTGAATCTAATTTACTTGACCAAGTCCAAATGCTTCTTCTCATGTGATGGTATTGATGGAGATTTACATACAAATTTATCCCTTTTTACCAAAAACAGAAAGGAAAATTCCATACAATTTGAACTTCCCCTGTATTCGGATATTCGGATTTTTTTTGGTACTCCGAAATACTTGGCGTTCTTAATTATTAAAATTTTATTTTAAAATATAAAATAAAGATTTAACAATTAAAATAATTAAAATTTTAACTATTAAAATATCTAGAGTATTCGGGCATAAAAAATTTTGATCGGGTAACTTGTATGTGTGTACTGATAGTAGGTGCTATTGTAACCACTACGAAACGAATATACAACCAAATAAATATTATAAAAGTCAAAACTCCAACTACCAAACCATGCTTTTCCGTCCAAAACCTGTACCATCATCCAGTACACACCCGTACAAGTTCAATAACCATTTTCCGTTTTTTCCCCTTTTAAATATCAATTTTTTACTTTTTTTATATATTCAAAATTCAGTTAAATTTGGTTGGAATTTCAGAACAGTGCCAATATCAAACTAACAACCGCAGAATCCAACAAATCGAAAGAAAATTCAAATTTCAAAAGCCTTCTGTACATTCTCATAATTATTATTTTTTTCCATGGAAAAAAAGGGCAAATTTTGCTTCTTCTGTTCTGAGTCGTCTTCTCATCAACTCCCTAATCCTGATTGCTTAACTCCCTAATCCTGATTTCGTTTCTGTTTTTAAACTCTTAATCAAGCCTGCTAATCCCAATGCGCTTAACCCCAGCATTCCTCACGCCCTCACTCTGTAAGCACACCCCCTCCATGTAACTCCTCACTTCCTTTCTAATCATCTCCTGCATCACTGACATAAACTCCGGCCCAAACGACATCTCCTTCCTGGGCTGCAACGACGCCGTTCTTTCTCCTCGGTGAGGGGCCGATTCATGGATTGGCGGCATCTCGTGCGACGCCGACTCCAATCCCGGTAATGACAGAGTCAGCAGAGTCGACGGCTCGCACGACTCGATCTGACTGGGAGGCGACTCCCGAGTTGCGATTGCGCCGGTTCTCGCCACTTGGGAGGACGATATGGCGGGCGCGCCAGAGTCGCTGACGTCGGATCCGGACGGACTCCCCGGGCTGTAACAGAGACCCGAGAACGACACCGCGGCCGTCGCCGTTTTCTTTTCCGGACGAACGCAACCCTCGTCTATCGTTGCGCCGTCGTCGTTCGGCGAGAGAGCCGAGAACTTCCGCTTCAGAGTCGAGTTCCAGTGGTTCTTGATCGCATTGTCCGTACGGCCGTTGAGGAGCCTGGCGATGGTGGCCCACTTGTTTCCGTACTTGGCGTGGGCCCCGGCGATGATCTCATCCTCCTCGGGAGTGAACGCCCTGTGCTCCACTTCCGGCGATAGCTGATTGCACCACCGCAGCCTGCAGGACTTGCCCGATCGTCCCGGCACCGACTTGCTTATCACTGACCAGTTGCGAGCGCCGTGGCGGTGAACTAGTTGCCGTAGCTTCTCGTCCTCGTCGGGGCTCCACGGACCTTTAACCCGATCCAGTTCTCTCTGCGCCATCGCGGAAGACTCCATTGCCGCCGATTCTCGCTGATCGATGAATAAATCAAAAACCCTAATCCTAGATATAAACGAAATCAAAATTCAAAAGGGGATAAATAATCTACAAAATTGGAGGAGAGAGATTGGGATAGGCAGTGGGGGGAGGAGAGGGAGAATCTCGGCCCTGGGAGGCTCTGAGAATTGTGAGAGGGCAGAGAGAAGTAGGAGGGGTTTATAACGGAGGGGCCTAGGGTAACTGATAGGGCCGGTTAACCGAATCGGGTAAGAGGCGTTATGGCAACCGGTACTGCTGCGTTACCCGTTACATCACTCTACAGCTGTATAACCACCACGCGTTGCCACGTCGGCCCCTCTGGATTGCTGAGAATCCTCCTCCACTAAAATATCGGCGCCACGAAATTTCTCGAGTGAGAACGTTAGGAGTTCGTTTCCCGTTTTGACTGGTGCAGTTATAGAAGTTACTGAAAGGAAAAAAGAAACGAATTTATCGTTAAACTATCGCGAGAAATTGGGAAGATGGTGGAGTGGCAGTTGAAGATAAGTTTGACTGAGCCAGGCTGGAGAGCATTACGTGAGAAAGATTTTAAGATTTTTGGTTCGGTTTCGTAAACTTTATTATTATTATTTTTTTTTTTTGGGGCGCACGGAAGCGCTGATGTGGAGAAAACGACAAGATCGGTCGCGGAATGGGAAATCGGGTCGTGACTGACAAGCTGAAGTCCAGGCTGTATACCTGGCGCGCGGCTGAGACTGTGAGAAGCCAACGGCCTTCACTCACTATCCACCGACACCAGGCGGTCATCATTTAAATTTTAAGAGTCTGTGTTGAGTGACGAAAACGACACCGTAGCCTTTTGCTGTGTTTAAAATTTGAATTGGGTTGCGGAGTGCAATGGGGAATTTAATTAATTAATTGATGGGTTACGTATTTAAAAGATGATAAGCATCAAGGGATTAGTACCGGATTTCTGTTGATACAGCTACCTACCGACTGTGGCTTTGGTCCTTGTTTAGTGCAAGTTTTTACACACTCGCTTTCTCATTCGTTAAATTGTTTAGGAAAAGAATCATTCGATTTATATTTGTTCATGAGCTTAATGTTAATGTAAACTAATTTAGCATATTCGAAAAAAAATACTTGTTGCAAAAAAATGGGGAAATCATTCTCGATAAGTTATATGTTGAAGTTTCGTTGTTGTTGTGTATAAAAATAAATAGTTTTATGTTGAAGAAAAATGGGAGAGTGCAATCAAAAGAAGTATATGGCTTTGACTAGAAAGAAAGAGAAGTATTTCAACTTGATTAATTTGGTCGTTTTTTCAATTTTTATCTTCATCATTATCTTCTTAGTATTTTTCTTTGAGTTCGTCGATGAATTAGTGCAAGAGGGTTTGGATTTAGGCTTCAAATAGAAAAAGTCAAAATGAACCAAATCAAGTCAAAATAGTTACGTTGTTTGGTTTGATTTTTTTTAATTTTAACGAAAATGAACATTTTGATATTTGAACATGGAACTCATGATATATGACTAGTAATTGTTGAAACACAAATTCTAGTACCTAACAAAATTCTTAAAACAACTTGTAAACTAATAACGAGCTTTGAACAGTAATAGTATTTTCACCCGTTAGAGGAGGGCAAGGCAAAGGCAAGTGATTGCCTGACACATCCCGATCCCGGACACGCCAGGTGTCGGGAAGTGCTGGCCGACACGTGTAATGTGACGAAAGCCAATTATGCAATAATTAAGTGAAAGGTAGAAATATTAAGAGTTGAGTGCGGAAGTAGAAGTGTGGTGAGGGTTAAAAACCCATAATACAGGATGCATAACAGTCAGAGCTAAGTAAATAGTGCAGGAATATAAAAACATTCACATCCCCGTGAGGATGGATAATTAAAAGTTAACTACAAGTAGGAGTGAATCCTACATAGTTCGAAGATATGTCAGAACCATCGACCACCGCCGAAGAGAGCCCTCGAATCACCCTGAACTGAACCGTCACTAGGTCCTGGAGGGGCGCAAAACATAAAACGGTGAGTGGGTCAAAAAGCAAAGTTTGATAAAACCGTTGTTTTCAAGAGTTTACTAACCCCTCACTGGAAAACAAGTATAATTGAGAAAATACGTCATACCCGTAGGCATGAACCTCAAAATACTATCATGAAAACATTCGGGTACTCCCCGATAATAATGTACTGACATGCTCACCCATATGTAAACACACAAGTCCACGTGGCTAAACCACAATGAACAGGCTAGGTATAAAAGTAATACGCTGAGTACTACAATGACGCGAGTCTAACGCTAAGCGCTGGTGCACAAAGTGCAGTCACACAAGTCCGAGTTGCCTAGTGCAACCTAAGACAGGCTAGTACCTACAATGGATCCAAAGCTGCGTAACGGTACAGATAGTGACTACTCCAAACGTCAAGGCTAGTCCTGGCCACAAGACTGAGTACTAATACCTGGGGTGTATACATCTAATGATGAGCAACAGTATAAAACATGTATGGCAATATAATACGAATGTTCTACCTCCAACAATCGTATATGAGATGTATTATGCTAACAGTTTGAAGAAAGCATTGAAAACCATACGTATATACATTTATCAAAACAAAGACCCACTCACTCACCTGTAGGTAGCCGGGTCGTAGCCCCCCGGTCCTGGGTAGCCCCGGTAGTCCTCTGGATAGGTCTCACCTATATGAGATATCACTGTAATAATGATTAAACTCATAAAGGTTACCAAATAACTAATTAAATACACCTATCCCTTGTTTGCTCAACCAGGAGGTTCAAAACACCTCGAAAAAATATCATACGTACTGCCCCTAGGTAGTACGCTTCGTCACAAGTCGCCTCGCGAAGACGGAATCGAAAAAGGACCTTCCACGCGCCCCCACGCGCGGCTTGAAGATCGAAGCCTACGGCTCCACGCGCGGCTCACGCGCGAGCTGGTCAACTGAGCCGGTGAGCCGGTCAACTCGGCTCGGCTCAAGCCGGTCAACACGGCTCGGCTCAAGCCGGTCAACACGGCTCGGCTCAAGCCGTCAACACGGCTCGGCCCAAGCCGGTTTAAGCCGCTGACGTCATCAAGTCCGGTCTGAACCGGTTTGCTGACGTCATCGCTGACGTCAGCGCCGGTCCTCTGGTCTTTTTCCGGTCGCCGGCGCCGCCGCCGGCCGCCGTCGCCGTCGCCGGAATTTTGGCCGGTTTCTGGGTAATTTTTAAAACTTCGTATCTTCTTCATTTCAAGTCCAAAAATTACGTGCCATATATCAAAATGAAGCTGGAGAAGAGTAGAATCACGGTGTACCTTTGGATTAGTCGTACAAGCTCGGGAAATGGCCTGAAATTGCCTCGAAGGTTGCGGGTCACTGTAGCAAAGTTGATCTACGTCAAAACCCAACCAAATCAGGCAAACGACCTATGAAAATTCATCTACTCAACGAGAGGAACACAATGGTGGTAGTTAGAAACCTCACCTCGGTCTAGATTGGCCGGAAAATGGCCGAGAAGGTCCGGTTCTTCCGGTTGCGTTTCCCGTCAAACGGGTGAGAGTTTGGACGAACGGTTTTGCACCGTTGAGTCCACGGCGTCGAGACGAAGGAGGTGGTGATTTTCGTTCGCTTCGATTCGACGGGTTTCCGTCGGTGTGCACTGTGCACTGTGCACTCACGGAGAGAAAAGGGAGAAAAAGTCAAAAAAAATCTGGGGAAAAGAAAGTGACGGGGAAGAAGGAAGGGAAAGAAAGAATAAGGAAAAAAATTGGGTTTTGGGGGTATTTTGCACCCACCAAAACAGTAAACTTACACGCTCACGTGTACGAAATAAACACGCACGTGTAGAGAATATTCCACAGAAAATATTTTATAACAAACTTTTTACGGGATGTTACATTGCCTTTCTAAAATAGTATTTGTATTTGTGCAACTCCACCCGTTGAGAGAAGGCAATGACAAAATCAAGGCAAAATATTTTTTTTAATATTTTTTTTATGCTTTGTTGGCATTATCCGCTACATATCATTTTCAACTACTCTTCTCACGACACATGTCATATCTATTAATAATATCTTCTTAGATTTTTTATAAGATTGTAGGAAAAATATATATTGTGGTTGTAGGAATGAAGAATATAGTTGGGTATTTATAGAATAAAAAAAACAATTTTTTTCTTTTCTTTTTTAAATTTCAACAGTCGGATTAATCCTGACCGTTTATTTTTTTTATTGTCGAATTCGATACACCAGGTTGTGTCACATGGCACGACCATAACAAAAGTGGTGGTTGACTTCATGCTGACATCCGCTTGCCTGCTGGCATAAGAGAGGGCAAGACTTGGTAGGGCAATTGGCAAGGCATAATGGAACCCACCACTTACTCGTCAAATTGTAAACAGCAGGAAGTGTTTTTTGGATTTCAGAGGTAAAATTATTGCCCATGCTCTTGCCTTTAAAGTTTAAAACACGAGTAAAATTGCTCTTAGTGGTATAGTATTGGCCAAAAACCGTCGGGCGCTCGAGTTAACAGACTAGATCTTTTGATATTTGCCCACCTTGATATGATCATTTATAAATTCATTAAAGGTAGGAAAACTAAATAGAATTAATAAAGGAAAAGGTTGATGTACAAGATCACTACATGTGGTTCAAATCTTTGTGGGCAATCGAGGATGTTTCGTCTGAGGTAAGTGCATCATGAACAGTGAAATGAATGCTGCTTTTCCCAGGCATTGCACATGATTGCCTTGATTATCCAACACAATGTATGATCACCACCAATTTCCATTATTTACCACATTTCCTTTTTATTTTATTCTAATGTCTCTAAAGGACAAAATTTTAGCGACTGTTTCTGATTATTGAATAACTAAAGAATACATGGTCATTCACTTTTTAATTGGATATCAAGAGCATGTATGATGATGAACAATGTACTTTTCGTGTTTTAATCTCCACCAGTGATATCAAATTCAACAACTAGTAAATTTTTAATTAGCAGATAACCAAGAAAACGAGATTGATAAGCAACAACGGGAAAAACCAAAACCAAACTCTCTCGTTTTGTTTAATGGGGTACAAGGTCTGAATCAGCGGATATGACAGAAAACATGTTAATTAGGTATGATTTTTCATTAATTTTATACTAGCATTGGATTATGGGTTTGCAACTTTGCATTTAAGCATATGTTATTTTATATTACAACAACGATTTGCACGTGGTTGGAAAAGTCCAGGATGTTTCCCTTTACTATTTTTATATGCAAAATGGCTTCAATATGCTCTGCACCTCCAAAAGGGCAAATTGTAATGCTTAAAGATTTAGCCTAAGTTTATAGTTAATTTATGGCCTAATATTCCTTTGATATGCGAGAAAATAAAAGAGGGGGAAATTAATTAACAAAAGGGTTTTTGCTGCATTCTTTTAACGTTCAACTAGATCCAACCCCCATCTGAAAAAGGTCTGCACAATATTCTCTTTCTTTTGATAACTTTTGTTTAAAAATAGTTTTGAATCGTGCTTGTTTTTACCTCTTCGAATGGTCGTGTTCACACTCTGGTCGTGTTCACGCATTTTTTTCACATGTTTTATTTTTATCATTTGGATCAAATAAAAGCAAGAGGAAATTAATCTATAGAAATAAACATAAGTGATAAGTATGCAGAAAGAGAAAAATTGTGTACTGATATAAGTTTTAGAAGAAAATTAATATTGGGTTAAGAGTTAATACAGTAAAACATTTATAAAGTCATAAAGTTGGAAACAAACCAATTTTATAACTTTAGAGAGATTATTACTTAACAGAGGTGTAGTTAAAAAAAAATTATTGATTGACCTATTTATCCTTAATAAATGTTGTATTTCTTAAATAGGATTCATTGGGTGCCAAATATTTTATTTCTTGCACATATGTACCCTCAAGCTCAAAGAAGTGACATCAACTCTAAAAACTAAAGTATTGTCTCAAAACAACTTTAGAGAAATATTTTAGTTCATCTTAAACTTTTATTTGTGATATTGCATATAATTTGTACTCATTGACAGTTATTACTATATCCTATACATAACTGGTCTCAAGTTGAGACCGAAATTTTTTATAACTTTAAGAAAATTATTCATTTATAGAGTATTACTCTAGAGAGATTTTACTGTAGTAAACATTGATAGGAAGGACTCATGTCAACCGCCAAGTTCACGATTGCAAAAAGGGTTCCTAGGAACTTTGGTGGTAAACATAACAAAATCCAGACGAATACACGGATACTTCAGCAGTTCTTGAATTCATGAAGTTCAAGTTGTCAAATCTAAGTTCAACACCAAACACAAGGAAGAAATAAGTTGGTTAGTAACTGTGTACCGTGAGACCAAAAACAACTTGAAAACAAACATGCTTCTCTAGCACGATACACGATCTTCACAACAAAAATAAATAGCAAAATTCAAATACAAGAATCCAAAAATCAAATGTGACTTTAGTTTAACCTGCTTTATAACATAAATCACATCAAACAAAGCTATTATTCTTGTTTCTAGATCAAAACTTCGGTTAATAGCACTTCGTTGGAACAAGAGATTAGCTTATTTGCTCTTTTATATTTTGTGAGTTAATGAGGGCAGCTACTCATTAATTTAAGTTCTCTCTTATTTGCTCTTTTATATTTTGTGAGTTAAAAACTTACATAAATCAATTCCTACCTTAATTGGAGGATCCAAAACTTCAAAAACACAATTCATTTGTCAAAAAAAGCTCATTTTTCTCTATAAGAGCGTCTTAGGATTTTATCCATAATAGAACGTAGGAGAAAGATTGCGCGATGGTAAGAGTTTGATTATTGACTTTTGTTGACCATCGTGTCGTGGCATATACAACTTTTTGTATTAGCTTTTTCTTGTTGTGCTCGTTACGAACGTGTGGACGCAAACGGAACATAATTAAGAGTTGAAACGAAGATTCTGTGGAACTTTAAGTTCAAGGGCATTCTCATAATTTCACTAGAATCGTGTTTTTTTTATTAGGCTTAGGGTCCAGTGGGACCCAATTTCTGTCTTCACTCATCTCACCCTCACTCTGCAAACTCTCTCACTTTCTCTCTCATCTCTCGTCTCATTCCCCAAGCTACACCACAGTGAACCATGAACCTGATCCACCACCACCGTGACCCCCTTCTACTTAGCTAACCTATCCCCGATCTTTGTTTTGTGGAAATTGAACGGCAAGCACCATATCTTGAGTTTCTACACAGACCCAACTTCACGATGAGTTTTTCGACGATCCTGACCTTGGTAAGCTTCACGACCACCACCAATCTCTTCCTCGTGTTAAGTAGATGAATTTTGACATATTGCATGTGTGATTTGGGTGTGAAATGACACTGATCGACATGGGGAACCTTTGCCCGATTTTCCGACGAGGGGATTCTGGCCAAGTGGCTAGGAATCAACCCTCGAGACTTGTACCTTTGGGTTCGTGTCAACTCCACGAACCCAAGTATACCCTCAAAATCGACGGCGAAGCAACGACGGAGGCGCGATGAGCTCGAGAAAACTACTGGCCAAATACCTAGAATTTCTGGCAAGGTTGCAACGATTTGACGTCAGAGAACTCGGTCTAGGCCGGTCATGACGTCATCAAGCTGGTCCAGACCGAGAATATTCTCAGGTATATTCTTTTCTCTAACTAACGGCGTCAACGAAATATTCTCTAACGCCGTTAGCATATTCCGTTAAACCTTAGAATCTTCCGTTAAAGTTAACAGCACACCATTAACTTTAACGGCACGTGGGGGCATGTGACCGCACGTGGTGACCATATGTCGGCTCGTGACGGCGTGTGGCGGCGCAAGTGGTTTTCGAGTATCGAAACTCTTATTTTGAGTTATGTTTTTCATATTCTTTGTAGTTTTCGATTAGTTTACTAAGTATAATTGTTTTACTTTAGGAGTTGATAAACTCATATTTATTTATATTTTACATCAAGTTCACTTGTCTTTTCTTAGTTAGTTTCTTATATTTTTGAGCTATTTACTTTGTTTTTATGTTTTGTGGGATTTGTCAAGCTAAGAAAAGAAAAATAGCACAAGTGGGATTTTAAGTAACAAATTCGTCAAAACTGCCAGTGCAGATCAGCTGACTTTGGAAGCAAGTTGCGAATAGCTCATAATGAATTAGAGAATGAACCTTATATGTTTGGAAAGCTACGGATATCTATTTTCTGGAACATTTCACGGATTGTTAATATTATTTTTCTAGAAGAAGTTATGGCCGTTTTAACATTGAAAGGTCACAAGAGACTGAGCAGTTTGTAACTGCAATGAAAGCATTAAGCCCAGCCAAAACTGATGCAGCCAAAAACAAACCACCTGACACCTCTTCAAATATCAGAGGAAATTAAGAGGGAGTAATTGGCATAAAGACTACCTAAAGAGTTACAATTGTTTTACCATTTCCTCTCACTTATTGTCATCACAAAATGGCTATTAGTGGGGGAGTTATGGAGCAGAAAGGGGGCAGCAAGCATGGGCATAAAGATTGCAGTTTTGCAGCAGAAAAAGGGGAAGAATTTAGAAAAAAAAAGATAGGAAAGAAGGCAGCAAGAAGTTGGACTTGGACGAGGAAGAAGGAAGGAAAGGAAGGAGGAAATCTTGGCATTCTCTTCTTTCGGTTTTATCTTCTCAAACTCATGTCTTTCTTTTGGTTTAATTTGAGAAATATGTGTAACTAATTTTTAGAAGTTGGGGGCTGTTTTGAAGCCCCGAATATGATTGCAAGTTTGTTATGACATTTCGTTGAATTACTTTTATGAATGGATGAAAATTGGTTCACTGCTTGTCTCATTGATGAATTCTTTATGTGTTTTCTACGGATGCATACTTAGTAAGCATATTTAGGACTCTAATGCTATGAATATGTGTGTGCCTGCCCTTGTTGAATGAGGACCTACATATGTTCTAGAGTAGTACTTGTTAATTGCGATTAACATGTGAACCAATTTCTAGGATAAGTAAGACAACACCAGTACTTACGATGCTTTGTGATGACTCAAACTCTTTTCGTTCTCAATGATTTCTTCATGTTAAATCTATGAACACGCCATTCTAGATTGCATGCTAGGGACTAAGTTAAGTTGAAAACGCCATTCTCTTAACATACTACATAAGAAAGAGTAATAGGTTGAGTTCTAACATTGAGCCAACTTGAGCATCTTCATCTGGAAATAAAAGGAATTTGAATGAAACATAACGCATTTGCATGATTATTTGGTGGTGGATAGCAATTCCCCTAACTCGTTTTCTTAATTTGTGAACTACAATATATTTTTATTAATTAAATCTGTTCCTGTTCTGTTTTAGTTCTATTTAATTTAAATATCAAATCAACTCCAAAAATCTCAAAAATTTGTGTGAGTGTAGCTCTGTGTGTCTAGTATCTGCATATAAAATTTCGTAGACTTTAGATAAGTTTAAGTCAGTCTATTAATTATTTTTCGGTGGCTGGTCAGTAGGGACAGCAACCCTGTTTTTGTGACCTTTTAAGTAATTAGATAAAACAATCTTCTGCGGGAAAGACCCTTATTTTCATATGCTACAATAGACAAATCTTAGTGTTAATAAGGAAAATTAATAGGACATTTGTGTGCTACTTTGTGGTGTGCTTTCAATCTTATCAAATTTTTGGCGCCGTGTCGCCGGGGATTGTTATTTCTATTTACTTATTTTTCTATTGTTTTCTTTTCTTGTCTAATTAGTTTTTTTTTTTTTGTTTTTGTTTTTTTCAGGTACTCTTCGTAGTATATGCATACTCGAAGGTCCAAGAGCATTGATCTAGCTTCCTACGATCCTGAGCTTGAACGAACGCTTCGAAAGCTTCAGAGAAAAATCAAGCAGAAGCGTGCATCGGTGTCTTTACCACCATCTTCTCCAACAAATTTGAGTTCGGAAGAGGAGGAAGAACCACAAGAAGGCATGGCTGACAATCGTACTTTGAGGGAGTTGGCAACACCGAATACTGATCAACAACCATTGTGCATCACATATCCAAATGCAGAAGGAGGATTTGAGCTTAAGTCTGGCATGATTCACTATTTGCCTAAGTTCCATGGCTTCTCAATAGAGGATGCCAACAAACATCTTATGGAGTTTCACGTCGTATGCTCGGGAATGAGACCAGCCAATGTGGATGAGGAGCAAGTCAAGTTGAGGGCATTCCCATTTACATTAGAAGCTAAGGCAAAGGAGTGGCTCTACAATTTACCTCCGGGATCAATGAACACATGGAACCAGGTGAAGCAAGCATTCTTGGAGCAATATTTTCCAGCCACAAAAGCTGCAAGCATAAGGAAAGACATATGTGCAATCCGACAACAACATGTTGAGCCCTTTGGAGATTACTATGAGCGGTTCACACATTTGGTTGCATCTTGCCCTAATCATCAAATTTCAGAGCATCTTTTAATACAGTACTTTTATGAAGGATTATGTGGTACTGATCGTGTAATGCTTGATGCAGCAAGTGGAGGAGCATTCATGGACAAGACACCAACAAATGCTAAGGCATTATTAAAGAACATTGCTGGCAACACACGACAATTTGGAGGGAGAGATGAGCTACCATTTAAGAAAGTTAACGAGGTGAGTGCTAATTCTAGTATTGAATTACAATTAGCTAACTTGACTAATCTTGTGCAACAGGTTATGGTGGCTCCAAAACAGGTGTGTGGTGTATGTTCAATGATGGGACATGCCACAGACATGTGCCCTTCATTGATGGATCAAGGTGGTCATGAGCAAGCTAATGCGTTAGGAGGGTTTCAGGGGCAACAAAGGCAAAAATATGATCCATACTCCAACAACTATAATCCGGGGTGGCGCGATCATCCACACTTAAAGTGGAACAATCAAGACAACGGACAACAATCTGTTCCCAACAATTATAACCGTCCACCTGGCTTCTTTCAAGCAAGACCGCAAGCACCATTTCAGCCTCAACAACAACAAGCTCCAGGTAAGTCTCTTGAGGATTTAATTGCTTCTTTAGCTAACTCTACTCAATCTCATCAACAGAAAACAGACAAAGCAATTGAAAACCTTGAGCGCCAAATGAGTCAGTTAGCAAGTTTGATGGGGCAACAACACCAACCAGGAAGGTTGCCTAGCCAAACTGTGGTGAATCCAAAAGCGGAGCAGATGAATGTTGTGACTTTAAGGAGTGGAAAAGCAATTTTTGAGCAGCCTAGGATGCAAAAGAGGACTAGAAAAGATACAAATGAGCAAGGGGCGCTACAAACCCAAAATCTTGAGCAAGATGAGGCTTTAACAGAAATTGAAAAGTCTCCTAAAGCTACAGAATTGAACAAAAAAGATTTTGATAAGGTAAGTAAAGAAGTTCAAAATTCTTTTAACTCATGTGTCCCTATTCCTTTTCCTCGTAGGTTTATGAAGTCTAAGAAAGAGCAAACTGATAAGGAAATCTTGGATACTTTCCGGAAAGTCCAAGTGAACTTACCTCTTTTAGATGCCATAAAACAAGTGCCCAAGTATGCAAAGTTCCTTAAAGAGCTTTGTACGAACAAGAGGAGATTCAATGATCATAAACCTACGAGAGGAGATTCAGTGATCGCACGTGGTGACCATATGTCGGCTCGTGACGGCGTGTGGCGGCGCAAGTGGTTTTCGAGTATCGAAACTCTTATTTTGAGTTATGTTTTTCATATTCTTTGTAGTTTTCGATTAGTTTACTAAGTATAATTGTTTTACTTTAGGAGTGACAACTCGAGAACTACGGAGAGCTTACAAGCAAAGGGATTACGACTACGGTCACTGTGAGTGGGATTTTCTTTCTAAATTTGTATCTTACGAATGATTACAAAACCGGTTTTACAATATTCATCGTTATCTTGCTTGTTTTAGAATTTCAAACATTTTGGCGAGTTATTGGTGATTTGTTTTACGATATTTGTGAACACCACCTTGGAACGTTTTACTACTCGCCTTACTTTAAAAACGTTACGCTTTATACAATACCTCATTTTGAGTTACGAGATTTGAGATATTATCCATGTCATGTTTTCATATCTTTATACTGCTCATTTAGGATTGTTTACACGGTGTCTATAGTATTGTTTAGGGCCAAGGCCAACTTCATGTGTATGTTCACATGCACCGATACGTTCAGTTTGGATCTATTGTAGGTGCCAGCCTATTCTAGTTGTTTTTACATTTAAGACTCGTTGTGATGTGCTTAGTGCTAACTTTATGTGTATGTTGTACTCGAGCGTAGATTAATGCACCCAGCCTGTTCATGTCAGAATATCTCTGTATGAGCTTGTGTGTCTGCATTACCTGATGAGCATACCGTACTTGTTTATTTGAAATTTTGTGATTTTACTTGCTTTCGTTGATGCCATGGAACTTTATACTACCTTTGGATTTTACATGTTGGTTTCCACATGTTGGTTTCTTTAGAATTATTTTATACTGAGGTTTTATTGTTACTTACCCGTCTTGGAAAATAATTGACTTTCCACTTTTACACTAGTTTTCATACTTACTACGTAGTGTGATTTTGAAAGTTACAGTTTTTTACAGCAAGGGGTTAGTATGTTTGAAAGAGAATTGAGTTTAGAAAACCTTTATTTTTGCCCACTCACACTTTTCTATTTTGTGCCCTTCCAGGTTTTAATAGGCTTTGAAGCTCTTGACGTCAGGACACGGTGGTTTAGTTCCCTCTTCAATGTAGGAATTTATTCTTAGAATTGTAATTACTCTATTTAGTGTAGTGTGTTTCCGCTCTGAAAAGTTAAATGCTCTGATATTTATTTATTGGTTCACCAGACAGTTATGTGCATTCAATCTTTATTTTAATCAAACTTCTTTTTCTTACTTTAAATTACATATCTTTCTTCAAATGGCTCTCGTCACCCTACGGAGTTGTCGACCAGCACACCTCGATTTTTGGATGTTCACCTGGATATCCGAGTCGGGGCGTGTCAATTATCCTTCCCCATGGTAGCTACGCATTTACGTCCATCCTATAGTTTCCTTTCGAGGTAGGTTGCAAGAATTAACCCCACAAATCAGAACATATTTTCGTTAATCTTCTAAACCATTTAATATTACAGTCTAGTGATATTTCGTTTCATTTGTAAGTGAGAAATCTTAAGTTTAAATCACATGAATGACGAGTTCAAAACCAATTTATCACCCTCCCCTCAGCGTAAGTATATTGTATTAAAAAAAATTCTATAACATTGAATAAAATCTAACCGTATTTTTTCAATTGTGCAAATTATTTTATATCTTTTGTACATTGAAGAAAAATCTCAAAAGATAAAAGTAAAAGAAAAGAGTCTCAAACTATTTGTAAAGCTCAGCCTAGCCCAAACCAAATTCTATTAGAGCACTTTCACTCATTGGTTGTAGACATGGCAAGGTGCCAAAACCACTCAAAAACACCCGTCCACCCATTATTGTGAGTCTTGGCAAGTGGTAGCCATGACTATTCTACTCCTAAGCCTGGCCATCGCAAGATGACGCCAATCATGTGAACATGTCGGGTGGGGGCCAGTCAAAAGCTGGAATGCAATGGTCTTTGCCACGTGACACTTTTTTGGCCTTCTGATTCTAATGGTAACTTCAATCCAATGATCTCTATATTTTTTGTAAATAAAAATTAATAAAAAATCGTTAAAAAAAAGAGAAATTTTTGAAAAACAAAATCTATTAAAAGTTAAAAAATATTTTTTAAATAAAAAATTTCCAATTCCTTTGCACCAAAAATAAACTATAGACACGTGGCACAACTATAACAATCTATTCTAAATTAATCTTATTCATTGACTAATATACTTGAACAATAAATTAATTATTATAAATAATGGGTAGAGAGTGAGGGCAGGTGGCGGTGCGTGTGAGCGCGTGAGTCACTTTTCCGATACTTTTAACTCCCGAAATGAGCAAACAAAAGAGATTTTAAGTCTTTTCCTTAGTAAAATTGGGATTTGACTTGTTTAATGAATAGTTTAGTAATTTCTCATATAGGTGAAACCTATCCCGAGGAGTACCGAGGTCAAGCTAGATACGGTGGCTATGATCCGGCAACTTACCTGTGAGTGGGCTTGTTTGTTTTAAATTATATTATAGTATGTGTTTTAAATTGTGTTTATGAACTATCGTATAACATTCCATGTTATAAAGAAATTAGAAATGGTTTTTATCAAATATCTTTACTTGAGTTTTAGAAATTAATGTTGGCATGATTATACATTTATGACTGTTACTTATAATGCATACTTGCACGGTGTTAGTACTCTCTGGGCTAGGACTAGCTTTACGTGTATGTACACACTGTGACACACCCCACCCTCGATACCCACGTGGATACCGAGTTCGGGCGTGCTGGCCGACACTCGTAAGTGACGAAGCCATTGAATGCATGAAAACACTTAGTTTAAGCAAATTAAATTACCATAAAGTTGCGGAAATTAATGTCAATATGCACAAGGTTCAGAGCGTACTAACTTGAATCAACGGAAACAAAATAATGAATCAAGTTCCTAGAATTTCTATCCATAACAGGGATGGATATTAATAAAGAAACTGAATAAGAAATAGTAAATCCCTACATGGTCGGGAAATAGAATCAGAGCTGCCACTCGGATGCCTCGACTTCACCAGATGCTCTATCACTAGGTCCTGAATGAGGCGCAAAAACAAAGGTGTGAGTGGACGAAAAATAAAAGTTTTAGAAATACCTTTCTCTTTTCAACATAATAACCCCCTATTTGAAATCCAGTATAATTGTAAAATCGTACTACCGTAGTATACGTCAAAATGTAGTTTATAGGTATACTGGAAACATATATCAATATAAAATCCGTAGATAACAAATCATATTTCCAATAGTACTTTCATCAAATATACTGATAATATAAATATAGGAAAACCAACACAGGGTATATAAGCAATCACTCATGTACGTGTTGAGGAACAGCCTCTCAAACCCCGTACAAGCACTTTACGTTATTCAATTAAATTGTACTCCTAGTACCACACACATGTAAGCACTTGCGCAATAGCGCGTCACACTCGAGTCCTTACGTAGTGGGGCCTTTTCCCCAAAAATAAACATAAACGTAAGACAAGCTTGCACTAAGGTATTTACCGGACAATACCCCTGGAGTACAGTGCGTGTGACCCAAACATGTGAGACTTGTCCTACGGCCGTGAGACGGTACTACAACGTCGTGAAAGCATACCAAGTGTGTTTGAAAACATACGTATATACATCATGTGTAAAAGTGAAGAATATCATATATCTCATAATTTCCCAAATATTTAATCCTTGTGTAATCGAACATATTCATGCGTAGAAGCCAATAATTAAATACCAATATAACCATATAAATATCATCAACCCTTAAAATCATTTCATAAAATATAACCATAAATATACTCATATCTCAAACCATTTCATAATAAAATATTCATACTTTTGTACGTAATCGAAATCACCATTCAAAACCATTTCAGAAAACACACATATATATAAATATAGAAATATATATATTCATACCACAAACGTCATTGGAAATCGTAAATATAGCAAACCATAATTATTTCAAACATATAAATCATTTATTCAAAACAAAAGTCGACTCACTAGTGATCAGGAGTGAAATCTCCCTCGGTGTTGCCCTCCTCGAAGTGTGGCACCGAAGAATTACCTATTTAATATTAGGGGAAATATTAGAACCTCCCTAATATAAATTAATATAGACCCTATAGAAAAATATTCCAAAAATAATACTATTTTAGCGAAAACGGGCTCTAAAAACGATTTCCGAGGCTCGAAAACCCTGCAGCCGCCGTCCACCGCCGCCGGCGCCGCCGTTTGCCGCCGCATGCGCCGCCACACGCCGGGAGGAGCATCCACGCGCCGACCACGCGTTGGCACGCGCCGGCACGCGCTGGCACGTGTCGCCACGCGCTGCGTGCGCCCTGATGACATCACCCCCACGCGATGCTGACGTCAGCCATGCGCCTACTCAAGTCAGCACCGTTAGTTTTAACGAAATATACCTTTCTGACGAAATATTCTAACGCCGTCAGGAATATTTCGTTACCGTTGATGGAATATTTCTTCATCTTCCTCCTCTCGCCGGTCGCCGGAGCCGCCGCCGGTGTCGCTGTCCTCTGCCGTCTGGTTCGCCGGAATTTCTGTAAAATTTCCGAATTAATCCCAAAACTTCAAAAATTCATAACTTCTTCGTTCTGTGGCCAAATTCAACGTGCCATATATCAAATTGAAGGTATTGACGAGTAGAATATTTTCGTACTAATTTGGGGCCGGAAAATGGCCGGAGATGGCCTGAAATTGGCCGGAAAGCTTCGGGAAACCCTAATTCCGTTCTCTTTCAAAACTGCACCAAATTCGACGTTCTTTATATCGATTTGAACCTACTCAACGTAATAAAATCAATGGTAATGATCTCGAGGCTTACCTTAGTCTGGATTGTACAGAAAATTGGGGGACAGTTTGCCGATACCGTTCCGACGTCGGTTTGGTCGATTGGGTTCGAGTTTTGATATTCTGAAATCACAGCCTTGTCCACAATGACGAGACGATCATAATGGTATTGGTCTTGAGCGTTGGTTTGACGGTTTTGTGATTCGTCCAAAAGTTAGGGTTTCGGTATGTTTTGGAAGTTTTTGGCCGAGAGAGAAAAGTGGGAGAGAAAGAGAGAGAAATCGTGCAGGGGAGTTGTGTTGCTGCACAGCAGCCAACCCACAACCCAAAAACCCTAATTCCAACTTACGGGGTGGAAGTTACTAAAATGCCCCTACACTTTAAAGCTTCATAAAACGTTCGTTTTAACTCCGAATTGAGTTCCGCTTGCGTCCACGCGTTCGTATCGACGAGTACTATTTGACTATGTATAGAAATAAATTTTCACATGTCGTCTCAAAAAGTCAACAAAAGTCAACATTGACCACTAGGGGTATTTTGATAATTTTACATAGAATTTTGGAACGGGTTGTAACACACTACACCGACACACTCATTTTGGATCCATCGTAGATGCCAGCCTATTCTAGTTGCCGTGGCATCTAGAACTCGTTGTAACGCGCTTAGCGCCAGCTTCACATGCATGTAGTACTAGAGCGTAATTATAACACCTAGCCTGTTCATATGGCTACTTTCTACGTGAACTCATGTGCTTGTATTTATCTGATAAGTGAACTTATTTGACTTCTGCTGTTTAACTGTTTTTGTACTCGTATCCTTTGAAGCGTTGTTCCCAACGCTTAATGTTTATTTTAATAGTTTATCACAAAATTGAGTTTTGGAAATTACTAAGGGTTTTACAGTGAGGGTATATTATTTTCGAAACTCAGAAAAGGTTTCCGTAAAATTTTACTTTTTCGGCTCACTCACCATTTTCATTTTTTGCGCCCCTCCAGGACTTATGGACTAAGTTTGGCATATGTGGATTGTTGGCACCAGCTAACGTACACTTCCGAGAATGTAGGAAGAATTTCTTACTTGTTTTAATATCCATCATTCGGGATGGGAGTGTTAATTTATTTACTGCACTTTCTATGCTCTGACACTATAAACTTGTAATAAGGGTTCAATCTCACTCTGCGCACTCGTCACTTTCTTATTTTTGCTTTTAGACTTAAATTTTACACTTTTCATTCAATTTTTACATACTTTCTATATTATGACTTCGTCACTCCTCCAGAGTGATTGTCAGTATGCCTCGAAATTCGATATCTACGTGGATATCCGGATCGGGGTATATCACACACCTGTAAGATTAAAAAGAAAAATAAAGTATCTAGAGATATGAGAGACTTTACAAAGAAAAAAAAATTTAACGATATATTATTCAATAATTTTTGTAATTACATAAAATAAGACCTCGGAAGAAACTAATAATATATAATATATAATGAGATGAATTGAATTGAATTGAAAGATCAGTTAAAACCCCAAATCACAACACTGTTTCCGCCATAAGGGTTCTTCGAATCTCAAAATCCCCCAAATTCTAATACCACACTCCACACCTCTGAATCAGGAATTCAGGTTTCTCTTGCACGACATGTCGTCGGGCAGACCCCAAGACGGGGACATGCAACTGGTGGCGGAGCCCGAGAGGAAACTAGCTCAGGTGCCTGACAGGAAACTAATGCTACCGCCAAGGCCACCGACGGCAGCCGGCTCGACGGCGATTGTAGAGTATACTCCGCCAGTGTTCAAGGAGGAGGAAGAGGACCTCGAGATCAAGCTCCGGAGGATTCTCGAAAATGTCCCGGTTCGCGTCAGTAACACCTCCGGTAGCTCCGCCGGTTCGGGCTCTGGCGACTTTCATCAGGTATGATGCAATATAACAATGGTGACCCAGATTTTCATTGTGATTGTATTTATTAGATATTGATGCTGATTTGAGTAAATTACTGTACAAATTGGAGTAGATTGAGTGAGGATATAGGGTTGATTATCTTAGGGTGTCTTGAGAAATTAGGGTATTCAGAACTTAAATAGCTGAGGGTAGAACATGATTAGTACAGTAGTTAGGGGCCCTTGGTTTCGATTTCAACAAGAATATGAATAATCAAATTTGAATTTACTTGTTGGGCTTATAATCCCAATACTAAAACACTTACCGATGCCCATGGCAAGAGTTTGATCACTTACCATTAGCAGAAAAACAAAATTGGAATTCAATTTCGATAAGGTGGTATATGAGCTTGCCGGGGATTAGGGATTCAATTTTGGGATTGAGCAAGACTTTCTTTATGTGAGTCAGACTCAATGCTAGATTCCTAGTATGTTGAGGGGGTTATATTGCATGAGCTTAGTCGAATTGTGTATGCGTACATTAGGGCCAACTGTGCACCATAAAGTAGAAGAATGTGCCAATAAGAGTCGAGCATTGTAACTGTGTTGTGCCCGTCTTTTTGGTTTGAGTTTTGAATAGATTTTGCCAGGAAGCAAAGCAATTTTTCCTATTTAGTGTTATTTTGGAACTGGTGGGAACATTTTAGCACCCATGTTGGCGGAATGGATATGGAGTATGGTTGCTCTCTTATGCGGGTTATGTATGTGGGCAGTAGGGTAGCATGAATGACTGTTTGCCACTTTTGCATGTGGACTGCAGTAATAGATCTTGACTACTAATCCTTCAGTTAGCAGAATTGTTTCTCTTATGGATGAATCTCTGTCCTTTTCTCTGCATTGAATTAGTGTTTTCTGCTTGATTGGGGATCATTTATGATTAAACAATGTAGTATTCTTTGAAAAGCGGTAGCTTGTTATTATACGCATAAGGATAGAGAAACCTTCGATCTTGAGCAATGCAATAGAATGCAGTGTTGTTTCCTTTCAAGTTTAAACTTTGGGACAAGAGATGCCTGGAATTGTCTTGTTTGCCTTGCTGCAATAAAATAATAGCCTCTTACTCAACCGAAAAAAAAAAGAGTGCTGGATTTGTACTTACTGCAATAGAATGTAGCCAGCTGCAAGCTGAAACTGCTTTTTTCTCTATGATTTTGAGTTTGATGTTGAATCAGTCTTAAATGATAAATAGTTAATACCAATTAGATAAGTATCTGAAGTTCTGAACACGTAAAAAATAGAATTTTCTTTTCATACACCTGCTTTAGTGACATTGGAATATTTAATTGGTTATGATTCGTTGGACTCATTAAGCTGGCCACTAAAATTCATGTAAACTTTTTTCTCACCCCAAGTTGTACATCCACAGTATCGGCAAATGAGACGGAAAGAGCAAGACCGGATTGCTAGGATGGACGTGGACTATCAGAGAAGGAAAGAAGAGGCCGAGTTCAATATGAGAAGGGAGGAAAGACTGCGACAGGCTGAAGAAAAGACAGCAAAGAAGCGTTTGAAACGTCAAAAGAAAAAGCAGAGAAAAAAGGAGAAGAAGATGAAAACAAATTCAGGTGGTGAAGAGAAACAGAAAGAAGAGTCTTCTTCAGACGATGAGGGAAACTCTGATGATCAAACTGAACAAGCTTGTACTAAGTTTTAATTCTTGATGCATCGGTTCGGAGCTTGGTATCCGCGGGCATTGCATAGTAAAGGAGCAAGTATGCACCAACTTAATTGGGATTTCATTTTTATGAAGTCTAAATTTGCCATGTTTGTGACCTAAATTCGATTGTATGTAATCCGAGATGTAACAACCCTAGGGATGAGAACAAATTAAATTTTGATGTAGTTTAACTATTTTCTTGATTTAAAAATGCAATGTCGAACAAAAACGATGTGGTTTACGTCTTGGTCGGGTGCTCTATTCTCCTCTGGAGTGGCATGTCGCACTTGTTTGCTTGCTTGCAATTGCATCATGCTTGTGAAAGGGTTGGCTACGCACTGCACACTACACGTATGATAATTTGGCAGTTGATCCGCATCACCTAACCCAGTGAATTCCAAGTTTCAACTAATGCACTCCAAGGCGATGGGACCTAGTGGTCCCTTTGGCCTTTGCTTCTCATATGGGAAGGAAACATAAACCACAAGATTCTATCCTCAACTTCTTTTTCTAGAGTCGTTAACCATTTCGTTTTCAGTGTTTGTTTTTGTAGTTAAGATCTATTAGAGTAGATGTATGGAGAAACGAGCAATGAAATATGGGGTCAGAGGGTATAAAAAATTGGCGTCGACGTCGGAATGATAGCCAATTTCAAATCGTTGTTTCTCAAGTTTTTGTTTCATATATTTTCCTTCATTCTTCACTAGTGCGTCCACCTTTCTTTATTCCTCATTTTGCTTGTATACTTTCATTCTATCTTCAGCCAAAAAAGTGGGGACTTGCTACAGTGCTCGCAAGCATTGAATGCTCACACCTATCTCACCCTCCTTCACCCCTCTCTCCTCCCTCCTCCCTCCTTTTAATGGTGAGATCGGTGTGAGTATTCAATGCTTGTAAGCATTGTAGCCTACTCCAAAAAAGTGAGAGCTAAAAGCGCTAAGACTTGTACTTAATTTTTTTTTTTAAACAAAACGATATTTAAATCTAAACTACTATACAAGGGATCATAATTGAATGCAAAGGAGGGAGTATGCTGTCTTGGCCAACTGACATGATCTATAGTGTATTTTAACTTAATCCCTTGCCCTCTTTAACAGGTGAAAATGCTCTTATACCACATGTTGCCCTCAACAAAATTGGTTAGGAGGAGGATATTTATTTACTTAACAAATTAACATTTGATTTGTAAAGGACAATTAAATTAAGTGTACTTATTTTATGGGAGGGGTAGCAATTTTGGGCTTTTGTTTTGTTTGAGTTACTTAATTATTTCCATTCATTTTTGTAATTCCCATCTCCCTCCCTATCAAATTACCTCTCTCCTTCCATCTCTCTCTTCTCTGAAACCCTAAATCTCCATGGGAGAATCTATGCCTCCCCGTCGCATTTCCGTTCATCAAGCTCTCGGAGGTGGCCCTGGTACTCTCTCTCTCTCTCTCTCTACACATATACGTATATATATATATATATATATACATACGTGCACACACATAATTTACACAGATGCTTTCGATTTGTAAATACATAGAATTATATCGCGATTCCGATTTGGTATGGATCGATTCTACTTCCATTGACGACGACTAAACATAATCTTGTTTTAGCATTGGGTAGATTTGAAATATTGGAATAATCACTATATTGTTCTTGATCTTAATACAATCTAATTAACATTAAGGGTTGATTTAATCGTAATTAATTATGTTAATTTTGGGGTTTTATGGTAGTTGCCGATGTGCTGCTGTGGAAGAAATGGAGTGGAGGAGTTTTACTGCTGACATCTACGACTGCGTCGTGGTTGCTGTTTGAGCGAGCTGGTTACAACCTCTTGTCCTTTGTGGCCAATGTTCTACTGCTTCTCGTGGTCATACTCTTCCTCTGGGCCAAATCTGCTTCTCTTCTCAACAGGTGACCCTCTAAGTCGTGACAATTTTTCACTGCGTTTCTTGTTTACCTTTTACTGATCATGTTTTCCCACTGAGAATTTCCGGGTTTTTTTAGCTTAGATCAGAAGTATTTTTTACTAGGAAAATGTTGTGTTCAATTATTGAACTAGTTTTCTTGACCGTTTTCACCGCCTTTTGTGTATACTTTTTACTGATCTTGTTTTCCCACCGAGAATTTTCGGGTTCTTTAGCTTAGATTAGAAGTTATTTTACTAGGAAAATGTTATGTTTGATTATTGAACTAGTTTTCCTGAATACATTGCGAAGAAAGTAACGAAGAACGCAACAAAGTAACGAAGAACGCAACATCAGTTGGGAGAAATAGAATTAATGTTTCTGGGAAAGATTCGTGATGATTGTACAGTTTTGAGCATTGATTTTAGTTTTTGAGGTGATTTAATGAAAAACGACATATGCTGTCATTCAGACCTTTGCCTCCTCTCCCCGATATGGAAATCTCTGAGGCCAATGTTGTGAAGGCTGCTGATGCACTGCATGCTGGGATTAATCGTGGACTGTCTATTGCACGAGACATTGCTATTGGGAGAAACTGGAAGCTCTTTCTTCAGGTCAGGCGTAGTTTCTTTTCCCCTTTAGGTTTATGGTTTCAACAGGTTGGTTTTTATGGAATACATAGAACAGAACGTTATGAATTTTACTGTTTGGAAATTTTGGTTGGGCTCTGCAGGTCGCTTTCTGCTTGTGGCTAGCTTCTTACATCGGAAGTTTCTTCAACTTCCTTACTCTTGTCTACGTTGGTAAGCTCTTTACTGCACATTGTATCTTTATATGTTTAGGTTCATGTGCTTGAAAGATCTGCAATATTAATTTACGGACATTTCTTTAACTATTATGCAGGGGTTCTTCTAAGCCTTTCAGTGCCTGTGTTGTATGATAAGTATCAGGACCACATTGATGATAAGCTGCATGTAGCAAACAGAGTAATACAAACACAGTACAGGAAAATTGATGATAGCATCCTAAAGAAAATTCCATTGCGGTCAAACAAGGAGAAGAAGCTACAGTAGGTAAGTGTGATCTCTTCCTCTCTCCGAGACACACTCTTCTATTTATCTATTCATATTATTTCTTCTTTCTCATCGCTGACAGTTTGTGTATCAAGGCATTAGAGGAATTAATTCAGGCTATTTTTGTTATGCTGAATCTATGTGCAATGTTGGTTTGAAAAAATTTCTAGATTTTGTTTGTATGGTGGACATGTTGAAGCATGCGATCAGTGTTTTGAATTAACGCATCTTGTGAACTATTGTAGCGTGTGAAATCTCTTGCTTCGTTATGCTTTAGGTTGTTCATTATTTGTACAGAGAGTGAAGCTGTAATTTTGCAAACCCAGTTTTAATTTATGGTATATGGTAGGAATTTTTAAGCGAAACATACTAGTAAGAAACGGAGTCATGTAGTAGTGTGCTACCTTTGACTTTCCGGATGTTACTCCAAACTTCCAAATCTGAGGAAACATAAAAGGAAGGCCAAAACTTTGAGTGGCTACAGAGGAATCGAGGGCAATCTTTAGAATAGTTGGCACAAGTAGGTATAACTAATTTCTGGGTATGGGTCTGTGTTGAGTGAATGAGCGTCTTATGGATTATGATGCGATGATTGAGCAATCTCTACAGCTTCTTTTCGTAGACACTGGAAAATATTGAAGTTATTTCTATGTTCTGGTGTCTGTTTTGAGAAACTGTCGTGTCTTTACTGCAAATTTTTTGTGTAATGAAAGTCTGTAGGACAAAAGGGCAGTATTTACTCTTACCCTGGTGCAATTAAATTTCTTAAGAGGTGCAAATAAATGTAATAAAAAAAAAAGGAAAAGGTGTAAGGATTGCTCAAACATCTCAATCAAGACAAGACAGTTTCTTTTTTTTTTAATAAATTTATTTGCACCTTTAAGACATTTAACCTAGTAACTCTTACTAAAATTAGCCCTTTTTTTCCAGTGAAAAATAAACAATTCTTCCATTTCACTCAAACTAATTTACAGCTTCCGTAACGTAAAAAATAAGGAAAAGAAAACACCGCCCTAGATGAACGCCTTCATTTTCCAAACAGAGTTGAACTGTTTTCTGTTGTTTTCACTTTGATGAATAAAGCGAAACTCATTTTGAAGAATGAAAACTCTGTTGTTCAAGAGAACCCATGAGTTCTAACGCATCTTATTGAATTTATGACATGCATTTGCAAATGAAATAATTTAGCAATAACATTTTATTAGATAATTCTCAGTGCGTACATAAAATTGAAAAAGTTTTGGCATCTTCGAGTTCTAATTTTGATGTACTTTGCTTGCTATTTTGTCTCTGAAAGCATTCATACGAGTCTTTAAAAGGTATTTGGTGGTAACAAAATCTGTTTCGTTTAAATCTTAACGAATGTAATTTTTAACATATTGCATTAAACCGTCACTCATAATGCACACCAGGATATATGAAACTCAGTTTTTCTTACGGCAGTTTGCCTAATTTCATATGACATTAGCCCTCTCTTTGAAGTTTTGTTGTTTTACTTTGAATGCACACCCGTATTCGATTCTATTAGTTGCTGCTGATCTGTACTAAAACACATCTATACACAATGCAGGGAATTATGGAGCTCAGAAAAGTGCGATAACAGCCTTATAGATGGTTTCCAACATTCGAAGTAGTGTACTTCGGTTCTCTCTTTGTTGGCATGCTGCGGCTATACATATTGACAGTGAAACGGCATAGTTGACAAGATTTGGGTGGTTCCCTTTAGTGTCTACATTCGAGTTTCGGCGTTACATTGTTTTTGGCTCTGGACCTTATAATCTTGTTAGGTTTTTGGTGAATAGTTATTGGATCATTGGATCTTGGTGATTAAAACTTTACGCGTTCATCTCTATGGGATGAAAGAGAGAAACTTAATCCTTCTAATGATATATATAATGTTCTTGTTTGCCAACCTGTATGTTTCATCGTTGTATTCTGTAATTTTGTGTTTTAGTTCCCCGTATTGTTGCGGAAACTGCAAAACCGGTGGCTGGCACTTGCCACAATCGAAGCTCTGGACTGAACGTTGACGATGCGATATCATTTTATTGGTATTCAGTGCTAAATGACTGATGCCCTACCATAATCATTGTAATCAAGTAATATGCAATTGGAAAGAAGCAGCAAAATCTAAGAATATAATACAGACCAGAAACGAGTTGGTTGTATAACACCGCGGAGAAGATAAAACACTTCGAAAATCAAGGCCTCAAAGGATCTTCAACAACATGATACACCAAAAGGTTGAGAGACGAAACTTATGCGAATCTGGGAACGGGAATGCCTTCTGAAGGTGGCAATGTTACTGAGCGCAACAGCTCTAGCGAGAAGACAAGCCCCAAGAAGTGAGAAAGGATAGTGTTTGCCGATGCCTGCAACAGAAATGCCGAATGGATGTATAGAAATGTCAGTCTTTTGTATCTAACCTACTGTTCAGAACAGAATGAAATCTAAAGTGAGATGTATGAATATACCTGCACCAAGAATACATCCAAGGCAAGAACAGGACTGTAACCAGGAGTGAGACCCTGATATGGATTCGCA
Source organism: Gillenia trifoliata (assembly GCA_018257905.1). Classification (NCBI taxonomy): domain Eukaryota; kingdom Viridiplantae; phylum Streptophyta; class Magnoliopsida; order Rosales; family Rosaceae; genus Gillenia; species Gillenia trifoliata. Next base: position 24,784,111 of record CM031080.1, read on the forward strand.
GAGGAAGTAAGAGCCTTAGCAACCAACAGTCCCACCGTTGCTTGCATGCCAAGAACAGCAGCACCCATACCCAAAATGTTCAGAATGATGCCATTCTTTAAGCTTTTTATAACATCAGCGCGTGGAGGAGCCTGTATATTATAAGCAGTCAAACACAGATGTAATAGGTAAAAGGTGCCATCGGAGAACAAAGTCAGATAATTATCGGATATGAAATCATCTTTCAAAGAATTTGAATTAAGAAGCCCAATAAACGGGATGCAAACGAAGGAAGAAAATAAAGAACCTAGAAAGCAGATGAAGAGCTCACTAGTTATTAACATTACAAGGCTTCGAATTCAATGAAATGAGACTGTAACTACAACTTATTTGGGTGACCGACAGACAACTGCATTTTTATCTTATTCTGGTGACAAACACTCACAAAGATTTGAAACTGCCTGACTTTTCCTTTCTAATTTACTCTCGACGAGCAGATCAATAGATTTCATAATTTCAGGCCTTCAGCCTATTCAAGCTGGCAACAGATATTTCAGTTCATTTGGCGTAATGGGATAGAAGAAAACCCTAGGCAGGGTCTAACAAGTGAAACACTCCTTGGCATCAGTCAAGCATTGTGTAAAAATTTGAGCATATCAGCATCCCACGGAACTTCACATCAAGCACGAAGGCCATGAAACATAGAATTTGTCGAAAACAGTAAAATCGTCTATACGAAACAAACTTCAAGAAGCACACACAATTCAATCACAAACACAATAGCTTTTCCAAAATTGACAATTTCACAATACCTTTGCAGGGTCACTTGCAGTTTTCCGAAGCTTATCCGAGAGGCGAATGTAACCAAAAGACCAAAACACAGAGATGAATCCCGCCACAATCCCACCGGCAGTGGCATAAAAAGTAGGCGGTGAGGAAACCTTGCCGGTGATAACAACCGAAAACGAAAGAATCACGGCCGCCACAACAGTGCTCACCAGCTGCCCCCAAAACCCTAAACTACCCAACCTCTTGAAATACCTCGCCGTGCTCTCTAACCTTTTGGCTACCTACACAGACAGCACAAACCACCCAGAGCACTTCACTTTTCAATCAAATCATCAACAATGCAATGCAAAATTCGAAATTGCAAAGTCTATGGTTTCGAATTGGGGTCAATTTAGTAGCAATTTCTGTAATTTCATTTCATGTTCTTACATTTTCCTACATTTTCTCGGAAACCAAACAGAAAATAAAATGAATTGGGCAAAGTAGAAGAAGGAGAACCTGAAGGAGCTTGGCCTTTTCGGTTCCGTCGTTTGGGGAGGTGAAGGTCTGAGAAATTGGAGTGGAAGAAGCCCGTACAGTGCTGAAGGAGAGCTTTGATCCTCTGTGGGTGGGAGCAGCATACGAAGAAAGAGACGAAGAAGAAAACGAAGAAGAAGAAGAAGAAAGAGTGAGGCTGGGAACGTGGCGGTCGGAGACTGATCGAAGAGGGAGGTGATAAGCTAGGGGCCGAGTCGTGACAGCTGGGGGTGGCGCCGCCGTGAAGTAGCCGGCCCGTGCCGCCGGCGATAGTAGAGTTTGCATAATTAAACGGTTAGCAGAAAGGGTGTGAGAGCGAGAGAGTGGGAGAGGAAGTGACTTTAGCTCTGCTGGTAGATTTTGCTGTCGTACTGAGTTTGGGGGAGCTGATGAGACTATTAACTGCCATGGGCTTTTTCTGTTGGGCTTGAGATGTTTTTGGGCCATAAACATTTGATATCCTAATTTCAAAAGACATTGGGCCAAAGAGCCCAAAATCTGAAAATGTCGAACCAGGTCGATGGATTGCTTCAGCGCAATAATTTGACAAGAAATTTCACTTACAATTAATTTTGTTCAACTTTGATCATGTTTATTGACCTGGCTGATTATTTGGGGTACACAATATCCCCTTAGAGCTTCGTTAACCAATTCGAGACCAGGATACTAAATGGCGATTTTACACCCTAAAGCAATCAACCATGTAAATAAGGTCAAAGCTGAAGATAATTGAGTTAAAAAAAAGGTTTTTTGAAGAGTAGACGCCTTGGTTTAAGGAACAAGTAAACAATGTTTTTCGTCCATCATAACCTTGAAACTTTGGTTTTGTGTTCTAAACCGACTTTATTTTGTTCAAAATATCAAACCAAATCTAGATATTCACTTGATACGTCATGTACTAAAAAATAGACTATATATATATGGGGAGGGATCCATGGCACCATATTTTAAACACAATTTTAGACACAACTTTTAGCCCATTGGATTAGCCCCCTATCAATGGATGAGATTCACTCTGACATGGCAAGTTTAATTCATATTTTTTTTAAATAAATAATTTTGAAAAAATAAATCTGGAGATTTTAATTAATTTTATTCTTCTCTCTCCTCCTTGAAAATCGAAAAGACCAAAATTTCTGCAATCAGGCCTCTTTTCCTCCTCTTCACGCAGATGGCAAAATTTCTGCTCTCAGGTCTCTTCTCGTCAACTCGCTCTAGTTTTCCTCAAAGAAAATGTCCCCATTCACTCCCCTCCCCTCTTCTCGCCATCAAACGCGGAAGAAATTTTTGTCACTACGCAGCTTGATGTGTTTGCGCATTTTAGGAAAGTAACAAATAATTTGAAAATTTTCTTTTCCAGAATAAACAATCAAAACCTAGTGAGCAATAGCGCATTTCTGAAATTCATAAAAAGAAAATACAATCCCAAAATAATAATCTAAGCCGTAGACTAAAACAATTGCATATAAGTAGAATCGCCCAAAAATCATAAACAACATACGATAACAAAAAAGAGCCGCACCGTTCAAAGCTAGCTTGGTACTCCCATACTGGCTCAGCCGCCTTTTATAATCGATCGATCGACAATGTGGGTTGCCGGTCGATCAAGATGCAAGAGAGAAAGAGACGAGAGCTACACTCTAAACAATAATAGTTTAAATTATCAAAATAAAAACCTAACAAACAATTAAAGAGCTATGAAAAGTAATAGCTAAACTTTTAGGACACCGAAAAGATAATATAGCCCTGCATTATTGTGGTTTTTGTTTTTAAGCCTAATTTACTTTTTGAATCAACCAAATTACCTATTGTTCATTTTTTATTTATCAATTAATTTTCTTGGCTTGGGGTTTGAAGGATTGATTCCGTATGTGATAGAAGAAAAATATATATACATCATCATGTCATCTTCCGTAAGCAGCGCACGAATCGGGCGACACCGCAACGCTATGACAAAAATTTCCTAGCTCGTTTCGCAGGTAGTAATAGTATGCCTTCTTTTAATTGGGGTTTTCTGAGTTTCATTTCCTAGACTCAAAACAATTGCAATATTAAATCTAAATTGCCCAAAAATCATAAACAACATATGATGACAAAAATTTTTCAAAACCTTACTTGAAAGAGATCGAATTTCTTTCTTGAAAAGAGAAAATCTGGGCAACACATCAACCGCGTAGTGACAAAAATTTCTTCCCGCGTTTCGTAGGGCAAGAAGAGGGAGGGAGAATGGGGACATTTCTTTCCGAGGGAAAACTAGAGACAGAGTTGACGAGAAGAGACCCGAGAGAGCGTAAATTTTGCCATTTGCGTGAAGAGGAGGAGAAGAGGCCCCGATCGTTGCAAATTTTGGTCTTTTCGATTTTCAAGTGATGAGAGAGTAAGAATAAAATTAATTAAATCTCCGCATTTATTTTTTCAAAATTATTTATTTAAAAAAATATGAATTAAACTTGCCATGTCGAGTGAATCTCATCCATTGATAGGGGCTAATCCAATGGGCTAAAAAGTTGTGTCTAAAATTGTGTTCAAAATATGGTGCCATGGATCCCTCCCCTATATATATATATATATATATATATACACTGATCTACCTTTACCCTTGTAAATTTCTTTACATTATCCTATGAAGTGAAATGAAAATCAAATAGAAAATGCACTTTGAAGTTAAATTATAACTAAACCGGCCATGAATCATAAACAATAAAGCTTCCTTGAATTGGCAGCGGCAATGGCAAGGGGAACATGGAGGGCACAACAACACTTGTAACAAAAGATAACGTTGGATTTGTAGTGATCGTTTTTCAAGTATACATGTTGTAAACTAGAAACATGAGCATAATACTAAGATTTAAGAACCCTGGTTGAGCATGGCTTTCTGGCAATGATGTGCGTTGGTACCAAATGCGATCGATTTATTGGGGGGTTTGCTTATTGCTTAAGGAAAGGGAAAACTCCATCTGCAAATCCTCATAAGTGAGTTGAATATTAGAGGGCCCAGATGCAGAGTCAATCATATAGCAAGCACTGCACAAGTTAGAACTTATAAGAATCTGATGGACACCATAGTCCATATGCACAATGCAGTGAACAAATACGTTCAACTATTTGCAGGAGGTCCTAAACTTGCAGAAAAATCTTTACTTGTTTGGAGTTATATATTTTCCATGTCTTCTCGTCTACCTCAAGCGACGAGGAGTGAGATAAAGACATGAGGATATATACTTGCGTGACTAGTAACTTACTCTTAACATGGGTTAAGTTTTACCTTTTAGTGGTCGTTAATATGTTATCAAAGTCTTGATTAAGGATATCCTACGGTCAAAATCTTTCATCGCCACATATTTAAGCACTCCCACATGCGGGCCGCACTTACTCGTTGCACACTATGTGCATCTGTCTTCACTCCTGACAACATGTAATAGAGGAAGTTAACTTGATATACATCATTGACTCATTTTCAATGTGCCTTAAACTTTTGATGCTAAGTGATTATCAAACAAGGACACATAGCTTAAGTAATTAGAATTCACTCATGGCCTCCAATTCCTCTTCCTTAATATCGCTTGAATTATAAAAATTTAAAAGGGGAATCACGTGGAAAGTTTTAATTTGACCTATGACACATGACACACATTCAACCCCAATTATCAAATATGCACTTAAATGATGACCTTTTTGTTGATTGCTGGCTCAAACCATTAACCATTTTCGCTGCATTTATGAAAGTTAGTTAAGCATCAAGAATGTGGAAGACAAACATTAAATGTGACATTTATTATGCCTCGGGCTGGTTTCTCAAGGTTTTAACCTTGTCAGTTTTCAAGATGTTTATTCCGCTATTTTATAAAAGTCATGGGAATAATCGTAAGGTTAAGAGAGTGTGAGGAGAATATTGCCGGAGTAACCCGATAGATCACAGAGGAGAAAAGAAGGAAGTGCCGATATCTCGATAGTGTGCAAAAGCATCCCGATTGGTTCTAGTACAATCCGACGAAGGCTAGAGCAATCCGACCTGGCCGTTTCGCTTTGTATTTGTTCCTTTTCTTTCTATTGTGAGTGTGTGAGCTTGGGTTAATTGGTCATTGGGAAGTGAGTGTTAAACACTATTTGTATCGTTCTCATTGATTATAGTTGAATCTATAGTTCCAACCGGACGTAGGCAAGTTGCCGAACCAAGATAAATCTCGCGTGCCTTACTTGTTCATCTTTACTTAGCCACTTTGTTTTGTTAGTTCACTCTCACTTGGTTGTTTGCTTCCGCACAACACTTTTTTCCACACAAAAGAAGTTTTGTTCTAATAAGAAATGTCCAAATTCTCGTGTCACTCCAAACAAAATTGTCGGGTTTGACTTTGGTGGTCCGAACTTCTAATGGTCCGGTTTTTTAACGCTCCAAATTTGTCACTTACCCACTTACACTCTCATCTTTGCATCACGGTCGTCGAAAAATTCAAATTCGGACCATTAAAGATTTTTTCAAAATTGTCACATTGATTTGAGTCTTTCTCCGATAACATTGGTCCTATGAATAATTAGATTCTTTAATCTGTCACAACATATTCAGGACAAAGCTGCTTGGACGGATCATGGCTGTTTTTTAAACAAATTTATTAGCAGAAACAAAAGTGATTAACTGTACAATTAACCATATAATATTATTTGGCTAACACAAAGGATTGTCCGCACCCCACAGCATAAATTTATGAGAGAGGGTCGACTCCATTAATCAAAGTAACCACACCTAATCACTTGTCTTCTCCTGCAAAGAAATATGGTGCCCTCCAAATCCTATGTCCTAATTAATCATGCTTAATTAACCTCCCCAGTCCCCTCCCCACCCACCCACAACAGTAGTGCTTAATGCTTATGCGCATGGTTGAAAGGGATTGCATGGCTCATAAAACATGTATGCATTCTCTGTGCAGCTTTTCTGAGTAGAACTTAATTCTATATGTAATTTTTTTTCAATCTATGATAATCTTGAAATATAATCTACCAAAGAACAAGTTCTTGGCTCAGCAACCATATCTCGGGAAGGAGAGAAAAACTTGAATAACGATGTCCGATCGCGTCATTTGTAAGATCTTACAAAAACATGTGACTTTATGTATTTTGATCTCACCTAGTTCCACGCTGATTTCATAATCGGCCCTAAGATTTCGGGAGCCCTGTGCATAAAATATATTAGTTTCATCCACAAATTTATATATATGCACTTACAGATATAATACATGTTTAAAAAGATAGGGGGCCCTGCCTGTAATCCCCCAGTGTCGCCTGTGGCTGGTTCCACCAGGTGTGGGACTAAGTATCTCAACTTTTTCTTACTACAAATAATCCTACAAAAAGGTGCATGATCATGGGATTATGGGGAGATTAATACCAAACATGAGACTGGATTAAGCTAAACCAAGTTAATTAAATTGATGGTCTTATAAGTTTCCCCTATTTGTTGGATCTGTAAAAGGTATCAACATTTGAACTTATAACGTAAATCAAAAGGAAAGCTTCCTTAATTAAAGAGAAACGTGAATGAGAGAATACGGTGGAATACAAAGTGCACCGGCAATCAGCATTTTAGGCATTTTTTTTCATCTCTTTTTTGGCGGGGAGTTTTAGGTTCTTTCTAGAAATGGTAAACTGCCGTTTGACCCCCTGAACTATCACTCTAGTTGAAATTGACTCCCTGAACTATTTTTTTGGTAAATTAACCCCTTAAACTTTCCTAAATTAGTAGATTTACCCCCTACCGCTAGATTCCATCCAATTTGCTATTAATTCGTTAGAATGTCAGCTAGATCTACCAATTAAAATATGACACGTGTTAGTATTTGACAGCAAAGTGGATGAAATTTCGTTGAATCTGACGGTGAGGGGTTAATTGGCTGATTTCAAATAGTTCAGGGGGTCAATTTACCAAAAAAATAGTTCAGGGGGTCAATTTCAAATGGAATAATAGTTCAGGGGGTCAAACGGCAGTTTACCCTTCTAGAAAATACTTTCTCACATATGTAACGAATCATCTTTTTTACGGACAAATTATAGTTTGACATATGTGTATAAACTTTATTTTCATAATCAATTTCAATGATTTTAAGTGGGCTTCAAGGAGCCACCCCCCAAACCTTTTAGCCCTGAATCTTTTTGCAAAATTCTTTTAAACCCACTTATTGGAGATGATTTTTTGATTAAATGAGGCTAAAACCAGCCTTTTAGCCCTCCATTGGAGATGGTCTAAGGATGGATGACTTACTCATCTAAGAACTCAAGAAGTCACCTTTCTTTCTTACTTTTGCAAGGTCTTAAAAGGTTATATTTCCACACTTGTTGGTATGATTGCATATACATGTGGATTGATATGGAATTGTGTGTAAAAGAGAAAAAAATTTCAAGTGCCCGGTATTCAAGTGGGTACTCTACATGTCATAAAATAAGTGGAGGGATATAGAAAAATATATCATTTCCTCTATTTGTATTACGACATTTGAAGTACTGCTTAAATACCTGACATTTGAAAAAAATCTCTCATGTGTAGAACTTATTAAGATAAATAGACAAACAACAAAAATGGAAAACAACTAGCAGTTTGGGTGGATCAAAATTCACACTATCTTGAGCATATTTTTGGGGCTTGGAACCTTTGCTATTTAAGTTGGGGTCCCCTCCTCAAAGTATTTGCAATGGCCCCCTATTCTTGTGTACCTCTCTTGAATTTGGTCAATCAACTTCCAACAGTCCAAGTAATTTGTGTACTGTAGATAGGATGTATTGATTAATGTATGCATCTGATGTGGAGAAGGACAACTGCCTCTGAGTAATCCAGTGAGTACTACAAGCTTGGGGCCAGGAAAAGCATAAAAAGACTATTATTTCAGTTATTCTATGCTGCCATCTGAGATTGCTTAAGAATTAAGACCATTCAATCATCTCACAACCCTATCAAGGAGTTCATATTACCATCAAACGTTGTGGTCTAGTGGGAAAGGGCGAAAAGAAAATCATGGGAAATGATTTTCTATGTCTTTTTTTGGGGGAAGGGAAATGCAAATATTTTTTCCGAAGTTTGGCAACGATGGAAGGAAATACTACTTTTTGGGATATAATGAGTATTTTTTAATGTCAATGAGGACATATTTGTCATAAAAAATGACTATCAATGCCTTTTTCTTTTTTTTTTTCATAGGGAATAAAAGTGAATACTAAAGGGGTGGAGAGTTTAACTTTCCCCCTATGTTCCCATGAGTCAGGAAACCATTTCCTATGCTTGGGCTTACCAAACATGGAAAACGTAATAGTTTCCCATTCCCAAGCTTTCTTTCCCACATGCCAAACGTAGTCATAATGTGTTTAGTGGTTGTAAACCTAAGAAGCGTTTTCACAGTTATGAGAGTACTTGTTAGGTTAATAGGGTCAGAGGCGGATCCATCCCATGGCAAGGGTGGGCAACTGCCCACCCAGCCCAGAAAAATTCCCCATGATTTGCCCACCCTTGAGCGCAGGCTGCCATGGCTGAGCAACGACATAAGAAGAAAGGAACCGAGGAAGAATAAAGGAGGAAAAAAAAACCTGGATTGAAACGACGCTATTTTGGTCTTAACTTAAGTTACAAAAAAAAAAAAAACCGACATGTAGCTTAAAGAAAGAAAAAACTACATGTCGTTTTTTGAGGGATTTGAGATCCCTTCTTTTACTCGATGGCACAACCATTTTTCGCTTATTTCCTCCATTCAAACTCTATTTCACCTCATTCACTAATCCACACTCAAAATTATTCACCTCCACTTCCTTTCTTAATCTCTCCAGCGCCACCATTGTTAAGATCGGCCCACTAACAAGGAAATATAGACCAGAATAAGCATGTATTTTTAACCTAAATCTTTAATTTCATAGGTCGAACATGTATTTTCATTTTTTTATAATTTCCATTGTTACTTATTAGTTTTTAAAGTTTTGGATAGTGAATTGGTAATTATTATGAATTGGATTTTATGTGTTTTTGAATTGTGATTTAGTTGAATATGATTAGAGATTTGGATAGTATGTTAATTGTGATTTTGTGATGTTTAACATTGATTATTAATCTGAATTTGTTGATTAATTGATAGGGAATTTGAATTGTGATTGGTTAATTGATATGGAGAAGTATTTGACTATAACTAAGGGTAAGAGACCATTATCACTAGCACCACCACCAAACTAATCCAAGTAGTGAAACTTCCAAGACAATGAAATTAGATAAAATTTTAGCTAATCTTCCTGCAGATCTAGGACTTTGACTTCAAATGTCAGAGTATGATCTTAATTTTCACGATGAAATTCTAAGAGCATATAAGCTTTCATATTTGAATGTTGTAATGTTGTTTCTTTTATGAATGATATTATTGTTGTTTAATTTTAAAGTGTCTTTCTACAATCACTTATAAGCTTTCATATTTTGCCCACCCAAGACTAAATTTTTGGATCCGCCTCTATTCAGGGGTATGCTCCTTAAATTAGTTCAACACTTGGACTATAACGCTCTGTGTTAAGAAAGGTCTCAATGCTCCTTGGCGGGTCTGTAGGGTGTGTTGTGAATATTGCGTTTATGAATGGGAAAAACGAACAAAACTTAGGAAACCAAAAATAAAATAACCAAGATAATTAACACCATGGATTAACGTGATTTAGCTATATGTGCCTACGTCCACGGGGCAGCATCAACAAACTTTCACTATATCAGTAATGAGTACAATGAACAATCTTGCCAAGCCTCTATGATTAGTACCTGACGAAAAAACATGAAAAAACAAGAACAAGAAATAGACTCTTTCTTTTCTGTTCTTTCGCACACACTTTGCCCTAACAATATTCTCTCACTTTAACTCCTTGAGTGGTATATTTGCTCCAATTCAAAACTAGTGTAATAGCTCTTGTATATAGACATAATAAAGATCTTCTTCAATAAGGAATATACTTTCTAATTGGAATCTAGTTATGAATCATTCTCCAATTGAGAAACCAACTCTAATTGGAAAAACCACTCCAAATTGGAAAAACAACTTCAATTGGGAAAACAATTTAATCCTCTAAGATTATAATTCCTAATAGACATAAGACAACTCATCATGGGCTAGAAAACCCAACAAGGTGCATCCTCGGCTTGCCCGTTTTTTTTTTTTTTTTTGTAAAAAATAAAAAAGACTAGATCTGTAAATCAACTCTAAACAATTAGAACTTGTCACGTTCCGGACCGGCTCCGCCGTAGCACGATATTGTCCGCTTTGGGCCACGTCCTCATGATTTTGTTTCTGGGAACTCACCAGCAACTTCCCAGTGGGTCACCCATCGTGGGATTGCTCTAGCCCAATCTCGTTTAACTTTGGAGTTCTGGTGGAATCCGAAGCCAGTGAGCTCCCAAAAGGCCTCGTGCTAATTGGAGGTGGGCATATACATATAAGACACATTACCCTCTCTCCGTTGGTCGATGTGGGATGTCACAATCCACCCCACTTAAGGGGAACCCGGCGTCCTCGCCGGCACATCCGTACCGAATGGCAGAGTGGCTCTGATACCATTCTGTCACATTCCGAACCGGCTCCGCCGTAGCACGATATTGTTCACTTTGGGCCACGCCTTCACAGTTTTTTTTTTTTGAGAACTCACAAGCAGCTTCCCAGTAGGTCACCCATCTTGGGATTGCTCTAACCCAAACTCACTTAATTTCGGAGTTCCGATAGAATCCGAAGTCAGTGAGCTCTCAAAAGGCCTCGTACTAATTGGAGGTGGGTCCGTTGGTCGATGTGGGATGTCACATAACTTGTATTGAGTTTGTCTACGGTTCATGAAAGAAACAAACCAAGCTTGTACATTAGTATGTTCGGCTTGTGAGCAACTCGTATTTTTCACGAAACAACTCTAACTAGCTAGATTATGTTAGGAGAATTATGTTTACTTTTTTTTTTTGTTCGCTCGTTTACAATCCTATATTGAACTTTGTGCATCCTGTTAAGCATATATTCTACTAACTGTCAAAATTAATTTTGGATTGGATGCTTTATTTCTATCGCATGACATCACACTGTTTTTGTTTAAGAAATTAAAATACTTCATAGTGACATACAGAAATCTCCCACCTTATGACCTTGTTTGACTAAGTAATCCCTCTTAAGCAACACCCATCAGATAAACTCTTTAATTAAATACATTGAGTCTCTCTTGTGCTTTTCCATTTTTATATTTCCTTGTTGAAGGAATTTTGAGAGTTTTCACATAATTTAATATAAGCACAAATGAAAAAAGCATATGAGTAACATAAGTTGGAGGTCATATGACCCAACAAGGCAACAAACTAGAGCAGTCTTGACCTAAATTTTTTGAAGTACATTGTTATGCTTAATATAGGATTAAGTACCCAAAACCTAACATTTTTCTAATAACAATGTATGATTAGAATAATGGGGAAAGATCAGGTGACACTATTATAAAAAGGCAAGTTGGAGAATGAGGAGTAGATTAGTCAAAAAAGGGAAAAGTTGGGAGTGGATTAGCTATTGGGATAATACATTTCTAGTGAGAACAAATGTTTGTTGCAGTGGCTCAATGGAAAGTAGAGCAAGTCTCATCTTTAAGCTTAGCTACTACCAATCCCCTCCCAATAGAAAAAGAAAAGAAGTGATATTGGTCCATTACCATAGTGTTAAATTGTCCTGACGTCACACGTGCCGATTGATCGTCATGCGATGAGACACATAGATATATATACATGGCAATAAAGCAAATTTTCTGCCGTTTTACACTGAACCTCGATATTACAGTTTATAATGCATTGATCTGTCACAATCATAATGGATTATCTTACTATAATCATAAAATTGCATAGTCAGATAGTGTTGCTTTTTATTTTTTTAGTAAAAGATTTTTATGTACTGTGCATAAATTGTGCAACAAGCTTTTGTTCAAGGCACCAGACAAGTAAGACTGCAAGAGTAGTCAACACTGCAAAAATAATAGAACTAGAAAAACAAGAAAGGACAAGAAAGAGAAAAAAATGAAATCCCAACAAAATCAGTTTTCCCACAAGAAGGATTTGTTAACCTGAAATGATAACCGCACATTATTTCTCTATTTATGCATTTGATTTCTAGTCTTTAGATTGAAATAATCATACCTAAAAAAAATAAGGACATAATTAAAGAGTGTCTAAGGGAAGAAAAATTGTGTGTAGTTATCGTTTTTCTTTGTTAAACGACACTACACCACTGTAACATCTTGTACCAATAACACGATAATGATACAACATAATTTAAATTTTCTAAAAAGTGTTGGCCTTATTAGTTTGGAATGAAGCCACTTTAACATTCCTGTTTCATTTCATGCAAGTCATTCTCGATTTTCCACAGTTAAAAAGAGTGTGAAGCCAGTACAGATGGATCAAATTTCCATGTGAAAACCCAAACAAGAATTTAACTCCTCTGCGGAACATGTTATGGGCTCCAACTCGCTTGTCCTGTGTCGTACACTCTGCTACACCAGAAACAAGATTCCCTCTCACTTTTACTCTCCAAATTACATCCATTTTTTCACACTTCACCTAAACTCTCACTCAGAGTTGGCAGAAAGAAAGAAGAACAGAATCAAAACCATCTCTCCTGCTCTAAACCCCCAACTTCTCAGTTTGCTTAATCCCTTTAGATTTGTTGACCAAAACAACAACCTGTAGTTGGTCACCATCTCTCTCTCTCTCTCTAAACCCTTTTTCTACCCCCAAGAACCTGTAAACCCAGCATGCTCATCTTCACCCAGCTCAAGAAACAATCATGACCTGGTGGAGGGTTGCTTCCGTTTTTCTTCCTCTTCTTCTTCTTCCCTCAGCATTTGCTCTCAACTCAGATGGGGTTCTTCTGCTTTCCTTCAAATACTCAATCCTCAGTGACCCGCTCTCAGTCCTCGACACCTGGAACTACGAAGACGAAACCCCATGTTCCTGGATGGGCGTCACATGCTCCCAGCTGGGAAACCCAGGTACCCCAGACATGTTCAGAGTCACCAGTTTAGTCCTCCCCAACAGCCAGCTGCTGGGTTCAATCTCACCCGAGCTGGGTTCACTCCAACACCTCCAAAGACTCGATCTTTCCAATAATTTCTTCAATGGGTCTCTGCCTGTCACCCTCTTCAATGCCTCGGAGCTTCAGGTCCTGTCCCTCTCCAACAATGTCATCTCCGGCGACCTGCCGGATCAGCTCGTCTCCGGCCTCAAAAGCCTCCAGTTTCTCAACGTCTCCGACAATGCCTTGGCCGGAAACATCCCAGAAAATTTCACCTCTTTACAAAACCTCACTGTAATTTCTCTGAGGAGTAATTACTTTTCCGGAAATCTCCCAACTGGGTTTAATTCCGTTGGCGTTTTAGATCTCTCCTCCAACCTCCTCAACGGGACTCTGCCTCTCGACTTCGTCGGCGAAAACCTGCGCTACTTGAACCTCTCCTACAACAAAATCTCTGGAAAAATTCCTGTTGGTTTCGCGAAAAGGGTTTCGGAGAACTCCACCATTGATCTCTCCTTCAACAATTTGACCGGAGCGATTCCGGACTCGCGGGCTCTGCTCAGTCAGAAAACAGAGCAGTTTGCAGGAAACAGTGAGCTTTGTGGGAAGCCATTAAAGGCCCTCTGTCCGATTCCTTCTACTCTTTCCACACCGCCAAATATGACAACTAGTACTAGTTCTTCTTCTCCGGCGATTGCTGCCATTCCCAGAACGTTTGATACCGGCCCGGAAACGAACACTTCTGGGGGAGCAAATGCGACTCGGAATCAATCGCAGACCGGGCTGAAACCCGGCACGATCGCCGGCATTGCGGTCGGAGACTTGGCCGGAATAGCTGTACTTGGATTGGTCATTCTTTATGTCTACCAAGTTAGGAAGAGAAGAAGTCTCAACTCAACAGGCAGTAGTGCCAAAGACCCGGAAAAGAAGCCAGAAATTGTCACAAAACCAGACCCAGATCAAAAAGGTATCCACTTTCAGTTTTGGAATTGATATTAGACAATTTAATTTAGTACATTTTACTCAAAATTCTCATATGATTTCTCTCGATATTGATATCTTGTATAACTTCGTTAGGCGTAGTGATTTGTCACACTCTCGGTTTTTCCTTTGATTTATTCAAGTTAAGGCTAGGAGAAAAAAAAAAAAGCATGAGTAGAAAAAGAAGTGCGAAAATCAATTCCCTTCCCCTCACATCAATATTTACGATATTAGATACAATTTAGTGCATTTCATTCAAAGTTTTTAAGTAATTTCTCTTGGTATCAATTTTTTGCACATTTTTGTATTTTCAGACTCTCCATATTTCTGTTGACATCGAAACATACGATTTTAGATACAATTTAGCACATTTTACACAAAATTTTCCATTAGTTTTTCGCCAAATCAATATTGTGTGTAGTTCTGTATTTTCAGACTCTCCATATTTCTGTGAACACCGATATTTAATGTGTTCTGACCCGATGCAGCAAAATCCGCGGCATGTTCATGCATAACAATCAAAGGGGAAGAGACATCAGAGGCAACAAGCTCAGATAGTGACCATGATGACAAAATTGGACAAGTCGGTGGTCTGCATAATTTGAACGGGGAACCTCAGAAAGGCGGCGTCTTGGTGACCATAGAAGGTGGGGACCAACCGGAGCTGGAGCTCGAGACATTGCTGAAAGCATCAGCTTACATATTGGGAGCAAGCGGCCAGAGCATTGTGTACAAGGCGGTGCTGGAGGACAAGACTGAGCTTGCTGTGAGGAGAATTGGGGAGAGTGGGGTTTTGAAGATGAGGGATTTCGAGAGCCAAGTGCGGGCCATTGCGAAGGTGAGGCATCCGAATCTGGTTAGGGTTCGTGGGTTTTACTGGGGAGACGATGAGAAGCTTGTTATCTATGACTATGTCTCCAATGGCAGCCTTGCCACTACCACCAACAGTAAGCTCTGTTTCCTCTCTGTTTTTTTGCGTACGATAGTTAAATTATGTATCTTTGTGCTAAACTGCGCCATGTTTCACTTATGCATTTTAGCATCATCTTTGTGTTTTTTAAGCATACTTTCATCCTATATTTTTAGTGGGGGAAATTATTTTCACACCCTAATGTTCGTCGATTCTCTTTTGATTTTTTTTCGAGAGATGCTTTCAAAATTTTATTGAAAATTAACCCAACAACTTAATGTTTAATAAGAAACATTTTTTTTATAAATGCATTGACATGATTCTGTCTTTGTTTATTGCTTAGGTGTCTGGATTCCCAAAACTTGTTTGTACCTCTGTTTTCTTAAATTAATCAAGTTGTTTTGTAGTATTTTTTGTAAATTCAATGTCCATTTTCTAGCTTTATTAGCTAATCTTTGATTAAAATAAAATAAAAATTTGTATCAGTCTCTGCTGTTAGTTTCTTAATCACCATACACTCTGTTTAATCACAAGTTCCAAATCAGTGAGAGCTTAATAAGTGCACGTGAAGCATGATACAAGATTCATGGAAATCCTCCTGCTAGAAAGAGTTGAAATAGTAGAGCCCAGAGAATCCGTGTCCACTTCTGGTATTTGACAAGATAGCGATGCTTCTTCCCACAAAATGCAATTACTCGCATCTTATGGTCGCACTGAAAAATTTCTCGTATTTGGGGTCTGCAGTACAATTGTTATATATTTTCGGTGCAAAACATTGCTTAATTAGTGTTCCTTATTCCTCATGCATTTCTTATAGAAGTGTCATTGATCTCAAACATGTTTGTAATTTTGTAGGAAGAGCAGGGTCGTCGCCGTGCCATCTACCTCTCGAAACTCGGATGAAGATAGCACGAGGGGTTGCGAGAGGGCTGGCTTACATCCATGAGAAGAAACATGTGCATGGGAACATCAAACCTAGCAACATTCTTTTAAACCCTGATATGGAGCCTGTAATTAGCGATTTCGGCCTTGATAAGCTGATGTTAGGCAACATGATTGGTCACAAAGCTAGTGGTTCAGCCCGGGGGTACTTCGGAAGCCTAAAATCTACGGCCACTCGCGAAGGTACGCATGATGCGCTCCCGATTGGCGGCAGCCCCGCCGCAATGCCATCCGCGGGGAGTTCATCTTCGCCTTATCAAGCACCGGAGTCCCTAAAGAACGTGAAGCCAAACCCCAAGTGGGATGTGTATTCTTTTGGTATAGTCTTGCTTGAGCTTCTCACGGGAAGGATACTTTCAGAACGAGAATTGGTTGCCCAATGGACACCCGGTTCGCTGACGGAGGAGAAAATTCGGATTTTAATAATGGCTGACGTGGCGATTAGGGCTGAGGTGGAGGGCAGGGAAGATGCCTTGCTGGCTTGTTTGAAATTAGGGTTTAGTTGTGCTAGTTTTACTCCACAGAAAAGACCAACCATGAAAGAAGCCTTCCAAATCCTAGAAAAAAGTACTTCCACTTCAAACTAATGATGTATTGAGGTCCCACAAAAGTGGCTTTGTTTTATGTTAAAGCATGCATTTTACTTTTATTTTTCTCTTTTGTTGAGTTGAACGTTGCATAAAAAGCAAAGAAATGTTGATAGTGTTTAATAATTTATGGGAGGATGTCATCGGTTACAATTAGCTTGGGCAAGAAGCTACAAGTTGGCATGGTTGGAATGGTGTAGCTTTTGTGTATGTGTCTATAGTGTTAGGTTTCCGTCGAAATTTCTGTTAGTGTTGTAATTTACAATGTAATTTATAAATGTGGCATAAAATTTTTTATCGTATATTGTTTTCTTCTCGTTCTAAATCGACAGATTTCTTGATACTTGTTAAATTTTATACTTCTAAAATTGTTCCTTCTTATTCAAACTACCAAGCATTCAATAAATGTGTTCTTTAATTCAATGATGAAGAGGAAACAAGTCCAAACAGGTTATGGTGTTTGCTAGTCATTCCATTACATGTTGTGATGCCATTCTTCTTGGGAAAATTTTATTTGGACCGAATGATTTTATCTTTACACCCCAACTAAAAAATTTTGTCCACCAAATTTCCAAGTTTGCTCTTGAATACATAAAAATAAGAAAATAAAGGAAAATAAATATTTATGTTTTCATCTCTAGCCAACCTAGCACACCACTACACCCTTCCATTATTTCCAGCACACCACTGCACTCTTTCCATTCTTTTCAAATTTTCAACAATAAAAAAGTTCGGGTATCTATTCGTGTATGTGTGATGCTCAAATGGAAATTAATTAAGGTACAAACATGTGGAGAAATTGATTTGGGAAAGAAGTTTGGTTTCTGAGTATATGCCAAAGGTAATGCATTGTATGATTGTCTGATTTTGTTCAATTCCATATGATCAGAAATGGGTGTGCTATCTTACTTGTTCCACATATTTATGCTGCATGTTTTGAGGAGGCAGATCCAAACACTATGGCTTAATTGATTTCTTTTTAGTGTCACACATATGTAAGATACTTGATCTTTTTTTGATGTGTTACAAGAATGGAAGGTGATAACAAGTTGTCGACGATTTTGAAGGAAATTTTGCCGGCACTTGGGTTGGGTTCGCAGGAAAAAATGGATGGGTTTAGTGGTGTAGTGGGTTATTAGGTGTCAAGATAAAAAAACCAAATCTTTAATATCCTTTATTTTCTTATTCTTATTTATTTAAGGGTAAATTTGAAAGTTTGGTGGACAAAATTTTTTTAGTTAAATGTAGAGATAAAACAATTGGGTCTAAATAAATTTTCCCTTCTTCTTGTTGTTCCTATCGTTTTGGATGGATCACATTTGGGCCAAAGTGGAGCTAAAGCCCAGAAATAGTAGTTTATCAACCCAAGAGCAAGGCCCACCTGCGCATAATTTTGACAAAAAGAGCTCATTTAGTTAAATCTCAACTAGGGGTGGGTTCGAAAAACCATAAACCGAAAAAAACCGAGCCGAACACCGAACCGAAGCCGAAAAACCGAAAATCGAAAAAAAAACCGAACCGAATTTATTTGGGTCGGTTTCGGTTCCAGGGGTTCAGAAACCGAACCGAACCGATTTCCTAAAAAAACGACGTCGTTTTTTGGTTTTTAATTGTAACCCTACCTTCGGCTTCTGGGTTCTGGGCTTCAGTGAATCAGCTGTTCACTTCTTCTGCGTTCCACAGTCCACCACTGCACTCCAGCCTTCCTTCCAGACTTCCAGTCGACCACCTTCCTTCTAGCTTCTCACTCCAGCGGTCCAGTCCTTCCTTCCAGTCGACAGGTCCACCTTCCACTGCTTCCAGTCGACAGCCTCTCTCCCTCTCTTACTCCAGCCCTTCCTTCTGCACTCAGTGACCTCGCTCGCACTCACCCACCCGACCTCACTCGCACTCACCCACCCGACCTCACCATCAACGATTCAAGGTAAGGATTGAAGCAAATTTCTTCTTGAATTCTTGATCTTTCAATTGTATTAAGGAAAGGATTGAAGCAAATTTCTTCTTGAATTCTTGATCTTTCAATTGTATTAAGGATACCCAGTTGATTTCAAACCCTTCATTTATGGTGGTTCTGTATGTATCAAACCTGGAACAAAAGTCTTGTTCGTGAAATCATAACCACCATAAATCATATGTCTCGTTGGGTATTCAATTCATACCAAAATCTCAACAGGTTTTCTTTAAATTATCCAAATTGTTACTCAAATCTGTCAAAAAAAATTTCGTTTTTGTTTCACCCTCTCTGCATTCCGCTTCACACTTGTAAGTCCTTTCTCATTGAATTTTCTGTTTGTTTCCCGAGAAAATTTGATGGAAATTTTACTAGCTTCTGCAGTTTTCGAACAATTTCACTCTCGCTCTGTAGTTCAAATCTTCCAGAAAAATCTGAGGTTAATCTTAACAATTTCACTTTTAAATTCGCATGAGCGATTAGAATTTGTATAATATGTTAGGTCTGTGTTTATATTTGCCACATATATTTATAATGTAGGGTGCAGGGGCTAATTAGCTACAGCAATGCGAAATTAGTAGGCTAATTGGTGATTTACAACAATGGAGGGATTAATTAATTGTTGATTTTGTTACAGAAAGAGAAAAGATTGATTATTTTGTTGAGAAATTGTTAGTGGTGATCACAGGTTGGTGTCATTTAGGAGGCTTTAGAAAGTTCTTTTATTCATCCAAATATTTGGTAATTGAGTTTAGTTAGTAATTTAGCAGTGTGTTTCGAAGTAATTTAGCAGTGTTTTTCGTATTAAAAAAAAAACCGAACCGAACCCAAACCAAACCGGACAAAACCGAACCGAATTCAAAAAAAAAAAACCGAACCGAACCGAACCGAATAGTAATTTCGGTTTGGGCCAAAAACCGAACCGAACGAAACCGAACCCAGCCCTAATCTCAACCGCTCACTCGTAAAAAAAAATGTGGAGGAGAAAATTTCCGATCAACCGAATACCGGGGGATTAAGCTAAAAAATAGCAATTTTGGCACTCCCAGTTTAGGTTCTAAGACTGTTTGAATTGGAAGTGTATGTCACTACCTATAATTTATAAGCCTACCAAGGGAGAAATTCTTGAATAAAGTTTTCTTATGCTATGCGAGTATGTGACAACATACTCTTGGGCATATCGAAAATCCTGGCATGAAGGTGTCACCCGGTCCTATTTTTTGTGAGTGCGTTGTTGTCTCACAATCTCATTTAAGACTCTCTCTCTATTATCGATGTTTGTTAATCTTAAGAGAGAATTGTGAAAGTTTTTAATTTTATTTTACAGTAAATTTAGTATTGATCCCTGAACTTTTAACCTAGTTTAGATTTGGTTCCTAAACTAAAATTCAGTTAATTGAGGTCCTTAAATTTAACAAAACTTATAGAATTGATCATTTTAATCAACGTCGTTAGTTGTTCTGTCTAAAAGCACTATGTCACCATGTGCGCGTCACATGGTCTTCAATTTAGGGGTATATCGAGCAAAAGAAAATTAGATAATCCCCTTCGGATTATTAGTACCGTGACATTTTGAACCAAGGCCAAGGCAATACGGCTCATGTGCCCTCGGATTATAAAGACCGGGTGATAACAAGTTCGATCATATTTTCCCTCCAAAAGAAATTCCAACAACATTTTCCCACCAAAATATATTTTACTTGCATTTTCTTTTCTGATAGGAATTCCGATCGTATTTTTCAAATATCCATTTATAAATAAATAAATAAGATCTTGCCTTCTTTCAGTTTCACCAAACCCACAAATTTGCTCACCAAAAATTTAAATCATTTTTCTCAATATTTCTAAAACTCCATTTCTTCCGAAAATTACGCCATTCATGGATTACTCTTCTTTTGATTCAGATGTTGATGATTTTATGCTGTTAATTTTCCCGTTATTACTTCTAGCTGCTAGAGAAGAAGAAGAAGAAGAAGAAGGACTCGCCAGCAGCAGAAGGAGCCTCAAACGACGCCGTCCAGCTCGCAGGTCTATTATGCCCCATCAGCAACACCGGGCCCACAGACACCGGGTCCCTCTCCTCTCTAATCAGCGACTGTCGCACCCCATTTAAACCCAGGAAGAACTTCAAAACCTCCCTATCCCCGCAACCCAACACCGATCCAGCCACGATGGAATCCCAATCCCCCGTCGCCAAACAGATCTTCATCCTATCCGGCCAGAGCAACATGGCTGGCCGCGGCGGCGTGTTCAGGGACCACCACCACCACAACCGCCAGCATTGGGACGGCGTCGTTCCCCCGGAGTGCGAGCCCCACCCCTCCATCCACCGCCTCGACTCGCATCTCCAGTGGGTGCCCGCGCGTGAGCCACTGCACGCCGACATCGACGCCAAGAAGGTTTGCGGCGTGGGTCCCGGGATGGCGTTCGCGAACAGGGTGAGGGAGTGCGCGGGGGAGGTGGGGCTCGTGCCGTGCGCGGTGGGCGGGACAGCGATCAAGGAGTGGGCGCGTGGGGAGCACTTGTACGAGAATATGATCAAGCGGGCGAGGGAGAGCGTGGAAGGCGGGGGTGAGATCAAAGGGATGTTGTGGTACCAAGGAGAGAGCGACACGTCGACGCAGCATGATGCGGATGCGTACCAGGGGAACATGGTGAAGCTTATTGAGAATGTGCGCGAGGATCTTGGTTTGCCTTCGCTTCCAATTATCCAGGTTAGTGAGCTGCTTAGCCTTGGATCTTTGCTTAGATGGGCATTTTAGGTATTTCATCACTTCCATATTAAAACGTTTTTCTTAGCGGTTATTGACACTTGAAAAAAGTTATAAAGCTGAGTGCATACTGCATCGTAATTTTTTAGAGTGTTAATAACAGTTCTTTAATTTCAATGAGACCATATGGTAAGTTTCGGTTAAATTCCAATTTAGTGTTTGTAGTTTTATAACTTTCGCCATTTTATAGGCATATAATTTACTAATCGTCGCAATTCAAACGATTTAATTTTGTCGATAATTTCAACGAAAGTAGCGCATTACAAACTCACATGGTAATTTTGTTAAAAGATTGATATTTTTTTTTTGTTGAAGAAACGACAATTTAAAATTTTTTTTTTTTTTGGTGAACAAGAAAAGATTTGTTGAAATTAAGCTATTGTTCTTGAATTGTAACAAGTAGTAAATTATAACCCTGATATTGCGAAAACTGAAATTACATTGATAAGTGGAATTGCGTTCGTAATACACAGACCAAAATCATAATTTTGATCAAATTTATACGTTGTTCACAACTCCGAAGTTAAGCGAATGTAGTACTAGGATGGGTAACCTTCTAGGAACTCCTAGATAATGATATATTTTTGCATTTTAGACTCTTGAGTGGTTCGGTTATAAACTTATAAACCATAATTATACTTGGTTTGCAGGTTGCTGTTGTGTCCGGGGACGAGAAGTATCTAGAGAAAGTGAGGGAGGCCCAATTGGGAATGGAGGTCCCGAATGTGGTGTGTGTGGATGCCAAGGGATTGGAGCTCAAAGAAGATCATCTGCACCTCACCACCAAGTCCCAGGTTCAGTTGGCGCACATGTTGGCTGATGCATACCTCCAGCACATTGGACCCTCAGAAGCCAATTCTCATGCTGCCCTTTGAAGTAAACAATCTAATTTCACGGCGCGTTACTTCTTTTAAGGTGCGTTTGGACGAGGGACTTTGAACCTAATTATTGATATGTTGTTTGGTGGTCTATGACTATGACTATGGTGGGATTGTGTTGTCATTTGGTCCTCTGAATTGCGTCTGCTCGTTGGTTTTGTATTTGGAGTCGACACCAATCACTACAACACAAAATGAAATATGTGAGGAAAAAAATTCCTCACAGAAGAAGAAAAAGCATCACATATATACAAATGCGAGGAAAAATAGGCGTCACAAAGGGCGTCACAAATTCCATAGAATTTTGATGGAGGTGTAGCCCATGCACGTTCTAGAGTAGTGACATTACTTTTGTAGTGTTTATGTAGCCTATTCTTGAAATCGGTGTATGCCCTTGTCATCTTGGCGTGAACAAATTTAGAGACGTGTGGTTGGGTAAGGTGCACAACAATCAATAGGCTTGTCATCATTAGCCTCTACGAGGAACCACAATAGGCTTGCCATCATTAGCCTCTTCGAGTTCGTGGAGGCCTTTCCCACACGATCTTTCTCGAGTTTGTTTAATGTTGGAAGGCATATAAGTAGTCCCTGCTATATAGGAGGTATACGTCGCTTCTTCATCCGATTCCCTCATTGCTCTTGAGAAAGACTCATCTACAATATAAAAAAAAAAATTTTTAAAATCATAAATTATATATTAATTTTAAAAATAAAATAAAAGAGCCAATTGCCACACGCATTATGGCAGAAGGTTAGTATATATTTATATATAAAGGGAGCACCCTAAAATGGTAAAACATTCAAAATACCATATTACCCTTCATGAACTCCAAAAATTACAATTGAATTAAAATTTTAAAGCTTCAAATAAAAAAGAAATACAAATAAAAAAAATACTTAATTCCTAAATCATTCTTTTTGGTAAAAATTTAATTTGACATACAAGGCCAATTGCCACATGCGTAAAGAAGATGTATGGAAAGGCTAGTATAAAAGAAGAAAGCAAGCACACCATGTTTGGTAAAACTTTTCGAATATTTCAAAAATGCCCTTACTTTGATAAGAAGAACAATGAATAACTACTCAAACAAATAGGGATATAATAGTAATTTTACATGTTTTTAAATGAATTTAGATGGTTAATTATTCCTCTTTTGTTTTGAAATTCTAATTAAAAACATGTAATTAAATCTAAAATAGAAATAAAATTTAATTTAAATTAAAAAAAAAGTGTGTGTCGCAGAGACTGTTGAAATTAAGTCTAATATTATTTTAAAGTTCATCATGGTCTAGAATATTGTTTGTTTTTTTCATCTACGTTCACTTGTTATCTCATAATTGTACTGCATTTAATAAGATAGAATGAATTTTCTAGTACCCTCCGGAGTATTCAATAACTTCCAAATTTTAACTATTAGATCCTTAATCAAGATCTAACGAATAAAATTCAGGTATTTCAGATATATATAATATTGGCATATAGCTTCTATGTGGAACAGATTGTGTAGTACATCAAGGCTATACGATCTTCGAAAGTCAAATTGTACTACAGAATTGAGAATAAAATGGGAGCAAGATTTAGCCGGACAGCTTTTGTTGTTATTATTTTTAGACCATAAAAACAACTACAAGTCTTCATGTAATTTATCACGCAAACCATTGGCTGAAGACTTCATCATACTCGTAATGGCTTCCATTCCTTTCATTAGGACTCATAAGTCAGCCTTTTTTTAGTTTCTTTGCTTCTATTATCCCTGCAACCATTCGTAGTCAATGGCCATGGCGGCGTCAACCATGATGGTAGCAGCGAACATGAAATTCTACATACTAAAGGCTTGGTTTTGGTGAAAGTATGGTGTTTGATTATTCTACTGGTGAAAAGGCACTTTCGTCGGTGGCATCTCCCTTACTTCTATCGATGGAACGAAAGCTTTCTTCTCTTGGGGACGCAATTTGCTGGTGGGGTGTTTCTTGGTACCTCTATGATGCACTTCTTGAGTGATTTCAGATCGACATTTTCGTGACCTTACAAAAACATGCCTTTCGCATTCATGCCTAGCTTCGGCTGGTTATCTACTAACCATGCTCCGGGGTGGGTTGTGCTGTTTGTGACAAGGTCGGGTGAAAGAGAAGCTAGAGTGGAAGTGGAGGAGGGAAGGACATACTGCAGTGCATGATCATAAGGAGGATGGAAGGGACGACGACCCAGTTTTCTTAGAGACAACGTCTTTCGGAGACACCATACTTCTCATCCTTGCGCTGTGTTTTCATTCAGTTTTTGAGGGCATTGCTGTTGGGTTGCAGGTACTTGAAAGATTGTTGTGTTCTATTAACTCATTTTGGTTTCATTTTAACTCATGGATTATACAGACATTCAAAATTTTGGAAATGATTAATTTGATTGGTTTTATTTTGTTTTTCAAGTAATTAATTAAGTCCATGTAGATGAAATTGACAAGTCTTCATAGTTTACTTCTTTTTTGTTTCTCAAAAAAGAAAATAAGAATAAACCAGTTCTTAACTTAACTCTTTAAAATCAGTTTTAAGAATTAATTTGTATGATTAGAACAAATTTCATCTCGTAAATTGACGATGAAACTTTTATAATTTATCATTAATTGTAAACGACCTATAACAAACAAGGACCTGACTGAAAATCAAAACCACATGATTCATATGCACCTAAGTGAAACAACAAATCAAACTCATAGAAAGCTCAAGTGCTAACTAGTTAGTAACTTAATACGACTCTAAACATTGACGATAGATATTGCAATATGTATAATATGCATGGAGCTTAGTTCTTAAGGTATATTTGCAGTTGAAATTTGAAGGACGCATTCAATTTGCTAAAAAGGCTCGCGGTCAATGTTTAGGGTTTAATTAACTTGTTTTTGCAAGGCTAAACCCTAATCTTTAAGTTCAAATCCGACTCTTTGCTATGCCCTAAAGTGAAAACTGTTGTTGTAACTGATATCCAATCATAGGATCGATCTGAACACTCAATTTACTTTGTGTATATTGCAGATAAAAGTCAGATGCATGGAGGAATCTGTGGACAATATCACTACACAAGATTTTTGCAGCAATAGCTATGGGGATTGCATTGCACTGAGGATGCTGCCCAAAAGAGCATTCTTAGTAACTGCAGCTTATTCTTTTGCTTTTGCTGCTTCCAGTCCCATTGGAGTAGGCATCTCGGCATGCCATCGACGCGCCACAACTCAAGGACAGCTGATTGGATATATGCTGCCATTTCAATGGGACTTGCTTGTGGAGTTTTCATCTGTGTTGCAATCAACCATCTCATTGCCAAAAGGGTTAAAACACAAGCTAAATGCTATTTCGACACTCCAGCTTTCAAGTTCGTTGCTGTGCTTGGGTAAGTCATAGCAGTTGTTATGATCTGGGATTAATGAACTAATTTTCTTTTTTTGATAGAACGATAATGGGGGCAGGGGTTGGGTTAAGCCTCATTGGGTCAACAATAAGTTGTTATTGAACTTGTCATTTATGGGAGTCGAACTTAAGGGTCTCTCACTTACAAGTGGTGAGAAATACCACTAGACCGTAATACTAGTTGAATTAATATTTTAATTATGTATAATAAATTTCATTGTCTTATATCTGTTTTTTTTTTTGGGTCAACTTCTTGTATCTGTTTAAAAAATAAGAATATGCTAGCTAGAATGTTATGTAGAACTTGAACAATGGTTATTCTTTTTCTTTTTCTGTGAAAAGGTTTATGATCGTAATCCAATACCAAACCCTTATATTAGATAAGTATTTATGCTACCCAGATTTTATTCCTTACCTTTTATTGCACAATTAATGAACTTAGTTTATTTTCTTTTGTGTTTATTAGTTACTACCTAACTAATACAATTAATTTACAAACTCTAGGAAATGAGATTAATCGTCAAAATGTTCATTTTAGTCTAGTGGTATCACATTCCATTTTGTTTGAGACAGTACTGAAGCTCAAACTCAAACAGATAAACAAAATGAACAAGATTCGAATAATCATCCGGATCTCTCATATTCCGCACTTAAAAAGTTCAACTAATGATTGGCGAAAATTCAAGTTGACTCTTGGCTTACGAAAATTTGAAAGATGTAAATTCGCGGGTTTGGAATCACACTCTAATTCATATTCTTTGAATATTAGTTTGAATTTGCTTCTAATTCATAAATTACTACTGAAAAACAAAGAGCAATTTAGGACATGGAGTGAAAGAGCCATTATTTTGTAATTACCATATATGCCTTTTTTAAGTTAAACTCTGGACTTAGGGCTAGTTTGTGTATTGCTGTACTTTGAAGGAAACAAATCTGCCTCTACTCAGCTATGAGAATAAGCAGTTGTGAAATAAAATAGTAAAAGTGTTTGGTAAACTATAGTTGCAAAAGTGCTTTTAGGAAAAAAACAGTGTTAAAGTGTTTGATAAATTTTATGTAAAACGATTGTGAATGTGTAAAATGACCAAAAATAACATAATACTAGATATGCTATTAATTTAATTGTTTGGAAAATAAAGGTCAATTATTTAATATAATTTGTTTTTAAATAATATTTATATCTTAATTTAAATCTATTACAGCTCGTCTCGGGATTTATAGTATTTTATTTTCAGATGTGTGAATTGACCAAAAATACCTGGTTTAGGTAATAGTTGACTTTCTTTGACCTTAGTGTCGTGACACGTGAAACCCTTTCAACTTAGCACTTTTTCTTGTTGTACTCGTCATTATAGACGTGGATGCAATCGGATAAAATTCGGAATTGAAATGAGGATATCTGAGAACATTCGTTCAAGAGCATTCTTATACTCGGAGAATCATGTTTTCTTTTTGGGTTTGGGTCCAATGGGACCCACCCTCTCTTCACCATGCACGCTCTCTCACTCTATCTTCACTCTCTCTCTCTCCCTAGAATCTTTCGTTAAAGTTACTTGGCACTTTAAAGGCGCGTGGCAGTGCGTGAGTGACCATCCCGTAGGCACGTGGCAGCGTAAGGTGGTTTCCGGACACCGAAACTCTTAATTTGAGTTCATTTCATTCTTTGTAGTTTTCGATTAGTTTACTAAGAGTATAGTTTGTCTCTTCACCCGTGCACTCTCCCTCACTCTGTCTTCACACTCTCTCTTTCCCTAGAATCTTCTGTTAAAGTTAACGACACTTTAATGGCACGTGTAACCTGCGCGCGTAGCCGCGCGTGGCCAACCATCCGCAGGTGCGTGGTGGCGCCTAGGACCTCGGCGGCCCAGGTGGTTTCCGGATACGAAACTCTTAATTTAGTTCCTTTTTTTATTCTTCGTAGTTTCGATTAGTTTACTAAGTATGATTGTTTTTACTTTAGGAGTGACAACCTGAGGACTACGGAAAGCGTACAAGCAAGGGATTCATTCGGTCACTGTGACCATTTGATGCATTATTTCAGCGAGAAGCTAATGCATTCCAAAGCTTTTCCTCCTCGAGAATATGGCCTTCCTCAACCCAGCTGCAACCATTTGATGCATAGCTTCAGCCTCTTACTATAATCAACTAACTGCTCAGCTTTCTCTGCCATATACAGAATAGAAAACGT
The DNA here is from genome assembly GCA_018257905.1 of Gillenia trifoliata. Lineage (NCBI taxonomy): Eukaryota > Viridiplantae > Streptophyta > Magnoliopsida > Rosales > Rosaceae > Gillenia > Gillenia trifoliata. The sequence continues at coordinate 24,812,025 of CM031080.1, forward strand.
TACAAAAAAAACATCAATTCAGATTTCAAAACAAGCACACAAAAAAGCCCTAATTATTAAAACAATTGGGTGAAATAAACCTTATGATCAATTTCTTCACTTTTAACTTCTCAACCAACAACGCCTCGACTTCTTCCTTCGTAAATTCAACATTGCCACACTCCTGATCCACTCCACACTGCCTATATCGCTGAAGGTACCTGCTGCATCTTGCTTAAACAAAGAAGTGGCGCTCGTTAGCGGCCCCATGCTACTCCGGTACCTTCGATTTTCTTGTTTTTGATTCTCCGCCGCTTGTCAGGGAACCTTCGTAAGTTTTTTCTACACACAGAACAAAAACCCACAATTAAAATCCAGAATTTGAAACCTTTCTGTATACAATCCTACTCAATGGAATCGATACGATAATAGACATTAATTTTCAACCAAACCCCAATTCATTTCATACATTTTCCATCAATTTCGAACCCAAAACAACAAAATCAGATTCTAAAATTTAACACAATATATTCGAAAATATAATTATTTGGTTATAAATTGACAAGCTACGTATACAGAAAACCTTACCTCGGAACCTCAAGGCTTCAGCTGCTTTTGCAACGGTGCCGTTTCATAGGAAGAACTGGTTTCCAGAAACAGGGCTTCTGTTCACTAAACGTGGTGCAAATTGGGAGCGATGACCATTGATTGGGGAGCGACCTCACAAATTGGGAGTGACAACGCCAAGAATTGGAACCCTAGAGAAAACCCTTCAATTGTTAAAATTGTGTTTGTCGTTCGTGTAGTTCATGTTGATCCATATGCTTCTTATATAAGGGCATTTCAGTTATTTCACAGCTCAAAACTGTTTATTTTAGCACTGAGAATGCTAATGTTTATTTTAGCACCACATGTTTATTACTTGCCTAATACTGTTAATTTCCCCTTTTTCTATCAAGCAATATTTTACAGTAAATTCATCTAAATTATGAGAAGTGGAATTCAAACTTGAGTTTGGGGAGGCGAAAACATACTGCTCTAGCCAAGCTGGCTAAACCTAGTATGTTCCCCATTTTTCTAGGTGATAAATTTGAATTGGGGACTAGCCTAGTGGGGCTTTACAAAATTACAATAAAGTTTAATTAGTGGCTTTCAACACATTAGTTTTGCTTAATGTATTGTAGTTTTAGAGTAGCGTACAAGGAGTGTAGTTGGTGCATCAACAAATAGTGGTAGGGTGAAAATCCAATAACTTTTTGTCAAGAAGAAAAAAAGTTTTTCAAATTTTCATTCCTTGGTGGTTTGACTTGTGTTGAGTTTGGTTATGGGGTAAGCACAATTAAAACCAATCCAAGATAACCTAATTTCAATTAAATTGTTATCATTTTTCTTCTTGCTTGAAGTATTGGTGGTGGATCAAATGTCATCATCTTTTGGACATGTAAAAATCATGACTTAAGTGTATATTTCTAGGAACAGATGTCGGTGAATTTGTGGTAAATGGGGTTGGATCTTAGAGTGAATAATAGTAGGGGGTGGTGTAAGCCATGACTGAGGTTGTGTTTAATGATGAACCACGTCCATGTGAAATAGGATATCGAGATTTTGTTCTCTATCTCTTTTTTTCAAATGAAAAATAGTTTGTGGCAAACTTTTTCAGGTGGGAAGTGTTTCTTAGGTAATATGGTTGTTTTTGGACAAGTTTCCAAGACACGTCAGCATTTCATCTACTTCACCGAATTTTGTTTGTGTCGGAACCGATTTACTATGTAACTTTTTTGCAGGAGTTGCAGTTTGAAATACAACTGTGATAGTTGAATACTTGAACCCTATATTCATCTCTAAACTAATTTCTTGACTAAAGGAGAATTCGTTGAACTTTTGCAGCAATTTCTGTTTCAGGGACTAGACCAGATATTGAAAATGGCTTTCCAGGATTTATTCATATCTGTTGACGAACATGTACATAAATGGTATGAGCATTGGCGAACATGTACATAAATGTGTTGCCCTTTGGTATGTACATATCTATTTGCATCCCAGTCATTTTATAACTGCATAGATGTCTTGATTAGTTCATGTGATATTGTTCTATACATTCAATTGCAGATTGTGATGCTGAGGACTCTGGATTCTGATAAAAGTACCTCAACAGCAAGAGGAGAGCTGCTGACTAATAGGGACACAGGTGATATAAATCATCTTACAGAGGTAGATTTGTAGGCTTTTCAGGAGTTGGCATATCTACTTTGCATGTAAACTTAACGCGTAAGTTTTCCAATTGTCCGAAGATTAAGTTATATATATACTTATACCTTTTTGTATATACGACATTTATGCGATTCAAATTTTATGTAATCATTTGGTTCTATCTATGATATTTATATCAGGCAGGCTCACACCTAGCTCACAACTTCATTTTCCTCAAATGCAATTTCTTATGCTTTATGTTGTTATCAGGTTTCTAAGCCCAAGAGCAAACCCAAACTTTCGTCCTCTCTAAGCCAAGTTGATGAGGCTGATGTCAGGAGTTGATGATGATGATGGCTATGATTAGTTGTGTTCTCAACACCAGCATTTTACATGTAAACCCGTCAGGGTTAACAGCCTGGTGACAAGGAAGATTTTTCTGTAATCCCGTTCTTTCAATTTTGGAAAACAAGCACCTTTATAAATACATGATATGATTTTCTGAAGGATTCGCCGCCTTGTACGCTGCGCTTCTTTTTTTTTTTTTCTGAATAACATCATGGAATTTGGTCTGTCTTTAGAATTTCATTGTCTTTTAACCATCGGATGAATACCTGTGCTTTAACAGAAGCCATCGTGCTGCTAGGTTGGATTAGGGTTCTGTACTTTTATTGACTTGCTGAGCCGTGGAGACGAGCAACTGTGTTTGAGTAGTTTGGATAGCGTTTGTCGATTTGACAGGGAATCCTAAAATTCATTGTGTGCCAGGTTATACCGTACCGTATGATTCTCTGTTTCATACTGGTGGTTATGACTTAGAGCATTTCCACCCATTAGATGAGGGGCAAAAGCAAGGGCAGGTGATTGCCCTTCTAAAATAGTGTGCCTTTTGTGTGTAACTCCACCCCGTTGAAGGACAAGAGCCCAGGACAAGAAAAATATATATATTTACTTTTTTATGCTTTGTTGGCATTATATACTACATATCATTTTCAACCATTCTCGTCACGACAAAATGTCCTTATTCATTAATAATATCCACTCAGATTTTGATAAGATTGTAGAAAAAATAAATATTGAATTGTGGTTGTGGGAATGAAGAATCTGGTTTGAGTATTTATAAAATAAAAAAAAAAATTTACCTTAAATTTTTTTTTTTTTCAATGGTCGGATAATCCTGACAGTTCATTTTTTACTATTGAATCTGATGCTAGGTTGTGCCACGTGGCACAACAGTAACAAAAGTGGTGGTTGATGTCATGTTGACGTCAGCTTGCTTGTTGGCACGGGGAGGACAAGACTTGGTAGGGCAGTTGGCGGGGGCACAGTGGAGCCCACCGCGCCTTCTTTATGCTTGGCTGGAGGTGTTTTTGAGCTTCAAAGGAGGCACAAAATTGTTGCCCATGCCCTTGCCTTTCAAGCACAGGTTGAAGAGTGCTCTTATAAGGGAGGGGAGAATCAAAGACATACATACATAGTTTGCTCCGGTGACAAAATGTTATAATTAGTAATATTTCTTTTCTCTGCTCTCTAAGCGATATTACAACACTATATCAGGCACTAGCTAAAAGCAATTAATATTCATACATTTTAGATTAACTTTTATAATTATATTGATACCCATCACTAGGCACTACTCCATAAACATAAACATTACAAAGTCATAGTATTGCACAGCTCCAGCCTTGTCCTTGTCCCATTCATTCTAGCTCAGCATTCCCTCAGCGAAGCGAAAGCAAACTGTCAGTGAGCTCGTAGTAACTGACATTCTCGCGACCTCCGCCATTTTGTCTGCAGTCATTACTTGTTCGACTTCACCAGCTTACCACCATTTCCATATCTCCTTGAACCTACCTAAATCAGGGGTGAATCCTCACTAAGCTGTTGCGCGTAGAGGTTATACCAGCTGCAAAAGAATTCCTAGTCCGCCCAGCACTGGCGTCTTCATATGGCATCCAGAAACCTTGACCATTGGATGCATATTCCAAATATTGGACGAGCCCCACTGGAGCGGCGGAGAGAATGGAAACTTTGATGTGTCAGGGATCAGCCCCCATGCAACAGAGAGCCAACCTATTGTGCGTGCATGTAGGATCGTTAGAAGTGATCCATGACTCGAAATAGGCTCTCCAGTTCCTCAGTTCTTTCTCAAGATTGGCTGCTAAACATGCTAGCCGGTTTGGATCAGCGGCTGAAATGGAAGACTGTCGTTTAGCTTCCACTTTTGACGGCGTGCTTGCTAGTAAGCTTGGCTTCATCTAGGCTTCATTCTGCGACTGATGACCTCTGCCATTACTTTCCACATCCTTTAGCCCCTGGTTTAGTTAATCAATTGATTAATACCAAGGATAATTTTTGAGTGCATGGAGTACATATTTGAGCACCAGGTTTATAAAAGCGCGCCTTTGTACCAATTCTGAGAGATGAGGCTCAATTCTTCATCCCTTAAAGGTTTCAATCCTCTTTGAAATAAGCTTCAACCATGTGTGGAACCTTCATGCAGGTATGCAGATCTCTAATCACTACCCTTGTTTTTCACCGCAGAATGGTCATCTCCTTTTACATCTTGGACCAGTAGTTGCATCAGTTTCTTTTCATACTCATCCGAACCTTTCCTCCCATGCTGTTTAGCGTAATGATGCTGAATCAGTTCTTCATGATTTGTTTTTTCAGTTCGAGGATAAGGCAACAGAATAACTAAATCATGAATTATAACCTATGGAGAAAATCTTAGAGAGTTCCATTTTTAACTAAACTCTTTTGTAACACAAGGTGCCAATTTAGGATAAGGCGACAGGTCTAGTATTTTGTAACACAAGGTGCAATTTAGAAGTATACCTCGGCCTTCCTCATTAGGTTCTTCTCCTAATATAATCTCAATAATGTTGATTGGTAGCTGCGAAAACATGCAGGTAACTTGCCTTATTGGTTTGTTGATGCTGGTAACTTGTCTAATCCGTTAAGACCTGCGTTCCTAGGCAGTTATGTCTTTACGTTGGGAACAACGCAATATCTTGGAGGGTCAACCAAATAGACCTTAGTTGCGACATCTTCAAGCTCATCGCCATACACAACGCCACATGTGTACATGAGCATATTCAAGCACCTACGATTTTCATCCATCATTGGTCCCAACGGCGATCTATGAAGACAATGCTGGATGTATTGACTAGATCATAACATGATACATCAAGAAGTCAACACGATGTCATTGTGTCCTTCTCACATCAACCAAGCATCATAAAGATTGAAGTCAAGCAGATACGATCCGAAGAAAACCTTATCGACCTCTTCACACACTTTGAAGTCACTTCCGAAGAAGCTTGTTCGAGATTTTGTATGTGCAAACTTTCTCATTTGCAATGCTTGTAGTTCTCGGGTGGAGTCTTGTCTAACTCAGAAGGAGTATCCTGGAAATATACTCCTTGATCTTAATGTACTCTTTTCCTAAGATCATGATTATTTTTCATTCGATTTTTTGTTGCCTGACGAGGAGTGATGGCACCCATCCACAGGTTGGTCACACCTTTGTGTGCGTTTCTACTTACGTTACGAAGATCTTAAATTATCGACATGTTGCATTAACTCACATTTTCTTCTAGTATATTATGTATAGGAATCCTATGAGATCTAAAAGATCTTTTCTTGTACAACTCGGAGACAAATTGTTATCTCTCTCTTATTATAATAAATAAAGGCACTAGACATGAAAGTATGTATCACAATTATTCACGCCCTTTCTCCTCTTTCTGCCGATTCTCTCTCTACTCTCTCTAGATTTTAGGTCACAACATAAATAAATTTGATTGTGTTGTATCTGTTTTTTGTTTTTTTTGGGTCAACTTCTTGTATCTGTTTCAAAATAAGAATACGCCAGAATGTTATATGATCTTGGACAATAGTTTATTCTTTTTCTTTTTCAGTGAAAGGTTTATGATTGTAATCAATACCAAATCTAGTCCTCTTTAATAAGTGTCCTAAAAGTTCATGTCTTTGTGTTATCCTCATTTATTATATTAGATAAGTATTTATCCTACCCAGATTTTTTTCTTTACCTTTGTGCACAATTAATGAACTTAGTTTATTTTCCTTTTGTGTTTATTAATTACTACCCTAACTAATAAGAATTAATTTTACAAACCCTTCAAATGAGATTAATCATCATCAAAATGTTCATTTAGTGTAGTGGTATCCACACTCCATTTTGTTTGAGACAGTACTGAGCTCAAACTCTTAAACGGATAAACAAAAAATGAACAAGATTGAATGTGATGCACACATCAGATCTCCACCTATTCCGCACTTAAAAAGAGTTCGACTAATGATTGGCGAAAATTTAAGTTGACTCTTGGCTTACGAAAATTTCGAAAGATCGCAGGTTTGGAATCACACTCTAATTTATATTTGGAATATTAGTTTTGGATTACTTCCTAATTCATAAATTACTAAAACCACAAAACTAATTTAGGACCTTGGAATTGAAAAAATTGAAACCATTATTTTAACAATTACCATATGCTTTTAGAGTTAAACTATGGACTTAAACAGCTGGAGTTCTATGAAAACCAATCCTGAAAGGGATATCAAAGCAAATATGGATTATTGGATTTACTGCTTCTTCCATTGAATGACTTTAATTAAGAGGTGCTTTAAATCTTTCAGTTTTTCTCTCTTGCTCCCTTCTTTAACCACACCATAAGAACATGTTCTCCCTTCACACCTTCTCAGTTGCATGTTTCAGTCATCTTCACACCCATTTCATACACTACAATATCATCATTTCGCAGCTGTCTGATCACACAGGTGCAGGTAAGTATTCAATTCCAATTTCTACACCAATTTGGCCTTCCATATAGCTGAGTTGTTAATTCATTTTTTTTATACAAGCAATATCTTACAAGTAAATTCATCTAAATTCTGAAATTCAGAATTCAAATTCGAGTTTAGAGGGCCCGAAAACATACTGCTCTAACCAACCTGGCTAAACTCAATCTGTTTTCTCCATTTTTCTAGATGATAAAATTTGAATTGGGGACTAGCTAGTGGGGCTACAAAATTACAATAGGTTTAGTATTAGCTTTCAATGTTAATTTTGCTTATTGGTAGCCTTTTCTAAGTAGCCTACAAGGAGTGTAGTTGGTGCACATCAACAAATAGGGGTAGGGTGAAAATTCAATAACTTTTTGTCAAAGAGAAAAGGCTTTCAAATTTTCATTCCTTGGTAGTTTAAAGTTTAAGCTTGTGTTATGAGTTTGGTTATATGGGGTTAAACACAATTGAAACCAATCAAGATAACCTAATTTCAATTATAAATTGTTATCATTTTATTCTTGCTTGAAAGATTGGTGGTGGATCAAATGTCGTCATCTTTTGGACATAAAATCATGACTTAAATTGTAATATTTCTAAGACAGATAAGATTAATTATATGTTGGATGATGTAACCGGCTGTGGCTGTTCTTGGTCACCAACAAATAAGTTTTGATTTGCAAACTCATATACTTTTACAGAATTTACCACACGATTAATGGATCTTGTGGTTTATTATTTTGAAACACACTTTCACCTCTTGTGATTAGTGTGTATAGTAAATAAACATGTCAAATCAACATTTTGCCTTGCTTTCGGATAGTAAAGAAGAACTAGCGAGGTAGTTTTCGTCAATGGTCCTTATCTTCGAGACACCTATGCTTCCTTAAAAGAAAAAGATAATCATAAAAACATAGATAAGTGATATATATGTCTTAAGAAATTAAATTAGGAATTGTTTGTATAATTATATTTCCGTATTCAAAAAGTTACAAAAAACCCCACATACTGGCTTTTGGAGGAGCTGGGTGGTAGCCTAGGAATGCAGGCACGAGAAAAGCAGTAAAAATAATCCGTTAACTTCTATTGAAGATAATGATGGAGAAAAATCCTTGATGAGTAATATACTGACTGAAGGCCAGACAGATAATAATATATTAATAAGTGATTCTTTGTCACAAATAATAATAAATAAATTTCTTGTGGTAATTACTAATTGGAGTGGTCCAAAATTTAACAAGTTCAGTTGGTAAATTCTCTCTTCATTGTCAAAACCTGTAACATCCCATTACCTAATTGACCAAACACACCTTTTCATTTGTATATAAACAAACTCTCACAGGCCAAGCACTTCTTAGATCACTGCATAGCTAGCTCAAATGGGGTCGGCCAATCCTTTGTCACCAACATTTCTAGTGGCTTTTCTTGTTGCTTTACCTTATCTCTCTCTGGGCCTCTCCTGCAGCTAAACGGTGTTACAAGGCATTACAAATTTGATGTACGTACTAAAATACAGTCTATATTATTAGACTATGAATTTAAATAATTGATCGTTTAGTTTTTTTAATAAAATATATAGTCAAATTCATAATCTAACAATAAAATTGTAGCTGCTATAATTAAATTACATATACCATGCTCACGGATAGCAGTTATAAGCACTCTAATTTTTTGTGCAGATAAAATTGAAAATGTGACTAGGTTGTGCACCACAAGAGCATTGTGACAGTGAATGGCCAATTCCCTGGACCTCGAATTGTTGCCAGAGGAGACAGGGGTTTTAGTTAGAGTGGTCAATCATGTTTCAAACAACATTACCCTCCATTGGTACGAAACAACTTATAATTAATCGAAGTTTTACTTAATTAAAATCAATATTTTTCTTCATTTTTAACTTTTCTTTTGGTGGATTTAATGAAAATGTGGACACAGGCATGGCATCAGACAATTGCAGAGTGGATGGGCAGATGGGCCATCATATATCACTCAGTGCCCTATTCAAACAAACCATAGTTATGTGTACAACTTCATCATTGGCCAAGGGGAACTCTCTTCTGGCATGCTCATTTCATGGCTAAGAGCTACTGTCTATGGACCCCTCATCATCCTCCTAAGCGCCATGCTCCTACCCTTTCCCAAACCCTACAAAAAGTTCCCCATCATTTTGGTAACTAAACTCACCAAATTATAAGAACCATTAATTAAAAACAAGCATTTCTCAGATATTGTGATTTAGGATAACGTCACACATTAAATTAAGAATTCATTTTCAGTAGCCCTTGCTCTACGACAATCTGACAACATAACGTACTATACTCAAACTGTAACATAGAAGGTAACTTTTTATGCATATACACAACTAACACCTTAAACTTTTCATACCTATTTAAATCAATACAGGTGAGTGGTGGAATGTTGATCCGGAGGCTATGAGTGTAAGCTCTACCACAGATTGGAAATGGTCAGATGTCTCTGATGCCTATACGATTAATGGACTTCAGGGCCATTGTACAACTGTTCCAAAAGGGTATGTACACGTCGATCATGTAGACATTTTTTTGCCATGAAATATATTCAATATTGTCACAGTTTAGTTCTAATTGCTCTTTGTTGTTGTGTTTTTCAGACACTTTCAGGCTAAGGTGAAAACCAGGAAAGACATACCTCTTGCGTTTGATCAACGCTGCAGTCAATGATGAACTGTTTTTCAGCATAGCAAACCACAGCCTAACAGTAGTTAGAGCAGATGCTGTGCCATGTCAAACCCTTCAAGACCAATATTTTACACATCACACCAGGGCAAACCACAAACGTGCTTCTCAAGGCAAAACCTCATTACCCTAATGCCACTTTCCTCATGTTAGCCAGACCCTACTTTACAGGCATATGGATGCTTTTGACAATTCAACTGTTGCTGGAATTCTTGAGTACAAAACCTCAAATTCTTCTTCCCCAACATCACTGAAAAGCCATCCCACTTTTTGGGCGTCCTTCCCCCAAATCAATGCCACTTCGTTTTGTTGCAATTTTACAGGTAAATTCAGGAGTTTGGCCAATTCTAAGATTTCCAGCCAGTGTGCCCAAAACTGTTGAAAAACTTCTTTTCACAGTAGGACTTCAGAACAACCCATGCCCTAAAACCAAACATGCCAAGGGCCTACTAACACCACCAAATTTGCAGCTTCTATTAACAACATTTCATTTGTTCTTCCTTCATGGCTTTTTCACTTCAATCTCATTTCTTTGCTCAATCCAACGGTGTTTACACCACCGATTTCCTATTATCCCTCCCAAGCCGTTCAATTATGCAGGCACTCCACCCAAACAACACCAATGTGAGTAATGGGACAAAGGTGGTGGTGTTGGTCCAATACTAGTGTGGAATTGGTGATGCAGGACACTAGCATTTGGGGTGCTGAGAGCCACCCTCTTCGCCCATGGCTTCAACTTCTTTGTTGTTGGACAAGGTTTTGGGAAATTTTGACCCTAGCAAAGACCCTCCCAACTTCAACCTTGTTGAGTCAGCTCAAAATTTCGCCGAGTGCCTTCTGGGGTTGGGTGGCTATTCGATTTCTTGCAGACAGCCCAGGTAACTGTTTATTCTTTTTGAATACAAGTGTCACACCCCAACATGGGCTGAGGTGTGAATTCCACATCCATCATGAATTGGGCGTGACAAAAAACTAGTGTATCAACATAAGTTATCCTATTTCTTTGTGAAAAAAAATGAATTAATGTTGGGGCAGTGATCGACTGGCACAATTTACTAATCAACAAGTATATTATCGATATTTCATTGACATTTTTATCGATACAATATCAACATGACCTTGACAAAATATCGACATTAATGCATCATGTACTATCTTAGGTTGGTATCCCTTACCAAAACTGTGTGGCAATGCATCAAATGTTAGATTATAATATCCGGTGCCAAAACAATATTTTCCTTTTTATTTTTGATGTGTGCATTAACTAGACCATTGCTTTGTATGACTGGAAATTGCAGGCGTTTGGCTCATGCACTGCCACTTTGATGTCCATTTGAGCTGGGGGCTGAGGATGGCTTGGGTAGTCAGGATGAGGCTCCTAATCAGAAGCTGCCTCCTCCACCGTCCGATCTTCCCAAGTGTTGACCGTTGACTCTTTGGAGTAACTGTGGTACCTTTACATTTCCTTTTACTTTTTTGTAACTCAAAATTGTTGTTCGATTCGCTCCCTAAAAGAGTAGCCAGGAGAGTTGCAACATTGGCACCTCTATTGGGAAACTGGAAGCTAGGGAAGTTGTGGAGGTTTTGTTATAGCCGGATTCTGCATGCTTTTTTGTTGAAAATAAACAATATATGATGTGATCCAGTAATGCAATTCAACAATTCTGGTATCTAACGACTTAGATAATATTGTTCATATATCATCTGTGTTCGTATGATAAATATTTTTGTGGTCTTTAAAATTTATTGTGAGATCTTGCCCTCCAAGGCTTCATTCATGAGTGAAAGCTTGTTTTTCACCGGTTTGGCAAAATGCGTTCCAAATATTGTAGCAAACCAGAATTGGGAGAGACTGTCCTCCTCTCAAGGTACTATAATTTGGTATCATAGCCTATATATCTATATCTTTACTTTCTCATATAACTGGTTGAATTTTCCACCATACCATGTGAATGTGAATCAAAATCTCAGAAGGAGTTGGTGTATTTTCCAAATCTGAGGGCGTTTTGTCAAAACACAATAAATCTCAGAGTGTAAATGTAATTAAGCCTTCCTTTTGGTAGGTCGTAGGATGATGACATTTGTACCCTATATTAAGGGTTGTAAACAGTTGTAGCTAATGTGTTAGAAAAGGCTACAACCTATAAATACTCTTATGTATCGTTAGCTTACTAATTAGCTTAAGAAATACAACTAATCCATTCATTTCTCTCTCTAGAACTTCATTATTCTCTGTATGATTCTGGATTCTGAAACGTTATCATGCTATCAGAGCAGGTTGACCCGTGTAAGCCCAACAGCCCTTGTGCTCACATCACCCAATTTGTTTGGGAAAATATCATATTAGGGATCTTACATCTAGTTTATTGATTTGGTAGTTTTTGAAGATTTTGGGGATCATCAGTTGGTCTTGAGTATTTAAAGAAGATTGTAGTTATTCTTGCTGTGATAATAGCGATGGTTTCTGCAAGTCAATTGCGTTAACCCAGTCACCGATTTTGTCGTGCGCCCTGTGTTTCAGAACCAGATTGTTGGAAGGTAACGGATAATGAGTCCTCTGTTACTCCTTCTGTTGGGGCTATCGAATGGCTAATCAAGTTTGGAAAATCCACGATAAGGCACTTATGGCTCTTATTACTGCAACCTTGTCACCTTCCGCTATTTTTGTGTGTGATTGGTAGTCACTCCTCTAAGGAGATGTGGACTAGACTTACAGAGGAAAGTACGAACGTTTCTGGACAAGTATTTTTAGTTAAAGACTGATTTGTAGAACATTAAAAGGGGCAGGGTCTATTGATCAATATTTTCAGTTGTTGGTGTTGAGTTTTCAGATGAGAATGTAGTTGTTATAACCTTGAGGGTTGGCCAATTGAATACAACATTATCAAAGTTGTTATAAGGGTAGAAAGAACAGATTATCTCTTTGGAAGGAACTTCGATCAGCTCAAGTAGAAGCTACAATTCAAGAAGCCTCTACTCAGATTCCTATGGCCTACCGTGGTTGCTGCAGTTTCTATGTCCTCTGGTTCACCTCCAGGATTTCCTGTCCCACCATCTTATCAACAACATTTTCCACTCAGGCTCCTTCAATGGTTTCGAGAGTAACTTCTAAATAAAGGGAAGGCAAAGCTTTTATCAAGGTACTCAGGGACAACATCATGGTAATTTTGGTAAACCAAACTTTCAAGGTGGTGGCTATTTCAGCAAGATTTTTCTCCATTCTCAGGACCTATCACTTGTCAATTGTGCAACAGAAGGTCACACTGTTGTTACATGTCCATCAAAAGCCTAGTGTCTCCTTCTTCGCCTCTGATGGTTGTCAAATATGTCACAAGAGGAATCATTCCAACATGCTTTTATAGAGGCTCCATTCATTGCAGCCATCTCTCCTCCATATTACAATCCACTTGCAGCACCATATATACCCCATGCATCTGCTTACAGTTTATTCTCCTCCCCACGTTTCTTATCAAGGGGCACCGCCATCATCTCCACATGTTGCATTGGCAGCTGTTCATCAACTTACTACCTCAACAAGAATTTTGGCTCTGCGTTGATTCAGGGGCAACGAATCACATGATGACTGCCGATTTATCTTCACTCTCTGCCCACACCATTTACAGCTAAGGAAGCCATTGCAACTGCCAATGCTGAAGGTTTGAAGATGGCACATATTGGTTCTTTAAACTTGGTTACTGATTCTCATAATTTTAAAAGCTTAATTTTGTATCATGTTCCACAATTATCTCAGCCTTTGTTATCAATGCATCAATTGTGTAAAGATAACTGTTTGTAGATGCATTGTTGATGATGAGATCGATTTGTGTGCGGGACAAGGTCACATGGAGGAGTCTCTATCAAGGATTGAGTAGATATAGGTATATCCATTATCAGGTCTGTTACAACTCATCCCTAATTTTTCATGTAAATTTTCATATAGTTGTAAGTACCAAAATACCCCTAGTGGGTAAGTGTTGACTTTTGTTGACTTTGTCATCATGACAAGTATCAATTATTCTCTTAGAGCTAAAATGAATATTCTACGGGACTTTAAAGTTCAAGGGCATTTCAATAATTTCATGTTAGTATATTCTACTAGGGTTTATTCTGAGTGGTTTTGACCCAATTATTCTTTCAAGCCAGTCATTCTCTCTCCTCACTCTTCTCTTTCTCCTCGACCCTCACCTCTCCATCTCGGCAAAACACAATCACCAAGCATCGTGAGCCACAAAATTGGAATCGTTGAATTTCGTCGAACCACGGCCCATAAACACTGAGGTTATGATCGCCTTGTTTCTCTAAACACAACCCTAGTCTCAGATTATTCGAATTCAAACCCAAACGGACCAAAACCGAGGCGCGGTGAGAGGAAAATTTTCGGCGAGCTCCCCATCGATTCTGATGTAGGTAAGACTCAGACAGTACTAGTAGCTTCATCTCGATGGTAGATCAAATCCATATAAAATACATGACATTTGGTGTCGTATCGACATAGAACGGGAAGACATTTCTCGGTTTTTTTTTCCGGTCAATTTCGGGCTACCTCCAGGTCATCTTTTGACACCAATTGGTATGATTGAATTCCTCTCTTCAATGCCTTCATTTGATATAAAAATCGTGAAATTTGGTTGAGTTTTGACCTAATTTCGAAGCTACGAAAAATTGAGAATTTTCTTAATTTTCATAATTGACTAGACAGGCGACGGCGGAGGTAGTTCTTGGAGTTGTCTCGGGCGGCCGGCGAAGGTTGAGAGACAGACTTGATGGTGTTAAGTTTTCTTCTCAGAATAAGGTATATTCCTTTAGATTCTTAAGAATTTGTGCAGTTTAATTGAAAGTAACAGCGTCGATGTGCTGTTAGTCCTTGTCAGTGAAACTGCTTGCGTTGGGGGGGCATGTGACCTCATGGTGGCTCTTGCGGCGGCACGTGCGATGGTGCTTGAGGCGGTGCATGGTGGCGGACACAATTGCAAACAATGGAATTATTTTTCAAGCTCGTTTTCCTATAAACAATAGTATTTTAATTTCTTTTAGTTAAGGGGGGGTTATTTTATATTTGAGAAATATTTAATTTATTTCTTACTAATATTTAAGGACAACTTTACGTCCTAGACACTTCGAGGAGGACGACACCCAGGAGGATTACACTCTCGAGTACTTGTAAGTGGACATTGTTTTATTAAATGGTTGTTGTTCTAGTATATATATATATATATATATATATATATATATATAATATATAATAATGAATGATTTTAAATTGTTGATTAGATCATGCCTATACATATTTATATTTGAGATACAAATTTCTTACTTGGGCATGATCATGCATTTTACCGACGAACGTATGTTTTCACACACTTGGTATGCTTTCACTACATTTTAGTACCGTCTCACGACCGTAGGATAAGTCTCACATGTATGGGTCACACGCCTTTGTACTCAAGGGTATTGCCGAGTAAATACCTTAGTGCAAGCTTGTCTTTGCATTTGTGTTTATTATCGGGGAGGTCCCTTAACGTAAGAACTTGGGTGTGACCTTTGCATATCAAGCACGAACTACATGTGTGTGGCACTAGGAGTACAAAGTGGTTAAAATGTAAGGTTGAAGAAGGTCCATCAGCATGTACATGGGTGATTGTTGATATGCTTTGTGATATTATTATTGTATATATTTTGAGATAGCTTGGAAAAATGGTTTATCTTGCGATAGTGCAGTTTTGTGATTTTCTGAATTTATCTTTTACAAGGAAATATTCTATAGATTTATGTTTCTACTTGTTAAGTTTTACGTGATGATTATATATATATATGTAGTATGGTTCATATATATATATATATATATATATATATATATTGGTTTTCAAGCTTGAAGTTATTATGTTCAAAAAGAGAAAAGGTTTTAGAAAACTTTCTTTTCGTCCTCACACTTTTCTGTTTGCGCCCCCTTCATGTAGTGGTGCTTTCCAGTGACGTTGAGGCTTAGCGTGGCAACTCTGATTCCCATCCCATAATGTAAGAAGTTTATCTTTTATTTAGTTTCTTTAATAATATTCATCCTGTTATGAATAAGTTTTAATAATATTCATCCCTGTTATGAATAGAAGTTTATCTTTTATTTAGTTTCTTTAATAATATTCATGCCTTATACTAGTTACGCTCTGAACCTCATGCATGTTTGTATTAAATTCTACAAACTATTTGGCAGTTCATTTATCGGATACATTAGAAGTTTCTTATATTTTAGAGGTATTTGTCATGCATAAAATGGCTACATCACATACAAGTGTTGGTCAGCACATCCCAAACTCAGTGTTCTTAGCAGTTATCGAAGGCGGGGTGTCAAGCTCTCCAAATCAACCAACATCAACAACCCATCAATAAAACCTACAACTTTTCTTGGGCAAAAAGTAAGTACGAAGTCGCACGCAGATTAGGTTATTCCTTCAATCCCCGTTGTTCATTAGATTTAAATAAATCTCAGGAGATTTCTGTGTCTAGTGATGCTACTCATCATGTTTGTTAACCTTGCACTAAAAGGAAAGTTTACTAAACTTTCTTTCAGTTAGTAGAGTCAAAGTCTCTATAATCCCTTTTGAACTAGTTGACACAAATGTATAGGGACCTAGTCCTTCTATTGAAGGTTTTCAATATTATGTTTCTTTCGTAGATGAATGTACTCGGTTTACATGGATTTTTCCATTAATAAACAAATCATATGTTTTCTCTATATTTGTTCAATTCTATGCTTTTGTGCACAATTAGTTTTCTACATCAATCAATGTTCTTCAAAGTGGTGGGGAGAGTATATAGGCTTGAATTTTCTACCGAGAAAATTTTGAAGGAAAAGGTATAGTGCACCATAGATCATGCTCTTACCCCTGAACAAAATGAGTTTGTCAAGAGGAAAAATAGACATAACTCCAATAACACCCAATGCAAACAACCTCTTTGTCACCAAAATTTTGGAATCATGCATGTGTCACTACTACCGATTTGATAAATAGAATGCCCACTAAGACCCTACACATACCCAATCACCCTTTGAAAAGCTTTTTGGGACAACTCCTACGCTACATCACCTAAAATTTTTTTGGATGTGCTTTCTATCCATCTTTGAAGCCTTGTACAAGATACAAATTACAGCCCAAAACTATTTAATATATTTTTGGGGAATATGCTTCCAAATTAAAGGTTTTATGTGTTTTGATGCAAGTTCAAATAAACTAACTGTCTCCAGACATGTTTATTTGATGAATCTATTTTTCCTGGAACTATTGTCTTGCAATCTAGGCCTCACTTACACCACAACTATGTTCCAAATTCACCACCACCAATCCCATTAAAATACATTCACCATTGTGCCTCTTAATCCAATTTCTTTGCCATCAATGTCAAGCCATTCAACAGATCTTCTACCAGTCCTACTTCCTCCTCCCCATGATCACTGGTCCATCTCCTTTTACTAAGTCCTGCAGCAACATATGATTCTGGTTTATCTAATTCATCTAATGTTGCACATATTAAAAGGCTCTTAATAGTCACACTAGTCTCAGTAGTCTATCTAAATCATGATATTTGAAACTGCTCCCGGATCCCTCAGTTTCTTAAGCTTCAGGTTTACAAATTGTGTTACCTATTGCCCTCTCAATTCACATCCAATGCCAAACAAAGGTCCAAGTCTGGAATCATCAAGAATGAGCTTTTTCTGTTGTAGCCTCTACATAGTCTTCCTTGTTTGAACCTACCACCACTAGTAGAAAAAAATGGCTTGGGCGACAAAATTTTGGGCGACGAAGAGAGATTCGTGGCCCAAAAGAACTTTGAGCGACAGAAAAAAACCATATCGTCACCTTTATTTGGTTTAGACGACCAAACATTAGGCCACCAAATTTTTGTCGCCTAAAGGACCTTAAGGCGGCCAATTTTTCGTCGCCCATATAAAGTTTAAACCGAATAGTCCTCTTAAATCTTAAAGATGGAAAACTGGCGCCAAATAACATTTTTGGCGCTGAATTTTGGGCGACGAATAAAATTCGTCGCCTTAAACACTTTGAGCGAAGGCGAAGGTTTTGTGGCCCAAACTTTGGACTATAGGCGACGAATTTTTGATTTAGGCGGCAGATAATTTAGATCTTAAAACCTATTGAATCCTTTTCTACCCGAGGCAGTTTTTGCAGAAAAAAATCTGCAAACCTCTCTTTTCTACCCGAGACCAATTTTTCCAAATCTCTCTCCCTATCTCACTCATCTCTCTCTTTCTCCCTATCTCACTCCATCTCCTCACCACCTCACTCTTTCTCTCTCTCTCTCCCCAAGCTAAGTTTTGCTCCTCCTCCTCCTCCTCCTCCTCCTCTTTTCCTCCACCACCACCGAAATCATTAACGGTAATTTTTAGTTTAATATTTTATTATTATTTATGGTGTAATTAACATAAATTAATTAATTTTTGTATAGGTTTGTTGCATAGGAGTTTTGGAGGAGCACCAATTCGAAGGTATTTTCTTGATTATTTTTATGTTGTTGAAATACGAATTTATTTTATATGGTTGTCTATGCAAATGATTTGTATGTGTTGAATAATTTTATGTTGTATTGTAAGTACAAAGTTAATTAATGGTAATTAACTTTGTACAGACCTTATTTTGTGTTGTACGTACGAAGTTAATAGTAATTAACTTCGTATCTACTAACAAAACCTTGTTTCCCGTTTGAGAATTAATTGGATTCGTGCATGGATGCAGCGTGAAACTGCGATCAATTGATTCTTAAATTGTCCCATTTTTGGACAGTTTGGGAGTGCACATTTGTGTGTCATGGTTTGCGGTTCTGATTAGGTTTCGATTGTGGGTTTTTGGTAACATCTTCTTACACGTTCTTCAAGTGCATAGTAGATATTTTTATATCTACGTCGTGCACTGGAGAGGCTATGAGAGATCTTTGCCAAGAGCCTTATCGGGAAATCTAATCTTGGTGAATCCATCAGCACGGCACACAAATATTACACTAAGGATATGGCCTTTACCGGAGTCATAAGGTGACGAGACATAGTTGAAGTTATTCCTAATGCTCTATCTCTCTCTCTCTCTTTGTAATGTGGTAACGGGAAAAATGGACAGGCGAGTGGATATATAATGCAGACAGATGTGATGCTGAATATTTGGAAGGAGTAGATAATTTTATTGAATTTGCAACGAGACACAACCACAGGGACATTACCATATCAAGTGTCCGTGCAGATTATGTAATAATCATATGTAGGAGACCCTAACAATGTTCGCCATCATTTGGTAAGAAATGGGATAGCGCATACCTATACCATATGGAATCATCACGGGGAACCATTACAGCAAGCCGTCTTCGTACCAGTCACCGAGCGGAGAGTGGTGAAAGAAATTTATCAGTAACCAAGTCATGGGTATTATAAATGACTGCGCTGTTATCCATTGCACCTCGATCAATGACAGTGAGGAAGTGGGGGATGATGTGCCTCCGCGATGGACAAGAGCATTTGATAAGTATGAAGGTTATTGAAAATGCCAAGCAAGAAGTATACCCGGGTTGCAAAGAATATTCGGTTCTTACACGGCGATTGTGGGTTTATGCAGGCAAGATGAAGTTCCGTATGTCAAACCGGTGTTATGACGCTACTTTATTGGTATTTTTGCCAGGATACTTCCAAAACATAATTGTTTGCCTAAAGATTATAAAAAGTGCTCAGAAGGTGCTGAATAGTCTCAGCTTAGGAGTATGAAAAATCCATGCATGTGTAAATAATTGTATATTGTTCTATAAGGAAAATAAAGATTTGGATAAATGCCCTATTTGTGGCGAGCAGAGATATAAATCACACCTAAAAAAAGACGAAGATTCCAAAAAAGTGTTGCGTTATCTTCCATTAACTCCTAGGTTGCAACGCTTGTACATGTCGACGCACACTGCAACCCGACATGAGATGGCATAAGGAAGAAAGGGTAATGATGATGTTATGAGGCATCCTGCAGATGGCCAGACATGGAAAGACTTTGATCGGATGTACCCTGAATTTGCAGCGGGCCACGTAATGTTAGGCCAGGACTTGCCATCGGCAGTTTAATCCGTTCGAGTTCTAAACAAACCCGCAGCACTTAGCCACGTCGTCGTAGTTCCTTATAATTTGCCGCCTTGAAATGCATCAAAAAGAATTTACAATGATGAGTCTATTAATCATCGAAGATCCAGGGAAAGTCCATCGATGTCTATTTGCGCCCGTTGGTTGATGAGTTAAAAGAATTTATGGGAAAACGATTGTGCGTACATTTGATAAGTCCAGCGGGAAGATGTTCACCTTAGGCGGCAGGTGATGTGGACAATACATGATTTTCCCGCTTATGCAATGATTTCCGGTTGGAGTACGAAGGGTTATATGGCATGCCCAGTCTGCAAAGAGGACGTAACATCAGGTGGCACCTTGGGAAAGGTTTTGTTATATGGGTCATCGTAGATGGTTATGCGTGGGATCACACACAGTGGCGTAGGAACGATACATCTTTTCGTGCGGCAACACGAGAGACCCGTATCAGACCCAGAGAATGGTCGGAGATGACATTTTGGCGAAGTTGAACACTTTAGAATTTGGTCCATATGGCAAATGTATTTGAGTAGACTGAACCAGCTTCGCATCATAACTGGACGCATAAAATTTTGTTTTGAACTCCCGTACTGGTCCAAGTTAAAAGCTTAGACACAACCTCGATGTGATGCACATTGAAGAATGTCTGTGATACATTGGTGGGGCAATTCTAGACATTGAGGAAATCGAAAGACACGATAAAAGCTCGTCTAGATTTGGAACGAATGGGCATGGCGACCGTTGTGGATGAAGAAAGTCGGGAGTGTACTCGAAAGGGTCATCCGTTTATCACTGTGAAACCGGAGGGGAAGAAACAATTTTTCAAGTTTCTTTCTTCCGTACAATTTCAGATGGGTATGCTTCAAATATCTCCTTGATTGCGTGAACGTGGAGACAAATCATTTTTAGGGATTAAAGAGCCATGATTGTCATGCTAATCCGGCGCCTTCTCCAGGTTGGTATTCGAAGTCTGTTGCCTTCTGATGTGGTTAACTTGATAGTAGAAGTTGTCCAGATTTTTCGCCCAGTTGACTGCAAGGTCGTTGCGTGTCAGATGTAAAAAGTGCGGAGATGAAATTGTACACATCCTTTGCAGTTCAGCAGATTTTTCCGCAGCTTTTACTAGTATGATTCACGTGATGATACATTTGGCGGATGAGGCGTTGCTTAATTGGACCAGTCAACTATGCGTTGGATGTATCAATAGAAAGGTAGCATCGACCCATGACCTTTGTATAGTTCATCATTTATATACTTGTTTATTAATTACAACGGTTTTGATTTTGCGGGCTTCTTTGGGGAGGCATGGATCGCATATGAGTCGCTCACTTTTTGCGCAATGTATCTAGCGATGTTGAGACGACTTTCAATCGGCCCCAACGCGCAATAACGACGGTGGTGTTAGGAAGAAAACTTTCAGTGTTTGCACAAACTGCACGTCCGTTTGGCTCGTCACCAAGAAGGCGAATCATTTTCTAAAAAGGACATAGAGGTGACGCATTGGTTCGTACTCAACAATTGTGACGAGATTGGCCCTTCTGGATGAGCATGAACATTTGATAAGCAGTTCATATCCTTCAAATTTATGCCGAGAAACACCGTGCATTTGTTTCCTCGTTTGCGCGAACATGTAGGTTTGTACTCTTTTGGTTTCTTCACATTTTAGGTTTTACGTCATTGTCTTCATATGATCTTGAACTAACAAGATTAGAATTTTTGGCAAGTCTTTGAACTAGGTTTTGAAACTGAAGGAGAAGGAATTCGCCGTCATACACCGAAGAATTATATAACTTGGGCGGTCGGACCGTTTGCTGAATTGTGCGGGGTGTCATGTGAACGGCGTTAAGTTTGTGGATGCTCAGTGATGACAAGTTGTGCTCAAAATAGTGAGTCTTCGTCCCAGGGGAGGTGGCGACAGTGCCGATATTGAGTTTTATGGCAAACTAACAAGTATTTGTTTGTGTGTACTCTGTGAGTGTAACAAAGACCGATGCCAAGTGATTTTGTTTAAGTGTCATTGGTTTGATACAAATCCAAACACGAACGAGAGTGTTAAGCGAGACAAAGGGTTAGTATCGGTGAACACTAACACACGTTAGTGCAGTGAACCCTTACATTTTAACTGAAACAAGTCTTCTATCTTGATGACCCGAAGGCGGGGATGGTTGGAAAGTTGTGCAAAAATTCATCACAAACATATATGATATTCTGACGGAGATAATAATGAAGGCAGCGGACTACGACTAACAACTTTCATCGGAGATAGATTTTGGGTTTGGCAACACCGGTGGATATAAATGTAATCCAAGAACCGTTTGAGGTAGCTGGAATGCCTGGCTTGAAATACCGATTGATTCCATTACAATTGACTTCGGTGATCTGAGACGCTACAATCCCTCTGACCCATGCGGACCTAGGACAGTGATGATGAGGAATCATATGCAAGCAGCGAATCTGAACTACCAAGCGAAAATGATTAAAGTGACGACGATGATGTGTATTGTATTTCTGATTCAGACTAGCAAGGTTCGGATGTGTTGAAATTATATTTCAATAAACATTGAAACATACAGTGAACTTGTAATTTGTAACGTTGTCAAATTATTAGAATAGACATTGAAACATAAATTATACCTTCATTTACCAAGGGAAAAAAAATATTTGCAAATGTATCTTAGGCGACAAATATGTTTCGTGGCCCAAAGATACTTGGGCGACGAACAGTTATTCGTGGCCCAAAGAAGCACACGGGCGACGAACGTTTATTCGTGTGGCCCAAAGTAGCCCAAAGTCTCTTTGGTGACAGAAAGGCTCGTGGCCCAAAGTAGATTTGAAGCTGACAGATCGTTCGTGGCGAAATGCTAAAAATATTTACCTCATTTCCGTAAGAATCAAAGAATTTTATGAGGAAATGTATCTTAGGCGATGAACGGTTATTCGTCGCCAAAGTAGCTTTGGGCGACGAACACTTGTCATTGGCCCAAAGGGTACTTGGGCGACGAATGCTTATTCGTGCCCTAAAGTAGCTTTGGGCCACGAATAAGTGTTCGTCGCCCCAAATGCTAAAATATTTACCTCATTTCTATAAGAATCAAAAAAATTTTATGAAATGCTGTCTTAGGCGACGAACACATATATTCGTAGCCGCAAAGTGTCTTAAAGCGACGAATAAGGCTGCGTCGCCCAATTTATTAAATTAGCCCAAAGTAAATTATTGGAAGTCGCCCAAAATAAATTATTCAGTCGCCCAAACGGATAATAGTACAAACCCTGTCAATTTTTTAAGGTTTTGGGACAGATGATTCATTTGTCCTTAACCTATTTTTAATTTACACTAAAAAATCTCTTAATAAAGTAAATGATAGGGAAAATTTTGTAAAAATATACAAGCATTTCATTACCGAGAAGGCCTACAACTTTCGTTTACGTGTCATCTCCAAATCGAACACTAGAAACAGTAAGCCTATATTGCAAATTTAACCGTCAGATTAACGTTTACGTTTTGCTCGGTATTATATATGTTTGTTTTTCATGTTAGGTTCTTTTTATGGCTTGATCTTTTACTAAATCTAATAAGATGAGCAGTTCAGATTTTTTATATTATGTCCCCATCTTTATATTGTAGTCAAATTTGTATAAGACGTTATATAATTTATGGAAACTATATAACATCATCACACTTTTTGATCAAATGTTAATGCGGGGCCATTCTATGAGCGATGAACCGTTCATCTTACTACTATTGATAGAAGATCATGTTTTCAAAATAAAGGGATGAAAAAACTCTATGGATATAAAAGCGAATTGTAAACGTAAACGTTGATCGACGGTTACAAAAGAATATAGCCTTCATGGTTTCTATTGGTCATCTTTAGGAGATGACACCTTAACGAAGTTGTACACATTCGTTACGGCGTTTTTATATTTACGATTTTTCCATGAGCTTATTATGGTTTCCCCTTTCTGATCTTTAGGCAAGAAATATATTCGTCGCCTCAATTAGTTTTTGGGCGACGAATTATTCGTCGCTAAACCTTGAAGAATTGGCTCACCGCCAAATTTTTGGCTGATTTTGAAAATTTTAAGGTTTTGGGCGGCAATTTTTGGGGTTGGGCGGCGAAACGGGTTCGTCGCCCCAAGTTGGCTGATTTTGAAAATTTTTAATGAACTTTTGGGCGACAGGAATTTTGGGGTTGGGGCGACAGAAATGGTTCAGCTCGGCTCAAAGTCCCTGTGGTTTAATTACACCCCGTGCTCTTTCTTTTTTCTTTAGATGCACTTTCTTCCTCCCTCGGCCCCCGGACGCCGACTTACGAGCGCACGAGCTCTCAGCCCCAGGGAACGCCGACGACCGTGCTCGGGACGGATTAATTCCATCTCTCTCTCTCTCTCCGTTTCCCTTACCTCTCTCTCCGAGGTAGGTTTCAAAGTTTGAATTTTGTTCTTGAATTTTTGTTATTGAATTTTTGTTCTTCGTTTCAAAGTTAGGAATTTTAGTTAGATGGAGTGAAATTGAAATTGAAATAGAAATAGAAATAGAAATAGAAATTTGATTTGGGATTTGGAATTGAAATTGATTTGGGTTTATGGACGGTGAGCAATTTCGGTGTGTCTTTATTGCATGTGCGGTGAGGATTTTGTTCGAATTTTGGGTTTATGGACAGCATAAACCCATAAAGTCGAAGTCTGTGTGTGTGTGCATTCTGTGCATTCAGTGGTCAGTTTGAGAATTCTGTGTGCATTCTGTGCATTCTGGGAGTAGATATTTCTGACAGTAGTTGTGTTATGGATTTTGGGTTGCTATGGTTTGAAATTTGATGGTAGAGCTCACTTTGGTTTTCCTTTCAGCGCTCATTGCGAGAACATTACGATACTGATTAGAGGAATATACTTGTTTATGGGCAATTGGGAATTAGGACAGATGAGAAGGATGGTAAGAGAGTGAGGGAGAACTAACGCACTGAACATGGAATGATAAGGAGAAGGAAAAGAAAGCAATATTATTGCCAACTGTGATTTACCTGTGATTTTCCTCATTCATTCTCATGTGATTTACCTCACTCTTATGGATGTCTTTTATTCATCTAGATTATCCTTTAAAAATATTCTGCATATTTTCTTTTTGATTGTGGTATTGCATGAAAGACATGTTTGGAAAGAACAATTAGAAATATGTCACCATAGTACTCATTGTTATTTTTGTTGAGCCGTATTTCAAATAGTATTCTATAAAAAATTGGTTTAGTTCAAACTTAAAGATAATGGTTAGGAGTGGGAATATAATTTGGTATAATTGATATATGTATTGTGAATTTTGTTAGTGCTTGTGAATATGAGTGTACGGAATTCATTGTTGGTCGTTAATTGATAGAAATTTAAAATTATTTTATACAGATGTCGGGTTTGATTTCTACACGTCGCCGCTCTAGTCCTAGTGCAGCTCCTTCACAGTTGGCCGCTCAGGATGTCTTCGAGGCGCCTGCCTCGTCCACTGACTCAGTGACGTTTCCTGTAGTGAGTGCACGTCGGGCTCACCGGCGACAACGTCCCGAGGACGAAGGCCTTCAGGCACCCGAGACTTCCACAATCGACGGCGAGGGCTCGCGGACAGGTAATATACCCTTACCTCTAATCTTTTTCATTTTTGTTCGCTTGTTTAATACAGTCTAGATCAATTTTTCAATGGATGTTCAAACATTTGGTACGATTGTCAATTTTGTTGCAATATGTTTAAGGATATGTTGGAATATGTTAGAATTTAAGAATATTTTGGAATATGCTAGAATTGTTGGATATGTTGGAATTGTTGGATATGTTGGAATTGTGTGGATGTGGATATGTTGGAATTGTGTTGGATATGTTGGAATTGTGTTTGATATGTTGGAATTGTTGGATATGTTGAATATGCTAGAATTGTCGAATATGCTAGAATTGTCAAATATGTTGGAATATGTTGGAATATGTTGGATATGTTGGATATGTTGGAATATGTTGGAATATGTTGGATATGTTGATATGTGTGGATATGTTGGATATGTTGGAATTGTTGGATATGTTGGAATTGTGTGATGTGGATATGTTGGAATTGTGTTTGGATATGTTGGAATTGTGTTGGATATGTTGGAATTGTTGGATATGTTGAATATGCTAGAATTGTCAAATATGTTGGAATATGTTGGAATATGTTGGATATGTTGGATATGTTGGAATTGTGTGGATGTGGATATGTTAGATTTATTGTTTGCAGGTTATGGGAAATGTTAGACTTTTAGGGGAGGTTCTGCCGAATTTTCTGTGGAGTTTTAAGATGCCGTTTTAACCTTGACTTTCTTATTTGTTTTGTCAGGGAAGAAAAATACCCGGGGCCTTTGCAGACAGTTGAAGTCTGCGGGGATCACACGGGCGACTAACGAAAAGATCGCCGTCACCTTTTCTGAGGAAAAGAATGGTTCGGACACATCTGACCAGCACAGCACCCTGGTGTCGGAGATAGGGGCGATATTGCGTGCCCATTGCCCTATGCAATGGAAATCATGGCAATTTGTCCCAGATGAAACGAAGGCGGCGATGTGGCACGAGCTGTCGGTGAGTGTATTCCATACTTTGTACTACTTTGTTTAATTAAGTCCAATATTTTGTATATTTTAATAATATTGTTTTATATTTGCAGGTCAACTTTAACACTACGGACCTTGATGCCAAACGGATAAACTACATAGACGGCCTCTTCAAAGAGCGGTACAAAGAGTGGAAGGCCGACCTCCACAAAGTTTTCAAGTTGTATTCGGACCCACAGATTGCTTTAGCCCGAGGATGCCCTAAGGAGTTGAGGGAGCGGCCTGAAGATTGGGAGTGGTTATGTAACCACTTTCAAGACCCTAAATTTTTGGTAAGTTTACACATATTTTATTATTTAACTCAACAATTAATATATGCACTAACAAATATATATTATTTAACTCAACTTTTTTGGTTCAACAGATCCGTTCTCGAGCCAATGGGATAAATAGGTCGAAAAAGGTACTTAATCACCACTCTGGTTCGATGCCCTTTGCCTATAGACTGGCTCAACAACGACAGGTAAAACTTTACATGTTTTTATTTTTAATATAATTGTCATGTGCTTAATTTTAAATTTTAACCTTTTTTTTATTTTTTAGCAAGGTGCGAAGTTTCCGGAGATTGACATGTTCCAGGAAGTTTATGTCCGCCCCGGTGATGAGACGGCTCAGCAGCTCCATGTAAGTTTCTTTAATTACTTGTTAATTTTCTTTTATAATTATTATAAACAATAATATATATTTTCTTATTACAGGCCACTATGGTGGAGAAGAGCAATGCTCATCTCGAAGAAGTGGCATCGCAGCTTCCCCCCGACATCCCTATGGAGGATGTCACTCCAACTGAGGATGCTGGTCTTCGTATACTAACGGAGACGCTAGACCAGACCCTTGGTCCTAGGCGGGGTAGGGTTTATCGGGGGATGGGGAAAGCGCGACTCCGAGAGAAGGGTGCCTCATCTTCTAACAACAATTCAGAAGAGGTCACCTCATTGAAGGCAAAAGTTGAAGACCTGGAGCAGAAGCTAGAGGCTCAGGCAACCCTATTCGCGTCTCAGATGAGCCAAGTCTTAAACGCCCTCCAATTGTCCGGCATTCCACTCAGTACGCCATCATCTGATTCGCAGCCCCCTCAGTAGCTAGTTATTTCGTTTTAAGATTTTAATTTATTTTTATTATTAAATATTGTGTACGTACATTTCTTTATATAATCAACTTTGTTTTTTACATTGTTCATTATATTGTATTGTCTTTTAAATACCAATTAATTAATGAAACACAAATCAAAAAATTTAAAAAAAAATATTAATCAATAAATAAAATAAATAAATAAATAAAAAACATAAAATAAAATAAAATAAATAAATATTTTGGGCTACGAATAGCCGTCGTCGCCCAAAGCTACTTTGGGCCACGAATCGTTACTTGGGCCACGATCCTCAAATGTCACCAAAGATACTTTGGGCCACTAATCAGCTGCCGCCCAAAGCTACTTTGGGCCACGACCGCTCGTCGCCCAAAGCTACTTTGGGCCACGATCACAAGGCTGCCGCCCAAAGATACTTTTGGGCGACGAACGTATATCCTTCGTCGCCCATATGTTTGGTCGACGGACTTTGAGCGGAGCCTAATAAGGGGCTTAATAATTATTGGTCGCCTAACGCTTAGGCGATCTAAATTGTTTTTGTCGCCCAAGTGCCTTTTTTGTACTAGTGAAAGAATCTTCCATTGAGACTACTTTATTATATATATATTTGCTAATTAATTGTGCAATTAATTTTTTTTTGCCACATGGCATGCATTTAGCAAGTAGTGGGTCCCATCCCACTTCATGTCATATCCGCATTTTAATGGAATTGTTACAGAGTTTGACAAAGATGAGGCAATTTGAGAAATAATTGATTTCCGGTGTTAAGTGAACAAATTTAAATTTCGAGAGACAAAATGAAAATAAAATTGAGTTTCAAAAGGTGTTGCTCTAACAAGCCTAAAATAAAACCAAACAAAATTAATTAAGTTCACAAGATCCACACTATACTGCTTTAACCTAAATTTAATGCTAATTTAATTAAACATGATACGCACATAAACACGAAGGGGTTGCAATAGTTGATTTAATTAAACTGAAATTAACAATAATCGAAGAACAATCTAAGCAAAACACACAGAAATTTTACGAACGCACTAAAACACCGAATCCATTGATTAATATATAATTGGTGTTGTTGATTAGCCTTTTGCATGAACTGCATATGATCTTTAAGCTAAGTAGCAGCTCCTTTACGTCCAATTTGACTGCATTTATTACAAATATATATCAACACAGAAAACGAACTAAACACTCAGAACATTCACATTCAATTCAAGTCTCATGACGACTCGGTGTTTGATTTGTACACAAATTAGAAAATACAAGGTAAAGATTTAGAGTTTCATTACAAAAATCCTAGTTTGATATCTCTGCTCATCAGTAACCACAAACTAGTAGTTGTTGGCTTGTTCCGTGATGTAACGTACAACTAACGTAATTACTGCACATAATACAAGTTATTAGACAATAAAGCTTTCTCCAAATCTATAGTCATTCCTCGCTGCAAAAGTGAGACAATGTAATTCATGAAGAGCGTATCACATGGAAAGATATTATTAGGACCACTACTTGAGAGTCCAAACTCTTCAGACATCTTGAACAATTCTGGAAAATAGAGTAAGAGAGATAGGATAAAGGCAGTACAAAACGGCTCTGTCCATGGTGTATACAATAAAAGTTCCTTTTACTACTCACCACATTCTTTGGATTGTTGCCAACCACTTGTGTAAGAAATTTTCTTCCCCATAGAAGCTCTTTTATGCCATTTCCTTGCCATATTAATGAGTTTCTGGGGCTTATCATTGTGTATGAAATGCACTTTGAGCAAGAAATGAAAGTTGAAAGTTGTAATTTTAAGAGATTAATGCTAATTGTGAATCCACGACTTCCTATTTATATATGTTTTATCCCAAAACGTACGTAGCTTCGTGTGGTGTAGTGATTCTATATAACCAATTATTATTTATTTCGATTAGTTCTCTAGTGTTGTTCGTTGAGAAAATTCGTTTAGTTGGTTGTTGGTGGGAAAGTTTTAATGTTTAGCAAACTGAAACATCTTAGCTGTTTAAACATGTCAAGTTTGTGTCCTGTGGCTTGAGGACGCAGGTGATATTTATGTATAGAGCTTAATTTTAAATCCGTACCGCAATTAAAAAGCATTTATCTTATAAAAGCTGTACTTTAACTGAGATTTGTAGAGAAAATTTCAATGTTTAGTAGATGGACAAAATCTTGCATTGTTTGAAGTTACTTCATGTTGGCTTAAGGACACAATAGATCATATCAGTTGGTTAATTATTTAACTCGTATACACTCAATCTTTAAATTCCAATGTTTGGAACGTTGGTATCGAAAGTACTTTTTTGTTTTTTTGTTAATCACATAAATTTTAATGTGTCTATGCTTGCGAATATGGAAGAAATAGAAAAGAATTGAATGTGATACATTTGGATGTGAATATTATGTACGGTGCGTAGTACATCAAATTGTAAGGTACTTAATTAAGGACACAGATGTCCAATTGATGGTTTTTTCAAATAAACAAATTATTAGGAACCCATAAGTTATTTGTGATCGGATTCCTTAGCTAGGCTCCTTAACTTTGTGCTATGTTTGTGTATGAGTTACTTTACACGATTAAAGAGCTTTAGACTTAATTTTTAAAATGCACTATAAGAAGACTACCCAGTTAACTAGTAAACCACCACGAAGCAGTATACCCACTACAATATGTAAGGACTTCTGCGTTTAGTCATTTCAATTACTTCTATTGTAGTGCATTCTTAAAAACCTAGCCTAAGCTCCATGGAAGGTTAAAATCACAAGATTCAACGCACCGCTGGGCGTGGGGGCCAGCTTACAAACATAATAACCTCCCTACCCTATATTTCCAAACAATAAAGCGATTTACTATCATTGACGAGAACTTTACATTAGGAAGCAAAACCTGAAATATAGAACAAGTTTGCTTATATTAATTTGCCATGAGGTGGAAACTGAATAAAGAGAAGTCTATATATAATTAATGTAGACATTGCTGAATAATTAGGAATTGCAACGTTTTACAAAGCCTTCTCCATTATATATACAGCTTATATTCACATTCAATTCGATTGCCGCATCACATAACACTATCTTGAGTGTATTGTATGATTTGTACGTAAAACAAGAGGCCGAAATGAAGATTTGATTTACAAGATTCAACTATATATATTGATATATCGACCTATATACTTATCAATAGCTAAAAAATAGTAATTCGTAGGCTTTTCTGTTCGTCAGGAAAGTAGAATTAGTGGAGCAGCTACTGCTAATGATAGAGTTGAGTAAAGCTTTCCAAATCGATAGACGTCATTCCTGTTGGAGAAGTGAGATGACATAATTCATGAAAAATGGAATCACATGGCAATATGATAGCCCAGAACTTGAGAGACCAAACTGTCTTCAGACATCTTGAATAGCTCTGGAAAAGATAGTTATGGAGGTAGGATAATGGCAGCACAAAACGCCTCTTGTCAATGGTGTAGACAATAAAAAGTTCCTTTATCACCCACGGAACATGATGATGCATGAATAAACTTGCTCAACAACTCTTAGTATGAAATCCTTTTCCTCCCCATAACAAATCTTATGAGCTTTTTGGGCTCATCATCATCACGCTGTTGCTGTCCATGATAACGTAAGATATGGCCTTGAGCAAAAGAAGAGAAAAGTACTTGAGATATTTCAAGAGGCTGAATTTCTATTCCGTACTACTACTATGGTAGTTGCAACTGTTTTGGGTTTCCTTATATATACAATTTTTGTAGACACTTGAGACAATTGACTAATATTGTAGCTTTGTTGGTGTAGCTGGTTTCATGTGGTTAGTTATATTGGAATAGATGCTAAGTAGGCGTACTTGCTAAGTAGTGTTGGTTGAGAAAAAACTCTTGGAGGAGAAAATTCCGATGTTCAGTATGTAGACAGCTGACACATATTGGATATATATAAAAATATTGTTTGACATTATATATGTTATAATTTATGTATTTTGGCTTAAGGACACAACTCTTTCAGTTTGTTACTTTATAGTTAACAAGAGATCTTGTATTTAGTTACTAGCTAGAATCATTTAGTTAATAGAGTTAGTGCACAAGTAATTAACCTTAAAAAGATAGTAACTAGGACGCAAGGAAACTTATTTGGCACGTTAATTTCCAAGAAAAGAAAACGTTTGGAACGCCCTAAATCCACGAATTGCCGGGTGGGGGTACCTTTCGAAGAATCGGAAGAACCTAAAACACATAAAATAATAATAAATCAAAAGTAAATCTTAAGGGTTCCGTTTGATAACCCTTCAATTTTAAGTAATAATTTTTTTTTAATGAAAATGAAAAATACGAAAACTTATTTGATAACCGTTTAGCTTTCAAATGAAAAGAAGAATTGAAAATTATTTGAAAATTGTTGGATAACCTCGTTTTCGCTTTCATTATATGTGATTTCCAAATGAACTTTTCTTGGAGTCAAATAGTGAAATTGAAGCAATAAGCAATGAAAGGGCACATGACAAAGAATAAAGTATTTTTCGGAGTTAAGATGAACTTTTGTTATAAATATTAGGTTGGCAGTCTCTATGGTCCCGGAGATCAGATCTGGGTCCATGGCTGACAACAAGAGTATGTCGAGCGGCTCAATGGAAGTTGGAAGTCCCCAGATGTCGATTTTGAGACTGAAGGACGATGCATGTTTTGTGACATGAAATTGGTGGATGCAAAAGGGTAGAAGAAAAACTAAAACTAAAATTGATTTTAAAGAGATTTTTAAAATTTGGCTTGATTTTGAAATCACATTTTTTCGAAATATAATTTTTCAATTTTTCAAAAATGTGAAAACAAAACTGAAATAGAAAATAAAATGATTAACCAAACTGCCCCAAAATTTACAGTAGAGGTAGTTAGTTGTGGTGGTTGCTTAGATTTATTAGTATAGCGCCAAGTACTCACTAGCTAGCTTCTCTAGATACGTCTCCCTCGCATGTGCGTAGAGGTTTTTTCCTATATATATGTGTGTGTGTGTGTTAATAATAATATATTAGTAGATAGAAATTAACTAAATTAGATATGCCACTACTAGTACGTCTATTATATTGCATTCCATGAAATTATACGGTACCCTGTATGAATTTGCCATAACCACCTGCAACGATTAGTTTACCAGTTTGCCATGAGATGGAAAACTATAAACAAAGGGAACAGATCTAGCTAAAAGAACAGAAGTATGTTGAGAATATCATGCATGAAGCCGGCCGTGAATTGGAAAGACAGCATCTATAAAGTTATATATATATTAACCCATAATACTAAGTACACTATAGACACAAAAATACATCCAGAACATTCTCAAGGGACTAGTGTATGATTTGTACACAATGATAATCAAGGATACTATATTTTCTGTTTACAAAACCAACAGCGATATATCTGTTCATCAGTAACTACATTGGAGTTGTTGTTGTCCTGCTTGTCCTTGATGTAATGGAACTTGCGCAGCTACTGCTAGAGTTGGCCAGTAAAGCTTTCTCCAAATATGTATTTGTTCGAGAAGTGGAGACGATGTAATTCATGAAGAGCGAATCACATGGAAAGATAATAGGCCCACTACTTGAGAATCCGAACTTTTCTTCAGATATCTTGAATAGCTCTTGAAAAATACAATTAGAGAGATAAGATAAAGGCAGTACAAAAACGGCTCTGTCTATGGTGTATACAATAAAAGTCTTTCACCCTCCATGTTGGATGTTGCACTATTTTCAAATTGTTCCTAACTACTCTTGGGTATGAAATTTTCTCTTTCCTCCCCATAGTAGCTCTTCTGCCATTTCCTTGCCATTTTAATAAGTTTTTGGGGCTTATCATGGTGTCCATGGATTAACAAAATGACCTGAGAAAGAAAAAGCTAAAGGTTGAACTTTGGTATTTTTTAAGAATGCTAAGGATGAGTGCTGAGGACTGTCTATGCTGGTTGATGGAGAGCAATTGGGATCGGTTTCCCTATTTATATATTCTCTACAAATGCACGTAGTTTTCTTAATTACTTATATTTAAATAATGTACTTAGTTTCCTAGTGTTGTTCGTGGAGAAAATTCCTTTGATTGGTTATTGGTGAGAATTTCAAATGTTCAGCAACCGACACTTCTTTTGATGTTTACAACTATGTCAAGTAGTGTATGTCTTGAGGGACACATGAGATCTTAATCGCACGTACTTCTAAGGTTAAAAGTAAAACCAACTCATATGTTACACCACAAGTAGTATAGGTTATCGGATACGAAATTTTTCTATGTGCCTAATATTCAAGTAGAGTTTGGCATGTCATAAAATAAGTTGACTGGATATGAAAAATTATATCATTTCCACTTTATCTTATGACATGTGAAGTACCACTAATACCCAAGCTTCTTGAAAAATCTCTCATTGAGACATAAGAAATCTTTTTAAGTTCCAATCTTTAGAAGTATTATTCTTATATATCCAACTATCCTTTTTTTTAGTTCAACTTGGATCCTCAAAAATGGGGAAGAATTCATCCTCAATACACTTACACGAAACTTTGTGCTTATAATTTAATATTATTGTAGAATTGTATAACTGAATGATTCTTAGAGTACAAGTGTGGTACTTGTCATACAAGAAACAATAACTTAGAGTACAAGAAATACAATTATAATTAGGACTCCTAAATCAAGGAGGGCCGGTTCCTTATGGATCACATTTGTCTTTGAGTGCCCCGACAAACTTGACAGTCGAGAGAAGACAAGTTTGGATTGAAGAAAGAGAAACCAAGCTTGGAAAGTCCTTTGGTGAGAATATCCGCTGGTTGATCAAGGGAAGGAATGAAAACACTTTGTGCGTCCCAAGTCAGACTCGTTCACGAACAAAATGATAGTCCAATTCAATGTGTGCTTATGCCAACATGAACACTGAATTAGCCTCCATAGGTGGTGCCAAGATTATCAAATTCTTGTGATAATCTTAGCACCACTTATATAGCAAACTCTTGGCGCACAAAGTACGCTCGCTAATTTATATTTTATTATTTCATTTGGTATGGAAATGCTAAAAGAATAAGTGACCCCAAAATTTTCAAATATGACGAAAGTAGAGTCACAAGAGTTGCTGGGCAAAATCCTGCTTGGAGCACCAAACTAAATGTGACGACATTGATGTTTGCCCAACATTATTTATCGCTAGATTAATTTAAAAGTGACGACCAACATTCCTCACATATTCCAACTATATGTGATGAATTCACCAGCGTCGCATATAATTTGGTCACATATTCCTTTTTTTCTTGTAGTGAAAATAGAGCAGTAGGTAACAGGGCAGAGAAGTGCAATTCCCGTAGTAAATACGAAACCCAAAATAGACTCGGTACATGCATGGGCTAAAGCACGATACTCTGACTCAGCATTAGAACGGGACATCGTAGGCTGCTTAGTAGAGTCTACGATATGAGATTAAGACCATAAAAACGAAGGTAACCAGATGTAGAGCACCAGGTATCTGGGCAGCCTGCCCAATCAGCATCAGAATAACCACTGAGGATAAGAGGACCCGTATTAGGCCGAAACACCAAACCAAGCCAAAAGAGCCTTTAACATAACGGAGAATGTTGGCCGCAATCAAGTGAGTAGTCGTTGGGCGAGACATGAACTGAGCAATATGATTAACGACAAAGGCAAAGTCAGGACAAGTCATGGTAAGATACTGCAGTGACTCAAAGAGATGTCGAAACTCAGAGAAATCAGAGAACGGAGTACCATCCTGGTTCGATAATTGAGAACGAGATGCAATGGAGTGGTGACTGGTTCACAGTCAAGCATGTTAGTACGCTTAAGAAGATCAATAGCATACTTAGTTTCCAGTGACATGAACACCCAGCAGTAGACCA
Source organism: Gillenia trifoliata (assembly GCA_018257905.1). Classification (NCBI taxonomy): domain Eukaryota; kingdom Viridiplantae; phylum Streptophyta; class Magnoliopsida; order Rosales; family Rosaceae; genus Gillenia; species Gillenia trifoliata. The sequence goes on from CM031080.1 coordinate 24,847,411, forward strand.
TAGCATACTTAGTTTAGACACGAACACCAGCAGTAGACTGTTGAATACCCAAAAATAAATGCTGGACCAAGATCTTAAGTTCAAATTCCATAAGAAGTGTGATAAAAGTAGCAATCGCATAAGGCAAATTACCAGTTATCACAAATCATCAACATATAAAGGAGAAATGTAGCAGGTGCTCTGATGAAAATAAATAATGACTTTGGAAAAAAACGTGGCGAAGAATAAAGGAGCTAAACCGATGACACCACACTCGACGGGCCTACTTAAGCCTATAAATAGCCTTGTGTAATTTGCAAACATGTGTAGGAAAGTGAGGATCCACAATTTGTCCATTTAAAGTGCAAAGCCGATTCAATCTATCCTATGATAAAAATATATATAAAGAAGTATCAAAATTAGAAGATGTCATGGCAACGAGAGCGTAAGGGAACGGTATCGAACTGTACCATCGTTTACTACCTAGAGGGACAATACCTGACTTGGAATGAGTCACCATGGAGTGGCCAGGGAGCTGTACAGACACATGAAGGGTTAGAGCTGATTCTGCCGAGGATGATGTAAAACTAAGGGAAGAACAGATCTAGGGGCAAAGCAGAGGAAGTAGGTTCCGGTGGAGGCACATGAGAGAACACATCAGCTGAGGTAGGGCCCACAAAGGAGAGGATGAGTAGGGCACGTGTGCAGCAAGTGCAGATAGGTATTTGGTGCAATGAGCTAGGCTGGTGTTGCAGGAGGCCTAGACAAACATAAACACCACGAGCTCAATATAAGGGGAACAACATCACGCGGGCAGTGCGAGTAAAATGGCAAGGTTGCTTCGTCGAAAAAACATGGCGAGAGATATAAACTTGCTAGTAGCAGGATCGAGGCACCGATATCCTTTGTATTGCAAGCTATAACCTGTTAGATCTAAGTCAGAAGTTAGTTACTGCTAACGTTGCTTAAGGAGTTGTGATGTTTAGAACTCTTCTCTCCTTGTTTGTGGACTTTACTTTGAATTATTCTTGTAACTAAAGTTGCGTAACTCTTTTGTAGGTTTCAGTTTGTATTTTTGAACTTTTAAACTTCCTTGTAAGTAGGGTTTTTTAAAACCCTAAATGTAATATGAAAGTAATTATAAATAGATGCAGCCCACGCTTGAATGGGTATGCACAATTGAAGTAAAAGCCACCGTGTTCTCAAATTTACATGGTATTGAGCCTTCTGCCTAACGACACGTATCCTTGTTTTTTTTTTTTCCTGCCCATGGCTGAAAACAACGGTACTTCTTCACAACCTCCAACCCTACCCCCCCCAAAACAATCTTCTCTCCATTCATATGCTTCCATGACTAATCGTCGTGCACATTGGGCGCCAGATAGGACCAACTACCCACCGTGGCTGGCCCAAATACTTCCTATCCTCAAGAGTCGAGAGGATTTAATGGGGTATGTTGATGGCACCGTGAAGTGTCCTCCTTAAGAACTCCGCATGGCGCTAAGCATCACAATCCCCGCCTATACCGTTTTGATCTAACAGATCGGGATGATCCTTGTTGACCGGGCTGCTCTCTCACCGCCCGCCCCGTCTGCCGTGGCCAGAAGAGAACCGCTCGATTGACTGGAAGCTCGAGCAAAGGTATGCATCTTCACAAAATAGAATTTTTCCTGAGGAGTGAGTTGTTGCACCAAAAAGGGTGATCTCTCTCGTGACGGATTACCCGGATCGATGAATGTGATTGCCGACAACCCAGCCCTAGCCGGGCAACCGGTGAGTGATGATGAGAGCTCGTGCGATTGTGTTGAACAATCTTGGTCTGCATTTTGAGATGACGGTGCCACGCGCTCAAGCCCGTGATACACCCATCACGTATCCGACTCTTGAGGCACTCCTATTGACTACCGAAAAGAATGGTTGAGCAAGCTGCCCTTTGGTAGAATCTCGCTCTATGAATGCCTTTGTTACTACGAGAGGCCGAGGTGCAGCTGACGACTCGTGGTGTCGGGGCGGGTGCCCTCTCCCTCCAATCGTGGCGTTAGCTTATCAACGAGGCTTCGACCTCGTCCAAAATAAAAATCAACGTAATGGTCCAAACAATGGGGAATGATCGTTTCCAATGCAGGAATGCATAGTGTGCCACATGTGGTGGCAACCCGCCATCCCGCACTTGGATCGTTTCAACGGGATGAATGTCGCGCTGAAGATCCCCTCGCCAAACGCCCTCAAAGAATGGCATATTCTCCAATCACACTCAACAAACAAATGCACTGGCACCGCCGTTTGACACCCGTGCCACGTTCATATCACCCCGGACCCGCAAAACTTGGTAAACCCTAAGGAGAGAACACAATACGGTGCTCAGGGTGTAGGTAATAACTTGGCATATCAATCTCTCATTATGGTTCAAATAAATTTTGCACTAATATTTGCTAATTTGACTTACAAAGACATTCTTTCATCGTCTCATCAGCTTCCACTAGCATTATATTCCGCCCATAGGCTTGGCCTTGGATAATGATTGTTACTTACTCATTTTCCCACACTTTTTCTTGTTAAGTGACCTCAAGACCTGCAGGACGCTTTTCCGGTGGAGATGAGAATGGTTTGTATCCATTTTCTCGGTGGCGTGTGGACAACTAAAATATCCAAACACAAACTTTTGTAGGATTCACGTTCGTTCAAAATGGCATGCTCATCTTGGTCATCTTGCAAATTCAATAATAACGCTTTTTATTGCAATAAAGTGGTACCAATTCATGGTACCTCCAATGTAAACTTTTCGCCGTGTCCTTTTTAGGAAAGAGCACTAGGTTACCTTTCAATTGTCCGAGTCTCCAGCTTCCCAATTTCCTTTGCAACTTTTACATTCCGATGTTTGGTGTTCTCCAATTATTTCAAATGAAGGTTTTCGGTATTATGTTTTGCTTTGTTGGATGATTTATTCATGTTATTCTGGATTTTTCCCATGAAAAATAAATCAAGTTTTTGAAGACAGAAATTTAAAAACCAAAGTTGAAAATATTCAATCTAACCATTAAAGCACTTCAATGCGATGAAGGCGGCTAATACAAAGCGCTGCCCTTCAAAAGTTTAGCGCTCCATGGAATTTCACAACGGTTTTCTGCTCAAAACATCCCGAACAAAATGGTATTGTCGAACGAAAACACCGACACATTGTCGAAACTAGCATTGTCATGCTTTCTCGCCATACATGCCTAATAAGTTTTGCTCTGATGCGTGTTCTACAACAACATATTTGATTAATAGGCTTCCTACCGTGCTTTGTCTCACAAATCACCTTTGAGAAGTTATTTCAAAAACCACCAAAGCATGATATGCTAAAATTTTGGTTGTCAATGTTTTCCGTGGTTGATGCCGTATAACCAAAACAAACTTCAACAAAATCCAAATCATGTGTTTCTAGGTTATTCTTTGAATCATCAAGGCTATAAGTGTATGGATTTGTCCACGAGACGAGAGTTTATTTGTCTCGCCATGTCCCATTCAATAAGGACTCAAGCTTCCCTTTCTGCGGCTCACATCTTCCTCCGAGAGTGTTCAAACGTATGGTAATTATCTTTCCCCAAACATGTTATTTACTTTTCCATTAATTATCAACTTATGGTACCTGAGTTATCTAGCCCCCACTAAACTCTTCCAACCACACCCACAAACCTCTTCCAATACTACCACTTCACGTCAACTACTCATACAACCCGATCCCATTTCTCCACCTATCTCGCCCTCGACCTATCAGAACCTACCCGTGCCTTTACGTACTCTAACTCTACCATAGGTCCCTCTCCTGTCGCATGAGCAAGATGAAGTGATCCAAGAACCAATGCTAGTGCCTCCCGAGGCTCCTATTGAACCACAACACCACATGACCACACGCCCAAACTGGGATAAAACCAAATCCTAAGTATGCTATGCATGTTAGTTGTTGACTCTCTTCCGTTGAACCTACTTGTTTTAGTCAGTCACAAATCGCCAGAGTGGAGGAATGCTATGGTTCGTGAATTCAATGCCTTGCAACGGTGTGGAACATGGAGTTTGGTTCCATATTGTCCAACATGAATTTACCGCCAAACAAATGGGTGTTCAAAATAAGAGGTGCGCATGGTACGATTGGAGCGACACAAAGCACGTTTAGGTTGCAAATGGCTTTTGCAGCCGGAGTAGATTACACTGAGACCTTTAGTCCGTTGTCGCCCACGTACTCATTCATCTTGTTTTTAGTCTCGCAGTTGTCAAAGAAATGGCAATGTGAGGCGCCTGACGTACATAATGCTTTTCCGCATGGCCATTTAAATGAAGAAGCGTACATGAGATGCCCTGTGTTTTGTTGACACCCAGCCTCAAATCATGTTTGTCGCTTGCATGTCCATTTACGGTTTAAAACAAGCTCCCTGTGGCTTGGTTTCAAAGATTCTCCGAATTTTTGCTTCAACTTGGTTTTCAAGAGTCTACGTGTGATTATAGCTTGTTTGTGTTCAATCAAAGGGTGTGTATCTCATTCTCGTTGATTTATGTAGACGACATCTTGCTCACACAGCAATGTACCATGATGATGGTACATTTGATCAAAATTGAGTGCTTTGTTTTCCATGAAGGATTTTGGGACCTCTCCACTATTTTCGGGGTGTTGAAGTGGAATGATGGCAATTGCATGCATCTCACTCAGTCCAAGTATGCTCGGACCTACTTAACGCACGAAATTCACCGATGCTAAACTCCATCTCGACTCCGCCTTTCCCGACGTAAATTGAGTGCGTACGATGGTGATCGTTTTGAAAATCCGTAACGCATCGTAAGGTCGCAGGTGCCTGCAATACATTACCATCACCTGCCTTACTTATCTTACGGTTAATCGTGTATGTCGCTTATGCATGAGCCCAAACACACTCATTGGATGGCGTGAAGCGTATTCTTCGTTACTTGAAAGCTACGCATTCTCACGGCTTCTTTCTAAACCCTGGACCGCTTCGTTAACCGCTTTCGAAGGCCGACTATGCCGGTAATCTCAGATACTGTGCACTCCATGAGTGGTTAATGTATTTACTTGGGATCCAATCTATGTCATGGAGTTCAAAGAAACGTACACGCATCGAGGTCTAGTGCGTAGGCCGAATATAGGCAACAAGGCTTATACTACGTTTAATTATCAAGGCTTAGGTCTCTTTTTAAAGATTTGCATTTGCATCTCCGTCAACCAATCATTTGGTGTGACAATATTTCTTCTATTGCACTGGCCTCTAATCCGCTTTTCATTCACGAACAAAACATCCGGGAGGTTGATTATCATTATGTACTGGAAAAAGTTGTTCGTGCCGAATTGTTGGTCAATTACATTTGTTCTCAAGATCACTGATGACTTATTTACCAAGGGGTTATCTTCATCGCGTTTCAAGTTGTTGGTATCCAAGCTTCAGCTTGTTCCACAACCCGTTAGCTTGTAATAAGTAGGACGAAGCCGGGTTAGTTACGTTAACGTTGCTTAAAAGGAGTTGTGATAAGCTAACTCTTCTCTCCTTGTTTGTGGACTTACTTGAATTGGCTCTTGTAACTAAAGTTGTGTGTAATCCTTGTAGGTTTTGGGCCATTTTTGAACTTTGGGCCCTCTTGTAAGTAGGGTTTTCAAACCCTAAATGTAATCCGAAAGTAATTATAAATAGATGCAAATTTCACGCTTGAACGGGTATGCACAATTGAAGTAAAAGCTAATGTTCTCAAATTTTACATAACCTACAAAACAAATTTTTGAACGATTCAATTTCTTAGTAGAATAAGGCCCAAGGTAGGGGTAACAGTACACTCAAAAGTCTTATGGGAATCTAGAGACAAAGAATGACCATAAAGACTGTATAAGGGCAACCATCCTAGGGTAGGGATAGAAAGAACATTTATAAGAAACACTACTGCAAGAAACGCTTCAACCCAATGTGCAGAGAGCACTGCAGGACTCTAAATGTAAGACGCAGTGACTTGAGAAATATGTCTACGCCACGTTCCCAAGACCATTTTGTTGCGAGGTATAAGGACAAGAGAACCGTTATGCCATGGGTATTGCTAAAAGATTTAAAGGCGTAGTTAATATATTAGGTTCCCATCACTTTGGAAGAAATCCCTCACCCCATACATTGACCAACCAATATATGTTCTCAGTCAATGTAATGACATGGAACAATTGAGAAGTGAAACCTGACGAAAATACAAAGGATGATACTTTGAAGAATCTTTTGAATACAAACATTGGAGTTCTTGGAAAAGTATTTATTCCAATTGCTATTACTTCCACTTCACCTTTGGTTGTGTGGGACACCGAACAACAAGAAATGACACACTACAACTCAAACTACCAGGATTGAAGGAACAAAGACGTGCATTTTGAGCATGCAATATTCAAATGGTAAGAATAATCCCAACTAAATTCCAAACTATTAATTAATTTTCAAATCAAAATACATTGTTCATAAAACTTTTACAATTATTCTTTGCAAAGAGATAAGATTGAGAATTGGTACAGAAACTTTGGCATGCACAACAACATTAAAATACCACAATTCAAGCCTCGCAAACACATGCCCACAAATGCTAGAAGACTCATAAGTACAAATAAATACATTATTTCATTTGTTCATTTTAAAGTTATGTGAGTTCAATTTTTATTAGTTTCTTGTTGATAAGTTATATTTAAAGTTAAATTATCTTACTTTTTATGTTATCAACAAATGCGTATTTCATTGTGGCATTTTCGTAATCCACTATGCAAGTCAAGTGCAAAAAGGAGAACCAATAGCACCCAAGTTTGACAAAGAAGAAGTCTTCCGTAAGGAAAAGTATAGCATCACAACCGCTCAACCACAAGAACAAACCTATGCAAATGATCTCTTGCAGATGATGGAAAGAAAAAGATGTAAGAAAAAGCAATAAACACCCATGGATGATGATGCAAACAGAGAAAGAAGAAAAAGCAAAACAAAATACCTTTGGATGATGGAAAAAATTGATCCGCATGAATATTCAATTGTGGATTGAGATGTTATCGTTTATTTACAAACAAAAATGTGTCCGTGTGATGTTTTCATATTTAAATACCTGCTTAAAAGATGCTCATTTCATTTTTGCAAATGTTGTTTTTTACTTTTATAAACATTGAGTGTACGTATCTAGAAACAATATTTTTTTATAAATAGAAAATATGTAGTTTAAAGTCATAAAGAACAAAATAAAAACCAATTTAAACATGACTATGTATTTAACTTTACTAAAACAAAGTTAAAATGACTATTTCTAAAATTCAACTATACACTCGTTTAAACCTGTACAAAAGTTTTTTCGTTGTTTTTTTATTTAAAAAAAAAATGAACGGCCCATCATATAAAAAAAAACCTTAACATTTTAAAAAAACAAAACAAATAAGGGCCACAAAAAAGCCCAAAACTACTTACCAAACCCAAAAAGCAAAAATCCAACTACTCCCACACTAGATCCGTGCCACAAACAACTTCATTTAAAATCTCAATTTTTTAGACATAATCATGAAGAAAGAAAATCCATACCTCTCTCTAACGAAGAACCAAGATCGGTGCAAAGAAATATCACCGCAATCTCTCCAAGCTTTTCACTCCGATTCAAACTTAAAAACACTTTCCATTTTTTCATTTGCGTAAATCTTCCCTTTCTTCCTTCAACGTAAATTGCTACCATCACTGAGTTATTCAACAAAGAACTTAAAAATCAAAGGTACGACCTTACAAGATTCCTCAACATTTTAAAGCCTTAAACTTAGTTCATTGCATTTATTATGAAGTCGATTTACTCAAATCAAGCATACACAATAAAATCCATAAATTTTAAAACCTAGATTATACTGTTTGTTAAAACGGGTTTTCCAAAATTCTTTTTAAGTGTGCATTTATGTAAGTTCATTACCGATCTACAAAAATATAAACACGAAATAACACTCTTTACTATCCGGGTTTTTCAATACATATATCATTACGCTATAAAATCAAGGATTTCTAAGTTCGTCGAGTAAAAATTTAGACGATTAAAAATATCTTCAAAGAAAAATAACAAAACAAAATATTAATAAACTGGACATGAAACTTTATGTTCATTGTAGAAAATGAAACCATAATAATTTTATTACAAACTAGGATATCACAAAATGCAAATATATAATTATTTAGCAACTATTTAAATTGTTTTTCACTATGTCTTAAACTAGCTATGCTATTCTTCAACCACTTGTTACATACATGCAAAATGTAATTAGTTCATACATCAACTATTTCTAGAACTTCATACATCAATTATTCCTAGAACTTACAATTATACCTGCCACGATTTGTAGAACTTCACACAAACCACTCTGCCACTATTTATAAACTACACATTGCCACAACTTCTACAACTTCACACTATTTCTAAACTTCATGCATCAACTATTTATAACTTACAATTATACAGCCTACTATTTCTGCATCTTCACACCACCACCGTCACTATTTATAAAACTACACTGCCACAATTTTTAGAACTTCATTAATTAACCACTATTTCTAGAACTTCACACGACCACCACTGCCACTATTTACAAAACTACACATTGCCACTATTTCTAGAATTTCACACTATTTCTAGAACTTCATACATCAACTATTTCTAGAACTTCATACATCAACTATTTCTAGAACTCACGAGTATACAAGCACTATTTCTAGAACTTCACATAACCACTATTTACAATTATACAACCACTATTTCTAGAACTTCACACGACCACTGCCACTATTTACAAAACTGCACGTTGCCACTATTTCTAGAATTTCACACTATTTCTAGAACTACACACATCAACTATTTCTAGAACTTCATACATCAACTATTTCTAGAACTCACAAGTATACAACCACTATTTCTAGAACTTCGTATAGCCACTATTTACAATTATACAACCACTGTCACTAATTATGAAATTGTACATTCCACAATTTTTAGAACTTCACACTATTTCTAGAACTTCATACACCAACTATTTTTACAGTTTGTTACCACTGGAGTGACTTTCATTTTACAGTTTGTTACCACTAGAATTCCACACAACCACTATCACTATTTATACAACTACACTACTGCTACAGTTTATACAACTTCCATGCTGCTATTATTTCTATAACTTTAGATTGCCACTAATTTTTTAAACAATGTTTATTAGTGAATATGCAGGCAGAGCATCAAAATCAACCAATTCTAGAAGTCGAACAAAAGAAATTGAGATACAAAATTTGTGCAAAAAAGAGTATAAAGAAAACAAAGAAGTCAAATGTTGCAGGCTACATATCATTCAAGTGCAACATAATGGGGTTTTCAAATGCAATGCACACATATGTGCCTCTACTTCAAAAACGCAAACAAGTTGTTGACGAGTTGGCTAAAACACCATTTTGTAGTTTTATAAAGCTTTATGTGGACGGGTTGATGACCACCAACGAGAGGAGGAAGAAATCAGATGTAGACTTGAAGAAGATAATTCAGTGCTACAGCGTGACTGAAAAGAAATTCAGATTTGGTGGAGAAGTGAGTGAGATAACATCTGATGATGTTGTTCAAATTTTTGGGCTCAATAATGAAGGGATTGAGCTACCAGATTTGAACACTTCAACAAAGGGGAAAGACAACAACTTCATTCAAAAGTACTTTCCAAATGATGGAGTTGTCAAAAGGCCACAGATAGTTGAAGCATACCAGAAATCAATACTTGATGAAAGTCCACAAGGAGCAAAGGAAACGGCTGCAATTATTTGTATCCATCTAATCCAATCCTTGTTTTTTTCAAACTTCGGCACCTACATAGCATGGAGTTTAATCAAGATTTGTGCAAAAGTAGAAGACATGGGCAGATACAATTGGGCAAAAGGACTGCGGGATTACCTTTTCAAGATGATTGAAAAAGCAAAAGTGACAAAAGAAGCAAAAGGGAAAGACTCAACATTCAGCGGATGCATTCTACTTGTCCTGGTAAGAAGAAAACAATCATATTAGTTTTTTGTGATATATTATTATTTAATTTCATGAACTAACTTCCATTTTATAATTCATCAGAGAACTTGACACCAGCAATGGCAAGATGGGAATCAGGTTCCATCCACAATGCAATCAAAGATGTGCCAGTTGAAGAAATCAAGGTAAAAAAAAAAATTATGCATTTATAAAAACTTTCTAACTTTTTCTTGTAAGTGTTTCTCTATTTATTTGAGTGAGTGGTCTGTGTATGTGTGTTATGATTGCATATACTTAACTAAGATACTTTTTGTGAATTCTAAATGCTTTGTCATAACAACTATTTCTAGAACTTTACACTATTTATAGAACTTCATACATCAACTATTTCAAGAACTTACAACTATACAGCCACTATTTCTAGAACTTCATAGGACCACTGCCACTATTTACAAAACTGCACATTGCCACTATTTCTAGAACTTCACACGACCACTGTCACTATTATATAAAACTGCACATTGACACTATTTATAGAACTTCGCACTATTTATTAAAGTTCAGACATCAACTATTTCTAGAATTTCGCACTATTTCTAAAACTTGCAATTATATAACCACTATTTCTACAACTTCACACAACCAACGTCACTATTTATATAATGTGCTTGTGTGCAGATTGATAATGCTGTTCCATGTGCTCAACCACAAGAACAAATACACAATGTTGTTCCAAGTGTATCTGTGAAAGAGCCAAAAACAAGGGCACAAACAAAGGTCGTCTCAGAAGCACAGAAAAACACAAAGAAGCTCAAGAGAAAAACACCAACTGTTTCTAAAACAGTGGACAAAACACAAAATGCAGATCATGATCACATCCGGGAGACGACCGATGCTCATAACTTAAAAGAAGATCAACAGCATCCAATCTCAGTAGAAGAAGCTCAAGTTCAGTTCAAATGCCTTTTCAAAGAGGAAATGGGCAAAGTACATGCTTTGTGCGTCAAGCATATTGTTGGAATGCCTACAATTCTGACAAATGAATTGTACAACAAGTTTTGCTCAGCCCAAACTCTTTCGGATAAGAGGTACATAACTCTGAAGGCTATGATGGAATATGCAACAGAGAATACAACCAGAGAGTACAAAGAACTGTGCAACGCAAATGAGATGCTTAACAAAGAAGTAGAAAAGCATCTACATGCAAGCGAAATACAGAGGAAGAAAGCAGTTCAAATGGAAACTGAATTGCAAAGCTTGAAGATTAAGCATCTTACTGCTGAGTTAACAATCAGAGAGCTGCAGCTTCAAATTGAAACATTGGCCAAAAAAGTTGAAGGAGCTGAAGTTGAAGTCCCGGAAGAAATCAATAAGAGTCCAAGAGAGCAATCAAAATATGACAGTGTTGAAAGGCCAAAGACAAATTCAATGGTCAAACATGTAAGAACAAGAGACGACCGGAAGGCTAAATATGACTCACTGTTTGACTATGGCAAATATGAAAAAAAAAAGAAAAAGAAAGACCAAATACAAATTTGCCGTAAGTGACAGTGAAAGTCCTTCTATGCTTCCAACTCAGGAATGCCCAAAAGAAATTGAAGCTGGCAAGGAAAAAGAAGAGCCAAAACCAACAGAAAAGCCAAGAAAAAGATTGCAAAAGGGAATTCAAATCAAAAGAACCCCCTGCCCTGTAACAACAAGGGCATACAAGATGCTGGACGAAGAAGATAAAGAGAAAATCAAGCAATTCTACAGACAAACAGAAATGTAAGTTTTCAATTCTTTATGTATATTTAAAGTGAACAATGGTCTGCAATATAAAACTAAGACTGCCACTATTTCTAGAACTAGAGACTATCGGTAATTCTAAAACTGTGTTTTTCTTCTTTTTGTTTTTTCTTACACAAGGACTTCTTTTGGTTACAAAATCAAACAGGGAATATGATCAGCAAGATTATTATGTTAAAAAGTGATTTGACATCAGTCTTTGTGGACGGTGCAATCGATGCAAACATAATAGATGCTTCATTTTACTTGTTGTGCGAAAAAGAACAAATCGAGAAGCAAAAGCCAAATCTGTACCTGCCAACATTTCTCTTTGTAAGTAATCTAACTTTTTTATGAGAATACCACTATTTCACACTATTTCTAGAACTTCATACATAAACTATTTGTAAAATGTTGACCAAAATCTCTACATGTAAAATGTTGACCAAAATGAAAATAGATTATTGATATGTGACTATGATGTTAGAAATTATTGAGTTCTAAAAATGAAGAGTCTTCATTCCAATTAGCCACTACTTCATATAGCCACTATTTACAATTATACAACCACTACTTCTAGAACTTCACACTATTTCTAGAACTTCATACACCAACTATTTTTATAACTTACAATTATACAACCACTATTTCAAGAAATTCACACAACCACTGTCACTATTCATAAAACTGCACATTGCCACAATTTTTAGAACTTCACACTATTTCTAGAACTTCACACTATTTCTGGAATTTCACATTATTTCTAGAACTTCATATAGCCACTATTTCTAAAACTTCGTACGACCACTGTCACTATTTATAAAACTGCACATTGCCACAATTTTTAGAACTTCACACTATTTCTAGAACTTCAAACTATTTTTAGAACTTCATACACCAACTATTTTTACAGTTTGTTACCACTCGAGTGACTTTCATTTTTCATTTATCATAAATCTCTGTATGTAAAATGTTGACCAAAATGAAAATAGATTATTGATATGTGTCTATGATGTTAGAAATTATTGAGTTTCTCACCCCTATACATTGACCAACCAATATATGTTCTCATTTCAACAGAATGACATGGAACAATTGAGAAGTCAAACTGATCAGAAATACAGGGATGATACTTTGAAGAATCTTTTGAAT